>JASDDO010000014.1:495661719-496969820 GCA_030015575.1 Agapanthus africanus
AGCAGGCAAGTAAGTGTACGTGGTACATGTTAGTGTATATGCCCTAGAGGCCATTACTGTATCATACTAGTTTGTATATTACTTAATGGATGCTTGGGATATTCACCTTGTATATACAATCTTGCTCAAAATAGTAGTATGCTACTTGGTTTGTCTCTACTTCAATGTGTACTTGTGTTTATTGTACTATATCACTTATACGCATTAGTGGAGCCCTTAGGATCTTTGCTTGATTACCAGCGTTGTGATGGCAGTCACACTAGTGGGGGCTGGGTAATCTATAAGCACATCCTTATACAGGTCCCTAGTCGCAGGACTATCGAGACAGGGCATCGATACTCCGGAGTAGACTAGCGTATGCGCTTCTCATCCCAGTGTGGGAGATGGTCTGTCCCACAGCCATCAGTACGTCGTACTGGAGATAGTATACGGGTGCTCGTTGGGTTACGAGTACACTGGACAGGACTCGTCGGGAACTGACAGGTTGGTATTATACCTATCGTCAGTCGTCAGTTCCCAGGTGACATGAGTACAGCTTAGTCCGCTGACTTGACACTGGCACTTCGCCTCGAGTGTGTTCCCACTGCACTTTGATCACTACCCTACCACGGCTCAAAGGAGTCGTGCAAACAGGTGGTGGTTGGGTGCAGTCCCGAAGCACTTGGAGGCAGTGACGGTTAGACAGGATTCGCCTCTCCCGGTATTGGGGGTTGACATCGCGCTGTGTCTAGGAGAGCCATTACACGAGTAGTCCCTGGCCAGGGCAAACGAGATATACTGGTAGGTTTCCAGTGTTATCTCAGGGTGTTTTGGGCTTCGCTCCGGCACGACTTGTACCGCTATTGGGGGACTGACGTTTTACCGCCCCCTAGGCCCGCCATGCGATGTATCAGACGAACAGACCGGACTGTACGGAGAATGTCACATTCAGACTCAGTAGGAGTTCAGATGGGGTTTCACCTCGTCAGCCTTCTTGTCGGCATCTACCTGGGGACCGTTACGCACAGCTAGTGCCGCTTGCGGTCTGTGGTTAAACCCACTGCCAGCGTAGTGTCGAGTCTTTAGAGTCCCACACAGAGGGTATTCGCCTCTGGGCAAAACAGAGTAGAGGTCGCATGGTTTTGCGACAGGGTTCGTTCTCTTCCGCGCACTTATGCACGTTTGGAGTCCGGACGGATTATACTGGCAGGCTCTAGTTTGAGCCAGATACTGGTATATGTTTTGGGGGTTGCTTTTATATCTTGGTATTCTTGTTCCTCGGAACGAGAATGCAGGTGTGTATGCACAGTTGCTTGAGGCGGAGAATGAGGTTTTTCATTAGGGTTTCGGATCGGGTGCGTATGCACAGTTGACAGTTATCATTTTCCAAACCCTAATGGATTTATATATTATCTATTAATAATAGTAATTAAATGAGAATTATGTTATGGTTGTTTTTTGTTGACTTGTTGACCTTGGTTGACTTGTTGACCATTGACCACTTTCATGCCTTGAAAGTCTTCCTTGATTCATGCTTACACTTCATTTAAAGAAGCATGATAGTGGTCATTCCAAAATTACCATCAACTATTCTTATTTCAATTATTATCATTTAGATAATTCATTTTTTTTTGCAATATGGTTGCAAGAAAGAAATAATTGAGCTCATTCTATCATAACCTCTCTCTCTCCTCATTTCATCTTCTTCTTCCTCTTGAAAAGAGAAACCTTCTCATGTGTTGAGAATCATTCTCTTTAGAAAGAAAAGCAAACCCTAATCTCTCTCTACTCATTCTAGGATGAAGGATTAGCAAACCGGAAACCCTAGTTCACTCAAAGATCGAGGAAGAGCCCAAAGTCGAACCTTCGAGGTGGATCCATCTTCGACGGGAGAAGGCGACGTAAAGAGAACCATCAACCTCTACAAGGTTTGAAGAAGAAGGAGTTCAAGTTTAGGTATAACCATCTTCCATAGTAGCTAACTCTCTTTAGCTAGAATACTAGTTTTAGTTTAGACAACGATCCCGACCTTGTTTAGTCCATGTTGCCTCTTGCGATAAAAATTCGTTTTTTATACCGTTTCCGCCTCCCCGTAAGCACAGGGGGTCGCAATATGGACTTACAGTGGTATCAGAGCCTAACTAAACTTAAACTAGCTTGGTAGTGAAGTGTAACGAAGTTCGGAACCGTAAAAAAAACCCAAAAACCGTATTTTTCAAAAACCTGAGTTTCTGTTGAAATTTTTTGGGCTCAAAATGAAAAAATTTATATTTGTAAAATCATCTCAGGGTTTTCTAAAAACACCCATGAAAAACGATCCAGTGTTGAGCTCAAAGCGCCGCGCATCCGCGGCACGAGTTAGGCTCGTGCCGCGGAACCGCCGCGCTTTGTCGTCTTCTGCGCGTCGTTTTTCGTGCAGTGTCTGTAGGTGTTGGTTTTGGGATTTTTGAGATATATTATATGTGCCCAGATTTTCCAGAAAAGAAATTTCCTTTTGGGGTCCTATAATTCCGTATTTTTCCGAACTTCACTGCACTTTGACTATGTTGGTTATATCTGTAATGTTTGCATGTATTGAACGTCGGCTAATCGCTATAGGTCGATTAGTCGGGGTTATACATGATCTGTAATGTGCTGGAATGTGTATATGAATGTGTTGGACTGTCGCGGGTGAATAGCCGGGGTTGGATGTGAGATGAGCTTTTGTTTTTCTTTCATTCATTGTAAATGTAAATTGATGTAATAATTATTATTTGTTTGGCCGCACAACCGGGTCGGGGTTGTAGCCGTCATTGTATAATTCTTTTTACTGTTTTTGCTCCTAGGATAGACCCATGGAGGGGGTGCACAAACTACCGAGTACTTGGCGGGTAGTTTGTCGCACCCGTAGGGGTCTTGGGTGGGGTATTTGGCTATTCACCGCGACCGTGTTATCCGCTTTTCGTTTCAGGCTCGAAAGGATTGCGGATTGCTAGTATATCCAATGTATTCATCTGTGATCTGTAATGTCTATCATTGCTTTCTATTTAGGCGTTGCTTATGTTTTACAGCCGCGCTAGCCCAGCCCCCGCTCTGTCGTTAGTTAAGTAACCTAACGAGTGATGACGGGGCCCAGTGGCGAATGCGAATGGCATAAGCGTACGTCATATTTTGGTTGTTTTCTGCAATGGTAGGATTAAATGATGGGACGCATTAAAAGTACTAATGCAAGAATATCACGCATTAAAAGAACTAATGCAAGATAATAAACCAAGTTAAAGTCGTTGGAACACTTTCGAAAAACCACTCGGTTCTTTTCAAAACTAACTTTTAAAATGCGGAGTTTGAGCCACTCCAATTAAAAGCTATCTCGTTCCATCGACCAAATCAAGTTCACTACGTTCACGGTTTTGCCAAAACCATTCGTAGCCCTCCGTCGTTTCGTATGAATATTCAATTAGTATTCAAGCTGTGTTTGTTGACCTTCGTCAAGGCATAGTGATTGGTAGCTGTTAAGTATTCATATGTAGCATAGATAGATGCGTTGGTTTGGGACACTCACATTACCTTGTTGACCTTCGTCAAGGGTATATGCGGGTGGATTCAAATTAACCTGGATAATGACGGGCAGAACTTGACATGTGACTTATGATTTGTTGACCTTCGTCAAGGTCATAAGAGCATGGGGCAAAAATCCACATCGGGAGTTTCATAAGTACTGAAACTTGCTAGATTTGCATACCATTTGGAGTGTGGTGATTCTGGTAGGATTCCTTCAGTTTCGTCACGCGATGATATTTGGATCCCGATCCTACTGTGAGTATATGCTACTCCTCGGGAAATTTCTCACTTAACGATCAATGCTATAAACCTAGTAGGTGCCTAGAAAGGTGTTAGCGGGGCTACGCCCCCAGGGAAAAGAGGTTCTTTAATTAAGGAACTTCGCGAAAGCGTTGGAAAACCTCCCTCGAAGTACCGACACCAGCCTGGCTGAACGGTTAAGCAAGTATTGTACGGTGGGATTGATCCTGACTAATTCTTCCTTTATGGTTTGAGGAGGGATTCGAGAAACAGTGGGAGCCATCCTGTTTAGACAAATTAAAAACCACTCTAAACTTGCAAGAGCATCATGCTGAGTGTTTCTTCTTCTCTCTCCTAATTGCAGCGACCAATCAACATGACTGGACTTAAGTTACTCCTAGATAAAAACAAGCTGACAGGGCCAAACTACAAAGATTGGCTCAGGAATGTCAAGATAGCAATCACTTATGACAAGCTGGGGTATCTTCTTACCACCAAAGCTCCCCCTGTCCCTGGTCCAACTTCCAGCGTCGCGGATAAGGAAATCCGCAAGACTTGGGAGATTGATAGCGCGAAGGCCAAGTGCCTCTTGCTTGCCTCGATGGACAACGAACATCAGAGGAGGCATGAGAATATGGACATGGAGTCCATATTGCTTCATACAAAAGAACTGTATGGGGAGCAATCACGTATCGCAAGATACGAAGCGTCGAAAAAGTTGTTTTCGACAAGAATGGCCGTCGGATCATCAGTAGCCGAGCACGTGCTAAAGATGATCGGCTACATTGAGGAGCTCGCTGACCTAGGGATCACATTGGAGAGTGAGCTATATACAGATATAGTTCTCCAGTCCTTTCCTTCCACTTACGCCCAGTTTATAATGAACTTCAACCTACAAGAAAAGGAGGTTGAACTTTCAGAGCTCCTCAACCTGCTGAGGAGCGCAGAGGGCACCCTACAGAAAGGTAGGGAAACATCCACTTTGTTTGTAGGAGGAACATCTTCTTCTAGGTCCAAGGCGAAAGCCAAGGGAAAGAAGAAGAAAGCCCCCGCCAAACCAAGGGGCGGTGTTAGTAAAGTGGATACGAAGGGAAAAGGAAAAGCAACAAAGATAGCTGGGAAGCTTGTGGATAAGGAAGAATGCTTCTTTTGTCATAAGAAAGGACACTGGAAGAATGATTGCAGGGCCTGGAAGGCCAGAACACAGGAATTGAAGCAGGTTGCAGCTTCAGCTTCAGGTGTGTATGTTATTGAAAACTGTCTTTCTATAAACTCTACTTCCTGGGTATTGGATACCGGATCAGGATCTCATATCTGTAATTCTTTGCAGGCGTTGAGAAACCGTAGTGTTTTGAAAGCTGGTGACATGACCCTCAGAGTTGCAAACGGAGCTAGCATGGATGCTAAAGCCGTGGGGGACTATCACCTGGGAATGTCAGATGGACATGTTTTGGTTTTGCGTAATTGCTTTTTTGTACCCAACGCAACTTGTAATATCATTTCTGTATCTTTAGTTTCTAAAGAAGGTTATGAATTTGCGTTTGTAAGTAATGTTGTAAACATTCGCCTTAATCAAGTTTTGATTGGGTCAGGTACTTTGAGTAATGGTATATACGTATTGAACCAACCACAGATTTTTAATGTCCAGAATACACACAAAAGAAAGTCTCCAGAAATAAACCAGACTTTCTTATGGCATTGTAGATTGGGTCACATCAATGAGAGAAGGTTGACGAAGTTACATACAGAAGTGTATTTGAATGCGTTCGAATATCAGTCGTATGCCACTTGTCAATCCTGTCTCAAGGGAAAGATGACAAAGACTCCTTTTACTGGACATGGAGTAAGAGCGAGCGAGCTCTTGGGACTCGTACACAGTGACGTGTGCGGTCCAATGTCTACACATGCCCGAAGCGGACATTCTTACTTCATTACTTTTACGGATGACTTCTCAAGGTACGGTTATGTTTTCTTAATGAAACATAAGTCCGAAGCCTTTGGAAAATTCCAGGAGTATAGGAATGAAGTAGAGAAACAGACCGGCAAGAGTATTAAGATTCTAAGATCGGATCGAGGTGGAGAATACTTAAGTACCGAGTTCCTGGACTATTTAAAAGAGAACGGAATTCTCTCTCAGCTTACTCCTCCATACACCCCGCAACATAACGGTGTATCGGAGAGACGGAACCGAACCCTATTGGATATGGTTCGGTCCATGATGAGTAACGCTGAGTTACCGCGATCATTCTGGGGATATGCAATAGAAGCAGCTGCGTATCTCTTGAACAAGGCTCCCACCAAGACTGTGCCTACCACCCCTTATGAGATGTGGACTGGGAAGAAACCCTGTCTTAAGTATCTTAAGGTATGGGGATGTCCAGCTTTTGTAAAAAGGCAGCATGCGGACAAGCTTGAGGCACGTTCAGTACAGTGTAAGTTTGTGGGATACCCAAGGAACTCCAGGGGGTATCTTTTCTATTCCGCTGAGGAACAAAAGGTTTTTGTTTCTCAGCATGCCCGCTTCTTGGAAACTGAGTTTTTGGAAACCCAGATAAGTGGGAGCACAATAGAACTGGAAGAAGTTCCAGAACCACAGACTGTTACTGAAAGCTTAGTGGAACCAGAGGGTTCAACGGAACAGGACATTCCTACGCCGCTCCGCAGAAGTAGTAGGCAGTCTCATCCGCCCGAGAGATACTACGGTTTTCTCATAGACGGGGATAGAGAGGATTGCATCATAGATTATGATGAGCCTACTAGCTTCCAGCAGGCCGTTCAGAGCATTGACTCAGTGAAATGGCTGGATGCAATGCGGACCGAAATGGAGTCCATGTACACCAACAAGGTATGGACGTTGGACATTGCTCCAGACGGGGTAAAACCCGTAGGATGCAAGTGGATCTTCAAAAGGAAGATTGGTGTAGATGGACAGGTTGAGACCTATAAAGCTAGGCTGGTAGCAAAGGGTTTCCGTCAAAGACCTGGCTTGGACTATGACGAAACCTTTTCTCCAGTAGCCATGCTGAAATCCATTCGGATCCTTCTTGCCATCGCTGCCTTCCACGATTATGAGATCTGGCAAATGGACGTAAAGACAGCTTTTCTAAATGGAAATTTAGAGGAGTGTGTCTATATGGACCAGCCAGAGGGCTTCATTCAGAGTGGGAGCAGCGGAAAGGTGTGCAAGTTGCTTAAGTCCATCTATGGACTAAAGCAGGCATCGCGGAGTTGGAACATCTGCTTTGATGAGACGGTCAAAGAATTTGGCTTTATCAAAAATCCAGATGAACCATGCATCTATAGTAGATTTGTAGCGAGAACTGTAGTATTCCTCGTTTTATACGTGGATGACATTCTCTTAATAGGAAATGACATTCCTATGCTACAATCTGTCAAGGGGTTCTTGTCACACAGGTTCTCCATGAAAGACCTGGGTGATGCCTCATACATCCTGGGGATCCGGATCCATCGTGATAGATCCAAGAGGATATTGGGACTTTCTCAGTCCAGGTACATCGACACCATAGTGAAGAGATTCAGTATGGAAGATTCCAAGCGCGGTAACCTACCGGCTTGTCACGGGATCACCCTCTCTAAAGAGATGTCTCCCAAGACTGATTTGGAGAGGGATCGCATGTCTATTATACCCTATGCTTCTGCGGTAGGCTCTATAATGTATGCGATGTTGTGTACCAGACCGGATGTAGCTTATGCACTGAGTGTGGTAAGCCGGTATCAGTCAAACCCTGGGGAGAAACACTGGATAGCGGTAAAGAACATTCTCAAGTATCTGAGAAGGACTAAGGAGATGTTCTTGGTGTATGGCGGAAAAGACCTCCAGATCGAGGCCTTTGCTGACTCCAGCTTCCAGAGTGACAAGGATGATTCCAAGTCCATGTCGGGCTTTGTCTTTACCCTCAATGGAGGGGCGGTGTGTTGGAAGAGTTCCAAACAGGAAACCGTTGCAGACTCGACGATGGAAGCGGAATACATCGCTGCATCTGATGCCGCAAAAGAAGCTGTCTGGATGAGGAAGTTCTTGAAAGAACTTCAAGTGGTTCCGTCCATTGTTGATCCAATACCTCTGTATTGCGACAACAATGGGGCTATAGCTTTAGCGAAGGAACCCAGGTCCTATCAGAGATCCAGGCACATCTTGAGGCGGTATCACCTGATCAGGGAGATCGTGGATCGCAAGGAGATCGAGGTTCGGAGAGTAGCTTCAGAAGACAACACTGCAGATCCATTCACCAAGGCCCTGCCCCAGACTCAGTTCGAGCGGCTGATCGAGATGATAGGTCTTCGATACGCCAGTACATGGCCTTAGTGCAAGTGGGAGATTGTTAGTGTATATGCCCTAGAGGCCATTACTGTATCATACTAGTTTGTATATTACTTAATGGATGCTTGGGATATTCACCTTGTATATACAATCTTGCTCAAAATAGTAGTATGCTACTTGGTTTGTCTCTACTTCAATGTGTACTTGTGTTTATTGTACTATATCACTTATACGCATTAGTGGAGCCCTTAGGATCTTTGCTTGATTACCAGCGTTGTGATGGCAGTCACACTAGTGGGGGCTGGGTAATCTATAAGCACATCCTTATACAGGTCCCTAGTCGCAGGACTATCGAGACAGGGCATCGATACTCCGGAGTAGACTAGCGTATGCGCTTCTCATCCCAGTGTGGGAGATGGTCTGTCCCACAGCCATCAGTACGTCGTACTGGAGATAGTATACGGGTGCTCGTTGGGTTACGAGTACACTGGACAGGACTCGTCGGGAACTGACAGGTTGGTATTATACCTATCGTCAGTCGTCAGTTCCCAGGTGACATGAGTACAGCTTAGTCCGCTGACTTGACACTGGCACTTCGCCTCGAGTGTGTTCCCACTGCACTTTGATCACTACCCTACCACGGCTCAAAGGAGTCGTGCAAACAGGTGGTGGTTGGGTGCAGTCCCGAAGCACTTGGAGGCAGTGACGGTTAGACAGGATTCGCCTCTCCCGGTATTGGGGGTTGACATCGCGCTGTGTCTAGGAGAGCCATTACACGAGTAGTCCCTGGCCAGGGCAAACGAGATATACTGGTAGGTTTCCAGTGTTATCTCAGGGTGTTTTGGGCTTCGCTCCGGCACGACTTGTACCGCTATTGGGGGACTGACGTTTTACCGCCCCCTAGGCCCGCCATGCGATGTATCAGACGAACAGACCGGACTGTACGGAGAATGTCACATTCAGACTCAGTAGGAGTTCAGATGGGGTTTCACCTCGTCAGCCTTCTTGTCGGCATCTACCTGGGGACCGTTACGCACAGCTAGTGCCGCTTGCGGTCTGTGGTTAAACCCACTGCCAGCGTAGTGTCGAGTCTTTAGAGTCCCACACAGAGGGTATTCGCCTCTGGGCAAAACAGAGTAGAGGTCGCATGGTTTTGCGACAGGGTTCGTTCTCATCCGCGCACTTATGCACGTTTGGAGTCCGGACGGATTATACTGGCAGGCTCTGGTTTGAGCCAGATACTGGTATATGTTTTGGGGGTTGCTTTTATATCTTGGTATTCTTGTTCCTCGGAACGAGAATGCAGGTGTGTATGCACAGTTGCTTGAGGCGGAGAATGAGGTTTTTCATTAGGGTTTCGGATCGGGTGCGTATGCACAGTTGACAGTTATCATTTTCCAAACCCTAATGGATTTATATATTATCTATTAATAATAGTAATTAAATGAGAATTATGTTATGGTTGTTTTTTGTTGACTTGTTGACCTTGGTTGACTTGTTGACCATTGACCACTTTCATGCCTTGAAAGTCTTCCTTGATTCATGCTTACACTTCATTTAAAGAAGCATGATAGTGGTCATTCCAAAATTACCATCAACTATTCTTATTTCAATTATTATCATTTAGATAATTCATTTTTTTTTGCAATATGGTTGCAAGAAAGAAATAATTGAGCTCATTCTATCATAACCTCTCTCTCTCCTCATTTCATCTTCTTCTTCCTCTTGAAAAGAGAAACCTTCTCATGTGTTGAGAATCATTCTCTTTAGAAAGAAAAGCAAACCCTAATCTCTCTCTACTCATTCTAGGATGAAGGATTAGCAAACCGGAAACCCTAGTTCACTCAAAGATCGAGGAAGAGCCCAAAGTCGAACCTTCGAGGTGGATCCATCTTCGACGGGAGAAGGCGACGTAAAGAGAACCATCAACCTCTACAAGGTTTGAAGAAGAAGGAGTTCAAGTTTAGGTATAACCATCTTCCATAGTAGCTAACTCTCTTTAGCTAGAATACTAGTTTTAGTTTAGACAACGATCCCGACCTTGTTTAGTCCATGTTGCCTCTTGCGATAAAAATTCGTTTTTTATACCGTTTCCACCTCCCCGTAAGCACAGGGGGTCGCAATATGGACTTACAGTACATATGTATCATCGGTAATGGTGCTGGTGTCCTAACAACATAATATCAACAATGCAATATGAAATAACAATGTAAGTATGCGATGCGGAGCGAGCAACCAAAATGAGCGGGAGCTAAATATTAAACAATGGTGCCATTTGAAATAACACGAATCGCGGGGTTTTGAAAATAGGGGCTACGGTGGTTTTTTAAGAAAGGATACGTCTTTTGAAATATCCGTAGATCCCTTGACCTATATTTTAAAATAACCACGATCCGCTAGTTTTGAAATAGGTAGGAGTCTAATCTAATCTAACAACTACACTAAACTATACGGCTGAACTAACAAGCTGAACTACAGGTAAGGAAACCGCCTATCATCTGAGTCGATACATATACATACCTGTATATGTATAGTCGGTGATCCTGCCTCAATAATATCACATCCGATACCACATCTATAATCAGGCATCCCAAGTCAAGAGTGCGGATCAATCATCAAGATATAGCTCGTACGTAAATCCGTCGTACGGCATCCCCAAATCTGGGTACGGGTCAATATCATATTCCTCACACCATTCCTCTGGTATCCTCTTTATTCAAGATCATAGTCTAGGGTACTGACCTATGTCTAGTACAATACTAATATCCTCAATATACTCATGATCTGACTACTGATCGACAATCTCGTACAAACCGATATCATTAGCACATATCATCATCAAGGGGTATACATCGCCCAATACGGCCTAGTATCAATATCCTAGCATATCATATCTTATATCACGATCACATGTCGACCATTTTATTAATAACACTATTCACCCGTATCGTCGTCCCAAGATCCGCTATAACACCAGGACGTACCTCAAGTACGAATCCTGCCATATCACCGATATCACAACCACAAACAAATCTCATCGACTCAGCTCAATCCCAAGTATCATCCTCAAATCCGTATGTGAACACATAGTCCCATACCCATGTGAACACATAACTATAAAGAATCCCATGAGCACATATAAATAGGAATGTATGCAAGTATGTATGTGTGTATGTGTAGTGCAACACTACCCTAGGGTTCGCAACACTAAACTAATCCAACACACCAATATCCATCCTAAACATCGTTATTAATCCCAAATAACATAGAATAATTGTTGGTGTGTATACGCATCCGTATACACCACCACGGACTGCGGGGGTGAATACGCCATCCACCCGACTTCTCCCCGTGGATATAAATCTACTCACCTGGTCCTCGCTCGCCGGTGCCGACGTCGCCACGCGCTTGCTTTCCGTCTCGAAGTCCACATGGGGGTATCTACATATCACAACGCATCGTATCGCATTAAAATCCGAATCATGACCAAAACGACACACGAATCCCACATAGGTCAAAACCTATGGTTGCTTCCACAATCAACCCAAAAACCCTCGGCGTCGGCATACAAACGCCAGACCATCGAGAAAAACCCAAATACACTCATTTGCACATTCACGAAAACTAATTTTAATATAAAATAGGTTAAAACTCACAAAAACCCCCAAATTCACTTTAAAAGCCGTTTTTCCAAAAAACTAGCAAGCAAAATTACCCGTTTTAGTACAAAACTCGACGTTTTAACAATTCTAGCGGCCATAATACTTATTAAATAACTTAAATGAGTCATATAACCCATAACCACAATTTAATCTCATCAAACTATATACGTTTAAAAAAACTAGTTTGCAATTTTACCCAAATTTCAACCATTTTAGCAAAAATGCATAAACAACAATTTAGTTTGGATTTGCATGATCTAAAATATTAAAATACAATTTAAAATGTTAATAATACCATGGATACCCTAATTAGATTTTGTTAGTTATATGTATGCTCTAGAGGCCATTACTGTACATACGATGTATATTGTAGTGGATGCTAGGACATATATAGGGAGGACTTTCTTGCTCGACATGATAGTATGCTATCTGGTTGTACTTTATCTTAACATGTACTCTGATTGTCTCTATATTACATGTTGATAAAGCCCTTAGGATATGTACTCGACTACTGGGACTATGATGAGATCATACTAGTGGGGCCACGGTAGTCGACGAGTACATCCTATAATTGTTCCTAGTCGTGGGTGTATCGAGACAGGGGCATCGATACACCAGAGTAGAATAGCGTATACGCATCTTGACCCATATGATGGGCGATGGATGATCCCATATCCATCGGTGTTTGACATCAAGGATGGTGTACGGGTGCTCAGTAGAGACTGGGTACACTGGACGGACTTGCCGAGAACTCCCAGATGGTATTATACCATACGTCAGATGGCAGTTCTCCGGTGACACTGGTACAGAGTAGTCTGTTGACCCGAGATCGCCATAGAGTCTTGTGTGATTCCCACTATGCTTTGATTTCCATCATACCACGTCCAAGAGGGCGTGCAAAAAGGTGGCTTTTGGGTACAGTCCCGAATCACATGGAGGCAATGAGCGATAGGAGGGGATTCGTCTCTCCCGGTATAGGGAGTTGATGTTGTGCTGTGTTCGATTGGCTATAACCAGAAATCCCTAGCCAGGGTTGCTGAGATTTACTGGAAAGTGTTATCAGTAGTTTCTCGAACTGTTATAGACCTCATATCGACATGACTTATCGAGCTACTGGGGTATGACGTTTACCACCCCTAGGCGAGATATGCAACATATCAGACGACGAGACCGGACTGTACGGGAGTGTTACTGATTGGATTCACAGGAGAAGTTACAGGCTTGCTTGTTGATCTTCAGAGCGCTCAATACCTGGGTAGCTGTTACGTTTAGCTGACCGCTTGCAGCTTGTGGGTGTTTGATATGATCATCACCTACTGCCGGCGTATTGACGATTCTTTAGAGTCCTACACAGAGGTTTCTTGGCTCAGGCAAAACGGAGTAGGAGCACATATGTGATATGTGCGGGACCGAGGATAATACGATATGTGATACCGTATTATATTCTCGCGATATTTGATATCAGCCGGGTCTTCGGATCAAGTGTTGATTCGATGAATTGGTACGGATAAATATTAGTCGGTTATATGCGATATAGCCGGATTGTCGGATCAAGTGTTGATTCGATAATTTAATGTATAATAATATATTTGATATATTAAATTGCATTAACTAATATTAGCTCACTAAAAGATTCTTTTTCTCACTCGGGTAATACATTGATATATATGCGATATATGTTAAATGTATTATTTTATTTTGTTACGATAAATATTATATATGTGATATATAATATTGTAACATGATATGGTTATTAATGCAACTTGTTTAGTGGAGATTAAACATGGTTAGGGTTTGATTAGGGTTAAGGTTTTCTAGAAGTTTCTAGAAGCTTTCATTTTTTGTTTTGGAAAAGATATTTTGCTAGATATTTCCTTAACCTAACCAAACCTTTAACCTTAGTCAAATCTCTACAAGGGTTAGTTTGACCATGGTTGCATTATTCATCATATCATTTCTTTTTCTATTCATCACAAAAGGAATTCTAAGATTATTCATCTTCTTCTTCCTTCATTCTTTCATGAAAAAGCTTTCTTGATTTTCTTCAAGTGATGAATAAATGTGAGAAAAAGATAAATAAAGAGAGCAAAAATCCTACTTCATCATCCTCATCTTCCCTTGCCATTTAGATGAGGGTGTTCACATCATTTCATGAGTGTTAGCTTGTGTTAATGGAACTTCAAGGTAGATCATCTTAGTATCGAAGATCGGAAGCAAAGGTTGCATCTTTCTCTTCGTGGAACCTCTCGAGAGTCCGGAACCCGATGATCGCAGCGAAGGGACCACAACACGGAGCATATGAAGTGAAGGACCGGATCTACAAAGGTTGTAATCCGTCTCACTTAGTGTTAAAGTGTTTAGCATGTTAGTTATCGCCTAATCTCTAGTTTAAAGATCCGTATTCGGGTTGTTCGGCACGGCTAAATTTTTAATCGGGCATGGTTGATGCCTCGTAGACCCTTGTGCGCGTACATAGCAATCCTACAGTGGTATCAGAGCCAAGCTAGAGCTTTAGGCGAAGTCTAGACGAAGTTTAAAGTCCGATCGAACCCGGAAAACCCGATAAAACCCACTTTCTGGAAATTTTCTGATATTTTGGATTTTTGTCAATTAATAATATGCAGAAAATTAAGCAGGGTCTAATATGAATTACTGTGAAATACGGGGGCCTAATTCAATTAAACCACCGCGGAACCGCGTCACGAGCCTGGAATGTGCGGCGGTTACGCGGTCGTACGGTCTCCTATTGCATTGATATTTGCGCAGTAATTCCTATTTTCTGGTGCTGAGTTCTCTGGGAATTTTTAATATCTATTCAGCTGTTGAATTATCTGGGTTGTATTGGGGACTTAAAGATTCAATCGGATTTTATAACTTTGTTTAGTTTGTCCGGATAACTTTTAGAAACTGTTAAAAAGTTCGAACGGATATCAATAACTCACTTTTTCCCCTGTCGGAAAATTTTTCAAAAGTTGGATTTTTTCTCGTGTTTAAGAATGTTCTAAGTCGTGCAAGTAACTCGGTGGACCCTCTAGAAGACAACAAACCTTAACTCGATTATGTGACCGTCTTGAACTGCCTTTTGAACCTTAGGGTTTGGGGCAGTACGGCGTGCCACATGTGAGGCGTTGGCTTGACCCTTCTACGGCTGGACCATTGGTACTGTGGCATGTGATGGATGTTTTTAAACTGATTTCAAGTGTTGAGATATATTGGGGAAATCTTGGGTGTTTGATGATTCGATCGGAAAGTTTAACTTTGTCTATTTATCTGGAATGTGATACAATATTTGGAATCCACAGGTAGTTATGAGATAACTAATTTGAATATTATAAACATAGCAGTTTAGTCTCAGATGATCGGTTGCCACGGAATTTTGATGTGATCAAAAGTCCGTCGCAATCACGTAGCGTACGCGGATACTCGCCGGGTAAACTTAATAGACAGCCTCACTCCATAGCCCCGACCAAGTGACTGTAGGAGAACCCCGTCGCCGAAAGCATCCGTTCGGGTGCTCCCGGTAGCGGTGTTCCGCCTTGGTGCACTTCGTCGACGGCATCTGGGGGTGCGGCCGTCTACTAAAGTTTGCGACGAGCATTCGATCAGGACGTCGGGAATCTTGTTGAATTGCCCGACTTGATATTGAAAAGAGTTTTCGATAATGAGACTAAAATGCGGGGTTTTTAATAGTTAGGCATGAGATGTCTAAGGAATTCATTTGGTTAGGCATGCGATGTCTAAAAAGGTTGCGGATTCCAACTGTTGTAGTTTTACACTTTCTTTTCTGTGACCGTAAGCGTAGTATGTGGTGTATCGCCGGCTTCGTTGCTATACATCAACGACAATCGGGATACGCATACTTGCTTACGTTGATGATATGAGATATTATGTGTTGTTGTGATATGTTATATTGGATCGTCGCGTTTTGAATAGCCGGGGGTTTTATGTGAGATGAGAGTTTTTCTTTTTTATTCATGTAAAATTCATTTGTATGTAATATTCTTTTATTGGGGCACTTCCAGTAGCGGAAGATGTCACCGTTGTATATTATTTACTTTTCCGCATTAGGTAGACCCAAGGCGGGGAGCACAAGTAACCGGGTTCTAGGGTCCAGTGGGAGACCATCTCGAGGAGTCGAGACCGGGTCTCCTAACCCTAGAATTAGCAGTGTTACTTGCCGCTCTCGTAGGGGTATAGGGATGTGGGTTTGGCTATTCATCGCGACCGTGGAATCCGTGTTTTATACAGGCTCGTATTAAAAAACACGGACGTCCTAGTATATCCAATATTTCATATATGTTTCTTCTGCTGCAATGTTCTGTGATGAGATCATATTACTGCCTGAGACGAATGTTTATATTATATATATGAGATATATGTTATATTGCAGATTTCGTTTCAAAAGAGATGCTTGTGAAGCAAAATAAAATGGGACTTCATTAATGAGATTAATGAAATAAAAGAAACCTAAGATGTTGTGGAATCGAATTTCTTAAAAACAGGTAGCTACAGTTCTTGCTTTGCATCGCGGTGTTCCTTGTAGAACATCCAGCACCTTATTCGATAAGGAAAGGACCGAGATCCCTTCACCGGGAGTGACTCCTTTAGCAATAACTGGCAGATGCTGCAAACTCGGTTTGTCTTTTGATTGCTTCTATAGTTCTTGCTTTGCACAGCGGTATATATGATATATCCTGCACCTTATTCGATGAGGAAAGGGCCGACGATCCCTTCACCGGGAGTGACCCCTTTAGCAAAACTAGAAAGGCCTCAAAAACACTCCATTTAAAATCACTCGATTCTACAACGATATCAAGTTCATTACGCTCATGGTTTTCTTAAAAACCTACGTAGCCCTCCGTCATTTCAGATAAGTACTACTTAGTATTCGTGCTACGGTAGTTTGGCATGCGTCAAGGCGTAGTATACGGTAGCTAACTAGTGCTTATCTGCTAGCATACGATGCGATTGGATTAGGGTATTCGTACGACGTTGTTTGGCATGCGTCAAGGGTCATGCGTGTGGGTTTAATTCAATCAAGAAATGTACGGGTTGAATTTGACTAGCGGACTATGGGTTGTTTGGCATGCGTCAAGGTCATAGCACGCTAGGGGTAAAATATTATCGGGAATTTCAAGTGTTGAAATTTGCAATGAGATTGCATACCTTCTATGAGATAGTTGGATCCCGATACCCGCTGCGAGTAAGAGTTACTCCTGGGAGAGTTTTACACATTACAATTAGCCGATCAGGTAGGTGTCTAGAAAGGTGTTAACGGGGTTACGCCCCTGGGAAAACGAGGTTTACTTTAATTAGGTTCGTGCGAAAGCACGGGGGACCTCCCTCAAAGTACCGACACTGGCCTGGCTGAAAGATTGGCGAACTTGTAGCGTGTAATTAATCCCGGCTAGTCTTTCCTTTTAAGGTTTGAAGGAAGATTTGATTAAAACAGTGGGAGACATCCTGATTAGATATATTAGATAACCAATCTAATCTTGCAAGAGCATACGTTGAGTGTTTTCTTCTCTCTCTCTCCAGGTAGCGACCATATCACGCCTTAATCAAGATAATAAAACGGATATATTGACCGAACCCGCTTGTTATACTGAGCTGGGGAACGTTGGTCCCGCTCCAACTTATAATTGTTATAAGACAGAGCAGGAAATTGGGGATTGCCAGAATTCCCGTGCCGCCCAAACGAAGAAAGTGCATGTTGATGCATCATCTTCGGGTGTGTTCATTACACAGAACTGTTTCTCAGTATCCTTTACGTCCTGGGTATGTGATACCGGATCAGGATCCCGTATATGTAATCTGTTACATGGGCTACAGATAGGTAGAGAACTGAGAACGGGTGATAAGTTTCATGAGACAGAAAACGGTGCAAGTGTTGCAGCCAAGTCTGTTGGTCACTATCACCCTGTATTACCTGAATACATTGATTCTGAACAAATGTTATTAGATACCGAACCTGATATACAAAATCATATCAGTCTCTTTATTAGTAAAGAAATGATAAAATTTTGTATTGTTGGATAATGTTTTGAACATTTCCTATATCAATAGTTGATCGGTTCAGGCACGTTATCTAAAAGCATTGACGTTCTAAATCAAACTACAGTTCTTAATATAAGGGACACACACAAGAGGAAGAGTTCAGAAATGAATGAATCCTTCTTGAGGCATTGTAGACTAGGTCATATCAATGCGACCCGACTGGCTGAAGTTACATTTAGATGCATATTTAAATTAGTTTGAATTTACATCTTATGAAACTTGTCAGTCATGTCACAAAGATAAAATGACCACAGCTCTGTTTATTAGAAACAGAGAAAGAGTTAGTGAACTCTTGGGATTGATACATGCTGATGTATGAAGGTCCCCTGTCTACACATGCCAAGATCGGTTCTTTGTACTTCATTACATTCTCTGATAATCTCTCAAGATTCAGACATATGTTCCTGTTGAAACACAAGTCCGAACCTTTTGAGATATTCACAGAATATAAGTTAGAAGTAGAGAACCAAATACGGGTATAAGTATTATTTCCTTTGATGAGATCGAGGAGAATACTTGAGCACGGAATTCCTGGACTATTCTAAAGGAGAATGAGATTCTCTCTCAGCATTACTCCTCCGTATACACCACAGCACGTCGGGGTATCGGGGCGGAGCATTAGCACCCTATTTGATATGGTGTGCTCTATGATGAGTACTACTGAGTTTCCCATTTCCTTTGGGGAGTTATGCACTTGTGAAGTTGCATACCTATTGAATAGGGTTCAAATCAAATCAGTTGCCTACCACTTCATATGTGATATGGAAAGGGAAGAGCCCATATCTTAAGCTTGTTAAGATTTGGGGTTGTCCGGCCTATGTCTAAAAGAAAAATCCGGACAAGCTCGAGGCAAGGTCTGTTATGTAGAACTGGAAATGTTCCAGCTATACAAAATGCAGCTGATGATTTGGTAGAACCAAAGGATTCAATAGTTTCTAACGAACCTCAGCCTCTCCGCC
The DNA here is from genome assembly GCA_030015575.1 of Agapanthus africanus. Lineage (NCBI taxonomy): Eukaryota > Viridiplantae > Streptophyta > Magnoliopsida > Asparagales > Amaryllidaceae > Agapanthus > Agapanthus africanus. The sequence continues at coordinate 495,680,439 of JASDDO010000014.1, forward strand.
GATCTAGTAGGGTTCCTCACCCACCTGAGAGATACTTCGGTTTCTCTATGACAGTGGGAGCAAGGATTGCATCATGAGATGATGACCCAACTAGTTTCGAGCTGGCCATCAGGAGTGGGACTCTGTAAGAATGGCTGGGTGCTTATCGATCTGAGATGGAATCCTTATACACCAACAAAGTATGGACTTTGGTTGCTTTATCTGAAGGGTTAAATCCCCATCAGGAGCAAGTATATCTTGAGAAGATTACTTGGTGTACATGGAAAAGTTGAGACTTTCAAAGCTAGACTTGTTAAAGGTTTGCATCATAGACCAGGTATGGATTATGTTGAAACCTTTTCTAAGGATCTATGCTTAAGTCCATCCAGATCCTACTTGCCACGGCTACATACCATGACTACGATATCTGGTGGTTGGGTGTCATGACTGCTTTTCTAAGTGATGTTTTAGAAGAGAACGTCTATAAGTACACAGCCAGAGGGCTTCGTAGACAGTGGGAGCAGCGGAAACGTGAGCAAGATGTTTTATATGATAAAGCAGGCATCGCGGAGTTGGAACATCTGTTTTGATGTGGTAGTCAAAGAGTTTGACTTCATCAAAATGGTAGATGAACCTTGTATATACGAAAAGGTAGTAGAGAGTATGGTGGTGATCCTCGTAGAATACGTGGATGACATACTCTTGATAGGGAAGGAGTTTCCTATGCTACGCTTGGTCAATCTCCGCTTATTACAATGATTCTCCATATAGGATCAAAGTGATACCTCCTAAATCCTGTGTTTTGGATCTATGAGATAGTTCTAATTGGATGTTAGGATACTCACTAGTTGTAGTGAGATGGTATAAATCGATCCTGGGGAGAATCACTGGAAAGGTTCCAGGGTGATAAGAACGACTGAATGTCAGTCGCAGGAATTTTTTATACCCTCCGTGGAGGGACGATATGTTGGAAGAGTTCCAAGCTAGATACCGTTACTTACTAGACGATTAAAGGCAAGATACATCGTTACCAAGGATGCTACCAAAGAGGCAGTCTGGATATATAAAAGTTCTTGAGATGAACTTCGTTCCTACCATTGTGTGACAATGGAGTTGTGGATTTTGCCAAGGAACTACCGTCCTATCAGAAATCCAGATATAATTCTTAGGCAGTATCACCTGATCATGGAGATGGTTGATCTCCAGGGAGATCGAGGTTAGGAGAGTAGACACAGAGGACGACAGCGCGGATCCACTCACAAAGGCCTTTTTCCCAGTAGAGAATTTTATGGGATGGTTGAGTATGAGATACTTCAACCGCAGCTAATTGTTGGGTATGCGATACCATAACAGATGGCCCTAGTGCAAGTGGGAGATTGTTAGTTATATGTATGCCCTAGAGGCCATTACTGTACATACGATGTATATTGTAGTGGATGCTAGGACATATATAGGGAGGACTTTCTTGCTCGACATGATAATATGCTATCTGGTTGTACTTTATCTTAACATGTACTCTGATTGTCTCTATATTACATGTTGATAAAGCCCTTAGGATATGTACTCGACTACTGGGACTATGATGAGATCATACTAGTGGGGCCACGGTAGTCGACGAGTACATCCTATAATTATTCCTAGTCGTGGGTGTATCGAGACAGGAGCATCGATACACCAGAGTAGACTAGCGTATACGCATCTTGACCCATATGATGGGCGATGGATGATCCCATATCCATCGGTGTTTGACATCAAGGATGGTGTACGGGTGCTCGTTAGAGACTGGGTACACTGGACGGACTCGCCGAGAACTCCCAGATGGTATTATACCATACGTCAGATGGCAGTTCTCCGGTGACACTGGTATAGAGTAGTCTGTTGACCCGAGATCGTCATAGAGTCTTGTGTGATTCCCACTGTGCTTTGATTTCCATCATACCACGTCCAAGAGGGCATGCAAAAAGGTGGCTTTTGGGTACAGTCCCGAATCACATGGAGGCAATGAGCGATAGGAGGGGATTCGTCTCTCCCGGTATAGGGAGTTGATGTTGTGCTGTGTTCGATTGGCTATAACCGGAAATCCCTGGCCAGGGTTGCTGAGATTTACTGGTAAGTGTTATCAGTAGTTTCTCGAACTATTATAGACCTCATATCGACACTACTTATCGAGCTACTGGGGTCTGACGTTTACTACCCCTAGGCGAGATATGCAACATATCAGACGACGAGACCAGACTGTACGGGAGTGTTACTGATTGGATTCACAGGAGAAGTTACAGGCTTGCTTGTTGATCTTCTGAGCGCTCAATACCTGGGTAGCTGTTACGTTTAGCTGACCGCTTGCAGCTTGTGGGTGTTTGATATGATCATCACCTACTGCCGGCGTATTGACGATTCTTTAGAGTCCTACACAGAGGTTTCTTGGCTCAGGCAAAACGGAGTAGGAGCACATATGTGATATGTGCGGGACCGAGGATAATACGATATGTGATACCGTATTATATTCTCACGATATTTGATATCAGCCGGGTCATCGGATCAAGTGTTGATTCGATGAATCGGTACGGATAAATATTAGTCGGTTATATGCGATATAGCCGGATTGTCGGATCAAGTGTTGATTCGATAATTTAATGTATAATAATATATTTGATATATTAAATTGCATTAAATAATATTAGCTCACTAAAAGATTCTTTTTCTCACTCGGGTAATACATTGATATATATGCGATATATGTTAAATGTATTATTTTATTTTGTTACGATAAATATTATATATGTGATATATAATATTGTAACATGATATGGTTATTAATGCAACTTGTTTAGTGGAGATTAAACATGGTTAGGGTTTGATTAGGGTTAAGGTTTTCTAGAAGTTTCTAGAAGCTTTCATTTTTTGTTTTGGAAAAGATATTTTGCTAGATATTTCCTTAACCTAACCAAACCTTTAACCTTAGTCAAATCTCTACAAGGGTTAGTTTGACCATGGTTGCATTATTCATCATATCATTTCTTTTTCTATTCATCACAAAAGGAATTCTAAGATTATTCATCTTCTTCTTCCTTCATTCTTTCATGAAAAAGCTTTCTTGATTTTCTTCAAGTGATGAATAAATGTGAGAAAAAGATAAATAAAGAGAGCAAAAATCCCACTTCATCATCCTCATCTTCCCTTGCCATTTAGATGAGGGTGTTCACATCATTTCATGAGTGTTAGCTTGTGTTAACGGAACTTCAAGGTAGATCATCTTAGTATCGAAGATCGGAAGCAAAGGTTGCATCTTTCTCTTCGTGGAACCTCTCGAGAGTCCGGAACCCGATGATCGCAGCGAAGGGACCACAACACGGAGCATATGAAGTGAAGGACCGGATCTACAAAGGTTGTAATCCGTCTCACTTAGTGTTAAAGTGTTTAGCATGTTAGTTATCGCCTAATCTCTAGTTTAAAGATCCGTATTCGGGTTGTTCGGCACGGCTAAATTTTTAATCGGGCATGGTTGATGCCTCGTAGACCCTTGTGCGCGTGCATAGCAACCCTACAGATTTTTATCCCAATTGATTAATTAAATTCCCAAAACCTAGTTAACCAAATTAACACAATTAGCAAAATTTTAGACTAACAAATAGCAACGAGTAACCAATTTGGGTTTTGCGTTCAATTAACATGCTAATCTACCCATTAAAACAATGAACAAACACTACAAACCCTAACTTGATCACAACCCACTCCCTTTGAATTTTCAAACACACAATTAAACGATAAATAAACATATAATTAAGCTAGACTAAAGTATTTAGTAACAATTTAACAAAAGGTCAAGATTTATACCTCATGAATCATGGATCAAACTTGCAATCTAGACTCTCAAAATGCTCTCTTATCCCCACAATCCATGCATAATAGGCTAAACTAAAATGGGTAAGAGTTGGATTTGGGTTTTGGGATTTTTTTTGATGGATTTGAGGCAATTTTTGATGAAGTTTTGAAGAGAAAAGAGAAGGGAAAATGGGGGGCTGCTGCTGTAGGAGGAGGGGGAGGGTTCGGCCTGGTTTGTGTGGAGAGGAAAGAGAGTGAGGTGAGGAAAATAGTCCAAGTCAAGGAATAAAGTCAAAGCCCATATCTCATTTAACAATTTCCTTTCATTTCCTTTGTTTTCTTTTCTTTTCTTTTCAAAACATCAAGTGGGGAAAAAGGGAGTGGGGGCAGCTTGGGCTGCTGATTTGGGGAGAGGAGAGAGGGTGTGGGTGAGTGTGGGTGAGGAAAAATGATAAATGTTATACCCCAATTCCCATTAACACTAATTTCACCGAAAAAAGCCTTTTTCTTCGATATTTTCTAAACCGTTTTGGCATACGATTTCGTTTCAAAAACCACATGATAAAATTTTATTTAAAGTTTTATGATGCACAAAATTTGTTTCAACTCATTCCAATTTGTAATTTTCCCTAATTAAATGTATTAGTGACGGCTTAAAATAATAATAGAATAATTTTTTTTTTTCCAGAAAATTTGAAATTTCACCAGTGACTCAATAAACACCAAATACTAGCAATTACATTGCTAGAATATGTATATTTAATTTTTATAATAAGATATTTGCATTTTGACTTTTTACAGAAAACCCCCTTATTTTACCGATTTTCCGAAATTTCACCGAAACGATTTTCAAAACGCTACAATGTCTTTTCAGCCCAGATTTTCCAGAAAGAAAATTTGTGTTTGGGGCCTAAAAATCCGTATTTTTTATCGAATTTCTAAAGACTTAAGCTGACGGGTTTTTATCTGTGATGTGATATTTGTATTGAACGTCTGCTAATCGCTATATGTCGATTAGTGGGGGTTATACAAATCTGTGATCTGTAATGTTATTGGTATGTGTATATGAATTCATTGGATTGTCGCGGGTGAATAGCCGGGGGTTGTGAGATGAGAGTTTTCTTTTCTTTCAATTCATGTAAATTTGTAAATTGATATAATAATTATTTATATGGCCGCGCAACCGGGTCGGGGTTGTAGCTGTTAGGTTAGTATAGCACCCTATGAAGAGTTTTGAAGCATCACATGACCCAAAGTTATAATTTTTAAGGTGCTAAACTAACATGCAAGTGGATCGATCCTAGAAAATTAGGGTTATTAAACTTTAATCTAGAAAAGATTAGGGTTTGAAAGGCTACAACCTTTGTAGCTCCCCTTTGCTAGACTCCTTAGGCTCTTGGGTGTTGGAAGAAGGTCCTCTTGTTGTCCTCTTACGTCCACGACGATCCACCCGGAGTTTCCCGTCCAAGCTAGCTACTTTGAAAAAACCAAGAGAACACTCTAATCAAGTTGGCTAAACTTGATTAGAATGATGTTGTGGCTATGGATCTCACTTCAAAATCCTATTTTTATGAGTATTTTACTCTCTTATAAGAACTAGAGAGCAAAGCATGGAGGTTGATGAAGATGGTGGTCTTTTGTGAAGAAGAGAATGAATTATCCTTGAAAGAGAAAAGAAAAATAACTATATATATTTTTCTTTCTCATAACCAACCATGGTTAGATTTAAAGTTATCATTTGATTTAAGTTAAAAGCATAATAAGAAAATAAACCATGGGTTAAAATTTAGGTGAGCATGGTAGAGTTTAGAAGAGTGTAGAAACTCTTAAATGATTTAACCCATTTTTTATTTCCTTTTGCTTTAATTTAAATCCAATAATAATCCAAAAATAACCATGGTGTAATTCTTATATATCCACCATTCTTATTGTATAAACAACCATGATAAAAAATGATGTATGTATGCATGTGTGCTTGCACATCAATATGTGCATGAACAAGAATGAATGCATACATGCATGCATACATCCAAAATAAGCAAGATAGGATTTGTAGTGAGAAACTAATAATGAATCAACACTTGATTCACTAATCCGGTCATATCACATATGACCCGACCATTAGCAAGCCGTCCAATTAATATACGGTATCCTATACACGCATTTTAATTGGGTCCAAGCGCATATCGCATATGCGCACCACAACATTTCGCCTGGACTAGGTAACTCCTATGTGGGACTCTAAGACTCGTCAATACGCCGGCAGTGGATGATGATCATATCAAGCACCCCCAAGCCGCAAGCGGTCAGCTAAACGTAACGGCCACCCGGGTGTTGAGCGATTAGAAGAAAACAAGCGAACCTGTTACAACTCCCGTCGAGCTATCCGGCAACACTACCGTACAGTCTGGTCTCTTCGTCAGATATGCTGCATATCGAGCCTAGGGATGGTCACGTCGACCCCAATAACTCAATAAGTCGTGCCGGTGAATGGTCTATAACAGATCGAGAAACTACTGATAACACTTATCAGCAAATCTCAATAGCCCTGGCCAGGGACTTGCTGTTATAACCAGTCGGGCACAGTACAGCATCAACTCCCAATATCGGGAGAGATGAAACCCCTCCTATCGCTCATTGCCTTCGTGTGTCTCGGGACTATACCCAACGGCCACCTGTTTGCACGACTCAGTAGAGCCGTGGTAGGGTGGCAATCAAAGTACAGTGGGAGAACACACAAGACTCCATGACGATCTCGGGTCTACAGACTAACTTGTACCAGTGTCACCTGAGAACTGCTATCCGACGATAGATATAATTCCATATAGGAGTTCTCGGTGAGTCCGTCCAGTGTACCCAGTCACCACTGAGCACCCGTATATGATCTTGATGTCAAACATCGCTGAATGTGGGAACATTCATCGCCCATCGTATGGGTCTAGTATCATATACGCTAGTCTACTCTGGTATATCAATGCCCCGTCTCGATATACCTACGACTAGGGACGTTCCAGGATACGCTTATAGACTACAGATGTCCCACTAGTATGATCTCCATCATAATCAGAGTAGTCAAGCCGATATCCTCAGGGCTTTATCAGCATGTATGAATGAATAGAAGCATGATCAAATAAACATGTCAGATAAAGAAGAACCAGATAGCATACTATCATGTCGAGAAAGAATGCAAACTGAATATATATACATGTATAGATACATCCACTATCACATAATGGCCTCTAGGGCATACATATATCCAACAATCTCCCACTTGCACTAAGGCCAGTTATTGGCGTATCTCATACCCAACATCTCAAAAAGTCGCTCATGCTGTGGCTGAGGGAGGGCCTTGGTGAGTGGATCCGCGGCGTTGTTCTTTGTGTCTACTCTCTTAATCTTGATCTCGCGGCGATCTACAATCTCCCGGATCAAATGAAAGCGCCTCAGGATATGTCTGGACCGCTGATAGGATCTGGGCTCCTTGGCTAACGCCATTGCCCCATTATTGTCACAATACAAAGGTATTGGATCAATAATGGTTGGAACTACTCCTAGCTCCGAGACGAACTTCTTCATCCAGACTGCTTCCTTGGCGGCATCATTTGCAGCAATGTACTCAGCTTCCATCGCAGAGTCTGCAACGGTATCTTGTTTGGAACTCTTCCAACTTACCGCCCCTCCATTGAGGGTAAATACAAACCCTGAGATAGATTTGCTGTCATCCTTATCGCTCTGGAAGCTCGAATCGGTAAAGGCCTCCATTTAGAGGTCTGTATTACCATACACCAAGAACAATTCTTTAGTCCTTCGTAAGTACTTAAGAATGTTTTTCACAGCTGTCCAGTGGTTCTCCCCTGGGTTGGATTGATACCTTCTTACAACACTAAGTGCATAAGCTACATCTGGGCGTGTACATAACATCGCATACAGTATAGATCCTACTGCCGAAGCATAAGGTATAATGCTCATGCGAGCTCTCTCTTCATCGGTCTTTGGACAAGAATCCTTGGAGAGAGTGACTCCATGGCAAGCGGGTAAGGCACCCCGCTTGGAGTCTTCCATACTAAACCTTTTTAGGATGGTGTTGATGTACCTGGTTTGGGACAATCCCAATAACTTTTTGGATCTATCCCTATAGATCCTTATGCCCAGGATGTATGTGGCATCACCCAGGTCCTTCATGGAGAACCTCAGTGATAAGAATGATTTGACCGACTGTAGCATAGGAATATCATTTCCTATCAGAAGAATGTCATCCACGTACAATACGAGGAATGTGACAGCTCTTCCTACAGCCTTCCTATAAACACAAGGTTCATCTGGATTTTTGATGAAATCAAACTCTTTGATAACATCATCAAAACAGATGTTCCAACTCCGAGATGCCTGCTTTAACCCATATATGGATTTAAGCAATCTACATGCTTTCTCGCTGCTCCCACTGTCAATGAAGCCCTCTGGCTGATCCATATAAACGCATTCTTCTAAATCTCCATTTAGAAATGCTGTTTTAACGTCCATCTGCCAGATTTCATAGTCGTAGTGAGCAGCAATAGCAAGTAGGATCCGAATGGTTTTAAGCATGGCTACGGGCGAAAAAGTTTCGTCATAGTCCAAACCTGGTCTTTGACGAAAACCTTTCGCCACAAGCCTTGCCTTATAGGTCTCTACCTGCCCATCCACACCAATCTTTCTTTTAAAGATCCATTTGCACCCTACAGGTTTTACCCCAGGGGGTACAACGTCCAAAGTCCATACTTTGTTGGTGTACATAGACTCCATTTCGGATCTCATGGCATCCAGCCACTTCACAGAGTCACCACTCGTGATAGCTTGCTGAAAACTGGTAGGATCATCATCTTCCATGATACAGTCTTCTCTGTCACCATCAATGAGGAAACCGTAGTACCTCTCCGGTGGGCGAGAAGTCCTACCAGACCTACGGAGTGGCCGAGGTTCTTCAGTTTCTGTTGCAACAGCCGGTTCAACCAAATCGTCATTTGTAGTTTGTGTCTCCAGAACCTCTTCCAGATCTACTACCTTGCCATCATCTTTATCTGTGAAAAACTCTTTTTCCAAGAATGTGGCATACTGAGAAACAAACACCTTTTGTTCCTCTTTGTGGTAGAACATATATCCATAGGAATTCTTTGGATATCCCACAAAGTTACACATGACTGACCGTGTCTCGAGTTTGTCCGGATTCTGCTTTTAAACATAGGCCGGACAACCCCAAATCTTAATTCTTTTAAGAGATGGTCTCTTCCCATTCCATATCTCATATGGCGTGGTAGACACGGCTTTGGTTGGAACCCTGTTTAGCAGAAACGCTGCAGTCTCCAATGCATGTCCCCAAAACAAGACTGGTAACTCAGCGTCACTCATCATGGACCGGACCATATCTAATAGGGTCCTATTCCGTCATTCTGACACACCGTTGTGCTGTGGTGTGTAAGGAGGAGTGAGCTGAGAGAGAATCCCATTCTCTTTTAGGAAGTTTGCAAATTCTGTACTGAGATACTCTCCACCTCGATCTGATCGAAGCATCTTAATACTCAAGCCGGTTTGTTTTTCTACTTCTTGTTTATATTCAATGAATTTCTCGAAAGCGTCAGACTTTTGCTTTAATAAACATACATGACCGAATCTTGAGAAATCGTCAGTGAATGTAATGAAGTATGAAAAACCGCCTCTAGCCTGTGTAGACATAGGCCCACATACATCACTATGTATGAGGCCCAGGAGCTGAGTAGCTCTTTCTCCGTGTCCGGTAAACGGAGTTTTGGTCATTTTACCCTTGATACAAGACTGGCAAGTCGCATAAGATTTATATTCAAAAGAATTTAAATATCCATCTTTGTGTAACTTGTTTAGTCTTGTTTCGTTAATATGACCAAGTCTACAGTGCCAAAGAAAAGCTTCATTTAATTCTGAAAGTTTTCTTTTATTAGTGTGTTGTACACTGAAAACTGTGTGTTGATTTAGGACATATATTCCGTTATTAAGCGTACCATACCCAACCAACATTTGATTCAGGTGAATGTTCATAACATTGTTTTGCAATACAAAATTATACCCTTCATTGTCCAACAAAGAAACAGATATTATATTACATAGCATACTTGGTACAAAATAACATGGATTCAAAATCAAAATACATCCAGATGGCAACCCCAAGTGATACTCTCCCACTGCGACTGTATGTACATTGGAACCATTTCCAACGCGGAGAGTATGGTCACCTGTCCTCAAAACCTTGCTATTTCTCAGCCCCTACATAGAATTGCAAATGTGAGAACCTGAACCGGTATCCAATACCCTTTGAAGCAGAGTTTATAGAAAAACAGTTTTCAGTCACAAACGCACATGAAGCGGAAGCATCACCATGCTTCTTCTTGAGACTTAAGTACTCTGTGCAATTGCGCTTCCAATGTCCTGCCTTGTGGTAATGAAAACACTCGCCTTTCCCCGGGTCTCCAGCTGTGGACTTTCCCTTTCCCTTGACCTTTTTGACTCCACCCTTAGGATTAGTGGGTTTCTTCTTTTTCTTTCCCTTGGCCTTAGCTTTCGGGCGAGAAGAAGAAGACTGTCCAATAGTCATAACGGGAGTCTTTGCTGACTTCGTAGTGCTCTCTGCACTCTTTAACATATTAAGGAGTTCAGGGAGTTCCTTCTCCATGCCATGCATGTTAAAGTTCACTATGAACTGAGCAAAGGTGGAGGGGAGTGACTGCAGAATAATATCTATATATTGCCCATTGTCCATTGTCCATCCAAGGTCCTCAAGCTCTTCTATAAGAGCTATCATCTTCAAAACATTGTCTGCTACTGGTGTGCCAGGGGCCATCCGCATCTGAAACAGTTTCTTTGATGCTTCGTATCGTAATACGCGGGACTGCTCCCCATACAACTCCTTTGTATGGAGCAATATCCCGTGAATGTCCATGTCCTCGTGCTGCTTTTGATGTGTGTTGTCCATCGATGCAAGCGCGAGGCATTTTGCCGTGGCACAGTCAGCGTCCCAAGTCTTGCGGACTTCAATGTCCGCAACTGAGGATTTTGGGCCTGGGACGGGCGGGGCTGAAGCCGTGAGGACATATGATACTTTATCATAAGTCAAGGCGATCTTCAGATTCCTTAGCCAGTCTTTATAGTTGGTCCCATTCAGTTTTTTCTTATCTAGTAGAAGCTTAAGTCCAGTCATTGGTATCTGCCATTAAGAGAGAGAAAAGAATACACTTAGCGAAAGCTCTTGCACAGATTAGATTGGTTTATTATCTTGTCTAATCGATGTTTCCCACTGCTTTTTATCAAGTTTTCTTTCAAACCTTAAAAAGAAAAATAAGCCAGGATTAATTACAGTCTACAACTTCGCTAACCGTTCAGCCAGGCCAGTGTCGGTACTTTGAGGGAGGTTCCCCGTGCTTTCGCACGGACCTAATTAGAGTAAACCTCGTTTTCCCAGAGGGGGAGCCCCGTTAACACCTTTCTAGACACCTAATGAGTTAGCTAATTGTAAACTGTAAAACTCTCCTAGGAGCAACTATTGCCCACAGTGGGATCGGGATCCAACCATCACATGGAAGGTATGCAATCTCATTGCAAATTTCAACACTTGAAATTCCCGATGTAATTTTTACCCCTAATACTTATGACCTTAACTATGGTCAACAAATCATAAGTACTAGTCAAGTTCTATCTTGATCAATTAGACCCACCCATATGACCCTTAACTATGGTCAACAAAGTCGCATGAATGTCCTAATTAATCTGCATCATATGCAGGGTAGGAAGACATCACTTAGCTACCGTACACTACGCCTTAACTAAAGTCAACAAACGTAGCACGAATACTAAGTACTCTACTTCCTAAAATGACGGAGGGTTACGAATGATTTTTAAGAGAATCTTTAACGCTTTGAACTTGATATCGTTGTAGAATCAAACGGTTTTCAAAAGGAGTGGCTTAAGCTCCGCAGTTTTGAAATGTAGCTTTTTCATAAATAGCCGAGTAGTTTTTAAATCCGATTCTACAACATCTCTTTAGGTTTATTTTCTTTACATTAATCACATTAATGTAATCCCATCATTTAAGTCCTTAAGCCAATCACAGAAAAGAAACGAAAATAACACGTACGCTTATGTCATCCGCATTCGCCGCAATGTTCCGTTATGCACCGTTAGGTTACTTAACTAACGGCATACCGGGACGGGACTAGCGCGGGTGTAAAACATAAGCAACGTCTACTATATATCATATATATAATATGTCATTCGTCTCAGATATCACAGAACACAGGCAGCAGAAACATAGATATAACGTGGGATATCCTAGGACGTCCGTATTTAGTATTTAGCCAGAATAGAAAATACGGATTCCCCAGTCGCGATGAATAGCCAAGCCCACACCCTGGACCCCTACGAGAGCGGCAAGTGACCCTACCAATCTTGGAGTTTAGGAGACCCGGTCTCGACTCCTCGAGATGGCCTCCCACTGAACCCCAGAACCCGGTCACCTGTGCTCCCCTCCTTGGGTCCATCCAAATGCGGAAAAGTAAATAATATACAACACTGGTGACACAACCGCAACCTGGAAGTGCCCCAAATAAAAGAATATTACATTACATTTGAATTTACATGAATGAAAATATAAAGCTCTCATCTCACAAAAACCCCCGTCTATTCGATCGCGACAATCCTACACATCATATCTCAGCAACACATAATATCACATATCATCAACGTAAGTAAGTATGCATACCCCAATTGTCGTTGATGTATAGCAACGAAACCGGCGATATCTAACATACTACACTTACGGTCACAGAATAGAAAGTGTAAAACTATAATATTTGGAATCCAGATTCTCTTAAGACATCATAAATGCGAAATATCACATATTTCGTATTTCATGCCTAAACCATATGAATTCCACATATTGTATCACATTCCAGACAAACAGACAGTATTAAAGTTTTCGAACGAAAAATCAAGCACCCAAGATTCACTAAAGCTCAACACTTGAGCACGGTTCAAAAGATCCGGAGTGTGACACAGTAGTGGCGGTCCAGCCGTAGAAGGGTCAAGCCAACGCCTCACATGTGGCACGTCGTACTGCCCCAAACCCTAGGGTTCAAAGGGCAGTTCGAGACGGTCACATAATCGAGTTAAGGTTTGTTGTCTTCTAGAGGGACCACCGCAAAAAGACTTGCACGTATCTCCAAACTATTTAAACCCCGTGAATATTGAGTAAATGATATTCGTTCAAACACTTCAATACTTTCTAGTTTACCCGGAAAAGAAAACGAATGAAAATTCCGATCGAAACCACGAGTTCAGAACCATCTCCAGAATTTTTCAACAGCAGATTCAGATTAAACATACTCAAAATACACTACAGCAGGTAAGGAAAAATACTGTGCAAAATGGAGTAAACGACCCCCTCTTATGGCCGCGGAACCGCGGCCTAAGCCTGCTTAGGCCGCGTTTCCGTGGTCCAAAGTACTGTTCATGGTCACGAATTTTCCAGATTGTCTTATTTTTACCTGCTCTATTTTTTGAGAATTTTTAATTCTGAAAAAAGTCAGTTTTTAAAAAATTTCCAGAGAATGTCCCGTAAATCCGTATTTTGGTTCGATCGGACTTTTTACTTTGCAAAAAGGTCGCCTAATGTTCTAGGTCGGCTCTGATACCAATGTTAGGTTAGTATAGCACCCTATGAAGAGTTTTGAAGCATCACATGACCCAAAGTTATAATTTTTAAGGTGCTAAACTAACATGCAAGTGGATCGATCCTAGAAAATTAGGGTTATTAAACTTTAAGCTAGAAAAGATTAGGGTTTGAAAGGCTACAACCTTTGTAGCTCCTTCTTAGGCTCTTGGGTGTTGGAAGAAGGTCCTCTTGTTGTCCTCTTACGTCCACGACGATCCACCCGGAGTTTCCCGTCCAAGCTAGCTACTTTGAAAAAACCAAGAGAACACTCTAATCAAGTTGGCTAAACTTGATTAGAATGATGTTGTGGCTAAGGATCTCACTTCAAAATCCTATTTTTATGAGTATTTTACTCTCTTATAAGAACTAGAGAGCAAAGCATGGAGGTTGATGAAGATGGTGGTCTTTTGTGAAGAAGAGAATGAATTATCCTTGAAAGAGAAAAGAAAAATAACTATATATATTTTTCTTTCTCATAACCAACCATGGATAGATTTAAAGTTATCATTTGACTTAAGTTAAAAGCATAATAAGAAAATAAACCATGGGTTAAAAGTTAGGTGAGCATGGTAGAGTTTAGAAGAGTATAGAAACTCTTAAATGATTTAACCCATTTTTTATTTCCTTTTGATTTAATTTAAATCCAATAATAATCCAAAAATAACCATGGTGTAATTCTTATATATCCACCATTCTCATTGTATAAATAACCATGATAAAAAATGATGTATGTATGCATGTGTGCTTCCACATCAATATGTGCATGAACAAGAATGAAGGCATACATGCATGCATACATCCAAAATAAGCAAGATAGGATTTGTAGTGAGAAACTAATAATGAATCAACACTTGATTCACTAATCCGGTCATATCACATATGACCCGACCATTAGCAAGCCGCCCAATTAATATACGGTATCCTATACACGCATTTTAATCGGGTCCAAGCGCATATCGCATATGCGCACCACAACATTTCGCCTGGACTAGGTAACTCCTATATGGGACTCTAAGACTCGTCAATACGCCGGCAGTGGGTGATGATCATATCAAGTACCCCCAAGCCGCAAGCGGTCAGCTAAATGTAACGGCCACCCGGGTGTTGAGCGATTAGAAGAAAACAAGCGAACCTGTAACAACTCCCGTCGAGCCATCCGTAAACACTACCGTACAGTCCGGTTTCTTCATCAGATATGCTGCATATCGAGCCTAGGGATGGTCACGTCGACCCCAATAACTCAATAAGTCGTGCCGGTGAATGGTCTATAACAGATCGAGAAACTACTGATAACACTTATCAGCAAATCTCAGCAGCCCTGGCCAGGGACTTGCTGTTATAACCAGTCGGGCACAGTACAGCATCAACTCCCAATATCGGGAGAGACGAAACCCCTCCTATCGCTCATTGCCTTCGTGTGTCTCGGGACTGTACCCAACGGCCACCTGTTTGCACGACTCAGTAGAGCCGTGGTAGGGTGGCAATCAAAGTACAGTGGGAGAACACACAAGACTCCATGACGATCTCGGGTCTACAGACTAACCTGTACCAGTGTCACCTGAGAACTTCTATCCGACGATAGATATAATTCCATATAGGAGTTCTCGGTGAGTCCGTCCAATGTACCCAGTCACCACTGAGCACCCGTATATGATCTTGATGTCAAACATCGATGAATGTGGGAACATTCATCGCCCATCGTATGGGTCTAGTATCATATACGCTAGTCTACTCTGGTATATCAATGCCCCGTCTCGATATACCTACGACTAGGGACGTTCCAGGATACGCTTATAGACTACAGATGTCCCACTAGTATGATCTCCATCATAATCAGAGTAGTCAAGCCGATATCCTCAGGGCTTTATCAGCATGTATGAATGAATAGAAGCATGATCAAATAAACATGTCAGATAAAGAAGAACCAGATAGCATACTATCATGTCGAGCAAGAATGCAAACTGAATATATATACATGTATAGATACATCCACTATCACATAATGGCCTCTAGGGCATACATATATCCAACAGTAGCCGTTATTGTATAATTTCTTTTTACTGTTTTTGCTCCTAGGATAGACCCATGGAGGGGGTGCACAAACTACCGGGTATCCCGAAGTGCCGAGTGGCCTACTCACGGAGTTGAGGGAGGTTGCTTCGCTTCGGGTACTTGGCGGGTAGTTTGCCGCACCCGTAGGGGTCTTGGGTGGAGTATTGGCTATTCACCGCGACCGTGTAATCTGCTTTTCGTTACAGGCTCGTACGAATTGCGGGTTCCTAGTATATCCAATGTATTCATCTGTGATCTGAAATGGCTATCTTTGCAATATATATCTATATATGATATTATTTAAGCGTTGCTTATGTTTTACAGCCGCGCTAGCCCAGCCCCCGCTCTGTCGTTAGTTAAGTAACCTAACGGGTAATGACGGGGCCCCGTGGAGAATGCGAATGGCATAAGCGTACGCCATATTTTGGTTGTTTTCTGCAATGGTAGGATTAAATGATGGGACACATTAAAAGAACTAATGCAAGAATAACACGCATTAAAAGAACTAATGCAAGAAAATAAACCAAGTAAAAGTCGTTGGAACACTTTCGAAAAACCACTCGGTTCTTTTCAAAACCAACTTTTAAATGCGGAGCTTGAGCCACTCCTTTTAAAAGCTATCTCGTTCCATCGATTATATCAAGTTCACTACGTTCACGGTTTTGCCAAAACTATTCGTAGCCCTCCGTCGTTTCATATGAATGTTCAATAGTATTCAAGTTATGTTTGTTGGCCAAAGTCAAGGCATAGTGATTGGTAGCTATTGGGTATTCATGTGCAGCATAGATAGATGCGTTGATTTGGAACAGTCGTACTGCCTTGTTGGCCAAAGTCAAGGGTAGGTACGGGTGGATTCAAATTAACCTGGAGAACGACGGGTAGAACTTGACATGTGACTTATGATTTGTTGGCCAAAGTCAATGTCATAAGAGCATGGGGCAAAATTCCACATCGGGAGTTTCATAAGTACTGAAACTTGCTAGAGTTGCATACCATTTGGAGTGTGATGATTCTGGTAGGATTCCTTCAGTTTTATCATGCAATGATATTTGGATCCCGATCCTACTGTGAGTATATGCTACTCCTTGGGAAATTTCTCACTAAACGATCAATGCTATAAACCTAGTAGGTGTCTAGAAAGGTGTTAGCGGGGCTACGCCCCCAGGAAAAAGAGGTTCTTAAATTAAGGAACTTCGCGAAAGCGTTGGAAAACCTCCCTCGAAGTACCGACACTAGCCTGGCTGAACGGTTAAGCAAGAATTGTACGGTGAGATTGATCCTGACTAATTCTTCCTTTTTGGTTTGAAGAGGGATTCGAGAGACAGTGGGAGCCTTCCTGTTTAGACAAACTAAAAACCACTCTAAACTTGCAAGAGCATCATGCCGAGTGTTTCTTCTCTCTCTCCTAATTGCAGCGACCAATCGACATGACTGGACTTAAGTTACTTCTAGATAAAAACATACTGACATGGCCAAACTACAAAGATTGGCTCAGGAATGTCAAAATGGCAATCACTTACGACAAGCTGGGGTATCTTCTTACCACCAAAGCTCCCTCTGTCCCAGGTCCCACCTCCAGCGTCGCGGATAAGGAAATCTGTAAGACTTGGGAGATCGATTGCGCGAAGGCCAGGTGCCTCGTGCTTGCCTCTATGGACAACGAACATCAGAGGAGGCACGAGAATATGGACCTCGAATCCATATTTCTCCATACAAAAGAACTGTATGGAGAGAAATCTCGTATCGCAAGATACGAAGTTTCGAAAAAGTTATTTTCGGCAAGATTGGCCGTCGGATCATCGGTAGCGGAACACGTGCTTAAGATAATTGGCTACATAGAAGAGCTCACGGACCTTGGGACCACGTTGGAGAATGAGCTCTATACAGACTTGATTCTCCAGTCCCTTCCTTCCATTTATGCCCAGTTTATCCTGAACTTCAACTTACAAGAAAAGGAAGTTGAACTTTCAGAACTCCTCAACATGCTGAGGAGCGCAGAGGGCACCCTACAGAAAGGTAGGGAAACATCCACTTTGTTTGTAGGAGGATCTTCCTCTTCTAGGTCCAAGGCGAAAGCCAAGGGAAAGAAGAAGAAAGCCCCCGCCAAACCTAGGGGCGGTGTTAGTAAAGTGGATACGAAGGGAAAAGCAAAGGAAAAAGCAACAAAGAAAGTGGGAAAGCTTGTGGATAAAGAAGAATGCTTCTATTGTCATAAGAGTGGACACTGGAAGAATGATTGCAGGGCTTGGAAGGCCAGAACACAGGATCTGAAGCAGGTTGCGGCTTCAGCTTCAGGTGTGTATGTTATTGATAACTGTCTTTCAATAAACTCTACTTCCTGGGTATTGGATACCGGATCAGGATCTCATATCTGTAATTCTTTGCAGGCGTTGAGAAACTGTAGGTTTTTTAAGGCAGGTGACATGACCCTCAAAGTTGCAAATGGAGCTAGCATGGATGCTAAGGCCGTGGGGGACTATCACCTGGGAATGTCAGATGGACATGTTTTGGTTTTGCGTAATTGCTTTTTTGTACCCAACGCAACTTGTAATATCATTTCTGTATCTTTGGTTTCTAAAGAAGGTTATGAATTTGCGTTTGTAAGTAATGTTGTAAACATTCACCTTAATCAAGTTCTGATTGGGTCAGGTACATTGAGCAATGGTATATACGTATTAAACCAACCACAGATTTTCAATGTCCAGAATACACACAAAAGAAAGTCTCCAGAAATCAATCAGACTTTCTTATGGCATTGTAGACCGGGTCACATCAATGAGAGAAGGTTGACTAAGTAACATACAGAAGGATATTTGGATCCGTTCGAATATCAATCGTATGCCACTTGTCAATCCTGTCTCAAAGGAAAGATGACAAAGACTCCATTCCCTGGACACGGAGTAAGAGCGAGCGAGCTTTTGGGACTCGTACACAGCGACGTGTGCGGTCCAATGTCTACACATGCGCGAAGCGGTTATTCTTACTTCATTACTTTTACGGATGACTTTTCTGTTAGTTATATGTATGCCGTAGAGGCCATTACTGTATATAGGATGTATATTGTAGTGGGTGCTGGGACATATATAGGGAGGACTTTCTTGCTCGACATGATAGTATGCTATCTGGTTGATCTTTACCTTAACGTATACACTGATTGTCTCTCTGTTACATGTTGGTAAGGCCCTTAGGATGTGTACTTGACTACCTGGACTGTGATGCGGATCATACTAGTGGGGACATGGTAGTCCATAAGTACAACCTTCAAAGTCCCTAGTCGTGGGTGTATCGAGACGGGGCATCGATATACCAGAGTAGACTAGCGTATACCTTCTCGACCCATACAGATGGGCGATGGATGATCCCATATCCATTGGTGTTTGACATCAGAGATGATGTACGGGTGCTCAGTGGAGACTGGGTACACTGGACGGACTCGCCGAGAACTCCCAGATGGTACACGTCAGATGGCAGTTATCTGGTGACACTGGTACAGGTTAGTCTGTATACCCGAGATCGTCATAGAGTCTTGTGTGGTTCCCACTGTGATTTGATTTCCATCTTACCACGTCCAAGAGGGCGTGCAAAACGGTGGTTTTTGGGTACAGTCCCGAGTCACATGAAGGCAATGAGCGATAGGAGGGGATTCGTCTCTCCCGGTATAGGGGGTTGATGTTGCGCTGTGTTCGATTGGCTATAACAGGAAATCCCTGGCCAGGGTTGCTGAGATTTACTGGTAAGTGTTACCAGTAGTTTCTCGAATTGTTATAGACCTCATATCGACACGACTTATCGAGCTATTGGGGTCTGACGTTTACCACCCCTAGGCGAGATATGCGACATATCAGACGATCAGACCGGACTGTACGGTAGTGTTACTGGTTGGATTCACTGGAGTGTGAGCGGGCTTGCTCGTCGATCTTCTGATCGCTCAATACCCGGGTGGCCATTACGTTTAGCAGACCGCTTGCGGCTTGTGGGTGTTTGATATGATCATCACCTGCTGCCGGCGTATTGACGAGTCTTTAGAGTCCTACACAGAGGTTTCCTGGTTCAAGCGAAACGAAATAGGAGCGCATATGAGATATGTGCGGGACCGAGAATAATGCGTGTATGTGATACCGTATTCTATTCTCGCGATGATTGTGTCAAATGGTTGTATGCGATATAACCTAGTTATCGAATCGAAGATTGATTCGATAAATCGATACATTGGATATTAGTCGGTTATATGCGATATGACCGGATCGTTAAATCAAGTGTTGATTTAATGATTTAATGCATAATTATATATTTGATATATTACTTTGCATTAACTAGTATCGGTTCACTTTAAATGGATTTTCTCGCTCGGATGTGCGCATTATATATGTGATATGATTTTGTGCACATGCTTGTATCATATTTGATGGTGCATGTAAAATTGGTTAAGTATAAAGAATTAAACCTTGGTTAATGAAATGGTTAGGGTTTATTATTTGCTTATTCATTTTATACATTTATTTATTCTTTTGGAAAAAGAAAAAGAAATGATAAAATGGTGGCATTCTTTGTTCTTTCATGAAGCTTCATGAATACTTTGACTTTGTGACCACTTTGTCTCATCCTTAACCCTAACCATTCCACTTAACCCTAATTAATTCTCTACACCTAACCATGGTTCTATTATGATAAGAATTGATTATTCTTTTCATTTTGGAATTAACTTATCATAACTTTTCTTCTTGTTCTTCCTTGAACTCAAGAAGAAAACCTTGACTTCATCAATGGTGGATTGATGAAATGGGTGAGAAATCCAATTCTAAAGTCTACCCACTTCCTATTTATTCATCCTCTACCTCTTGCCAAGTAGTAGAGTGTGTTTCCTTCACAAGTATTCATGGCTTGGTGAAGGTGGAGCTCGATCTAGTGATGCTTCGACGTAGATCATCTTCGGCACGTCGTCGACGACCTAGCCCGTCCATTCTCTGATGAAGCCGACGCTAGAGCCCGGGAATTAACTAGGACAGCGAGGGGACTTCGTTGCGGAGCTATGGAGGTGGAGCACCGGATCTACAAAGGTTGTATTTCTGTTTAACTTATAGTTAAGTGTTAACTAGTTTCTGTTTCGCCTAGAATTCTAGTTAACGATCCGTACACTAGGGTTTCTCGGCACCGTAATTTTTGAAATTGGCATGGTAGATGCCTTGAGAGACCTCTTGAGAGTGCCTAGGAACCCTACAGTGGTATCAGAGCCTAGCTAGAGCCTTAGGCAAAGTCTAGACGCAGTTTGAAGTCCGATCGATCGAAATCCCTAACTCCAAATTGCTCTCTGTCCTTTTTTGAAAATTGTGGATTTTTCAATATTAAAAATATCCAGAAAATCAAGCAGGGTTTTTTATGAAATACTGTGAAAAACGGAGACCTAACTCCGTCATAACGCCGCGGAACCACGGCCTAAGCCCACGTGGCACGGCGGTTCCGCGGCAATACTGTTGATTCTTTGACTCCTCTTTGCACAGTAATGTTTATAATTAACTCCTGTGTTTTCTGGGTAATTTTAATGTATACTCTACAGTTGAGTATTCTGGGGTTGTTTTGTGGATTCGTATATTCGATCGGATTATCAAATTTTGTCTTTGTGGCTTTCCGGGTATTTTAGAATATGTTAAAAAATTCGACCGGATATAAATACCCAATTTTCCCCTGTCGGGAAATTTCCAAGTGTTGGATTTTTCCGTGGTTTAAAGACGTTCTAAGTAGTGCAAGTAACTCGATGGACCCTCTAGAAGACAACAAACATTAACTCGATTATGTGACCGTCTTGAACTGCCCTTTGAACCTTCGGGTTTGGGGCAGTACGGCGTGCCACATGTGAGGCGTTGGCTTGACCCTTCTATGGCTGGACCGCTGGTACTGAGGCACGAACTGAATATTTTTAGACTTATTTCATGTGTTGAGCTGTATCGGGAAAACTTGGGTGTTCGATTGTTCGATTGGAAAGTTTAACATTTTCTATTTATCCGGAATGTGATACAATAATTGGAATTCACAAAAAGTTATGAGATAACTGAATGAATGTTATGAATGTAGCACTTTAGTCTCACTTGATCGGTTGCCACGGGATTTTGATGTGATCAAAAGTCCGTCGCAATCACGTAGCGTACGCGGATACTCGCCGGATAAACTTAATAGACAGCCTCACTCCATAGCCCCGACCAAGTGACTGTAGGAGAACCCCGTCGCCGAAAGCATCCGTTCGGGTGCTCGCGGTAGCGGTGTTCCGCCTTGGTGCACTTCGTCGACGGTATCGAGGGTGCGACCGTCTACTGAAGTTTGCGACGAGCATTCGATCAGGATGTCGGGAATCTTGTTGAATTGCCCGACTTGGTATTGAAAAGTGTTTTCGATTTTGAGACTAAAATGCGGGGTTTATAATTGTTAGGCATGCGATGTCTAAGTAATTCATTTGGTCAGGCATGCGATGTCTGAGGAGGTTGCGGATTCCAATTGTTGTAGTTTTACACTTTCTTTTCTGTGACCGTAAGTGTAATATGTGATATCGCCGGTTTCGTTTCTATATCTCAACGACAATTGGGATGTGCATATTTACTTACGTTGATGACATGTGATGTTATGTGTTGCTGGATATGTTATATTGGATCGTCGTGTTTGAATAGCCCGGGGGTTTTTATGTGAGATGAGTGTTTTTCATTTTCATTTTCATTCATGTAAAAACTTGTATGTAATATTCTTTTATTGGGGCACTTCCAGGTTGCGGAAGTTGTCACCCGTTGTATATTATTTACTTTTCCGCACTAGGATAGACCCAAGGAGGAGGGCACAAGTAACCGGGTTCTGGGGTTCAGTGGGAGACCAAATCGAGGAGTCGAGTCCGGGTCTTCTAACTCCAGAATTGGTAGGGTTGCTTGCCGCTCTCGTAGGGGTCTAGGGGTGTGGGTTTGGCTATTCATCACGCCCGTGGAATCCGTGTTTTATACTGGCTCGTATTGAAAACACGGACGTCCTAGTATATCCAATATTTCATATGTTTCTTCTGCTGCGATATCTGTGATGTGTATATGTGATGTTCTATGATAGATGTTGTATATAGTATATATGATATATTATATAGACGTTACTTATGTTTTACACCCGTGCTAGCCCTGCCCCGCTCTGTCGTTAGTTACCTAACCTAACGGTGCACGAGGGGACATCGAGGCGAATGCGGATGGCATAAGTGTATGTCGTATTTATCTGTGATGTTTAGGTACTAAATGATGGGACTTCATTAATGAGATTAATGAAATAAAAGAAACCTAAGATGTTGTAGAATCGAATTTCAAAATAAAACAGGTAGCTACTGTTCTTGCTTTGCACAGCGGTATATACGATATATCCTGCACCTTATTCGATAAGGAAAGGACCGAGATCCCTTCACCGGGAGTGACTCCTTTAGCAATAACTGGCAGATGCTACACACTCGGTTTGTATTTTGATTGCTTTTAAGAGTTTTTGCTTTGCACAGTGATATATATAATATATCCCGTACCTCATTCGACGAGGAAAGGACCGACGATCCCTTCACCGGGAGTGACTCCTTTAGCAAAACTAGAAAAGCCTCAAAAGCACTCCATTTTAAAATCATTTGATTCTACAACGATATAAAGTTCATTACGCAAAGGGTTTTCTTAAAAACCTGACGTAGCCCTCCGTCATTTCAGATAAGTAATAGTTAGTATTCGTGCTGCGTTTGTTGACTCAGTCAAGGTGTAGTGTGCGGTAGCTGATTATTATTTATCTGCTTATGCATATGATGCAGATTGGATTAGGGTAGTCGTGCGGCCTTGTTGACTCAGTCAAGGGTCGTGCGGGTGGGTTTAATTCAATCAGGAAATGACGGGTTGAAATTTACTTGCGGTCTATGGTTTGTTGACTCAGTCAAGGTCATAGATCGCCTGGGGCAAAATATTATCGGGAATTTCAAGTGTTGAAATTTGCAATGAGATTGCATACCTTCTATGAGATAGTTGGATCCCGATACCCGCTGCGAGTAAGAGTTACTCCTGGGAGAGTTTTATACATTACAATTAGCCGATCAAGTAGGTGTCTAGAAAGGTGTTAACGAGGTTACGCCTCTGGGAAAACGAGGTTTACATTAATTAGGTCCGTGCGAAAGCACGGGGCACCTCCCTCAAAGTACCGACACTGGCCTGGCTGAAAGATTGGCGAACTTGTAGTGTGTAATTAATCCCGGCTAGTCTTTCCTTTTAGGGTTTGAAGGAAGATTTGATAAAAAGCAGTGGGAGCCATCCTGATTAGATAAAATAATAACCAATCTATTCTTGCAAGAGCGCACGCTGAGTGTTTTCTTCTCTCTCTCTCCAGGTAGCGACCATATCACGCCTTAATCAAGATAATAATACGGAATATTGACCGAACCCGCTTGTTATACTGAGCTGGGGAACGTTGGTCCCGCTCCAACTTATAATTGTTATAAGACAGAGCAGGAAATTGGGGATTACCAGAATTCCCGTGCCGCCCAAATGAAGAAAGTGCATGCTGATGCATCATCTTCGGGTGTGTTCATTACAAAGAACTGTTTCTCAGTATCCTCTGCATCCTGGGTATATGATACCGGATCAGGATCCCAGATATGTAATCTGTTACATAGGGCTACAAAAGTGTAGAAAAACTGAGAACGGGTGATAAGTTTCATGAGACAGAAAACGGGGCAAGTGTTGCAGCCAGGTCTGTTGGTCACTGTCACCCTGTATTACCTGAATACATTGATTCTGAACAAATGTTATTAGATACCGAACCTGATATACAAAATCATATCAGTCTCTTTATTAGTAAAGAAATGATAAAATTTTGTATTGTTGGATAATGTTTTGAACATTTCCTATATCAAAAGTTGATCGGTTCAGGCACATTATCTAAAAGCGTTGATGTTCTAAATCAAACTACAGTTCTTAGTATACGGAACACACACAAGAGGAAGAGTTCAGAAATGAACGGATCCTTCTTGAGGTATTGTAGACTAGGTCATATCAATGCGACCCGACTAGCTAAGTTAAATTTAGATGCATATTTAAATCATTTTGAATTTATATCTTATGAAACTTGCCAGCCATGTCACAAAGATAAGATGACCATAGCTCTGTTTAATGGAAACAGAGAAAGAGTTAGTAAACTCTTGGGATGATACATGTTGATGTATGTAAGTCCCCTGTCTACACAGGCCAAGACCGGTTCTTTGTACTTCATTAGATTCTCTGATAATCTCTCGAGATTCAGACATATGTTCCTGTTGAAACACAAGTCCGAACCTTTTGAGATATTCATAGAATATAAGTTAGAAGTAGAGAACCAAAATACGGGTATAAGTATTATGTCCTATGATGAGATCAAGGAGGAGAATACTTGTGCATGGAATTCCTGGACTATTCTAAAGGAGAATGAGATTCTCTCTCAGAATTACTCCTCCGTGTACACCATAGCACGATGGTATATCGGGGCGGAGCAGATACACCCTATTTGATATGGTGTGCTCTATGATGAGTACTTCTGAGTTACCTTTTTCCTTTTGGGTGTTATGCGCTTGAGAAGTTGCATACCTATTGAATAGGGTCAGAATCAAATCAGTGCCTACCACTTCATATTTGATATGATAAGGGAAGAGCCCATGTCTTAAGCTAGTTAAGATTTGGAGTTGTCCGGCCTATGCCTAAAAGCAAAATCCGGACAAGCTCGAGGCAAGGTCTGTAATGTAGAACTGGAAAGGTTCCAGCTATACAAAATACAGCAGATGATTTGGTACAACCAAAGGATTCAGTAGATACCAACGAACCTCAGCCTCTCCGCCGATCTAGTAGGGTTCCTAACCCACCTGAGAGATACTTCGGTTTCTCTATGACAGTGGGAGCGAGGATTGCATCATGAGATGATGACCCAACTAGCTTCGAGCTGTCCATCAGGAGTAAGACTCTGTAAGAATGGCTAGATGCTTAGTGATCTGAGATGGAATCCATATACAGCAACAAAGTATGGACTTTGGTTGCTATATCTGAAGGGTTAAATCCCCATCAGGAGCAAGTATATCTTGAGAAGATTACTTGGTGTACATGGAAAAGTTGAGACTTTCAAGGCTAGACTTGTTCAAGGTTTTCGTCATCGACCAGGCGTGGATAATGATGAAACCTTTTTCTAAGTAGCTATGCTTAAGTCTATCCAGATCCTGCTTGCCACGACTACATACCATGACTACGATATCTGGTGGTTGGGTGCCATGACTGCTTTTCTAAATAATGATTTAGAAGAGAATGTCTATAAGAACACAGCCAGAGGGCTTCGTAAACAGTGGGAGCAGCGGAAACGTGTGCAAGATACTTTATAGGATAAAGCAGGCATCGCGGAGTTGGAACATCTGTTTTGATGGATTAATCAAAGAAGTTGACATCATCAAAATGGTAGATGAACCTTGTATAAACAAAAAGGTAGTAGGGAGTATAGTGACGATCCTCGTAGAGTACGTGGATGACATACTCTTGATAAGAAAGGAGTTTCTTATGCTACGCTCGATCAATCTCCGTTTATCACAAAGATTCTCCGTGTAGGATCAAAATGATACCTCCTAAATCCTGAGTTTTGGATCTATGAGATAGATCTAAATGGATATTAGGAAACTCACTAGTTGTAGTGAGATGGTATCAGTTGATCCTGGGGAGAATCACTGGAAGTGTTCCAGGATGATAAAGTTGACTGAGTGTCAGTCACAGGCATTGTCTTAATCCTCAGAAGAGGGACGGTATGTTGGAAGAGTTCCAAGCAAGATACCGTGGCATACTAGACGATAAAGGCTAGATACATCGCTGCTTAAGATGCTACGAAAGAGGCAGTTTGGGTGTATATTGGTTCATGAGATGAACTAGGTTCCTACCATTGTGTGACAATGGAAGTGTGGCTTTGGCCAAGGAACCCTGATCCCATCAGTGACCCAGACATATTCTAAGGCAGTGTCGCCTGATCGTGGAGATGGTTGATCTCCAGGGTGATCGAGGTTAGGAGAGCAGACTCAGAGAATAACACGGCGGATCCACTCACGAAGGCCTATTCCCAGAGAGAGACTTTTATGGGATGGTTGAGTATGAGATACTACAACCACTGCTACAGATGGCCCTAGTGCAAGTGGGAGATTGTTAGTTATATGTATGCCCTAGAGGCCATTACTGTACATAGGATGTATATTGTAGTGGATGCTGGGACATATATAGGGAGGACTTTCTTGCTCGACATGATAGTATGCTATCTGGTTGATCTTTACCTTAACGTGTACACTGATTGTCTCTCTGTTACATGTTGGTAAAACCCTTAGGATGTGTACTTGACTACCTGGACTGTGATGCGGATCATACTAGTGGGGACATGGTAGTCCTTAAGTACATCCTTCAAAGTCCCTAGTCGTGGGTGTATCGAGACGGGGCATCGATATACCAGAGTAGACTAGCGTATACCTTCTCGGCCCATACAGATGGGCGATGGATGATCCCATATCCATTGGTGTTTGACATCAGAGATGATGTACGGGTGCTCAGTGGTGACTGGGTACACTGGACGGACTCGTCGAGAACTCCCAGATGGTATTATACCTCACGTCAGAAGGCAGTTCTCTGGTGACACTGGAACAGGTTAGTCTGTAGACCCGAGATCGTCATAGAGTCTTGTGTGGTTACCACTGTGCTTTGATTTTCATCTTACCACGTCCAAGAGGGCGTGCAAAACGGTGGTTTTTGGGTACAGTCCCGAGTCACATGAAGGCAATGAGCGATAGGAGGGGATTCGTCTCTCCCGGTATAGGGGGTTGATGTTGCGCTGTGTTCGATTGGGTATAACAGGAAATCACTGGCCAGGGTTGCTGAGATTTACTGGTAAGTGTTACCAGTAGTTTCTCGAATTGTTATAGACCTCATATCGACACGACTTATCGAGCTATTGGGGTCTGACGTTTACCACCCCTAGGCGAGATATGCGACATATCAGACGATCAGACCGGACTGTACGGTAGTGTTACTGGTTGGATTCACTGGAGTGTGAGCGGGATTGCTCGTCGATCTTCTGATCGCTCAATACCCGGGTGGCCGTTACATTTAGCAGACCGCTTGTGGCTTGTGGGTGTTTGATATGATCATCACCTGCTGCCGGCGTATTGACGAGTCTTTAGAGTCCTACACAGAGGTTTCCTGGTTCAAGCGAAACCAAATAGGAGCGCATATGAGATATGTGCGGGGCCGAGAATAATGCGTGTATGTGATACCGTATTCTATTCTCGGGATGAATGTGTTGAATGGTTGTATGCGATATAACCTAGTTATCGAATCGAAGATTGATTCGATAAATCGATACATTGGATATTAGTCGGTTATATGCGATAAGACCGGATCGTTAAATCAAGTGTTGATTTAATGATTTAATGCATAATTATATTTTTGATATATTACTTTGCATTAACTAGTATCGGTTCACTTTAAATGGATTTTCTCGCTCGGATGTGCGCATTATATATGTAATATGATTTTGTGCACAAGCTTGTATCATGTTTGATGGTGCATGTAAAATTGGTTAAGTATAAAGAATTAAACCTTGGTTAATGAAATGGTTAGGGTTTATTATTTGCTTATTCATTTTATTCATTTATTTATTCTTTTGGAAAAAGAAAAGGAAATGATAAAATGGTGGCATTCTTTGTTCTTTCATGAAGCTTCATGAATACTTTGACTTTGTGACCACTTTGTCTCATCCTTAACCCTAACCATTCCACTTAACC
Source organism: Agapanthus africanus (assembly GCA_030015575.1). Taxonomy (NCBI): domain Eukaryota; kingdom Viridiplantae; phylum Streptophyta; class Magnoliopsida; order Asparagales; family Amaryllidaceae; genus Agapanthus; species Agapanthus africanus. Next base: position 495,708,806 of record JASDDO010000014.1, read on the forward strand.
CTAATTAATTCTCTACACCTAACCATGGTTCTATTATGATAAGAATTGATTATTCTTTTCATTTTGGAATTAACATATCATAACTTTTCTTCTTCTTCTTCCTTGAACTCAAGAAGAAAACCTTGACTTCATCAATGGTGGATTGATGAAATGAGTGAGAAATCCAATTCTAATGTCTACCCACTTCCTATTTCTTCATCCTCTACCGCTTGCCAAGTAGTAGAGTGTGTTTCCTTCACAAGTATTCATGGCTTGGTGAAGGTGGAGCTCGATCTAGTGATGCTTCGACGTAGATCATCTTCGGCACGTCGTCGACGACCTAGCCCGTCCATTCTCCGATGAAGCCGACGCTAGAGCCCGGGAATTCACTAGGACAGCGAGGGGACTTCGTTGCGGAGCTATGGAGGTGGAGCACCGGATCTACAAAGGTTGTATTTCCGTTTAACTTATAGTTAAGTGTTAACTAGTTTCTGTTTCGCCTAGAATTCTAGTTAACGATCCGTACACTAGGGTTTCTCGGCACCGTAATTTTTGAAATTGGCATGGCAAATGCCTTGAGAGACCTCTTGAGAGTGCCTAGGAACCCTACATTTTCAAGGTGCGGTTATGTCTTCTTAATGAAACATAAGTCCGAAGCCTTTAGAAAATTCCAGGAATATAAGAATGAAGTAGAAAAATAAACCGGCAAAATTATCAAGATTTTAAGATCGGATCGAGGTGGTGAATACTTGAGTGCCGAGTTCCTGGACTATTTAAAAGAGAATGGAATTCTCTCTCAGCTTACTCCTCCATACACTCCGCAACATAACGGTGTATCGGAGAGACGGAACCGAACCCTATTGGATATGGTACGGTCCATGATGAGTAACGCTGAGTTACCGCGATCATTCTGAGGGTATGCGCTAGAATCAGCTGCATACCTTTTGAACCGAGTTACAACTAAGACTGTGCCTACTACACCATATGAGATGTGGTGTGGGAAGAGACCCTATCTTAATCACATTAAGACATGGGGATGCTCAGCTTTTGTCAAAAAGCAGCAAGCGGACAAACTCGAGGCACGCTCAGTACAGTGCAAGTTCGTGGGATATCCAAAGAACTCCAAAGGATATTTCTTCTACTGCGAAGAGGAACAAAAGGTTTTTATTTCTCGTCATGCCTATTTGTTGGAAACTGAGTTTTTGGAAAACCAGATAAGTGGGAGCGCGGTAGAACTGGAAGAAATTCCAGAACCACAGACTATTACTGAAAGCTTAGTAGAACCAGAGGGTTCAAAAGAACAGGACATTTCTACGCCGCTCCGCAGGAGTAGTAGGCAGTCTCATCCGCCCGAGAGATACTATGGTTTTCTCATAGACGGGGATAGAGAGGATTGCATCATAGATTATGATGAGCCTACTAGCTTCCAGCAGGCCGTTCAGAGCGTTAACTCGGTAAAATGGCTGGATGCAATGCGGACCGAAATGGAGTCCATGTACACCAACAAAATGTAGACGTTGGACATTGCTCCAGATGGGGTAAAACCCGTAGGATGCAAGTGGATCTTCAAAAGGAAGATTGGTGTAGATAGACAGGTTGAGACCTATAAAGCTAGACTTGTTGCAAAGGGTTTTCGTCAAAGACCTGGTTTGGATTATGACGAAACCTTTTCTCCAGTGGCTATGCTGAAATCCATTCGGATCCTTCTTGCCGTTGCTGCCTTCCACGATTATGAGATTTGGAAGATGGACGTAATGACCTCTTTTCTAAATGGAAATTTAGAGGAGTGTGTCTATATGGACCAGCCAGAGGGTTTCATTCAGAGTGGGAGCAGCGGAAAGGTGTGCAAGTTGCTTAAGTCCATTTATGGACTAAAGCAGGCATCGCGGAGTTGGAACATTTATTTTGATGAGACGGTCAAGGAATTTGGCTTTATCAAAAATTCAGATGAACCATGCATCTATAGTAGATTTGTAGCGAGAACTGTAGTATTCCTCGTTTTATACGTGGATGACATTCTCTTAATAGGAAATGACATTCCTATGCTACAATCTGTCAAGGGGTTCTTGTCACACAGGTTCTCCATTAAAGACCTGGGTGATGCCTCTTACATCCTGGGGATCCGGATCCATCGTGATAGATCCAAGAGGATATTAGGACTTTCACAGTCCAGGTACATCGACACCATACTGAAAAGATTCAGTATGGAAGATTCCAAGCGCGGTAATCTACCGGCTTGTCACGGGATCACCCTCTCCAAAGAGATGTCTCCCAAGACAGATTTGGAAAGGGATCGCATATCTATTATACCCTACGCTTCTGCGGTAGGCTCTATAATGTATGCGATGTTGTGTACCAGACCGGATGTAGCTTATGCACTGAGTGTAGTAAGCCGGTATCAGTCAAACCCTGGGGAGAAACACTGGATAGCGGTAAAGAACATTCTCAAGTACCTGAGAAGGACTAAGGAGATGTTCTTGGTGTATCGCGGAAAAGACCTCCAGATCGAGGCCTTTGCTGATTCCAGCTTCCAGAGTGACAAGGATGATTCCAAGTCCATGTCGGGTTTTGTCTTTACCCTCAATGGAGGGGCGGTGTGTTGGAAGAGTTCCAAACAGGAAACCGTTGCTGACTCGACTATGGAAGCGGAATACATCGCTGCATCTGATGCCGCAAAAGAAGCTGTCTGGATGAGGAAGTTCTTAAAAGAACTTCAGGTGGTTCTGTCCATTGTTGATCCAATACCTCTGTATTGCGACAACAATGGGGCTATAGCTTTAGCGAAGGAACCCAGGTCCCATCAGAAATACAGACACATCTTGAGGTGGTATCACCTGATCAGGGAGATGGTGGATCGCCAGGAGATCGAGGTTCGGAGGGTTGCTTCAGAAGATAACACTGCAGATCCATTCACCAAGGCCTTGCCCCAGACTCAGTTCGAGCGGCTGATCGAGATGATAGGTCTTCGATACGCCAGTACATGGCCTTAGTGCAAGTGGGAGATTGTTAGTGCATATGCCCTAGAGGCCATTACTGTATCATACTAGTTTGTATATTACTTAATGGAAGCTTGGGATATTCACCTTGTATATACAATCTTGCTCAAAATAGTAGTATGCTACTTGGTTTGTTTCCACTTCAATGTGTACATGTGTTTATTTTAGTATATCACCTATACACATTAGTGGAGCCCTTAGGATCTTTGCTTGATTACCAGCGTTGTGATGGCAGTCACACTAGTGGGGGCTGGGAAATCTATAAGCACATCCTTATGCAGGTCCCTAGTCGCAGGACTATCGAGACAGGGCATCGATACTCCGGAGTAGACTAGCGTATGCGCTTTTCATCCCAGAGTGGGAGATGGTCTGTCCCACAGCCATCAGTACGTCGTACTGGAGATAGTATGCGGGTGCTCGTTAGGTTACGAGTACACTAGACAGGACTTGTCGGGAACTGACTGGTTGGCATTATACCTATCGTCAGTTATCAGTTCCCTGGTGACATGAGTACAGCTTAGTCCGCTGACTTGACACTGTCACTTCGCCTCGAGTGTGTTTCCACTGTACTTTGATTACTACCCTACCACGGCTCAATGGAGTCTTGCAAACAGGTAGTAGTTGGGTGCAGTCCCGAAGCATTTGGAGGCAGTGACGGTTAGACAGGATTCGTCTCTCCCGGTATTGGGGGTTGACATCGCGCTGTGTCTAGGAGAGCCATTACACGAGTAGCCCCTGGCCAGGGCAAGCGAGATATACTGGTAGACTTCCAGTGTTATCTCAGGGTGTTTTGGGCTTCACTCCGACACGACTTGTACCGCTATTAGGGGACTGACATTTACTGCCCCCCTAGGCCCGCCATATGATGTATCAGACGAACAGACCAGACTGTACGGAGACTGTCACATTCAGGCTCAGTAGGAGCTCAGATGGGTTCCACCTCGTCAGTCTTCTTGTCGGCATCTACCTGGGGACCGTTACGCACAGATAATGCCGCTTGCGGTCTGTGGTTAAACCCACTGCCAGCGTAGTGTCGAGTCTTTAGAGTCCCACACAGAGAGCTATTCTCTTTTAGGCAAAAGAGTAGAGGTCGCATGGTTTTACGACAGGTCGCATGGTTTTGCGACAGGGTTCGGTCACATCCGTACACTTGTGCACGTTTAGTGTCCGGACAGTTAACACTAGCGGGCTTTGGTTTAAGCCAGATCCTAGTGTACGTTTTGGGATTGGTTTTATCTAGTATGTATTCGTGTTCCTCGGAACGCGGATGCGGGTGTGTATGCACAGTTGACGGAGAGATAGAGGCAGAGGATTCTCATTAGGGTTGTTGACTGTTGACTGTTGACCATTGACTTTTTGCTAAACCCTAATAAGAATATGATATATTATTAACAATAATATTAATTAAGTATTATAGTGACATGGTTGTTGAGGGGTTGACTTTGTTGACTTGTTGACTTTGTTGACCGGTTGACTAGGTTGGACTAGTTGACCATCATCATAACAATAGCTATCATTTCATGGCAAAGACTTTTTGCTTGCTTGTTTATCTTGTGCAAAATGAGTGCATGAAATGATATGGCTATTGTAGCTTAAACCATCACTAATACTTGATTGCTATTATTGGTTATGATGGCTTTGGATTATGAGAGCCAAGAGAGAAAAGTCTTGCTCATTCTCTCATTTCCTTTCTCTCTCTTGGCTTGAGCTCTCGCCCTCTTCCTCTTGCTCTCCCTTTCTCTCTAGTCTATGGTTCATTTGTCTCATGAGTTGAGAAGCAATAACCATAGAGAAAAATCCCAACACACTCTCCTCTACTCACTCTAGTTCACAAGGTTTGGCAAACCGAGTGAACTAGTTTCTTCAAAGTTCGAAGAAGAAGCCAAAGGTAGAAGCTTTCGGGTGGATCGATCTTCGGCGCAAGGAGATGACGAGGTGAAGCCGATCCGTACAACCATCAAGTGTAGAAGACGAAGGAGTTCAAGAAAGCAAGGTATAACCCCCTAACCGAGTAGTTAACTACTCCTAGTTAGGTTGTTAGGTAGATAGTTTAACAAAGATCCAGTTTGAGTCCATGTTGTCGCCTCTAGAAAAATCGTTTTTCATGAAATTCCGCACGCCCATAAGTACCGGGAGAGGCAGCATGGACTTACAGGGTGCTCAGTGGAGACTGGGTACACTGGACGGACTCGCCGAGAACTCCCAGATGGTATTATACCTTACGTCAGATGGCAGTTCTCTGGTGACACTGGTACAGGTTAGTCTGTAGACCCGAGATCGTCATAGAGTCTTGTGTGATTCCCACTGTGCTTTGATTTCCACCTTACCACATCCAAGAGGGCGTGCAAAATGGTGGTTTTTGGGTACAGTCCCGAATCACATGGAGGCAATGAGCGATAGGAGGGGATTCGTCTCTCCCGGTATAGGGAGTTGATGTTGCGCTGTGTTCGATTGGCTATAATCGGAAATCCCTGGCCAGGGTTGCTGAGATTTAATGGTAAGTGTTACCAGTAGTTTCTCGAACTGTTATAGACTTCATATCGACACGACTTATCGAGCTACTGGGGTCTGACGTTTACCACCCCTAGGCGAGATATGCGACATATCAGACGACGAGACCGGACTGTACGGTAAGTGTTACTGGTTGGATTCACAGGAGTGTGAGCGGGCTTGCTCGTTGATCTTCTAATCGCTCAATACCCAGTTGGCCGTTACGTTTAGCAGACCGATTGCGCCTTGTGAGTATTTGATATGATCATCACCTGCTGCCGGCGTATTGACGAGTCTTTAGAGTCCTACATAGAGGTTTCCTGGCTCAAGCGAAACGAAATAGGAGCGCATATGAGATGTGTGCGGGACCGAGAATAATACCAGTATGTGATATTGTATTCTATTCTCGCGATATGTATCATCGGACGGTTATATAAGATATAGCCGGGTTACCGAATCAAATGTTGATTCGATATGATGATAACCTTGATATTAGTCGGTTATATGCAATATGACCGGATCATTAAATCAAGTATTGATTTAATGATTTAATGTATAATTATATATTTGATATATTATTTTACATTAACTAGTATTGGTTCACTTAAGATTATTTTTCTCACTAGATTGTGCACAAGTTGTATATGTGATATATTTTTGTGCACTAGTTTGTATCATGTTTGATGATACATGCAAACTTGGGTGTGTGTATGATTTACACCATGTTTAGTTAATGGTTAGGGTTTTATTCTCTATATTTATTTTGTGGAAACTAAATGGTGGCTTTTCTTCATCTTTGCTAGAAGTTTCATGATGCTTCAAGCATCTTTGAAAAGTCTAACCATTTTTGTTTTGTTCTAAAACCTAACCATTGCCTAAACCCTAGTTTACTCTCTACATGAGTTTGTCTCACCCATGGTTGCAATATGATAGACATCACTTGAATTTTCTTTTTGAAAGAATTCTTTTTCTTTCTTCTTCTTCTTCTTCATGAAGAAAAGAAAAGCTTGCTAGAAAATTCCAAGTGATGAAATCAAGTGAGAAATCCAAATCCAAAGTGAACCCACTTCCTATTTCGTTATCCTCTACCACTTTCCATGTTGTATAGGGTGTTTTCTTCATAAGGTTCATGACCAAGTGAAGATGGAGCTTGAGTTTGAGTCGCCTCGACGTAGATCATCTTCGGCATCGAAGTCAACGACCTAGCCCGACCGATTCTCCGATGAAACCAACGCTAGAGTCCAGGATCCCGATGATCGCAGCGGAGGGACGTCATCATGGAGCTAAAGAAGTGGTGGACCGGATCTACAAAGGTTGTAATCCCTTTCACTTGTAGTTAAGTTGTTAACTTGCATGTTTCGCCTATCCTCTAGTTAACGATCTTGCATTTGGGTTTCTCGGCTCATAAATTTTTGATTTTGGCATGGTTGATCAGTTGTAGAACCTCATGAGTGTGCCTACGAACCCTACACCTAACCTCGACCGCGATGTATTTAAACTACGGTACCCCGGAAAACATCTAAAGCAACCCCTGACCCCGTGAAATACGTATAAGGGCAACCGCACCCAGCACTTGCGGGTCCTCACGACCCGTAGGGAAGCAAATTCTCTTGTGAGATCCTTACGACTTTCAAGGGAAAACATGCTTAGGAATCCTCATGATTCTTAAGGAGAAATTACACCTATGGGATCCTCTCGACCTGTAAGGGGAAAACTCTTTATGAGACCCTCACGGATCGTAAAGCTCAAAAATCTTAGGAGGCAGATCTTAACCCTGAATCCTAAGCCATCGTTGCCCTGCAAGGAGATCAAGATAGACTATCCGCAGAATACATTCAATAAGAAGGGACACTCCATTGAAAATAAAAATATGTCTTTTATTCATAAACAAAAATGGATACAAAGTACAATTCATGAAAAAACGAAAAAATATATACTCTCATTCAGGAGTATGTACAAAAGAAAAAAAAAGAGATACAAGTGTTCATGACGGCGGGCGATTTAGCAGCTTGTTCAGCTCATCTTTTCTCCGCTGGGCCTCACCTTCATGGTTCAATATCTCCAGAAGACGGGCTTCCGCTTGAGCTTGCTGGGCCTGATACGAGGCAAGCCGGCCTTCAAGCTCTTTCTCGGTAGACTTGTGAGCCTCAACCCTTTCGCGAGTGAACACGACAGCTTTATCGAGGGCCACCACCTATTTGATGGACTCTTGAAGTACTCGCCAGAGTTCATACGCTTTACTGGCTTTGGCTGTAAGGCTGGCCTGGAGCTCGTTCAGTGCCTTAGAGGCCAGCTCCCTCTCCGAGAACTTGCGGCCGAGCCTCTTCTCACAAGATATCATATTCGCCACGCACCGCTCAATCAGGCCCCGCAAGCTCGCCTTTGCAGCCACAACCTCTGAAATAAGGCATGTACGCTCAAGACTGTATAAACAAGCCTCCATTCGACGGCAATATCCGATCTAAAACATGCACACATCACCTGATATGGGAGGCAATAAGGAAAATCTCCGATGTATATCCTATCAAGCATGCATTTGCAACTATATGAATATTCGAAAGGAAATGATACCCAAATCTCTGATGTGCATGCAACATAACGATAAACCACACTAAATTGAAAATAGGCTTCTCTGTGAAGAGAAAAAGAAGGCTATAGCCTTATGTTGTAAAGAGGAGCATTAAATGCTGCGCACGGAGAATATTGCATGGTGGAACTATTACCAAGGCCCAAAAAAGGGAAGGAATTGGAAATCAAGGAGATGGGACTATTTCCAAGGCTCCTTTTCTGCATCTAATGCTGTGCACAGAAAATATGGAATGAAAAATTAAACAGCCCCATCAAAAGGGCCCCACGTGCAGAGCACGTGAGCACCAAACTTGATATGCGCTGAAAAGTAGAATGGTGCCTCACACGCCAAACACGTCAGCAGCAACAATGACAATATGACAAAATCCCATAAAGAAGGCATGCAAACACAGAAGGGAAGGAAAAACTTATCACTCATACTTTAAAAGTTCTTACAAAATAAGAAGAAACAATTACAATGGCAAGACCTCAGATTTGGGGCATGGATTGAGAAACTCAAAAGTGACTTTGTCCAAGATCTTCCAAGCATTTCGAACCATCCTAGTATGTTTTATTTCGCGATCACAAGCATCAGGATCCTCACGGATGTCCTCCACCCTCCGATAGGCGGCAAGTATGGCCGACTGCTGAAAAGCATGATGCGAGAGATCAATAAGATTGTCTCGCCTTCTTTTCGAGATTAGGCTCATCAGGTACACCGAATGCACTTTATCCTTGGTGGCATCCAATGCCCTAAGCGGTACGCCGGTGCAAAATAGAGGGAGCGCCTCCCAGATCGCCATCACGACGAGTTTCAAAAGAGAAGAGCGACGAGGGAGTAGCCGACCGTTGTACCCGTCGAAGCGGCTCATGATCTCAGCACATTGAGCGTTGGTGAACTCCTGGTTCTGACTGCGGCCTAATGCACGAATGTTTCCGTAAGAAATGATTTCATCAAGATCATACAAATGGGCATCCATAATACCTTAAATAAAGATCGTGATAATTTAATGGATAAGCCAATCGAGAAGAATACTTGTCTAGAGAAACAAAGGATTTCAAGCAACTCGGTACATTCCCTAGGGAAAGGCACCATTACAGGCCTCTTCCTCTTGGTTACAGAAGACAACTCAGGGCAAGAGAACCCAAGGAGTTCTCCAGGAAGAACTGAGCTCTTCCTAGGAATTAAATTCCTTTTGAAAAAAGGGAATTAAACTCCCAGAGACATTTTTCAAAGCCAAAGTTTTTTTCTAGAGGGAATTAAATTCCCAGAAATTTTTTTGTTCCAGAGCCAGAGCTCCTTGACTAGGGAATTAAATTCCATGGAAAAGACAGAAACCACCACCGATCCCTAAAGACCAAAGAAACTTTAAAAGATCTAGTATTTGAAGATTATATGGTTTTCTGTTTTTGTTAAGGAACTTAAAAAATGGGTTCTTATCAAAAGGGAAAACCCTTGGTGCGGATTTAAAATCCCGTGGTGATTTCTGTGAAAGTTCTTCGTTCGTTCAAGAGCATTACCTGAAGAGATGGGTCTTTCTTCAACAGAGTTAAACTCTGGAAAATTTGCAAGACAGAGATCTAAGCTCTGAGAAACGAGAATTAAATTCTCAAAAGAAAAGATAGCCGAAGGAGGAAGATGGAAAGAGTGGAGGCTCTTTTGAAGAGACCCCTGCATTTATAGGATGTGATGGAAACGCTTCATCTCCCCGATTCCCTAGATGGATCCAACAGTCACAAAAGTGACAGCGTTGCACTCACGTGCAGACACGTGAGAGCAACGCTGTGGGGGAATTTGTTCCGTGATTAAAAATCAGGAAAAAACTTAAAAAGAGACATCACGTGCTCACACGTGAGCAATGGTCACATGTCGGCACGTGATGGTTAAAGTAGCGGCACAAAACAGAGCACAGAAGAGGAGTCCATTCGGGGGGTCATGTGCTTACACGTGGCCGGGGGTCACGTGCTCACACGTGACCAAAGGTCACGTGTCAACACGTGACTGGCTTTAAAAGCCTTATGGTTTAACAGAATTAAATTCTAAAAAAGATCATTTAAATCTTTCCAAAATGGAGAAAAATTATGGAGAACCGTTGGATTAAGAATCCAAGGGTGATTAAATATCACCAATTTATGGAAAAATCTTGGACAAGGAAAGATTTTCCCTAAATCTCACCGAAATAACAAATAGAATATCTTTGGATTAAAACATCCAACGGTGAATAAAATTCACCTAGTAATCTAAAGGCTCAGACTAATGATTAAAACAAATCAAATCTCTCAGTGAGAGATTTACTAAACAAATTGATTCTTTTCCTCCACCTATAAATAGGAGTCGAGAAGGGAGAATTAAAAGAGGAGGAGAGACAAAATTTTGGAGAGAAAACTTTGAAGAGAATTTTAGCATCTTGAAAATTCAGAAAGAAAACCCTAGGTAAGAAAAAGAAAGAGGATCCAAACTTCAGAAAAAAGAGAATTTAATTCTAAAAAATCTAAGAGTTTAACTCGTTTGCAAAGAACTTAGTTCTTTCTCTGGTTGAAGATCTGCAAAGTGCACATCTCCCTATAAATTGAGAATTTAATTCTCATCGGGTCGAGATCCTGCCATGCAGATCTAAAACTTAGAGGAAGAATTGAGTTTGGAGAATTTAATTCTCCCAAAATTATAGGAATTTAATTCCTCCAAGATGGACAGAACTAGGGATTAACCCTAATCGAAAATTTAATTCTCTCAAGCTCGCAGGAATTTAATTCTTCTTAAAATGAAATTAGGGTTTCACCCTATGCCAGAACTTGATTCTTTACATATATGGGAATTTAATTCCCACAAAAGGAAAATTAGGGTTTAACCCTACCTAAGAATATAATTCTTCCAAAGAAAATAGGAATTTAATTCCTCCAAAGTTACAGCTAGGGTTTAACCCTTTGAAGAATTTAATTCTTAAAAAGATAAAGAGATCTTCAAACAGGCAAGAACCAGGGTCACGTGTCCCCGCGTGACCCCTGTAAAGATCCGCCGAAAAGAACTCAGAGGCAACGCCTCACGTGCTCCACGTGACCCCTGATGCACAGAAAGAAAAAGCAACAGAAATAGAAGCTCTTGGCGCTCTCACGTGTTACCACGTGACCCCTTGGCAAATCAGCACACAAATCCTCGTCACGTGTCAGCACGTGATGCTCCAAAATCAAATATAGTAAGTATTCAATACTTTTTTGCAGAACAGAATAAGGGGAATCTGGTCCCACCTTTGGGCGCTCTCATGTGTCCACATGACTCCTTTTTCTTTAGTGTTTTGACAATAATTAGAGATCTTTATTCCCAGTGTTTAACACTGTTATTTCTTTGTGTTTAACACTATTTTGAAAACCCTATTTGCAGTGTTTAACACTGATTATTTTCTCTTGTTTGACACTAAATCGAAAACTATATTTCCAGTGTTAAACAATGATTGTTCTTTTAGTGTTTAACACTAGTTTGAGAATTGTGTTTCTAGTGTTTAACACTTTTGTTATTTAGTGTTTAACACTACTTTTAGCCAAATTGGCTAATCTTTCAGAGGCAAAGCCTCCCCTTCAATTGAACCTCAAAATTGAATAACATCCAGAGCTACAACAGAAATGTTATCAAGCCCCTCAAAACTTTTGTGGACTGGAACCAGACAAATGTCAAACAGTCCAACAAAGGGTCAGACTTAATTGGACTTAGCCCAAGTTGGCCATAAGTCCTCAATCCCGACCTAACTGAGCCAAAAGGCTCACAATATAATTAATTGGTCTTGGTTCCAAATTGGGCTACAGATCATTTAATCTACCTTGGTTCAAGGGTACATCTCTTCACTCCTTTGATATTTGTCGTTGTAAATCCTCAACGTCTTCAAAGAGGTGACGGGTCCCAACAACCATACATTTCACGAACTGTGGGGTCCTTAAACTCATGGACTATGATGTCCTTAACCTTGACCGTGATGTCTTAAAACTATCAACGGACTATGATGTCCTTAACCTTGACCGTGATGTCTTAAAACTAACAACAGACTATGATGTCCTTAACCTTGACCGTGATATCTTAAAACTAACAACGGACTATGATGTCCTTAACCTTGACTGTGACTATGATGTCCTTAACCTTGACCGTGATGTCTTAAAACTAACATCGGACTGTGGAGTCCTTAAATCCACGGACTATGATGTCCTTAACCTTGACCGCAATGTCTTAAAACTAACATTGGACCGCAATGTCTTTATACTACCTATCGACCGCAACGTCACTAAACTAAACAATAGAGCCCTCAATTGCTCTCTTGTCGGATCTAAAAGATCTCGTTAAGTCGATCTTAGTCTAAAATTAGACTAACGTGTCCTTAACGAACGTTTAAGTTGATCTTATCCTCAAATAAGGCTAACGTATCCTTAAACACACACACCCCCAAACCCAAATCTAAGAGTGATATGGATTTGGACTAATCTACGCCCTACGGGCGACAACATAACTTAGTCTCCGTATACAATCCACGGGCAACCAAACACAAAACAAATACCCACAACACGAGGTCACCATATGGAGAAGGAGAAAGTTGTTAGCACGATGCGGTTGCGCAATTAACTGCAGGGGCTTGCACCTGCAGGGAAGAGCGTCCCCACAATAAAAACCCCCTCAAACGAGGGGGAATCTGACGAAGTATGCTACATCGGCCACATCCGTTTAAACCTTCAATACATGATGCCATAAATCAACTTGGCATCTTCGAAGGGGTGGACGGATAGCACCTATTAGTATCTGCCCCGAATTTCAGGCAAGACGTTCTGTCGCGCCGTCTTTCGGAGGGGAACAAGTCCCCATGTGCATCCGTATCGGTTACATCCCCACCTCGATACCGGATAACATCTCACTTCTTACGGGGTAGGTGGTATTCAGCCCCAACTCCCCCTGGGGTATTACATTCCCCCCCACTTAGAACAATGGTACGTCCTCGAACCACAGACCTACTTTTGAGGGACCGGCTCTGATACCAATTTTGTCACGACCCGAAATATTAGCTCGTGACCGGCACTTAAATTACGCCACGTCTAAAGGCGTCACGTAATTCAGGTAAGCCGAAACCCAGAAATCTAAACCCTTTTAAGAAAAATCAAGGAGGTGAAGTTTTGAAATAAGGGTATAATGAAAACAAGTTTTCTTAAAAGCATAGAAAAGGAACATGAATAATGCAAGTGAAATTTACTAGTTTGAAACATGTTTCATCCTTTAAAAATTTGGGCGGCACCTCCTTTGTATATTTTGATCCAAAACCACAATATAAGATAATAATAAAGGCATCCCCAAGCGGGAGCTAGCTCTTCGCCAAACGGCGGATCACAACCACGCAAGACAGTAAAAATAAGTATACGACGCCCAACGGTGATGATCCACACAAAAGATAAAGAATAAAGCAAGACATCAACCCAAAAGCGAACATAAAACCCATCGCTCAAGTCTCGCAACTGCAAGTCTTGCTAAGTCTCATTACTTATACAATTACTAGTTTTGATTGATGGAGTTGACTAGATACAATATGAATAATGAATACAAGAGTGGGTACGATACAAATGTCCCACCTACCAAGCAAATCACCCAAAAGTAGCTGTGTGCCAGCGATACCGCTACTGATCCATACGGTCAACCTGCAAGAACTGTGGTACAACGGGGGTGAGTTGCCAACTCGTGAGTAGAAAAACATCAACAAGTAAAAATCGAATAAACAACGACTCCTAAGTCAACTGTATCAAAAAAGTAATACTATGATATCTAGGGTGACCGTAACGGCATATGTGACAACAATATAGTCAAAGTCTAAATGCATGCGATATCATCCAACCATATAATCAATGCCAATATGCATGCGGATCTCGTCCACGTGTCAACCAATGACACAAAAACATCATGCATGTGAATATCATAAAAAGCATATGCATCAAAATATGAGGATAATAAAACAACGTGTGTCCATCGCGACATATCAAATCATGGAACCTGAGTGTCCAGCATCGACACTCGAAACATCATGAAACCCGTGTCCAGTATCGACACATAAATCCTCATATCTCAGGCTCCGTCCGTCCGGATCAGCCCACGGGTTCCGTCTGCTCCAACCAATCACTGGTAGGTAGTAGTCACTCTGCCAGGCTCACCGTCTACTGCACAGGAAATCCGTTCTCTCCCCGGGGTACCATACCGGGTCCACCATGTACCCGGAATCGGTCTCATCCAGCTCCTCGAATCGGGTATCACTGTCACACGTCTCAGAACCGAGAAAACGCATGGTGGACGCACTGAAATATCATATCAAGAGAAACCTAGTTTTTAAAACAATACATACTTTCTTTTTAAATTTACGACGGTTCTCAAATCCAAAAATCTTATGAAAACAGCATATCTCAATGCGTATAATCGTAAAGCATGATGTATGCGACATATAACAGAATGTAAGCATATCTGTATATCATGCAGCATGGAGCAATAATATGCATATATCAAGGGAAAACCGCTCTTTTAAATGAATCCAGTTTTAAAATATATCATGCGGTTCCCAATTTATCCAAAGTCAAATGCAACATCGTATAAAGGTGCATATGTAACTATAGCAAGTAAATTATGCAAGGAGTCATATCCTGATGCAGCGGTCCTACTGTGTAGTGACATGGCAATTATCGATGATGAGTGTGTGAGCCAGAAAATCCGTGTAAGTGTAACATACACATCATCGATAATGGTGCAGGTGTACTAGCACAGGTATATGTAATGCAATGAGAGTGATATGAGCGTAGCATAAAGTAAATCGTATGCGAATGCTGACAGGTATACGTATCTAACATGACTGAGTCTGTGAATCTATCAATCGGCATCTAGCCTCACAACAACACGTATGGTACAATACATCGTATGGCATTCTCTAGTCAAGGGTATAGATTAATCATCAAGTCAAATTCATCACGTAGGGAAAATCATCGTATGGCGGCATTAAACCAATAGGGATCCTATCAACTTATATGACAATGAGGGTACGACCTAATGTCACGTACAGCCTATCATTCATGATTCACAACATTATATATATATATATATACCTATGTCCCAGGTCGCATCCATAACAAACTCATATCAAGGGACCGACAAGGTATCAATCCTCTCAATCGACTCGCATCCGTATACCAACATATCATCATATCACATGCCAATTCATATTCTCTTTTCATCTCATCTATATCTCACATAAGGTCAATTTACAATTACATTCTACGTTAACTATAACCATACGTATCTAATCTAACATACACACCCGAACCATACAATCAGTTTGTTAAAAGATGTGAATCATAGTTTTGAAAGTCGGGGCTACGGTGTTTTTAAGGAAATGATATCATTTGAAAATCCGTAACATCCCTCAAGGTATCGGTTTAAAAGATGCATACGATTCTTCAGTTTGGAAATAGGTATGGTTTGGATGACACATTTACGTCAGCTATCTAGTCTTATAGTACCCTATACGGCAATATCATCAAACATCATCCTCAAATCCCGGCATCACATATTAGTCGTATCATATCACTTCTAACTATCCTTTAGTTTCTAATATAGTTTTTCTAACTATCTTTTAACTCTATCTATAGTTTTCTAATAAAGGTTTCCTTAACCATAAACTATGAATCAGTTTCCATCAAAAACTTGCGGGGGTGCTATAAGCCATCCACCTGACTTCCCCCATGGATATAGATTCACTCACCTGCTCTCCGTTTGCTGTTGCCGACGTCGCCATTCGCTTGCTTGTCATCTCGAAGTTCTCGTGGGGTACCTACACATCATAACACATCGTAACGCATTAAAATCCAATCCGCAATCGAAACGACACACGAAACACTCATAGGTTAAAACCTATTGTCTACTCTCGCAATTCAACCAAATAACACCCGATAGAGACGTACAAATGCCATGTGATCAAGATAAAACACAAATACTAAAATCCAGAATTCAAAACACGTAAAACATAACCCCGAATCAAAACAGCAACTCATGAAAATAGTCCCAGATTTTGTTTAAGGTGAAAACAAGGTAAGCAAACAATACTCGGGTGAAGTATATAGGGTATATGACCTACAGAAGCAACCTGGACACTAAATTATACAATGTGGCCGGCTAAACCCTTGCAAAATCCGGCCTGCTCGGATTTTCAGGGGAGACGGGGTCTCGTCTTTGTAAGGTGGTCTCATGGTGCTCTAACTAGGTCTCTGAAGTTGTTTATTTTTCCAGAAAATTCCCAGGTTATATCAGATACCCCTGCACACCCTATTTAGTCACAAACCGACATAACACGTTTCTATTTTTGGGTTTTAGGTTTTAGTTCAAGTTTGGTCTGGGTTTCTAACACCAAGGGGGGTTTAAAGTCATCACTGAGGCTTATTAGCACTAACACAACTCAAAATTCCACATAACCACTACTACAAATAAGGGTTTCCCCTACGGATTTATCCGTAGGAGCAAACCACTGCCCCTACGGCTATATCCGTAGGGGAAAGAAAATACCCTGTAGGTACAAACGCCGTAGGTGCAAGTCGCAGCCTTGAACATGCCCTTACGGAGTAATGTGTAGGTCCAGTTGTCCCTATGGATTAGACTGTAGAGACAAAAAATTTATTTAATTTATGATTTTATAAAATAAATTAGGTGTCCCTATGGACTTATCCGTAGGGCCAAGTAGTTGCCCCTATGGATAAGTGCGTAGGTATAAATCCGTAGGGACAAAATATCAGAATACCTGATATTTTGTCCCTACGGATACCTGTGTAGGGGCATTTGTTTGCCCCTACGGATATATCCGTAGGGGCAAGCTTAACCCCTAATACTCACATCATAGGGGCAAAATATCAGGTATCCTGATATTTTGCCCCTACGGATAAATCTGTAAGTACATTGTTGGGCCCTACGGATTAATCCGTAGGGGCATCGGTGGGCCCTACGGTTAAATCCGTAGGTACATATTATCAGGTTTTTTTTAAAAAAAGGGTTGCGTATTTTTTTCTCGCCCTATGCACAATAATATATACATCATATATAAAATTAATCATCACGCAGAACATATATCGCAGTATTCATAATCACATCTCACGCATAATATACAAAAGACATCAACAAGCAGAATATGATATCAATATAAACACGCAAACACCACTAATATCAATATCGTCCAAAATGTAGTACAATATATATCATATAAATAAGTACATGTTTAAAATATAAGAATCAAAAAGCTACCCTAGCTCGGTCCAGCTCTACCTCTGATAAACGCCAGAATCCGGAGCGCCTGCTCCTCGGATATATCCCGAGTCAATAAATCATGCAATGCGGAGCGTGCAGGAGTTTGAGCGGGCTGTGGAGCTGTAGGAGTGGTCTGCGCAGCCGCCGTCGGGGTAGTGGCTTGCGGAGCCGCGGCTGCGGGTGTCTGAGCGGGCAGTGGAGCTATATGAGCTTTCTGTGGAACCGCAGCCTATGTAGTGGCTTGCGGAGCCGCAGCAGAAGGAGATGCATGTGGAGGCTCGGCCGATGTACCCTGTCGCGTCTGGACCTACGTGTGTAATAAGCGAGTAAGAACTGTGTATTATTCGAATTCGTATCATTATCAAGTTATTTCGAAACCCCAATCTATGTATACTCAGGGACTTAGGCCTCGTTTGGATATCTAGTTTAGAAAACCGTAGTTTATTTTAATTAGATATGTATGTATGATTAATCAAAGCTAAGTCTACAACCAAATAAGCTCAGGTTACGTACTAATATTGGATATGTTTCTATCTATAATATGACATAATATTTAGTATTAAGTAGTATACATACCAGCATCTCCTTCAACTCCTGAATGGTGGCCTTCAAGCTCTCCAGTTCCTGCTGGAAACGTCGCTCACCGGAGACGGAGGAAGTAACCGCCGGGGGGGAGTCCAACCTTATATGGGCCCTGCTAGGGCCCAGTCCCCGGCCTCTCTCCAAACCTCCGTGGTACCCTCCGTGTGCGGCGTCCAGGACTAGGGTCAGCAGCATCGGATCGTTCTGTCTGGTAAAATCGATCCCTGATGCCTCGGCCTGCTCAACCACCCGCTCCTACACCCACATTAACCAGTAAAATATAAGTATATCATTTAAATTTGAACATTTCAAAACTAAAATTTCAAATAGGGGTTGAATAATTATTAACACTTACGCAATACTCCTGGGTAGCGACGTCGGGGTATCGAAGCTCGCCCGTGGCGGGATCTGTCGAGGTGCCGTGGATGGCAAGATACGCGGACAGCACGCTCGGTGTACTACCCTGCACTAGGGTCTGAGCTCTCTGCAATACTAGAAAATAACTCTTAATATTAAATATATAAGAAAATAACTCTTAATATTACATTATATCACAAAGGCCGGTCTATTGTAATTTACCGATAACTCCATGGCACGATTAATATTCCTCGAGCGACCTATATAAGTGGGGCGACCCCTTTTCACCGACTTCCTATTCTCTTTATTTTGATCGGCCTGTTTTTGCACAACACATTCAGATTTAGTTTTCTAATTAAGCAACACAAAAAAATAAATTATATACTAAATAATGAATTACATTTAAAATACATACCTGTTTGCGATGAGAGTCGAAATATTGGCACAATAGAGGCCATGTATCTACGTCAACTCTCGCAAAAGCCGGAGTAGATAGGAGGGCCGCTCTCTCTGCCTCGAGGGTCGCCATCCACAGGGAATAGCAGTCGAACTTAAGCTCATTCCTGTTGTATCGGACCTTCGTCTGCATGTTCTTCATCAGGCCATTATACAGAGCATGGAGATCGAACACCCTCCCAGGGTGATCAGGGTCGGGTACAGGCTGAAAATCGTAATCCAACTGAAAATACAAAAAAACATTGTTATTAGATTGCAAGTGTTAATAATAAATATATTGGATAAATCAAATGAAAATATACATTAATACCCGAGCCTGATCAAAGAAGAGGGCGAATGAGCGCCGGTGCTGGTCGCCCCACTCAACGTGAAGTGGATAATTCTTCACGAGCCGGCTCTCATCCCCCATATACCGGCCAAACCTCTCGGCATGATCGCCGATATAGCGATAATCAGGGGTAGAAAAGAGGGGGAATGCTGCCTCCCCCCTAGCTCTGTCAGGCCTCAGCCTGTGGGACTGATTCAGGCCTCGAGTCCCCCTCTAGGGATGGGGAGGCCCTGCGTTTGCAAGAAATATCAAGACAATCAAGATTAAAACAAAGTTGTATTAAGAAATCAAGGTTAAACGAAAATTGAAGTGTGATATATACCTCCGGTGACTAAAGCACGAGCCTGGGCCCGGGCAGCAGCACGAGCGGGACGATAGTTCCTCCGGTGAGGAACAGCCGGTGTCCCGGATGCGGACGGATCCCCTCCAACTAGAAAATAAATATTGACGCTATATTTCCATGAAGTTCATATTTATTATTTAGAGGATATGTAAAATGAATAAATATTTTATATTTATTCATACTAACCTACAGACTGAGCGGAGGGTACGGAAGTGGCAGGAGTGGCCCTTGCGTCAGATGTGGACGCACCACCTATAATTAGACAATTAAAAATAGATTATATAAGTAATTGCAAAAAGAATGTGTAGATCAATAATATAACATTATAAATCAATATGCATGCACTATAGGATAAATAAACGTACCCGCAGGTGCGGTGGTGTCACCACCTACAGCTAGACAATAAAAAAATGATTATCTAAGTAAGAGAAAAAGGAATGTGTGTATATTTATGATATAGCATTCTAAATCAATATACATGCACTATATGATATATAAACATACCTGGAGGTGCGGGAGTGGCCTCTGTCCCTGATGTGGATGCATCACCAACAACTAGACAATCAAACATTGACAATATAAGTAATTTTGACATGAATATGCATGAATATCTATAATATTACATTCAAAATGGATATGCGTGCAATATACCTGGAGGTGTGGCAAAGTCCACACGGAAGGAGGCATCCGAAAGGGTCTTCGATCTGGGTGCAAGACCGGCCCTCTGAAGCTCCCTACGCAGCTCTCCGGGCGGCAGAACCGCTCTGCCTCTGCCTCTGCTTCTGCCGGTGCCGCGGCTGGAGCTCCTGCCGCCCCTCGCTGCTCCCGTCATCGTCATCAAATCAAGATAAACGGTTCGTAGACGCATTAGACAATCATTACAAGTATTGACTATATATGTATAGATCGTAAAATGTGAAGTAATAATATAACATTACTGATAACCTTTTTCATTTCGTTGGCGCATTAAACATATCTACTTGTATTTCATCATCGATATCATTTCTAACCCACGTAACTTCATGATCGGCCAAAGACAACCCGTCTTTCGAAACATGCGGTCGGAGCACTCTAAGCCTTCTCTCTTCTTCATCCTCATCGCTGTACTCGAATTCTGGGACATCGTAGACATCCCTGGGTTTCCAACGGCATATGACACTCTATCCCGGATGCTTCAAACACTGTGAGTAGTATACTTGGAAGATAAACGGATCTTCCTGACCGTAAAATCGAAGTGTGTTCACACTGGTCAATCCATATTCATATTTCCAAGTCCCAAGATTGCTTCTCCACTTATCCGTATCGGTTCACGTATCGTATCAAGTACACTGGAATATATAAAAGGTTTCTGATCGTCCGGGATAGTGGTTGCCGAGTATACAATTTAAGTACCCATAATAAATCACACCGTCCGATCCTACTGTCGCAATCCCACTATTCTGAGTGGTTCTAGATGTTTCTATGTCCTTAACTTCGAATTTATATCCAAGGACACCAAATCCTTTATAATATGCAACCTCCATACTAGGAAATTGAGCTAAACATCTTGAATCACTCTCAAATGATGCAGACAAGTTCGAATCGTGGATCTAACAAAACAAATTTTACGACAAATATATAACGATATAAGTTTAGATTAAAATTGATAGCAATAAAATGTTATTCGAATAACTTAAATGATCTGTGACCCAATCGCAAAAATTATCCTGATGATATTTTTCCAATCGTTCATCGTTCCAATCAGGATGCCCCTCACGTACCTCGTTAAAATGAATTCTGTTTTCGACAAATAAGGGTGACATTAATATCATATCATTTCATACACACACAAACACAAATATAACAATTAATCCAAAAAAACTTACTCTCTAATTTGTTCAAGATATGCGCAATTAAGAAAGATAAACCGGTATATCTTGTTGATAAACATAGTGTCTACCCTCTTATAATCGGCTTTACTATATGGCCCGTCTTGAATTCTTCGAGGCCGGTTAAGTCTCGTCTCAATGTTCTCGTCCAGATAGCGGGAACAAAATGTGGTTGCTTCATCAAGAAGATAACCTTGCATGATAGAACCCTCTGGTCGATTTTTATCGCGTATATATTTTTTAAGAGTGTAGAGATACCTAACGAAAATATGTTGAATAAATAAATACGGGCATACAAGACAACAATAATTTTAAAAATTGCGTGAAACGAAAAATTCCACGTACCTCTCGACGGGATACATCCATCGATATTGTACCGGTCCGGCTAACTTAGCCTAAGTTGCAAGATGAACCGTCAATTGTATTATGATATCGAAGAATGACGGTGGGAAAATACGCTCAAACTTGCAAAGTATCAACGCAATAGAATTTTTTAGTTTATCCAGCGTCACAACCTCCAGTGTTTTAGCACACAACACTCTGAAAAAACAATATAGGTCATTGATTACTAGACGAACCGATTCGGGGAGAGAAGTCCTGAAGGCTAATGGAAGAAGGTGCTCCACGATAATATGGTGATCATGACTTTTCCGCCCATCGATCTTGCCTTTCACAATTTTTATTTTCTTGCTGAATGATCCTGAGAAACCTGTGGGAACTTTCAAATCATGCAACACCTGCAGGAATCTTTTCTTCTCCGGTTGTGACATATGATAAGCTGCATTGGGAAGTACAAACTTTCCTGGTTTACCCGCTACCGGTCTAGGGTGCAATTCACTTCTTATTCCCCACTCCTGTAGATCCATCCGAGCCTTCAGGTTGTCTTTCGATTTCCCGTCTTTAGAAAGAAGCAAGTTGAGTATGTGCTCTGATACTCCCTTCTCTATATTCATGACGTCCAGACAATGACGCACTAAATTTATTGACCATTACGGAAGCTCGAAGAAAATGCTTAACTTGTTCCAAAATAGTGGTTTGACCTGTTTTGTCGGATCCATCCCGAAGGTCACATTATTGTAACCATCCCACTGAGCAGTCACGTCCTATCCATATAATGGGGCTGGAGGTCCAAGAAGCTCCTTATGACCATTAAAGTGAACAGTGTCTAACCTGTAGGGGTGGTCTAGAGGCAGGAAACGTCGATGGCCGCAATAACAAACCTTCCTGCTGAAATTCAAGAATTTCGATGTTGTGTGTTGATGGCAATGAGGACATGCTTTGTGACCATGTACGGACCAACCTGATAGCATTCCATACGCAGGAAAGTCATTAATTGTCCACATTAAAGCCGCACACAGTATGAAGGTTGTATTTGTGTTTGCATCGTAAGTCTCTACACCATCAATGAACAAAGATTTTAACTCCTCGATCAGAGGTCGGAGATAGACATCGATAATGTTTCCCGGTGAGTTTGGTTCGTCGATAAGAAGAGGCATCATAAAGTATGATTGGTCCATAGCCAACCAAGGCGATAGATTATAAATTATTATTACAACGGGCCATGTGCTGTGACTTCCAGCCATCTAGTTGAATGGGCAGAAGCCATCACTAGCCAGTCCGAGCCGGACATTGCGAGGATCGCTACTGAATATTGCGTGCCTCCTATCGAAATACTTCCATGCCGGTGAATCTCTTGGATGGCTCATTTTTCCATCTTCACTTGGAGGAGCACAGTGATGCCAAATCATTGCCTCGGCTGTTTTCTTGCACCTGAATAGCCTCTGTAGCCTCTGTGTTATGGAAAAGTATCGTGCTATCTTGATAGGTATATCAAGCTTCTTATCAGAATCTTTCGGCTTATACCTGCCTCTCCTCATGTTGGACACTCTTTCAAATCTGAATTCTCTTTCAGGTACAACACGCAATTTTTTGGACATGCTTGAATCTTCTCTCACTTTAGACCCAAATCAGACATCATCTTCTGGGCTCCGTACCAGCTGTCGGGCATGTTATTTTCCGGGGGCATAGAATCTTTCAAGAACGAAAGAAGCATTATGAATGACTTATTGCTCCATCCATTTAGACACTTAATCTGGAAAAGTTGGACGAACCATGAGAGGGTAGAATACTTTGCATTCTCATAAATTGGTTTTCTAGCATTATTCATGAAATTTTCATATTTATCCGCACGCGGTCCTTGACCGGAAGGAATGACATCTTCGGTACGAATAGATTCACCTAGGGCAGCCTCTACCATATCTTCCATTTCTTCTGATGGAAATAAATTACCGTCTTCTTCTTCTGCTGCATTACCGTCTTCTCCTTCTTCTCCTGCCGCATTATCGTGTTCTCCTTCTTCTTCTGCCGCATTACTGCGTTCTTCTCCTTCCCCGTGATATTTCCAAGTTGTATAAAGTCTAGTAAAACTATATTTTACCATATGAAGATCTACCAATTCTACTTTCTGCCAGTACTTATTGCCACATCTATCGCACGGGAAGAGAATAATCTCTATCACGATCTTATTATGTGCGCGTGCAAATTCAATAAAAGCAGCAGCTCCTGCGAAAAACTTAGGTTTCATACGTTGTTGCCAATCCACATACATCCAGTCCTTAACTCTGACGTACTCATGGGCCATGTTAGACTGTATAACATATAAATTGTAGGTTATGGTGACTATATTGAGAAATCTAAGAACGGTATAGTTACGGACAAAGGAGAAAATCCGTGTATATACTTTGTGTGTGCGTTTGTCGTTGAAAAGAATAAATTATCGAACGTATGTTAACCGATAGACGGGGACTAAGTGGCGCTTTTAGTTTCATATATGAGTATCGATGAGAATATGAATGTTTCATATTATCATCGAGTATCATATATTGGTTTTAACTTGAACATTTTGAATCACTCTCTAATGATGCGTTTGTTGTGTATTCTTGTTGTATGTGTGTGTTTCGGCTGTCGGGGGTAATGTTTCTATCCCATTAAGAATGTATAGAGCGAACACCATCCGCTTGTGCTTTCAACCGTTTCGAGTAAATTTCGGCAGCACCTCCCCGTTGTTCTCCGAGTACACTGTAATAGAATAGATAATTATTTCAGAGCTGTGAAACAACGTTGAAATGAACATCTAATCTATCTTTGTACACGGAGAACCAGCGGAAAGGTACCGACGAAATATCTCAAAACGGATGAAAACACAAGTGAATGAAGGTGTTTGCTTTATACATTCCTAACTTGTCCACACGGGACAAATCTATCGGTTATCATACGATTGAATCTTCTCGTCACATAGACTATACGACGGTTGTTAGTATCGAGCTATACCATCCGATATTTAACAACCTTCGTATAGTTCTATGTCACGACGAACATCGAACGTATGTTAACCGATAGACGGGGACTAAGTGGCGCATTTAGTTTCATATATAAGTATCGATGAGAATATGAAAGTTTCATATTATCATCGAGTATCATATATTGCTTTTAACTTGAACATCTTGAATCACTCTCTAATGATGCATTTGTTGTGTATTCTTGTTGTATGTGTGTGTTTCGGCTATCGGGGGTAAGGCTTATATCCTATTAAGAATGTATAGAGAGAACACCCATTCGCTTGTGCTTTCAACCGTTTCGAGTAAATTTCGGCAGCACCTCCCCGTTGTTCTCCGAGTACACTGTAATAGAATAGATAATCATTTCAAAGCTGTGAAACAACGTTGAAATGAACATCTAATCTATCTTTGTACACGGAGAACCAGCGGAAAGGTACCGACGAAATATCTCGAAACGGATGAAAACACAAGTGAATGAAGGTGTTTACTTTATACATTCCTAACTTGTCCGCACGGGACAAATCTATCGGTTATCATACGATTGAATCTTCTCGTCACATAGACTATACGAAGGTTGTTAGTATCGAGCTATACCGTCCGATATTTAACAACCTTCGTATAGTTCTATGTCACAACGAACATCGAACGTATGTTAACCAATAGACGGGGACTAAGTGGCGCTTTTAGTTTCATATATGAGTATCGATGAGAATATGAAAGTTTCGTATTATCATCTAGTATCATATATTGGTTTTAACTTGAACATCTTGAATCACTCTCTAATGATGCGTTTGTTGTGTATTCTTGTTGTATGTGTAACATGATTTTAAACTTATGAAATAATACTTGCTTAGTTACTTGCAAGTTGCAACTTGAGAATAAGATATATGAAGAATTGAGCATTAAAGAACTAAGATGTATAAGACTTGAGATTGAGATACATATCTTCAACATAGAAAAGAAATCAATAAACAAGATGAATATAATATAAATTCAAGTTGAAAGAATATTTATCCTCCTTTCAAATGCAATTAAGTCTCGATGATGCTGAAGATATTACCAGAAAAACAAAGATTATAATTCACTGCTCATGGGTCCACATATGGATGCATATAGGATTTTAATATAGTGGGACTCCATCCAAAAGACTCAAGCCTTATGGAGGTTTATCCCATTTTATATTTTATACTTATATGAATCCCATAGTTTTACTAATGTGGGACTAAATGTTAACCACATTATCAACACTCCACCTTACAAAGAGGACTTTATGTGCGATGGCTCAAAGCTCATGTGCAATGTGGAACAAACAACAAACACCCGAGATCCGATACCATATAAAACTCGGTTTGGGCTCACAACATATGAGCCCATATATGGATGCACATGGGCTTTTAATATAGTAGGACTCCATCAAAAATACTCTAGCCTTATGGAGGTTTATCCAATGTGGGACTAAATGTTAACCACATTCTCGATACAAGTTACAGCTAGTAATAAATTTGGTGCAAATGGATCCTAACAAATCATGCCTTCTCTGTTGCTCATCCTTGAGCTGGTACTATAAGATAGGATCATATTTTAACTAAGTTATTCTATCTCATGTAAGATCATGAATGAAGTTAGATAAGTAAGAGTTGTTGTAACTTCTTTATACAGGGTGGTGCCTTAATCTATGTCATTTTAAGAATTAAGAAATAGAGAAATAATATTGCCTCCTTTTATGGTATGAGAGTAGTGAAGATTTCTTTGGTCCCTCATCCACTCCATTTCCCTCCACCAATATCTCATTAGCCCTAAACCTAACCCCAGCCCCAGCCCCAGCCGAACCCCAACCCCAACCCTAACCCCAACCCCAACCCTAGCCGAACCCCAGCCCCAGCCCCAGCCCTAGCCGAACCCCAACCCTAACCCTAAACCCAACCCCAACCGCAACCCTAGCCGAACCCAACCCCAACTGCAACCCTAGCTGAACCCCAACCGCAACCTTAGCTGAACCCCAACCGCAACCGCAACCCCAACCGCAACCCCAACCCCAACCCCTAACCCCAACCGATGCCTAACCTTAACCCTCATCGGTACCCAAACCCTGAACCTAGCCCTAAAATAATCAAAAATTTCTTTAATTGAAGATTTAATTACTTACCTGTTCGGTGGTGGAGACAGTCGACAATCGGCGACGAGGAAGAACGGCGACGAGATCGGGAACGAGATCGGCGACGAAAGAGAGAGAACGGCGACGAGATCAGCGAGATCGGCGACGAGATTTGGGGATTTGGCAGTTTCGCGCGCTCGAGCGAGAGAGAGAGGAGATAATCAGCGTAGGAAAATTATGTGCCTTTTTTTATTAAATCCATATTTAGATGCCCCTACGGATTAGTCCGTAGGTCTTTCGTTTGCGGCTCCGTAGGGGAAAACAACAAATTACGATTTAATATTTTTAAATTAAACGTCCGGGACCGTAGGGGCAACCGTCTGGCCCTACGGATTTCATTATCCGTAGGGGCAACCCCCTATTTTAGTAGTGAACCTCTTCTAGGAAAATTCAAAGCTCATAAAACCGCATCAAAACACATCTAAACTTGTATAGGTGATAAGGTAATTGAAATACAAGGCTAATGGAAATGAAAGTACCTCATTTGGCAACTCAAGAATTTTCTTGAGTTGCCCCATGTGCCCAAAATCCTTGCTTTCATGGTCCAAAGTGATTGAAATGGTCTTGTGCATGTTTTTATTGAAATGGAGATGAACTTTTGAGTTGATTTGGGGTGTGATTGTGAGGATGAAGAGGGAGAGGGAGATGGGCAGCAGCCATGGTGAGAAAGGAGAAAGAATGATGAAGATGAGGACAATGGTCTAAGGTCAAAATGAACCCCTCTCCTTCTCTCTCTTGCCCATACCTCTCACTATTCTATTCTTTTCTTTTCTTTTCTTTTTCTTTTTCTTTTCTCTTAAAATAAAACCAAACCCAAATGACAAATAAAGATAACCCATGATGGACAAATGCAACAAATGTGAAAAATGACATGGTGCATGTCATGTGCACAAATCCGGCTTAAAGCATGATTAGCGATATTTAATCGCGATTAGCATTAAAGTAGTGTATAATAAATCATAAAATTTCATAATTTGCTTAAATCCAATAAAGCACCCTCTTTTTAGTAATTTCTAAAATTTTCCAATTTTTTCCCAATTTATCGGTATTTAATTATACCGCAAAATTAAAATATTCAATATATTTATTATTTAATTATAAAAATTCCCAAAAATTATATTTTATTTTTTCTGAAATGTTACATTTCTTCACCTCATCTCACACCCTCACACTCCCAACTGAAACCCTAACCCAAAACCCTCACAAATCCTCACCACCCTTCACCAAAACTCACTACACCCTTCTTTGAACTTGAGCCAAAGCCTATGGAGATCACTTGGAGCATGGAAAGCTAGGGTTTTGAGCAAGTTTGGGAAGGTAGTGCTCTCTACTGTTATTTAGGAGTTTATTATTTGGTGTGTTTCTTTGTAGTTTCAGTTTAGAACGTTAAAGATATAGTTTGTGCACGATATCGTAGTTTTAGTGTCTTTTTAGGATATCTGTAACCTGCTGTGACCCCGAGTGTTCATTGTGAAAACAAGCAGTGTAGTAGCGTAGTTCCAGAGACCCTAAGTATTTACCTGAGACCCCGACCCGATCCCACCGGTTTTGGCCGGCGACATGAAGGACTTTTCTTGCGAGCTCGGCCATCTTGGTGATTGGGATGTTGTAATTTTGTGGGTAGCTGTCTGCAGTGGTTTTAGAGTATTTGGTACTGCTAGATATTTAAGTTGTGACAGTGGGTAAAATCTGGGATCGTTTAGCTAGTTTTTAGTGTTACGTCGACGCGCGATACGGTGTCTGACTCAGTTTCTGTGCTTCGTGTGATTTCTGCTCGTAGGATTTGTTTTAGTAGTGGTGCCACACACGTTAGCCGTTAAGCGAGCACTTTAGAGGGTGTTGGAGTCGGTGCGTCGATTTGAGCGTAATTGTATGTATTATTGGTCGATTCTGAGTTGCACTTGCTATGTTTTGTGTTAATAGGATCGCAGGCGGGGACTTCAGACGCTGCGAAGAAAGGGAAGCAGGTAGTTGGATATACCTAGCTCAAGATCATCGGTGAGTAGATTTAACATCTACGGGGAAATCGCCCGTATGGCGTTATGCGTCAGGGCTTGATAGGATACTATAGCCGCATGTTTTTATTCATATATATATATATTGATTGTGCATGAGCATCATACATACCATTAGTTGTTGTGCCTCGACTTAGTATCTAGTGGACACTGCACCATTACTGATGGTTCAAATTGCATGAGCACTAATTGTATGTTACACACACATCATCGGTAATTGCCATGACACGCACAACCTATACACATATGCCATATTTATTTGTTATTGATATTGACACATGAATTATTGTTCTATTGCGCATATGAGATACATCGTGCACACATACTTACATGTATACACCCATACTTGCTATAGCTACATGTGCATCTTTAGATGATGTTGGATTTAATTTTGGAGAAATTGGGGACCACATGATATATTTAAAAACGTGATTCATTTAAAAAGAGCAGTTTTCCCTTGATATGCTCATATTACGGTTTTATGTTGCATATATCATATTTCATGGATTTACGCATTGAGATACGGATTTCATATGATTTATGGATTTGAGAACCGTGGTATTATTGATTAATCCAAAAATACTTGTTTACCGTAATCAGAAACGGCGTCGCTTTGCAGCTAGCCGGTGAATACGGGTTGATCCACAGAGATGGGTAATTTTCTTAATGTGCTTTTACGAGTTGATTCCAAATGTTGTTTGGATTGATTTTATTAAATCTAAAAAGATTAGATCTGAAAATAAACTAAATTAATCTAAATTAAAGTCTTGCTAGGGTTAGGATTAGGGAAATTTTGGAGATTAAAGGTTTCCTTACCGCTTTCAATGCCTTATTTTTGATCAATTAGATGTTACAGTAATTATCAATAAAGTGGATTAGAGTCTTTCGGGAAGATGTTTCTTCCTCTAGATTCTTATCCTTCCTTTATCGATAATTACCCTAACCTCCATGGAAAACACGCGCAACCGGGCCTTTATACTACGGTGTCACCGTTACCTCGAGGGGTAGGGTGCCGTAGGGAGCGGTTGTGCGTGTATGCATGGAGTTCTAATTCTTAGGTATGAAATGGCATGAAAGGGTGAGAGATCTCATCTCTCAAACCTTTCCCTAAGGCTAACCCTAACAAGCGAGGAGATTACTCGCTCAATAGGGGATTAAAAGACATACTAATTAAAAGAGAATTAAAAGCGAAGAAATAAAATTTACTTACTAATTTGATGGCTCCCTCCAAGCAATAATACAGAACAGATCTGAATTTGTTTATTGAAAAGAGGCATCCGGTTTTACAATTTTTGATTACAATTTATAAGCAAACAGGAGAATTTAGGGTTACGGGATTCGCACATGTGCAATTACAGATTTGCCCACGAAAAATCCAAACCCCCGCACCGACGCACCGACACGAGAAAACTGCACCGACGCACCGACTATACGGCCGCGGAACCGCGGCGCCAGCCTAGGTTTGGCCGCGATTCCGCGGCCAAATTAGGGAGTTAAGCTCTGCAACTTTGTGGTTTGCTTCCATGACTCTTGGGCTTGTTATTTCTTTAGTTCTTTTCTCATTTTGGCTTCTGGGTCTTCTCCAGATCTTCAGTGAAAATTTGAATTGGTCTTTTAACCGTTTCACCTTGACATGTTTGGACGTTGCGTTGCTTTGTACCTCTGTGAACTGTTATTAGTCTAGGCTTGGCTAAGATCCGTCTACTTGTTGGTCAAAAGTCCCTTTTTGTGTCGTCTTCTGTCTCTTTCACTGTCTTTACTCCAAGAACCTGTATCCTGTAATATGCAGCAGACATGCGTCAAAAACACCTGTTTATTTATAAAACGGATAAGAATAGGGGAATGAAAAATGCAATATTATAGTATGAACAAATACCCCCAAACTTATCTTTTGCTCGTCCTCGAGCAAACTTATTTTTTATTCACTAAAATCCTAACCGCACTTTCGCAGGGAAACACGATTGCACTGAGCATGTACAACAAGCCGTTAAACCTCTAGGTGTCCCTAGTAGGAGGAGTGTTGTCTCCTGAAGGCTTTCAGCGGATTACACCCACAAAATTCTATCAACTTGGCCCATTGACTTTTGTTTTCCTATTAGGTTTTCTAAGAAGGAATTCTATTATCTTTTGACTCGCAAATTATCCACCCACATTCTTCACACTTCCTCATTATTTAACTTAAGATTATATATGTTATGTAGACCTACTTAGCTTTCGGCATATCTTAAGTCTTCCTTCTAGGGTTTCATCTCCACTTAGGAATTTCTATCAACTTTATTAAAGATATAAGTTCTATTTTTCATTCCTCTCTCTTATCTAAATTCCAATCACATATCCCCACGTGTGTGTATAGATCACCCCTACACTTGGAAATTCAAATCAAGCAATCGTACTCTCGTCCATTGTCCAATGCACTTATTAATTAGTGAATTTTTAAATGAAATTTTCTTACACATCCTTCATGTGACCGTTAATACTTCTTGAGGTACCAACAACCGATTACAAGATGCGTTAGCACTTAAAAGCGTACTTCCTAGTTTTGCAACACCCAAGGCTTTAGCAGTGACTCCCAAACCAGTTGGTCTAAGGCAATAGGTGATGACGCACCCTCGCTAAATATTTTTCTATTTTTGCAGCCTTAAGTAATCACAAAAACCGGTGTCCATTTTTTTAATTCTTTATTCACTTTTTTTTTCTTTATTTTCATTGTACTAAGGACTTTAGACAAGAGCACTTCAAGGTCTCTTCTACTATTCCAAGTTTCAAGGTGCGTGATTGTGCAAATTGTAGGGTATACATTTTCAGAATCTAGACTTAAGCTAGGACTATTTTTCAAACTTATACTCAAATAAGAACATCAATACTCTTCCCTCATTTTGACTTAGCCCAAGAAGTGAACCCAAAATTTGCCTATTTCTAAATAAACTACAAGGCATATACTTTCTACCGTTAAACTTTAAGGAATGTTATCTTTAGGGTTTTTAATTCACTAAGTCTAAGATCTAGTTGTTCCTAGCCAGTTAACCTATTTGTCAAACTCAAGTCAATTATAGCCAAAATTGAATACAATAATTTTTATAATTCTTGAAAATTTTCAATTTTTATGGGTTTTCAAATAAATATGCAAATGCAAAAATATGTACAAATGAATGCGAAGGAAGAAGACGTACCGAGCATACCCCCAAACTTGAACTTGACAGTGTCCTCACTGTCATGCTAAACCAAGAGGGTCAAAATACCGGCACTCCCCTGTTTATTTATATAAAAAAAAAATTATTGTTAAGAAAAACAAAAATATATAAAAAAAGACCCTCCCCCAAACTTCATTTAAACTATGTTAGACATTACTGCCAAACTTTGCATAGACCAAACGTCAACACCAACCAGTTAAAAAATTTATCAGTAAAAAGTATTGGTTGGTGGAAGAACAAGTTGTAGCGATTCACAAAGAATTGGGGAAGATAGAAGTGGTGGTATAGAAGGTGTGGAGGTGAATATACAGGAGGTGGTGATGCATCTACACGAGAATGTGAATGATCAGCAATCAGTGGAATATTGGCATTCTCGTAGCTTAAAAGAAATGGGGGTGGTTCAACTTCTAAAGGAGGAGGTTGACTCACCACAATACCCCCAAGATGTTCCTGTGGGTCCTCTATTGACTTGGCATCATCCATCAATTGCATATGATATTCAATTATAAGGGAACTGATCTCCTCGATATCCGCCATAGTCCAACCGAAAATTTGCCGCCTATCTTGTAAGACCTTTAAAATAGCGTTCTCTTGCTCGAAGGCTACAGAGGCTGATATTATAATGGGAAAAGTCTCATTCTCACCTATGCAAGCATATTTAAGGTGAGGTGGCAAGGACATGAGTTCGAGTTTCGGAGGCGAAAGAATCATTGCGGAATCTACCTCGAACTCAAAGGACTCCAACACAGGTTCGAAATCACTGCAAAAAACCGATTCGGATGGTTCAACTAACTCATCCAAAAATTCAAAAGACTCATATTCGGGCTGTGAGTTGTCATCATCCGAAAAAGTGAAACATTCATAATCAATATCGGTTGTGTCAACAGTGGTAGGCTCAAGGAGGGACGCACTAGTGGCGTCAAAACTGTTTTCATCAAATAGAAATCTTTCAAGCTCGCAGTCCTCCTGCGTGATTTCGTGAATAGAGCAAACTTCTCGTGTACTAGTTTTAGGCACGGGGGGCAGACTTCCCATCTTATAAATATTGAACTCACTAGACATCTTCCTAAAGGATAGAGTCATGGAGCCATTGCGATAGTTTATTACAGCATTGGAAGTGGCCAAAAATGGTCGACCGAGGATCACCAGAATTTGGTTTCTTGGGTTAGCAACAGGTTGTGTATCCATAACAATAAAATCAACGGGGAATATGAACTCCCCAACTTTGATCAACACATCCTCTAGCTGACCCCTTGGATGGGTGATTGATCGATCAGCCATTTGGAGAGTACAATGAGTGGGTTTCAACTCTCCAACCCCTAATTGTTCGTACACGGAGTAGGGAATCAGGTTAACACTAGACCCAAGATCTAAAAGTGCTCGATTAATTTTCTTATCCCCAATTGTGATTGAAATCGTAGGACAGCCGGGGTCCTTTCGTTTTTAGGCTAAGGTTTGATGGTGGTTAATAGTATTGCTCACTGCACTAGCCACTAGCACTTTCTTGGGTACTTGAGATGCCTTTCTCTTCGAGGTGCATAAGCCCTTTAAGATTTTCGCGTATGAAGGGACTTGTTGGATTGCATCCAAGAGAGGTATATTTATGCTAACCTGCTTAAATATCTCCACAATCTTCTCCACTTGTGCAGTTGGTTTATTAGGACTCAACCTGTTTGGGAATGGAGCATTTTGAAAATTCGTTGAGTCAAATGTCTGTGGAGTAGAATGTGGAGTAGGAACGGATCCCGGTGTAGATGTGTTCATGTTGTGAGAAATGGGTCCGTTCGAGCTAGAAGAAGTAGAGCCGTGTGAAGGGTGGAGAATAGGCTCTAAAGAAAAAGGTGAAGAAGAAGGTGAAGAAAATGAAGAAGGGGAAGATGACGATGGAGAAAAAGAAAAAGAAGAAGAAGAACCACCGGCGGGGATGTCATCACTAGTTCCCACATTATTTTGCAACACTCTTCCGGATCTCAACGTGGTCACCGCATTTACATTGTGATTGGGATATGCGTTTTGTGTGTGAACGGGATTTGGCAATGGTTGAGATGGAAGCTTTCCCTTTTCTCTCTCACTCAACGCAGCAGTTAATTGTGCAATTTGTGCCTCAATAGATTTGATACTTTGATCGTGTGAGGCATTGTTATGCATCAAAGACTGAACATAATTTTCAAATCTTGCTGCGGATTCTGTAGATTGCTTGAGAAATGCATCTAGACTTTTTTCGAGCGAGATAACCTTATCATCATTTGGTTGAACCAAATTTTTCGTTTGATTTGTATAAGGTTATTGTTGGAAAGGTTGCTGGTTTTGCGTTTGTGAAGGTGCTTGTTGTTGTTGTGGAGGAGGAGGTCTTTGAAAATTGTTATTTCCTTGGACTTGTTGATTTTGGTTCCAAGTGAAATTTGGGTGACTCCTCCACCCCGGATTGTATCTCGAAGAGTACGGATCGTTTCTTTGTCGTTGTTGAAATGCAACATTGACTTGATCCTGTCCTTGAGTAGATGCATTATTAGGACACTCTTCGGTTAGATGCGATGGATTCGAACAACAAGCACAAACAGTTCGCGTGGGTAAAGCAGGGGCAGGAGAAGACGATGAGATTTTGGTCTCAATGGCTTCTAGCTTTTTCATAAGTGCGGCCATCTCGGCCTTCATAGCAATCGACATATCTACTTGATGTATGCCTGCCCTAGATTGACCAACAGAAGAAGATGATGTGGTCTTGGTACTCTCCCACTAAATTGTTTGCTCACTAAGATCCTCAAGAAACTGCCAAGCTTCGTCGGTAGACTTGGAGAGAAAATGACCTTGACATATGGTTTCTAGCAACTGCTTCGTTGCGGAGTTCAATCCCTCGTATAATGTTTGGCAAAGCTGCCAACATTCGATCCCATGATGAGGGCATTGAACAAGTAGGTCTTTAAATCTCTCGAAGCACTTCCAAAATGGTTCGGAAGGAAGCTGTGAAAATTGTATAATCTCGTTACGGATTCTAGCAGTTTTGTGATGAGGATAGAACTTTTTCAGAAAAGCTCTCACAAACTCGTCCCAATTTCTAATGGAATGTGATGCGGTGCTGTATAGCCACTTCTCGGGTAGGTCACATAAGGTAAAAGGAATGACCCTTAGCCTTATAGCGTCATCACTTAATTGAGTCGTTTTCATCATAGCGCACACATTTTGGAATTTATTGATAAAGATATATGCGTCTTCAAATTCCAAACCATGAAATTTTGGTAGCATATTGATGAAATGTGGTTTTATTTCAAAATTGTCCCCATTTGCCGGTGGGGGTGAAAGACATGTAGGTAAAGAAGTGCGGACGGGATAGAAGAGATCCTGGAGCGCGACTCGTGCAGGCGCTACAACAGGAGGAAGATTCGGGTTATTCGCACCTGGCGGAGGCGGAATCATTCCCGTCGGTAAGGTATCGTTGGGGTTGAATCCCGACATACCTTCGAAAGAAGAATTTGAAGGTGGAGGTAAGGAAATGGAGGGAATTTCGACATCGGTGTCGAAAAGTTCGTCGGTCGGTACCAACGAAACACGGACTAATCGGGCGTTAGTATCCCTAGTCCAAAGTGACATACACTAAAAGGGGTAGTGTAGTCAGAAAAAAAAAACAGAATGTGGGGGTAAGAAAACGTCAATGAGAAGAAATGGTGGAAGTGGGGTGCAAGTTTCCTTTAGCGACAAGTTGCAAGTTTTGAAAAGATTTTTCTTTTTTTTATGTGAGAGTTTTGCAAAGAAATTTTTGAAAAGAGACTTATGACACAAATGTATCAACCACACATGCACAATCAGGCCTAGATCTAGGGTCACCTAGGTCTGCTAGATAGCTCCTAACTAGGGCTAGAAATAGGACCTCAAACCGCCTCTTCACCGACACTTGCGGCCAGGTAAGTGCCAGGTAAGTGGGAAGGAACCACAACAGTGGGCCTAATTAATAACCACTAGCCTAGACACACTTTCCTAGACACCGCAAGGTCAGGTTAGGATAAACGGCCGATGCCTATACTAGTCTTTTTCCTATTGAGCTCGATGTCCTTAGGGCCGAGTCTAGTATTTTTTTTAATTAATTGTGGTCAATGCACATGCTTTAAGTGTTTTCTGGGGTCCTCGGAAGGGTGATGAAATCCCCACCCAATCTGAGTTTGGTCAATTAGCCCCTTAAAGTCCGATTAAATTATGAAAAACTATAAAATTCACTTGCAATCAATTTTTTTAGCGCGGCGCAAAGAAACCTGCAGAAAATATGTTATTTAGAAGGGGGAGAAAGAATTTTTAGCGCAACGAATTCCTGCAGAAAGTTTTGACAGTGGATATATCGTAGGTTACAGAGGGGAGAATGAGGGATCAAACCATTCAATTTCCACACAGAGAGGAGGTTGAACCACCGCGGTTCCGCGGCTTTATGCCCCTATTGGCCGCGGTTTCGCGCTCTGTTGATGGGATCAGCTCCTGGAAAAATTTGTACTGCTCTGTTGTGATATTTGCTCTCTGTTCTGATATGATTTTTTCTAGTTTACCCTCTGTAAATTTTCAGATCCGAGAATCTTCGCTATTCCTGCAAAATTCAAAAGATGCACCCTTCAAACAGATCAAATTGATAAATTTTTTTATATTTCTTTTTTTTATTTTCTGATTTTATAATTTTTAAAATTTATATCAACCCGAAATTACACAGAAAGAAATTTTACGCCATCCCCGACAACGGCGCCATTTGATTAATCCAAAAATACTTGTTTACCGTAATCAGAAATGGCGTCGCTTTGCAGCTAGCCGGTGAATACGGGTCGATCCACAGAGATAGGTAATTTTCTTAATGTGCTTTTACGAGTTGATTCCAAATGTTGTTTGGATTGATTTTATTAAATCTAAAAAGATTAGATCTGAAAATAAACTAAATTAATCTAAATTAAAGTCTTGCTAGGGTTAGGATTAGGGGAAGTTTGGAGATTAAAGGTTTCCTCACCGCTTTCAATGCCTTATTTTTGATCAATTAGATGTTACAGTAATTATCAATAAAGTGGATTAGAGTCTTTCGGGAAGATGTTTCTTCCTCTAGATTCTTATCCTTCCTTTATCGATAATTACCCTAACCTCCATGGAAAACACGCGCAACCGGGCCTTTATACTACGGTGTCACCGTTACCTCAAGGGGTAGGGTGCCGTAGGGAGCGGTTGTGCGTGTATGCATGGAGTTCTAATTCTTAGGTATGAAATGGCATGAAAGGGGTGAGAGATCTCATCTCTCAAACCTTTCCCTAAGGCTAACCCTAACAAACGAGGAGATTACTCGCTCATTAGGGGATTAAAAGACATACTAATTAAAAGAGAATTAAAAGCGAAGAAATAAAATTTACATACTAATTTGATGGCTCCCTCCAAGCAATAATACAGAACAGATCTGAATTTGTTTATTGAAAAGAGGCATCCGGTTTTACAATTTTTGATTACAATTTATAAGCAAACAGGAGAATTTAGGGTTACGGGATTCGCACATGTGCAATTACAGATTTGCCCACGAAAAATCCAAACCCCCGCACCCCCGCACCGACACTAGAAAACTGCACCGACGCACCGACTATACGGCCGCGGAACCGCGGCGCCAGCCTAGGTTCGGCCGCGGTTCCGCGACCAAATTAGGGAGTTAAGCTCTGCAACTTTGTGGTTTGCTTCAATGACTCTTGGTCTTATTATTTCTTTAGTTCTTTTCTCATTTTGGCTTCTGGGTCTTCTCCAGATCTTCAGTGAAAATTTGTATTGGTCTTTTAACCGTTTCACCTTGACCTGTTTGGACCTTGCGTTGCTTTGTACCTCTGTGAACTGTTATTAGTCTAGGCTTGGCTAGGATCCGTCTACTTGTTGGTCAAAAGTACCTTTTTTGTGTCGTCTTCTGTCTCTTTCACTGTCTTTTCTCCAAGAACCTGTATCCTGTAATATGCAGCAGACATGCGTCAAAAGCACCTGTTTATTTATAAAACGGATAAGAATAGGGGAATGAAAAATGCAATATTATAGTATGAACAATTATTTCAAAAAAGTATGCATTGCTTTGAAAACCCGGTTTCTCTTGATATGATATTTCAGTGCGTCCACCATGAGTTTTCTCGGTTCTGAGACTTGTGTTAGAAACCCGATTCGAGGAGCGGGAGGCACCGTCTGCCGGTACATGGTGGAACCGGTATGGTTCCCCGGGGCGAGAGATGATTTTTGTGGCGTAGACGATGAGCCTGGCAGAGGGAGTATGACCTACCGGTGATAGTATGGAGCCCGACGAATATCCGGAGGATACCGTCTGGGAGTTATGACATGAGATATATTGAGGACCGATCTGGTATGCGGTGCCTGAGAGATGAGTATTTATGTGTTAGTGTTAGACACGAGTATTTCATGATGGTTTCGAGGGGCGATGTTGGGCACTCAGGTTCCATGAGATTTACAGGATATGGGGGCCAATCAGAGTGACGGCGCCTGAGGTATTGAGATTTGGGGTGTCGTTGATGGACACCGGTTTTTCCACGATGATGATTCATTGATGATGACATGTTTCATCCCATACTCAGCATTCATTGATATGCATTGCTTCATGTATTTGTAGTACCTGATAGAGTACTTTTCATGATTGCTGCATATCCATATTAGTATATTGATACTATCAGATTGCATATGATAGAGTATCGCAGTACGTGCATACCCGCGATTATCTGTATGATGTTATTTACTATTCACGAGTTGATAACTCACCCCCGTTGTGCCACAGTGTTTTGTAGGTTAACCCTGAGAGTAGTCGCAGCAGGGCTATCTATTGTATCTTTTCGCAGCGGATACCGCCGAGGTTGGCCGTGAGCCGTTTTGCTGTATGTGGGTTGCGGTTATCCGACTTTATATTTCATTGTACATCTATTATTGTGTCTAGTACTCTCCATCTACCATTTTATGTATTGACTTAGAGACGAGTTTTGATGACGATATTGTATATTATTTTGTGACTCTGGGTGTCGAGCTCGTGTGAGCCGACTTTCATTATGCAGTTTTATCTTTTATGCTGTTTTTCACTATATTGTCCATTTTTCGCTACGGCGTCGTATATTATTCTTGTGGTGGCTGTTTCTGCCATTGGGCGTGATTGCTCCCGTTTGGGGATGCTTTATTTATATCATATGTTGCATTACTTATATCTTATGTTGTACCCGTTTCGGGGCTAGTTTTTACAAATGAGGTGCTGCCGAAATTTTTAAGAAAATAATTTAAACTTTAAAGATTTTTACCTGAGATTTCCAAATGATTTCATCACTTACTACTTTTGATGGTTTAGATTTCTGGGTTTCGGCTAACTTAAATTGCGTTACGCCTGTTGACGTTACGTGGTTTAAGTGCCGGTCACGTGCCAAATTTTGGGTCATGACATTTTGAGAAAAGAAATAGCATTTTGAAAATCAGTAGCCCCTTCGGGTTACTCTTTGAAAAATACCTACGATTCGTTAGTTTTGAAGATAGGTATGACTCTAAATCTAATCTAACATGTACTTAAGGGACTAAACTAAAACAGTGTAGAAAGGGATTAAAATCTATAATATATTCGAGTCGATGTATCTATCAGTCGGCGATGCACCCCCATAGCATCACGTATTGTATAGTCCATCATACGGCATCCTCGAGTCAGGAGTGCGGATCAATCATTACATATATAATCTCGTACAATATCATCCTTCGCACTACATCATAATCAAGGGTACAGATACAAGGTCACGTACATACTATTATCCTATCAAGTCACATGTTATCACATGTTCTGTGTATATCGTCCAACGATCCTTAATATATCATATCATAACCTTACGATATCATGTCTGATCATATCGACTCATATCCATTAACATATGATATCTTCATCTCACGTGTATATGTATATATATAAACATGTACACACACACATATATATATACAGATACACACACACACACACACACACACACATATATATACATAAAAATATCATATTCTACGATTGCGGAGGGGGGGGTGCTATACGCCATCCACCTGACTTCCCCTGTAGATATGCATCTACTCACATGCTAATCTCCTCTCTTAGCCAAAGTTGATGTGCTTCGTCGTCTCGGAAGTCCACGCGAAGGTACCTACAAATCAACACATATCATAATGCTATTAAAACCAAGTTCGAAAACCGATACGGCACAAGAATTGCTTATAGGTTAGAACCTATAGCTTACGCATGCAAAAACAACCAAATAACCCTCGTCGTTTGAAAGTCGACCTTAGCACCGTCAAGGGGTTCAAGAGGCATCAAGCATGCCAAATTTTAATTTTATTTGGTGCTAAGCTAGACTACGAAGATCACTACTAGAATATTAGGTTATGGCTTTGTGATGTGATTAAACATAAGAGAAGGAAAAGAGTATACAACCTTTATAGTTCGTGTCCTTCTCTTCAAAAGCTCCAGGATGAAGTCCACGCGACTCTTCAAGGCTCCTCTCCAAGTTGAACGAACCTCCTTCATGATCTTCGCGCCAAAGACGATCCACCCGAAGTCCACACGCACAAGATTTTCACTACACTAAACACTTTTGGTGTAGGAAACACACCACACTAAATTACTAGTTTGGTCTGGGATGATGAAGTAGGGGATAAGTAAAGCTCACTAAGGTCTCACAAGCTCAATGATTCACATCTCATGTGAGGGTTTTGAGCTTGGAGGTGAGGTGAATAAAATTGTAGAGAGCAGAAGAAAAGAGCTCTTGAAAAATGGCTAAGGCATGAACCATAAAGCAAGTGTAGAATGAATAAAATGAATTCTCTTTCCTCACTCATTCAAGCATGGAATAAAAATGCAATTAAAATTGCAACCATGCTTGAATAGTGAGTCGAGAGTAATATAAAAACATAT
Source organism: Agapanthus africanus (assembly GCA_030015575.1). Taxonomy (NCBI): domain Eukaryota; kingdom Viridiplantae; phylum Streptophyta; class Magnoliopsida; order Asparagales; family Amaryllidaceae; genus Agapanthus; species Agapanthus africanus. Next base: position 495,749,672 of record JASDDO010000014.1, read on the forward strand.
AAACCCATGCCTTGAACCATACCACAAATATCTCCACAATTTACACCTCATTTTTCTATTTTCTAAAAAATAGAAAAACATGCCATGCTTCATAATATATATATATATATATATATATCCATATCAAATATACATTAATATATATATATAAAGCAATTAGTGAGCTAATGATATTAGTTAAGATATAATTATATAACATACAATATATATCTCATTATTAAATCAACACTTGATCTAATAATCCGGTTATATCACATATAACCGACTAATATCATTAATCTGAATATCACATTATCAAACCAACATTTGATTTGATAATCCGGTTATATCATATATAACCTAACTGATAACAGATAACAGCTAGATTACAATACGGTATCACATACTCGTATTTAATCAGGCCCACACACATATAACATATGTGTCCTACTTCGTTTCTCTTGAACCAGGAAACTTCTGTGTGGGACTCTAAAGACTCGTCAATACGCCAGCAGTTGGTGATGATCACATCAGTCACCTACAAGCCATCAGCGGTACTAGCTGGACGTAACGGCTAGCCGGGTATTGAGCGATATGAAGATTAACAAGCAAGCTCGTCCATACTCTCCATGAAGCCTATCAGTAAGACTACCGTACAGTCCGGTCTCTTCGTCTGATATGTCGCATATCATGTCTATGGTGGACATCGTCAGACCCTAGTAACGTGATAAGTCATGCCGATGTCTGGCCTATAACGATTCGAGAAACTACTGATAACACTTATCAGTAAATCTCGGCAGTGGCCCTGGCCAGGGACTTCCAGTTATAGCAAATCGAGCAATGCGCAACATCAACCCCCAATACCGGGAGAGACGAAACCCCTCCTATCGCTCATTGCCTCCATGTTACTCGGGACTGTACCCAAAATCCATCTGTTTGAGCGACTCCTTTAAGCCATGGTAGGGAGGAAATCAAAGCACAGTGGGAGCCACACAAGACTCTATGACGATCTCGGGCCTACAGACTAACCTGTACCAGTGTCACCAGAGGACTGCTATCTGATGATAGGTGTACTACCACATAGGAGTCCTCGGCAAGTCCTGTTAAGTGTATCCAGTCTCCACTGAGCACCCGTATACCATCTTTGATGTCAAACACCAAAGGATGTGGGATCATCCATCGCCCATCATATGGGTCAAGAAGCGTATACGCTAGTCTACTCTGGAATATCGATGCCCTGGTCTAGATATTCCCACGACTAGGAACTGATTAAAGGATGTACTTGTGGACCACCCTGGCTCCACTAGTATGATCTCATCATAGTCATGGTAGTCAAGTACATATCCTAAGGGCTTTATCAACATGTAAGAGACAGACAGTATAAATACTAGTCTACATGTTAAGATAAAGGTAACCTGATAGCATACTATCATGTCGAGCAAGAAAATCCTCTATATATATGTCCAAGCATCCACTATATCATCAATAATGGCGTCTAGGGCATACATATTACTAATTATCTCCCACTTGCACTAAGGCCAGTTGTTGTAGTATCTCATACCCAACGTCCCAAAAAGTCTCTTGAATAGCATCTGTGGGATGGCTTCGGTGAGTGGATCCGTTGTGTTATCCTCTGTGTCAACTCTCCTGACCTCGATCTCCCGGAGATACAACTATCTCCCTGATCAGGTGATACTGTCTAAGAATATGTCTGGATCGCTAATGGGACCGGGGTTCCTAGGCCAAAGCCACAACTCCATTGTCATCAGAGTACACAGGTATTGGATGCCCAATGGTAGGAATCTAGTTCATCTCATGAACTTTATTCATCCAGACAACCTCTTTGGCGGCATCGTTGGTAGCGATGCAATTAGCCTCTATCAACGAGTCTGCTACGATATATAGCTTGGAACCCTTCCAACATACCATCCCTCCACTGAGGGTGAAGACAAAACCCGAGACTGACTTTTAGTCGTCCTTATCACTCTGGAAGCTCGAATCGGTAAATGACTCCATCTGGAGTTCACCGTTACCATACACCAAGAACATCTCTTTAGTCATTCGCAAGCACTTTATGAATGTTCTTCAGCTGTCCAGTGGTTTTCCTAAAGATTTTTTCGATACTTATTCACTACACCTAGTGAGTAAGCTACATCTGGTCTGGTACATAACATCGTATACATGATTGACCCGTCTACCAAAGCATATGGTATCCCTTGTTTGCGAGCCCTCTCCAAATCAGTCTCGAGAGACATCTCTTTGGAGAGAGTGATTCCTGAACAAGCGGGTACATTACCACGCTTAGAATCATCCATCCTAAAAGCCTTTTAGCATGGTGTCTATGTACCCGGATTGGGAAAATACCAAATCAATTTAGATCTATAACCCCAGAATGTAGGAGGCATCAGTTAGATCTTTCATGGAGAACCTGTGTGATAAGATGTGCTTGACCGAGTGTAGCATAGGAACACCTTTTCCTATCAAGAGTAACTCATCCACGTACAATACGAGGAAGACAACCATACTCTCTACAACTTTCTTATTTATACATGGTTCATCTTTCTTTTTGATGAAGTCAAACTCTTTGACAGCTTCATTAAATAGATGTTCCATCTCCGTGATGTCTGCTTTAACCCGTAGATGGGTTTAAGCAGCTTGTACATGCTTCCGCTGCTCCCACTGTTTACGAAGCCCTCTGGCAGTGTCATATACATGCTATCTCCTAAATCACCATTTAGAAAAGCAGTTTTGATGTGCAGTCTTCCAGATTTCGTAGTCAGGGTATGCAGCAATGGCAAGTAGGATCCTGATGAACTTAAGTTTAACGACAAGTCTAGCTTTGAAAGTCTCAACTTTTCCATCTACACCAATTTATCTTTCTCAAAGATCCTCTTGCTCCCGATGGGTTTTACCCCTTCAGGAGCAACTTGCAAAGTCAACACTTTGCTGATGTATGGATTCCATCTCAGATCGGATATCATCCAGCCATTTCATATAGTCTCCACTTGTGATGGTCTGCTCGAAACTAGTTGGGTCATCATCTCCATGATGCAATCCTCGCTCGCATCGTCTATGAGAAAACCGTAGTATCTCTCAGGTGGGTGAGGAACCCGACTAGATCTACGAAGTGGCTTCGGTTCGTCAGGGACTATTGAATCTTTCGGTTCCACCAAATCGTCAGTTATTGTTTGCTTTCTTGGAACTACTTCCAGTTCTACCTCATCGCCACTAATTTCTTCCACAAGAAATTCCTTTTCTAAAAAGGTGGCATGTTGAGAAACAAAACATCTTTTGTTCCTCGGTGTGGTAGAAGATATACCCTCGCGAATGGTTAGGATATCCTACAAATTTGCAAAGAACTGACCTTGCCTCGAGCTTGTCCGGATTTTGCTTTTCAACATAGGCCGGACAACCCCATATCTTAACTCGTTTAAGAGATGGTCTCTTCCCATTCCATATCTCATATGGAGTAGTAGGCAACATATTTGATCGGAACTCTATTCAATAGGTATGAAGTTTCTCAAGTGCATGTCCCTGAAAGGAAATAAGCAACTCAGCGGTACTCATCATAGAGCGCACCATATCTCATAGGGTGCGATTCCTCCATCCCGATATACCGTTGTGCTGTGGTGTATACAGAGGAGTAAGTTGAGAGAGAATCCCATTATCTTTTAGTTAGTCACGGAATTCCGCGCTCAAGTATTCTCCTCCCCGATCAGATCGAAGGATTTTAATACTTTTACCCGTCTGGTTCTCAACTTCATGCTTATATTCAATGAATTTCTCAAAATCTTCAAACTTGTGTTTCAATAGGAACACATGACCGAATTTTGAGAGATCGTCGGTGAATGTAATGATGTACGAGGAACCATCCCTGGCATGTGTAGACATAGGACCGCATACATCACCATGTATCTGTCCAAGAGTTCAGTAGCACTTTCTCCATTTCCAGTAAATGGAGATTTGGTCACTTAGTCTTTGAGACGTGACTGGAAAGTTTCATAAGATGTAAATTTGAACGGATTCAAATATGCATCCTTATGGAACTTTATCTAGTCTTGTTTCATCGATATGACCCAGTCTACATTGCCACAAGAAGACTTCGTTCATTTCTGAACTGTTCCTCTTGTGTGTGTACGTTTTAGAACTGTAGTTTGATTCAGAACGTGTATACTGTTATAAAACATACGTTACCCAATCAACACTTGATTAAGGAAAATATTCATAATATTTGTTGGTATGAAATAAAAGTCGCTAAGAATCAATGTATTACCAGTTGGTAACACTAGGTGATATTTGCCAACTGCTTTGGCTGCAACAATTGCACCATCTCTACTACTAGAGATATATCACTCTTTCCCAGTTCTCCACCTGGCTGTAGCCCATGTAACAAATTACATGTGTGTGATCCTGATCCGGTAACCAATACCCAGGACGTATAGGTAAACTGAGAAATAGTTCTTGGTAACGAACACACCCGAAGACAATGCATCAACATACTTTTTCTTCGTTTGGGTGGCGTGGGAATCCCAATATTCCCCTATTCCTTGCTCAGACTTATGACAATCATAAGATAGAGCGGAACCTTGCCAAGTATAATAAGTAGGTTCGGTCAATACATCCATATTATTATCTTGATTAAGGCATGTCATTGGTCACTACCAGGAGAAAGAGAAGGATAATCACTTTGCGTGCGCTCTTTGCAAGATTAGATTGGTTATTTTTATCTAATCAGGATGGCTCCCACTATTTTTATCAAATCTTCCTTCAAACCCTAAAAAGTAAGATTAGTCGAGATTAATTACACCTTACAAGTTCGCCAATCTTTCGGCCAGGCCAGTGTTGGTACCTTAAGGCAGGTTTCCCGTGCTTTCGCACGGACCTAATTAAAATAAACCTCGTTTTCCCAGGGTAGTAACCCCGTTAACACTTTTCTAGACACCTACTTGATCGGCTAATTGTGATGTGTAAAATTCTTCCAGGAGTAACTCTTACTCGCAGTCGGTATCAGGATCCAACTATCTCATAGAAGGTATGCAATCTCATTGCAAATTTCAACACTTGAAATTCACGATAATATTTTGTCCCCTAACCTCCCATGACCTTGACAATGGCCAACAAACCATAGGATACTAGTCAAGTCAACCCGTCATTTCATGATTGAATTAAACCCACTTGCATGACCTTTGACAAAGGCCAACAAGGTCGCACGACTACCCTAATCCAATCGCATCATATGCTTAAGCAGATGAGCACTAGTTATCTACCGCACACTACGCCTTGACAAAGGCCAACAAACGCAGCACGAATAATAAATAGTACTTGTAAGTCGATGTAGTACACCCCAATACTTGTGGGGAGGCGGAATTTTCAAAAACGAACTTGTTTAGTGAACGAACATCGACTAAGCGCTTGAATCGAAGCTAAACTATAAATAACCAAACACAAAGTGTTTCTAAACTACTGTGTTTAGGGATTATACCTAATGAACCAACTCCTTCGTCTTTACGATCTCCTTGTTCTCCTCGGCCTTCTCTAGGTAGTAGACGATCCACCCGAGAGCAAAACTCCAAGCTAAACCTCTAAACTTGAGGCAACTAACCTTCTTGGATTGCTAATCAAAGAAGCTAGGATGAAATAGAGTGATGGTTATGGATTGATTAGTCTTTCTAATCCTTTGATCTCAACTCATGAGGTGTAAGGATTAGGGTTTGAAGATGAGAGCTTGAGGAGAGAGAAGATGTGAATTATTATGAAATGAGAATAGTAAGTTATCATAATATAAATGAAGCATTCTCTTTTATCAACAAAAGAAAATAAGTGATGAATAAGCATGCTTCACAAATATCTAATGGTGATTCATTGTTATGACTCATTAAGCATTTATCATGCATTAATGATATGCATGAATCACCCCCATGACTCACTAAACTCATTTAATGCAAATGACACCTAAACCTCCTTAGTCACCACTTCTAGAAGCTTCTCGTACAATTACGAGAACGCCCCTCCAATCCGCAAAAATACGGAAAAACTTTAGACTGTAAAAATCCAATAACCGGATACCAGTAACTGGCTTAAACCAAAGCCGACTGGTAAAAACTGTCCAAACGACGTAAGTATGTAAACACACATACGCGCCTTGTCGTAAAACCATACGACCTCTATATCGTTTCGCCTGGAATAGGAAACTCTCTGTGTGGGACTCTAGAGACTCGACTACTACGCTGGCAGTGGGTTTAACCACAGACCGCAAGCGGCACTAGCTGTACGTAACGGTCCCCAGGTAGTTGTCGATAAGAAGGCCGATGAGGAAACCCATCCGAACTCCTACTGAATCTGATGTGACAATCTCCATACAGTCCGGTCCGTTCGTCCAAGACTATCGCATATCGGGCCTAGGGGGGCGGCAAGCGTCAGTCCCCTAATAGCGGTATAAGTCGTGTCGGAGGGAAGCCCATTACACCCTAAGAAACTACTGGAACCTACCAGCAAATCTCGCTTGCCCTGGCCAGGGACTTTGCGTAATGGCTCTCTGACACAGCACGATATCTACTCCCAATACCGGGAGGGACGAATCCTGTCTAACTGCCACTGCCTCCAAGTGCTCGGGACTGCACCCAACTGCTACCTGTTTGCACGACTCCTTTGAGTCGTGGTAGGGTAGCAATCTAAGAACAGTGGGACATACTCGAGGCGAAGTAGCAGTGTCAAGTCTGCGGACTACGTTGTACTCATGTCACCTGGGAACTGTTCACTGACGACTGGTATAAACCAACCAACAGTTCCCTGTGAGTCCTGTCCGGTGTACCCGTAACCTAACGAGCACCTATATACTATCTCCAGTACGACGTACTGACGGCTGTGGGACAGACCATCTCCCCAACTGGGATGAGAAGCGTACACACTAGTCTACTCCGGAGTATCGATGCTCTGTCTCGATAATCCAACGACCAGGGACCTGAATAAGGATGTGCTTGTAGACTACCCAGCCCCCACTAGTGTGACTGCCATCACAACGCTGGTAGACAAGCAAGATCCTAAGAGCTCTATCAATACGTACACTCACATATTAAGATAGAAAAACCAAGTAGCATACTACCATGTTTAGCAAGACTGTTATATACATGTGAATATCCCAAGCTTCCATTAAGTAATATACAAACTAGTATGATACAGTAATGGCCTTCTAGGGCATAAACACTAACAATCTCCCACTTGCACTAGGGCCATGTACTGGCATATCGTAGACCAATGATCTCGAGTAACCTCTCGAACTGCGTCTGAGGTAGGGCTTTCATGAATGGATCAGCAATGTTCTCTTCTGAAGCAACTCTCCGAACCTCGATCTCCTGACGATCAATGATCTCCCTGATCAGGTGATACCGCCTCAAGATGTGTCTGGACTTCTGATGGGACCTTGGTTCCTTCGCTAAAGCTATAGCTCCGTTGTTGTCACAATACAGAGGTATTGGATCAACTATGGTAGGAACCACCTGAAGTTCTGTTAGGAACTTCTTCATCCCGACTGCTTCTTTTGCGGCATCGCAAGCAGCTATATACTCCGCTTCCATCGTCGAGTCAGCAACGGTGTCCTGCTTGGAGCTCTTCCAGCACACCGCCCCTCCATTGAGGGTAAAGACATAACCCGACATGGACTTGGAATCGTCCTTATCACTCTGGAAGCCGGAATCAGCAAAGGCCTCCAACCTGAGGTCTTTTCCGCCGTAAACCAAGAACATCTCCTTAGTCCTCCTCAGGTACTTGAGAATGTTCTTTACTGCTATCCAGTGTTTCTCCCCTGGGTCTGACTGATACCGGCTTACCACGCTTAGTGCGTAAGCTACATCTGGTCTGGTACACAACATCGCATACATTATAGAGCCTACCGCAAAAGCGTAGGGTATAATAGACATGCGTTCCCTTTCCAAATCAGTCTTGGGAGACATCTCTTTGGAGAGGGTGATTCCGTGACAAGCCGGTAGATTACCGTGCTTAGAATCTTCCATACTGAATCTTTTCAGTACAGTGTCGATATACCTGGACTGCGAAAGTCCCAACATCCTCTTCGATCTATCACGATAGATCCGGATCCCCAGAATGTAAGAGGCATCACCCAGGTCTTTCATGGAGAACCTGTGTGACAAGAATCCTTTGACAGATTGTAGCATAGGAATGTCATTTCCTATCAATAGAATGTCATCCACGTACAAGACGAGGAATACGACATTTCTGGCTACAACTTTACTATATATGCACGGTTCATCTGGATTTTTGATAAAGTCATATTCTTTGACTGTCTCATCAAAACAGATGTTCCAACTCCGCGATGCCTGCTTTAGTCCATAAATGGACTTAAGCAGCTTGCATACTTTCCCGCTGCTCCCACTCTGATTGAAACCCTCTGGCTGATCCATATAGACACTCTCTTCTAAATTTCCATTCAGAAAAGCCGTCTTTACGTCCATCTGCCAGATTTCATAATCATGGAAGGCAGAAATAGCAAGAAGGACCCGAATGGATTTGAGCATAGCCACTGGAGAAAAAGTTTTGTCATAGTCCAAACCAGGTCTTTGACGAAAATCCTTTGCAACAAGTCTAGCCTTATAAGTTTCCACCTGTCCATTTACACCAATCTTTTTCTTGAAGATCCATTTGCATCCTATGGGTTTTACCCCATCTGGAGCAAAGTCCAAAGTCCATACTTTGTTGGTGTACATGGACTCCATTTCGGTCCGCATTGCATCTAGCCATCGTACCGAGTCGCCGCTCTGGATGGCCTGCTGGAAGTCAGTAGGTTCATCATCTTCTATGATGCAATCCTCTCTATCCCCGTCTATGAGAAAACCGTAGTATCTCTCAGGCGGATGAGACGGCCTACTACTCCTGCGGAGGGGTGCGGGAATGTTCTGTTCTTCTTGAACCTCTGGTTCTACCAAACTTTCAGTAGCAGCTTGTGGTTCTGGAATTTCATCCAGTTCTACTGCGCTCCCACTCTTCTGATTTTCTAAAAATTCAGTTTCTAAGAAATGGGCATGACGAGAAACAAAAACCTTTTGTTCCTCTGCGTAATAGAAATAATATCCCTTGGAGTTCTTTGGATATCCCACAAGCTTACACTGTACTGAACGTGCCTCGAGCTTGTCCACATGCTGCTTTTTTACAAAAGCTGGACACCCCCATGTTCTAAAATGTTTTAGACAGGGCTTCTTCCCACTCCACATCTGATATGGTGTGGTAGGCACAGTCTTGGTTGGAACCTGGTTCAAAAGATATGCCGCTGATTCTAGCGCATAACCCCAGAAAGATCGCGGTAACTCAGCATTACTCATCATGGATCGTACCATATCCAATAGGGTTCGATTCCGTCTCTCCGATACACCGTTGTGCTGTGGAGTGTATGGAGGAGTAAGCTGAGAGAGAATTCCTTTCTCTTTTAGGTAACCTAGGAACTCGGCACTTAAGTATTCTCCACCTCGATCAGATCTCAGTGTCTTAATACTTTTGCCTGTTTGGTTTTCCGCTTCACTCTTGTATTCCAGGAATTTCTCAAAGGCCTCTGATTTATGCTTCATTAAGAAAACATATCCATACCTAGAGAAATCATCTGTAAAAGTAATGAAGTAGGAATAACCACCTCTCGCATGTGTAGACATTGGACCACATACATCGCTGTGTATGAGTCCTAAGAGCTCGCTCGCTCTTACTCCTTGTCCAGTGAATGGAGTCTTTGTCATCTTTCCTTTGAGACAAGATTGACAAGTGTCATAAGTTTGATATTCGAACGTGTCCAAATATCCTTCTCTATGCAACTTAGTCAACCTTCTCTCATTGATGTGACCCAGTCTACAATGCCATAAGAAAGCTTTATTTAAATCTGGAGATTTTCTTTTTAGTGTGTTCTGGACATTGAAAATTTGGAGTTGGTTTAAAACATATATGCCGTTATTTAATGTACCTGACCCAATCAAACCATGATTAAGGTGGATGTTGACAACATCTCTTACAAACGTGAAATCATAACCTTTATTTGATAACAAGGAAACTGATATGATATTACACGTTAAGCTTGGTACAAAATAACAGTTATGTAAAACCAAAATGTGTCCACTCGTCAATCCTAGGTGATAGTCCCCGACGGACGCAGCTCCCACGCTAGCTCCGTTAGCAACCTTTAGGGTCATATCACCTTCCTTCAGCACTCTACGGTTTCTCAGTGCCTGCAATGAATTGCAAATATGAGATCCTGATCCGGTATCTAATACCCAGGAAGTAGAGTTGATCGACAGACAATTCTCAATTACAAACACACCTGAAGTCGAAGCCACAGCTTGCTTCGGTTCCTGGTTCTTGGCGTTCCACGCCTTGCAATCCTTCTTCTAGTGCCCTTTCCTGTGACAATGGAAGCACTCATCCTGACCAACTATCGGTACTGATTTCTTTTTCTTTCCCTTCCCTCCCACCTTACTAACACCTCCTCTAGGTCTGGGTGCGGCCTTCTTCTTCCTTCCTTTGGCCCCAGCCTTGGACCCGGAAGAAGATGTACCGCCAACAAACATAGCGGGTGTTTCCCTTGCCTTCTGCAAGGTGCCCTCTGCACTCCTTAACATGTTCAGGAGTTCCGCAAGTTCAACTTCTTTTCCTTGAAGATTGAAGTTGAGGATAAACTGGGCGTAGGTGGGAGGAAGGGACTGGAGAATAAGGTCTGTATACAGCTCATTATCCAAAGTCGTCCCAAGGTCTGCGAGCTCTTCAATATAGCCGATCATCTTTAGGACATGTTCACCTACCGATGACCCGACAGCCAACCTCGCTCGAAACAAGTTCTTAGAGGTCTCGTATCTTGCTATACGAGATTGCTCTCCATAAAGTTCCTTTGTATGGAGAAATATGCCATCTAGGGACATATCCTCGTGCTTCCTCTGATGTTCATTGTTCATCGAGGCAAGCACGATGCACTTGGCTCTCGCGCAATCTAAATCCCAGGTTTTGCGGATTTCCTTATCCGCATTGCTGGATTTGGGACCAGGGACAGCAGGTGCCGTAGCGGTGAGGACGTACCCCAGTTTGTCATAGGTCAAAGCCATTTTGACATTCCGCAGCCAATCTTTATAGTTTGGCCCCGTCAGTATATTTTTCTCTAAAAGTAACTTAAGTCCAGTCATTTTCAGGGTCGCTGCAATTAGGAGAGAGAGAAGAAAAACTCTTTAGCATGATGCTCTTGCAAGTTTAGAGTGGTTTTTAGTTTATCTAAACTGGATGGCTCCCACTGTTTCTCGAATCCTTCCTCAAACCATAAAAGAAGAATTAGCCAGGACTATTCTCACCGTACAATACTTGCTTAACCGTTCAGCCAGGCTGGTGTCGATACTTCGAGGGAGGTTTTCCAACGCTTTCGCGAAGTTCCTTAATTAAATAACCTCTTTTCTCTGGGGGCGTAACCCCGCTGACACTTTTCTGGACACCTACTAGGTTTATAGCATTGATCGTTAAGTGACGAATATCCTGATAAGTAGCATATACTCACAGTAGGATCGGGATCCAAATATCATCGTATGATAATATTGAAGGAATCCTACCAACATTCATCAAACTCCAAATGGTATACATCTCTTTGCAAATTTCAGTTTCTTTAGAAATTCCCGATATGGATTTTTGCCCCATGCTCTTATGATCTTGACTAAGGGCCAACAAATCATAAGTCACATGTCAAGTTCTGCCCATCATTATCCTGTTGATTTGAACCCATCCGTATACTCTTGACTAAGGGCCAAACAAAGTAATACGACTGTCCCAAACCAACTCATCTATCTATGCAACAAATGAATACCCCAGCAGCTACCAATCACTATGTCTTGACTAAGGGCCAAACAAACATAGCTTGAATAATACTGACCATTCATAAGAAATGACGGAGGGCTACGACTGGTTTTGGCGAAAACCGTGAACGTAGTGAACTTGATATAACCGAAGGAACCTGATAGCTTTTAAAAGGAGTGGTTAAATCTCCGCATTTAAAAATATCTGTTTTAAAAATAACCGAGTGGTTTCTTTTAAATTGTTCCAACGATTTAAACTTGGTTTATTTTCTATGCATTATAGATAATGCGTCCCATCATTAACCTATCATTGCAGAAAACAACGAAAATACAACGTCCTCTTATGCCATCCGCATTCGCCACGGGGTCCCGTCATTACCCGTTAGGTTACTTAACTAACGACAGAGCGGGGGCTGGGCTAGCGCGGGTGCAAAACATAAGTGACGTCTAAATAGCTACAATATATATAGATATTTTACATTCGTCTGACGCAATGATATTCATTCCAGAACACAGATAAACAATATTGGATTTTCAAGCAATCTGTATTTCTTTTGAGCCTGCAAGAAAAGACAGATTACACGGTTGTGTTGAATAGCCGTTACCCCACCCTCGACCCCTACGGGTATGGCAAACTACCCACCCGGCAGTTTGTGTACCCCACCTTGGGTCAGTCCTAGGAGCAAAAACAATAAAATGAAATAATACAACGGTGGCTACAACCGCAACCTGGATGTGCCCCGCAAAATAATATTACAACAAATTACATTTACAACAAATTAATCAAATAATAACCCATTGCAAAACCCCGGCTATACACCACAACAGTCCAATACAGTTTATATGCACAAACAGATATAACCATTTCAGAAATGTGCAACCCCCTGCCAACCGACATACTAGCAGTTAGGGGAGGTTTACGAACACATTAAACAATCACAGATATAATCCAATATGCAAATACTGTACAATTTCGATCGATTAAACACCATTAATATTGCTCCAAAAACTGCTCTGTAAAACTGAAACCTGAGCATATATTAAATATTCCAGAAAACACTAAATATTACACAGAAGCAACAGAAGAAAAATTGGTTCCTGACTCGCCAACTCGGCGGCGGAACCGCGGCGACTCAGTAGGGTGAGGCCGCGGATCCGCGGCGAGTTAGACGATTCAGGGCACCAGTTTTCTTGGGTGTTCTTATAATGTCTTGTCAAGCTTTCTAAACGAACCTGAAAAATTTTTGGACATCGTTTTAAATTCGACAGAAACTGATATTTTTTAGGGTTTTCCGGCTTCGTTTTTCCGTTCGAAATTCGTACAAATTTGCAATTAAGTTATTTATTGTTTAGCGAGGCTCTGATACCACTGTAAGTCGATGTAGTACACCCCAATACTTGTGAGGAGGCGGAATTTTCAAAAACGAACTTGTTTAGTGAACGAACATCGACTATCCGCTTGAATCGAAGCTAAACTATAAATAACCAAACACAAAGTGTTTCTAAACTACTGTGTTTAGGGATTATACCTAATGAACCAACTCCTTCGTCTTTACGATCTCCTTGTTCTCCTCGGCCTTCTCTAGGTAGTAGACGATCCACCCGAGAGCAAAACTCCAAGCTAAACCAATAAACTTGAGGCAACTAACCTTCTTGGATTGCTAATCAAAGAAGCTAGGATGAAATAGAGTGATGGTTATGGATTGATTAGTCTTTCCAATCCTTTGATCTCAACTCATGAGGTGTAAGGATTAGGGTTTGAAGATGAGAGCTTGAGGAGAGAGAAGATGTGAATTATTATGAAATGAGAATAGTAAGTTATCATAATATAAATGAAGCATTCTCTTTTATCAACAAAAGAAAATAAGTGATGAATAAGCATGCTTCACAAATATCTAATGGTGATTCATTGTTATGACTCAATAAGCATTTATCATGCATTAATGATATGCATGAATCACCCCCATGACTCACTAAACTCATTTAATGCAAATGACACCTAAACCTCCTTAGTCACCACTTCTAGAAGCTTCTCGTACAATTACGAGAACGCCCCTCCAATCCGCAAAAATACGGAAAAACTTTAGACTGTAAAAATCCAATAACCGGATACCAGTAACTGGCTTAAACCAAAGCCGACTGGTAAAAACTGTCCAAACGACGTAAGTATGTAAACACACATACGCGTCCGAACCCTTGTCGTAAAACCATACGACCTCTATATCGTTTCTCCTGGAATAGGAAACTCTCTGTGTGGGACTCTATAGACTCGACTACTACGCTGGCAGTGGGTTTAACCACAGGCCGCAAGCGGCACTAGCTGTACGTAACGGTCCCCAGGTAGTTGTCGATAAGAAGGCCGATGAGGAAACCCATCCGAACTCCTACTGAGTCTGATGTGACAATCTCCATACAGTCCGGTCCGTTCGTCCAAGACTATCGCATATCGGGCCTAGGGGGCGGCAAGTGTCAGTCCCCTAATAGCGGTATAAGTCGTGTCGGAGGGAAGCCCATTACACCCTGAGAAACTACAGGAACCTACCAGCAAATCTCGCTTGCCCTGGCCAGGGACTTTGCGTAATGGCTCTCTGACACAGCACGATATCTACTCCCAATACCGGGAGGGACGAATCCTGTCTAACCGCCACTGCCTCCAAGTGCTTGGGACTGCACCCAACTGCTACCTGTTTGCACGACTCCTTTGAGTCGTGGTAGGGTAGCAATCTAAGAACAGTGGGACATACTCGAGGCGAAGTAGCAGTGTCAAGTCTGCGGACTACGCTGTTCTCATGTCACCTAGGAACTGTTCACTGACGACTGGTATAAACCAACCAACAGTTCCCTGTGAGTCCTGTCCGGTGTACCCGTAACCTAACGAGCACCTGTATACTATCTCCAGTACGACGTACTGACGGCTGTAGGACAGACCATCTCCCCAACTGGGATGAGAAGCATACACACTAGTCTACTACGGAGTATCGATGCTCTGTCTCGATAATCCAACGATCAGGGACCTGAATAAGGATGTGCTTGTAGACTACCCAGCCCCCACTAGTGTGACTGCCATCACAACGCTGGTAGACAAGCAAGATTCTAAGAGCTCTATCAATACGTACACTCATATATTAAGATAGAAAAACCAAGTAGCATACTACCATGTTTAGCAAGACTGTTATATACATGTGAATATCCCAAGCTTCCATTAAGTAATATACAAACTAGTATGATACAGTAATGGCCTTCTAGGGCATAAACACTAACAGTACTTATCTGAAATGGCGGAGGGCTACGCAGGTTTTTATGGAAACCATAAGCGTAATAAACTTGATATCGTTGTAGAATCGAGTGATTTTGAAAATGAGTGTTTTTGAGGCTTTTACTAGATTTGCTAAAGAGGTCACTCCCGGTGAAGGGATCTCAGCACTTTCCTTATCAAATAAGGTGTGGGATATTCTACAGGATTACCGCTATGCAAAGAAAGAACTAGGGAAGCAATCAAAAGACAAAATCGAGTGAGTTGTAGCATTTTCTAGTGTCGCAAAAGAGGTCACTCCCGGTGAAGGGATATCGGCTCTTTCCTTATCGAATAAGGTGCTGGATATTCTACAAGGAATACCACTATGCAAAGCAAGAACTAGAGCTACCCTTTTTGAAATTTTGATTCTACAGCATCTTTTAGTTTCTTTCTTTTCATTAATCACATTAATGAAGTCCCATCATATAACGTTTCCTAAACATTGCAGAAAAAGAAACGAAAATAGAACGTACGCTTATGCCATCCGCATTCGCCACGGGGCCCCGTCATGCACCGTTAGGTTACTTAACTACCGGCAGAGCGGGGGCTGGACTAGCGCGGGTGCAAAACATAAGAAACGTTTATTATATATCATATATATAATAAAACATGATCACATCATAGAAACAAGCAGTAGAAGCAATATATGAAGTATTGGATATACTAGGATTTCCGTGTTTTAAATTCAGCCAGTAATGTAAAACACGGATTCCACGGTCGTGATGAATTGCCAAACCTACATCCCTAGACCCCTACGAAAGCGGCAAGTAACCCTGCCAATTCTAGAGTTAGGAGACTGATTGTTGTGGATTTTTCACTTATGCGTTTTGAAAGATAGATTTTAAAATAAAAGAATTAACCGCAATCAATAACGGTGTCGCTTGGTAGCTAGCTGGTTGAGTACGGGTCGATCCACAGGGAGATGGATTCTTATTCTTTATGTTCTAACGAGTTAATCCAATTTGTGGTAGGTTTTGATTTTCTATAAAAACTGAAGTTGAGTTTGATTAGGATTAAAATCGTGCTAGGGTTAGGATTAGATTAGTTTGGAAAGTCAATTATTCTCACCGCTTTCTTTGCCATAATTAAGAACTTTTAGGTGTTAAGGTAATAGTTAACAAAGGGGATTAGCACGACCGGGAAGAAACTAGGTTTCTTCCTTTTGGTCCTTGTCCGTCCTTTCTTAACTCTTAGCCCTAACATCTATGGAAATCAAACACAACCGGTCTTAACTATGGAATCACCGCTACCTCGTGGGATAGGGTGCCGTAGTGAGTGGTGTGTGGATGGTTTGCATAGAGTCCTACTTTAAAATATTGAACGGGAAAGAAAGGGGTGAGAGATTTTCATCTCTCAAACCTTCCCCAAACCTAACCCTAACAAGTGAGGAACTACTCACTCATTAGGGAATTAACAAAGGAATTCATTTTTATTTTATTTTTAATAACCTAATTAACTAGCGGAAAATAACTACGGCAGATAAAAAAATTGTAGAGAAATAAAATTGCAGAAAATAACTACGGCAAGATAAAAAAAACTTACTTTTTATTGATGCACTCTTTGAACAATTACAGGGAATGAAAATTTTAAACTAGGAATTAAAAAGTGGCATGCTCCAAAAAGAGCTGTAGGCTTCCTATTTATAGATAATAGAAACCCTAGGGTTTACATCTGATCCACATCTAGAATTACAAAACTACCCTCGGAAACCAGGTCAACGCACCGACTCCACCGACACGCGCCGACATGCGCACAGTATGGCCGCAGATCCGTGACCATAAGCCTGGTTTGGCCGCGGTTCTGCGGTCGTTTGATGGGCTTTCTGGCTCATTTCTTCAGGTATACTTCATGTTGCATTTTACTTCTGGTTTCTTCACTTGGTTCCTCAGAATGTCTTCTAGTTTCTTCCAGATTTCCATAGTGCAGAATGTTGTGGACTTTTACCGTTCGCTTCGTGTTGAAGTCTTGAATCTTGTGCTGCTGTCGTACGTTGTGCAATCGAACTGTTCATTGATCTTCATTTGTTCCTTAACTGTAGGCGGCATCATAAAGATTCTTCTATTTGTTGGTTGTTGTCTCACTTTCGTAGCGTCTTTTCACCATTTTCACTGTATTGTTCCGAGAAGCTGTAACCTGCAACTATTTTAGCAGACATGGATCAAAAGCACCTATTTATTTGCAATATGATTAAGAATGGGGAATATAATAATTCAAAATTCTGATATGAACAAATACCCCCAAACTACTCTTTTGCTCGTCCCGAGCAAAACTATTTTATTCTCGAAAAAGTCTAACCTCACTTTCGCAGGGAAACGCGATTGCACTAAGCTCGTGCAACAAGCTGTTAAACCTCTAGGTGTCCCTAGTAGGAGAAATATTGTCTCCTGAGGGTTTTCAGCGGATACTACCCATAAAATCCGATCAATTTGGCCTATTGACTTTCATTCTTCAATTCGGTGTTCTAGCAAGAATTTCTATTATCTTCAACTTAGAAATCATCAACCCATATTTTTCACGCTTCCTTATCATTTAACTTAAGATTGTGTATGTTCTGTAAATTTACTTATCTTTTACCATCTTTTGAATTTTCCTTCTAAGGTTCCATCTCAACTTAGGAATTTTTATCATTTCTATTAAAAATATAAGTCCTATTTTTCATCCTATCTCCCATCCAAACCCTAATCATATATCCCTACGTGTGTGTATGTATCACCCCTACACTTGGAAATTCAATTCAAGCTATTATACTCTTGTCCATCGTCCAAAATACATTTAGTTGGTGAATTTTTAGATTAAGTTGCTCACACATCCTTCATGCGACCGTTAATACTTCTTGAGGTACTAACGACCGATTACAAAATGTATTCGCGCATTAATTCGTAATTCCTCGTCTTGTAATATCTAAGGCTTTTAGTAGTGACTCCTAAACCAGTTGGTCTAAGGCATTAGGTGATAAAGCACCCGCGCTATATATTTTTTATTTTACGTAGCCTTAAGTAATTACAAAACCAGTGTTCATTTTTTTTATATCTCTTTATTCACACTTATAATTTTATTTTCCTTCATACTAAGGATTTTAGACAAGAGCATTTCAAGGAATCCTCTACTATTCCAAGCTTCAAGGTGCGTGTTTGTGCAAATTGTAGGGTATATATTTTCAGAATTAAGACATAAGGTTTGGAATTATTTTTCAGACTTACACTTCAATAAAAATTTCAATACTCTTCCCTTGTTTTGACTTAGCCCAAGAAGTGAACACACAATTTGCCTATTTCTAAGTAAACCACAAGGACATATATTTTCTACCGTTAAATTTTCAAGATAGGTTATTTTTAGGGTTTTTAATTTACTAAGTTTAGCATCTAGTTTTTCCCTACTATTCAACCGTCTTATCAAACTTAAGTCAATTATGGCCAAAATTGAATTTTTGAATTTTTATAACTTTTAAAATTTTTCAATTTTCAATTTTCTTTTATATATTTTTTTATTTTCATTTTTTTAATTTTTATAATTTTTCATAAAGATGCAATGCAGAATTAAACATGCAAAAGAAAAAAGAAAAAATATATGCAAAAACTAAAAAATGAAATGCAAAGATAACTATTTACAACCACCTCCTCCCCCAAACTTACCAAAAGCAGTGCCCTCACTGCTCGGCCCCACGCTGTCATCTTGAGCGTGAACGGGAACGCTCCTCCCTAGCTAGCAGGGTTCTGATGCCCTGCTCTACTTCTATCAGACGCCGATCATGCTCCCTCATCATCCCCCTCAACTCTTCAATCCCCCTAATGGCTCTTCTCATTCAACGTGCATGTTCTAAGGGGGTGAGCTCTTCCTCACTTGCGGTCGAGCTAGAGCTAGGTGTTCTGGCGGGCACGTGTTCCGCCGGTTCTGTTCGCGACCAAACATCAATCAAGCGTGTATAGGACGTAGATACGCCCTTAATGAGAGGCCTGATGGGTATACCTCCATGCATGTAGAATTCAAATTCCTCCACAGGGAGAAAATAGCGACACGGTTGTGTCACTAACATGGGGCATGGGTGGTTCGCGGCCTTTTTGCCCGCACCAATTGAGTTAAGCAAAACCGTGCACATGTCGAACCTAGGGTTCCTAGTCATTAGTGTGTGCACGATATGAAGTGACGGGGTGAAAAATGTGGTATTATGGGAACTCTCTAAGGGCATGTAATCTTCAAACTGAAGGGGTTGATCATGAACAGGTAACCAAGGGATTAAAGTGACTTCATGGATGAACTCTCTATCAATAATTATCTCCCTATCACCCCACAGTAATTTGATAAAGCCGTATTGTGCAAGGCAGCCTTCTTCCATGCACTCGTAAAAACGAATGACTAGATCTGGAAGGGCGTAAGCATTGGGGTGATTATAGATTAAAAAATTCCAGCCCCTCCGTATGTTTTCATCACTAAAATAACTTCCACATATCGTGTGTGAAAAAATTTGTGAGAAATCACGCTCTAACTGCATATTTGGTGCCATCACAAAGAGTTTAACAGATTTAAAAATATTTAACAGAGAGAAGTTTAGAGATCGCACCACCTCTGAAATTTTCAGAGGGAGAAGACGTACAGGCGCGGCGGATCAGCGGCGGGAACAGCGTTCAGGCGGCGGAAGCGCGGTATGGCGGAGAGATCTCTCTACAAAAACTGCGGCGGTGGCTAGGGTTTTCTGGGAGCAATTTTTAGGGTTTGTAAAACAAAGAGGGTCGGGGTCTTATTTATAGGGGGTGTTTTGGTCATTTGTAAAAAAACCCTCTTAAAAAGAGGAAATTATTTGCAAATAAAATTTTTATTTTTATTTTATTAAATAAAAAATGCCCAATTTTTTTTATTTTCAAATTTTCAAATTTTTTATGTTATTTTGTATTTATATAATTACAAATGATACATACCCCCAAACTTGATTGAAATAATGTTTTGGCTAGATGATCGAAAATTTAGGGGTAGATGGAGGAAGATCAGTCAATATAAATCGGCTCCTGTAAAAACAGGAGCTTCTCCGAAGGGTCCGCAGTGAGGAACGGTTTAAGTCGATGTCCGTTTACTTTAAATAGTGTACCGTCCTTCGGGTTTTCTAGATCTACCGCACCGTGCGGATATACGGTGCGTACCAAAAATGACCCTTTCCATAGAGATTTGAGCTTGCCGGGATGGAAATGTACCCGAGTATCGTAAAGCAAAACCTGTTGACCAGGTTTGAAAATCTTGCGCATAAGGTGTTTATCGTGGAACACCTTCGTTCGGTTTTTAACAACTACTCCGTTCTCATAGGCTTCATCCCGCAGCTCGTCCAATTCATTCAATTGCAGCTTTCTATTGTGCCCGCATCTCCCAAAGATAGGTTCAACTCTTTAATAGCCCAAAATGCCTTGTGCTCTATTTCAACAGGAAGGTGGCAAGCCTTTCCATAAATAAGCCTGTATGGAGACATGCCAAGATCGGTCTTGTAGGCAGTACGGAATGCCCAAAGTGCATCAATCAGCTTTGATGACCAATCTTTACGGTTTTTGGAAACCGTTTTCTCCAATATTTGTTTAATCTGCCGATTCGAAATCTCAGCTTGCCCACAAGTTTGGGGATGATAGGGCGTTGACAACTTGTGAGTAATGGAGTATTTGCGCATTAAGGACTCGAAAGTCCTATTGCAAAAGTGAGATCCATTATCACTGATAATCGCAAGAGGATGCCCAAACCGTGAAAAGTTGTTTTCTTTGAGAAATCTAACGACAACCTTGTTGACATTAGTTCGGCTGGGCACAGCCTCGACCCATTTTGAAACATAGTCAACAGCAAGTAGGATATACATGTTCCCAAAAGAGTTGGGAAATGATCCCATAAAGTCTATCCCCCAAACATCAAAAATTTCAACAACCAAAATTGGTTGGAGCGGCATTTCATTTCTCCGAGATATCCAGCCCAAGTGCTGGCACCGGGAGCATGTCTTGCAGTATTCGTATGCGTCTTTAAAAAGTTGTGGCCAGTAGAAGCCACACCGCAAGATTTTTTCTGCTGTCTTTTTGGGGCCAAAATGCCCGCCACACGCTTGATCGTGGCAGAATGAGAGCATGCTCTTAAACTCGTTGTCGGGGACACACCGACGAATGATTTGGTTGGAACAGTATTTGAAGAGATACGGTTCATCCCAGTAAAAATGTTTTACTTGGGACAGGAATCGGAGTCTGTCCTGATTCGACCAATCGTTTGGTATCAGTCCGGGGGCCAAATAATTTACGATATCAGCGAACCAAGGTTCACATGACACGGTTAAGAGCTGCTAATCAGGAAAACATCTTTAATAGGAATTTGAAGTGTAAGCGAAGAAGGGAGTCGTGAAAGGTGGTCGGCGACTACGTTTTCGCATCCTCTCTTGTCTCTTATGACAAGGTCAAACTCTTGTAGCAAGAGGATCCAACGTATTATCCGAGATTTAGCATCCTTCTTCGCGAAAAGATGGCGAAGAGCTGAGTGGTCTGTGTAAACTATGACTGGAGAGCCGATTAAATAGGGCCTGAATTTTTCTAGTACAAACACAACGGCTAAGAATTCTTTTTCAGTTGTTGTGTAATTCAATTGGGCCTCGTCTAATGTTCGGCTAGCATAATAAATTACGTGCGGCATCTTATTTATGTGCTGTCCAAGGACAACACCAATGGCGAAATCAGTTGCATCGCATATAATTTCAAATGGATGCGACCAGTCGGGATATGAAAGAATGGGTGCAGAAATAAGTGAGTGTTTCAATTGCTCGAACGCTTTCATGCAGGTTGAGTCAAAATCAAAGGTGGTGTTCTTGGCCAACAAAAGAGTCAAGGGTCTAACTATCTTGCTAAAATCCTTGATGAACCGTCTATAAAAACCGGCATGGCCAAGGAAGGCTCGGATGTTTTTGAGGCACTTGGGAGGAGGAAGATTGGAAATGACTTCAATCTTAGCTTTATCAACCTCAATGCCGTTTTGTGAGATGATATGTCCTAAGAGAATACCCTCCCGTACCATAAAGTGTCACTTATCTCAATTTAAAGTGTGGTTCTTATCCATACAACGGTTAAGAACCGCCTCTAAGTGTAGCAAACACTCATCAAAGGAGTCGCCGAAAATGGAGAAATCATCCATAAAAATCTCCAAGAATTTTTCCACCATGTCCGAAAAGATACCCATCATACACTGCTAGAAAGTAGCGGGTGCATTGCATAACCCAAAGGGCATGCGACGGTAAGCGAATGTACCAAACGGACAAGTAAATGTGGTCTTGTCTTGACCTTTTTCGGCGATGGAAACTTGATTATAGCCTGAGTAGCCATCCAAAAAGCAATAGTACTTATGCCCAGCCAATCGTTTTAGCATTTGGTCAATAAAAGGTAATGGAAAGTGGTCTTTCCGTGTCGCGGCGTTGAGTTTTCTATAATCGATGCAAACTCGCCACCCAGTTTGGGTGAGAATAGGTATTAACTCATTCGCCTCATTAGTTATGACCGTTATACCCGATTTCTTTGGGACAACGTGAATGGGGCTAACCCACTAGCTATCAGAGATAGGGTAAATGATACCACTATCAAGACATTTTACAATCTCCTTTTTAACGGCCTCCTTCATTATGGGGTTGAGGCGTCTCTGTGGATCCCTTACTGGCTTGGCATCATCCATCATATGTATATGATATTCAATTACGAGGGGACTAATCCTCTTGATGTCCGCCATAGTCTAGACAAAAGCTTGCCGATTATTTTGTAAGACCATTAAAAGGGCTTTCTCTTGCTCGAGAGCTAGAGATGCTGAAATGATAACAGGAAGGGTCTCATTCCTACCTAAGTAAGCGTATTTAAGGTGAGATGGCAATAGCTTGAGTTCGAGTTTTGGAGGTGAAACAATTGAAGGTAAAATTGGTGAAACTGTCTCGAACTCGAAGGATTCCATCAATGGTTCAAAGCGAGTGCAAGCAACCGAGTCGGATGGTTCAGCTAACTCATCCGAAAAATCAGAGGACTCAAACTCGGGTGGTGAGTCTTCAAAATCGTCCAAAAAAGTGAAACACTTGTAATCGTTATCGGGCGTAAAAGCTGTGTCAGAATCAAGGAGGAACGCACCAGTGGTGTCAAAACTGTTGTGATTGTACAGAAATTTTTCGAGCTCACAGTCCTATTGAGTGATCTTTTGAATCGAGCAAACATAAAGTATATTAGCATTAGGCTCGGAGGGTTGATTCTCCAACTTAAAAATGTTGAGCTCAACTGTCATGTTACCAAAAGATAGGTTCATTGAACTATTTCGACAGTTGATCACCGCATTAGAAGTTGTAAGGAATGGTAGACCGAGTATCACCGGAATTTGATTCCGGGGGTTAGCTACAGGCTGTGTGTCCATAACAATGAAATCAACGGGGAAAATAAAGTCCCCTACTTTAATTAACACATCCTCTAACTCACCACTAAGATGGGTGATGGATCGGTCGGCCATTTGGAGAGTAAAATGTGCGGGTTTAAGCTCTCCAACGCCTAATTGTTCATATACTGAATAGGGAAGCAAATTCACACTGGCACCAAGATCTAAAAGTGCGCGATTGATGTTCTTATCCTCAATTGTTATTGAAATTGTAGGACAGCCAGGGTCCTTTTGCTTTTGAGGTAAAGATTCGGTAAGAGCGTCACTCACTTCATTAGCCAAGAAAACTTTCTTGGGTACCTGTGATTTTCACTTCTTGGTGCATAAGTCCTTTATGATTTTAGCGTACGAAGGGACTTGTTGGATTGAATCCAAGAGAGGTATGTTAATGCTAACCTATTTGAATAACTCCACAATCTTCTCCATTTGTGGAGTTGGTTTATTGGATCTCAACCTGTTTGGAAATGGAATATTTTGAAAATTTGTTGAGTCCAATGCCTGTGGAGTAGATTGCGGAGTTGGAACGGATTCCAGTGTGGGTGTTTTCGTGAAGTGAGATGTGGGTCCATTCGAATTAGAAGAATTAGAGCCTTGTGAAGAATGAAGAACAGGCTCTGAAGAAGATGAAGAATCGGCGGCCGGGGTGTCATTGTTATTACCAACATTGTTGTGCAATACCTTTCCAGATCTCAATGTAGTCACAACACTCACATTATGATTTTGTTGTTCATGAGAAACATATGTATTTTGTGTGTGACCGGGATTTGGCAGTGGTTGAGATGGAAGTTTCCCCTTCTCTCACTCGCTTAACGCAGCATTCAGTTGTGCAATTTGGGCTTCAATTGCTTTGATGCTCTGATCATATGAAGAACTGTGTTGCACCAAAGACTGAATGGACGATTGGATGCTGGCTGAAGATTGCGTAGATTGTTTTAAAAACGCATCCAGACTTCATTCTAGCGAGGAAAACTTATCGTTATTCGGCTGAACAAAATTGTTTTGAGGATAAGAGTTGTTTGGTACAAAGTTGTTCATTTGGTTTTAGTTTTGGGTTAGGGTTGGAAAGGTTGCTGATATTGAGTTTGTTGAAGGGCTTGTTGTTGTTGAGGAGGCCTTTGAAAATTGTTATTGCCTTAGAATTGTTGATTTTGGTTCCAAGCAAAATTTGGGTGGCTCCTCCAACCAGGAATGTAAGTTGAAGAGTATGGTTCATTTCTTTGTCTTTGCTGAAAGGAAGCATTGACTTGATCTTGTCCTTGAACAGGTGGGTTGTAAAGACACTCTTCGGTTAGATGGGACGGATCCGAACAACAAGCGTAAATAGTGCGAGTGGGTAAAGCAGGGGCAGGAGAAGGCGATGAGAATTTCCTCTCAATTGCATCTAGTTTTTTCGTGAGTGCAGCCATTTCGGCCTTCATTTAAATCGACATATCAAGTTGATGTATGCCTGCCCTAGACTGACCTGATGAGGTAGATGAAGTGGTCTTAGTGCTTTCCCACTAAAGTGTTTGTTCAGCAAGATCATCGAGAAATTGCCAAGCTTCCTCGCTCGATTTTGTAAGAAAGTGACCTTGACAAATTGTTTCCAACAACTGCTTAGTTTCTGGGTTCAGTCCTTCGTATAATGTTTGGAAAAGTTGCCAATTCTCGATACCGTGGTGAGGGCACTAAACAAGAAGGTCCTTAAATCTTTCCAGGCACTTCCAAAAAGGTTCGGAAGGAAGCTGGGAAAATTGAATAATTTCATTGCGAATTCTCGCGGTCTTGTGGTGTGGGTAAAACTTTTTTAGAAAAGCCTTAACAAACTATTCCCAATTTTTTATAGAGTGTGATGCTGTGCTATATAACCATTTTTCAGCTAGGTCACATAAAGTGAATGGAATGACACGTAGCCTTACAACATCATCAGAAAGTTGTGTGGTCTTCATCATTGCTCAAACATTCTGGAATTTGTTAATGAAGATGTAGGCATCTTCGGATTCCAGCCCGTGAAATTTAGGCAACATATTGATGAAGTGAGGTTTAATTTCAAAGTTATCCCCATTAGCCGATGGAAGTGAAAGACAAGTGGGAAGTGCGGTGCGGACATGATAGAAAAGATCCTGGAGCGCGATTCGTTGGGGCGCTTCAACAGGCGGTAAAGGGTTGTTAGGATCGAATCCTGACATCTTTAGAAAATGGTGAATATGAAGATGAAGTTAAAGAAGTGGAGGGAATTTCGACTTCGGAGTCGAAAGCGTCGTCAATAGGCACTAACGAGACACGGACTAAACGGGCGCTAGTGTCCTTAGTCCAACTGGACATACACTAACGAGGTTCAGTTTAGTCAAAAAGCAAAAACGGAAGGTGGGGGTAAGAAAATGTCAATGAGAGAAAGTGGGTGCCAGGGGGGTGCAATGGAATTCTAGCGACAAAATGGCAAGTTTTTGTAAAAATTTTGTTTTGTGGTTTTTATTTTTATTTTATAAGGATTTTTTGCAAAAGATTTTTTATAAGGAGCTTAGATACACTTTCAAGAAATCACAATATGCACAATCCAGCCTAGAGCTAGGGTCTCCTAAGTCAACTAGACTGCTCCTAACTGTTCCAAAGGGCATGTTGTGAGATTCTCGAATTGCCTCTTCACCGCCAATTGTGGCCAGGTAAGCACAAGTAAAGAAAGGAGGGATGTGCTCACGAATTACCGTGAGACCGGCCTTTTAAAATTACCCATCCTACTTGTCTAACCTAGGCACCACAAAGTCAGGTTTAGATAAACGACCGATGCCTACAACCTTTCCTTTGTCCTAATGAACACGACAGTCCTTATTGGCCGAGTCTAATATTTTTTATTAATTCGAAGGTTGATGCAAATGCTTTTTGTGATTTTGGGGTCCTAGGAAGGGTAATGAAATCCCCACCCAATCTGGATTGGTGTTATAACCCCTTAAAAGTCCGTTTTTAAAAATGCAAAGCAGTAAACACATAAAAATCCAAAACACTTGCAAAATTTTTTCTATTGCGGCACAAAGAATCCTGCACAAGATCAAGTTATTAGAGAAAGGAGAAGTTTTGTGCAAAGAACCCAGCAGGAAATTTTTTCAGAGAACTACAGAGGGTAGAAGAGAGGAAAAGAATGCTTACAGAGAAGTTTCCACCTGCTGACGTCACCAACACGCGGCGGATCCGCGGTCAAAGGCACTTAACTGCGGCGGTTCCACGGTTAAAACGTTAGATCAACCCTCCAAAATTCTTCTGTTGTCTGTTGTGGTTCTCCGTTGTTTGTTCAGATATTCTGTTTGCTGTTTTGTACACTGGATTTTTCCAGATTTGAATTTGTTCGCCTTTCCGATCCTGCACAATTCACACGAAAACCCTTCAAAAAATAACAAGATGATAATTTTTTTATTTTTTTATTTTTCAGTTTTTATGATTTTTTAATTTTTAACTAACCCGAAATTACAAAAAGAAAATAACTACCGTTCTCCCCGGTAACGGCGCCATTTGATTGTTGTGGATTTTTCGCTTATGCATTTTTAAAGATAGATTTTGAAATCAAAGAATTAACCACAATCAATAACGGTATCGCTTGGTAGCTAGCCGGTTGAGTACGGGTCGATCCACAGGGAGATGGATTCCTATTCTTTAATTCTAACGAGTTAATCCAATTTGTGGTAGGTTTTGATTTTCTATAGAAACTGAAGTTGAGTTTGATTAGGATTAAAACATTGCTAGGGTTAGGATTAGGTTAGTTTGGAAAGTCAATTATTCTCACCACTTTCTTTGCCCTAATTAAGAATTTTTAGGTGTTAAGGTAATAGTTACCAAAGGGGATTAGCACGACCGGGAAGAAACTAGGTTTCTTCCCTTTGGTCCTTGTCCGTCCTTTCTTAATTCTTAGACCTAACCTTTATGGAAATCAAACACAACCGGTCTTAACTATGGAATCACCGCTACCTCGTGGGATAGGGTGCCGTAGTGAGCGGTGTGTGGATGGTTTGCATAGAGTCCTACTTTAAAATATTGAACGGGAAAGAAAGGGGTGAGAGATTTTCATCTCTCAAACCTTCTGCAAACCTAACCCTAACAAGTGAGGAACTACTCACTCATTAGGGAATTAATAAAGGAATTCATTTTTGTTTTATTTTAATAACCTAATTAACTAGCGGAAAATAACTACGGTAGATAAAAAAATTGTAGAGATATAAAATTGCAGAAAATAACTACGGCAAGATAAAAAAAACTTACTTTTCATTGATGCACTCTTTGAACAATTACAGGGAATGAAAATTTTAAACTAGGAATTAAAAAGAGGTATGCACCAAAAAGAGCTGTTGGCTTCCTATTTATAGATAAAAGAAACCCTAGGGTTTACATCTGATCCACATCTAGAATTTCAAAACTACCCTCAGAAACCTGGTCAACGCACCAACTCCACCGACACGCACCGACACGCACCGACATGCTCACAACACGGTCGTGGATCCGTGACCATAAACCTAGTTTGGCCGCGGTTCCGCGGCCGTTTGATGGGCTTTCTGGCTCATTTCTTCAGGTATATTTCATGTTGCATTTTACTTCTGGTTTCTTCACTTGGTTCCTCAGAATGTATTCTAGTTTCTTCCAGATTTCCACAGTGCAGAATGTTGTGGACTTTTACCGTTCGCTTCGTGTTGAAGTCTTGAATCTTGTGCTACCGTCGTACGTTGTGCAATCGAACTGTTTATTGATCTTGATTTATTCCTTAACTGTAGGCGACATCATAAAGATTCTTCTGTTTTTTGGTCGTAGTCTCATTTTCGTAGCGTCTTTTCACCATTTTTACTGTATTTTTCCGAGAACCTGTAACCTGCAACTATTTAGCAGATATGGATCAAAAGCACCTATTGATTTGCAATATGATTAAGAATGAGGAATATAATAATTCAAAATTCTGATATGAACAGAGACCCGATCTCAACTCCTTGAGATGGTCTCCCACTTGACCATAAAACCCGGTTACTTGTGCTCCCCATCTTGGGTCTATCCTAATGCGGAAAAGTAAATAATATACAACAATGGTGGCATCATCCTCAACCCGGAGGTGCCCCAATAAAAGAATATTACATTGAATTTTACATGAATGAAAATATAAAAACTCTCATCTCACATAAAACCCCCCGGCTATTCAATCACGACGATCCAATAAATTATATCATAAGCAACACATAACATCTCATGTCATCAACGTAAGTAAATATACGTATCCAGAAAACTCTTTCACATATAGAAACGAGATCGGGATACCCCACATATTACACTTACGGTCGCAGAAATGAAATAGAAAACTACAATGATTAGAATCCGCATTATTCTTAGACATCATAAAGCCGGAATATCACATATTCTGAATTTCATGCCTAATATGTAAAACATGCATTTTACTATAAAATTGAAAACACTTTTCGATAATGTTTCGGATAATTCAACAATATTCCCGACTAGGTAATCGCGTACAATACGCAATTGCGACGGAGTTTTGATCCGAATCAAAACTTCGTTGCAATCGATCAATTGAGACTAAACGGCTAGGTTTACTAACTAGTTTTCATAAAACTAATTAATCCGGATTCTAATAATTGTATCACACACATCACAAAGCTTGTATAATAACCGCGACATTAGAATTCCACACAAAATTAGCAAACTTAAACCAATTTTTCCAACACTTGAAAAACAGTGAGCTAAAGTTCCAAAACCGATCGTTTTAAGCCAATCCGGAAGTCAAAACGAACTCGAAACCCGCCCGAATCTTCGCGGGGGAGAATACCCACAAATAAGTATCTAAAAAGGGGCCTACAGGGGGTACCCCACCCCCTAGGCCACCACGAGGTGGCCAGAGGGTGAGGCAGACCCGAAACTGCGCAAGGTGGGGCAGTTTCGGGTCCCCACCGCCAAGACCACCTTGTGGTGGTCTTGGCGAGTGGGCCCAGCCTTTCGGTGCCCCCGGGGTGTCCTTGGGGTGCGCGCGCTCCACCACGCAGCTTCTCGGTTCAAACCATGAGCCCGCAGGGTGTGCAAAAAACTCAAAACATCAATTTCGAAACTGTTTCTTCGGCAGTTTTTGCGTGATAAAAACGGCGGATTTCTAACGTCGTTACAAGTCATACTAATGTTCTAGATTGTCTCTAATACCATGAAATTCGACCTTAGCACTGTCAAGGGATTCAAGAGGTATCAAGCATGCCAAATTTTAATTTTAATTGGTGCTAAGCTAGACTACCAAGATCACTACTAGAATATTAGGTTATGGCTTTGTGATGTGATTGAACTTAAGAGAAGGAAAAGAGTATACAACCTTTGTACTTCGTTTCCTTCTCTTCAAAAGCTCTGGGATGAAACCCACGCGACTCTTCAAGGCTCCTCTCCAAGTTGAACGAACCACTTTCGTGATCTTCGCGCTAAAGACGATCCACCCGAAGTCTACAAGCACAAGCTTTTCACTACACTAAACACTTTTAGTGTAAGAAACACACCACACCAAATTGCAATTTTGGTGTGGGATGATGAAGTAGGGGATAATTAAAGCTCACTAAGGTCTCACAAGCTCAATGATTCATATCTCATGTGAGGGTTTTAAGCTTGAAGGTGAGGTGAAGAAAATTGTAGAGAGAAAGAGAAGAAAAGAGCTCTTGAAAAATGGCTAAGGCATGAACCATGAAGCAAGTGTAGAATGAATAAAATGAATCATCTCTTTCCTCACTCATTCAAGCATGGAATAAAAATGCAATTAAAATTGCAACCATGCTTGAATAGTGAGTCAAGAGTAATATAAAAACATATAAACCCATGCCTTGAACCATACCACAAATATCTCCACAATTTACACCTCATTTTTCTATTTTCTAAAAAATAGAAAAACATTCCATGCTTTATATAATATATATATATATATATCAAATATACATTAATATATATATATATATCAAATATACATTAATATATATATATAAAGACATTAGTGAGCTAATGATATTAGTTAAGATATAATTATATCACATATAATATATATCACATTAAATCAACACTTGATCTAATAATCCGGTTATATCACATATAACCGACTAATATCATTAATCTGAATATCACATTATCAAACCAATATTTGATTCGATAATCCGGTTATATCACGTATAACCTGACTGATAACAGATAACTGCCAGATTACAATACGGTATCACATACTCGTATTTAATCAGTCCCATACACATATCACATATGTGTCCTACTTCGTTTCGCTTGAACCAGGAAACTTCTGTGTGGGACTCTAAAGACTCGTCAATACGTCAGCAGTAGGTGATGATCACATCAGTCACCTACAAGCCGTCAGCGGTACTAGCTGGACGTAACGGCTACCCGGGTATTGAGCGATATGAAGATCAACAAGCAAGCTCGTCCATACTCTCCATGAAGACTATCAGTAACACTACCGTACAGTCCGGTCTTTTTGTCTGATATGTCGCATATCATGTATAGGGGTGGAAATCGTTAGACCCCAGTAATGTGATAAGTCATGCCGATGTCTGGTCTATAACGGTTCGAGAAACTACTGATAACACTTATCAGTAAATCTCGTAAGGAACCCTGGCCAGAGACTTCCAGTTATAGCTAATCGAGCATTGCGCAACATCAACCCCCAATACCGGGAGAGACGAAACCCCTCCTATCGCTCATTGCCTCCATGTGACTCGGGACTGTAACCAAAATCCACCTGTTTGCACGACTCCTTTGAGCCGTGGTAGGGAGGAAATCAAAGCACAGTGGGAGCTACACAATGCTCTATGACGATCTCGGGTCTACAGACTAACCTGTACCAGAGTCACTAGAGGACTGCTATCTAACGATAGGTATACTACCACATAGGAGTCCTCGGCGAGTCTTTTTAAGTGTACCTAGTCTCCACTGAACACCCGTATACCATTTTTTTTATGTCAAACACCAATGGATGTGGGATAATCCATTGCCCATCATATGGGTCAAGAAGCGTATACGCTAGTCTACTCTGGAATATCGATGCCCTGGTCTAGATATTCCCACGACTAGGTACTGATTAAAGGATGTACTTGTGGACCACCCTGGCCCTACTAGTATGATCTCATCATAGTCCTGGTAGTCAAGTACATATCTTAAGGGCTTTATCAACATGTAAGAGACAGACAATATAAATACCAGTCTACATGTTAAGATAAAGGTAACCTGATAGCAAACTATCATGTCGAGCAAGAAAATCCTCAATATTTATGTCCAAGCATCCACTATATCATCAATAAGGGTGTAACATTTCAAAAAAATAAAATAATATTTTTGGGAATTTTCATAATTTAATATTAATTTTTAATGAATATTTTAATAGTCGGTATAATTAAATACCGATAAAAGGTGAAAATTCCGGAGAAAATTATAGAAATTCTAAAATAGATTGTTTTGTGGAAATATGCCATTTTACAGTTTTTATGATGGATTATATGTTATTTTAGTGTTAACCGCGATTAAAAATCGCTAATTGGATTTTTGGCTTTTTGTGCAAAATTGTGCACATAACATTTTCTACACTTGTTACACTTGTTTCTTATTTTGGTCATGGTAGCCTAGGGTTGGACCATGTTTAGATGACCATGGTGGGTTGAACCATTTGATTAGGCTAATTGAGTTAATTAGGGTCTTGGGTTTGGTTAAAGGTGATTAGGGTAGGTGTTGACTAGTAGGTAGGTGAGAGAGAAAGAGAGCCATGATGGTTTTGGGCATGCTAACATCTAATGGAAAGGGGGTTAACTTGAGGTTATGCCTTAATCCATTGTTTCTTTCACCCTCCCTCACATTGATCACATCTCTCCCTCTCACTCACTCACAACTCTCACACTCTACCATAATACAACCCTTCCCCCCCCACATCAGCCCCACATCAAACACATCAGCTGCCGCCCAAAACTTCAGTAGTCAACAGCAGCTGCAGCCACCATAGCCCACACCTATACACCCTATCAACACTCCAGCCCCCATATCAACCCATCAGCCACCTACATCAACAACACCAGCTGCTACTTTACCCACAGCAGCATGTTTCAAAACACCAGAAACAGCCCCATCACCCATACCACCCCCCACAACTTCAGCAACACATACACCAGCACAACACCCCAACCACAAAACCTCAGCATCAGCAGGAACTCCACTCAAACTACAACCCACATCCTCATATGCTACAACACCACCACACCACCACAACCATTCCCACAGCACCAAAATCACAACAACACAACACCAATGCATCAGCAACAAAATAACTACTCTAGCAGTTTCAGCCCCAAAATAGTTTCAGCTTCAGCACAGCTGCATCAGCAACACCAGCAGCTGCTACAGGAGCACTTCAGCAGCAACCACCCCTCCTCCTTCCTTCATCCTTCCCTTCTCCTACATCCTAGGACACTCTTAAGGTATAATCTTGCAACCCAACTCCTTTTTGTCAAGTTATGGTTAGTTAGCTGAAGTTTACGGTTATATCTGTGATTTAGTGCTAGTTTAGGCAAACTTGAGTGAGACTTGACCAAGTGTTGGTTTTGATTGTTAGGGTAACCTTATTAGGTGTACTTGAGACCATTGTGACCAAGATTTGTTCCAGATTTCACCAAAATACCAGATTGGTTATACTTGGCGTAATTCAGCATTTTTGTCGACTTTGTGGCTTTCTGGAAACTGCTATCAACCCGGACCTCCTAAAATAAAATTGACTTGGCAGTGAGACATGCAGGTAGATAGGAACCAACACCCAAAACCCTAGCCCCAACCACCATTTTTGGGCCGCCATTTAATTCCTTCTGGCCGCAATTTGCGGCCAGACCTTGGTGAAACTGTCTCGTTTTGCGTGTACTGCCCTATCTCATGTAAACTTGACCCCCTGTATATCTAGTTTTGACTGATTCCAGTTAGGGTAGAATCTGGGTTGATTTTCATGAGTTGGCCCTTGATTTACGACTTGTTTTCGTATGGATTTTGGTATTCGATGATTCGTTTCTGTCGGGTGGCGTTTGAACGCCTACGACCAGTGAGCATTGACTGTGTTTTCATGCGAGGCCACAGGTTTTTACCTATGGGCGTAGCGTGCCCCATTTTGGTTTCTGAAATGGTTTTCATGTGTTTTAGTGTGTGATATCCTTATAGGTACCCCACGTGGCGTCGAGGCGTTGGAGATGCAAATGGCGACATCGGCACCAGCATATATAACAAGGTGAGTAGATTTATATCTACAGGGAGAAGTTGGGTGGATGGCGTATAGCACCCCCGCAGTCCGAGGTGATGTATACGGATGCGTATACACACCTACAATTATTATTGTTGTTTGGGAAATTATTGATGTTTAGGTTGGATAATTGGTTGACTTGGATGATTTAGAGTCGCGAAAACCTAGAGTAGTGGGTGCACTACACATACATACACACATATACATACTTGCATACACCCTTACTTCATTTGTGCGTAGACGGGATTCTATATAGATATGTGGTCGCATGGGTATGGGATTATGTGTTCACACACGGATTTGAGGATGATACTTGGGATTGAGATGAGTCGATGAGAGTTGATCTGAGATTATGATGTCGGTGATTGGCAGGATTCGTATTTGACTTACGTCCTGATATGATAGCGGGTCTTGGATGACGATGCCATTGCATAGTGATACATATATTTTAGATGATCGATATGTAATTATGATACGAGATAGGCGGTGATATGATATGATAGGACATGATATTTATGATAGGCCGCCATGGGCGATGTATACTCCTTGTGATGATATGTGATGATGATATCGATTTATACGAGATTGTCAATCAGTAGTCAAATCATAACTGTTAACTTAGAGATGATGTTAGCATTGTACTAGACATAGGTCAGTACCCCAGATGATGACCTTGATAAAGAGAATACTAGATGAATAATATGACGGATGTGATTTTGACCCGTACCCAGATTTGGGGATGCCGTACGATGGATTCACGTACGAGCTATAATTTGATGTTTGATCCGCACTCCTGATTTGGGAATAACCGATTATAGAGATATGTTATCAGATGTGTTATTATCGAGGCGAGATCACCGACTATATATATATGTATATATATTTATGTATCGACTCAGAGGTTAGGCGTTTCCCTTATCTACTGTTAGCTTTAGCTCAGCCTTATAGTGGTGTTGCCATATGACTTTTATGACATTAGATGCAGTTTAGCGATCATGGTGTTCAGTATTTCAGCTCCCGCATATTATTATAGTTGCTCTGCATCGCATACTGTTGTCATTTATATTCCATTGATATCATGCTGTTAGGACACCAGCACCATTACCGATGATGCGTATGTACCACGTACACTTATTTGCCGGTGCACACACATCTTCATCAGTAATTGCCATGTCACGCACACTTAAAGAATATTATTGCTTGATTTAGCTTGATAGCTAGCAGTGACATGATATTAGTGCACTTGCCATGTATACCAGCTTGACATTGTAGTTATTACTTGTTACTTCATGCATACTGTTATTCATTATATGCTGCCTTCATGGATTCTCATGCTTATATTCATGATTTCACATGCTATTGATGATTTGGATTCGGGTTTCCATGAGATTTTCTGGATTTGGAGGAAAACCGCAAAAACATACATATAAACTGCTTTCTCTTTTTAATAAAAATGCGGTTTTCCCATGATGTATGAGTCGTCCACCATGAGTTTTGCTGATGGATTTCGAGACGCGATTCGAGGAGGCGGATGAACCGTTTCGGGTACATGGTGGGCCCGGTGCGGTACCCCGGGGCAAGAAGATCGCAGGAGATGGAGTTGAGCCTGGCAGGGGAGCACGACCGACCGGTGATATTACCCGACACGTCGGATATCCGGAGGATACCGTCGTTGTCATGAGATGGATGGTAGGGGCCGATCTGGACTGACGGCGCCCTGGATATTATGATTGAGAC
Organism: Agapanthus africanus; assembly: GCA_030015575.1. Lineage (NCBI taxonomy): Eukaryota > Viridiplantae > Streptophyta > Magnoliopsida > Asparagales > Amaryllidaceae > Agapanthus > Agapanthus africanus. Next base: position 495,785,157 of record JASDDO010000014.1, read on the forward strand.
ATTGAGATTTGAGATATTGAGGTACAGATATTATGATACAGAGATATTGAGATATTGAGATTTATGTTTTGTGCCGATGCTAGGCACAGTTTTATGCTGATTTCATTATGATACCTCATTTAAAAAATACAGAAATCTCACAACTTTATGAAAGCAGTTTTCTTCAGTATGTGCATTCTGTCTCATGCATTTTTACATCATTCATATACATATTGCCACCCGATGCACTGACACGGGCACATGGGTTTTCACTTGGGTTAGATATTTACCCTAGTCTTGTTATAGATTTCTGGTGTATATTTGAGGATTATATATTATGATCGTATGACCTAGGATTGCGTCATACATGCGATTTCTGTTCATAGATCTTTTTCTACTCACGAGTTGGCAACTCACCCCCGTTGTGCCCCAGTTTCTTGCAGGTGTTGCCATACAGATTCCATTACGGCTTTGCGGGCATGGTTTCTTTTCGGGTGACTTGCTATCTGTTAGTAGGTGGGTTATTGTATCGTACCCATCATTATTCATTGTATATTTTATTTCAGTTGTATCTAGAAGTTCCATCAACCAAACTTATACTTATTTGAGATAGAGACCAGTGATGTTTATTCTTTCGACCTTAGAGTCGCACGTTATATTTATGTGGATTTCTTGTTGTTGGAGTTTCCTTTCTGTTGTGATCCTCGCCTTTAGGCGTTGTATATTATGTTGCATTCAGGTTGATTTGTTATGGTTCTTACTACTCTCTACTACTTTTCTTGGTTTGGATTTCTGGGTTCGGCTTACTTAGGATACGTACGCCTTGAGACGTTCGTAGCCTAAGTGCCGGTCATGTTCCGTACTTTCGGGGCGTGATAAAGTTGGTATCAGAGCATTAGGTTTTACCTTCGGAGCGTAGGATGACCCTTGGTTGATGGAATAGGTGACTAAAGTAGAGTGACGTACCGTTGGTATGTTCCGCGGCATATTTACGACACGCCACTCCACTTAAGAAGCCTTAGGATGTACATTTCTTTGTTCAGTATCATATTCCTTCCTATGATCTAGCTTCATCGGTACCCGTTATGGTTTTGCTGCCACGGTTACGGGCAGGGAGAGCTACAGCTAAAGTTGCGGTCAGCATGAGCTCGTTGCGAACGAGGACTGACCAGGGCATAATTCTGGCGACACACGATTGTAGAGATGTGTCTTTTTATGATGTTTTTGCGCCACGAGCTTTGGATGGATCGCTGTATGAGATTACTCGGACGTGCAGATTAGCACTAGAGGATTGAGCTACTGACAGAGGCCAGCCAGATTTTGATGACCGTTGATGTATGGCATATTTGTGACGATTGAGGCACTGTTCAGCGTGCAGATGAGTGAGCCAGTTATTGCTGCGAACGACGAGATATTGCCCCAGATGTTGGAGCTATTGCAGTACGAGATTTTACTAAGAGATTATAGAAGGTCGCTAGTCACCGAGGATGAATGACTAGGACAGGTGGATCGTTCGCTACCCCGATGCGAGGTCATCAGATAGATTGATTCCAGCTGAGACGACTTCATGCGGAGACGTTGAGAGTCGACAGAGACGATCGAATGTCAGTAACTTATTATTCCAAGTTTAAAGTATTTGGAAAGACATGCAGGCAATTCTATGGTCCCTCTAGAAGAATGAAACCCTAACTCGACATAATGACCGTATGAAAGCCTTTGAACCTTAGGGTTTGCGGCAGTTCTGCGGCGCCATTAGTGAGGCTTGGGTTTGCCCTTCTACGGCTGGACCACCGATGCTGTGGTATGTACTCGATACTGTTATACTGTACCCAAGATGTTGAGCTCTTGGGGGATTATGAGGTTTTGACGACTCGATCGGATGGCTCGACTTAATTCGGATGCTAGCTGGTGAGATACATTTCTTAGGAGACTCCAAACACGAGGATAGCTATTGGAGCTCAGTCCATGCAGCCACGACGAGACGAGTCCGAAGCAGTCGATATTAGAGAAAAGTGGAGTATGAGGTTCGTACAAGATCTGGATATGATGACGTTCCACCCCGCCGATATCAGAGATGCGATACACATGCCGAGGCATTGTACTTGGATATACCTTCCAGAAGGAGTCGCGATGAGTATGCAGCCGCTCCGGAACAGAAGCAGATATAGTAAAGGATGATGACTCCCGGACAGTTAGGCAGAGATGAGACTTAGATGAGACCTTGAGCAGGATTCCTTCCAAGACACTGCTGCAATGATACTTGCACCCAGAATCGGATGTGTCACGTACATTCATAGAGCCAGAGGCCGACGCCATTGACATGCTGCTTTACGAATGGCCGTGAGGATTGACCGAGAAATGACTAGTGGAGTGCCAGAACGGAATTGTCCCCGTTAGCACACTTGATAGGGTCGATGAGCCAATGGATCGTGAGATTAGTAATTCACAGAGAAGACTTGGACCCAGGAGTGGTCATGTTACGCACACCAGCAGGCCAGAGTTCAGGATCGTCGACGAGATATGCTATGATGACCACGACAGTTGGCCAGAAATTCTTGGAGGATGCGCTTGAGCGGGACTACTCCGCCATACTTGATTTTGATGTTTTGGGCGATTTATTCGCATGATTTTGTTTTGATGACTGAAGATTTACGATTTTTGCACAGTGTTGCACTTGATATTGTTTTCGTGCCTTGGTTTCTCAGGTTTATGATTTTATGGATTTTAGACAGTGGAGTTGATTTCGTGGGTATGTACGCATACGATTTGGTTTTTGCACTCGGTATAGTTCACATATGCTTGCAGTGCAGTGACATGTATTTTGTGCACTTGGTTGCACTGGACTTCGATTTCGAGGGTGATGCGCGATATTTGTTTTGTGCATTTTTATCCACCTGATTGGATTTCATGATTTCGTGCATGATGGATGCACCGGATTGGGATTTTTAGCGCATGTTGGGTGCCTGTTATGAGATGTGATTTGGTGCACACCAGATGCACTAAATCGGGATTTTCGTGCATGTCAGATGCACTTGATTTTGCGGTCAGGCACGCACGTTGCCTATGACCGATGTTGTGTGCACACCCGTTGCACCCTGATGTTGTTTCTGTGCACCTGCTTGGCACATCTATGGATTTTGATTTCCGTGCGGACCAGACGCATAGGGTTTTCATATGCGCTTTTTGGGACTGATTTCTTATGGGGCAGTACATTTTTGTGTTGATGTGATTTGTTTTCGTACTGAGCAGGACTGGTCAGAGGAAAGTACCTGAGTGTATTTTGCATGCACTGATAGATTTCAAGGGGATTTCCAAAAGCGAGCTATAGTCTCATTATTTACATACGTGTCCGATATGATGCGAAACGTTTAAAACAGGAAACCCTTCAAAATTGTTTTCAAACGGCGGATAGTGCATATTAAACAAAAGATATATATGTATATGGCTATTTTCTTATAGAGATGTCCGCTACTGTGCAGTGCTATGCGCATTGTACATCGAATTTAAAGAATTTGGCATACATTTTCTTCATATATTTACATGTACAGATTTGGTATTTACATGTAAAATTCCGATATCTAGCATATCGGTTTTGCTCTGGATTTGGCATTCGTGTTTTCACCTTGACTCCGATGATTGCGAGATGCGTGACGGAGTTTTGTTTTCGAGTTATCTGCTCGTTACTCATGCGCATGTATTGCGCTATGATGCCTTTTATGTATTGATGATTTCGGAGCCCCGCTGGTTTGGACATTTTATTGAAATGTTTTAGAATTTGGGGGTTTATATTTAAATTCAGGGACCGAATTTCTTTAAGGGAGGAAGACTGTAACATTTCAAAAAAATAAAATATTATTTTTGGGAATTTTCATAATTTAATATTAATTTTTAATGAATATTTTAATAGTCGGTATAATTAAATACCGATAAAAGGTGAAAATTCCGGAGAAAATTATAGAAATTCTAAAATAGATTGTTTTGTGGAAATATGCCATTTTACAGTTTTTATGATGGATTATATGTTATTTTGGTGTTAACTGCGATTAAAAATCGCTAATTGGATTTTTGGCTTTTTGTGCAAAATTGTGCACATAACATTTTCTACACTTGTTACACTTGTTTCTTATTTTGGTCATGGTAGCCTAGGGTTGGACCATGTTTAGATGACCATGGTGGGTTGAACCATTTGATTAGGCTAATTGAGTTAATTAGGGTCTTGGGTTTGGTTAAAGGTGATTAGGGTAGGTGTTGACTAGTAGGTAGGTGAGAGAGAAAGAGAGACATGATGGTTTTGGGCAAGCTAACATCTAATGGAAAGGTAAGGGTGAGGGGGGTTAACTTGAGGTTATGCCTTAATCCATTGTTTCTTTCACCCTCCCTCTCATTGATCACATCTCTCCCTCTCACTCACTCACAACTCTCACACTCTACCATAATACAACCCTTTCCCTCCCACACATCAGCCCCACATCAAACACATCAGCTGCTGCCCAAAACTTCAGCAGTCAACAGCAGCTGCAGCCATCATAGCCCACACCTATACACCCTATCAACACTCCAGCCCCCATATCAACCCATCATCCACCTATATCAACAACACCAGCTGCTACTTTACCGACAGCAGCATGTTTCAAAACACCAGAAACAGCCCCATCACCCATACCACCCCCACAACTTTAGCAACACATACACCAGCACAACACCCCAATCACAAAACCTCAGCATCAGCAGGAACTCCACTCAAACTACAACCCACATCCTCATATGCTACAACACCACCACACCACCACAACCATTCCCACAGCACCAAAACCACAACAACACAACACCAATGCATCAGCAACAAAATAACTACTCTAGCAGTTTCAGCCCCAAAACAGTTTCAGCTTCAGCACAGCTGCATCAGCAACACCAGCAGCTGCTCCAGGAGCACTTCAGCAGCAACCACCCCTCCTCCTTCCTTCATCTTTCCCTTCTCCTATATCCTAGGACACTCTTGAGGTATAATCTTGCAACCCAACTCCTTTTTGTCAAGTTATGGTTAGTTAGCTGAAGTTTACGGTTATATTTGTGATTTAGTGCTAGTTTAGGAAAACTTGAGTGAGACTTGACCAAGTGTTGGTTTTGATTGTTAGGGTAACCTTATTAGGTGTACTTGAGACCATTATGACCAAGATTTGTTCCAGATTTCACCAAAATACCAGATTGGTTATACTTGGCGTAATTCAGCATTTTTGTCGACTTTGTGGCTTTCTAGAAACTGCTATCAACCCGGACCTCCTAAAATAAAATTGACTTGGTAGTGAGACATGCAGGTAGATAGGAACCAACACCCAAAACCCTAGCCCCAACCACCATTTTTGGGCCGCCATTTAATTCCTTTTGGCCGCAATTTGCGGCCAGACCATGGTGAAACTGTCTCGTTTTACGTGTACTGCCCTATCTCATGTAAACTTGACCCCCTGTATGTCTAGTTTTGACTGATTCCAGTTAGGGTAGAATCTGGGTTGATTTTCAAGAGTTGGCGCATGATTTACGACTTGTTTTCGTATGGATTTTGGTATTCGATGATTCGTTTCTGTCGGGTGGCGTTTGAACGCCAACGACTAGTGAGCATTGACCGTGTTTTCACGCGAGGCCACAGGTTTTTACCTATGGGCGTAGCGTGCCCCATTTTGGTTTCCGACATGGTTTTCATGTGTTTTAGTGTGTGATATCCTTGTAGGTACCCCACGTGGCGTCGAGGCGTTGGAGATGCAAATGGCGACATCGGCACCGGCACATATAACAAGATGAGTAGATTTATATCTACGGGGAGAAGTCGGGTGGATAGCGTTTAGCACCCCCACAGTCCGAGGTGATGTATACGGATGCGTATACACACCTACAATTATTATTGTTGTTTGGGAAATTATTGATGTTTAGGATGGATAATTGGTGGACTAGGATGATTTAGAGTCGCGAAAACCTAGAGTAGTGGGTGCACTACACATACATACACACATATACATACTTGCATACACCCTTACTTCATTTGTGCATAGACGGGATTCTATATAGATATGTGGTCGCATGGGTATGGGATTATGTGTTCACACACGGATTTGAGGATGATACTTGGGATTGACATGAGTCGATGAGAGTTGATCTGAGATTATGATGTCGGTGATTGGCAGGATTCGTATTTGACTTACGTCCTGATATGATAGCGGGTCTTGGATGACGATGCCATTGCATAGTGATACATATATTTTAGATGATCGATATGTAATTATGATACGAGATAGGCGGTGATATGATATGATAGGACATGATATTTATGATAGGCCGCCATGGGCGATGTATACTCCTTGTGATGATATGTGATGATGATATCGATTTATACGAGATTGTCAATCAGTAGTCAAATCATAACTGTTAACTTAGAGATGATGTTAGCATTGTACTAGACATAGGTCAGTACCCCAGATGATGACCTTGATAAAGAGAATACTAGATGAATAATATGACGGATGTGATTTTGACCCGTACCCAGATTTGGGGATGCCGTACGATGGATTCACGTACGAGCTATAATTTAATGTTTGATCCGCACTCCTGATTTGGGAATAACCGATTATAGAGATATGTTATCAGATGTGTTATTATCGAGGCGAGATCACCGACTATATATATATGTATATATATTTATGTATCGACTCAGAGGTTAGGCGTTTCCCTTATCTACTGTTAGCTTTAGCTCAGCCTTATAGTGGTGTTGCCATATGACTTTTATGACATTAGATGCAGTTTAGCGATCATGGTGTTCAGTATTTCAGCTCCCGCATATTATTATAGTTGCTCTGCATCGCATACTGTTGTGATTTATATTCCATTGATATCATGCTTTTAGGACACCAGCACCATTACCGATGATGCGTATGTATCACGTACACTTATTTGCCGGCGCACACACATCTTCATCGCTAATTGCCATGTCACACACACTTAGAGAATATTATTGCTTGATTTAGCTTGGTAGCTGGCAGTGGCATGATATTAGTGCACTTGCCATGTATACCAGCTTGACATTGTAGTTATTACTTGTCACTTCATGCATACTGTTATTCATTATATGCTGCCTTCATGGATTCTTATGCTTATATTCATGATTTCACATGCTATTGATGATTTGGATTCGGGTTTCCATGAGATTTTCTGGATTTGGAGGAAAACCGCAAAAACATACATATAAACTGCTTTCTCTTTTTGATAAAAATGCGGTTTTCCATTGATGTATGAGTCGTCCACCATGAGTTTTGCTGATGGATTTCGAGACCCAATTCGAGGAGGCGGATGAACCGTTTCGGGTACATGGTGGGCCCGGTGCGGTACCCCGGGGAAAGAAGATCACAGGAGATGGCGTTGAGCCTGGCAGTGGAGCACGACCGACTAGTGATATTACCCGACACGTCAAATATCCGGAGGATACCGTCGTAGTCATGAGATGGATGGTATGGGCCGATCTGGACTGACGGCGCCCTGGATATTATGATTGAGACATTGAGATTTGAGATATTGAGGTACAGAGATATCGAGATATTGAGATTTATGTTTTGTGCCGATGCTAGGCACTGTTTTATGCTGATTTCATTATGATACCTCATTTTAAAAATACAGAAATCTCACAACTTTATGAAAGCAGTTTTCTTCAGTATGTGCATTCTTTCTCATGCATTTTTACATCATTCATATACATATTGCCACCCGATGCACTGACACGGGCACATGGGTTTACACTTAGGTTAGATATTTACCCAAGTCTTGTTATCGATTTCTGGTGTATATTTGAGAATTATATATTATGATCGTATGACCTAGGATTGCGTCATACATGTGATTTCTGTTCATAGATCTTTTTCTACTCACGAGTTGGCAACTCACCCCCGTTGTGCCTCAGTTTTTTATAGGTGTTGCCGTACAGATTCCATTATGGCTTTGCGGGCACGGTTTCTTTTCGGGTGACTTGCTATCTGTTAGTAGGCGGGTTATTGTATCGTACCCATCATTATTCATTGTATATTTTATTTCAGTTGTATCTAGAATTTCCATCAACCAAACTTGTACTTATTTGAGATAGAGACCAGTGATGTTTATTCTTTTGACCTTAGAGTCGCACGTTATATTTATGTGGATTTCTTGTTGTTGGAGTTTCCTTTCTGTTGTGATCCTCGCCTTTAGGCGTTGTGTATTATGTTGCATTCAGGTTGATTTGTTATGGTTCTTCCTACTCTCTACTACTTTTCTTGGTTTGGATTTCTGGGTTCGGCTTACTTAGGATACGTACGCCTTGAGACGTTCGTAGCCTAAGTGCCGGTCATGTTCCGTACTTTCGGGGCGTGAAAAATGGCCTCTAGGGCATACATATTACTAACATCGTTGACGTACAAACGTCCAACGACCGAATCGCATCAAGAAATTCATAAATCCATGTTTCAAATATCGAAAAACGTAGTCAAAACCAACTCAAAAAGCTTCCAGATTTTGGCACAGTGGGTCTAGGACAAAACTAACAATACTGTAGCTTGGTTATGAGGAGTGTGGGCTACAGGACAAACCCCAACACCAAACTTCACAATTTGGCCGGCCAGAATGCTACAGTAACCATCCCCGCTGGCCCTACCTTGGAGTTTTGGTCTCGTTCTTGTATGGTGGTATTCTAGTGGTCTAACTAGGTTAATGTAGTTGTTTGATTTTCTTATAAACATCCCAGGTTGCTCCAGATTCCATCTGAGTATCACAATCCAAAAGAAAACCGACATCGTGAAAATTCTAAGTTCGTGTATTGTGTTTTAGTCTCTGGTCAAGTCAGGAAATCATCACTAAAGTCTAGTAAACACTCACTACACCTTAATTACACCTTAATACACACAATCATCTAAACCTCCTCTTGGAAATTTCAAACATCACAATTCTTTATCGGTTTAACTCTAAATTACTATGGAACATAGGAAAATTAAGGACATAACAAAAAGAGTAGAAATATACCTCCTTTGGCAACTCAAGAAAATTCTTAGGTTGCCCAAAGTGCTCAAAATCCAAACTTGATGCATCCATAGGGTTTGTAGAGATGTTGTGATCATTTTTAGTGAAGGGGGTGTGGGGTTTTGGCAAGGTTTTGGAGATGTTTTCATGAGCTAGAGGAGGGTGAAGGAGGAACTTGAGATGAAGAAAAAGGAGGAGGAGTTGAGGAATGAAGTGTAGAAATGAGATGAAGAAATCAAGGTCAAGGAGCCATACCCTCTCTCTCTCTCTCACTCTCACATGCCCATGCCTCCATGTCAAGAGTGTGTCCCCTCTCCCTCTCTCTCTTCAATAATCTTTTCTTTTCCTTTTCTTCTCATATATAAATAAAACCAATACCACAAATACAAATCAACAAACATGCAACAAAATGCAACATGTTATGTTGCACTAGCCATGGATATTTTTAAAATATGGATTGGCTTAATCGTGATTAGTAGTGCACTAATCAAGTTTAATTTAAACTTGCATATAATTAATTATAAAAATGCCAAAATCCGATAAATATCTTTTTAATAAATAAATCCTTTTAAATTATTTTCCAAATATTGGTATATATTTATACCATTTTACGAAAACCCCAATTCGCAATCGAATAGTTTTCGCGAAATATATTATTTTAATATTTAAATTCCAAAAATAAAATTTTATTTTTCTGAAATGTTACAATCTTCCCCCTTAAATAAATTCGGTCCCCGAATTTAAATTTATACCCCCAAATACTAAAACATTTCGATAATCAGTTCAAATCAACGGGACTCCGAATCACGGAATACTCAGAAATATCATAGCGCATCGAGTGCACATGAAAACGAATGCGAAACTCAAAGTAAAACTCCGTCAAGCGTCACACAATCACTGGAGTTATAATGGAGATAAAAATCTCGAAATCTACTACTGAATCCAAATATACTATAGTCAAAATCATAATACGTATATAGTACACATCCTCTAAAAACTGAATAAAACACATGCAAAATATTTTTCGAATCGCCGTGTGATGCGTAACTCGCGGCACAAGAGGGGGGCACTCATTTGTAAAGTAGTAAATATATGTTTTGCTCAAAGTATACGTTCCGCCCTTTTGAAATATCCCGGAAGGTTTTCCTTTGTAAAGGTTCGTGTCACTCGCAGACACGTAGGAAATAGCGAGACTATAGCTCCTTTTTGAAAACATCTTGGTAACTTTTATGCATGCAAAAGTACTCAGGTACTGTCCTCATATCAGTCCTGCTCGGCCACTATATAATATAGTACCCAACATGAAAATACGATGCTCATGAATATAATCAGCCTCAAAAAGCGTATCTAACATCACGTGCATCTGGTGCGCACAGAAAACCAAGTCCAATACAAGTGCCACGAATGTGCATAAAAGCAAAACTAAGTGCAACAGGTGTGCACGAAAGTATCTGTCATGTGCAACTGGTGTGCACGACGACAATATCAAGTGCATCTAGAGTGCACGAAAAACTCAACCAAGCGCATCTATCATGCACGAATAAAATCTCAATCAAGTGCATCTGGTGTACATAAAATCTCATACCATGCGCCCAATTTGCACGAAAATCCAAATAAAGTCCGTCAGGTCTGCACAAAACAAAAAAAACATCTAGTGAAGTAAAGCGCACGAAAATGAACGTCAAGTGCAACGATGCACGAAAACATAATCTAGTGCAACAAATGCACGAAAACTTAAATCAGGGGCACTAGGTGCCTGAAAACTCATAAATGTCTCAAATGCGCATAAAAACAATACCGAGCGTGCAAAGGTGTATAAAATCATAAACGTGTGCAACTGCGTGCACAAAATCCATATCAATGCATTGCAAGAACATATGAGCTATACCGAGTGCATAAGTCAAAGTCAAGTGCATACAACATGCACGAAATCAAATCGACTGCATCGAAATAAATAGAGTCATAACTATATGCAGCCAAGGCACAAAATCGACATCAAGTGCAACCACTATGCACAAAACAAATATCATGAATCTGAATCATCAAAACTCAAGTCCAAGCGAAAAAGGTGTGATACTTGGATCATATAACGCAAATTGTAATAAATGACATTGAGGTACACCTCCTTCGATGTCGAAAAAAGCCGGTGCGCCCACAGCTGGCAGAGCAAGAACATCCACTTGCCTCCTGCTCACGGCTTAGCGTCCCATGTCTCTAGGTCCTTATCTTCACTGTGGATCACCAATCCCAAATCATTCTGTTCGTCGGCCCGGTTGGTGTAATGAGAGAAACAGTTCCGTTCTGGCACTACTCTGATAATCTCTTGTCCTATCAACATGACCACTCGCAAACGGCACGTTACTGATGGCGGCATCTGGCCCTCTGAATACGCGTGATACAACTGCTTCTGGGTGCAAATCTCTATCGATGCGGTGTCCTAAAAAGAACCTACTCAAGGTCTCTTCCGATCTCACTTATGCTGAACTGCACGGAGGTTGGCACTCTATTCTTAACCCTTTTCTTTTATCCGGACAGCTGCATCCTCATCATGGCTTTTCTCTGAAATTTGGCCGTATCCAATGCCTCTGTATACATATCAATCCTCTAGCATCAACGGGGAGTAACAAAAATTCGTTAATATCTCGCATGAACCTATTGTTCCACTCGTCGTCATTATCATCCACTTCGATGACATCTTTTGCTGTCTTCGTACGGCAATTCGTTCTCAGTTACATTAATCCGGAGTCTCTCACAAGGACTCGAAATTACGAACTCGGGTATCTTCACCACTCTGTGGAAGATATATAGCCGAACAAGTCCTCAGGAACACGTCCTAATCATCGGAGGAATATGCTTCATTCGTCCGTTCTCGATCAACTTACCATGCATTTGGGTGAGGTCCTTCTAACTGAATCTGGTCAACTTACTGATCTCACATCGGAGTATCCAACGAACAATGTCCTCTCTTGATCGATTTACTCTAGATCTGAGTAAGATCCTTTAAACTGGAATTCTTCAATTCAACTGAACCTGCGTCGGTGCATCAAATCAGACGAATCATCTTAGTCCCTCTATTCAAGATGGGCTAGCGGTCTTCTGTCACATCTCTGTCTGAAAGCTCCTATGGTTCCAGCTTATAAACTCTGGTAGCGACATCCCGTAAATCTTAGCAACAACTGGGTCATCTGTCTGCACGGTAGACACCATCACGACCTCTGGGTAGGCTGTACATCAACACTCCTCTCAATCTGGCAGTCACTATCAATGTCCCGATCATCCAGTACAGATCCGAACACTCGACTCAAACGAGAGATCTCAACACAAACACTATACCGCTACGTCCCTATGTCACCAGAAAACATCATGGTCAGCATTCATCCATGACGAGCTCGCTCTGACCGCATCTCTAACAGCGGCTCTCTCTGCGCTCAAACCCTGGAGACAGGAACCCCAAGCAGGTATCGATGAAGATAGATCAAAGAAACGAATAGAAATATAGTGAATAAGAAATGTACATCCTAAAGCAATTTAAGCGAAGTAGAGTATCGTAAGTATGCCGTGGAACATACATACGGTACATCACTCTACTCAATCTACCTACTCCATCAATCAAAATCAACCTATGCGATGAAAGTTCGGGTCTAATACCCTCTTAGTCAAGTCTAAGTTCCGTATGGTCAAGCCTAAACTTGAACCAAGGTTAAACCTAACGCTCTGATACCAACATTGTCACGACCCGGAACAGGCACGTGACTGGCACTTGAATCATGTGAAGTCTATAGGACCCCACCTAATTCAAGTAAGCCAAAGCCCAGAAATCTAAACCTTTTTAGGGAAAATAGTGGAGGTGTAGTTTTGAAATAAAGGTATAATGAAATCAAGTTTTTCTTTAAATGCATAAATAATGATATATGAAAATGCAAGTGAATTATACTATAGTTGAAGACATTTTTCGTCATTAAAAATTTGGGCAGCACCTCCCATGTATATTTTGATCCAAACCACATACAAGATATATATATATATATATATATATATATATATATATATGCATCCCCAAGCGGGAGCTAGCTCTTCGCCAATTGGCGGAATCAAAACCATGCAATAAACAAATATACGATGCTCAACAGCGAAGATCGGCACAGAAAGAATAAATGAATAAAGCAAGACATCAATAACACAAAAGAAGCGAACATACACCCATCGCTGTAAGTCTCGCAACACAAGTCTGACTAGGTCTACCAATATACAAAGTCTAGTTTCTGATTGATGGAGTTTATCTAGATACAATAGAAATAAATACAAGAGTGGGCATGATCCAATGTGTCCCACCTACTATAGCAAAACACCCTGAATGCAAGCTATGTGCTAGCGATACTGCTACCGATCCAAGCGGTCAAACCTGCAAGAAAACTGTGGCACAACGGGGGTAAGTTGCCAACTCGTGAGTAGAAAACATCAGCAGGTAGAAATCGATTAAATAACGATTCCTTGGTCATACTGTATCATAAAGGTAATACTATGGTATCTAAGGTGTCCATGCATGTATTTATATTAACAATATAATCAATGCCAATGACACATGTAAGAAAACCAAACCTCTAAATCATATGCATGTATGTATATGAGAATCAACTAACATGTGTCCATCAACGACACATCAAATCATGGAACCTGAGTGTCTAACACCGACACTCGAAACATCATGAAACCCGTGTCCAGCATCGACACGAAAATCCCTATATCTCGGGCTCCGTCAGTCCAGATCGGCCCATGGGCTCCGTCAGTCCGGATCGGCCCATATCCATCTGATCTCACGACCACGGTCGGTATCCTTCGGATATCCGCCGCGCTAAACTATCACCGGTAGGTAGTGATCCCCTGCCAGGCTCATCGTCTACATCTTGAGCTTATTACCCCGAGGTACCTTACCGGGACCACCATGCACCCGCAGACGGTTCATCCACTCCTCGAATCGGGTCTCGAAAACACGCTCAGAACCGAGAAAACTCATGGTGGACAAGAAATATCATATCAAGGGAAAAACCACCTTTTAAAAATATTTCAAGTTTCAAAAGGTATCTTGCGGTTTCCCAAATCCACAAAATCGAAATAAAACATCATATGAGAGTATATATATATATTACTACAGCAATGTATGTATACAAATGCATGTGGCATCTAAGTAAGAAATGCAATATTTAAACTAGCATGTGAAAGCAAGAATACAGCAATATAATTAAACTACCAGCAATCAGGTTATACAAGTGAGATGATGGTTTCTAATGTATACATGGCATGGCCATTACCGATGATGATGTGTGTGAGCCGGCAAGAAAGTGTACGTGTAATATACGCATCATCGGTAATAGTGCATATGTCATAGAAGACGAGATCGTAATAGCTAATGAAAGCACATGTATATTCAATGCAATGAGAATAACATAAACATAGAAGAATAGTAAACAGTAAGCGCAACATTATAAAATATACGTATCTATATCCGAGCCATACCGTTACCGTATTTGAAATTAATACGAATCGCTGTTTTTAGAAGGGTAGGGGCTACGTGTTTTTGAGAAAAGAAATATCATTTTGAAAATAAGTAGCCCCTTCAGGTTGCTCTTTGAAAAATACCTACGATTCGTTAGTTTTGAAGATAGGTATGACACTAAATCTAATCTAACATCTACTTAAGCAACTAAACTAATACAGTGTAGAAAGGGATTAAGAATCTATAATATATCCGAGTCGATGTATCTATCAGTCGGCGATCTAGCCAAGCATAACGTATGGTATAGTCCATCATACGGCATCCTCGAATCAAGAGTGCAGATCAATCATTACATATATAATCTCGTACGGTATCATCCGTCGCACTACATCATAATCAAGGGTACGGATCCAAGGTCACGTACATACTATTATCTTATCAAGTCACATGTTATCACATGTTCTGTGTATATCATCCAACGATCCTTAATATATCATATCATAACTTTACGACATCATGTCCGATCATATCGACTCATATCCATTAACATATGATATCTTCATCTCATGTGTATATGTATATGTATATATATATATGTATATATATATATATAAACATGCACACACACATATAGATACACACACACATACACACACACACATATAAATAAAAAAAATTCATATTATATGGTTGCGGGGGGTACTATACACCATCCACCCGACTTCCCCCGTAGATAGACATCTACTCACATGCTAATCTCCTTTCTTAGCGGAAGTAGATGTGCTTCGTCATCTCGGAAGTCCACGCGAAGGTACCTACAAATCAACACATATCGTAATGCTATTAAAACGAAGTTTGAAAACCGATACGGCACACGTATTGCTTATAGGTTAGAAACTATAGCTTACGCATGCAAAAACAACCAAATAACCCTAATCGTTGATGTACAAACGTCCAACGACCGAATCACATCAAGAAATTCAGAAATCCTAGTTTCAAATATCGGAAAACGTAGTCAAAACCAACTCAAAAAGCCTCCAGATTTTGGCACAGGGGATCTAGGACAAAACTAACAATACAGTAGCTAGGTAATGAGGAGTGTGAGCTACAGGACAAACCCTAACACCAAACTTCACAATTTTCCCTGCCATAATGCTACAGTAACCGTCCCCGCCTGTACTACCTTGGAGTTTTGGTCTCGTTCTTGTGTGGTAGTCTTCTAGTGGTCTAACTAGGTCAATGTAGTTGTTTTATTTTCTTATAAACATCCCAGGTTGCTCCAGATTCCCTTCTGATTATCACAACCAAAAGAAAACCGACATCGGGAAAATTCTAAGTTCGTGTACTTAGTTCTAGTCTTTGGTTTGGTTAGGAAATCATCACTAAAGTTTAGTAAACACTCACTACACCTCAATTACACATTTTTAATACACACAATCACCTAAACCACCTCTTGGAAATTTCAAATATCATAATTCTTCATTGGTTTAACTCTAAACTACTATGGGACATAGGAAAACTAAAGACTTAACAAAATGAGTATAAATATACCTCTTTTGGCAACTCAAGAAAATTCTTAGGTTGCCCAAAGTGCTCAAAATCCAAACTTGATGCATCCATGAGGTTTGTAGAGAGGCTGTGATCAATTTTAGTGAAGGTGGTGTGAGGTTTTGGCAAGGTTTTGGAGATGTTTTCATGAGGTAGAGGAGGGTGAAGGAGGAACTTGAGACAAAGAAGAAGAAGGATGAGTTGAGGAAAGAAGTGTAGAAATGAGATGAAGAAATCAAGGTCAAGGAGCTATACCCCCTCTCTCTCTCTCTAGCTCTCACTCTCACATGCTCATGCCTCCATGTCATGAGTGTGTCCCCCCTCTCTCTTCAATAATCTTTTCTTTTCCTTTTCTTCCCATATCTAATTAAAACCAATACCCCAAATACAAATCAACAAACATGCAACAAAATGCAACATGTCATGGTGGACTAGCCATGGATATTTTAAAAATACTGATTGGTTTAATCGTGATCAGTAGTGCACTAATCAAGTTTAATTTAAACTTGCATATAATTAATTATAAAAATGCCCAAATCTGATAAATATCTTTTTAATAAATAAATCCTTTTAAATCTCCAATTATTTTCCAAATATTGGTATATACTTATTCCATTTTACGAAAACCCCAATTCACAAATCGAATAGTTTTCACGAAATATATTATTTTAATATTTAAATTCCAAAAATAATATTTTATTTTCCTGAAATATTACATGTACCTACAGGTGATGGAGTCACCCTCTCTAAAGAGATGTCTTCTAGACTGATGAGAAGAGGGATTTGCATGATTGGTATATCTCTTGCTTAGGCAATTGAATCAATCATGAGTTGTTGTGTATCATACCAAATATTGCTTTTGCACTAGCTGCAATAAGAGTATATATTAATCCAATCCTGGAGTAACATTGGGAAGGAGTTATGAACATAAGTAGATGTTCTTAGTATATGGTAACGGCAGCCTCCTTCAAGAGGCAGTTATCATTTCTGGCTTCCAAGGTGATCTGGATGACAGAGTGGCTGTCAGAGTTATAGTTTTCCTTTCTTTTAGGGGCAGTATGTTTGACAGGTGTTCCAAGCGGATACTGAGGGAGGCATGGCGCATGATACTAATTAAATTCATTGGATGATACAATCTAAGAAATTTGTTGGATTTGGAGTTCATTTGTGAACTGGGTCCCGTCAGATATCCAGACAAATTCTAAGACAGGTATTGCTCATTTTGGAAGATAGTCTTTCTCCGCGAAGTTGAGATATAGACAGATAAAGATAGTAACATTGGAGCGGATTCACCCACTGAGGCTATTTCTCGAACGCAATAGTTTCACAAACTAGATTTGCGAGACTGATTAGTAGAGAAGTTGGGTGTTCGGTATCACACGGGCTGTGAGTATATGACACCGCAATAATTAGCTTTAAGTGAAAGTGGGAGATTGTTGGCTATAGTGCCCTCAAGTCAATTATTGTAATCGCAGGCATACGATTGTGATGATTGAGGGAGGACTTATACAGGTAGAACAGTCTTACTCGATATGATAATATGCTATCTGGTTTGTCTTTATCATCATGTACATGCTTTATGTGGTATTACAGATCACTGTTACATGTTGATAGAGCCCATAGGATTATTGCTTGACTACCAGCATTATGATGGAGATCATATACATGGGAGCTGGGTGGTCTATAAGCACATCCTTAAATGTCCCTAGTCGAGAGAGTATCGAGACTGGGCATTGATACTCCGGAGTAAACTAGTGTATACTTATCGAGACCCCGACGAGGTGTGGTGGCCGGTCTCACAACCCATTGTTGTCAGTCAGTCACCTAAGATAGTATACAGGTGCTCATTGGGTTATGAGTACACTAGATGGACTCACCGGGAACATGCTAGTTGGTATTATACCTATTGTCAGATAGTAGTTCCCAGGTGACATGGGTACAGGTTAGTCTGTCGACATGAGATCGTCATTTATCTCGTGTGAGTTCCCACTGTGCTTTGATTACTACTTTACCACGGCTCAAAAGAGTCGTGCAAACAGGTTTTAGTTGGGTACAGTCCTGAGCCACATGGAGGCAGTGAGCGGATCGTCGAGGATTCGTCTCTCCCGATATTGGGGGTTGATGTCGTGAGGTGCATGGGTGTCCATCACCAGAAATCCTTGGCTAAGGTAGACAAGAATTACTGATTTGGATCAGTAGTTTCTCAGTGGGTGATGGGCTTTATACCGAAATGAAATATCGCGTTATTAGGGGTCTAACTTTATCCATCCCCTAGACTCGATATATGATACTCTTAGATGAATAGACCGAACTGTACGGAGATTGTCACTGACAGGCTTAGTAGGGGTTCAGATGAGTTTTCTCGTCGGCCTTCCTTTCGCTCAATACCTGTATAGCCGTTACGTACAGCTAGTGCCGCTGAGGTGCTTGTGGTTAAACCCACTGCCAGCGTATTGAAGAGTCTTTAGAGTCCCACACAGAAGGTTTCCTTGGTTCTAGCGAAACGATGTAGTAGCCGTATTGCATATGTGCAGGGTTCCGATCGATTGATTGTACTATGTACCAGGACTTTCTATCAGACAGTTGATAATACTAGCCGGCTCGGGTTTGAGCCGAATTATTAAATCAGGTATTGATTTAATAATTTACGTATATGTATTTCGATAAATATATATTCTATTATTATTTTCTTTGTGTTATTCTATCTATTCAGTTATTCAAATTTTGGTACAAATACAGGTATGTATATAAAGCAGATGTAATCCGTATTTATACGGATAACATTCTAGAAGGTGGACACCTCATTTTGGATTTGACCATTTATTTTAGATGGATAATGTGGTGGAAAATTGAGGGAGGGGAGTATGGTGAGAACCATACTTGCATAGTGTGCACAAATGAATTGTTTATTCTTTTGTGCAAACTATTCAAGCATGGGCTTGATATTATATTGAAAGAATTGGTTTTACAAAACCTAGCTTCTCATTTTATCTCTCCATGGATGGCTCATTATTTCTGAGAGATGAGTTTTCTTCTCACCATCATGCTTCACTCTCCTCTCTTCAGTTTCTTTAGTTCCTGCACCTTCATGCTCAACCTCCTCTCTACAATCTCATGAGTTGAGAATCAAGAGAGGAGGTGAGTTGGATAAATACTTAGAACAATCACTACATCCTAGGCATTATAGATTAGCAACCTAGAATCCCTAGTTGCTTCACTTTCTTTTGATGTAGAGCTAGAGCCATGAGCTACATCTCTTAGATGGATCATCTTCGACGAAGGAAGACCGGCGGCCAAGATCAATCGAGCACGCCTTAAGGAGCTAAGAAAGATGTTGGAAGACCGAAGGATTTGGTTCGTTCGGTATAACAACTCTATCATAGTAGATTAGCTCTTGTTAGTTAGCTAGTATAGATTTATGGTTCGATCTTTTGATCGGGTTCGCTAGCGCCAAGTTTTTAAACGCCAATTTTGTTCCACACCGGTCACGGTAGATGGCCAGGACGCTATCGTAACCCAACATTCATGTAGGTGTCTTTTAAGTGACCTCTCGTGCCATGATATACGTTCCGTACCAATATACCCATTTATCCCCGTGTAATGTATTGTATAGATTATATTTACAAGTCTTGGCTGAAACCATGGATACAAAATGTTCAAGTTCATATTCAGGATGTAATCATGTATTCAAGTAGTCATGTCAAGTTATAACCAAGGTTCGGTCAAGTCAAGTGAAGTATACACGTTTGAATTTGATATTTGAATTCGAGTATTCATGTTCACTATCAAGTATTCGTGTTTGATTTTGGATTCAGGTTTGAGGTTGGACTCAAACTGAGTCAGACACTTGTAAACCGATTTAACTCTTGAATTCTTAGGTTCGGGAGTTATCGGCAACTGTTGCACACGGACAGCAGGATTTTTGTCTTTTTTCCAAGACAATTGCCATTGATAACTCCTGTTAAGTTTTTTAACCTGGATAGGCAAGAACTCACTTTCTCCGGCTCCCTGGAGCTCAAGAGAATTGATCCTGATTAAACCTATATTTACTAAAGTCCTTAAATGTTGTTTTGTATATCTCGAGGGGGTTTTATGAAAAATATTTTAATATATATTAAAAATAAAACCTCGATGGTGATTTATATTACTTAGGGTTTTCATGAGCATGTGTTTCAAGTATTGAGGTATTTTAATGATAAATACCTAGCTTTTAAAATTTTACAGTATTTTATTGAAAACTAGTTCCTTTTAGTAACTTGATGGTATTTTATTGATAATTTTTAATCTTTCATTTTTAAAAAAACATAGTTTCATAATATAATGAAAAAATGGATTTATAATTTTATATAATTTTTAATTTTTAGAAAATTAGTTTTACTTAGAAAATTCGCATTTCTTAAAAACCGTATTTTATATCCTTTCGAGATTGAATACTCCGTGAGGAGTGTTGCATCTCGCTCTACTATCCCTAAGATGTGCGATAATCTGCACAATCTATTAGTGGGTCCTCTAACAAGGGTTGCAGATGCATAATTGCAAAGGAATACTAAATACCGATTTAAAAGAAACCCGGTTTCAAAGTACGTGGTATTTTATTGTAAAGCTTATTCTTCGAAACAAATATACATACAAATAGGCATCGTTCTATGAAACCAAAGTGTACGTGTGGTGTAGGTCATTACCCCTTGAAGTTTTTCCTAAAGGTATAGTTTTAACAAAATGAAAAGAAGTGATAATAAAGTTCAAGGTCTTTTAATGAAAATGTCTAATTATGGTTGTTTCACATGAGATTCTTAGTTAAACTTGATTCTAAACAATGGTATTTAAATTTACATGTAATGTTTAAAATTAGGTTGATCAAATTATAAAGTAAAAGGGAGTTTCTATGGCTTAGAAAAAGAATATCGGTAATAACTCCACTTTATCGATATAAAATTTAAAGATGAATTTCTATGTAAAGAAGGAGAGTTGGGAGGGACTTACGGTTTGAATATATCAAGAAGAGGTTAAGGAAGAGGGAAAGAACTTCGTAGTGTCGCAGGAGCTCCGGAATCGGTTTCGATCTTCGATGGAAGAAGCTTGTTCGCTAACCCCACTTTACTCCACTTGCACTTAGGAACTTTTGAGAGAGTTTTTGCTAGAATTTTCAGAATGGTGAAGAGCTGTGGCATGTGGTGGTATTTATAGTGGAGAATTAGGGTTTGGGAATTAAAAATGTGGATGAAAAATCATTAAAATGGTGTTAATTGGTGAATTGAAGGGTCTCTGTTTGATTGCATGGAAATCAAATATTGCAGAGGATTTGAGGGGAGTTGAAGAGACGAGTGTGCAAATCACGGAACAATTTGGGCACATCCGAACTGTCCCCGCCGGCCTATTGGGCATATCCGCCGGTCGATTTTAAGGCAAATGCCTCGAGATTCGTGCCACCAGATTAACTTTGTATTTACACCATTTTCCACATGTTTGATTTTTCTGAACTTTTCATTTCCCCATGTACGTCCAACCTTTTGGGCTTCCAAAAAGTTAAAAAGAAAAATCAGAAAAATAATTGTGCCTGATTGGAATCGAACACACATGCTACGTCACAGTAGTGTAGAGGCTTTATCAGTGAGCTACAAGTTGCTTCTTGCTTTTATTTAACAAAAGTGACTTATAACTCAAACATTAGCTGTAATACTCTTTTCTTGTATATTAACATGAAAATTTATGTACAGAGATTTCAGAGTCGTTACTAGCATCATGTTTTTATGATATATACTATATGATAGAGTAACTGAGCAGGACTGGTCTGAGAACAATACCTGAGTATTTTTGCATGCATCGACATTTACCGAGTGGATTTTAAAAAAGGAGCTATAGTCTCACTATTTTCCTACGTGTTCATGATTGACACGAAATTTTACAAAGAAAACCCATCTAAATCATTTTCAAAAGGGGCGAGACGTATATTTTAATCAAAACGTATATAGATATATATCTATTTCTTTACAAATGAACGTCCTCTACTTGTGCCGTGATATACGCATCGCACGGTGATTTGAAAAGTATTTTGCATACACTTTTAGTCAGTTGTTTAGACGATTTCACAAGGATGCGTACTATATATATGTTATAGTCTTAATTATATTATATTTGATTTTAACAGTAGATTTCGAAACTTGCATATTCATCATAACTCCCATGATTGCAAAACGCTTGATGGAGTTTCGATTTTTGAGTTTTGCACTCGTTTTTATACGCATGCGTTGCACTATGATATATTTTACGTATTCGTGATTTTGGAGCCCCGTTGATTTGATAAATTTACTCAAATGTATTAATATTTAAGGGGTTTAAATTTAAATTCGATGACCGAATTTATTTAAGGGGGGAAGATTGTAACATTTCAGAAAATATAAAATATTAATTTTGGAATTTAAATAATAAAATAATAAATTTTATGATTATTATAAAAGTATGGAAAATTAGTTTTTATGGAATGGTATGATTATATAAATATAATTTGGCAAATAATTGGAATATTAATATGAATAGGGGGGCAAGAAAGTAAGGGTGAGAGAGAAAGAAAGAGAGAGACAGAGAGAAGTTTCTACAACCCTCTCTTCCCTTCTTCATTTCTTCATCTCCTCCATTTTTCTTTAACTCACTACCACCCTCGCTACCACCATACAACCCCTCAAAACTCCACCAAAACCTTATACAAACTTCCCAAAAATTATTCCTAAGCTCACTACAAGCATCATGGTAGGATCAATTTATAGTCTTGAGCACATTTGGCCATCTTAGAATTTTCTTGAGTTGCTTTTTGAGGTATAATACTCACCTTTCACTAAATTTTTTTATGTTTCCTAACCTCCTATATTAGTTTAGAGTTAAACAAGTTATGTTTAGTGAGCTTGGAAAATTCTAGGGTGATCTTTGGTGGTTTGAATGAGTAGTAGTGTTATAGTAGAGAGTTTAGAGAGTGACTACTAGCCTTTAGTGATAGAATCCCTGGTCTAAGTGAGTTTAGAAGTCCCAAAACACGAACTTAGAATTTTCCGATATCGGGTTTCGTTGAAATTGTGGTGCTCAAATGAAATCTGAAATGACTCGAGGACTCTGAAAAATATTTTGCAGATACAGTAGGATGTGCAAACTATTAGGAAGATACCGTAAAAGCCCAAGCCACCATCTCCTTACCTTGGCCACCAATTTATCCAATATGGCCGCAATTTGCGGCCTGACCTTAGAGTTAGGGTTTGGTTCTTGGTCCATAGCTCAATCCTCTGATAACTAGGTCTATCCAATGTGTAGAATGTCCTAATTTCATCTTGGGTAAAATCTGGGAGTGTTTTACTGAGTTTCAGATTTTGTATTACTACTTTTGAAAACTAGATTTTTGATATTGAGTTTTGACTGGGTCGTTTGACGTTTGTACATCAACGTCGGGAATTGTTTGGTTAATCTTGTATGCTTGGACTATAGGTTCTAACCTATGTACACTTGTCTTGCCCTATCGGTTTTCAAGAGTTGATTTTGATTTCATTACGATATACATTTAATTGTTGGTACCTTCATGTGGACTTCAGGGACAACGAAGGAGAGCAATACGTTCATCGACTTCGGCTAGAGCGAGGATAGTAGGTAAGTAGATGTATATCAACGGGGGAAGTCGGGTGGATGGTGTATAGCACCCCCGCAACTGTAGTATTATGGTACCTATATATAGCTATATATATATATATATAAACATTAGATATGTATGCTTAGCTAATAGGGTTCTAGGAGACTATAAGCGATAGTAAGCGTACTCGTAGGGAGGTATGTCCTTAGTTCTTATTTTCTTAGCCTTGAGCAATTGGTATATATGTTGTACACACACAGTTATATGTGTGTGTGTGTGTGTGTGTGTGTGTACATATATACGTGTAAGTTTGAGGATAACTTCGATATAACATCACGAGATGAGGATTTGACATATTAGAATGATATAAGTCGATATGATCGGACATGATGTCATGAGGCTATGTTATATGATATGAGATGAACTATCATGATATGATACAATATATTATTTAAAGATTAGGAGAAATATGTTCCGCCACGGCAGCGCCCCGGCCGTCTTTCCGAGGCCAAAATGCGGAATCAAAAATTTTCCTTACTTGGAAACTGGCGCTACCGCGGACAATGAAAACCCGGATCGTAACCATTAACCTAATGCTAGCTTAACAAGAGATGGGAAGAGAAGTATACCGAGTGATCCGAGTCCTCCGGTCTTCTCGTCATCATCCCGATCTCCCGCGGAAAGTCTTGTCTCCACATCGTCGCCTCCTCGCCGGAAGGGCACCACACCGCCTGCGTCTTTTACGGGCTCCAGCCTCAATACCGAGGCAACTCGGGCATGAAGCCGGCAACTCGACATGCTCAAGATATGCTGTAGAATGTGTAGTGTAGAGGCTATGTCATATTTAGGGTTTGTTGCCTTTGAAGATGATGGAGGAATCAAGACTAGAAAAATGGTGCTTGCATTTTTCTAGCATGAAAAATGAGATCAAGAAAATGAAACTCTCAAGAATGAAAATTCTCATCTTTTTCTTTCTCTCAACCATGAAAAACTTATCATCATAGAAAAATGGTGGAGGAAAGAATATGAAGCATGAAGGGAGGTGAGTGTAGGAGAAAAGGATGGGTGACCATATCAAAAGCAAAGCTCACATCACTTCTAATCAAGAATCAAATCCTTTCTCATCACTTCTAATCTCAAAAAGCAAGGATAAGAAAGAAAAAGGATCTCATCATGAAAAACTATCATGATGCCACCAATATGCAAGATACCCCCTCCCCAAATGTAATTTGCAAAACTGCAAATTACCCCCTCCATCGGAAAAGTCCGGCCGGGAAAGAACAAAGGAAAACCGGCCGGAACGGAATGCAAACTGGCAACTCCAGAAAACTGGTCCCGTAATAAATTACAGGAAAACCCCGATACTGTGCATACACACCAGCATCTGTATTCCGTCCGGATACAAATGCAATGAGACAAAATCTACACTGTACTAAACTAGGACCGGCTTAAGCCAAAGCCGGCTAGTAAAATCCGTCCGATCCTGATCCGTGCAATACCGCACGTATCGGATCGAACCCTGCCATATAACCATACGGCCAGTAGTACAAAACTGTCCGATCCTGATCCGTGCAATACCGCACGTATCTGATCGGACCCTGCCATATCTCCATACGGCCTCTACAGCGTTTCGCCCGAAAGCTTGAGTAACTGAAAGTGTGGTGGACTCTAAAGCCTCGTCAATACTATGGCTGTGGATTTAACCACTAGCACGTCAGAGGTATAAGCCAATATGTGACGGGCCACCAGCTATTGACTAAAAGAGACGTCGATGAGCGAACTCATCCTGACACCCTACTGAGCCTGTCCGTGACAATATCCGTACAGTCCGGTCCGTTCGACTATGAGCATCGCATGTCGGGCCTAGGGGGTTGGTAAAAGTCAGACCCACAAAAGCGGTACAAGTCGTGTCGGAGTGTAGCCCAGAACGCCCTGAGATACTACTGGAATACCTACCAGTAAATCTCCTGCCTCGGCCAAGGGCTTTGCGTAAAGGCTCTCCTAGACACAGCGCGACCTCACCCCCAATACCGGGAGAGACGAACCCCTGAAGATCCGCTCACTGCATCCATGTGGCTCGGGACTGTACCCAACTAAAACTTGTTTGCACGACTCCTTTGAGCCGTGGTAGGGTAGTAATCAAAGCACAGTGGGAACTCACACGAGACAAATGACGATCTCAGGTCGATGAATTAACCTGTACACATGTCACCAGGAAACTGCTATCTGACATCTGGTATAAGACAACTAGCAGGTTCCCGGCGAGTCCTGTCCGGTGTACTCATAACCCAATGAGCACCTGTATACATCTTAGGTGAACCAACTGACACCAGTGGCTTGTGAGACCGGCCACCGCCCCTCGTCGGGGTCTCGACTGTATACACTAGTCTACTAATGGAGTATCGATGCCCTGTCTCGAAACTCCTACGACTAGGGACCTTTTAAGGATGTGCTTATAGACTACCAGCTCCCACGTATATGATCGCCATCATACTGCTGGTAGTCAAGCAAGAATCCTAGGGGCTCTATCAACGTGTAATAGCGACATGTCAGGTCACCTAAAGCAGTACACGATGATAAAGATAAACCAGATAGCATACTATCATCTCGAGTAAGACTGTCCTACCGGGATAGGTCCTCTCTCAATCATTGCAATCACGTGCCTGTGATCCAATAATTGACTCTGAGGGCACTATCTCCAACAATCTCCCACTTGCACTCAAGGATAATTATTGCGATGTCGCGTACTCACAGCCCGTGTGATACCGAACACCCAACTCCTCTACTAGTCAGTCTCACAAAGCTCGTTTGCGAAACTATTGCGTTCGAGGAATAGCCTCAGTGAGTGGATCCGCTGTGATGTTTCTTTCTATGTCTCTCTATATCTCAAGTTCGCGGAGAAAGCCATCTCCCGAAATGATCAATACCTGTCTTAGAATGTCTGGATGTCTGATGGGACCTAGCTCATAAATGAACTCCAAATCCAAACTTCTTAGACTGTATCGTCAACTGAACTTAATCAGTATCCTGCGCCATGCCACCCTCAGTATTGCCTTGGACCACCTGTCCAAAATACTGCCCCTCGTCAGAAGGAAAACTATAACTCTGGCAACCTCCTTGTCGTCCATGTCACCTTGGAAGCCTGGAATGATAACTGTCTCCCAAAAGAGGCTGTCGTTATCATATCCCTAGAACATCCACTTATGTTCTAAAACTGCTTCCGACTGTTTCTCAAGGATTGGATCAATGTCAACTTATTGCATCTAGTGCAAGAACAACATCTGGTGTGGTACTTGACATCTCATGATTGACTCAATTGCCTAAGCAAGTGATCTGCCAATCATGCACATCCCTTTCCCCTTTAGTCTGTAAGACACCTTTAGAGAGGGTGACTCCATTACCTGCAGGTACACTACCATGCCAGGAGTCGTCCATTCTAAATACTCATAGAATGCTGTCAAGGTACCCAGATTGGGAAACCACCCAAATCTAGATCTAAAACCATAGATCTAGTAACCAGAATGTCTGATGTAATATCCAAGTCCTGTGTGGAGAAACAACTGTGTGACAACCAAAGTATAACCGATCGTAGTATAGGAATATCACTTCCTACTCTGTGTATGTCATCCAATTACCATGACATCACACCCTACTACCTTCTCAACAGATCCATCCCCTATTCTGATGACGTCAAACCTATGACTGTCATGTCAGAAATAGATGATCTATCTCCGCTATATCTGCTTTAGTCTATAAATAGACATAAGCTACCTGTCCACCAATGCTT
The DNA here is from genome assembly GCA_030015575.1 of Agapanthus africanus. NCBI lineage: Eukaryota > Viridiplantae > Streptophyta > Magnoliopsida > Asparagales > Amaryllidaceae > Agapanthus > Agapanthus africanus. The sequence goes on from JASDDO010000014.1 coordinate 495,812,598, forward strand.
CCGCTGCTCCCACTGACTACGACAACCCTCTGGCAGAGTCATATACACGTACACTTCTGAAGCTAGTTCAGAACGACGCTATATTCATCCTCCTGCCGGGTCTCGCAGCCTGGAACAACAGCAATGGCAAGTGTGGGTAAACAAGAACTTCCCTGTCACCGTCCTTGAGGCTACCGGAGCACCTCTCGGGTGCCTGAAGTTACCCACCTTATCTGTGGAGTGGCCAATGGAATGTCAAGCCAGATTGAATCTTTAGGTTCCTTATCAAATCTTCAGTAATCGTTTGCGATTCTGGAATCACTTCCAGTTCTACCATACTCCCACTACTTTTTTTGAAAAAATCCATTTTTAATAAAATTGTGGCGAGTCTAAAACAATATTTCTATTGATCTGCCAGATGGTAGAAAGTCAACCCTCGTCATAGCCTGGGTCAACCCACAAACAGCCATTACAGAAACGTGCCTTGAGTTGTCCAGTGTCTGGTTTTAATCATAAGCCGGACAACTCCCCGTACCTTAACAATGTCAAGATATGAACTGTTCTATATCCAATATAGAAACAGAGGCGCTGATTTAATTGAACTAGATTCAAATCATGCAGCTATCTCCAGTGCATGTCAACTAAATGGAAGGAGGCCGATCAGCGTTACTCAACTTAGGAATGTTTCCAATTATGAGTAACCTGAAAGAGAAGCTAGTTCTCTTAATCATTACTATCAACTGAACACCATACACAAGTATCTACATCTTCGATCACTTTGAAGAATCCCGATACTTGCTACAACTCGTTCTCTACTCTATTCAAATACCTATAACTCCTCAAAACATAGATCCTGTGTTCCTACGAAACACATGTCTAAGAACTAGAGAAGTTAAAAGTAAACAGAATATAGTATGAGGACCAACCCCTCTGTCCTAATGGACACTGGACAACATACAATACTCTGTATAAGTCCGCTGAGTCTAACAACTCTTTCACTGTGCGTCGTAGGTTGAAAACTGTACTTATGGTTACGAAGAATTACACCGCTGTTTAATGCTCCTTACCTAACTATCCACTGATATAGGTAAATGTCATCGACATAATATCAAAAGGTATATCTCACTCTATGAAAATAGACGTACAGATATATCAATTTGAAATTGGTGCACAACAGCGGATATTCAAAATCAAATATTTGCCGACCGGCAAACAGCCCAGATGATCTCCTCAAATATCACCGATTACAACGAATCCCGATATAATGAGGATGATCACTCTATTCCCAATAACTTACTCCCACTCAACATCTGTAAAACCATACAGATGTGAGAATCAAACCTGGTAAATACATACCCTGGAGCAAGTGTCAAATCGGGAAATCAGTTTTCTTTTAACAGTACACAGCTGAACTGAAACATTGAAATGTTTCGATGGGGTATCCTGGTATTCTTAGTAATGCCTCTTCCATTATCCAGATTCACAACTATAACCGTATAATTCTTTGCCACCTCTCCAAATCCCTTTATATGTCTTTAGTCATTACCGTCTGCACACCCCTTTAGGCCAAATGGTTTTCTTCCTTCCCTACATTTCGGCACCAGCCTATGGTTTGGAAGAAGACTATCCAATAAGCATAAAAGGTGTACTGTCCTAATCCTAGGAGCACTCGCAAAGCGAGAGAAGGTGAAGATAAAAGACAACCGAATAAACCTTATTCCTATTTCTCCTGAACCAGAATCCATCCCCGAACTAGAACAAGTTCCTTTCGAGTTTGTATATAACCATACGATGGAGTATCCAAATAAACTGTGGATCTTCGTAGTGATACGGAGTGTCTTGGAGAAATACAAAGGTGATTTAGGATTGGCGAAGAAATACTTGGTTTGGTCATGAATATCAGTCGCATTTTACTTTGCCCTCTTACTAATCCCTTGCTTTGTCTTAATCTTAATACCTTCTGCACACCGTTTAGGCTAATCAGTTTTCTTCATTCCCTACCGGTCGGCACCAGCCTAAGGTTTAGAAGAAGACTATCCAATTTACGTAATAGGTGTACTATATCCTAAACCAGGGAGTACTCGCAATGAGAGAAGGTGAAAAGAAAAGACAACTGAATAATCCTATTCGTTTTCTCCAGAACCAGAAACCATCCTCGAAGTCCTTCGAGTTCGTATATAACCATACGATGGTTTTGTCCAATGGAAGTGGACGTTCGTAGTAATACGGGGTGTCCTGGAGAAAAGGGTAAAAGTAGGAGTTGCAATGAGGTTTGCAACTCTGACAATCCAAAAGCCAGTGTTAAGAAGGTTCGTTCAACTTGGTCACTGAGTCATAGTCCAGGGTCGGGTCAATGGTCGCTGCCAAAGAGAGAGAGAAAAGAAACACTCAGCGTGCACTCTAACCTAGATCAGAATGGTTACCAATTTATCTAATCAGGAAACCTCCCACTGTAACCTCAAATTCTCCTCCAAACCTGAAAGAAGAATTAGTCGGGATCACCCGAGGAGTAAACCAACTCATCAGTGGGAATCGGGATCCAACTATCATCGCATGATAACTTGACGGAATCCACTCAAGTCACCACACTCCAGAAGGTATGCGCATGCCTGGCAAGTTTCAGTTCTTTTGAAACTCCCGATGTGATTTTTACCCCTAGGACCCAAGTGACCTTGATTGAGCCAACATATCAAAGGATCCTAGTCAAGTTCAACCCGTCATTATCTTGATTGCATTAGACCCACCCGCACGAATCCTTGACTGAGCCAAAATGACCGCACGACTGTCCTAACCAATCTCATATCCAGGCAACAGAAAAGCACTACATAGCTACCGAACACTACGCCTCGGCTAAGCACGACATACGCAGCACGAATACTAAGTAATACTAATCTGAAATGACGGAGGGCTACGAATGGTTTTTGGCGAAAAACCTTTTACCGTAATGAACTTGATATCGTTGAAGGAACTGGATAACTTTTTATAAAAATATAGTGACGAAAACCTTTGCTAAAGAGGTCACTCCCGGTGAAGGGATCTCGGCTCTTTCCCCGTAGAATGAGGTGCAGGATATTCCAACTGAATACCACGATGCAAAGCAAAAGTAATCGGCTATAGTGAAGTTAATGCCCTGACGCAAACTTCTGTCCAAGGGGTCACTCCCGGTGAAGGGATCTCGGCCCTTGCCTCGTCGACTGAGGAGCAGGATATTCCAAATGAATACCACGATGCAAAACAAAAGTGAACGTCCTTGCAATAACAGCTTTTTGAAAAATGTTCCAACAACATCAGATTAGGTTTGTTTATCTTGCATTGATCCGAATCAACGCAGTCCCATCAAATGATCACACCACAAAGAACGAAAATATACTGATGTACGTATATGCCATCCGCATTCGCCACTGGGTCCCGTCATCACCCGTTAGGTTACTTAACTAACGACAGAGCGGGGACTGGACTAGCGCGGATGCAAAACATATACAACATCTACTAATATATATACCAATATATTATATTCGCTCAAGGCGTGATAAGAATGCAACATCACAGAAATGTACAGCATCACAGAACAATACAGATATCTGGGATCCCCGGGTTTCACAGAGCCGCTGCTGAAACCCGACGTTCCCCTGGTCGTGTGGATAGCCTGTGCAATGAAATCCTAGACCCCTACGGGCGCGGCAAGTCACCCGCCAAAACCTGAAGCGAGGCAGCCCCCTTCAGCACCATGAATAGTCCACCCAGCACTTCATGGAATCCGGTAGCTTGGGCACCCCTCCTGGGTCAACCTGTACCCCCTACGAGTGCGGCGAATAGCCCGCTAATCCTAGAGTGAAGCCCCCTCCGTCTCAATGCCATGAGATGCGGGCCCGTTGCCCTCTAGAACCCGGCTATCAGTGCACCCCTCCGCGGGGTAATCCTAGTACAGAAAGTAAAATATACATACAACGGGTACATCGACCGCAACCAGGTCGTGCCCCAAAAGAATGATACAAACAGGCAGTGACGGCAGTCCACATGTCGGACGCTCGCCCCGCAATATCAAATGTACATATAAAACAAAACTGTACTAACATTGCATCCAGGCTATCCCCCACGACCGATCTGCAACAACACAGCATAAACATAGAACATCAACGTGAAAATCACGTTCGCAAATCCGTCTAACCGGGCTATAGCAGTTAGACAGGATTTACCGATCAAGTGATATTCACGGTCGCAGATATAATGTAAATACTGTGAAATACTGTGTTTAAAATATCCAATCGATCAAAAATTAACAAGTGGGCCCCCAAGTAATACTGTAGCACTCACAGAAATTCTGGGCCCAATTTTAATTTCCCAAAACCCCCAAAAACAGCCCACAAGCCCACTGGAAAATTTGGACACAGTGAAGACACCAACACGCGGCGGAACCGCGGCCCAAGGGGGGGTTTGGCCGCGGTTCTGCGCTTGAGTCATCGACTGACTGCGTCGAATTTTTACAGCAGTCTTAGAATTTTCAGTACATTAGTTTTTTACAACCTGAAAAATTTTTAGAGCTCAGAAAAAATCGACAGAAAACTGATGCACACAAAAACGCGGTTTTTGAAATTTTGGTCGATCGGATAAGTAAAACGCATTAGAACAAGCTAGGCAAGGTTAATGGCGTGGCTCTGATACCATGTTCTGCCACGGCAGCGCCCCGGCCGTCTTTCCGAGGCCAAAATGCGGAATCAAAAATTTTCCTTACTTGGAAACTGGCACTACCGCGGACAATGAAAACCCGGATCGTAACCATTAACATAATGCTAGCTTAACAAGAGATGGGAAGAGAAGTATACCGAGTGATCTGAGTCCTCCGGTCTTCTCGTCATCGTCCCGATCTCCCGCGGAAAGTCTTGTCTCCACATCGTCGCCTCCTCGCCGGAAGGGCACCACATCGCCTGCGTCTTTTACAGGCTCCTGCCACAATACCGAGGCAACTCGGGCATGAAGCCGGCAACTCGACATGCTCAAGATATGCTGTAGAATGTGTAGTGTAGAGGCTATGTCACATTTAGGGTTTGTTGCCTTTGAAGATGATGGAGGAATCAAGACTAGAAAAATGGTGCTTGCATTTTTCTAGCATGAAAAATGAGATCAAGAAAATGAAACTCTCAAGAATGAAAACTCTCATCTTTTTCTTTCTCTCAACCATGAAAAACTTATCATCATAGAAAAATGGTGGAGGAAAGAATATGAAGCATGAAGGGAGGTGAGTGTAGGAGAAGAGGATGGGTGACCATATCAAAAGCAAAGCTCACATCACTTCTAATCAAGAATCAAATCCTTTCTCATCACTTCTAATCTCAAAAAGCAAGGATAAGAAAGAAAAAGGATCTCATCATGAAAAACTATCATGATGCCACCAATATGCAAGATACCCCCTCCCCAAATGTAATTTGCAAAACTGCAAATTACCCCCTCCATCGGAAAAGTCCGGCCGGGAAAGAACAAAGGAAAACCGGCCGGAACGGAATGCAAACTGGCAACTCCAGAAAACTGGTTCCGTAATAAATTACAGGAAAACCCCGAAACTGTGCATACACACCCGCATCTGTATTCCGTCCGGATACAAATGCAATGAGACAAAATCTACACTGTACTAAACTAGGACCGGCTTAAGCCAAAGCCGGCTAGTAAAATCCGTCCGATCCTGATCCGTGCAATACCGCACGTATCGGATCGAACCCTGCCATATAACCATACGGCCAGTAGTACAAAACTGTCCGATCCTGATCCGTGCAATACCGCACGTATCTGATCGGACCCTGCCATATCTCCATACGGCCTCTACAGCGTTTCGCCCGAAAGCTTGAGTAACTGAAAGTGTGGTGGACTCTAAAGACTCGTCAATACTATGGCTGTGGATTTAACCACTAGCACGTCAGAGGTATAAGCCAATACATGACGGGCCACCAGCTATTGACTAAAAGGGACGTCGATGAGCGAACTCATCCTGACACCCTACTGAGCCTGTCAGTGACAATATCCATACAGTCCAGTCCGTTCGTCTATGAGCATCGCATGTCGGGCCTAGGTGGTTGGTAAAAGTCAGACCCCCAAAAGCGGTACAAGTCGTGTCGGAGTGTAGCCCAGAACGCCCTGAGATACTACTGGAATACCTACCAGTAAATCTCCTGCCTCGGCCGAGGGCTTTGCGTAATAGCTCTCCTAGACACAGCGCGACCTCACCCCCAATACCGGGAGAGACGAACCCCTGAAGATCCGCTCACTGTCTCCATGTGGCTCGGGACTGTACCCAACTAAAACCTGTTTGCACGACTCCTTTGAGCCGTGGTAGGGTAGTAATCAAAGCACAGTGGGAACTCACACGAGACAAATGACGATCTCAGGTCGATGAACTAACCTGTACACATGTCACCAGGGAACTGCTATCTGACATCTGGTATAAGACCAACTAGCATGTTCCCGGCGAGTCATGTCCGGTGTACTCATAACCCAATGAGCACCTGTATACATCTTAGGTGAACCAACTGACACCAGTGGCTTGTGAGACCGGCCACCGCCCCTCGTCAGGATCTCGACTGTATACACTAGTCTACTAATGGAGTATCGATGCCCTGTCTCGAAACTCCTACGACTAGGGACCTTTTAAGGATGTGCTTATAGACTACCAGCTCCCACGTATATGATCGCCATCATACTGCTGGTAGTCAAGCAAGAATCCTAGGGGCTCTATCAACGTGTAATAGCGACATGTCAGGTCACCTAAAGCAGTACACGATGATAAAGATAAACCAGATAGCATACTATCATCTCGAGTAAGACTGTCCTACCGGGATAGGTCCTCCCTCAATCATTGCAATCACGTGCCTGTGATCCAATAATTGACTCTGAGGGCACTATCTCCAACAAAATATATGTTCATAATACGATATGAGATGATATAACATGTGACGTTATGTGACTAGATGAGATAATAGGATGTACATGACCATAGAACCGTACACTTGATTTGATGATATCGTACGATGGATTATACCGTACGTGATATGATGTACATGATGATTGATCCGCATACTTGACTTGATGATATCGTACGATGGATTATATCGTACGTGATATGATGTACATCATGATTGATCCACACTTTTGACTTGATGATGCTGTACGTGATATTATAATGCTGGATCGCCGACTTATGGATGTATCTATTAGTTATATGTATGCCCTAGAGGCCATTACTGTACATGGGATGTATATTGTAGTGAATACTTAGACATATATAGGGAGGACTTTCTTGCTCGATATGATAGTATGTTATCTGGTTTCTCTTTATCTTAATATGTACACTTATTGTCTCTCTATTACATGTTAATAAATCCCTTAGGATGAGTACTTGACTACCATGATTATGATGCAGATCATACTAGTGGGGACAGGATAGTCGGTAAGTACTATTGGATATATATGCCCTAGAGGCCTTCATTGTATAGGATCCTAGGGATATGTATGTACATGACAGTCTTGCTTAATATGATAGTATGCTATTTGGTTTATCTTTATCTTAACATATGATATATTTTGCGTAGTATTCATATATATATACATGTTGATAAAGCCCATAGGGTGTTTGCCTGACTACCAGCGTTATGATGGCAGTCATACTTGTGAGAGCTGGATAGTCAATAGGCACATCCTTAAATGTCCCTGGTCGCAGGAGTATCGAGACTGGGCATCGATACTCCGGAGTAGACTAGTGTATACATATCTAGACCCTGAGGAGGGGCGATGGATAGGTCCCACAGTCATAGGTGGAGTGCACCTAAGATTGTATACAGATGCTCACTTGGTGTGAGTACACCGGACAGGACTCACCGAGAACTGCCTGGATGGTATTTATACCTAATGTCAGATAGAAGTTCTCAGGTGACATGTATGCAGATAGTCCGTTGACTTAAGGTCGTCATTTGTCTCGTGTGAGTTCCCACTGTGCTTTGATTACTACCCTACCACCGTTCAAATGAGTCGTGCAAACAGGTTTTAGTTGGTCACAGTCCCGAGCCACGTGGAGGCAGTGAGTGACTGTTAGGGATTCGTCTCTCTCGGTATAGGGAGTTGATATCGCACGGTGATTGGTTGGTCATTACCATAAGTCCCTGGCCAGGGCTGATTGAGAATTATTGATAGACTGAAAAGTAGATTCTCGGATGGTAATTGAGCCATGCCGACACGACTTGTACGGTTATTAGGGGTCTGACGTTTACCACCTCCCTAGACCATACATACGATACTCTAACACGAACAGACCGGACTGCAAGGATATTGTCACGGACAGGCTCAGTAGGAGTTCGGATGGGTTTCCTCATCGGCCTTCTTATCGACATCTACCTGGGGACCGTTACGTACAGCTAGTACCGCTTGTGGTCTGTGGTCAAACCCACTGCCATCGTAGTAGTCGAGTCTTTAGAGTCCCACACAGAGATTTCCCAACTCCAGGAGAAACGATATAGAGTTCGTACGGTTTTACGACAAGGGTTCGGACGAATACGTGTTTAAACGCACGTACGACATCCGGACAGTTTTTTCTAGACGGCTTTGGTTTAAGCCAGATTCTAGTATCAGGTTATTGGATTTATACAGTCTAAAGTTTTTCCATGTTTTCACGGATGGGAGGGGCGTTCTCGTAATTATACGGGAAGTTTCTAGAAGCATGGTGACTTGAGGGTTTAGATGGCATTGTAATTAAATGATATTGTGACTCATAATATGTGATTCATTATGTCATTAATGCATCATTAAATGCTTAATGACTCACATAGTGAATCACTCATAATGCATTAATGTAACATGATGAATAATCTCATTTTATTCATTTATTCATTATTCTTCATATATCAAGTGAGAAACAATATCATTATCATAATTCTTGTTCACCTTCTCTCTCCTCAAGCTCACTCTTTCTTCAAACTCTAATCCTACCACTCATGAGTTGAGAACAAGGATTAGAATAGACTAAACATTTCATAACCTAACTCTGTATGATCTAAGTTCCTTTGATTAGCAACTAGAGAAACTTATTTACCTCAAGTTTGGAGGTGAAGCTTGGATTAGGGTTCTCGGGTAGATCATCTATAACTTAGAGGAGGCCGAGGAGGACATAGAGATCGTAAAGATGAAGGACACGATTCACTAGGTATAATCTCTTTACATAGTAGCTAAGAACTTCTACGGTTGTCGTTAATTATCGTTTAGCAAAGATCTTCGGTTAGTCGATGTATGCTTATAGTGTTTGATGTATGTATGCCCTAGAGGCCAGTATTGTACAGATGATGTATATTATATTGGATGCTTGGACATATATAGAGAGGACTTTCTTGCTCGATATGATAGTATGCTATCTGGTTGCTCTTTACTTTAACATGTATACTTGTCTCTTTATACTGTCTTATCGTTACATGTTGGTAAAGCCCTTAGGATGTGTACTTGACTACCTGGACTATGATGCGGATCATACTAGTGGGGACATGGTAGTCCATAAGTACATCCTTCAAGGTCCTTAGTCGTGGGTGTATCGAAACGGGGCATCGATATACCAGTGTAGACTAGCGTATATGCTTCTCGACCCATGAGATGGGCGATGGATGATCCCATATCCATTAGTGTTTGACATCAAAGATGGTATACGGGTGCTCAGTGGAGACTGGGTACACTGGACGGACTTGCCGAGAACTCCCAGATGGTATTATACCTCACGTCAAATGGCGGTTCTCTGGTGACACTTGTGCAGGTTAGTCTGTAGACCCGAGATCGTCATAGAGTCTTGTGTGATTCCAACTGTGCTTTGATTTCCAACTTACCACGTCCATGAGGGCGTGCAAAACGGTGGTTTTTAGGTACAGTCCCGAGTCACATGGAGGCAATGAGCGATAGGAGGGGTTTCGTCTCTCCCGGTATTGGGGGTTGATGTTGCGCTGTGCTCGATTGGCCGTAACAGGGAAGTCCCTGGCCAGGGCTGATTAGAGACTTACTGGTAAGTGTTACCGGTAGTTTCTCGGCCCGTTATGAGCCTCACATCGGCACGACTTATCGGTTATTGGGGTCTTACGTTTACCACACCTAGACTTGATATGCGACATATCAGATGAGGAGACCGGACTTTACGGGAAGTGTTGCCGGCAGGCTTTTCACAGGAGTTGGAGCGGGCTTGCTTGCTGATCTTCTGATCGCTCAATACCCGGGTAGCCGTTACGTCCAGCTAGTACCGCTGACAGCTTGTGGGTGCGTGATGTAATCATCACCTACTGCCGGAGTATTGACGAGTCTTTAGAGTCCTACACAGGGGTTTTACTGGCTCAGGCAAAATGAAATAGGAGCGCATATGTGATATGTGCGAGACGGAGAATAAATGTGTGTATGTGATACCGTATTCTATTCTCACGACTTTTTGTATCGGCAGGTCATATATGATATGACCGGGTTATCGAATCAAGCGTTGATTCGATAAGTCGATATGATGGATGTTAGCCGGTTATATGAGATATGACCGGATTATTAAATCAAGTGTTGATTTAATAATTAAGTGTATAATTGTATATTAGATATACTAATTTACATTTGCTAACACTTATTCACTTTAGGGTTTTTCTCACACTTGCACACTTGAATATATATATATATATATATATATATATATATATATATTAAAAGTGTTTTGTTTTGTATCATGGTTGATGATACACTAAACATGGGTGTACAAGACACACACCATTCTATTTTTAAATGGTGGTTTACATTTATTTAAGGTAATTACATTAGTGGAATTTCTTTCATAAGCATGAAGCTTGTAGAAGCTTGTGGTTGCTTTGAAAATGTCCACTTGTTTTGTTTTATCTTAGATCTTTGTTTAACCTTACCATTTACACTTAGCTATGGTAAAGTCTCTACAAGGGTTAGTATATGATACTCTCTCACCATGGTTAGCAAACTCACTTGATCATTATCCTTTCCTCTTTCTTTTGTTGATCTTCTTCATTGTGAAAAGGAGAAAGAAAACTAGGGTTTGATCCAAAGTGAGAAAGAGTGTGAGAATTAAAAATCCAAAGAGAACCCACTTCCTATTTCTCCATCCTCATCAAGACTAGCACTCTTGTATAGGGTGTTTGCTTCACTAATTCTCAAATTAGTGAAGTAGGAGCTTGAGTCGGAATTCCCTCGACGTAGATCATCTTCGGCCTCGGAGATTTCAAGCAAGGCCGCATCCTTCGTGTCGTGAAGCCATGCAAGAGTCCGGGAGAAGCTTGATCGCAGCGAAGGGACTTCATCAAGGAGCTTTAGAAGTGAAGGACCGATCTACAAAGGGTGTTTGCTTCACTAATTCTCAAATTATTGAAGTAGGAGCTTGAGTCGGAATTCGCTCAACGTAGATCATCTTCGGCCTCGGAGATTTCAAGCAAGGTCGCATCCTTCGCGTCGTGAAGCCATGCAAGAGTCCAGGAGAAGTTTGATCGCAGCGAAGGGACTTCATCAAGGAGATTTAGAAGTGAAGGACCGATCTACAAAGGTTGTATTTCGTATTCCCTTTAGAGTAAAGTTGTTTACTTGCTAATTGTTTCGCCTAAACTCTAGTTAACGATCTTGCTTAGTATTATTCGGCACATAAAAATTTAATTTTGGCATGGTCGATACCTCGTTTAGCCTCATTAGTGTACCTAGTAACCCTACAGTGGTATCAGAGCCTAGCTAGAGCATTAGACAATGCGTTAACGAAGTTAAAACTCCGAACAAACCCGAATACGACAAAACGACCCCCTCTCTGGACAATTTTTAAAATCTGGGATTTTTGTGAATTAAAAATACTTAAAAAATACAGCAGGGATTTCTAAGAATTACGGCGCAAAAATTATAACGTAATCTGTACGGACCGCCGCGGTTCCGCGGCAATACCCGGCTTGTGCCGCGGAACCGCGGCTGTATAGTGAGATGTTGACTGTTTGTTTGCACAGTAATTCTTGTTTCTGATTGTGTTATTTTATAGGTATTTTTAAACTGACTCAAGTGTTGAGTATTCAGGGGTTCATTTTGTAACCATCGATTCGATCGGAGAATTTAATTTTGTTATGTTTTTCCGGATAATTTAGAAAGTACTAAAATGTTCGAACGGATATCATTAACTCAATTTTTCCCGGTACGAAAAAATATTCAAGTGTTGAATTTTTCTGGGTTTAAATCTTTCGGAAAAACGTGCAAGAAATGTGATGGACCCTCTAGAAGACAACAAACCTTAACTCGATTATGTGACCGTCTTGAACTGCCCTTTGAACCTTAGGGTTTGGGGCAGTACGGCGTGCCACATGTGAGGCGTTGGTTTGACCCTTCTACGGCTGGACCGTTGCTACTGTGAGGTATTCTGGAATCTTTTAACTCCGCTCAAGTGTTGAGCTATTATGGAAATCTTGAGTATTTGATTATTCGATCGGAAAGTTTAATACTATCTATTTATGTGGAATGTGAAACAATATGTGGAATTCATACATGTTAGGCATGAAATGCGAAATATGTGATATTTCGGATTTACGATGTCTAAAGAGATTGTGGATTCCAAATGTTGTAGTTTTACACTTTCTTTTCTATGACCGTAAGTGTAATATGTGATATCGCCGGTTTCGTTACTATATGTCAACGACAATTGGGATGCGCATATTTGCTTACGTTGATGACATGTGATGTTATGTGTTGCTGGATATATTATATTGGATCGTCGTGTTCTGAATAGCCGGGGGTTTTATGTGAGATGAGAGTTTTCTTTTTCATTCATGTAAAATAAAATGTATGTAATATTCTTTTATTAGGGCACTTCCGGGATGAGGTTGATGTCACCTTTTGTATATTATTTACTTTTCCGCACTAGGATAGACCCAAGGAGGGGATCACAAGTAACCGGCTTCTAGGGTCCAGTGGGAGACCAACTCGAGGAGTCGAGTCTGGGTCTCCTAACCCTAGAATTGGAAGGGTTGCTTGCCGCTCTCGTAGGGGTCTAGGGGTGTGGGTTTGGCTATTCATCGCAACCGTGGAATCCGTGTTTTATAGAGGCTCAAAATAAAACACGGACGTCCTAGTATATCGAATGTTTCATATGTTTCTTCTGCTGCGATATCTGTGATGTGATCATTTGATGTTCTGTGATAAATACTGTATATAGTATATATGATATATTATATAGGCGTTACTTATGTTTTACACCCGCTCTAGCCCTGCCCTGCTCTGCCGTTAGTTACCTAACCTAACGGTGCACGAGGGGACATCGAGGCGAATGCGGATGGCATAAGTGTACGTCGTATTTATCTGTGATGTTTAGGTGACTTAAATGATGGGACTTCATTAATGTGATTAATGAAAGAAAAGAAACCTAAAAGATGTTGTAGAATCAAATTTTAAAATAAAAAAGGGGGTAGCTACAGTTTTTCTTTGCATAGCGGTATATATGATATACCCTGCACCTTATTCGATGAGGAAAGAGCCGAGATCCCTTCACCGGGAGTGACCTCTTTAGCAAAACTGGCAGATGCTACAACACTCGGTTTGACTTTTGACTGCTTTTGGAGTTTTGCTTTGCATAGTGATGTATATGATATATTCTGCACCTTATGTTAGTGTATATGCCCTAGAGGCCATTACTGTATCATACTAGTTTGTATATTACTTAATGGAAGCTTGGGATATTCACCTTGTATATACAATCTTGCTCAAAATAGTAGTATGCTACTTGGTTTGTTTCTACTTCAATGTGTACATGTGTTTATTTTTGTATATCGCCTATACACATTAGTGGAGCCCTTAGGATCTTTGCTTGATTACCAGCGATGTGATGGCCGTCACAGTAGTGGGGCGGGGTAATCTATAAGCACATCCTTATGCAGGTCCCTGGTCGCAGGACTATCGAGACAGGGCATCGATACTCCGGAGTAGACCAGCGCATGCGCTTCTCATCCCAGTGTGGGAGACGGTCTGTCCCACAGCCGTCAGTACGTCGTACTTGAGATAGTATGCGGGTGCTCGTTAGGTTACGAGTACACTGGACAGGACTCGTCGGGAACTGACTAGTTGGTATTATGCCTATCGTCAGTTATCAGTTCCCAGGTGACATGAGTACAGCTTAGTCCGCTTACTTGACACTGTCACTTCGCCTCGAGTGTGTTCCCACTGTACTTTGATCACTACCCTACCACGGCTCAAAGGAGTCGTGCAAACAGGTAGTGGTTGGGTGCAGTCCCGAAGCACTTGGAGGCAGTGACGGTTAGACAGGATTCGTCTCTCTCGATATAGGGGGTTGACATCGCGCTGTGTCTAGGAGAGCGATTACACGAGTAGTCCCTGGCCAGGGCAAACGAGATATACTGGTAGGCTTCCAGTGTTATCTCAGGGTGTTTTGGGCTTCGCTCCGGCACGACTTGTACCGCTATTGGGGGACTGACGTTTACCGCCCCCTAGGCCCGCCATGCGATGTATCAGACGAACAGACCAGACTGTACGGAGAATGTCACACTCAGGCTCAGTAGGAGTTCAGATGGGTTTCGCCTCGTCGGTCTTCTTGTCGGCATTACCTGGGGACCGTTACGCACAGCTAGTGCCGCTTGCGGTCTGTGGTTAAACCCACTGCCAGCGTAGTGTCGAGTCTTTAGAGTCCCACACATAAAGCTTTTCGCCTTTAGGCAAAAGAGTAGAGGTCGCATGGTATTGCGACAGGTCGCATGGTTTTGCGACAGGTCGCATGGTTTTGCGACAGGGTTCGGTCACATCCGTGCACTTGAGCACGTACAGTGTCCGGACAGTTTGCACTAGCGGGCTTTGGTTTAAGCCAGATCCTAGTGTACGTATTGGGATTGGATTTATCCAGTTTGCATTCGTGTTCCTCGGAACGCGGATGCGGGTGTGTATGCACAGTTGACAGGGAAGCAGAGGCAGCGGATTCTCATTAGGGTTGTTGACAGTTGACCGTTGATTATTTGACTTTTTGCTCAACCCTAATGAGAATATGATATGTGATTAACTATTATATTAATTAAGTATTATGGTGACATGGTTTTGACTCTTGTTGACTTTGTTGACTTGTTGACTTTTGTTGACTTGTTGACTTTGTTGACCGGTTGACTGGGCTTGACTAGTTGACCATCATGATAACCATAGCCATCATTCCATGGCAACGACTTTTACTTGCTTGCTAATTTGTGTAAAATGAGTGCATGAAATGATATGGTTATGGTTGCTTCAACCATCACATAAGACTTTTTTTTGGTATGATGAGTTATCATGACTTTGGATTATGAGAGGGTGAGAGACAAAAGACTTGCTCATTCTTTCTTGCTCATTCTCTCTTGCTCATTCTCTCTCTTGTTCTTGAGCTCTCCTTTTGCTCTCACCCTCTTGCTTTTGCTCCCTCTCCTTAATCTATGGTTCTTTTATCTCATGAGTTGAGAATCAAGAACCATAGATAAAATCCCACACAAACTATTCTCTACTCATTCTAGTTCACAAGGTTTAGCAAACCGAGTGAACTAGTTTCTTCAAAGAACGAAGAAGGAGCCAAAGGTTGGAGCTTTCAGGTGGATCTATCTTCGGCGTACGGAGACGACGAGAAGAAGCCAATCCGGACCACCATCGGAGCTTGAAGACGAAGGAGTTCAAGACAAGCAAGGTATAACCCCCTAACCGAGTAGCTAGAAACTCATAGTTAGGTTGTTAGATAGATGTTTAACCAAGATCCGGGTTTTAGGTCCATGTTACCACCTCCGTAAAAAACATTTTTTACCAAATTCCGCATTCCCGAAAGTACCGGGAGAGGTAGCATGGACTTACAGTGGTATCAGAGCCTAGTTAAACTTTATCTAACATGTTAGCAAGTAACTAGAAGATCGATCAAACAAAAAGTCCTGAAAACGAACCCCAAAAATTCGAGTTTCTGTCGATTTTTTTACTGTTCAAAAGTTGATTATTTTAACACCTAAAATCGGCTCAGGGTTTTTCAAAGCCACTGTAGAAAAATCACCATGTGATCCCCCTAAACGACCGCGGAAACGCGGCAATAGCTTGCTATTGCCGCGGTTCCGCGGCCTCCTTGGCCCCTCTCTGGTGTTTCTTTGCTACAGTGTGCTTCTTGGGGTATTTTGGGAATTTTGGTACATGTATTTTCAACCCAGATTTTCCAGAACGAAAATTTTATTTTGGGGTCCCGAAAATCCGTATTTTTGATCGAACTTCTAAAAGACTTAAGCTAACGGGTTTTTCTGTAATGTGATATTTGTATTAAACGTCTACTAATCGCTATATGTCGATTAGTGGGGGTTATACAAATCTATGATCTGTAATGTTGCTGGAATGTGTATATGAATATGTTGGATTGTCACGGGTGAATAGCCGGGGGTTGTGAGACGAGAGTTTTCTTTTCTTTCAATTCATGTAAATTTGTAAATTGATGTAATAATTATTTGTATGGCTGCACAACCGGGTCGGTGTTGTAGCCGTCATTGTATAATTTCTTTTTACTGTTTTTGCTCCTAGGATAGACCCATGGAGGGGGTGCACAAACTACCGGGTATGCCGAAGTGTCGAGTGGCCTACTCATGGAGATGAGGGAGGTTGCTACACTTCGGGTACATGGCGGGTAGTTTGCCGCACCCGTAGGGGTCTTGGGTGGGGTATTGGCTATTCACCGCGACCGTGTAATCTGTCTTTCGTTACAGGCTCGTACGAATTACAGATTCCTAGTATATCCAATGTATTCATCTGTGATCTGAAATGTTTATCATTGCAGTATATCTATATATGATATTATTTAGGCGTTGCTTATGTTTTACAGACGCGCTAGCCCAGCCCCCGCTATGTCGTTAGTTAAGTAACCTAACGGGGCCCAGTGGCGAATGCGAATGGCATAAGCGTACTTCATATTTTGGTTGTTTTCTGCAATGGTAGGATTAAATGATGGGACGTATTAAAAGAACTAATGCAAGAATATCACGCATTAAAAGAACTAATGCAAGATAATAAACCAAGTTAAAGTCGTTGGAACACTTTCGAAAAACCACTCGGTTCTTTTCAAAACCAACCTTTTAAATGTGGAGCTTGAGCCACTCCTTTTAAAAGCTATCTCGTTCCATCGACCAAATCAAGTTCACTACGTTCACGGTTTTGCCAAAACCATTCGTAGCCCTCCGTCGTTTCGTATGAATATTCAATAGTATTCAAGCTGTGTTTGTTGACCTTCGTCAAGGCATAGTGATTGGTAGCTGTTGGGTATTCATATGTAGCATAGATAGATGCGTTGGTTTGGGACAATCGCATTACCTTGTTGACCTTCGTCAAGGGTATATGCGGGTGGATTCAAATTAACCTGGATAATGACAGGCAGAACTTGGCATGTGACTTATGATTTGTTGACCTTCGTCAAGGTCATAAGAGCATGGGGCAAAAATCCACATCGGGAGTTTCATAAGTACTGAAACTTGCTAGATTTGCATACCATTTGGAGTGTGATGATTCTGGTAGGATTCCTTCAGTTTCGTCACGCGATGATATTTGGATCCCGATCCTACTGTGAGTATATGCTACTCCTCGGGAAATTTCTCACTAAACGATCAATGCTATAAACCTAGTAGGTGCCTAGAAAGGTGTTAGCGGGGCTACGCCCCCAGGGAAAAGAGGTTCTTTAATTAAGGAACTTCGCGAAAGCGTTGGAAAACCTCCCTCGAAGTACCGACACCGGCTTGGCTGAACGGTTAAGCAAGTATTGTGCGGTGGGATTGATCCCGGCTAATTCTTCTTTTATGGTTTGAGGAGGGATTCGAGAAACAGTGGGAGCCATCCTGTTTAGACAAACTAAAAACCACTCTAAACTTGCAAGAGCATCATGCTGAGTGTTTCTTCTTCTCTCTCCTAATTGCAGCGACCAATCAACATGACTGGACTTAAAGTTACTCCTAGATAAAAACAAACTGACAGGGCCAAACTACAAAGATTGGCTCAGGAATGTCAAGATAGCAATCACTTACGACAAGCTGGGGTATCTTCTTACCAACAAAGCTCCCTCTGTCCCTGGTCCCACTTCCAGCGTCGCGGATAAGGAAATCCGCAAGACTTGGGAGATTGATAGCACGAAGGCCAAGTGCCTCGTACTTGCCATGATGGACAACGAACATCAGAGGAGGCACGAGAATATGGACCTTGAATCCATATTTCTCCATACAAAAGAACTGTATGGAGAGCAATCTCGTATCGCAAGATACGAAGCGTCGAAAAAGTTGTTTTCGGCAAAGATGGCCGTCGGATCATCGGTAGCCGAGCACGTGCTAAAGATGATCGGCTACATTGAGGAGCTCGCGGACCTAGGGACCACATTGGAGAGTGAACTCTATACGGATATAGTTCTCCAGTCCCTTCCTTCCACTTACACCCAGTTTATACTGAACTTCAACTTACAAGAAAAAGAGGTTGAACTTTCAGAGCTCCTCAACATGCTGAGGAGCGCAGAGGGCACCCTACAGAAGGGTAGGGATACATCCACTTTGTTTGTAGGAGGATCATCTTCTTCTAGGTCCAAGGCGAAAGCCAAGGGAAAGAAGAAGAAAGCCCCCGCCAAACCAAGAGGCGGTGTTAGTAAAGTGGATACGAAGGGAAAAGCTAAAGCAACAAAGATAGCGGGGAAGCTTGTGGATAAGGAAGAATGCTTCTATTGTCATAAGAAAGGACACTGGAAGAATGATTGCAGGGCCTGGAAGGCCAGAACACAGGAATTGAAGCAGGTTGCAGCTTCAGCTTCAGGTGTGTATGTTATTGAAAACTGTCTTTCAATAAACTCTACTTCCTGGGTATTGGATACCGGATCAGAATCTCATATCTGTAATTCTTTGCAGGCGTTGAGAAACCGTAGGGTTTTGAAGGCAGGTCAGAGTTGCGAACGGAGCTAGCATGGATGCTAATGCCGTGGGGGACTATCACCTGGGAATGTCAGATGGACATGTTTTGGTTTTGCATAATTGCTTTTTTGTACCCAACGCAACTTGTAATATCATTTCTGTATCTTTAGTTTCTAAAGAAGGTTATGAATTTGCGTTTGTAAGTAATGTTATAAACATTCATCTTAATCAAGTTCTGATTGGGTCAGGTACATTGAGTAATGGTATATACGTATTAATCCAACCACAGATTTTCAATGTCCAGAATACACACAAAAGAAAGTCTCCGGAAATAAATCAGACTTTCTTATGGCATTATAGACTGGGTCACATCAATGAGAGAAGGTTGACGAAGTTACATACAGAAGGGTATTTGAATGCGTTCGAATATCAGTCGTATGCCACTTGTAAATCCTGTCTCAAAGGAAAGATGACAAAGACTCCGTTTACTGGACATGGAGTAAGAGCGAGCGAGCTCTTGGGACTCGTACACAGTGACGTGTGCGGTCCAATGTCTACACATGCGCGAAGCGTATATTCTTACTTCATTACTTTTACGGATGACTTCTCAAGGTACGGTTATGTCCTCTTAATGAAACATAAGTCCGAAGCCTTTGGAAAATTCCAGGAGTATAAGAATGAAGTAGAGAAACAGACCGGCAAAAGTATTAAGATTCTAAGATCGGATCGAGGTGGAGAATACTTAAGTGCCGAGTTCCTGGACTATTTAAAAGAGAACGGAATTCTCTCTCAGCTTACTCCTCCATACACCCCGCAACATAACGGTGTATCGGAGAGACGGAACAGAACCCTATTGGATATGGTTCGGTCCATGATGAGTAACGCTGAGTTACCGCGATCATTCTGGGGATATGCACTAGAAGCAGCTGCGTATGTCTTGAACAAGGCTCCCACCAAGACTGTGTCTACCACCCCATATGAGATGTGGACTGGGAAGAAACCCTGTCTTAAGTATCTTAAGGTATGGGGATGTCCAGCTTTTGTAAAAAAGCAGCATGCGGACAAGCTTGAGGCACGTTCAGTACAGTGTAAGTTTGTGGGATACCCAAGGAACTCCAGGGGGTATCTTTTCTATTCCGCTGAGGAACAAAAGGTTTTTGTTTCTCAGCATGCCCGCTTCTTGGAAACTGAGTTTTTGGAAACCCAGATAAGTGGGAGCACAATAGAACTGGAAGAAGTTCCAGAACCACAGACTGTTACTGAAAACTCAGTGGAACCAGAAGGTTCAACAGAACAGGACATTCCTACGCCGCTCCGCAGGAGTAGTAGGCAGACTCATACGCCCGAGAGATACTACGGTTTTCTCATAGACGGGGATAGAGAGGATTGCATCATAGATTATGATGAGCCTACTAGCTTCCAGCAGGCCGTTCAGAGCGTTGACTCAGTGAAATGGCTGGATGCAATGCGGACCGAAATGGATTCCATGTACACCAACAAGGTATGGACGTTGGACATTGCTCCAGACGGGGTAAAACCCGTAGGATGCAAGTGGATCTTCAAAAGGAAGATTGGTGTAGATGGGCAGGTTGAGACCTATAAAGCTAGGCTGGTAGCAAAGGGTTTTCGTCAAAGACCTGGCTTGGACTATGACGAAACCTTTTCTCCAGTAGCCATGCTGAAATCCATTCGGATCCTTCTTGCCATTGCTGCCTTCCACGATTATGAGATCTGGCAAATGGACGTAAAGACCGCTTTTCTAAATGGAAATTTAGAGGAGTGTGTCTATATGGACCAACTAGAGGGTTTCATTCAGAGTGGGAGCAGCGAAAAGGTGTGCAAGTTGCTTAAGTCCATATATGGACTAAAGCAGGCATCGCGGAGTTGGAACATCTGCTTTGATGAGACGGTCAAAGAATTTGGTTTTATAAAAAATCCAGATGAACCATGCATCTATAGTAGATTTGTAGCGAGAACTGTAGTATTCCTCGTTTTATACGTGGATGACATTCTCTTAATAGGAAATGACATTCCTATTCTACAATCTGTCAAGGGGTTCTTGTCACACAGGTTCTCCATGAAAGACCTGGGTGATGCCTCATACATCCTGGGGATCCGGATCCATCGTAATAGATCCAAGAGGATATTAGGACTTTCACAGTCCAGGTACATCAACACCATACTGAAAAGATTCAGTATGGAAGATTCCAAGCGCGGTAACCTACCGGCTTGTCACGGGATCACTCTCTCTAAAGAGATGTCTCCCAAGACTGATTTGGAGAGGGATCGCATGTCTATTATACCCTACGCTTCAGCGGTAGGCTCTATAATGTATGCGATGTTGTGTACCAGACCGGATGTAGCTTATGCACTGAGTGTGGTAAGCCGGTATCAGTCAAACCCCGGGGAGAAACACTGGATAGCGGTAAAGAACATTCTCAAGTACCTGAGAAGGACTAAGGAGATGTTCTTGGTGTATAGCGGAAAAGACCTCCAGATCGAGGCCTTTGCTGACTCCAGCTTCCAGAGTGACAAGGATGATTCCAAGTCCATGTCGGGTTTTGTCTTCACCCTCAATGGAGGGGCGGTGTGTTGGAAGAGCTCCAAAGAAGAAACCGTTGCAGACTCGACGATGGAAGCGGAATACATCGCTGCATCTGATGCCGCAAAAGAAGCTGTCTGGATGAGGAAGTTCTTGAAAGAACTTCAGGTGGTTCCGTCCATTGTTGATCCAATACCTCTGTATTGCGACAACAACGGGGCTATAGCTTTAGCGAAGGAACCCAGGTCCCATCAGAGATCCAGGCACATCTTGAGGCGGTATCACCTGATCAGGGAGATCGTGGATCGCCAGGAGATCGAGGTTCGGAGAGTCGCTTCAGAAGATAACACTGCAGATCCATTCACCAAGGCCCTGCCCCAGACTCAGTTCGAGCGGCTGATCGAGATGATAGGTCTTCGATACGCCAGTACATGGCCTTAGTGCAAGTGGGAGATTGTTAGTGTATATGCCCTAGAGGCCATTACTGTATCATACTAGTTTGTATATTACTTAATGGAAGCTTGGGATATTCACCTTGTATATACAATCTTGCTCAAAATAGTAGTATGCTACTTGGTTTGTTTCTACTTCAATGTGTACATGTGTTTATTTTTGTATATCGCCTATACACTTTAGTGGGGCCCTTAGGATCTTTGCTTGATTACCAGCGATGTGATGGCCGTCACACTAGTGGGGCTGGGTAATCTATAAGCACATCCTTATGCAGGTCCCTGGTCGCAGGACTATCGAGATAGGGCATCGATACTCCGGAGTAGACCAGCGCATGCGCTTCTCATCCCAGTGTGGGAGACGGTCTGTCCCACAGCCGTCAGTACGTCGTACTTGAGATAGTATGCGGGTGCTCGTTAGGTTACGGGTACACTGGACAGGACTCGTCGGGAACTGACTAGTTGGTATTATGCCTATCGTCAGTTATCAGTTCCCAGGTGACATGAGTACAGCTTAGTCCGCTGACTTGCCACTGTCACTTCGCCTCGAGTGTGTTCCCACTGTACTTTGATCACTACCCTACCACGGCTCAAAGGAGTCGTGCAAACAGGTAGTGGTTGGGTGAAGTCCCGAAGCACTTGGAGGCAGTGACGGTTAGACAGGATTCGTCTCTCCCGGTATTGGGGGTTGACATCGCGCTGTGTCTAGGAGAGCCATTACACGAGTAGTCCCTGGCCAGGGCAAACGAGATATACTGGTAGGCTTCCAGTGTTATCTCAGGGTGTTTTGGGCTTCGCTCCGGCACGACTTGTACCGCTATTGGGGGACTGACGTTTACCGCCCCCTAGGCCCGCCATGCGATGTATCAGACGAACAGACCGGACTGTACGGAGAATGTCACACTCAAGCTCAGTAGGAGTTCAGATGGGTTTCGCCTCGTCGGTCTTCTTGTCGGCATTACCTGGGGACCGTTAAGCACAGCTAGTGCCGCTTGCGGTCTGTGGTTAAACCAACTGCCAGCGTAGTGTCGAGTCTTTAGAGTCCCACACAGAAAGCTTTTCGCCTTTAGGCAAAAGAGTAGAGGTCGCATGGTATTGCGACAGGTCGCACGGTTTTGCGACAGGGTTCGGTCACATCCGTGCACTTGTGCACGTACAGTGTCCGGACAGTTTGCACTAGCGGGCTTTGGTTTAAGTCAGATCCTAGTGTACGTATTGGGATTGGATTTATCCAGTTTGCATTCGTGTTCCTCGGAACGCGGATGCGGGTGTGTATGCACAGTTGACAGGGAGGCAGAGGCAGCGGATTCTCATTAGGGTTGTTGACAGTTGACCGTTGACTATTTGACTTTTTGCTCAACCCTAATGAGAATATGATATGTGATTAACTATTATATTAATGAAGTATTATGGTGACATGGTTGTTGACTCTTGTTGACTTTGTTGACTTGTTGACTTTGTTGACCGGTTGACTAGGCTTGACTAGTTGACCATCATGATAACCATAGCCATCATTCCATGGCAAAGACTTTTACTTTCTTGCTCATTTGTGTAAAATGAGTGCATGAAATGATATGGTTATGGTTGCTTCAACCATCACATAAGACTTTTTTTTTTGGTATGATGAGTTATCATGACTTTGGATTATGAGAGGGTGAGAGACAAAAGTCTTGCTCATTTTTTCTTGCTCATTCTTTCTTGCTCATTCTCTCTCTTGTTCTTGAGCTCTCCTTTTGCTCTCACCCTCTCGCTCTTGCTCCCTCTCCTTAATCTATGGTTCTCTTATCTCATGAGTTGAGAATCAAGAACCATAGATAAAATCCCACACAAACTATTCTCTACTCATTCTAGTTCACAAGGTTTAGCAAACCGAGTGAACTAGTTTCTTCAAAGAACGAAGAAGGAGCCAAAGGTTGGAGCTTTCAGGTGGATCTATTTTCGGCGTACGGAGACGACGAGAAGAAGCCAATCCGGACCACCATCGGAGCTTGAAGACGAAGGAGTTCAAGACAAGCAAGGTATAACCCCCTAACCGAGTAGCTAGAAACTCATAGTTAGGTTGTTAGATAGATGTTTAACCAAGATCCGGGTTTTAGGTCCATGTTACCACCTCCGTAAAAATCGTTTTTTACCAAATTCCGCATTCCCGAAAGTACCGGGAGAGGTAGCATGGACTTACACCTTATTCCATAAGGAAAGAGCCGAGATCCCTTCACCGGGAGTGACCTCTTTAGCAAAACTAATAAAAGCCTCAAAATCACTCCATTTCAAAATTCATGCGATTCTACGACGATATCAAGTTCATTACGCAATAGGTTTTCAAAAAAACCTTTCGTAGCCCTCCGCCATTTCAGATAAGTCCTGCTTAGTATTCGTGCTGCGTTTGTTGACCTTGTCAAGGCGTAGTGTGCGGTAGCTGACCAGTATTTATC
Organism: Agapanthus africanus; assembly: GCA_030015575.1. NCBI lineage: Eukaryota > Viridiplantae > Streptophyta > Magnoliopsida > Asparagales > Amaryllidaceae > Agapanthus > Agapanthus africanus. The sequence continues at coordinate 495,836,893 of JASDDO010000014.1, forward strand.
TGTTTATGCATATGATGCAGATTATTTTAGGGTTGTCGTACGGCCTTGTTGACCTCGTCAAGGGTCGTGCTGGTGGGTTTAATTCAATCAAGAAATGACGGGTTGAATTTGACTTACGGTCTCTGGTTTGTTGACCTTGTTAAGGTCATAGATCGTTTGGGGCAAAATATTATCGGGAATTTCAAGTGTTGAGATTTGCAATGAGATTGCATGCCTTCTATAAGATAGTTGGATCTCGATACCTACTGCGAGTAATTGTTACTCCATGGAGAGTTTTACACAGGACAATTAGCCGATCAAGTAGCTGTCTAGAAAGGTGTCAACGGGGTTACGCCTCTGGGAAAACGAGGTTTACTTTAATTAGGTCCGTGCGAAAACACGTGGAACCTCCCTCAAAGTACCGACACTGGCCTGGCTAAAAGATTGGCGAAGTTGTAGGGTGTAATTAATCCCGGCTAGTCTTTCCATTTAGGGTTTGAAGGAAGATTTGATAAAAAACTGTGGGAGCCATCCTGATTAGATAAGATAATAACCAATCTAATCTTGCAAGAGCATACGCTAAAGTGTTTTCTTCTCTCTCTCTCCAGGTAGCGACCATATCATGCCTTAATAAAGATAATAATATGGATGTATTGACCGAACCCGCATGTTATACTGTGCTGGGGAACGTTGGTTCCGTTCGTTCTAATAAGAGTTATAAGACTGAACAGGATATAGGGGAATACCAGGATTCTCATGCCACCCGAATGAAGAAAGTACATGTTGATGCATTTTCATCCGGTGTGTTCGTTACAGAGAACTGTTTCTCCATTTCCTCTACGTCCTGGGTATTAGATACCGGGTCAGGATCCTATATATGTAATCAGTTACATGGGCTTAGGAAAGGTAGAGAACTTGGAGAAGGTGATAAAGACATAAGGGTTGGAAATGGTGCAATTGTTGCAGCTAAAACCGTCGGGGAATATCACCTTGTATTGCCAACTGGTAATACATTGATTCTGAACGAATGCTATTACATGCCGAACTTGATATGCAACATTATAACGGTTTCTTTGTTGAGTAAAGAGGGATATAATTTTTTATTACAGGATAATGTTATGAACATTTTCCTAAACCAAAAGTTGGTCGGATCAGGCACGATGTGCAATGGCATTTATGTTCTAAATCAATCAACAGTTCTGAGCATAACAAACACACACAAGAGGAAGAGTTCAGAACTGAACGAATCCTTCTTGTGGCATTGTATATTGGGTCACATCAATGCGACACGACTCGCTAAGTTGCATAAGGATGGATATTTGAATCCGTTTGAATTTTCATCTTATGACACTTTCCAGTCATGTCTCAAAGGCAAGATGACCAAAACTCCGTTTACGGGACACGGAGAAAGAGTTACCGAACTCTTGGTACTGATACATAGTGATGTATGCGGTCCCATGTCTACACATGCCAGGGATGGTTCTCCGTACTTCATTACATTCACTGACGATCTCTCTAGATTCGGATATGTGTTCCTGATGAAGCACAAATCAGAAGCTTTTGTGAAATTTAGAGAATATAAACAAGAAGTCCAGAACCAAACCGGGAAAAGTAATAAAATCCTACGATATGATCGAGGAGGTGAATACTTGAGCAATGAATTCCTGGACTTCCTAAAAGAGAATGGGATTCTCTCTTAGCTGAATCCTCCATATACACCACAGCACAACGGTGTATCTGAATGAAGGAAACCGCACCCTATTAGATATGGTGCGCTTTATGATGAGCACAGCTGAGTTACCTATTTCCTCCTGGGGGTATGCACTGCAGACAACAGCATACCTATTGAATCAAGTTCCATCTAAATCTGTACCTACCACACCATATGAGATATGGAGTGGGAAGAGACCATATCTTAAACGAGTTAAGATATGGGGTTGTCCGGCCTATGTCAAAAGACAAAATCCGGACAAACTCGCGGCACGGTCAGTTCTTTGCAAGTTTGTGGGATATCCAAAGAACTCATATGGGTATTTTTTCTACCACAGTTAGGAACAAAAAGTGTTTGTTGCTCAACATGCCACCTTTTTAGAAAAGGAATTTCTTGTAAAAGAAATTAGTGGCAAAGTGGTAGAGCTGGAAGAGGTTACAGATACACAAACCGCAACTAAAGATTTAGTGGAACCAGAGGATTCGGTTGTTCCCAACGAACCTCAGTCTCTCCGCCGATCTAGTAGGGTTCCTCACCCACCTGAGAGATACTACGGTTTTCTCATAGATGGTGGGAGCGAGGATTGCATCTTGGTTGATGATGACCTAACTAGCTTCGAGCAGGCCATCACAAGTGGGGACTCAGTGAAATGGCTGGATGCAATGCGGTCCGAGATGGAATCCATGTACACCAACAAAGTGTGGACTTTGGAAGTTGCTCCTGAAGGGGTAAAACCCATTAGGAGCAAGTGGATCTTCAAGAAAAAACTTGGTGTAGATGGGAAAGTGGAGACTTTCAAAGCTAGACTTATTGCAAAGGGTTTTCGTCAAAGACCAGGTGTGGACTATGACGAAACCTTTTCTCCAGTAGCTATGCTTAAATCCATCCGGATCATGCTTGCCATCGCTGTATATCATGACTACGAAATCTGGCAAATGGATGTTAAGACCGCCTTTCTAAATGGTAATTTAGAAGAGTGCGTGTACATGACTCAGCCAGAGGGGTTCGTAGATAGTGGGAGCAGCAGGAAGGTGTGCAAGCTGCTTAAATCCATTTATGGATTGAAGCAAGCATCGCGGAGTTGGAACATCTGCTTTGACGTCGTTATCAAAGAGTTTGATTTCGTCAAAAACGTGGATGAACCTTGTATCTACAAGAAGGTAGCAGAGAGTAAAGTTGTCTTCCTCGTATTGTACGTAGACGACATACTCTTGATAGGAAATGAAATTCCTATGCTGCAATCGGTGAAGCTCTTCTTATCACAAAGATTCTCAATGAAAGATCTAGGTGATGCCTCCTGCATATTGGGAATAAGGATCTATAGAGATAGATCTAAACAGATATTGGGATTTTCCCAATCCAGGTACATTGAAACCATACTAAAGAGGTTTAGTATGGAAGAGTCCAAACGTGGGTTCTTACCCACGATCTCAGGGCTCACTCTCTCCAAAGAGATGTCTCCCAAGACTGATTTGGAAAGAGCTCGCATGCAAGGGATACCCTTTGTTTCGGCAGTAGGCTCTATCATGTACGCGATGCTATGTACCAGACCCGATGTAGAATACTCACTAAGTGTAGTGAGTAGGTATCAAGCTGATCCTGGAGAGAGTCACTGGACAGCTGTGAAGAGCATTCTCAAGTACTTGCGAAAGACTGAAGAGATGCTCTTGGTGTATGGTAACGAAGAACTCCAAGAGGAGGCCTTTACCGATTCGAGCTTCTAGAATGTAAGGACGACTCTAAGTCGCAGTCGGGATTTGCCTTTACCCTTTACGGAGGGGCGGTTAGCTGGAATAGTTCCAAGCATGAAACCGTGGCAGACTCGACGATGGAGGCTGAATACATCGCTGCCAACGATGCTGCCAAAGAGGCTGTCTGGATCAAGAAGTTCATTACTGAACTTGGAGTGGTTCCATCCATTGAGCATCCAATACCTTTGTATTGCGATAACAATGGAGCAGTGGCTTTGGCCAAGGAACCCAGGTCCCATCAGCGATCCAGGCATATTATGAATCGGTATCACCTGATCCGGGAGATAATTGATCGCCGAGAGATCGAGGTCAGGAGGGTTGACACGAAGAACAACACAGCGGATCCACTCACGAAGGCCATTCCCTAGATATAGTTTGAGAGACTCTTTGGGATGCTTGGTATGCGATACTACAGCAGCTGGCCCTAGCGCAAGTGGGAGATTGTTAGTTGTATGTATGCCCTAGAGTCCAGTATTGTACAGATGATGTATATTATATTGGATGCTTGGACATATATAGAGAGGACTTTCTTGCTCGATATGATAGTATGCTATCTGGTTGCTCTTTACTTTAACATGTATACTTGTCTCTTTATACTGTCTTATCGTTACATGTTGGTAAATCCCTTAGGATGTGTACTTGACTACCTGGACTATGATGCGGATAATATTAGTGGGGACATGGTAGTCCATAAGTACATCCTTCAAGGTCCCTAGTCGTGGGTGTATCGAGACGGGGCATCGATATACCAGTGTAGACTAGCGTATATGCTTCTCGACCCATGAGATGGGCGATGGATGATCCCATATCCATTGGTGTTTGACATTAGAGATGGTATACGGGTGCTCAGTGGAGACTGGGTACACTGGACGGACTCGCCGAGAACTCCCAGATGGTATTATACCTCACGTCAGATGGCAGTTCTCTGGTGACACTTGTGCAGGTTAGTCTGTAGACCCAAGATCGTCATAGAGTCTTGTGTGATTCCCACTGTGCTTTGATTTCCACTTTACCACGTCTATGAGGGCGTGCAAAACGGTGATTTTTGGGTACAGTCCCGAGTCACATGGAGGCAATGAGCGATATGAGGGGTTTCGTCTCTCCCGGTATTGGGGGTTGATGTTGCGATGTGCTCGATTGGCAGTAACAGGGAAGTCCCTGGCCAGGGCTGATTAGAGATTTACTTGTAAGTGTTACCAGTAGTTTCTCGTCCCGTTTTGAGCCTCACATCGGCACGACTTATCGATTATTGGGGTCTGACGTTTACCACCCCTAAACTTGATATGCGACATATCAGACGAGGAGACCGGACTGTACGGGAAGTGTTGCCGGCAGGCTTTTCACAGGAGTTAGAGCAGGCTTGCTTGCTGATCTTTTGATCGCTCAATACCCGGGTAGCCGTTACGTCCAGCTAGTACCGCTGACGGCTTGTGGGTGCGTGATGTGATCATCACCTACTGCCGGAGTATTGACGTGTCTTTAGAGTCCTACACAGAGGTTTTACTGGCTCAGGCAAAGCGAAATAGGAGCGCATATGTGATATGTGCGAGACCGAGAATATATGCGTGTATGTGATACCGTATTCTATTCTCGCGACTTTTTGTATCGGTCGGTCATATATGATATGACCGGGTTATCGAATCAAGCGTTGATTCGATAAGTCGATACGATGGATGTTAGCCGGTTATATGAGATATGACCGGATTATTAAGTCAAGTGTTGATTTAATAATTAAGTGTATAATTGTATATTAGATATACTAATTTACATTTGCTAACACTTATTCACTTTAGGGTTTTTCTCACACTTGCACACTTGAATATATATATATATATATATATATATATATATATGATATATATATTAAAAGTGTTTTGTTTTGTATCATGGTTGATGATACACTAAACATGGGTGTACAAGACACACACCATTCTATTTTTAAATGGTGGTTTACATTTATTTAAGGTAATTACAAATTAGTGGAATTTCTTTCATAAGCATGAAGCTTGTAGAAGCTTGTGGTTGCTTTGAAAAAGTCCACTTGTTTTGTTTTACATTAGATCTTTGTTTAACCTAACCATTTACACTTAGCTATGGTAAAGTCTCTACAAGGGATAGTATATGATACTCTCTCACCATGGTTAGCAAACTCACTTGATCATTATCCTTTCCTCTTTCTTTTGTTGATCTTCTTCATTGTGAAAAGGAGAATGAAAACTAGGGTTTGATCCAAAGTGAGAAAGAGTGTGAGAATTAAAAATCCAAAGAGAACCCACTTCCTATTTCTGCATGCTCATCAAGACTAGCACTCTTGTATAGGGTGTTTGCTTCACTAATTCTCAAATTAGTGAAGTAGGAGCTTGAGTCAGAATTCCCTCGACGTAGATCATCTTCGGCCTCGGAGATTTCAAGCAAGGTCGCATCCTTCGCGTCGTGAGGCCATGCAAGAGTCCGGGAGAAGCTTGATCCCAGCGAAGGGACTTCATCAAGGAGCTTTAGAAGTGAAGGACCGATCTATAAAGGGTGTTTGCTTCACTAATTCTCAAATTAGTGAAGTAGGAGCTTGAGTCGGAATTCCCTCGACGTAGATCATCTTCGGCCTCGGAGATTTCAAGCAAGGTCGCATCCTTCGCGTCGTGAAGCCATGCAAGAGTCCGGGAGAAGCTTGATCGCAGCGAAGGGACTTCATCAAGGAGCTTTAGAAGTGAAGGACCGATCTACAAAGGTTGTATCTCGTATTCCCTTTAGAGTAAAGTTGTTTACTTGCTAATTGTTTCGCCTAAACTCTAGTTAACTATCTTGCTTTGTGTTATTCGGCACATAAAAATTTAATTTTGGCATGGTCGATGCCTCGTTTAGCCTCATTAGTGTGCCTAGTAACCCTACATATAGAACAAGATCGTTTTTCATATTTCCGCCTCCCCGCAACTCATTGGGTGTTGCACATCGACTTACAGAGGTATCAGAGCCTCACTAAACAATAATTAACTCACTTGCAAAGTCGTATGAATTTCGAACGCAAAATGAACCGGAAAATATATCGTATTCACATAGTTTCTGTCAATTTTATATTGAGGTCAAAAAAATTTTCAGGGACCTCCAGAATAACCTACAGGGAAACCTAAGAACACTGGAGAAATTTGGGTGCATGAATCAGCCAACACACCGCGGAACCGTAGCCGATCCCACCGATCCGCCGTGGATCCGTGGCCGAGTTGAGCCCGATTCACCCCAAATCTCCCCAGTAACTCTTCTGTGAATATTTTGTCTTTTCTGGAATGTTTATTTTTTGCTCAGGTCTCAGGTTTACAGAGAAGTTTTGGAGCAGAATCTAATGGGTTTGATCGATCGAAATTATACGATGTTTGCTTGTTTGATTATATCTGTGAACTATATTATGTGTTCGTAAACCTCCCCTAACTGCTAGTATGTCGGTTGGCAGGGGGTTACACATATCAGTAATGTTTTAACTGTTTATGATTATGAACTCTATTGGAGTGTTGTGATGATTAGCCGGGGTTTTGTGATGGGTTATTGTATTAATTCATTCGATGTAATTGTAATAAGTTCTAATATTATTTTGCGGGGCACATCCAGGTGGTAGTTGTTGCCACCGTTGTATTATTTCTTTTTACTGTTTTTGCTCCTAGGATAGACCCAAGGTGGGATGCACAAACTACCGGGTATTTCGAAGTGCTTAGTGGCCTACTCACGTTGTTGAGGGCGACCGCTTCACTTTGGGTACTTGGCGGGTAGTTTGCCATACCCGTAGGGGTCTGGGGTTGGGTAATGGCTATTCATCACAACTGTGTAATCCGTCTTTCGTTGCAGGCTCAAAAGAAACGCGGATTGCTTGCATATCCAATAAAGTTTATCTGTGATCTGGAATGCCTATTATTGCGTCTGACGAATGTACAATATTTATATATGATAGCTATTTAGACGTCACTTATGTTTTACACCCGCGCTAGCCCAGCCCCCGCTCTGCCGTTAGTTAAGTAACCTAACGGGTGATGACGGGACCCCGTGGCGAATGCAGATGGAATAAGAGGACGTTGTATTTTCGTTGTTATCTGTAATGATAGGTTAAAGATGGGATGCATTATTTTTAATGCAAAGAAAAATAAAACCTAAACTGAATCGTTGGAACAATTTCAAAACCACTCAGTTTTCTTCAAAAAGCAAATTTTAAATACGGAGCTTAAACCTCTCCTTTTAATAAAGGCTATCATGGTTCCTTCGATCATATCAAGTTCATGTAAGTGCACGGCGGCGCCTCGGCCGTCAATCCGAAGCCGGAATGCGGAAACGAAAAACTTTGCGGAACTTGCAAACCGGCACCACCGCGCACTAAAACCCGGATCGGGCCATTAATCTAAATCTAGCTAACTAAGAGAGGGGGTAGAGAGATATACCGAGCGATCTGTGTCCTTCGGTCTTCTCGTCGTCGTCCCGATCTCCCCGCGGAATCTCCGATCTTCATCTCCTCGCCGGAAGGACACCACATCGCCGGCTTCTTTTACGGGCTCCCACCTCTGGACCGAGGCAACTCGGGCACGAAGTTGGCTAGTCGACGTGCCCAAGATTTGCTGTAGAATAGTGTAAAACTTGTGTCTCATTTGGGGTTGTGGAAGTTGCCTTTGGTGGAGGAATGATATATGAACTTTTTCTAGATGAACTTGGGAATTTTTGGAGCATCATGAGAACAAGAAAAACCCTACCAAAAATTGGGCAGCCCTCCTCAAGAGCTTGGCCGGCCTCACTTGCTTGAGAGAAAGAGAGGGAAGAGTATATGAGAGAGAGAGAGAGTGAGTGAGTATCAAAAGAATGAGTGGGCCAACCAATCAATCAAGAGAGAGAAAGGATGATGTGATTGTAAAGAAATTCTTGTTTTTGTAAGTCGAATAAAGCGAATAAGTTTCTGTGTGTCGGTACTATTGAATAAAATTCACAATCAAAGAATTATATTTGACCGCAATCAATTACGGTGTCGATTGTAGATCGTAAGCGAGTGCGGATCGTCCACAAGGATTGTGCGATTCGTTTTTATATTTAATTTGTTTGAATTGAAAAGTTAATCGAAAAGAAAAGAAAACATGATTCAAGATTTTATCGATTGATTCAGGTGTCACTAATCTAATCAAGAATCAAGAAATGATAAACAATTGAGAATCGGGTTTCGATGATATTTCCAACCAAAATGTCAAGAATCTAAATGAGGCTCGTAGGAATCGATCGGATCTATAGACGTGATGTAATCTCAAGATTTCGTGTTCTTGTCCTTCGAAGGATTGATACTAGATCGATGATGATCGACGAGAGTTAGGGCTTTCTTGATGAAACTAGGGTTTCATCATTTAACCCTTGTTCTTTCATTGATATCATTCACATTCTAGCCTCTAGCAATTTCAAGAAACGATCGTAACTCCCCAATCTCAAGCGATATCAATCAAGAAAGCATCGCAACGAAATGGGTCGTCGGTTCTTGAACTTTCTAGGGTTTACAAAACTCGTAGGAATCAAGAATCGTTTTCAGATATATTATATCATCATTCTATTGATCGTCTCGACTCCTCGACGAGCGGAATATTACTCAAACATCACAACAAGAACTGCCACTAGAAATTGAGATCGAATCATGATGCAAGAATTTAAAGAAAACAAGATAAAAGAATATCACCTTTTATTTTTATCAACAATTTGATTACAGTCGCTCAAGAACTACAAGAGGAAGAACTAAATTGTCGATTTGGCGTCGCTCGGCTCCGTGAGTCGCGGATCAATTGGACCACTTGCTCTGTTGAAGATCGGCTCGGCTCATAAAAGGTTGCAAGGCTTTTTGCTTGATGGGGTACTCAGGATCTTGGCGTTTGATTGGAATTAGGGTTAGGGTTTCACACAAGCCCTGTCACTAGACTTGGTGAAGAAGAAGATGAGGTAAGAGATAGAATGGCTCTAGTTTGATACTAGATTGGGGATCTCTTTTTACCCTAGGTTCAGGCTTCTATTTATAGACTTCCCTAACCCTAGGTCTAGGTTTGAAATTACAATTCCCTCCAAAAGATTGTTGAGGAGCTTCTAGAATTAGTTTGTTAGGAGCTAGCTTAGGTTTTAAGCTAGGATTAATTAAGCTTAGAACCCTAGTTTGCTGATCTGGCAGAAACCTCTGGAGTCTTCTGGAACTTTAAGTGGCTTGAAGAGCTTCTGGAAGTGAGGTGGGAATTATGAAGCTGTAATGAGTTGCTGACGTGTCTAAGCTGCCGCGGAACCGCGGCTCAAGCCAGCTCCGGTCGCGGTTCCGCGGTCCTTTGGGCTCCTTGGGGCTTCGGCTCTTTGCAGTAGTCTTGGTTTGACACTTGGGGCTTTATATGATATGTTAAATTGTATTTTGCCTTTTGGATTGCTACCAGATCTACAAACTTGGAGTTGGTGTAATGTTTGATCAGCACCATGTAACTTTTTGGCTTTTCTTCTGGGTTTTCATGCATAGATCTCAAAACAAGTGTTGCGCAATATACGGATGATGCGATGACATGAAATGCGGTCAATTTCCTTTATAGTGCCGGTTTTAAGGTCTAACACATGTAATCTGATATTTTGCGACAGATTTGCTAATATGTGAAATATGAATGCCGAACACTTCGATATGAATGCAAATGATGAGGAAATTTCCGGCTAAAAGATGCAATATTTTCGACTAATCAAATTCCCCCAAACTTAATTTCGATCGTCTCGAGCGAACTTTTATTAAAAAGAGAAGGAGAAAATAAAGAAAGAGAAAAACTAACTAGCAAACTTTCGTAGGCAACACGATTGCACTGAGCACGTGCAACAAGCCTTTAAACCTCTAGGTGTCCCTAGTAGGAGGAGTGTTGTCTCCTGAGGGTTTTCAGCGGATTGCACCCACAAAATCCAATAATAAAAGAAAGATCATGAACATTACATTTAAAGAAAAGAATTGTAAAAGAAAAGCCTTGAAAATTAGGGTTTCCAACTAAGCTAGCTTTTCGGTTGTCATGAGCCCTATCTTAATGGTCATGAAAAAATGTCAGAAATCACGTCCTCCCTCAATAAAACATCGTCTTATTCTTCATTCCTATCTTTCTTACAAACGTCGATCATATAACCCTGCGTGTGTGTAAAGACATCCCTACACCCGGAGAATTCAACTCAAGCTATCATACTCTTGCCCATCAGCCTCAGTACTTTTTAATTAATGAATATTTATATGAGATTGCGCACACACTTTCATGCGACCGTTAATACTTCTTGAGGTACTAACCGACCGATTACTCCTGTGCTTACTTACTTGGTGTATTTTCCTCGTCTTGCACCACCTCAGGCATAGCAGTGACTCCCAGACCAGTTGGCCTTAGGGCACGAGGTGAAGAGGCACCCTCGCTATATATTTTTTTATTGCCCTCGGTGATAACAAAACCAGTGTCCATTTTTCTCACCACTTTATATTTTCTTCATATTTTTTTTTCTTCATACTTTTGGCTTTAAGACAAGAGCATTTCAAGGTATCCTCTACTATCCCAGGCTTTAAGACGTGTGTAAGTGCGAATAGCAGGGTATCAACGTTCAAAATGTTTGGCTTCCAGAATAGAAACTATTTTTCAAACTTATTTTTATCCTCAGATTAGTGACGTCCTTCATCTTACTAACCCTTGGGACAACGGCTTATAACTACTTATTACTAGTTCGTATAAGAAAACTTCTAATTTTCTTGGTTTTCTTAAATTTTTCTAATCTCATGGATGTAATTTTTCACTATCTAAACTTTCATTAGCTTATTTATGTACAAAAATATTTTTATCTTTTTGAAAAATTTTAAATTTTTATAGGTTTTGAAAAAAATATTTTGTGCTTATTCAAACGATATGCAAATGATGCAAAAATAAGCACAAAGCTCCCCCAAACTTGTTTTCAACAGTGTCCTCACTGTTGCCATCTGCTAAATCTCGAAAAACCTGTAAGCTTGGGAGGAATTTATTAGTGGGGGCAAAATATTTAAGTGAGGACCCTCCCCCAAACTTAATTTTTTTTTTTGGCTCATCATTTTGTAAAATTTTCTTTTCAGGAGCCAGAAAATATACCCCCCAAACTTGAGTTATGCAATGTTAATCCTTGAAAATCATATGAGGGGGTCAAGAATCATTGGTCGATGCCAAGCTTTGCACAGGCCGAAAGTCAACACCAACCATTCAAAAATTTTATCAATGCAATGCTCTGGTTAGTGGAAGAAGAAGTGGGGAAAGGGTAAGGGGTGGAATAGAATGTGTGTGCGTCTCATTTTGGAGAGACGATGCAGTGTGTGTGATGGATTACTCGAATTCTTCTTACAAGTCAGAAGAAGGGGTGGAGGTTCAATTTCATTGATTGGGAGATGATTCATCTCAACACCCGTGTTATTCAGAAATGCGAGTTCATCAGCGAAGATCTCCTCAAAAGTTTCATCTATACCCCGAAGAATAATGTCATCACAAAGTGCGGGGTGATCTTCAGACTCTAAAAGCAGTTCATAATTAGTGTTAATTGTTGACCCGGACATCTCGGTGTAAGAGTCCGTATGTGTATGATACATAGTTGGGTCAAACAATAACGTATGAAAAGAGTCAAGATCAGTATTATGAGGGTCATCAAATTCGCTGCTGTCGAGATCCATTAAGTCGACAGAACAGACCTGAGCAGTAGGTTCGGAGGGTACACTTCCTAACTTGTAAATGTTCATCTCAATTGTCCTCTTCCCGAAGGATAGGGTCATAGAACCGTTACGACAATTGATGATAGCATTGGAAGTGGCCAAAAAGGGGCGACCTAAAATCACCGGAATTTGATTCCGTGAGTTCGCTACAGGCTGTGTATCAATTACAATAAAGTCTACAGGAAATATAAATTCCCCGATATTTATTAACACATCCTCTAGTTCACCCCTAGGTCTGGTGATTGATCGGTCAGCCATCTGGAGAGTGCAAGGAGATGGTTTCAACTCCCCGATTCCTAACTGCTCATAGACTGAGAAAGGAAGCAGGTTAACACTTGCCCCAAGATCAAGTAGAGCACGGTTAATGTGTTTTCCCCAATAGAAATGGAAATAGAAGGATATCCAGGGTCCTTACGTTTCCTCGGTAATTGTTGGGGGAAAGCCGTGTCTACTGTTTTTGCCATGAATATCTTCTTGGGCATTTGTTTCTTCCTCTTTCTAGTGCACAAGTCTTTAAGAACTTTCACATATGCAGGGACTTGTTGGATAACATCTAGAAGAGGGATGTTTATGTTAACCTGTTTAAACAACTCAGTGATCTTCTCCATATGTGGACTTGGTGTGTTAGCCCTTAACTGATTAGGATAAGGTGCTTTAGCAATAAGCGCTGGGTCCATCATAGGAGAAGGAAGTGTGTGTGGAACCGATCCCAGAATAGAAGTGGGGATCGTCCGTGGAGGAGTAGAAGAGGTGGACTGAAGTGGCGAGCCTTTTGAGAAACGAATAATAGGTTCGGAAGAAGGTGGTAGGGTAGAAGAAGTAGGGTTAGAACTAGAAGTGTGTGTATGAGGAAAGATCTCAGCCGGGGTGTTGATAGGATTGTCAATATCATCAACTTCTTCCCCAACATGATTGTCAAGCACTCTTCCAGATCTCAACGTGGTGATTGCATTCACGTGATGTGAATAACCAGGATTGGGTAAGGGTTGAGCTGGAAGTTTCCCTTTTTCTCTTGCACTAATTTCGGCTTTTAATCGTGCAATTTCTTCTTCTATCGATTTAATACTCTCGTTTTGGGACGCAGAGTTTTTCTAAATTTTATCTACATAAGACTTCATTTCAGCCGAAATTTGCATGATATTTGCTAAGACCAAATTCATGTATTGTGCAAAAGAAGAGGATTCATCAGTTCCGGTCAACTGTAAAGGACTAGACAGTGCAGGTGTGTTGACCGGATTTTGAAAGTTATGTGCTTGAAAGGGGTGCTGACTCAATTGAAGTTGTGGTTGCTGTTGTGGTGGAGGGACCCTTTGGAAATTGTTTTGGTTTGGAACCGTGTTTTGAGATTGTGATTGGTTCCAAGCAAAATGAGGGTGATTCCTCCAACCCTGATTATATGTGGAAGAAAATGGATCGTTTCTAGGTCTTTGAAATGCGGCATTGGTATGCTCACGACCTTGAAACGGACATTCTTCCGTCAAGTGAGGCGGATCAGAACAACAGCCACATACAGTTTTGGAAAGAGACATTTGATTAAGGGAGGCAGCTAAAAATTTGTTTTCCATAGTCTCGAGTTTCTTGTGTATAGCTGAAATGTCAGCTCTAACTCCTATGGAAACATCCGATTGGTTATTGCCACTCCAAAATGATGGGCTTTCCCACTGTAAAGACTTTTCAGCGAACTCTTCTAAATATCGCCAAGCTTCCCCATCATCCTTAGTCATGAAGGTGCCTTGACACATGTTTTCAAGACTCTGTTTAGTGTTAGGGTTACTGCCCTCATATACGATTCGGCAAAGCTCCCATCTAGGGATGCCGTTATGAGGACACTGAACCAAAAGATCTTTGAAACGTTCAAAGCATTTAGAGAATGGTTCAGCAGGGAGCTGGGCAAATTGATTCAGTTCGCTACGGATTCAAGCTGTCTTTTGTATTGGGTAAAATTTCTTAAGGAATGCAGCAACGAATTCTTCCCAATTCGTAATAGAGTGTGCGGTAGTGTTATATAGCCACTTCTCGGCTATATCACACAAGGTAAATGGAAGAAGTCGTAGACGCATCGCATCCACTGAAAGTTGTGACGTACCCATCATTGCGCATACGTTTTCAAATTTGGTAATGAAAACGTAAGCGTCCTCAGTCTCGAGTCCGTGGAATTTGGGTAAAAGGTTGATGTATTGGGGTTTAATCTCAATGTTATCCCCATTGGCTGGTGGTGTGGATAAGCAGGTCGAAAGAGGACCTCGAATAGGGTAGCACCTCTCTTGGAGAGAGATGCGGGGTGGATTCTGCGCACCAACGGAAGGCGGCAGATTAGTGGAAAAGAAGTTCGATGGAGTCGGATCCATCGGTGTGGGTGTGGTAGTGGGTAAAGAAAAAGTAAATGGAGAAATATCGACTTCGGAGTCGATAAAGGGTACGCGGACTAAACGGGCACTAGAATCCCGTGTCCAGCCTATCTTATACTAAAAAGGGTTAGTACAAGTGGCAGCGTTGGCTTATAATTAGGGGTATGAATGAATGCGGTGTTTGCTTTGAAAAAGGGACGGATTTTTTTTGAAAAAAAAATGATGCGACACAACAAATGCAGCACACAAACCCTAGAATCTAGTGGTCACCTATGTCCGGCTCTAGACCGCTCCTAACTGCCAAAAGAAAAGTCGCAGGATAGAATCCTCCACTGCCTCTTTGTTCCCCTGTGGCCTGGTAAGTGCCAGGTAAGTGGGAAGGTACTCCACTACGTAAGTAGTGGGCCTAATTAATAACCACTAGCCTTCGACACACTTGCCTAGACACCACAAGAAAACGCGGATAAACAATGAATTACCCACGGCCTTCTCTTGTCCTAAGTGAGAGCGACAGTCCTTAGAGTCATCTCTAGATTTCTTTTTGTTAATGTGGGTCAATGCGGATGCAAGTTTTGTGGTTTTCGGGGCCTAGGAAGGGTAATGGAATCCCCACCTAATTTGGATTTGGCCGTGCCCCTTAATATCCGTATTTTGAATGCAAACAACCAAGAAACAAAATCACGCACAAATTTAATTTTGCAATTTGCGAGCTGCGATTATTTGCAAAGAATCCTGCGGAAAATTATTAGTTGGAGCTAAAAAGAGGAGAGAGGAGAAGGTAAGAAGTCACCTGAAGCAAAATTGTACAGAAAACCCTCCACCAAGCCGTGGTTCCGCCGCATATGGGCACTTAGACCGCGCTTCCGCGGTTGGGTAGTAAGATCACTTCACCAAAATTTTCCAGGGAGCTTCTGTAGACTCCCTCAGCTCTCTGGTATATTCCAAAAATTTTTCCAAATTCCCAGCAAGCTCCAGATCTCCTTGCAATGAAACACAACAATTTGTTTAGGGTTTGCACGAATTTTGATCTAAAAAATCACAATGAAATAAATCTTTCAATTCAAATTATAATATGAAACGAATTAGCGCGTAATCCCCGGCAACGGCGCCATTTGATTGTAAAGAAATTCTTGTTTGTGTAAGTCGAATAAAGCGAATAAGTTTCAGTGTGTCGGTACTATTGAATAAAATTCACAATCAAAGAATTATATTTGACCGCAATCAATTACGGTGTCGATTGTAGATCGTAAGCGAGTGCGGAACGTCCACAAGGATTGTGCGATTCGTTTTTATATTTAATTTGTTTGAATTGAAAAGTTAATCGAAAAAAAAAGAAAACATGATTCAAGATTTTATCGATTGATTCAGGTGTCACTAATCTAATCAAGAATCAAGAAATGATAAACAATTGAGAATCGGGTTTCGATGATATTTCCAACCAAAATGTCAAGAATCTAAATGAGGCTCATAGGAATCGATCGGATCTATAAACGTGATGTAATCTCAAGATTTCGTGTTCTTTTCCTTCGAAGGATTGATGCTAGATCGATGATGATCGACGAGAGTTAGGGCTTTCTTGATGAAACTAGGGTTTCATCATTTAACCTTGTTCTTTCGTTGATATCATTCACATTCTAGCCTCTAGCAATTTCAAGAAACGATCGTAACTCCCCAATCTCGAGCGATATCAATCAAGAAAGCATCGCAACGAAATGGGTCGTCGGTTCTTGAACTTTCTAGGGTTTACAAAACTCGTAGGAATCAAGAATCGTTTTCAGATATATTATATCATCATTTTATTGATCGTCTCGACTCCTCGACGAGCGGAGTATTACTCAAACATCACAACAAGAACTGCCACTAGAAATTGAAATCGAATCATGATGCAAGAATTTAAAGAAAACAAGATAAAAGAATATCACCTTTTATTTATATCAACAATTTGATTACAGTCGCTCAAGAACTACAAGAGGAAGAACTAAATTGTCGATTTGGCGTCGCTTGGCTCCGTGAGTCGCGGATCGCTTGGTCCACTTGCTCTGTTGAAGATCGGCTCGGCTCATAAAAGGTTGCAAGGCTTCTTGCTTGATAGGGTACTCAGGATCTTGGCTTTTGATTGGAATTAGGGTTAGGGTTTCACACAAGCCCTGACACTAGACTTGTGGAAGAAGAAGATGAGGTAAGAGATAGAATGGCTCTAGTTTGATACTAAATTGGGGATCTCTTTTTACCCTAGGTTTAGGCTTCTATTTATAGACTTCCCTAACCCTAGGTCTAGGTTTGAAATTACAATTCCCTCCAAAAGTTTGTTGAGGAGCTTCTAGAATTAGTTTGTTAGGAGCTAGCATATGTTTTAAGCTAGGATTAATTAAGCTTAGAACCCTAGTTTGCTGATCTGGCAGAAACCTCTGGAGTCTTCTGGAACTTTAAGTGGCTTGAAGAGCTTCTGGAAGTGAGGTGGGAATTATGAAGCTGAAATGAGTTGCTGACGTGCCTAAGCTGCAACGGAACCGCGACTCAAGCCAGCTCCGGCCGCGGTTCCGCGGTCCTTTGGGCTCCTTGGGGCTTCGGCTCTTTGCAGTAGTCTTGGTTTGAAACTTGGGGCTTTATATGATATGTTAAATAGTATTTTGCCTTTTGGATTGCTACCAGATCTACAAACTTGGAGTTGGTGTAATGTTTGATCAGCACCATGCAACTTTTTGGCTTTCCTTCTGGGTTTTCCTGCATAGATCTCAAAACAAGTGTTGCGCAATATACGGATGATGCGATGCCATGAAATGCGGTCAATTTCCTTTATAGTGCTGGTTTTAAGGTATAACACATGTAATCTGATATTTTGCGATAGATTTGCTAATATGTGAAATATGAATGCCGAACACTTCTATATGAATGCAAATGATGAGGAAATTTCCGGCTAAAAGATGCAATATTTTCGACTAATCATGATGATAACAAACAATGATCACAAACTAAAACCCACACTCAACCATCATTCATCAAGCATGATGACTCCAAAAGTAAACCATGATGAAGTCAAGAAGTCAATGGTGGCTAAACCATCATGACACAACAAAATGCAAATAACACCCTCCACATTGCTTATTTGCACAAATGCAAATAAGCCCTCCTCCACCCATCTTCAGCCATTGAATGATACAAAGAAATATTACTGAAACCAAAAACAAACTGGCAACTCCAAAAACTGATCCCGTAATAAATTACAGGAAAACCCCGCTACTGTATATACATACCCGCATTTGTATTCCGACCGAAATACAAATGCAATTAGACAAAGTCTACACTGTACTATACTAGGATCCGGCTTAAACCAAAGCCTGCTAGTATTAACCGTCCGATCCTGATCCGTGCAATGCCGCACGTATCTGATCGAACCCTGCCATATCTCCATACGGCCTCTACAGCGTTTCGCCCGAAACTTGAGCAACTGTCTGTGGGGGACTCTAAAGACTTGTCAATACTATGGTTGTGGATTTAACCACTAGCACGTCAGAGGTATTAGCCATACGTGACGGGCTACCAGCTATTGACCAAAAGGGACGTCGATGAGCGAACTCATCCTGACACCCTACTGAGCCAGTCGGTGACAATATCTGTACAGTCCGGTCCGTTCGTCTATGAGCATCCCATGGCGGGCCTAGGGGGTTGGTAAAAGACAGACCCCCAAAAGCTGTACAAGTCGTGTCGGAGTGTAGCCCAGAACACCCTGAGATACTACTGGAATACCTACCAGTAAATCTCCTGCCTCGGCCGAGGGCTTTGTGTAATGGCTCTCCTAGACACAGCACGACCTCACCCCCAATACCGGGAGAGACGAACCCCTAAAGATCCGCTCACTGCCTCCATGTGGCTCGGGACTGTACCCAACTAAAACCTGTTTGCTCGTCTCCTTTGAGCGTGGTAAGGTAGTAATCAAAGTACAGTGGGAACTCACACGAGACAAATGATGATCCTCAGGTCGATGAACTAACCTGTACACATGTCACCAGGGAACTGCTATCTGACGTCAGGTATAAGACCAACTAGCATGTTCCCGGCGAGTCATGTCCGGTGTACTCATAACCCAATGAGCACCTGTATACATCTTAGGTGAACCAACTGACACCAGTGGCTTGTGAGACCGGCCACCACCCTTCGTCGGGGTCTCGACTGTATACACTAGTCTACTCTGGAGAATCGATGCCCTGTCTCGAAACTCCCACGACTAGGGACCTTTTAAGGATGTGCTTATAGACTACCAGCTCCCACGTATATGATCGCCCTCATACTGCTGGCGGTCAAGCAAGAATCCTAGGGGCTCTACCAACGTGCAATAGTGACCTGCAGGGTTACCTAAAGCAGTACACGATGATAAAGATAAACTAGATAGCATACTATCATCTTGAGTAAGACTGTCCTCCTGGGATAGGTCCTCCCTCAATCATTGCAATCACGTGCCTGTGATCCAATAATTGACTCTGAGGGCACTATCTCCAACAATCTCCCAGTTGCACTCAAGGCTAATTATTGCGATGTCGCATACTCATATCCCGTGTGATACCGAACACCCAACTCCTCTACTAGTCAGTCTCACAAATCCTGTTTGCGAAACTATTGCGTTCGAGGAATAGCCTCAGTGAGTGGATTAGCCATGATGTTTCTTTCTATGTCTCTCTATATCTCAAGTTCGCGGAGAAAACCATCTCCCGAAATGAGCAATACCTGTCTTAGAATGTGTCTGGATGTCTGATGGGACCTAGCTCATAAATGAACTCCAAATCCAAACATCTTAGACTGTATCGTCAACTGAACTTAATCAGTATCCTGCGCCATGCCTCCCTCAGTATTGCTTTGGACCACCTGTCCAAAATACTGCCCCTCGTCAGAAGGAAAATTATAACTCTGACAACCTCCTTGTCGTCCAGTTCACCTTGGAGGCCTGGAATGATAACTGTCTCCCGAATAAGGCTGTCGTTATCATATCCATAGAACATTCACTTATGTTCTAAAACTGCTTCCGACTGTTTCTCCAGGATTGGATCAATGTCAACTTATTGTATCTACTGCAAAAACAACATCTGTTATGGTACTTGACATTTCATGATTGACTCAATTGCCTAAGCAAGTGATCTGCCAATCATGCACATCCCTCTCCCCTTTAGTCTGTAAGACACCTTTAGAGAGGGTGACTCCATCACCTGCAGGTACACTACAGTGCCAGGAGTCATCCATTCTAAATACTCTTAGAATGCTGTCTAAGTACTCTGATTAGGAAACAACCCAAATCTAGATCTAAAACCATAGATCTAGTAACCAGTATGTCTGATATAATGTCCAAGTCCCATGTGGAGAAACCACTGTGTGACGACCAAAGTATAACCGATCGTAGTGTAGGAATATCACTTCCTACTCTGTGTATGTCATCCAAATACCATGACATCACACCTTACTACCTTCTTAACAGATCCATCCCCTATTCTGATGAAGTCAAACCTATGACTGCACATCAGAAATAGATGATCTATTTCCTCTATATCTGCTTTAGTCTATAAATAGACATAAGCCACTTGTCCACGAATGCTTCCGCTGCTCCCACTGACTATGACAACCCTCTGGCAGAGTCATATACACGTACACTTCTAAAGCAAGTTTAGAACAACGCTATACTCATCCTCCTGCCGGGTCTCACGGTCTGGAACAACAGCAATGGCAAGTCTGGGTAAACAAGAGATTCCCTGTCACCGTCCTTGAGGCTACCGGAGTACCTCTCGGGTGCCTGAAGTTACCCACCATATCTGCGGAGTGGCCAATGGAATGTCAAACCAGATTGAATCTGTTAGTTATATGTATGCCCTAGAGGCTATTACTGTACATTGGATGTATATTGTAGTGGATGCTGGGACATATATAGGTAGGACTTTCTTGCTCGACATGATAGTACGCTATCTGGTTGCTCTTTATCTTATCATGTATACTTTCTGTCTCTCTGATTACATGTTGATAAAGCCCTTAGGATGTGTACTCGACTTCCAGGACTATGATGTAGATCATACTAGTAGGGCCTGGGTAGTCCATGAGTACATCCTTCAATGTTCCTAGTCGTTGGAATATCGAGACGGGGCATCGATAATCCAGAGTAGACTAGCGTATATCTTCTCGACCCATGTGATGGGCGATGGACGATCCCATATCCATTGGTGTTTGACATCAGAGATGGTATGCGGGTGCTCAGTGGAGACTGGGTACACTGAACGGACTCGCCGAGAACTCCCAGATGGTATTATACCTCACGTGAGATGGCAGTTCTCTGGTGACACTGGTACAACTTAGTCTGTTGACCGGAGATCGTCATAGAGTCTTGTGTGTCTCCCACTGTGCTTTGATTTCCACCCTACCACGGCTCTACTGAGTCGTGCAAACAGGTGGTTTTTGGGTACAGTCCCGATTCACATGGAGGCAATGAGCGATAGGAGGGGATTCGTCTATCCCGGTATTGGGGGTTGATGTTGCGCTATGCTCGACTGGCCATAACAGGAAATCCCTGGCCAGGGTTGCAGTGATATACTGGTAAGAGTTATCAGTAGTTTCATGAATGTTATGGACCTTACGTCGGCATGACTTATCAAGCTATTGGGTTCTGGCGTTTACCACCCCTAGGCGAGATATGCGATATATCAGACGAACAGACCGGACTGTACGGTAAGTGTTACTGGTTGGATTCACAGGAGTATGAGCGGGTTTGCTCGTCGATCTTCTGATCGCTCAATACCCGGGTGGCCGTTACGTTTAGCAGAACGCTTGCGGCTTGTGGGTGTTTGATATGATCATCATCTGCTGTCGGCGTATTGACGAGTCTTTTGAGTCCTACACAGAGGTTTCCTGGCTCAAGCGAAACGAAATAGGAGCGCATATGAGATATGTGCAGGACCGAGAATAATGCGTGTATGTGATACCGTATTCTATTCTCGCGATGAATGTATCGATTGGTTGTATGGATATAACCTAGTTATCGAATCAAGGATTGATTCGATAAGCCGATACATTGGATACCAGTCGGTTATATGTGATATGACCGGATCGTTAAATCAAGTATTGATTTAAGGATTTAATGCAAAATTATATATTTGATATATTACTTTGCATTAACTAGTATTTGTTCACTTTAAAAAGGATTTTCTCACTTGATGTGCACATTGTATATGTGATATATTTTTTTTTGTGCACTTGATTGTATCATGTTTGATGATACATGAAAGTTTGTGTGTATGATTAAACCATGGTTATATGAATGGTCAGGGTTTTGTTTATTTACTTACTTATTTATTTATCTATTCATTTTTGGTTAAAAGATAAAAGAAAACAAAATGGTTGCTTTCAAACATGAAGCTTCTTGATGCTTCATGCATCTTTGACTAAGTGACCATTCTTGTCTTCTTCTCCTAACCCTAACCATTCAACTAACCTTAGTTAATTCTCTACACTTAACCATGGTTGCTATATGATAAGTATTCATTTTATTTTCTATTTTGAAAAATACTTATCATATTCTTTCTTCTTCTTCTTCCTCTTGAACAAAGAAGAAAACCTTGCTTCCATCAATGGCAACTTGAGAAAAAGAGTGAGAAATCCAATTCTAAAGTGAACCCACCTCCTATTTCTTCATCCTCTATCTCTTGCCAAGTAGTATAGGGTGTTTTCTTCACAAGTTTCATGACTTGGTGAAGTTGGAGCTTGATCTTGAGTTGCCTCGACGTAGATCATCTTCGGCATCGAAGTCGACAACCTAGCCCGATCAATTCTTCGATGAAACCACCGCGAGAGTCTGAGATCCGATGGGTACAGCGGAGGGACATCATCACAGAGCTATGGGGGTGGAGAACCGGATCTACAAAGGTTGTAGTCACTTTCCTTTAGCAATAAATTCGTTTACTTGCTTGCATCGCCTATACATCTAGTTAACGATCCGTATTAGGGTTTGTAGGTACTTGGAAAAATTTGAATTGGCCATATTTGATCACTTGTAAGACCTTATTAGTGTGCCTAGGAACCCTACAGTAGTATGAGAGCCTAGCTAGAGCCTTAGGCGATGCATAGACGGTGTTAGAAGTCCGATCGAACCGAAACCCTAACTCCAAAATGCTCTCTGGACATTTTTTAAAAACTGGGTTTTTTCCATATTAAAAATTCTTAAAAAATTCAGCAGAAAGTTCTAAGAATTATAGTGCAAAACGGAGCTCCTGATTCATCTAAACCGCCGCGGAACCGCGGCAGAAGCCTGGCTTCTGCGGCGGTTCTGCGGCCGTACTGTCGCATCGCCCATTATTTTTTGCACAGTAATTCCTATATTTTGGTGCTGGATTTTCTGGGATTTTTTAAATATTACTCAAGAGTTGAGTTTTCTGGGTTGTATTGGGAGTTCGTAGATTCGATCGGATGATCAAACTTTGTCCATGTGCTTTTCCGGGTAATTTTAGAATATGTTAAAAAGTTCGACCGGATATAAATACCCACTTTTTCCCCTGCCGGGAAATTTCCAATTGTTGGACTTTTCCGTTGTTTAACGACGTTCTAATTAGTGCAAGTAACGCGATTGTCCCTCTAGAAGACAACAAACCTTAACTCGATTATGTGACCGTCTTGAACTGCTCTTTGAACCTTCGGGTTTGAGGCAGTACGGCGTGCCACATGTGAGGCGTTGGCTTGACCCTTCTACGGCTGGACCGTTCGTACTGAGGCATGAACTGAATGTTTTTAGACTTATTTCATGTGTTGAGCTGTATCGGGAAAACTTAGGTGTTCGATTGTTCGATCGGAAAGTTTAACATTTTTCTATTTTATCCGGAATGTGATACAATATTTGGAATTCACAAGTAGTTATGAGATAACTGAATGAATGTTATAAATATAGCAGTTTAGTCTCAATTGATCGGTTGCCACGGAATTTTGATGTGATCAAAAGTCCGTCGCAATCACGTAGCATACGTGGATACTCGCCGGGTAAACTTAATAGACTGCTACACTCTATAGCCCCGACCAAGTGACTGTAGGAGAACCTCGTCACCGAAAGCATCCGTTCGGGTGCTCGCGGCAACGGTGTTCCGCCTTGGTGCACTTCGTCGACGGTATCAGGGGTGCGGCCGTCTACTAAAGTTTGCGACGAGCATTCGATCAGGATTTCGGGAATCTTGTTGAATTGCCCGACTTGATATTGAAAAGAGTTTTCGAAAATGAGACTAAAATGCGGGGTTTATAATTGTTAGGCATGCGATGTCTAAAGAGATTGCGGATTCCAACTGTTGTAGTCTTACACTTTCTTTTCTATGACCGTAAGTGTAATATATGATATCGCCGGTTTCATTGCTATATGTCAACGAAAATTGGGATACGCATGTTTACTTACGTTGATGACATGTGATGTTATGTGTTGCTGGATATGTTATTTTGGATCGTCGTGTTTGAATAGCCGGGGGGTTTTTATGTGAGATGAGTGTTTTTCCATTTTCATTCATGTAAAAACTTGTATGTAATATTCTTTTATTGGGGCACTTCCAGGTTGCGGAATATGTCACCATTTGTATATTATTTACTTTTCCGCATTAGGATAGACCCAAGGAGGGGAGCACAAGTAACCGGATTCTAGGGTCCAGTGGGAGGCCATCTCGAGGAGTCGAGTCCGGGTCTCCTAACCCTAGAATTGGTAGGGTTGCTTGCCGCTCTCGTAGGGGTCTAGGGGTGTGGGATTGGCTATTCATCGCGACTGTGGAATCCGTGTTTTATACTGGCTCGTATTAAAAACACGGACGTCCTAGTATATCCAATATTTTATATGATATTTTCTGCTGCGTTATCTGTGATGTGATCATGTGATATGTTCAGGTAGATATTTGTATATAGTATATATGATATATTATATAGACGTTGCTTATGTTTTACACCCGCGCTAGCCCTGCCTCGCTCTGGCGTTAGTTACCTAACCTAACGGTGCAGACGGGACATCGAGTCGAATGCGGATGGCATAAGTGTACGTCGTATTTATCTGTGATGTTTAGGTGGACTGAAATGATGGGATATTCATTAATGAGATTAATGAAAGAAAATAAACCTAATAGATGTTGTGGAATCGAATTTCAAAATAAAAACAGGTAGGTACAGTTCTTGCTTTGCATTGCGGTGTTCATTGTAGAACATCCTGCACCTTATTCGATGAGGAAAGGACCGAGATCCCTTCACCGGGAGTGACTCCTTTAGCAATAACTGGCAGATGCTACACACTCGGTTTGTCTTTTGAATGCTTCTATAGTTTCTGCTTTGCACAGTGATATATATGATATATCCCGCACCTCATTCGACGAGGAAAGGGCCGACGATCCCTTCACCGGGAGTGACCCCTTTAGCAAAACTAGAAAAGCCTAAAAAACAATCCATTTAAAAACCATTTGATTCCGCAACGAGATCAAGTTCAAAGCGTTAAAGGTTTTCATAAAAACCATTCGCAACCCTCCGTCATTTTAGGAAGTAGAGTACTTAGTATTCGTGCTGTGTTTGTTGACCTTAGTTAAGGCACAGTGTACGGTAGCTAAGTGATGTCTTCCTACACCGCATATAATGCGATTAGTCAGGACAGTTGCGTGACTTTGTTGACCTTAGTTAAGGGTCATGTGGGTGGGTCTAATTAATCACGAAATGACGGGTAGAACTTGACTAGTACTTATGATTTGTTGACCATAGTTAAGGTCATAAGTGCTAGGGGTAAAAATCTTTATCGCGAGTTTCAAGTGTTGAAATTTGCAATGAGATTGCATACCTTCTATGTGATAGTTGGATCCCGATACCCACTGCGAGTAATTGTTACTCCTGGGAGAGTTTTGTACTTTGCAATTAGCCAATCAAGTAGGTGTCTAGAAAGGTGTCAACGGGGTTACGCCTCTGGGAAAACAAGGTTTACTGTAATTAGGTCCGTGCGAAAGCACGGGGAACCTCCCTCAAAGTACCGACACTGGCCTGGCTGAAAGACTGGCGAACTTGTAGAGTGTAATTAATCCCGGCTAGTTTTTCCTTTTAGGGTTTGAAGGAAGATTTCATAAAAACAGTGGGAGCCATCCTGATTAGATAAAATAATAACCAATCTGATCTTGCAAGAGCGCACGCAGAGTGTTTTCTTCTCTCTCTCTCCAGGTAGCGACCATATCATGCCTTAATCAAGATAATAATACGGATTATTGACCGAACCCGCTTGTTATACTGAGCTGGGGAACGTTGGTCCCGCTCCAACTTATAATTGTTATAAGACAGAGCAGGAGATAGGGGAATACCAGAATTCCTATGCCGCCCAAACGAAGAAAGTGCATATGATGCATCTCCTTCGGGTGTGTTCATTACAAAGAACTGTTTCTCAGTATCCTCTGCATCCTGGGTATTTGATACCGGATCAGGATCCCAGATATGTAATCTGTTACATAGGGCTACAAAAAGGTAGAAAACTGAGAACGGGTGATAAGTTTCATGAGACAGAAAACAGGGCAAGTGTTGCAGCCAAGTCTGTTGGTCACTGTCATCCTGTATTACCAATACATTGATTCTGAACAAATGCTATTAGATACCGAACCTGATATACAAAATCATATCAGTCTTTTTATTAGTAAAGAAATGATAAAATTTTGTATTGTTGGATAATGTTTTGAACATTTCCTATATCAACAGTTGATCGGTTCAGGCACGTTATCTAAAAGCATTGACGTTCTAAATCAAACTACAGTTCCTAGTATACAGAACACACACAAGAGGAAGAGTTCAGAAATGAATGAATCATTCTTGAGGCATTGTAGACTAGGTCATATCAATGCGACTCGACTGGCTGAAGTTACATTTTAGATGCATATTTAAATCAGTTTGAATTTACATCTTGTGAAACTTGCCAGTCATGTCACAAAGATTAGATGACCATAGCTCTGCTTATTGGAAACAGAGAAAGAGTTAGTAAAACTCTTGGGACTGATACATGATGATGTATGTAAGGTCTCCTGTCTACATATGCCAGGACCGGTTCTTTATACTTCATTACGTTCTCTGCTAATCTCTCAAGATTCAGACATATGTTCCTATTGAAACACAAGTCCGTACCTTTTGAGATATTCCCAGAATATAAGCTAGAAGTAGGGAATCAATACGGGTATAAGTATTATGTCCTATGATAAGATCAGGGAGGAGAATACTTGTGCATGGCATTCCTGGACTATTCTAAAAGAAAATGAGATTCTCTCTCAGTATTACTCCTCTGAATACACCACAGCACAATGGTGTATCAGGGCGGAGCAATAGCACCCTATATGATATGGTGTGCTCTATGATGAGTATCACCGAGTTACCTGTTTCTTTTTAAGGAGGTTATGCACTTGAAAAGCTGCATACCTATTGAATTGGGTTCGAATCAAATCAGTGCCTACCACTCCATATAAGATATGGTGTGGGAAGAGCCCATCTCTCAAGCAAGTTAAGATTTGGGATTGTCCGGCCTATGTCAAAAGCAAAATCCGAACAAGATCGAGGCAAGGTCAGTTCTGTAGAATTGGAAAGGTTCCAGCTATACAAAACTGCAGCTGATGATTTGACAGAACCAAAGGATTCGATAGTCCCCGACGAACCTCAGCCTCTCCGCCGATCTGGTAGGGTTCCTCATCCGCCTGAGAGATACCTCGGTTTCTCGATGACAGTGGGAGCGAGGAATGCATTATGAGATGATGACCCAACTAGTTTCGAGCAGGCCATCGAGAGTAGGGACTCTGTAAGAATGGCTGGATGCTTAGCGATCTGACATGGAATCCATGTACACCAGCAAAGTATGGGCTTTGGCTGCTATATCTGAAGGGTTAAATCCCCATCAGGAGCAAGTATATCTTGAGAAGATTACTTGGTGTAGATGGAAAAGTTGAGACTTTCAAAACTAGACTTGTTAAAGGTTTTCGTCATCAACCAAGCGTGGATAATGATGAAACCTTTTCCAGGGATTATGCTTAAGTCCATCCAGATCCTACTTGCCATTGCTACATACCATGGCTACGATATCTGGTGGTTGGGTGCCATGACTACTTTTCTAAATAATGATTTAGAAGAGAACGTCTATAAGAACACAGCCAGAGAGCTTCGTAAACAGTGGGAGCAGCGGAAACATGTGCAAGTTGCTTTACATGATAAAGCAGGCATCGCGGAGTTGGAACGTCTGTTTTGATGTGGTAGTCAAAGAGTTTGGCTTCATCAAAATGGTAGATGAACCTTGTATGTACAAAAGGGTAGTATGGAGTATGGTAATGATCCTCGTAAAGTACGTGGATGACATACTCTTGATAGGAAAGGAGTTTCCTATACTACGCTCGGTCAATCTCCTCTTATCACATGGATTCTCCAATAGGATAAAGATGATACCTCCTAAATCCTGAGATTTGGGTCTATGAGATAGATCTAAAGGGATGTTAGGGTTCTCACTAGGTATAGTGAGATTCTATCAATCGATCCTGGGGAGAATCACTGGAAAAGTTCAAGATTGATAAGCACGACTGAGTGTCAGTCGCAGGCATTGTCTTTACTCTCAATGGAGGGACGGTATTTTGGAAGAGTTCCAAGCTAGATACCATGATAAACTAGACGATAAAGGGTGGTAACATCGCTATTAAAGACACTACCAAAGAGGCAGTTTGGGTGTATATTGGTTCATGAGATGAACTAGGTTCCCACCATTGTATGACAATGGAAGTGTGGCTTTGGCCTAAGAACCCAGGTCCCATCAGTGACCCAGACATATTCTGAGGCAGCATCACCTGATCATGGAGATAGTTGATCTCCAGGGTGATCGAGATTAGGAGAGTAGACTCAGAGGACAACACGGAGGATCCACTCACAAAGGCCTTTTCCCAAAGAGAGACTTTTAGGGGATGGTTGAGTATTAGATACTACAACTACTGCTACAGAAGGCCCTAGTGCAAGTGGGAGATTGTTAGTTATATGTATGCCCTAGAGGCCATTACTGTACATTGGATGTATATTGTAGTGGATGCTGGGACATATATAGGTAGGACTTTCTTGCTCAACATGATAGTACGCTATATGGTTGCTCTTTATCTTAACATGTATACTTTCTGTCTCTCTGATTATATGTTGATAAAGCCCTTAGGATGTGTACTCGACTTCCAGGACTATGATGTAGATCATACTAGTGGGGCCTGGGTAGTCCATGAGTACATCCTTCAATGTTCCTAGTCGTGGGAATATCGAGACGGGGCATCGATATTCCAGAGTAGACTAGCGTATATCTTCTCGACCCATGTGATGGGCGATGGATGATCCCATATCCATTGGTGTTTGACATTAGAGATGGTATGCGGGTGCTCAGTGGAGACTGGGTACACTGAACGGACTCGCCGAGAACTCCCAGATGGTATTATACCTCACGTCAGATGGCAGTTCTCTGGTGACACTGGCACAGCTTAGTCTGTTGACCCGAGATCGTCATAGAGTCTTGTGTGTCTCCCACTGTGCTTTGATTTCCATCCTACCACGGCTCTACTGAGTCGTGCAAACAGGTGGTTTTTGGGTACAGTCCCGATACACATGGAGGCAATGAGCGATAGGAGGGGATTCGTCTCTCCCGGTATTGGGGGTTGATGTTGCTGTAACACTTTGATTTTCCGTTGAATGTCTTTCGTGATAATTAGTGATCGTACGTGTTATTATATATGAGTTCCTAGGATGATTAGTTATATTTAGTAGTGTTTGCTAATTCGGAATTTTCTTGTGTTATTGCACACTTGCACACTTAGCCATTTTTTTGAGACTTAGGGTTTTTGGTAACATGTTAACCATTCTTTTGTGCATGGTTGCTAACTTTTTCCCCACCATTTTAATCTTTCCAAAACCCTTTTTCATAATTCAAAATTCTATTAAACAAATGAGGCATGGGGGTTAGGTAAAAAGCTTGACTTTTGACCCATTTTTCCCTCTCTTCTTTCTCTCTTTCCCCACTCCAGAATTCTGGAGAATTTCTAGCAGCAAACCCTCCATTTTCCTCCATATTCTCTTCTCTTTTCATTCCCCTTTGATCCATACACAAAACCCTATACATATCAACTCATTTTCTTCACAAAATGATGGAAAAGTGAGGTTCTTGAGGTGTTCAAAGGCAAATCTGCACACTAGAGGGGAAAGCTGAAACTTTTGGTGTTTTGCAAGGTTCTTAGAAGGTATTAACTCATATTAGCACTCCTTTTCCCTAAACTTGTAGTATTCTTTAGTAAAAATCTCTTTTTTTGTGCATTTTTAGTGATATTAAAGGATATTTTTGAAGTTTATGTTAGATTGGTGTTCTCATAGTTTAGTTAGCTCCTTTATGTGTTATTAGAGCTATTTTAACCAGGTTGTACTTCAGGTTTGCACAAAAATACCCTAAAGTTTGATTTTAGTGAAAAGTGTGGATTTTAACTAGAAATAAGGCTCTGTAGGATCTGCTGCTACCCGAGATATTTCAGAGTGAAACTAGATGTTACTGTAGCATGTATGGGGGGTATAGAGTGCACACACAAAACTTGGGAGCCCAATTCCCTACCCAAGCCGCCGAAATGTGCATTCTGGCCGCAAATTGCGGCCAGATGGGGGAGTTTTGGGTTGGGGTTTGGGGTGTGGGTGTCTGCTGCTATGTGGGTTGTTTTGGTATATATAGTTTTACAATATCTTTTCTGTATCAAAATCTGGAGGTGATTACCAATTTTCCCATATTTTTAGTCTTCGCGACACGCGTGATACGTGTTTGTGGGTTTTAGGTTTCTGTGTATCGCGACGCGCCGGAGTGACTTCAGACGCATAATCACACGTTTTAGCGTATCGCGCACACGCGCCCTTGGTTCGCGACACGAGTTACTAGTTCGGCTTTAGTGTCGCGTTTGTGTGACTTCAGGCTTACGTGTGATATATTGTGTAATTCTAGGTTCGCAGGCGAGCACGGCGGACGCCGCGCAGAAGGGGAAGCAGGTTGTTGGCTATACCTAGCGAGAGACTACGGTGAGTAGATTTCACATCTACGGGGATATCGCCCGCATGGCGTTCTACGTCAGGGCTGATTGGACCTTATAGTTTCTTTTGTATACATTGACTGTTCATGGCTACTATTTAGTGCATACAGCATTCCCTGCTATGTGGATATAAATTAGAATTGATACAACACCGCACCATTACTAACGGTCCATTTGCATGAGCACTATCCTGCATGTTACACACACACCGTTAGTAATTTTCATGACACGCACACTGTAGGAATTTATATATCACATCGGATCATTACATTATAGCTCATCTACATGTGACTTGACATGCTATTCATACTTGATGCATATATCACATCGGATCAGTATATTATAGCTTATCTATATATGACTTGACATGTTATTCATACTTGATGCATATATCACATCGGATCATTATATTGTAGCTTATCTACATGTGACTTGACATGCTATTCATACTTGATGCATATATCACATCGGATCAGTATATTGTAGCTTATCTATATGTGACTTGACATGCTATTCATACTTGATGCATATATCACATCAGATCAGTATATTGTAGCATATCTATATGTGACTTGACATGCTATTCATACTTGATGCATATATCACATCGGATCATTATATTGTAGCTTATCTATATGTGACTTGACATGCTATTCATACCTGATGCATGTATCACATCGGATCATTATATTGTAGCTTATCTATATGTGACTAGACATGATATTCATACCTGATGCATGTATCACATATGATCATTATATTGTAGCTTATCTATATGTGACTTGACATGATATTCATATTTGATGCACATATCATATCGGATCTTTGACTTGCATATTGGTTTGGATTACATGTGATTTCTGGATTTGGGAACCGTGGCTATTTCAAATATGTAATCATGTAAAAACCCGGTTCCCTTGATATGATATTTCGGTGCGTCCACCATGTGTTTCCTCGGTGCTAGAGTGATATATGTGAACCCGAATCGAGGAGCTGGTTGAGGCCGATTACGGTACATGGTGGACCCGGTATGGTACCCCGGGGCGAGAACGGTTTCGCTGTGTAGTAGACGGTGATCCTGGAAGAGGGACTACTACCTACCGGTAATTTGTTGGACCTGACAGTTATCCGGAGGATACTGATCAGAGTCGATAGATGGATGTGGGGTGATCCGTACTGTCGGGGCCGTGGGCCGATACCCAGACGGAGCCCGTGGGCTGACCTGGACTGACGGGGCCCGATGGATGAGGATTTGCGTGTCGATGCTGGACACGGGTATTTATGATATTTGGGTGCCGATGTTGGGCACTCGGGATTCTCAGAGATGTACAGGATTTGAGGGCCGATGAGAGTGCCGGCGCCTGAGCTATTTGGGGGGATCTGGGTGCATTGATGGACACCGATTGTATATTCCACGTTGACATTCCGTGTAGATATTATATTGCCCATGATCAGCATTTATTATTGTACCTCATCCTGTAGTGACATTACCTGATAGAGTACTTGCATGATTATTGCACATACTGCTTATCACATATTGAGATCATCTGTTGGCATATGATAGAGTAGCGCAGTACGTGCATGCTCGCGATTACCTTTATATGTTATCTCTATTCATGAGTTGGCAACTCACCCCCGTTGTGCCACAGTGTTTGCAGGTTGCCTTTGGAGTAGTCGCGGTAGGCTGCTTTTGCATCTTTTGACACAGATACTCCCATAGTTGGTGTACCGGCTCTTTTGCTGATAGGTGGGTTTTGTGCGGTATCTGTTTGTCTTTCAGTTATGTACATTCTTGTATCTAGTATTCTTCATCTACCATGTATTTGACTTAGAGACAGTGTGAGGACGATGATGTATTATATTGTATTCTGGTGTCGAGCTCGTTGTGAGCCGACTGTTTTGCAGTTACCCTATCTGTGATGTTCCCACTTATGGATCTTGATCTTCTCTATGGCGTCGTATATTGTTATCTTGGTGATTGTTTACTTAGCTTTCTTATCATGTTAGTAAGTGCTTTCTTTTAAAAACTTATAACACTCTCTACTTTCACTGGTTTGATTTCTGGGTTTTCGGTTCACTTGGTCGCGTTACGCCTGTAGACGTTACGTGATTAAATGCCGGTCACGGGCCAAACTTTGGGTCGTGACAAAGTTGGTATCAAAGCGTAGGTTTTACCTTTCAGAGTGTAGGATGACCCTGGTATGATGGAGTAGGTAGGTGCAGCAGGGTAGCGTAGGGTGTGTATGTTCCGCGGCATACTCACGACACGGTACTCCGCCTACGCGACCTTAGGACTTGTTGATGTAAATTCCTTCTTGAGTATATACATTCTTACGATTCGATTTCCGTATCCTTATCGAATCCTATTGTTCCTTTCAGCCATTATGCCGCCAAAGACTACGAGGGGGCAGAGAGCGGCCGCGAGGGCCGAGATTCGAGTTGACTCGTCCGAGACGAGGACTGGTCCGTGTAGTACACCGGTTGTGCCCGAGCAGGCTGTTCCTGCCATGACAGATCAGATTGCTATGTTAGGGGCTGGTGTGCAGGAGATACGCCAGACGATGGGATCCAGTATGCAGGAGATGCGCCAGAAGATGGGATCTCTAGTTGAGACACTTCGAGCGCAGCGACCAGAGGTAGTTCCACCCGTTGCAGAGACCGCGGTGGTACCCACAGTTCAGGCAGTTGCACCTGCGACTACAGAGGTTATTACAGTATCGCTGTCAGAGTTTATGAGGCTGAAGCCTCCGGTTTTCACAGGCACCGATGTGGCCGAGGACCCACAGTCGTTCATTGATAGGATGGCGCGGATATGTCGTTCACTTAGATGCGCGGATGCGAGATGGGTTGAGTTCGCGAGTTTTCGCCTGGAAGGTCTTGCGCAGAAATGGTGCGAATCAGCCGAGAAGGGTAGAGCACCAGGTCTTCCTCCTATGACCTGGACAGAGTTCGTGGCGTTATTCCTTGCCCGTTTTCATCCCCTGAGTGTCAGAGATGCTAGAGCACGCAGGTTCGAGTCCTTACGCCAGACGCCAGAGATGTCAGTGGCAGAGTACGATGTGCTGTTCACCGAGCTATCCGTTTATGCTCCGTATCTAGTGGCTACTGAGGAGTTGCGAGTCAAGAGATTTTTCCGAGGCTTGCTTACACCACTGTTCCTTGCTATCAGCGCGCAGTATTACGAGACATACACAGCAGCAGTAGATGCAGCATTATTAGTTGAGGAGCGCCTTGCTGAGACTTCGGCAGTTCCAGGGCCGAAGAGAGTTCGTGCAGATACGTCAGTGCAGAGACGGCCTTTCCGGCGTCGTGACAGGCACCTTGCAGGTGGCAGAGATTCGAGACGAGGCCGATTGTTTAGCTCCTATCCCCAGGAGGGTCAGCGACAGTCATCGGGATGTTACCGTTGTGGGAGTTCTTATCATCGTGTGCGAGATTGACTTGAGGTACCCCGGAGTGGGGCAGCAGCACCACATGTTACATTACCACCTTCAGCACCCCAGACGGCATTGACGATAGTACCTACTGTTACTCCGCGTCAGACGCATACACAGAGAGGTCGTGGTCGCGGAGGATTTGTTCATAGAGGACGAGGTGTCCGAGGTAGAGGGCAGCCAGCGGCCGGCAGGGGACAGTTAGTTGCAGGTGGAGGACAGGCGCGAGTTTTTGCTTTGACGCATTAGGACGCGCAGGCGTCCAATGCGGTGGTCTCAGGTATCCTTTCTGTATGTTCGGGTGATGCACACATGTTATTCGATCCCGGATCCACGCACTCGTACGTATCCACACACTTTGTGCCGAGTTTGGGTAGAGAGTCCGGTTTGCTTGACCAGCCGCTTGTTGTGACTACTTCTGTGGGAGAGTCGTTTGTTGCTAGACACGTGTTCCGATCCTGTACCGTCCGTATTGGCGAGAGAGAGTTGCCGGTCGATTTGATCCTTCTTGAGATGTTGGACTTCGACGTTCTTTTGGGCATGGATTGGTTAGCCACGTGCTATGCTTCTGTTGACTGCCGCGAGAAGACAGTTCGATTTTGTTTTCCCGACGAGTCGATTGTTGTTGTGTTAGGGGACCGTGGTGCCACCCCTCACAGTGTGATTTCTTCTTTTCGCGCTAGACAGCTTTTGAGGAAGGGATGTCAGGGATTTCTCGCCTATGTTTGCGATACTAGAGCTACAGAGGTTCCGGTTGTTAGCGAGTTTCCTGATGTGTTCCCTGACGAGCTTCCTGGGCTACCGCCCGAGCGTGATATATCTTTCTGTATTGATTTGGTTCCTGGCGCGGGGCCTATTTCTGTACCGCCTTATCGGATGGCCCCGGCGGAACTTAGAGAATTGAAGGGTCAGTTGCAGGATTTGCTGGATAAGGGACTTGTTCGACCCAGTGTTTCTCTTTGGGGTGCTCCAGTCCTGTTTGTCAAGAAGAAGGACGGCAATATGCGTTTGTGTATCGACTACCGCCAGCTGAACAAGGTGACAGTGCGGAACAGATATCCTTTGCCACGCATCGACGATTTGTTCGACTAGCTTCAGGGGGCAGGATACTTTTCGAGG
Organism: Agapanthus africanus; assembly: GCA_030015575.1. Classification (NCBI taxonomy): domain Eukaryota; kingdom Viridiplantae; phylum Streptophyta; class Magnoliopsida; order Asparagales; family Amaryllidaceae; genus Agapanthus; species Agapanthus africanus. The sequence goes on from JASDDO010000014.1 coordinate 495,871,997, forward strand.
ATCGATTTGCGATCGGGCTACCATCAGCTGCGGGTTCGACAGGAGGACATTCCTAGGACAGCCTTCCGCACACGTTACGGCCATTATGAGTTTTTGGTGATGTCGTTCGGACTCACCAACGCGTCAGCATCATTTATGGATTTGATGAACCGTATTTTCCGGCCGTATCTTGATCTGTTCATTATAGTGTTTATTGACGATATCTTGGTGTATTCTCGGAGTAGAGAGGACCACGAGCAGCACCTGCGGATTACACTGCAGACCTTGAGGGAGCATCAGCTTTTCGCCAAATTCTCCAAGTGTGCCTTCTGGCTAGACAGCGTAGACTTCTTGGGGCACGTGATTACACGAGATGGTATATGTGTCGACCCGAGGAAGATCGAGGCAGTTCGGAGTTGGCCTAGACCCACGTCAGTGATGGAGGTTCGCAGCTTTCTAGGGCTGGCAGGCTATTACAGGCGATTTGTGCAGGACTTCTCTCGCATTGCTACACCTTTGACCGGGTTAACCCGGAAGGGAGTTCGCTTCGATTGGACAGAGGAGTGTGAGCACAGTTTCCAGCGATTACGGGCTCTACTGACTACGACACCAGTGCTATCATTGCCTTCTGGATCAGGCAGATTTGTGGTCTACTGCGATGCTTCACGAGTGGGGCTAGGGTGCGTTTTGATGCAGCATGACAGGGTGATCGCATATGCTTCGCGGCAATTAAAGAAACTTGAACAGAATTACCCCACTCATGATCTGGAGATGGCTGCAGTGGTCTTTGCACTCAAGATCTGGCGACAATATCTGTATGGAGAGTCGTACCAGATATTCACTGACCACAAGAGCTTAAAGTACATATTTCAGCAGCGAGACCTGAACCATAGACATCGCCGATGGATGGAGTTAGTGAAGGACTACGATTGTGAGATCTTGTATCACCCGGGCAGGGCGAATGTAGTGGCGGATGCTTTGAGCAGGAGGGCCGGGGGTAGTCTATCCTGTTTGAGCGCAGTACATAGGCAGTCGTCGGTGGACTGGCAGATCTTATGCGACAGCCGGGTACAGTTCGACTTTACGCCGATCGGAGGACAGATTGCGCATGTTCGTGCACGCCCACAGTTGCTTGACCGTATACATGAGGCACAGCACAGCGATGACCGCTGTTCAGAGGTCAGGACACAGATGGGACATAGCAGATTTTCCGAGTTCGTGATCGATGATCAAGGGATACTACGATTTGGAGCTAGACTGTGCGTACCAGATGCTGAGGGATTGCGGTGCGAGATTCTTGAGGAGGCACATCGGTCGGTATATAGTGTTCATCCCGGTTCCACCAAGATGTACCACGATATGAGAGATGTTTACTGGTGGGACGGTATGAAGAGGGACATTGCAGATTTTGTGTCAAGATGCCTGACTTGTCAGCAAGTCAAGGCTGAGCACCAGAGGCCCGCGGGAGAGCTACAGCCGTTACCCAATCCGTAGTGGAAATGGGAACATATATCTATGGATTTCATTGTGGGTCTACCCAGGACTAGTCGAGGGTATGACTCCATCTGGGTGATCGTGGATCGTTTGACGAAAGCGGCTCACTTCCTACCGGTGAAGACGACTTTCGGATTTACTCAGTATGCCCAGATTTACATTGATGAGATTGTACGACTGCACGGAGTTCCGACTTCTATCATGTCCGATAGAGGCACCCAGTTTACCAGCCGGCTATGGAAGAGGCTTCAGGAGGCTTTGGGCACTCACTTGAGTTTTAGCACAGCATTCCATCCGCAGACCGACGGACAGTCAGAGCGGACTATTCAGACTCTCGAGGACATGCTCAGAGCATGCGTTTTAGACTTCGGAGGTAGCTGGGATCATCATTTGCCCTTAGTAGAGTTCTCCTACAACAACAGCTACCAGGAGACATTCAGATGGCACCGTTTGAGGCTCTTTATGGGAGGAGATGCAGATCGCCCACCTGTTGGACGGAGCTCAGTGAGAGCAGTATCTTAGGACCGCAGATTGTGGAGGAGACGACCGCGAAGATCCAGTTGATTCGCGATAGGATGAGAGCAGCCCAGAGTAGGCAGAGGTCTTATGCGGACCGTCGTCGGCGCAGACTTGAGTTTTCCGTTGGTGATCATGTTTTCTTGAGGGTCTCCCCAATGAAAGGCGTGATGAGGTTTGGGAAGAAGGGGAAGCTTAGTCCCAGATACGTGGGCCCCTTCGAGATCCTTGAGCGTATTGGTGCGGTTGCATATCGATTAGCCCTTCCGCCCAGTTTTCCAGACGTGCACCCCGTATTTCACGTTTCGATGCTCCGCAGATATCTTCATGATCCTTCGCATGCGATTCAGCACCCGACGATCCATCTTGAGCGCGACCTTTCCTATGCAGAGCAGCCGGTGATGATCTTGGATCGGCAAGTGAAGAAATTGAGGTCGAAAGAGATACCGTCCGTCAAAGTGCTTTGGCGTGGCCAGAGCGGCGAGGAAGTCACTTGGGAGACCGAGAGCGAGATGAGGAAGAGGTATCCCTATCTTTTTGAAGGTGCGTATAGTTAGATTTTTAAATTCGGGGACCGAATTTCTTTAAGGGGGGTAGATTGTAACACGTTGATTTTCCGTTGAGTGTCTTTCGTGATAATTAGTGATCGTACGTGTTATTATATATGAGTTCCTAGGATTATTAGTTATATTTAGTAGTGTTTGCAAATTGGGAAATTTCTTGTGTTATTGCACACTTAGCCATTTTTTTGAGACTTAGGGTTTTTGGTAACATGTTAACCATTCTTTTGTGCATGGTTGCTAACTTTTTCCCCACCATTTTAATCTTTCCAAAACCCTTTTTCATAATTCAAAATTCTATTAAACAAATGAGGTATGGGGGTTAGGTAAAAAGCTTGACTTTTGACCCATTTTTCCCTCTCTTCTCTCTCTCTTTCCCCACACCAGAATTCTGGAGAATTTCCAGCAGCAAACCCTCCATTTTCCTCCATATTCTCTTCTCTTTTCATTCCCCTTTGATCCATACACAAAACCTTATACATATCAACTCATTTTCTTCACAAAATGATGGAAAAGTGAGGTTCTTGAGGTGTTCAAAGGCAAATCTGCACACTAGAGGGGAAAGTTGAAACTTTTGGTGTTTTGCAAGGTTCTTAGAAGGTATTAACTCATATTAGCACTCCTTTTCCCTAAACTTGTAGTATTCTTTAGTAAAAATCTCATTTTTGTGCATTTTTAGTGATATTAAAGGATATTTGTGAAGTATATGTTAGATTGGTGTTCTCATAGTTTAGTTAGCTCCTTTAAGTGTTATTAGAGCTATTTTAACCAGGTTGTACTTCAGGTTTGCACAAAAATACCGTAAAGTTTGATTTTAGTGCAAAGTGTGGATTTTAACTAGAAATAAGGCTCTGTAGGATCTGCTGCTACCCGAGATATTTCAGAGTGAAACTAGATGTTACTGTAGCATGTATGGGGGGTATAGAGTGCACACACAAAACCTGGGAGCCCAATTCCCTACCCTGGCCGCCGAAATGTGCATTCTGGCCGCAAATTGCGGCCAGATGGGGGAGTTTTGGGTTTGGGTTTGGGGTGTGGGTGTCTGCTGCTATATGGGTTGTTTTGGTATATATAGTTTTACAATATCTTTTCTGTATCAAAATCTGGAGGTGATTACCTATTTTCCCGTATTTTTAGTCTTCGCGACACGCGTGATACGTGTTTGTGGGTTTTGGGTTTCTGCGTATCGCGACGTGCCGGAGTGACTTCAGACGCGTAATCACACGTTTTAGCGTATCGCGCGGACGCGCTCTTGGTTCGCGACACGAGTTACTAGTTCGGCTTTATTGTCGCGTTTGTGTGACTTCTGGCTTACATGTGATATATTGTGTAATTCTAGGTTCGCAGGTGAGCACTGCGGACGCCGCGCAGAAGGGGAAGCAGGTTGTTGGCTATACCTAGCGAGAGACTACGGTGAGTAGATTTCACATCTACAGGGATATCGCCCGCATGGCGTTCTACGTCAGGGCTGATAGGACCTTATAGTTTCTTTTGTATACATTGACTGTTCATGGCTACTATTTAGTGCATACTGCATTCCCTGCTATGTGGATATAAATTAGAATTGATAGAACATCGCACCATTACTAACGGTCCATGTTGCACGAGCACTATCCTGCATGTTACACACACACCGTTAGTAATTGCCATGACACGCACACTGTAGGAATTTATATATCACATCGGATCATTACATTATAGCTCATCTACATGTGACTTGACATGCTATTCATACTTGATGCATATATCACATCGGATCAGTATATTGTAGCTTATCTATATGTGACTTGACATGCTATTCATACTTGATGCATATATCACATCGGATCAATATATTGTAGCTTATCTACATGTGACTTGACATGCTATTCATACTTGATGCATATATCACATCGGATCAGTATATTGTAGCTTATATATATGTGACTTGACATGCTATTCATACTTGATGCATATATCACATCGGATCAGTATATTGTAGCTTATCTATATGTGACTTGACATGCTATTCATACTTGATGCATATATCACATCGGATCAGTATATTGTAGCTTATCTATATGTGACTTGACATGCTATTCATACTTGATCCATATATCACATCAGATCATTATATTGTAGCTTATCTATATGTGACTTGACATGATATTCATACCTGATGCATGTATCACATCGGATCATTATATTGTAGCTTATCTATATGTGACTTGACATGATATTCATACCTGATGCATGTATCACATCGGATCATTATATTGTAGCTTATCTATATGTGACTTGATATGATATTCATATTTGATGCACATATCATATCGGATCTTTGACTTGCATATTGGTTTGGATTACATGTGATTTCTGGATTTGGGAACAGTGGCTATTTCAAATATGTAATCATGTAAAAACCCGGTTCCCTTGATATGATATTTCGGTGCGTCCACCATGTGTTTTCTCGGTGCTAGAGTGATATATGTGAACCCGAATCGAGGAGCTGGTTGAGGCCGATTACGGGTACATGGTGGACCCGGTATGGTACCCCGGGGTGAGAACGGTTTCGCTGTGTAGTAGACGGTGAGCCTGGCAGAGAGACTACTACCTACCGGTGATTGGTTGGACCTGACAGTTATCCGGAGGATACTGATCAGAGTCGATAGATTGATGTGGGGTGGTCCGTACTGCCGAGGACGAGGGCCGATACCGCAGACGGAGCCCGTGGGCTGACCCGGACTGACGGGGCCCGATGGATGAGGATTTGCGTGTCGATGCTGGACACGAGTATTTATGATATTTGGGTGTCGATGTTTGGCACTCGGGATTCTCAGAGATGTACAGGATTTGAGGGTCGATGAGAGTGCCGGCGCCTGAGCTATTTGGGGGGATCTGGGTGCTTTGATGGACACCGATTATATATTCCACGTTGACATTCCGTGTAGATATTATATTGCCCATGCTCAGCATTTATTATTGTACCTCATCCTGTAGCGACATTACCTGATAGAGTACTTGCATGATTATTGCACATACTGCTTATCACATATTGATATCATCTGTTGGCATATGATAGAGTAGCGCAGTACGTGCATGCTCGCGATTACCTTTATATGTTATCTCTATTCACGAGTTGGCAACTCACCCCCGTTGTGCCACAGTGTTTTCAGGTTGCCTTCGGAGTAGTCGCGGCAGGCTGCTTTTGCATCTTTTGACACAGATACCCCCATAGTTGGTGTACCAGCTCTTTTGCTGATAGGTGGGTTTTGTGCGGTATCAGTTTGTCTTTCAGTTATGTACATTGTTGTATCTAGTATTCTCCATCTACCATATATGTATTAGACTTAGAGACAGTGTGAGGACGATGATGTATTATATTGTATTCTGGTGTCGAGCTCGTTGTGAGCCGACTGTTTTGCTGTTACCCTATCTGTGATGTTCCCACTTATGGATCTTGATCTTCGCTACGGCGTCGTATATTGTTATCTTGGTGATTGTTTACTTAGATTTCTTATCATGTTAGAAAGTGCTTTCTTTTAAAAACTTATAACACTCTCTACTTTCACTGGTTTGTTTTCTGGGTTTTCGGTTCACTTGGTCGCGTTACGCCTGTAGACGTTACGTGATTAAGTGCTGGTCACGGGCCAAACTTTAGGTCGTGACAGTTGCGCTATGCTCGACTGGCCATAACAGGAAATTCCTGGCCAGGGTTGCAGTGATATACTGGTAAGAGTTATCAGTAGTTTCACGAATGTTATGGACCTTACGTCGGCATGACTTATCAAGCTATTGGGGTTTGACGTTTATCACCCCTAGGCGAGATATGCGACATATCAGACGAACAGACTGGACTGTACGGTAAGTGTTACTGGTTGGAGTCATAGGAGTATGAGCGGGCTTGCTCGTCGATCTTCTGATCGCTCAATACCCGGGTGGCCGTTATGTTTAGCAGACAGCTTGCGGCTTGTGGGTGTTTGATATGATCATCATCTGCTGCCGGCTTGTTGACGGGTCTTTTGAGTCCTACACAGAGGTTTCCTGGCTCAAGCAAAACGAAATAGGAGCGCATATGAGATATGTGCAGGACCGAGAATAATGCGTGTATGTGATACCGTATTCTATTCTCGCGATGAATGTATCGATTGGTTGTATGCGATATAACCTAGTTATCGAATCAAGGATTGATTCGATAAGCCGATACATTGGATACTAGTCGGTTATATGCGATATGACCGAATCGTTAAATCAAGTTTTGATTTAATGATTTAATACATAATTATATATTTGATATATTACTTTGCATTAACTAATATTTGTTCACTATAAAAAGGATTTTCTCACTTGATGTGCACATTGTATATGTGATATTTTTTTTGTACACTTGATTGTATCATGTTTGATGATACATGAAAGTTTGTGTGTATGATTAAACCATGGTTATATGAATGGTTAGGGTTTTGTTTATTTACTTACTTATTTATTTATCTATTCATATTTGGTTAAAAGATAAAAGAAAACAAAATGGTTGCTTTCAAACATGAAGCTTCTTGATGCTTCATGCATCTTTGACTAAGTGACCATTCTTGTCTTCTTCTCCTAACCCTAACCATTCAACTAACCTTAGTTAATTCTCTACACTTAACCATGGTTGCTATATGATAAGTATTCATTTTATTTTCTATTTTGAAAAATACTTATCATATTCTTTCTTCTTCTTCTTCCTCTTGAACAAAGAAGAAAACCTTGCTTCCATCAATGGCAACTTGAGAAAAAGAGTGAGAAATCCAATTCTAAAGTGAACCCACCTCCTATTTCTTCATCCTCTACCTCTTGCCAAGTAGTATAGGGTGTTTTCTTCACAAGTTTCATGACTTGGTGAAGTTGGAGCTTGATCTTGAGTTGCCTCGACGTAGATCATCTTCGGCATCGAAGTCGACGACCTAGCCCGATCAATTCTTCGATGAAACCACCGCGAGAGTCCGAGATCCGATGGGTACAGCGGAGGGACTTCATCACGGAGCTATGGAGGTGGAGAACCGGATCTACAAAGGTTGTAGTCACTTTCCTTTACCAATAAATTCGTTTACTTGCTTGCATCGCCTATACATCTAGTTAACGATCCGTATTAGGGTTTGTAGGCACTTGGAAAAATTTGAATTGGCCGTGTTTGATCACTTGTGAGACCTCATTAGTGTGCCTAGAAACCCTACAGAATCTTTAGGTTCCTATCAAATATTCAGTAATCGTTTGTGGTTCTGGAATCACTTCCAGTTCTACCATACTCCCACTACTGTTTTCTGAAAAAATCCATTTTTAATAAAACTGTGGCGAGTCTAGAACAATATCACTATTGATCTTCCAGATGGTAGAAAGTCAACCCTCGTCATAGCTTGGGTCAACCCACAAACTGCCATTACAGAAACGTGCCTTGAGTTATCCAGAGTCTGGTTTTAAGCATAAACCGGACAACTCCCCGTATCTTAACATCGTTAAGATATGAACTGTTCTATATCCAATACAGAAACATAGGAACTGATTTAATTGAACCAGATTCAAATCATGCAGCTGTCTCTAGTGCATGTCAACTAAATGGAAAGAGGCCGATCAGCGTTACTCAACTTAGGAATGCTTCCAATTATGAGTAACCTGAAAGAGAAGCAAGTTCACTTAGTCATTACTATCAACTGTAAGTCCGTGTTGCCCACCCCGGTACTTGCGGGGAGGCGGAAAACATAATAAAAAACGAATTTTTAATGACTTAGGCAACATGGACCAAGCTTGTGAGGATCTTTGCTAAACTAAAACTTGCTAACCCTAACTACAAAGTAGCTAAGTGATGGAAAGGTTATACCTTTGGTCTTTAGTCCTTCTCTCCTTGCTCGTTGGAATGGTAGAAGGGCCTCACCTTGCTAGTCTTCTTCCGTCAAAGAAAGATCCACTTGAAAGCCACCACCTTTAGCTTCAACTCCAAGCTAGGAGTAACTAGAGTGCAAGAAATGCTAAGACTTGAACCCTAGAAGTGAGTAGAGAAGATCAAGTGAAGGTTTTTCTCAAGCTTTTTGTTTCTCAACACATGAGAGGGAGAGAGCTTGAGGGAGAGGATGAGCAAGAGAGAGAAAAGATATGATAGAATGATAAATTAGTGAGCCATTCTCACTAATATGTGTGAGTTATTTTAATTGTATAATTAGCTTGAAAATTGTCATGGTAAATCATGAGGTGACCATTATCATTTCATTATTAATGCTAATTGCAAGAATCAAAGAGCATCTTCCAAATGAAATGATCATGGTCAAATTGTCAACTTGGTCAACAAGTCAACAAAGTCAAAGTGCCAACAACAACAACCATGCACAATAATTAAGCTAATTATCAATTAACAATAATACACAAAAAAAACAATAGGGTTAATAAAATGACAAAAGTCATTAACCCTAAACAAGGTCCTCTCCCTCAATCTCAAGCAACTGTGCATACGCACCCGCATTCGTGATCCGAGGAACACGAACACAATGAGAAAAACCAATCTCAAATCATATACTAGGATCCGGCTTAAACCAAAACCCGCTAGTATAAACTGTCCGGACAGCAACCGTGCACAAGTGCGCGGATGCGAGCGAACCCTGTCGCAAAACCATGCGACCTCTACTCGTTTTGCCTAAAGGCGAATAGCTCTCTGTGTGGGACTCTAAAGACTCGACACTACGCTGGCAGTGGGTTTAACCACAGACCGCAAGCGGCACTAGCTGTACGTAACGGTCCCCAGGTAGATGTCGATAAGAAGACTGACGAGGTGAACCCCATCTGCACTCCTACTGAGCCTGTATGTGACAATCTCCGTACAGTCCGGTCTGTTCGTCTGATACATCGCATGGCGGGCCTAGGGGGGCGGTGAACGTCAGTCCCCTAATAGCGGTACAAGTCGTGTCGGAGTGAAGCCCAGAACACCCTGAGATAACACTGGAAACCTACCAGTATATCTCGCTTGCCCTGGCCAGGGACTACTCGTGTAATGGCTCTCCTGGACACAGCGCGATGTCAACCCCCAATACCGGGAGAGACGAATCCTGTCTAACCGTCACTGCCTCCAAGTGCTTCGGGACTGCACCCAAAAACTACCTGTTTGCACGACTCCTCTGAGCCGTGGTAGGGTAGTAATCAAAGTGCAGTGGGAACACACTCGAGGCGAAGTGACAGTGTCAAGTCAGCGGACTAAGCTGTACTCATGTCACCTGGGAACTGATAACTGACGATAGGTATATTACCAACCAACAGTTCCAGACGAGTCCTGTCCAGTGTACTCGTAACCTAACGAGCACCCGCATACTATCCCAAGTACGACGTACTAACGGCTGTGGGACAGACCGTCTCCCACACTGGGATGAGAAGCGCATACGCTGGTCTACTCCGGAGTATCGATGCCCTGTCTCGATAGTCCAACGACCAGGGACCTGTATAAGGATGTGCTTATAGATTACCCAGCTCCCACGAGTGCGAGCGCCATCGCAACGCTGGTAATCAAGCAAAGATCCTAAGGGCTCTACTAATATGTATACCTGCAATATGCTAAAAGAAACACATGCACATATTAAAGCAGAGACAAACCAAGTAGCATACTACCATTTCGAGCAAGATTGTATATACAACTGTGAATATCCCAAGCTTCCATTAAGTAATATACAAACTAGTATGATACAGTAATGGCCTCTAGGGCATATACACTAACAATCTCCCACTTGCACTAAGGCCATGTACTGGCGTATCGAAGACCTATCATCTCGATCAGCCGCTCGAACTGAGTCTGGGGTAAGGCCTTGGTGAATGGATCTGCTGTGTTATCCTCTGATGCAACTCTCCGGACCTCGATCTCCTGGCGATCTACGATCTCCCTGATCAGGTGATACCGCCTTAAGATGTGTCTGGATTTCTGATGGGACCTGGGTTCCTTCGCTAAAGCTATAGCCCCGTTGTTGTCGCAATACAGAGGTATTGGGTCAACAATGGACGGAACCACCTGAAGTTCTTTCAAGAACTTCCTCATCCAGACAGCTTCTTTTGCGGCATCAGATGCAGCGATGTATTCCGCTTCCATAGTCGAGTCAGCAACGGTTTCCTGTTTGGAGCTCTTCCAACTCACCGCCCCTCCATTGAGGGTAAAGACAAAACCCGACATGGACTTGGAATCATCCTTGTCACTCTGGAAGCTGGAGTCAGCAAAGGCCTCAATCTGCAGGTCTTTTCCGCCATACACCAAGAACATCTCCTTAGTCCTTCTCAGGTACTTGAGAATGTTCTTTACTGCTATCCAATGTTTCTCCCCTGGGTTTGACTGATACCTGCTTACCACACTCAGTGCATAAGCCACATCCGGTCTGGTACACAACATCGCATACATTATAGAGCCTACCGCAGAAGCGTAGGGTATAATAGACATGCGATCCCTCTCCAAATCAGTCTTGGGAGACATCTCTTTGGAGAGAGTGATCCCGTGACAAGCCGGTAGATTACCGCGCTTGGAATCTTCCATACTGAATCTCTTCAGTATGGTGTCGATGTACCTGGACTGCGAGAGTCCTAATATCCTCTTGGATCTGTCACGGTAGATCCGGATACCCAGAATGTAAGAGGCATCACCCAGGTCTTTCATGGAGAACCTGTGTGACAAGAACCCCTTGACAGATTGTAGCATAGGAATGTCATTTCCTATTAAGAGAATGTCATCCACGTATAAAACGAGGAATACTAGAGTTCTCGCTACAAATCTACAATAGATGCATGGTTCATCTGGATTTTTGATAAAGCCAAATTCTTTGACCGTCTCATCAAAGCAGATGTTCCAACTCCGCGATGCCTGCTTGAGTCCATAAATGGACTTGAGAAACTTGCACACCTTTCCGCTGCTCCCACCCTGAATGAAACCCTCTGGCTGGTCCATATAGACACACTCCTCTAAATGACCATTTAGAAAAGCTGTCTTTACGTCCATCTGCCAAATCTCATAATCGTGGAAAGCAGCGATGGCAAGAAGGATCCGAATGGATTTCAGCATAGCTACTGGAGAAAAGGTTTCGTCATAGTCCAAACCAGGTCGCTGACGAAAGCCCTTTGCTACCAGTCTAGCTTTATAGGTCTCAACCTGTCCATCTACACCAATCTTCCTTTTGAAGATCCACTTGCATCCTACGGGTTTTACCCCGTCTGGAGCAATGTCCAACGTCCATACTTTGTTGGTGTACATGGACTCCATTTCGGTCCGCATTGCATCCAGCCATTTTACCGAGTCGACGCTCTGAATGGCTTGCTGGAAGCTAGTAGGCTCATCACAATCTAGGATGCAGTCCTCTCTATCCCCGTCAATGAGAAAACCGTAGTACCTCTCGGGCGGATGAGACTGCCTACTACTTCTGCGGAGTGGCATAGGAATGTCCTGTTCTTTCGAACCTTCTGGTTCCTCTAAGCTTTCAGTAATGGTTTGTGGTTCTGGAATTTCTTCCAGTTCTACTGCGCTCCCGCTTATCTGATTTTCTAAAAACTCAGTTTCCAAGAAGCGGGCATGACGAGAAACAAGGATTTTTTGCTCCTCTGCGTAATAGAAGAGATACCCCTTGGAGTTCTTTGGGTATCCCACAAACTTGCACTGTACTGAGCGTGCCTCGAGCTTGTCCGCATGCTGCTTTTTTACAAAAGCTGGACATCCCCATGTCTTAAAGGATTTAAGACAGGGTTTCTTCCCACTCCACATCTGATATGGTGTGGTAGGCACTGTTTTAGTAGGAACTTGGTTCAAGAGATGTGCAGCTGTTTCCAGTGCATAACCCCAGAAAGATCGCGGTAACTCAGCCTTACTCATCATGGACCGTACCATATCCAATAGGGTTCGGTTCCTTCTCTCCGATACACCGTTATGTTGCGGAGTGTATGGAGGAGTAAGCTGAGAGAGAATTCCATTCTCTTTTAAATAATTCAGGAACTCGGCACTTAAGTATTCTCCACCTCGATCCGATCTTAGAATCTTGATACTTTTGCCGGTCTGTTTCTCCACTTCATTCTTATATTCCTGGAACTTTTCAAAGGCCTCGGACTTATGTTTCATTAAGAAGACATAACCGTACCTTGAAAAATCATCCGTAAAAGTAATGAAGTAAGAGTAACCGCTTCGCGCATGTGTAGACATTGGACCGCACACGTCGCTGTGTACGAGTCCCAAGAGCTCGCTCGCTCTTTCTCCGTGTCCAGTGAACGGAGCCTTTGTCATCTTTCCCATGAGACAAGATTCACAAGTGGCATAAGACTGATACTCGAACGGATCCAAGTATCCTTCTTTATGTAACTTAGTCAACCGTGTCTCATTGATGTGACCCAGTCTACAATGCCATAAGAAAGCCTGATTAATATCTGGAGACTTTCTTTTGTGTGTATTCTGGATATTGAAAACCTGTGGTTGGCTTAAAACGTAAATACCGTTGTTCAATGTACCTGACCCAATCAAAACTTGATTAAGGTGAATGTTCACTACATTACTTACAAATGCAAATTCATAACCTTCTTTAGATAATAAAGATACAGATATGATATTACAGGTTGCATTTGGTACATAATAACAACTACGCAAAACCAAAAAGTGTCCATCAGATAATCCCAGGTGATAGTCCCCCACGGCCTCTGCATCCATGCTAGCACCGTTCGCAACTCTGAGGGTCATGTCACCTGCCTTCAAAACTCTACGCTTTCTCAACGCCTGCAAGGAATTACAGATATGAGATCCTGATCCGGTATCCAATACCCAGGAAGTAGAGTTTATAGATAGACAGTTTTCAATGACATACACACCTGAAGCTGAAGCTGCAACCTGCTTCAATTCCTGTGTTCTGGCCTTCCAGGCCCTGCAATCATTCTTCCAGTGTCCTTTCTTATGACAAAAGAAGCATTCCTCCTTATCCACAAGCTTCCCCGCTACCTTTGTTGCTTTACCCTTTCCCTTCGTATCCACTTTACCGACACCGCCTCTTGGTTTGGCGGGGGCTTTCTTCTTCTTGCCCTTGGCTTTCGCCCTGGACCTAGAAGAGGAAGATCCTCCTACAAACAAAGTGGATGTCTCCCTACCTTTCTGTAGGGTGCCCTCTGCGCTCCTCAGCATGTTGAGGAGCTCTGAAAGTTCAACCTCTTTTTCTTGTAGGTTAAAGTTCAGTATGAACTGGGCGTAAGTGGAAGGAAGGGACTGGAGAACTATATCCGTATATAGCTCACTCTCCAATGTGATCCCTAGGTCAGCGAGCTCCTCAATGTAGCCGATCATCTTTAGCACATGCTCGGCTACTGATGATCCGACGGCCATTCTTGTCGAAAATAACTTTTTCGAAGCTTCGTATCTCGCGATACGTGATTGCTCTCCATACAGTTCTTTTGTATGGAGCAATATGGATTCCATGTCCATATTCTCATGCCTCCTCTGATGTTCGTTGTCCATCGAGGCAAGCAGGAGGCACTTGGCCTTCGCGCTATCAATCTCCCAAGTCTTGCGGATTTCCTTATCCGCGATACTGGAAGTTGGACCAGGGACAGGGGGAGCTTTGGTGGTAAGAAGATACCCCAGCTTGTCATAGGTGATTGCAATCTTGACATTCCTGAGCCAATCTTTGTAGTTTGGCCCTGTCAATTTATTTTTATCTAACAGTAACTTAAGTCCGGTCATGTTGAATGGTCGCTGCAATTAGGAGAGAGAAAAGAAACACTTTAGCATGATGCTCTTGCAAGTTTAGAGTGGTTTTTAGTTTGTCTAAACTGGATGGCTCCCACTGTCTCTCGAATCCCTTCTCAAACCGTAAAGAAAAGGATTAGCCGGGATCATTCTCACCGTACAATACTTGCTTAACCGTTCAGCCAGGCCAGTGTCGGTACTTCGAGGGAGGTTTTCCAACGCTTTCGCGAAGTTCCTTAATTAAGTAACCTCTTTTCCCTGTGGGCGTAGCCCCGCTAACACCTTTCTAGGCACCTACTAGGTTTATAGCATTGATCGTTGAGTGAGAGTTTTCTCGGGGAGTAGCATATACTCACAGTAGGATCGGGATCCAAATATCATCGCGTGATAAAACCGAAGGAATCCTACCAGAATCATCACACTCCAAATGGTATGCAACACTAGCAAGTTTCAGTACTTATGAAACTCCCGATGTGTATTTTTGCCCCATGCTCTTATGACCTTGACTAAGGCCAACAAATCATAAGTCACATGTCAAGTTCTACCCGTCGTTATCCAGGTTAATTTGAACCCACCCGTATCCACCCTTGACTATGGCCAACAAGGCAATACGACTGTCTCAAACCAACGCATTCTATCTATGCAACATATGAATACCCACCAGCTACCAAACACTGTGCCTTGACTAAGGCCAACAAACACAGCTTGAATACTGTTGAATATTCATATGAAACGACGGAGGGCTACGGATGGTTTTGGCGAAACCGTGAACGTAGTGAACTTGATATAATCGATGGAACGAGATAGCTTTTAAAAAGGAGTGGTTCAAGCTCCGCGTTTAAAAGTTTAGTTTTGAAAAGAACCGAGTGGTTTTCAAAGTGTTCCAATCGACTTTTACTTGGTTTATTTCTTGCATTAGTTCTTTTAATGCGTCCCATCATTTAATCCTACCATTGCAGAAAACAACCAAAATATGACGTACGCTTATGCCATTCGCATTCGCCACGGGGCCCCGTCATCACCCGTTAGGTTACTTAACTAACGACAGAGCGGGGGCTGGGCTAGCGCGGCTGTAAAACATAAGCAACGCCTAAATAGTTATTTATATATATATATATACAGCAATGATAGACATTACAGATCACAGATGAATACATTGGATATACTAGGAATCCGCAATGCGTTCGAGCCTGCAACGCAAAGCGGATTACACGGTCGCGGTGAATAGCCAATACCCCACCCAAGACCCCTACGGGTGCGGCAAACTACCCGCCAAGCACCCGAAGCGAAGCAACCTCCCTCACCACCGTGAGTAGGCCACTCGGCACTTCGAGTACCCGGTAGTTTGTGCACCCCCTCCATGGGTCTATCCTAGGAGCAAAAACAGTAAAAAGAATAATACAATGACGGCTACAACCCCGACCCGGTTGTGCGGCCATACAAAGAATATTATTACATCAATTTACATGTTACAAATGAATGAAAGAAAAACAACGCTCATCTCACATCCACCCCGGCCATTCACCCGCGACAATCCAATCCATTCATATCCACAAACCAATAGCAATCACAGATCATGTATAACCCCGACTAATCGTCTTATAGCGATTAGCCGACGTTCAATACATGCAAGCATTACAGATATAACCGATGTAGTTAAAGCGTAGTGAAGTTCCGAAAAAAATACGGATTTATAGGCCCACAAAAGCAAATTTTAGTTCTGGAAAATCTGGGCATATAATATATATCTTAAAAATCCCAATACCAACACAGAAACTTACTGCACCAAAAACGATGCAGAGAGGGGACAAGACGGCCGCGCTTCCGCGGCAGGAGCCTCCTCTTGCCGCGGATCCGCGCTCCTCTCATCTCCTCTCTGGTTCGTCTTTGGTGGTTTTTCACACAAAACCCTGAGATAATTTTTGGTATATAACAAATGTCATTTTGACCAGAGGAAAAATTAACAGAAACTTGGGTTTTGCATGGTTTGGTTTTCGGATTTTCCGGTTTCGAAACTTCGTTACACTTCACTACCTAGCTAGTTTGAGTTTAGTTAGGCTCTGATACCACTGTAAGTCCGTGTTGCCCACCCCGGTACTTGCGGGGAGGCGGAAAACATAATAAAAAACGAATTTTTAATGACTTAGGCAACATGGACCAAGCTTGTGAGGATCTTTGCTAAACTAAAACTTGCTAACCCTAACTACAAAGTAGCTAAGTGATGGAAAGGTTATACCTTTGGTCTTTAGTCCTTCTCTCCTTGCTCGTTGGAATGGTAGAAGGGCCTCACCTTGCTAGTCTTCTTCCGTCAAAGAAAGATCCACTTGAAAGCCACCACCTTTAGCTTCAACTCCAAGCTAGGAGTAACTAGAGTGCAAGAAATGCTAAGACTTGAACCCTAGAAGTGAGTAGAGAAGATCAAGTGAAGGTTTTTCTCAAGCTTTTTGTTTCTCAACACATGAGAGGGAGAGAGCTTGAGGGAGAGGATGAGCAAGAGAGAGAAAAGATATGATAGAATGATAAATTAGTGAGCCATTCTCACTAATATGTGTGAGTTATTTTAATTGTATAATTAGCTTGAAAATTGTCATGGTAAATCATGAGGTGACCATTATCATTTCATTATTAATGCTAATTGCAAGAATCAAAGAGCATCTTCCAAATGAAATGATCATGGTCAAATTGTCAACTTGGTCAACAAGTCAACAAAGTCAAAGTGCCAACAACAACAACCATGCACAATAATTAAGCTAATTATCAATTAACAATAATACACAAAAAAACAATAGGGTTAATAAAATGACAAAAGTCATTAACCCTAAACAAGGTCCTCTCCCTCAATCTCAAGCAACTGTGCATACGCACCCGCATTCGTGATCCGAGGAACACGAACACAATGAGAAAAACCAATCTCAAATCATATACTAGGATCCGGCTTAAACCAAAGCCCGCTAGTATAAACTGTCCGGACAGCAACCGTGCACAAGTGCGCGGATGCGAGCGAACCCTGTCGCAAAACCATGCGACCTCTACTCGTTTTGCCTAAAGGCGAATAGCTCTCTGTGTGGGACTCTAAAGACTCGACACTACGCAGGCAGTGGGTTTAACCACAGACCGCAAGCGGCACTAGCTGTACGTAACGGTCCCCAGGTAGATGTCGATAAGAAGACTGACGAGGTGAACCCCATCTGCACTCCTACTGAGCCTGTATGTGACAATCTCCGTACAGTCCGGTCTGTTCGTCTGATACATCGCATGGCGGGCCTAGGGGGGCGGTGAACGTCAGTCCCCTAATAGCGGTACAAGTCGTGTCGGAGTGAAGCCCAGAACACCCTGAGATAACACTGGAAACCTACCAGTATATCTCGCTTGCCCTGGCCAGGGACTACTCGTGTAATGGCTCTCCTGGATACAGCGCGATGTCAACCCCCAATACCGGGAGAGACGAATCCTGTCTAACCGTCACTGCCTCCAAGTGCTTCGGGACTGCACCCAAAAACTACCTGTTTGCACGACTCCTCTGAGCCGTGGTAGGGTAGTAATCAAAGTGCAGTGGGAACACACTCGAGGCGAAGTGACAGTGTCAAGTCAGCGGACTAAGCTGTACTCATGTCACCTGGGAACTGATAACTGACGATAGGTATATTACCAACCAACAGTTCCCGACGAGTCCTGTCCAGTGTACTCGTAACCTAACGAGCACCCGCATACTATCCCAAGTACGACGTACTAACGGCTGTGGGACAGACCGTCTCCCACACTGGGATGAGAAGCGCATACGCTGGTCTACTCCGGAGTATCGATGCCCTGTCTCGATAGTCCAACGACCAGGGACCTGTATAAGGATGTGCTTATAGATTACCCAGCTCCCACGAGTGCGAGCGCCATCGCAACGCTGGTAATCAAGCAAAGATCCTAAGGGCTCTACTAATATGTATACCTGCAATATGCTAAAAGAAACACATGCACATATTAAAGCAGAGACAAACCAAGTAGCATACTACCATTTCGAGCAAGATTGTATATACAACTGTGAATATCCCAAGCTTCCATTAAGTAATATACAAACTAGTATGATACAGTAATGGCCTCTAGGGCATATACACTAACATTAACTGAATACCATACACAAGTATCTATATCTTCGATCACTTTGAAGAATCCCGATACTTGCAATACCTGGTTCTCTACTTTATTCAAATACCTATAACTTCTCAAAATTCGGACCCTGTGTTTCCACGAAACACTTGTCTAAAAACTAGAGAAGTCATAAGTAAACTGAATATAGTACGAGGACCAACCCCTCTGTCCTGATGGACCCTGGACAACATACAATACTCTGTATAAGTCCCTTGAGTCTGATAACTCATTCACTGCGTGTCGTAGGTTGAAAACTGTACTTATGGTTAAGAAGAATTACACCGCTGTTTAATGCTCCTTACCTAACCATCCACTGATATAGGTAAATTTCACAGACATAATTTCAAAAAGATATATCTCACTCTATAAAAATAGACATACAGATATATCAATTTGAAATTGGTGCATAACAGCGGATATTCAAAACCAAATATTTGCCGTCCGGCAACCAACCCAGGTGACTTCCTTAAATATCACCGATTACAAAAAATCCCGATATAATGAGGATGATCACCTAATTCCCAATAACTTACTCCCACTCATCATCTGTAAAGCCATACGGATGTGAGAATCATACCTGGTAAATACATACCCTGGAGCAAGTGTCTAACTGGGAAATCAGTTTTCCTTTAACAGTATACAGTGAAACTGAAACATTGAAATGTTTCAATGGGGTATCCCGGTATTCCTAGTAATGCCTCTTCCATTATCCATATTCACAACTGCAACCGTGTAATTCTTTGCCATCTTTCCAAATCTCTTTCTATGTCTTTAGTCATTACCTTCTGTACACCCCTTTAGGCCAAATGGTTTTCTTCCTTCCCTACCGTTCGGCACCAGCCTATGGTTTGGAAGAAGACTATCCAATAAGCATAATGGGTGTACTGTCCTAATCCTAGGAACACTCGCAATGAGAGAAGGTGAAGATAAAAGACAACCGAATAAACCTTATTCCTATTTCTCTGAACCAGAATCCATCCCCGAACTGGAACAAGTTCCTTTCGAGTTCGTATATAACCATACGATGGAGTATCCAAATAAACTGTGGATTTTCGTAGTGATACGGAGTGTTCTGGAGAAATACAAAGGTGATTTAGGATCGGCGAAGAAATACTTGGTTTGGTCGTGAATAGCAGTCACAATTTACATTGCCCTCTTACTAATCCCTTGATATATCTTTACTTAATACCTTCTGTATACCATCGTTATGCTAATTGGTTTTCTTCATTCCCCACCGGTCGGCACCAGCCTAAGGTTTGGAAGATGACTATCCAATTTGCGTAATAGGTGTACTATCTCCTAAACCAAGGAGTACTCGCAACCTGAGAGAAGGTAAAAGGAAAAGACAACTGAATAGTCCTATCCGTTTTCTCCAGAACCGGAAACCATCCTCGAATAAATTCCTTCGAGTTCGTATCTAACCATACGATGGTTTTGTCCAATGGAAGTGGACGTTCGTAGTAATACGGGGTGTCCTGGAGAAAAGGGTAAAAGTAGGAAGGGCAATGAGGTTTGCAACTCTGACAATACAAAAGCCGGTGTTTTAGAAGGTTCGGTCAACTTGGTCACTGAGTCATAGTCTTAGGGTCGGGTCAATGGTCGCTGCCAAAGAGAGTGAGAAAAGAAACACTCAGCGTGCACTCTAACCTAGATCAGAATGGTTACCGATTTATCTAATCTGGAAACCTCCCACTGTACCGTCAAATTCTCCTCCATACCTGAAAGAAGAATTAGTCGGGATCACCCGAGGAGTAAACCAACTCATCAGTGGGAATCGGGATCCAACTATCATCGCATGACAGCTTGACGGAATCCACTCACGTCATCACACTCCAGAAGGTATGCGCATATCCGGCAAGTTTCAGTTTCTTTAGAAACTCCCGATGTGATTTCTGCCCCATGCTCTTATGACCTTGACTTTGGCCAACATATCTTAAGTCACATGTCAAGTTCTACCCGTCATTCTCCAGGTTAATTTGAGCCCACCCGTACATATCCTTGACTTTGGCCAAAATAGTAGTACGACTGCCCCAAACCAACGCATCTATCTATGCTGCATATGAATACCCAATAGCTACCAATCACTGTGCCTTGACTTTGGCCAACATACACAGCTTGAATACTATTGACCACCCATATGAAACGACGGAGGGCTACGAATGGTTTCTGGCGAAAACCTTTAACGTAATGAACTTGATATCGTTGAAGGAACTGGATAGCTTTATAAAAATATAGTAACGAAAACCTTTGCTAAAGAGGTCACTCCCGGTGAAGGGATCTCGGCTCTTTCCCCGTAGAATGAGGTGCAGGATATTCCAACTGAATACCACGATGCAAAGCAAAAGTAATCGGCTATAGTGAAGTTATTGCCCTGACGCAAACCTTTTGTCCAAGGGGTCACTCCTGGTGAAGGGATCTCGGCCCTTGCCTCGTCGACTGAGGAGCAGGATATTCCAACTGAATACCACGATGCAAAACAAAAGAGAACGCCATTGCAATAACAGCTTTTTGAAAAATGTTCCAACAACATCTAATTAGGTTTGTTTTAACTTGCATTGATCCGAATCAACGCAGTCTCATCAATTGATCACACCACAAAGAACGAAAATAATAACGTACGTATATGCCA
This sequence comes from Agapanthus africanus, assembly GCA_030015575.1. Taxonomy (NCBI): domain Eukaryota; kingdom Viridiplantae; phylum Streptophyta; class Magnoliopsida; order Asparagales; family Amaryllidaceae; genus Agapanthus; species Agapanthus africanus. Next base: position 495,892,998 of record JASDDO010000014.1, read on the forward strand.
TCCGCATTCGCCACTGGGTCCCGTCATTACCCGTTAGGTTAGCTAACTAACGACAGAGCGGGGACTGGACTAGCGCGGATGCAAAACATATACAACATCTACTAGTATATATATCAATATATAATATTTTGCTCAAGGCGTGATAACATGCAACATCACAGAAATGCAATAAGCATCACAGAACAATACAGATATCTGGGATCCCCGGGTTTCTCAGAGCCGCTACTGAAACCCGACGTTCCCCTGGTCCTGTGGATAGCCTGTGCAATGAAATCCTAGACCCCTACGGGCGCGGCAAGTTACCCGCCAAAACCTGAAGCGAGGCAGCCCCCTTCAGCAACGTGAATGGACCACCCAGCACTTCACGGATTCCGGTAACTTGGGCACCCCTCCTGGGTCAACCTGTACCCCCTACGAGTGCGGCGAATAGCCCTCCAATTCTAGAGTGGGGCCCCTTCCATCTCAATGCCATGAGATGCGGGCCCGTTGCCCTCTAGAACCCGGCTATCCGTGCACCCCTCCACGGGGTAATCCTAGTACAGAAAGTAAAATATACATACAACGGGTACATCGACCTCGACCTGGTCGTGCCCTAAAAGAATAATATACACTCAGGCAGTGACGGCAGTCCACATGTCGGACGCTCGCCCCGAAATATCAAATGTACATAATACAACAAAAACTGTACTAGCATTGCATCCAGGTTATCCCCCACGACCAATCCGCAACATCACAACAATACACAGAACATCAACGTGAATGTCACGTTCGCAAATCCGTCTAACCGGGCTATAGCAGTTAGACGTGATTTACCGATCCAGTGATATTCACGGTCGCAGATATAATGTAAATACTGTGAACTAATGTGTTTAAAATATCCGATCGATCAAATTTACCAAGTGGGCCCCAAAGCACTACTGTAGCACATAAAGAAATTCTGGGCCCAAAATGAATATTCCAAAACCCATATTTTCAGCCCATAGCCCTTCTGTAAAAAGTTGTTGGACTGAACAGTAAATATTGCGGCAGAACAGCGGCACAAGCATGGGTTTGGCCGCGGTTCCGCGGTGAGATAGTGGCTTCGTGCAACCAAATTTTCACAGAAGGCTTATAATTCCCTGCACATCTTTCTGCAACACACTGAAAAAAATTTCGAGCTAAAAAAAATTTCGACAGAAAACTGATGTTTTGAAAAACGCGGTTTTGGAACATTTGTTCGATCGAAAGTGTAAACACGTTAGACCAAGCTAGACTAGGCTAATGGCAAGGCTCTGATACTACTGTAAGTGCACGGCGGCGCCCCGGCCGTCAATCCGACGCTGGAATGCAGAAACGAAAAACTTTGCGGAACTTGCAAACCGGCACCACCGCGCACTAAAACCCGGAGCGGGCCATTAATCTAAATCTAGATAACTAAGAGAGGGGGGTAGAGAGATATACCGAGCGATCCGTGTCCTTCGGTCTTCTCGTCATCGTCCCGATCTCCCCGCGGAATCTCCGGTCTTCATCTCCTCACCGGAAGGACACCACATCGTCGGCTTCTTTTACGGGCTCCCACCTCTGGACCGAGGCAACTCGGGCACGAAGTTGGCGAATCGACGTGCCCAAGATTTGCTGTAGAATAGTGTAAAACTTGTGTCCCATTTTGGGTTGTGGAAGTTGCCTTTGGTGGAGGAATGATATATGAACTTTTTCTAGATGAACTTGGGAATTTTTGGAGCATCAAGAGAATAAGAAAAACCCCACCAAAAATTGGGCAGCCCTCCTCAAGAGCTTGGCCGGCCTCACTTGCTTGAGAGAAAGAAAGGGAAGAGTATATGAGAGAGAGAGAGTGAGTGAGTATCAAAAGAATGAGTGAGCCAACCAATCAAGCAAGAGAGAGAAAGGGTGATGATAACAAACAATGATCACAAACTAAAACCCACACTCAACAATCACTCATCAAGCATGATGACTCCAAAAGTAAACCATGACGAAGTCAAGAAGTCAATGGAGGCTAAACCATCATGACACAACAAAATGCAAATAACACACTCCACATTGCTTATTTGCAGAAATGCAAATAAGCCCTCCTCTACCAATCTTCAGCCATTGAATGATACAAAGAAATATGGCTGAAACCGAAAACAAACTGGCAACTCCAAAAACTGATCCCGTAATAAATTACAGGAAATCCCCGCTACTGTATATACATACCCGCATTTGTATTCTGACCGAAATACAAATGCAATGAGACAAAGTCTACACTGTACTATACTAGGATCCGGCTTAAACCAAAGCCTGCTAGTATTAACCGTCCGATCCTGATCCGTGCAATGCCGTACGTATCTGATCGAACCCTGCCATATCTCCATACGGCCACTACAGCGTTTCGCCCGAAACTTGAGCAACTGTCTGTGGGGGACTCTAAAGACTCGTCAATACTATGGCTGTGGATTTAACCACTAGCACGTCAGAGATATTAGCCATACGTGACGGGCTACCAGCTATTGACCAAAAGGGACGTCGATGAGCGAACTCATCCTGACACCCTACTGAGCTTGTCAGTGACAATATCCGTACAGTCCGGTCCGTTCGTCTATGAGCATCGCATGGCGGGCCTAGGGGGTTGGTAAAAGTCAGACCCCAAAAGCGGTACAAGTCGTGTTGGAGTGTAGCCCAGAACACCCTGAGATACTACTGGAATACCTACCAGTAAATCACCTGCCTCGGCCGAGGGCTTTGTGTAATGGCTCTCCTAGACACATCGCGACCTCACCCCTAATACCGGGAGAGACGAACCCCTGAAGATCCGCTCACTGCCTCCATGTGGCTCGGGACTGTACCCAACTAAAACCTGTTTGCACGTCTCCTTTGAGCGTGGTAGGGTAGTAATCAAAGTACAGTGGGAACTCACACGAGACAAATGACGATCCTCAGGTCGATGAACTAACCTGTACACATGTCACCAGGGAACTGCTATCCGACGTCAGGTATAAGACCAACTAGCATATTCCCGGCGAGTCCTGTCCGGTGTACTCATAACCCAATGAGCACCTGTATACATCTTAGGTGAACCAACTGACACCAGTGGCTTATGAGACCGGCCACCGCCCCTCGTCGGGGTCTCGACTATATACACTAGTCTACTCTAGAGAATCGATGCCCTGTCTCGAAACTCCCACGACTAGGGACCTTTTTGTTGGAGATAGTGCCCTCATAGTCAATTATTGGATCGCAGGTACGTGATTGCAATGATTGCGGAGGACCTATACCGGTATGACAGTCTTACTCGAGATGATAGTATGCTATCTGGTTTGCCTTTATCAGTCGTGTACATGTTCAGGTGACTGATTACATGTTACACTTTGATAGAGCCCTTAGGATCTTGCTTTACTACCAACAGTATGATGGCGATCATATACGTGAGAGTTGGGTAGTTTATATGCATATCCTTAATTGTGGTCCCTAGTCGTGGGAGTTTCGAGACAGGGCATCGATACTACGGAGTAGACTAGTGTGTACAGTCGAGACCCCGACGAGGGGCGGTGGCCGGTCTCACAAGCCACTGGTGTCAGTTGGATCACCTAAGATGTATACAGGTGCTCATTGGGTTATGAGTACACCGGACAGGACTCGCCGGGAATCTGCTAGTTAGTATTATATCTACCGTCAGATAGCAGTTCCCTGGTGACATGTGTACAGGTTAGTTCATCGACCTGAGGTCGTCATTTGTCTCGTGTGAGTTCCCACTGTGCTTTGATTTCTACCCTACCACGGCTCAAAGGAGTCGTGCAAACAGGTAGCTTTTGGGTACAGTCCCGAGCCATATGGAGGCACGTGAGCGGATCGGCAGGGGATTCGTCTCTCCCGGTATTGGGGGCGAGATCGTGCTGTGTCTAGGAGAGCCATTACACAAATCCATGGCCATGGTAGGAGATTTACTGGTAGGTACTCCAGTAGTATCTCAGGGTGTATTGAGGCTTCACTCCGACACGACTTATACTGCTATTGGGGGTCTGACGTTACTAGCCCCCTAGGCGGATATGCGATACTCATTGACGAACGGACCGGACTGTATATACATTGTCACTGTTAGGCTCAGTAGGGTTTCTGGATGAGTTCACTCATCGGCCTCCCTTGAGTTCGCTCATCAGCTTCCCTTGAGGTCAGTCCATGGGCAGCCGTTACACATAGCTTGTGCCGCTGACGGTTTGTGGTTAAACCCACTGCCAGGGTACTGACGAGTCATTAGAGTCCCCCATAGACAGTTTCCCAAGTTCGGGCGAAACGTTGTAGAGGCCGTATGGTTTTATGGCAGGGTTCGGAAAATGCACGTGCGTTTACGCATGTGTTATTTTTCGGGCAGATAATACTGGTCGGCTTTGGTTTAAGCCGGATCCGAGTATTATATTGAGTAGGTATAATATCTTTGTCTCAGTTGCATTTGTATTCGGTCGTAATACAAATGCGGGTATATTTATACAGTTTCGGGGTTATCCTGAAAGTCGTTTCAGGATCACTTTTGGAAGTTGCCAGTTTCCAGTTTTCTATCAGCCGACTTTTACCATTTGGTTAAAGGCGGATTTATCTTTTCTTGGATGAGAGTGAGTCGTGCTTCTAGAAGGTTCTAGAAGGTTCTAGAATTTATGACAAGGCTAAGTGACTCATGCTTTGATTTCATTACATTCTTGTTTTGCTTAAGATCTTTATGCAAGATATTTGTTTGTGTTCACATATGATATTTATCCTATGGTCACCCTCCTCTCCTACGGTCACCTCCCTCTTGCTATATATGGCCGGCCCTCTCTCTCTCCTCATTCTCTCTCTCACTTGATGTTTCATTTGCTAGAAAAGATTATGATAGGTTTTATCGGTGTATGGAATTTCACAGTCCATTTCATTCCATCACCCGATTCCTTCGGCAACTTCATTAACCGATCGTCCACGGATTTGGACGAAGTGAGACAAAGTCATCTACTCATTCTCTACATCATTCTTGGTCGTCTCTTTTAGCAAACTTGACGATCGAGTTGCCTCAAGTCAGTGGCGGGAGCCCGTTTAAAGAATCGATCATGTGGTGCCACCTCGACGAGGATATCGGAGATCGACGAGATCGGAGCAGCCGCAACGGAGCGTGGGATGATGGTTGAAGAACGAAGGACTCGGATCGTTCGGTATAACCTTTCTACACTCTTTACAGTTTGTTAGTTTAGCAATAATGGCAGATCCGGGTTAAAGTATACGATAGCGCCAGTTTAAAAGTTTTGTTCCGCATTTGGCGTCTGTAGACTGCCGGGGCGCTAGCGTAGACTTACAGTGGTATCAGAGCCTAACCATTTTGCTATGCTAACTTGTGCTAACGCGTTTAAAATATCGATCGAACCGGAAATCGAAAACTACAAAATTCTAACTTGATAGTTTCTGTTGTTTTCAAATGGTCTCGAAAATTAATTCTGCATGTCTCAGAAAACTGTGCAGGCTTTTATTAGAACGACGTAGAAATTTGGGCACGTGACTCGATGAGACAGCCGCGGAAACGCGGTCAAACCTATGGTTTGACCGCGCTTCCGCTGCCACACAGTGAGCTCATGGTCCTAAATTTTCACAGTGGGTTCTTGGTTAGATTTTGGGGTTTTTGATAAATATCGTTTTGGCCCAGATTTTGTTACTGTTCACCAGTAAGCTGTGGGGCCCACTTTTTGATATTTGGTCTTTGGTCGATCGAAATTTAAACACGTTAGTTTACAGTGCTTACATTATATCTCCGACCGGGAATGTCATTTGATCGGTAAACCGCGTCTGATTGCTATAGTTCTTTTAGACGGGTTTGCGAACGTGACATTCGCGTTGATGTTCTGTGTTGTGCTGTGATGTTGCGGATTTGTCGTGGTGGATAGCAGTGTGCAATGATAGTGCTGATTGAGTTTATTTGTACATTTGATATTGCGGGGCGAGCGTCCAACTTGTGGACTGCCGTCACTGCCTGTTGTATAATATTCTTTTTGGGGCATGACCAGGTTGCGGTCGATGTACCTATTGTACTATTTTTCATTACTGTACTAGGTTTTGCCCCGAGACGGAGTGCACGGATAGCCGGGTTCTGAGAAGCAACGGGTCCGCATCTCATGGCTTTGAGAGGCAGAGGGGCCCCACTCTAGAATTGGCAGACTATTCGCCGCACTCGTAGCGGGTACAGGTTGACCCAAGGATGGGTGCTCAAGCTACCGGATTCCGTGAAGTGCTGGGTGGTCCATTCACTATGCTGTAGGGGGCTGCCTCGCTTCATGTTTTGGCGGGTAACTTGCCGCACCCGTAGGGGTCTAGGTTTCATTGCACAGGCTATCCACACGACAGGGGAAAGTCGGGTTTCAGCAGCGGCTCTGTGAAACTCGGGGATCCCAGATATCTGTATTGTTCTGTGATGCTTATTACTTTTCTGTAATGTTGCATACTATCACGCCTGGAGCGATTATTGTATATTGGTTTATATACTATTAGATGTTGTATATGTTTTACACCCGCGCTAGTCCAGTCCCCGCTCTGTCGTTAGTTAAGTAACCTAATGAGTGATGACGGGACCCAGTGACGAATGCGGATGGCATATACGTACATGTTATTTTCGTTCTTTTCTGGTGTGATTAAATGATGGGACTGCGTTGATTCTGATCAATGCAAAGTTAAAACAAACCTGTTTACAATTGTTGGAACAAATTTAAAAAGTGTTGTTACAAAGACATTTCCTTTTGTTATGCATAGCGGTATTCAGTGGAATATCCTGCACCTCATTCGACGGGGCAAGGGCCGATATCCCTTCACCGGGACTGACCCCTTAGACAGAAGTTTGCGTCAGAGTAATAACTTTACTATAGTCGATTACAAGTTGCTTTGCATAGCGGTATTCAGTGGAATATCCTGCACCTCATTCCACGAGGAAAGAGCCGAGATCCCTTTACCGGGAGTGACCTCTTTAGCAAAAGGTTTTCGCCACTATATTTTAAAAAAGGCTATCAGGTTCCTTCAGCGATATCAAGTTCACTACGCTAAAGGTTTTTCGCCAAAAACCAGCCGTAGCCTTCCGTCACTTCTTTTGGGTATTCAGTAGTATTCAAGCTATGTATTTTAGCCAAAGTTAAGGCATAGTGTTTGGTAGCTGCTGGGTATTCAATTGTTGCATAGATAGATGAGTTAGTTTGGGACAGTCGTTCTGCCGATTGGCCAAAGTCAGGGGCATGTGCGGGTGGGTTCAAATTGACAAGATAGTGACGGGTAGAACTTGGCATGTGACTTATGACATTTTGACCAAAGCCAAGGTTATAAGAGCATGGGGCAAAAATCATATCGGGAGTTTCTAAAGAAACTGAAACTTGCCAAATATGCGCATACCATCTGGAGTATGAGTAACATGGATGCATTCCATCACGTTATCATGCGATGAGAGTTGGATCCCGATTCCCACTGATGAGTTGGTTTACTCTTCGGGTGATCCCGATTGATTCTTCTTTAGGTTTGGAGGAGAATTTGACAGGACAGTGGGAGGTTTCCGGATTAGATAAAGTGATGACCATTCTGATCTAGGATAGAGTGCACGTAGAGTGTTTCTTTTCTCTCTCTCTCTTTGGCAGCGACCTTTGACCGACCCTAGACTATGACTCAGTGACCAAGTTGACCAAACCTTCTTAAAATACTGGCTTTTGGATTGTCTGAGTTGCATAAGTCATTGCCACTCCTTCTTCTACCCTTTGAATTTCTCAGAACACCCGTATTACTACGGATATCCACTTCCATTGGATAGATCCATCGTATGGTTATATACGAACTCGAAGGGACTTCTTAGAGGATGGATCCAGGTTCAGGAGAAATAGAATTGGTTTATTCAGTTGTCTTTTATTATCACCTTCTCTCAGGTTGCGAGAGCTCCTTGGTTTAGGAGAGTACACCTATTACGCCTATTGGATAGTCTTATTCCAAACCATAGGCTGTTGTCGAAAGGTAGGGAATGAAGAAAACCAATTAGCATAAGTAGGGTGTGCAGAAGGTAATATGTAAAGACAAAATAAAGGGATTAGAAAGAGGGCAAAGTAAATTGCGACTGATATCATTCACGACCAAAACCGCGTACTTCATCGCCACTCCTATTTCACCTTTAAAAGAATAAGGTATTATTCAGTTGTCTTTTATCATCACCTTCTCTCAGTTGCGAGTACTCCTTGGTTTAGGAGGGTACACCTATTATGCTTACTGGATAGTCTTCTTCCAAATCATAGGCTGGTGCCGAACGGTAGGGAAGGAAGAAAACCATTTAGCCTAACGATGGTGTACAGAAGGTAACGACTAAAGACAAATAAAGGGGATTTGGAGAGATAGCAAAGAGATATACGGTTGAAGTCATGAATTGGATTATGGAAGAGGCATTGCTATGAATACCAGGATACCCCTACGAAACATTTTCATGTTTCAGTGCATTGTTAAAGAAAAACTGTTTTTCCCGATTAGACACTTACTCCAAGGGTATGTATTTACCAGGTTTCATTCTCATATCTGTATGGTTTTACAGATGATGAGTGGGAGTAAGATATTGGGAATTAGGTGATTATCCTCATTATATCGGAATTCGTTGTAATTGGTGATATTTGAGGAAATCGCCAGGGTACAGTTTTCCACCTACAACGCACAGGTTTTGAGTTGTTTAACTCAGCGGACTTATACAGAGTATTGTATGTTGTCCAGTGTCCATCAGGACAAAGGGGTAGGTCCTCGTACTATGTTCTGTTTACTTATAACTTCTCTAGTATTTAGACGAGTGTTTCGTAGAAATACATGGTCTAAGTTTTGAGAAGTTGTGGGTATAAGAATAAAGTAGAGAACCAGGTATCACAAGTATCGGGATTCTTCAAAGAGATCGAAGATGTAGATTCTTATGATTGGTATTCAGATGTTAGTGATGGTTTTGAGAAACGTGTTTCTCTTTCAGGTTGCTCATAATTGGATGGATTCCTAAGTTGAGTAATGCTGATTAGCCTCTTTCCATTAAGATGATATGCACTGGAGACAGCTGCATGATTTGAATATGGTTCCAATTAAATAAGTGCCAAAGTTTCTGTATTGGATATAGAATGGATCGTACCTTAAAAGAAATTAAGGTACGGGGAGTTGTCCAGCTTATGCTAAAACCTGACTCTGGATAACTCAGGGCACGTTTCTGTAGTGGCTGTTTGTGGGTTGACCCTGGCTATGACAAGGGTTGATATTCTACCATTTGGAAGATCAATAGTGATATTGTTCTTGACTCGCCACAGTTTTAGTAAAAATGGATCTTTTTCAGAAAACAGTAGTGGGAGTATGGTAGAACTGGAAGTGATTCCAGAACCGCGAACGATTACGGAAAATTTAATAGGACCTATATATTCGATCAGGTTTGACATTCCAATAGCCACTCCGCAGGTATGGTAGGTAACCTCAGACACCCGAGAGGTACTTCAGTAGCCTCAAAGACGGTGACAGGGAGGTTCTTATCTACCAAGACTTGACACTACTGTTGTTCCAGGATATGAGACCCGGTAGGAGGGTTGTCGTAGTCAGTGGGAGCAGCGGAAGCATAGTGGGCAAGATGCTTATATCTATTTATAGACTTGAGCAGTTATAGCGGAGATAGATCATCTAATTTTGATGTGACAGTCATGGGTTTGACTTCAATCAGAATAGGGGATGAATCAGTTAAGAAGGTAGTAGGGTGTGATGTCATGGTATCTGGATGACATACACATAGTAGGAAGTAAAATTCCTATACTACGATCGGTTGTACTGTGGTCGTCACACAGTTGTTTCTCCAGACAGGATATGGATATAATATTTGACATTCTGGTTTCTGGATCTATGGTTTTAGATCTGGATTTGGGTAGTTTCCCAATGTGGGTACTTTGACAAATATTCTAATGGTTTTTGGAATAGTTGACTCCTAGCATGGTGGTGTACCTGCAGGTGATGGAGTCACCCTCTCTAAAGGTGTCTTACAGACTAAAGGGGAGAGGGATGTGCATGATTGGCAGATCACTTGCTTAGGAAATTGAGTCAATCATGAGATGTCAAGTACCACACCAAATGTTGGTTTTGCACAAGATGCAATAAGTTTGTATTAATCCAATCCTGGAGAAACATAAGGAAGAAGTTTTAGAACATAAGTACATGTTCTACGGATTTGATGACGGCAGCCTCTTTCGGGAGACGGTTATCATTCCAGGCTTCAAAGGTGACATGGATGACAGAGTGATTGTCAGAGTTTTAGTTTTCCCTCTGACGAGGGACAGTATTATGGACAGGTGGTCCAAGAGGATACTGTGGGTGGCATGGTGCCCGATACTGATTAGGTTCCGTGATCGATACAGTCTAAGAAGTTTGGATTTGGAGTTCATTTATGAACCAGGTCCCATCAGATATCCAGACATATTCTAAGACAGGTATTACTCATTTCGGGAGATGGCTTTCTCCGCGAACTTGAGATTTAGAGAGATATAGAAAGAAACTTCTAGGCGGATCCACTCACTGAGGCTATTTCACGAACACAATAGCTTTACAAACGGGCTTTGTGAAACTGATTAGTAGAGAAGTTGGGTGTTGGTTTCACACGGGCTGTGAGTACGCAACATCGCAATAATTAGCCTTGAGTGCAAGTGGGAGATTGTTGGAGATAGTGCCCTCATAGTCAATTATTGGATCGCAGGTACGTGATTGCAATGATTGCGGAGGACCTATACCGGTATGACAGTCTTACTCGAGATGATACTATGCTATCTGGTTTGCCTTTATCAGTCGTGTACATGTTCAGGTGACTGATTGCATGTTACACTTTGATAGAGCCCTTAGGATCTTGCTTTACTACCAAAAGAATGATGGCGATCATATACGTGAGAGTTGGGTAGTTTATATGCATATCCTTAATTGTGGTCCCTAGTCGTGGGAGTTTCGAGACAGGGCATCGATACTCCGGAGTAGACTAGTGTGTACAGTCGAGACCCCGACGAGGGGCGGTGGCCGGTCTCACAAGCTACTGGTGTCAGTTGGATCACCTAAGATGTATACAGGTGCTCATTGGGTTATGAGTACACCGGACAGGACTCGCCGGGAATCTGCTAGTTAGTATTATATCTACCGTCAGATAGCAGTTCCCTGGTGACATGTGTACAGGTTAGTTCATCGACATGAGGTCGTCATTTGTCTCGTGTGAGTTCCCACTGTGCTTTGATTTCTACCCTACCACGGCTCAAAGGAGTCGTGCAAACAGGTAGCTTTTGGGTACAGTCCCGAGCCATATGGAGGCACGTGAGCGGATCGGCAGGGGATTCATCTCACCCGGTATTGGGGGCGAGATCGTGCTGTGTCTAGGAGAGCCATTACACAAATCCATGGCCATGGTAGGAGATTTACTGGTAGGTACTCCAGTAGTATCTCAGGGTGTATTGAGGCTTCACTCCGACACGACTTATACTGCTATTGGGGGTCTGACGTTACTAGCCCCCTAGGCGGATATGCGATACTCATTGACGAACGGACCAGACTGTATATACATTGTCACTGTTAGGCTCAGTAGGGTTTCTGGATGAGTTCACTCATCGGCCTCCCTTGAGTTCGCTCATCAGCTTCCCTTGAGGTCAGTCCATGGGCAGCCGTTACGCATAGCTAGTGCCGCTGACGGTTTGTGGTTAAACCCACTGCCAGGGTACTGACGAGTCATTAGAGTCCCCCACAGACAGTTTCCCAAGTTCGGGCAAAACGTTGTAGAGGCCGTATGGTTTTATGGCAGGGTTCAGAAAATGCACGTGCGTTTACGCACGTGTTATTTTTCGGGCAGATAATACTGGTCGGCTTTGGTTTAAGCCGGATCCGAGTATTATATTGAGTAGGTATAATATCTTTGTCTCAGTTGCATTTGTATTCGGTCGTAATACAAATGCGGGTATATTTATACAGTTTCGGGGTTATCCTGAAAGTCGTTTCAGGATCACTTTTGGAAGTTGCCAGTTTCCAGTTTTCTATCAGCCGTCTTTTAACATTTGGTTAAAGGCGGATTTATCTTTTCTTGGATGAGAGTGAGTCGTGCTTCTAGAAGGTTCTAGAAGGTTCTAGAATTTGTGACAAGGCTAAGTGACTCATGCTTTGATTTCATTACATTCTTGTTTTGCTTAAGATCTTTATGCAAGATATTTGTTTGTGTTCACATATGATATTTATCCTATGGTCACCCCCCTCTCCTACGATCACCTCCCTCTTGCTATATATGGCCGGCCCTCTCTCTCTCCTCATTCTCTCTCTCACTTGATGTTTCATTTGCTAGAAAAGATTATGATAGGTTTTATCGGTGTATGGAATTTCACAGTCCATTTCATTCCATCACCCGATTCCTTCGGCAACTTCATTAACCGATCGTCCACGGATTTGGACGAAGTGAGACAAAGTCATCTACTCATTCTCTACATCATTCTTGGTCGTCTCTTTTAGGAAACTTGACGATCGAGTTGCCTCAAGTCAGAGGCGGGAGCCCGTTTAAAGAATCGATCATGTGGTGCCACCTCGACGAGGATATCGGAGATCGACGAGATCGGAGCAGCCGCAACGGAGAGTGGGATGATGGTTGAAGAACGAAGGACTCGGATCGTTCGGTATAACCTTTCTACACTCTTTACAGTTTGTTAGTTTAGCAATAATGGCAGATCCGGGTTAAAGTATACGATAGCGTCAGTTTAAAAGTTTTGTTCCGCATTTGGCGTCTGTAGACTGCCGGGGCGCTAGCGTAGACTTACACTTTTAAGGATGTGCTTATAGACTACCAGCTCCCACGTATATGATCGCCCTTATACTGCTGGCAGTCAAGCAAGAATCCTAGGGGCTCTACCAACGTGCAATAGTGACCTGCAGGGTCACCTAAAGCAGTACACGATGATAAAGATAAACCAGATAGCATAGTATCATCTTGAGTAAGACTGTCCTCCTGGGATAGGTCCTCCCTCAATCATTGCAATCACGTGCCTGTGATCCAATAATTGACTCTGAGGGCACTATCTCCAACAGTTCACTATGTTAACAGATTTTTGTCGAAAACCAGCCGTAACCCTCCGTCGTTTCAAATAGACAACACATCGTATTCATGCTATGCTTGTTGGCCTACGTCAAGGCATAGTGGATGGTAGCAGTGTGTTTGCTTATTTGTTGCATAGATAGATGCATTAGTATAGGACAGACGTACATCCTTGTTAGCCTACGTCAAGGGCATGTACGATGTACCTAAATTAATCAGGACAACGACGGGTAGAACTTGACTTGCGTCTTATGATTTGTTGGCCTACGTCAAGGTCATAAGAGCTTGGGGTAAAAGCTCACATTGGGAGTTTCAAACATAAAGGAAACCTGCAGATTTAGGATACCTTCTGGAGTGTGGTGACTAGAGTGGCTTCCATCTAGTGCACCATGCAATGATAGTTGGATCCCGATCCCACTGATGAGTAGGATTACTCTCAGGAAACTTTCTCACTTAACAATCAATGCTATAAACCAAGTAGGTATCCAGAAAAGTGTTAGAGGGGCTACGCCTCCAGGGAAATGAGGTTATTTAATTAAGGAACTTCGCGAAAGCGTTGGAAAACCTCCCTCGATGTACCAACACCGGCCTGGCTGAAAGGTTAAGCAAGTATTGTGACGTGTGATTAAATCTTGACTAGTTCTTCTTTTAGGTTTTGAAAAAGGATTTGAAGGAATAGTGGGAGCCATCCTGTTTAGATAAACTAATAACCAATCTAAACTTGCAAGAAGCATATGCTGAGTGTTTTCTTTTCTCTCTCTCTGGCAGCTACCATGACAGGACTAAAACTGTTACTTGAAAAAAATATACTGACCGTGCAGAACTATAAAGATTGGCTAAGGAACGTCAACATTGCACTGACTTATGACAAAGTACCATATGTTACCACCGCTGTTCCTCCCTTTATCCGAGGACCAGATTCCTCAGTTGTGGACAAGGAAGTTCGCAAAACCTGGGATCTAGACTGTGAGCGAGCTAAGTGTATCGTGCTGGCGTCTATGAACAATAAACTCTAGAAACAGCACGAGAGTATGGATATTATATCCATCTTTCTCCATGTCAAGGAATTGTATGGAGAGCACTCCCGTATCGCGAGGTATGAGACCTCAAGGAAACTCTTCCAGATGAGGTTAGCTCCAGGATCGCCTGTAGGAGAGCACGTCCTCAAAATGATCAGCCTCATTGAGGAACTCGCAAACCTGGGATGCGTGCTAGAGAATGATTTGTATATCGACTTGATTTTGCAGTCCCTTCCCCACACCTTCTCTCAGTTCGTGCTAAGTTTCAACATGCACGAAATGGAAGCTGATCTTCCAAAGCTCCTCAATATGTTGAGGGTAGAAGAGACCTCCTTGAAAAAGGAGAAGACCCCCATTCTATATGTTGGCCAATCATCCTCTTCTAAATCCAAAGCGAAAGCTAAAGGGAAGAAGAAGATGAAAGCCACCAAACTGAAGGGTGGGGTCAAGAAGGTGCAGGGAACGAACAAGGCAGGAAGGATGAAAGCGGATATAAACGAATGCTTTTATTGTCATAAGCAAGGGCACTGGAAGAAGGACTGTATAGCCTTCAAAGCCAAGGACAAGAAGCAAGCTGTTGCTTCTGCTTCAGGTGTGTTCGTAATCGAAAATTGTCTGTCAGTAAACTCTACATCATGGGTACTTGATACCGGTTCTGGTTCTCACATCTGTAATTCATTGCAGGATCTGAGAAATAGTAGAGTACTGGGGATAGGTGATATGACTCTCCGGATGGGCAATGGAATGCATGTAGATGCTATTGCAATATGAGAATATCACCTAGGGTTGACTAGTGGGCACATTTCGGTGTTGTACAGCTGTTTTTGTATTCCCAGTATGTTGTGTAATATTATATCAGTATTTTTGTTATCTAATGAAGGATATAATTTTACGCTTGAAAGAAATGTCATGAACATTCTCCTAAATCAAGAACTGATTGGGTATGGCATACTGGAAAACGTCATATACATACTTAATCAACCTCGAATTTTCAATATTCAAAACACACTTAAAAGAAAGGCTCCAGATTCAAATCAAGCCTTCCTATGTCATTGTAGACTTGGTCATATAAATGAAACAAGGTTGACTAAGTTACATAAAGATGGATATCTAGATCCGTTTGAATATTCATCATATGCAACTTGTCAAACATGTATCAAAGGAAAAATGACCAAATCTCCGTTCACCGGACACGGAGCAAGAGCCACAGAACTCTTGGGACTTGTACACAGTGATGTATGTGGTTCAATGTCTACACATGCGAGAAGCGGTCACTCCTACTTCATCACTTTTACTGATGACTTCTCTAGGTATGGACATGTGTTCTTAATGAAACATAAATCCGAGGCCTTTGAGAAGTTTAAGGAGTATAAAAATGAAGTAGAGAAACAAACTGGTAAAAGCATCAAGACACTTCGATCTGATCGATATGGAGAATACTTAAGTACCAGTTTCCTTGAATGCTTAAAAGAGAATGGAATTCTCTCTCAGCTTACTCCGCCTTATACACCTCAGCATAATGGTGTATCAGAAAGGAGGAATCGCACGCTATTAGATATGGTGCGTTCAATGATGAGTAGTGCTGAGTTGCCACTTTCCTTCTGGGGTTATGCTCTAGAATCAGCGGCATACCTATTGAATAGAGTTCCAACTAAGTCTGTGCCTACCACTCCATATGAAATATGGAGCGGGAAGAGACCATATCTCAAGTATATCAAGATATGGGGGTGTTCGGCATATGTTAAAAAGCATAGTCCGGACAAGCTCGAGGCACGATCGGTTTTGTGCAAGTTTGTAGGATACCCCAAACATTCAAGGGGGTACATGGTCTACCACACTGAAGAACAAATGGTGTTTGTCGCTCGCCATATTGCCTTCTTAGAAAGCGAATTTCTTGCAAAAGAAATTAGTGGGAGCGCGGTAGAGCTGGAAGAAATTCCAGAACCTCAAACTGCTACCGAGGACTTAATAGAACCTCAGATTTCAATAGAACGTGACGAACCAACGTCACTTCGCAGATCTAGTAGGCTTTCTCATCCTCCTGAGAGATACTATGGTTTTCTTCTAGATGGGGATCGAGAGGATTGCATCATCGATGATGATGAGCCTACTAGTTTTCAGCAGGCTATCACGAGTATTGACTCGGTGAAGTGGCTGGATGCTATGAGATCCGAAATGGAATCCATGTACACCAATAAAGTATGGACTTTAGAAGTTTCTCCTCCTGGAGTGAAACCAGTTGGATGCAAATGGATTTTCAAAAAGAAGATTGGTGCACTTGGACAAGTGGAAACCTACAAAGCTAGACTCGTTGCAAAAGGTTTTCGTCAAAGACCAGGATTGGACTATGATGAAACTTTTTCACCTGTAGCTATGCTTAAATCCATTCGGATCCTGCTTGCCATTGCTACCTTCCATGACTATGAAATCTGGCAGAAGGACGTAAAAACAGCTTTTTTAAATGGACATTTAGAAGAGAGTGTTTACATGGATCAACCAGAAGGTTTCTTAGACAGTTGGAGCAGTGGAAGAGTGTGCAGGTTGCTTAAATCCATCTATGAATTAAAGCAAGAATCGCGAAGTTGGAACATCTGCTTTGATGAGACAGTCAAACAATTTGACTTTATCCAAAATGTAGTTGAACCATGTATTTATAGGAAGATTGTAGAAGGAGCAGTAGTCCTCGTTTTGTACGTCGACGACATACTACTGATAGGGAATGATGTCCCTATGCTACAATCAGTAAAGCTCTTCTTGTCACAGAAATTCTCCATGAAAGACTTGGGTGATGCAACCTACATTTTGGGCATTAAGATCTATCGTGATAGATCTAATAGAATGTTGGGACTTTCACAGTCCAGGTATATTGACACTATACTAAAGAGATTTAGTATGGAAGATTCCAAACGCGGTAATATGCCCGCTTGTCACGGGATCACCCTCTCAAAAGAGATGTCTCCAAAGACTGATGAAGAGAGGGCTCGCATGGGCATTATACCCTACGCTTCGGCAGTAGGA
Source organism: Agapanthus africanus (assembly GCA_030015575.1). NCBI lineage: Eukaryota > Viridiplantae > Streptophyta > Magnoliopsida > Asparagales > Amaryllidaceae > Agapanthus > Agapanthus africanus. The sequence continues at coordinate 495,910,086 of JASDDO010000014.1, forward strand.
TCTATAATGTATGTGATGTTATGTACAAGACCAGATGTAGCTTACGCACTTGGTGTGGTAAGCAGGTATCAATCTGACCCAGGTGAGAAACATTAGATAGCGGTAAAGAACATTCTCAAGTACCTGAGAAGGACTAAGGAGATGTTCTTAGTTTATGGTAATGGGGACCTCCAGGTAGAGGCTTTTACCGACTCCGTCTTCCAAAGTGACAAAGATGATTTTAAATCCATTTCGGGTTTTGTGTTTACCCTCAATGGAGGGGAAGTATGTTGGAGGAGTTCCAAACAGGATACCGTCGCAGACTCAACTATGGAGGCTGAGTATATAGCTGCTAGTGAAGCCGCAAAAGAGGCTGTCTGGATGAGGAAGTTCATCTCTGAACATCAGGTAGTTCCGTCCATTGCCAATCCAATACCTTTGTATTGTGATAACAATAGGGCTGTAGCATTAGCGAAGGAACCAAGGTCCCATCAGAAATCCAGGCATATCTTAAGGCGGTTTCACCTGATCAGGGAGATCGTAGATCGTCGGGAGATCGAGGTACGGAGAGTGGACACAAAAGACAACACGGCAGATCCATTCACCAAGGCCATCCCTCAAGTCCAGTTCGAGAGGCTGTTTGAGATGTTGGGCATACGGTACGCCAGCAACTGGATCTAGTGCAGACAGTGGGTACTCAATGCGCCAATTATAGGCCTTAGTGCAAGTGGGAGATTGTTGGATATATATGCCCTAGAGGCCTTCATTGTATAGGATGCTAGGGATATGTATGTACATGACAGTCTTGCTTAATATGATAGTACGCTATTTGGTTTGTCTTTATCTTAACATATGATATATGTTGCGTAGTATTCATATATATATACATGTTGATAAAGCCCATAGGGTGTTTGCCTGACTACCAGCATTGTGATGGCAGTCATACTTGTGGGAGCTGGATAGTCAATAGGAACATCCTTAGATGTCCCTGGTCGCAGGAGTATAGAGACTGGACATCGATACTCTGGAGTAGACTAGTGTATACATATTTATACCGTGAGGTGGGGCGATGGATTTGTCCCGCAGCCATTGGTGGAGTGCACCTAAGATTGTATACAGATGCTCACTGGGTGTGAGTACACCGGACAGGACTCGCCGAGAACTGATTGGATGGTATTTATACCTAACGTCAGATAGCAGTTCTCAGGTGACATGTGTGCAGATAGTCCGTTGACTTAAGGTCGTCATTTGTCTCGTGTGAGTTCCCACTGTGCTTTGATTACTACCCTACCACGGTTCAAAGGAGTCGTGCCGACAGGTTTTAGTTGGGCACAGTCCCGAGCCACGTGGGGGCAGTGAGTGACTGTTAGGGATTCGTCTCTCCCGGTATATGGAGTTGATATCGCACGGTGATCGGTTGGTCATTACCATAAGTTCCTGGCCAGGACCGATTGAGAATTACTGACAGACTGATCAGTAGATTCTCGGATGGTAATTGAGCCATGCCGACACGACTTGTACGGTTATTAGGGGTCTGACGTTTACCACCTCCCTAGACCATACATGCGATACTCTCAGACGAACAGACCGGACTGCGCGAATATTGTCACGGACAGGCTCAGTAGGAGTTCGATGGGTTTCCTCATCGACCTTCTTATCGACATCTATCTGGGGACCATTACGTACAGCTAGTACCGCTTGCGGTCTGTGGTTAAACCCACCGCCAGCATAGTAGTCGAGTCTTTAGAGTCCCACATAGAGATTTCCCAACTCCAGGCGAAACGATATAGAGGTCGTACGGTTTTACGACAAGGGTTCGGACGAATACGTGTTTAAACGCACGTACGACATTCGGACAGTTTTTTCTAGACGGCTTTGGTTTAAGCCAGATTCTAGTATCAGGTTATTGGATTTATACAGTCTAAAGTTTTTCTGTGTTTTCACGGATGGGAGGGGCGTTCTCGTAATTATACGGGAAGCTTCTAGAAGCATGGTGACTTGAGGGTTTAGGTGGCATTGCCATTAAATGATATTGTGACTCATAATGTGTGATTCATTATGTCATTAATGCATTATTAAATGCTTAATGACTCACATAGTGAATCACTCATAATGCATTAATGTAGCATGATGAATAATCTCATTTTATTCATTTATTCATTATACTTCATATATCAAGTGAGAAACAATATCATTATCATAATTCTTGTTCACCTTCTCTCTCCTCAAGCTCACTCTCTCTTCAAACTCTAATCCTACCACTCATGAGTTGAGAACAATGATTAGAATAGACTAAACATTCCATAACCTAACTCTATATGATCTAAGTTCCTTTGATTAGCAACTAGAGAAACTTAGTTACCTCAAGTTTGGAGGTAAAGCTTGGATTAGGGTTCTCGGGTGGATCATCTATCACTTAGAGGAGGCCGAGGAGGACGTAGAGATCGTAAAGACGAAGGACACGATTCACTAAGTATAATCTCTTTACATAGTAGCTAAGAAATTCTATGTTTGTTGTTAATTATCGTTTAGCAAAGATCTTCGGTTAGTCGATGTATGCTTATAGAACAAGATCGTTTTTCATATTTTCGCCTCCCCGCAACTCATGGGGTGTTGCACATCGACTTACAAGTACATCCTTCAAACGTTCCTAGTCGTGGGAGTATTGAGACAGGGCATCGATACTCCAGAGTAGACTAGCATATAAGCTTCTTGACCCATATGACGGGCGATGGATGATCCCATATCCATTGGTGTTTGACATCAGAGAAGGTATACGGGTGCTCAGTGGAGACTGGGTATACTGGACGGACTCGCCGAGAACTCCTAGATGGTATTATACCTATCTTCGGATAGCAGTTCTCTGGATAAAAACAGAGGAAGCCATCCTGATTAGATAAAATAATAACCAATCTAATCTTGCAAGAGCGCACGCAGAGTGTTTTCTTCTCTCTCTCCTGGTAGCGACCATGTCATGCCTTAATCAAGATAATAATATGGATGCATTGACCGAACCTGCTTATTATACTGTGCTTGGGAACGTTGGTTCCGCTCTATCTTATAACTGTTATAAGTCCAAGCAGGAAATAGGGGAATATCCAAATTCCCATGCCACCCAATCGAAGAAAGTGCATGTTGATGCATATTCTTCGAGTGTGTTCATTACCGAGAACTATTTCTCAGTATCCTCTACGTCCTGGGTATGTGATACCGGATCAGGATCCCGCATATGTAATATGTTACATGGGCTACAGATAGGTAGAGAACTGGGAATGGGTGATAAGTCTCTAAGTGTAGAGAATGGTGCAAGTGTTGCAGCCAAATCAGTTGGCAAATTTCACCTTGTATTAATTCATTGATTCTGAACGAATGTTATTACATACCGAACCTGATATACAACATTACATCGGTTTCTTTAATGAGTTAAAGAAGGATGTAATTCTGTATTGGAGATTAATGTTGTGAACATTTTCCTGAATCAAGAGTTGATTGGATCAGGCATGTTATATAATAGCATATACGTTCTAAATCAAACCACAGTTCAAAGTATGTAAAACACACACAAGAGGATCAGTTCAGAAATGAACGAATCCTTCTCGAGGCATTGTAGACATGGTCATATCAATACGACACGACCAGCTAAGTTACATAAGGATGAATATGAGAATCTGTTCTAATTTTCATTTTATGATACTTGCTAGTCTTGTCTCAAAGGTAAAATGACCAATACTCCGTTTACTGGAAACAGAGATAGAGTCACTGAACTCTTGGGATAGATACATGATGATGTATACGGGCCTATGTCTACAAATGCCAGGGTTGGTTCTTTGTACTTCATTATATTCACTGATCATCTCTCAAGATTCGAACATATGTTCCTGTTGAAACACAAGTCTGAAACTTTTGAGAAATTCAAGGAATATAAGCTTGAAGTTGAGAACCAAACGGGTAGAAGTTTTAAATCCTTCGATAAGATCGAGGAGTAGAATACTTGGCATGGAGTTCCTGGATTTTCTAAAACGAGAATGTGATTCTCTCACAGCTTGCTCCTTAGAGTACACCACAGCACAACGGTGTATCGGGGCGGAGGTATCGCACCCTATGAGATATAGTGCGCTCTATGATGAGTACTGCTGAGTTACCTGTTTTATTTTGGGTGTTATGCACTTGAGAAGCTGCATACCTATTGAATGGGGTTCCGTCCAAATCAGGGCCTACCACTACATATGAGATATGGTGTGGGAAGAGACCATGTCTTAAATGAGTTAAGATATGGGGTTGTCCGGCCTATGTTGAAAGACAGAATCCGGACAAACTCGAGGCAAGGTCAGTTCTGTGTAAGTTTGTTAGGATATCCCAAACATTTGCGAGGGTATATCTTCTACCTAACTTAGGAGCAAAAGGTGTTTTGTTTCACAGCATGCCACCTTTTTAGAAAAGGAATTTCTTGTGAAAAAATTTGTGGACATGAAGTAGAACTGGAAGGAGTTCCAGCTAGAAAAACTAACAGCTGATGATTTGGTGAAACCAAAGGATTAAATAGTCTCCAATGAGCCTCAGCCTCTCCGCGAATCTGGTAGGGTTCCTCATCCGCTTGAGAGATACTACGGTGTTCTCGGTGACAGTGGGAGCGAGGATTGCATCATGGTAGATGGTGGCCCAGCTAGGTTCAAGCAGGCCATCACGAGTGGCGACTCTGTGATAAGTCTGGATGCTTTGCGATCAAAGATGGAATCCATGTACACCAACAAAGTATGACTTTGCATGTTGCACATGAAGGGGTAAAACCCATTGGGAGAAAATGGATCTTGAGAAGATTCTTGGTGTAGATGGAAAATTTGAGACGTTCAAAACTATGCTTAAGTCCATCGGGATCAATACGCGCATCGCGGAGTTGGAATATCTGTTTTGATGTGACAGTCAAAGAGTTTGATTTCATCAAAATGGTAGATGAACCTTGTATATACAAGAAGGTTGTAGAGAGTGAGGTTGTCTTACACGTATTGTACGTATATGACATACTCTTGATAGGAAATGGTTTCCTATGCTACACTCGGTCAAGCTCCTCTTATCACGGGGATTCTCAATAGAAGATTTGGATGATACCTAATACATCTTGTGGATAATGATCTATGGTGATAGATCTAAGAGGATGTTGGGAGTGTCCCAAATCCAGGTACATTAACACCATACTAAAGGGGTTTAGTATGAAAGATTCTACGCGCGGTGGTTCACCCACTTACTCATGGATCACTCTCTCTAAAAAGATGTCTTCCAAGACTGATTTGGAGAGAGCTCGCGTTCAAGGGATACCCTATGTTTCGGCAGTAGGCTCTATCATGTATGCGATGTTATGTACCAGACCAGATGTAGAAGACTCACTAAATGTAGTAATCAGGAATCAATCGGATCTTAGGAGAATCACTGAACAGCTGTGGAGGACATTCTTAAGTACATGAGAAGCACTAAAGGAATGTTCTTGGTTCAAGCTTCCAGAGTGATAAGGTCGACTGAAAGTCAGTCACAGGCATTGTCTTTTCCCTCAGTGGAGGGACGGTATGTTGGAAGAGTTCCAAGATAGATAACGTGACATACTAGACGATAAAGGCTGAATACATTGCTGCCAACGATGCTGCCAAAGTGGCTGTCTGGGCATTTCTTGTTCATGAGATGAACATAGTTCCTACCATTGAGCGTCCAATAACTGTTACTGTGACAACAATGGAGTTGCAGGTTTGTCCTAGGAACGTAGGTCCCATCAGCGTTCCAGGCATATTCTGAGGCAACTATCACCTGATCAGGGAGATGGATGATCTCCAAAGGATCGAGGTAAAGAGAGTAGATTTTGAGGTTAACACGGCGAATCCACTCACCAAGGCCTGCTTCCCTAAATACTATTTGAGAGATTTTTGGGATGGTTGAGTATGGGATACTACAACCACTGCTAAATTATTGGGTATTGTATACTACAATAGATGGCCTTAGTGCAAGTGGAAGATTGTTAGTTATATGTATTCCCTAGAGGCCATTATTGTACATGGGATGTATATTGTAGTGGATGCTTAGACATATATAGGGAGGACTTTCTTGCTCGATATGATAGTATGCTATCTGGTTACTCTTTATCTTAACATGTACACTTATTGTATCTCTTTTATATGTTGATAAAGCTCTTATGATGAGTACTTGACTACCTTGATTATGATGCAGATCATACAAATGGGGACAGGGTGGTCGGTAAGTACATCGTTCAAACATTCCTAGTCGTGGGAGTATCGAGATAGGGCATCGATACTCCAGAGTAGACTAGTGTATACGCTTTTTGACCCATATGATGGGCGATGGATGATCCCATAACCATTCGTGTTTGACATCAGAGATGGTATACGGGTGCTCAGTGGAGATTGGGTACACTGGACGGACTCGCCGAGAACTCCTAGATGGTATTATACCTATCGTCGGATAGCAGTTCTCTGGTGACACCGGTAGAGCTTAGTCTGTAGACCCGAGATCGTCATAGAGTCTTGTGTGATTCCCACTGTGCTTTGATTTCCACCATACCACGGTCAAGAGATCGTGCGAAAAGGTGGTTTTTGGGTACAGTCCCGAGTCACATGGAGGCAATGAGCGATAGGAGTGGTTTCGTCTCTCCCGGTATTGGGAGTTGTTGTTGCGCTATGCTCGATTGGCCATAACATGAAATCCCTGGCCAGGGTTGCTAATATATACTGGTAAGTGTTATCAGTAGTTTCTCGAACCGTTATGGACCTTGCATCGGCATGACTTATCAGGCTATTGGGGTCTGACGTTATACCACCCCCAGGTTATGATATGCGACATATTTGACGAAGAGACCGGACTGTACGGTAGTGTTACTAATTGGATTCGCAGGAGTATAAGCAGGCTTGCTTGTTGATCTTCTGATCGCTCAATACCCGGGTGGCCGTTACATTTAGCAAACCTCTTGCGGCTTGTGGGTGTTTGATACGATCATCACCTACTGCCGGCGTATTGACGAGTCTTTAGAGTCCTACACAGAGGTTTCATGGCTCAGGCGAAACAAAGTAGGAGCACAGATATGATATGTGCGGGACCGAGATTGATACGAGTATGTGTGTCACAACACGAAATGGCATGTAACTGGCACTTGAATCATATGAAGTCTATAGGACCCCATCTAATTCAAGTAAGCCAAAAAACCCCAAAAATCTAAACCATTTAAAAGAATAAAATGAAGGAAAACTTGTTTTAAAGTTTGCATGTGATCACTTTGAAAAGTCGTAGTAAACATTTTCAAAACATCATCTTTTCCGAAAATTTCGGCAAAGTTTCCTTTGTAAATACTGGACCCAAACGGGTAAAAACATGCATAATTTGAATAAAGGCATCCCCAAGCGGGAGCTAGCTCTTCGTCAATTGGTGGTCACAACCACGCAAGAAATATAATATACAACACTGAAGGGAGAAGATCAAAACTCAAAAGGAAACTCAAAATCATCAAGAAAACCCATAATAATACAACGCGCGACTCTAAGGTCGAAAGAATATACAACTGGTCTTCTAAGGTTATAAAATATACAAGTCTGGTTGATGGAGTTACTAGATACAACTGAATATAAATAAAATACAATGGTGCTCACGATGCAAGTGAACCCACCTACCAAGGCAATCACCCGGGAAGAAGCAGTGTGCCAGCAAAGCCGCAACGAAACCTGTACGGCAAAACCTGCAAGAAACTGTGGAACAATGGGGTGAGTTTCCAACTCGTGAGTAGAAAACATCATCGAGCAGAAAGTATGTACGACTCAATCCTAAGTCAATACGATCAAATATATAAAACCTCAAAATGATAAAGCCTGAAGCATGATAAGGTGGCAAGGGTAAATATCTATACATAAGTGTAATACCAAGTGCTCGTGTGAGTGCCTCAGGTAGCAACATATCATAAATATGAGATATGAATGCAATATAATGAAAATAGAATACATCATAGAAGAGAAAACTGTTTTGATAATTGAGTGAGATTTCTGTATATATATAAATCGAGGTATCATCAATGAAATCAACATAAAATCAGTGTCAAGCATCGACACAAAACATATATCCCAATATCAAAATATCTCAGGCTCCGGCATTCCGGACTGGCCCGTATCCTCGAATCTCAATATCTAGGGCTCCGGCTATCCGGACTGGCCCATATCATCAAATCTCAAAACCTCAGGCTCCGGCAATCCGGAATGGCCTATACTCCGATCGGTATCCTCCGGATATCCGTCGAGTCACAATAAAATCACCGGTCGGTAGTGCTCACCTGCCAGGCTCAACACCATCATCTGCGACCATCTTGCCCCGGGGTACCGCACCGGGTCCACCATGCACCCACGGACGGTTCTTCCTCCTCCTTGAATCGGGTGTATGATATCGCTCAAGAGCCAAGAAAACTCATGGTGGACAAATCTCAAATCATATCATGAGAAAACCGCAATTTTCTATCTTTTAAAAAGATAATAAGTTTATAAAATCTTTGCGGTTTCTCCAAATCCAGAAATCTCATGGAAATATGAAATCCCAATCTCTAAGGTAAATAAACAATGAAATACCACTAATAAGTTCCATAATATTGCATGACAAATAATAAATGAATGCATCGGATATCAAGCAAGGAATGCAATAATTAAACTAGCATATGGAAGCAATAACATATTGGAACTATCAGCTAACAAGCTATGTCAATGAAATATTATTTTCTAAGGTGTACGTGACATAGCAATTACCGATGATGATGTGTGTGAGCCGGCAAGCAAGTGTACGTGGAGCATACACATCATTGGTAATGGTGCTGGTGTCCTGACAGCAAGATTTTAATAATAACTAATGAAACACAATAAGCATGCAATACGATGCGAACAACAAGAATATGCAGAAATGAATAATAATGCAACATGTAAGAATATACATTTATATATATGAGTCATACAGTTTTGACATTTAAAATAACACGAATCGTAGTGTTTAGAAAATAAGGGCTACGGTGTTTTTAAGAAATGGTACGTCCATTGAAATATCCGTAGAATCTCTTGGCCTGTCTTTAAAATACTGACGATTCGTTAGATTGAAATAGGTATGACTCGGGTGTAGTTTAACATCTACAAGTAAACTACAGGACTAAACTAACAGACTAGTCGAAAGGGTAAGGAAACAACCTAAGTTGGAGTCGATATATATATATATATATATATATATATATATATATATATATATATATATATATATATATATATATAATAGTCGGTGATCTCACCTCAATAGTATCACGTACGATACAATATATAATATGACATCCTTGAGTCAAGAGTGTGGATCTATCATCATAAACATATCACGAACGGTAAATCCATCGTACGGCATCCCAAATCTGGGTACGGGTCAAATATCACATTATCTCATTATTCATCTGGTATCTTTATCATCATATCCTGTATTAGGGGTACTGATCTAAAGTCTAGTACATACTGATACCATCAATATATAAATATACGTGTATATGAAAACATATCGCCTAAGGACCCGCTATAATATCATGTTGTATATCATAATACGAACCAAAACTCATCACCGATCTCGTGGCATCGTGCCCAATCTCATTGATTCATCTCCAAGTATCTAATACTATCCTTATCATCCATGTATATGTATACATACATACATATATATATATACACACACATATTCACATACCTATATGTATATATATATATATATGAATATATCCCCATATACGCACAAGTAAAATAATGTAGGCGTGTGTGTGTGCGTGTGGGTGTAAACCTTATTCTAGGGTTCACGACTAAACTAACTAACGACACTATCATCCAATTATACTAAAATTTATCCATGAACTCCGAAAGTCTATCTAGATAATCATTTAGTCTCACAATACAAAAATATAAGTATATATCATGTACTACACTACGAACTGCGGGGGTGCTATATGCCATCCACCCGACTTCCCCCGTAGATATATATCTACTCACCTTGATCCTCGCTTGCCGAATTCGATGACACCACGCTCGTCCTTGTCGTTCAAGTCCACTCGAGGGTACCTACATATATACACACAAGATATCGTAAACCGAAATCACGCACGAAAACCAAAACGGCATGCGAATCGCTTATAGGTTATAACCTATAGCCTACGCCTGCAAAACCACCAAACAACCCCAATCGCTGACGTACAAACTGTTAGTTATATGTATGCCCTAGAGGCCATTACTGTACATAGGATGTATATTGTAGTGGATGCTGGGACATATATAGGTAGGATTTTCTTGCTCGACATGATAGTACGCTATCTGGTTGCTCTTTATCTTAACATGTATACTTTCTGTCTCTCTGTTACATGTTGATAAAGCCCTTAGGATGTGTACTCGACTTCCAGGAATATGATGTAGATCATACTAGTGGGGCCTGGGTAGTCCATGAGTACATCCTTCAATGTTCCTAGTCGTGGGAATATCGAGACAGGGCATCGATATTCCAGAGTAGACTAGCGAATATCTTCTCGACCCATGTGATGGGCGATGGATGATCCCATATCCATTGGTGTTTGACATCAGAGATAGTATGTGGGTGCTCAGTGGAGACTGGGTACACTGAACGGACTCGCCGAGAACTCCCAGATGGTATTATACCTCACGTCAGATTGCAGTTCTCTGGTGACATTGGTACAGCTTAGTCTGTTGACCCGAGATCGTCATAGAGTCTTGTGTGTCTCCCATTGTGCTTTGATTTCCACCCTACCACGGCTCTACTGAGTTGTGCAAACAGGTGGTTTTTGGGTACAGTCCCGATTCATATGGAGGCAATGAGCGATAGGAGGGGATTCGTCTCTCCCGGTATTGGGGGTTGATGTTGTGCTATGCTCGACTGGCCATAACTGGAAATCCCTGGCCAGGGTTGCAGTGATATACTGGTAAGAGTTATCAGTAGTTTCACGCTTGTTATGAACCTTACATCGGCATGACTTATCAAGCTACTGGGGTCTGACGTTTACTACCCCTAGGCGAGATATGCGACATATCAGACGAACAGACCGGACTGTGCGGTAAGTGTTTCTGGTTGGATTCACAGGAGTGTGAGCGGGCTTGCACATTGATCTTCTGATTGCTCAATACCCGGGTGGCCGTTACGTTTAGCAGACCGCTTGCGGCTTGTGGGTGTTTGATATGATCATCACCTGCTGCCGGTGTATTGACGAGTCTTTAGAGTCCTACACAGAGGTTTCCTGGCTCAAGCGAAACGAAATTGGAGCGCATATGAGATATGTGCGGGACCGAGAATAATACCAGTATGTGATACTGAATTCTATTCTCGCGATTTGTATCATCGGACGGTTATATAATATATAGCCGGGTTACCGAATCAAATGTTGATTCGATACATTGATACACTTGATATTAGTCGGTTATATGCGATATGACCGGATCATTAAATCATGTATCGATTTAATGATTTAATGTATAATTATATATTTGATATATTACTTTACATTAACTAGTATTGGTTCACTTAAGATTATTTTCTCACTTGATTGTGCGCATTGTATATATGATATATGTTTGTGCACTAGTTTGTATCATGTTTGATAATACATGCAAACTTGGGTGTGTGTATCACTTTAACCATGTTTAGGTTAATGGTTAGGTTTTATTTCTTTTATTTATTTTATTCATTTATTTTTGGCAAGAAATAAAAATGGTGGCTTTCTTTGGTTTTTACTTGAAGCTTCATGAAGCTTTGAAAAGTCTAGCCATTTTGTCTTTTGCCTTAACCTAACCATTAAACCTAAACCCTAGTTTATTCTCTACATGTGTTAACTCACCCATGGTTGCATTATGATAAGTAATCACTTGATTTATTATTTTCAAGAATTCATTATTCTTTCTTCTTCTTCTTCATCTTCTTCTTCAAGTGAAGAAACCATTCTTGAAAATTTCCAAGTGATGAAATCAAGTGAGAAATCCAAATCCAAAGTGAACCCACTTCCTATTTCTTCAACCTCTACCACTTGCCATGTTGTATAGGGTGTTATCTTCACAAGTTTCATGACATAGTGAAGATGGAGCTTGAGTTTGAGTTGCCTCGACGTAGATCATCTTCGGCATCGAAGTCAACGACCTAGCCCGATCATTTCTCCGACGAAACCATCGCTAGAGTCCGGGATCCGATGATCGCAGCGGAGGGACGTCATCACGGAGCTAAAGAGGTGGAGGACCGAATCTACAAAGGTTGTAGTCACTTTCACTTATAGTTAAATTGTTAACTTGCATAGTTTCGCCTTACCTCTAGTTAACGATCTAGTATAGGGTTCTTTGGCACATGGAAAAATTTGATTTTGGCATGGTTGATCAGTTGTAGAACCTCATGTGTGTGCCTAGGAACCCTACACAAACATCAGACGACGGAACACAATATCAAATACCAAATCCTAAATTAAAACGAAGTCGGAAAACAATGCAGCAACTCAAGAAAATGGTCCCAGATTTTCCTCTAGGTGAAATTAGCCAATTTTGCATATGTGGAGGGTCTAATTTACTGGAGATAAAGCCATGGAACAAACACGAACCAGTTTAGAAGTACCCAGGCCGCAATTTGCGGCCCATGTGAATAAATCTGCGGCCTGGATTGATGGGTTTGGGCTCGGGTATTCAGGGTAGCTTCTAGGTTGCCTGCAAGACTCACTGTGATCGCTATAAAATTTTCAGGTGCCCCGGGTCATAGCAGATGTCAATATACCATCACCAAAGTCTACAAAATACGATATTGGGGTTTCTAGGTTTGGGGTTTGGGGTTTAAGTCTATGGTTTAGCCTAATTTACAATCACCATAGGGGGTTTGAGGCCACTACTGAGCTCAATTACACTACCTCAATTCAATAACTCCTCAAAACCCTAACTTGGAATTTTCAAACCTCACTAAACATCACTTAATCACTTTTAAACATGCATGGATACTAAAGTGAATGAAAAACTATGCTATTGGTAATGAAAGTACCTCATTTGGCAACTCAAGAAAATTCTTGAGTTGCCCCAAGTGCTCAAAAATCCGATTTTTCTTGGTCTAAAGTGCTTGTAGGGAGCTTGTGCATGTTTTTAATGAAGTGGAGATGAAGTTTTGATGAGTTTTTGATGATGAAGTGAGGAGGTAGAGGAGGGAGGAGATGGAGGGCCGCCATGAAAGAGGAAGGGGGAAAATGAAGGGGAAATCAATGAAGGGGACAATGAGCCATGGTCCAAGGTTGACCCCTCACCCTCTCTCTTCTCTTCTCTCTCTTGCCCATACTCACTTTTATATTCTTTTCTTTTCTTCACTCTTCTTTTCTTCTCATTCATTTTAAAACAAAACCAAGCAAAAGAAAAAGAAAAGCCATGGTAGAAAAATGTAAAAAGTGTAATATGACATGGTGCATGTCATGTGCACAAATCAAGCTTAATGCACGATTAGTGATATTTAATCGCGATTAGCATTAAAATGGAATATAATTAATCATAAGGAATTTATAATTTCCTTAAATCATATAAAACACCCTCATTTCAGAAATTCCTATAATTTTCCAAATATTTTTCAATTTATCGGTATTTAATTATACCGCATTAATAAAATATTCATAATATTTATTATTTAATTATAAAAATTCCCAAAAATAATATTTTATTTTCCTGAAATGTTACAGTCTTCCCCCCTTAAAGAAATTCTGTCACCGAATTTAAATTTAAACCCCTCAAATACTAAAACATTTCAGTAAAATGATCAAGTCGTCGGGGCTCCGAAATCATAAATACATAAAACACATCGCAGCGCAATGCATGCGCATAAAAAACGAGTATATAAACCAAAATTAAAACTCCGTCAAGCATCCCGCAATCATCAGAGTTATGGAGAAGACACCAATGTCAAAGCCCAATACGAAAACCCACACGATATACATCAAACTATACATGTAAGCATCGTAGTAAATTCGTCAAAATATCTAAAAGAAATGCATGCCAAACCTTTTCAAGTCGCTGTGCGATGCGCGTATCACTGCACAGTGCCGGACGTTTATTGTAAGAAAATAACTATATATATTTATACCCTTGTTTAACATACACGTCCCGCCATTCGAAAACAATTTAGAAGGGTTCCCTTGTAAAAAAAAAATTCGTGTCATCTCGGACACGTAGGTAAATACTGAGACTATAGCTCCTTTTTGGAAATCCCTTCGATAACTATCAATGCATGGAAGAATATAGTCAGGTACTGTCCTCGGATTAGTCCTGCTCAGCTACTATACCGAATAGTAAATATCATAAAAACGTACCGCTCGAACAAAAATCAATTCCAAAATGTATATAAGGTGCCGCGTGCGTCTCGTGCGCACGGAAATTGAAATCAATAAATGTGCCATATATGTGCATAGAAACAAAATCTAAGTGCAACGGGTGTGCACGAAAACACCTGTCAAGGGCAACGGTGTATTCTTGATAACAATATCAGGTGCATCTGATATGCACGAAGAATCTTGATTCAGTGCATCTGGCGTGCACCAAAATCGCATCAAGCGCGTCAAGTATGCGCAAGAATCCAAATCAAGTGCACAGGGTGCACGAAAACAAATATCGAGTATCACAATCGAAATCGACGGTATACAACACATCTCAATCCAAATCCAATTCAGGTATACCGTGGTATATGATCTCACAACCATGTGCATCAGCGTGCACAAAATCGAATCAAAATACTAAAAGTGCATGAAAATTATGCCGAAAGCACAAGTCAAATCACATGCATACCGTAGGCATGAAATCAAAATCAACATCTCGAATGACATCAAATCGAAGTCAGGTGCAACTGTGGTGCACAAAATCTTGATCATGCAAATAAATCGCCCAAAATACCGAAATCAAAGGTGGCGGAAATAGTCCCACTCAAGCACATCCTCTAAAAATCTCTGGCCGACTGTCATGGTCACTCATAAGATATCTCGTCGACGATGCCGAACTCTGGCCTACTGGGTGTGCGTAATATGACCGATCCTGGGTCCAAGTCTTCTCGTATAGTATTCCAGAAATATTCTGTCGAATTCTCCCCCAAATCTCGTTTCTGCCGAACTGCCCTGAAGTTATCATCCTTTACTAAATCTATTTCTTATTCCGGAACGGCTGCATACTCGTCACGACTCCTTCTGGAAGATATATCCATATACAACGCCTCTGCATGCGTATCACATCTCTGATGTCAGCGGAGTGGAACGTCATCTCATCAAGATCTCGTACGAACCTCTTACTCCACTTTTCTCTAATGCCGACATATTCGGACTCGTCTCTTCGTGGCTGCATGGACTGTGCTCCAACGACTATACTTGTATCTGGAGTCTCCCAAGCAATGTATCCCATCACATGATATCCGAATAACGCCGAACCTTTCGATCGATTCGTTAAAGTTCCATAATCCCCCAAGAGCTCAACATCTTGAGTACATTTTAATAATATCCAGTACATGCCATAATACTTGTGGACCAACCGTAGAAGGGAAAACCCAAGCCTCATTAATGGCATCGCTGAACTGCTGCAAGCCCTAAGGTTTCAAAGCGTTCTCATGGTCATTATATCGAGTTAGGGTTTCATTCTTCTAGAGGGTCCATAGAATTACTTGCATGTTTTTCCGAATACTTTAAACTTGAAAAATGGGTTCCTGACATTCGATCATCTTCTATAGACTCTCAACGTACCTGCGTGAAGTCGTCTCTAGCTGGAATCAATCAATCTGATGACCTCGCATCGGAGTAGGCAACAAATCACATGTCCTAGTCATTCCTCCTTGGGTGACTAGTGATTTTATATCATATCTCTAAGTATAACTCGTGCGGCATTAGCTTCAAACATCTGGGATGATAGCTTGTCATTCGCAGCAACAACTGGCTCATTCGTCCGCACGATGAATAGTGCCTCAATCATCAAGAATAATCAGTGCATGACGGTCATCACATTCTGGCTGGCCTCTATCAGTGGCCTAATCCTCTGGTGCTGATCTGCACGTCCGAGAAATTTGTAAAAGCGATCCATCAAACACTCATGGTGCGAAAACACAATAAAACGACACATATATGCAATCGTATGTCCCTAGAATCACGCCCTGGTCAGTCCTCGTCTGTGATGAGCTCGTGCTGACGCAACTCTAGCCGTAGCTCTCTCTGCCCGTGTAATCGTGGAAGCAAAACCATAAACTGATATCGACGAGGATAGATCATAAGAATGAATATAATGCTCTCCAAGGAAATGTACATCCTAAAGTATCTTAAGCGGAGTAGCGTATTGTAAGTATGCCGCGGAACATACACATGGTACGTCACTCTCCTTAAGTCACCTACTCCATCATCCAAGGTCAACCAACACGACGAAAGTTCGGGTCTAATACCCCCTCGACTAAGTCTAAGTTCTGTAAAGTCAAGCCTAGATTCCGAATATATACAAACGCCCTAGGCACCGCATAGTCAAACGCAGACTCAAACTAAGGTTAACCTAGCGCTCTGATACCAACTTTGTCACGACCCAAAATGGCACGTGATAGTCCAATGTAGATTCAAACCAAGGTAAACCTAGCGCTCTGATACCAACTTTGTCACGACCCAAAATGGCACGTGATAGTCAAACGTAGACTCAAACCAAGGTTAACCTAGCGCTCTGATACCAACTTTGTCACGACCCAAAATGGCACGTGACTGGCACTTGAATCATATGAAGTCTAAAGGACCCCATCTAATTCAAGTAATCCAAAAAAACCCAGAAATCTAAACCATTTAAAAGAAGAAAATTGTCACGACCCGAGAGAGCACGTGACTGGCCCTTGAACCATATGAAGTCTATAGGACTCCATCTGATCCAAGTAAGCCAAAAGCCCAGAAATCTAAAACCATTTTAAGAGTAAAGAAACATACCTTGTAATTTATTTTCCCTTGAGGCATTTTATCTAACACTTACTACGCATAAACAAAGAGCACAACCCACACAAGCAATATAATATACAATGCCGACGGGCGAGGATCAAACTCAGAAGAAACTCACAATAACATGAAAACCTTAACACTACTAAGCGCGACTCTAAGGTCGAAATAATACATCACTAGTGTCTGAGTCTGAAACAATATACAAGTTTTGGTTGATGGAATTCCTAGATACAAAGAATAATACATATACAAGGGTGGTTTTGATGCAAAGAACCCACCTACCAAGAAAATCACCCGCAAAGGAAGCAATGTGCCGGAAATACCGCTATGGAACCTGTACGGCAAAACCTGCAAGAACTGTGGCACAACAGGGGTGAGTTGCCAACTCGTGAATAGAAAATATCTACAAGCAGAAATTGAAAGCATGACATAATCCTAAGTCAAACGATCAGATATAATATAAACCTCAAATGAATAAGTTTGAAGCATAGTAAAGTGGCAATGTAACATCTGAAGATAAGTGTAGTGCCAAGTACTCATGCCAGTGCCTCACGAAACAATATATCATAAATATGATGTATGTATGCGGTAAAATAAAAACAGGAGATATCATGAAATGAAATCATCAGAAAATCAACGTTGACCATTGACACAAACTATATATCTCAAAATCAAGTGAAACCTATATATCATGTATCCGATATGTATGCGGCATTCATGAAGGTACTCTATCAGGTACTACTAATATGTGATGTAATGCATATACAATAAATATGGGGTAGGGGAGATATAATATGCCATCGACCATAAAGGCCCCGAGCACATAGGCTCCTCTCAAATCGAGCTCATAGGCTCCGAGCACATAGGCTCCTCTCACATCGAGCTCATAGGCTCCGAGCACATAGGCCCCTCTCACATCGAGCTCATAGGCTCCGAGCACATAGGCTCCTCTCACATCGAGCTCATAGGCTCCGAGCACATAGGCCCCTCTCACATAATGCATATGTAAACTTGCATAGATCATCATGATGATATATTAAGTATGTGTATATATATCAGCGTCCCATACCACTAATATATATATACTCTATGGGTATACATATATATTTCAGCGTCCCATACCACTGATATATATACGCAGGAGTAAAACAATCCAGAATCATCATATGCAACCATATCACAGTGCGAAATCCATGAATTATAATACATGCAACAAGAACACTAATATAAGCATGCAACTATGTAAAGGCATATGCACAAGGAATATGAATCAATAACATATGAGCATGCAATGCAATGCGAGCCGTAGAATAAATGGTAAATGAATAATAATGCAGCTTGCCATTTGAAATAAGACAAATCGGGGTTTTTGTAATAGGTATGACTCGGGTCTAGTCTAACATCTATTTTGCAAACCACAGATCTAAGTATCAAGTCAACCGGGAGGGGTAAGGAATCCACCTAAATCTAAGTCGATATAAATATATATATACATATAATAGTCGGTGATCCCGTCTCAATAGTATCGCGCACAATACAGTATATCATAGGACAATCCTCAAGTCATGAGTGCGGATCTATCATCAACATAAAGCTCGTACGGTAAATCGTCGTACGGCATCCCAATAGCTGGGTACGGGTCAATATCACATTATCTCATCAAGTACCTGGTATTCTTATCATCATAACACACAAGCTGGGTACTGAATCTAATTCTAGTACAAATCGGTACCATCTATATAATTATGAATGCGGGGGTAAAACACATGTCCAAAGGCCCGCTAAGAATCACATATCGTATCCCAAATACAAATCATATCAAATCACCGATCTCACGGCACCAAGCCCAATATCATCGACTCATCTCTAAAGTCATCCAATATCATCATCAACACAGTGTAAGTATAGTGAATATGCAAGGGTGTGCGTGTGGGTGTAAACCTATTCTAGGGTTCGTGGCTATGAACTACACTAGTTTACTTCTAAGCCTAAACTATCCATAAAATACCTAACACAATATCCATGACACATTATAACTATCATATAGTATATCAACTACGGACTGCGGGGGCGCTATACGTCATCCCCCGACTTCCACCTGTAGATATAATCTACTCACCTTGCGTCTTCATTGTCGACGTCACCACGCGTTTGCTTGTCGTCCCGAAGTCGTCATGGAGTACCTACACATTAACGTATCGCAAATGCGTATCAAAACCAATTCCAAACTAAAACGGCATACGAATCTCAAAACGATACGCTAAGATCTATAGGTTAGAACCTATGGACAACGCCTTCCAACCCATCAACAACCCTCGATATAGTCGTATAAACGCCAAATAGTCGAGGTAAAACACAATACACAAATTCAGAATCAAACATACGGAATACGGAAACACGAATCCAAAACCGCAATTA
This sequence comes from Agapanthus africanus, assembly GCA_030015575.1. Lineage (NCBI taxonomy): Eukaryota > Viridiplantae > Streptophyta > Magnoliopsida > Asparagales > Amaryllidaceae > Agapanthus > Agapanthus africanus. The sequence goes on from JASDDO010000014.1 coordinate 495,929,467, forward strand.
AGGAAAATAGGCTCCAGATTTCACCCTAGGTCAAATTAGACAAATCTATACATACCAGGGGCCTAAACTACAGATTTAGGAGCAGCAGAATCAAAACGACCCAAATTGATACAGGTCTGGCCGCAAATTGCGGCCAAACAGAATAAATCTGCGGCCGGGTCTTGGAGTTGGGGGCTAGGGTCTTGTGTGGTGGTTCCTGTGTGCCTGCACATCTCACTGTCCAATCAATTTTATTTTAGGATGTCTCGGGTGATAGCAGATTTCCAAATACATTTCCAGAATAGCAGTTTCTCCCGACATCGTCTCATAAATCCGTATTCTGAGTTGAAGCTTTCTTGGTCCATTCTATAGCTTGCAAGCTTGAGCACATTTTTTGTGAAATGAGAGTGGGGTTTTGGTGTAATTTTAGAGGTGATTTGAGGAGTTGAAAAGGGGAGGGAGATGAAGGAGCAGCAGCAGCAGGAGAAGGGGAAGAGGGAGAGAGAAAATGAGAGGAAGAATGAAGATATGGCTAAGTCCAAGGTCAAAGTGAAACCATACCTCTCTCTCTCTCTCACCATACCTCATTTCTTTATTCCTTATTCCATTTTCTTTTCTTTTCTTTTTCCTTTTCTCCAAAACCTTCTCACTAGAATAGTAACCCCAAATATCATGATAGAAAATGCACAAGTGTGATAAAAAAGATATGTGCATGTTTTGCACAAAAGTGCTAAAAACCGATTAGCGATTTTTTAATCGCGATTAACACTCAATTAGCATATAACTAATCATAACAACTTAAAAATGGTATAATCCTCTAAATTACCCTATTTTAGAATTTTCCATAATTTTTCCAAATTTTTCTCCATTTATCTGTATTTAATTATACTCAATTATTAAAATATTCAATAAAGTAATATTAATTTATAAAATTTCCCGAAAATGATATTTTATTATTTTGAAATGTTACAATCTACCCCCCTTAAATAAATTCGGTCCCCGAATTTAAATTTAAACCCCCAAGTAGTAAAACATTTCAGCAAAAATCCAAATTGTCGGGGCTCCACAAACGTCAATCCTAAGGCATATATAAGAATACCCCGTGCGTCAGGTGCGCACGGAAAACAAAACCCACATAAGTACCACACAGATGCAACGGGTGTGCACACAACATCTGTCATAGGCAACGTGTGTGCCTGACAGCAAAACCAGGTGCATCTGACATGCACAAGGAAACCCGATTTAGTGCATCTGGTGTGCACCAAAATCGTACCTCAAAACACTAAGGGTGCATCCAATGCTAGCAGCGCATGATATCTACTTGCCTCTTGCTCACGGTCTGGCGTCTTCTGTCTCTTGGTCCTTATCTCCTCTGCGGATTACCAATTTCCAATCAATTGGCTCATTGGCCCTGTCAGGGATGCTAACGGGGACGATTCCGTTCTGGCACTTCTCTGGTCATCTCTCGGTCAATCCTCATGACCACTTGTAAAGTAGCATGTCACTGGCATCGGCCTCTGGTCCTCTGAATACACATTACACATCCGATCCTGGGTGCAAATATCATGGCAGCAATGTCCTAGAAGGAATCCCGCTCAAGGTCTCTTCCGATCTTGCCTATGTCGGTCTGTACGGAGGCTGGTACTTTTGTATATCTCTTTTCTCGCTCGATGGACATCCGCGTCCTCAGCATAGCATTTTCTCGGAAATTGGTCGCATCCCAACGCCTCTGTAAGTATATCAGGTCTCTAGTCTCGACGGGAAGTAACGATAGCTCGTCAGCGTCTCACACGAACCTCTGGTTCCACTTGTCTCTATCGTTGTCCACTATGACGTCACGCCATTTTATCTACACACTTCGCTGTTCTCGTCCATGGTCAATCCGAAGTCTCTCGCACGGACTCGAAATCGCGTACTCTGTAGCTTCATCATTCTGTAGAAGATGTCTGGCCGAACAGGTCCTCGGGAACACGTCCTAACCATCGGATGAATACTCAATACTCGTCCGTCCTCGATCAACTCACAACGCATCTGGGTAAGGTCCTTTATCCGAACCTGGTCAACTACCTCGTCGATGATGCCGAACTCTGGCCTGCTGGGTGTGCGCAATATGACCACTCCTGGGTCTAGGTCTTCTCGTATAGTATTCCAGAGAGGTCCTGTCGAGGTCTCTCTCAAATCTCATTCCTGCCGAATTTCCTGGAAGTCATCATCCATTGCTGAAGCAAATTCTTGTTCCGAAATGGCTGCATACTCGTCGCAACTCCTTCTGGAAGGTATATCCATATACAATGCCTCTGCGTGCGTATCGCATCTCTGATGTCAGCGGAGTGGGACGTCATCACGTCGAAATCCCTTGCGAACTCTTTACTTCACTCTGCTTCAATGTCGACTGATTTGGACTCGTCTCATCGTGGCTGCACGGACTGCGCTCTAACGGCTATCCTCATATCTGGAGTCTCCCCAGCAGTGTGTCCCATCATATGATATCCGAATGATGTCGAATCATCCGACCGAATCATCAGACCCTCATAATCCCCCAAGAGATCTACATCTTGGGTACAGTTTAATAGTATCGAGTACATACTACAGCATCAGTGGTCCAGCCGTAGAAGGGCAAACCCAAGCCTCACTAATGGCGCCGCGGAACTGCCGCAAACCCAAAGGTTCAAAGGCTTTCACATGGTCATTAAGTCGAGTTAGGGTTTCATTCTTCTAGAGGGTCTATAGAATCACTTGCATGTCTTTCCGAATACTTTAAACTTGGAAAATAGGCTCCTGACATTCGATCGTCTCAATCGACTCTCAACGAACCTGCACGAAGTCGTCTCTAGCTGGAATCATCCTATCTGATGACCTCGCATCGGGGTAGGAGAACAATCCACATGTCCTAGTTATTCGTCCTCGATGACTAACGACCTTCTATCATCTCATAGTACAACTCGTACCGCAAGAGCTCCAACATCCGGGGCAACATCTCGTTGTTCGCAGCAACAACTGGCTCCTTCGCCTGTACGCTGAACAGCACCTCAATCCTCCAGGAAAGGCGATACACTGGCGGTCATCTCTAAATTGGTTTGCTCTAGATCTGAGTAAGACTCTCCATACGGGAAATCTTCAACTCAACTGGGCCTGCTCCGGCGCATAAATCGGACGAATCACCTTCGTCTCTTAAATCGGGTAGACAAGCTATCATCTGTCTCATATCTGCCTGGAAGCTCCGGAGATCTCAGCTCGTAAGCTCCGGAAGTGACATCCTATCAATCTCAGCAACAACTGGTCCATCTTTCTGCACGGTAGGCAACATCATACACTCTGAGGTATGCTATACATCAACAGTCCTCTCTCAACTGACAGCTCTAACAATGGCCCGATCATCCGGTGTAAAACCAAGCACTCGCCTCCACTAGAGGTCACAATCACCAGTACTAACTCGAGACGTTCCCATGTCACCAGAAAACACAACGGTCGGCCCTCGTACCAGACAAGCTCGCCCTGATCATAACCCTAGCAGCAGCCCAACTGAGCTCAAACAATGGCGACAGGAACCTCAATCGAGTATCGAAGAGAGCAGATCAATGGCAAGAAAGAAAACAACAGATCCAGAGTGGTTACATGATCCAAAGAAGGAACAACATCAATGAAAGTGTGATCATGGAACTAATAGCATCGAGGATCTCAAATGGATGTATAATCATGGATATGAAGAGAATCACTGATCTCGAAAATATATGCATCCTAAGGTTCCTTAAGCGGAGTAGCGTATCGTAAGTATGTCACAGAACATACCCACGGTACGTCACTCTACTTTAGTCACCTATTCCATCAACCAAGGGTCATCCTACGCGACGAAAATTTGGGTCTAATACCCCCTCGACTAAGTCTAAGTTCCGTAAGGTCAAGCCGAAGTTCCGTGTATATATAGACGCCCTAGGCTCCAAATAGTCAAACTTAGACTCGAACCAAGGTTAACCTAGCGCTTTGATACCAACTTTGTCATGACCCGAGAGAGCACGTGACTGGCCCTTAAACCATATGAAGTCTATAGGACACCATCTGATCCAAGTAAGCCAAAAGCCCAGAAATCTAAAACCATTTTAAGAGTAAAGAAACATATCTTGTAACTTATTTTCCCTTGAGGCATTTTATCTAACACTTACTACGCATAAACAAAGAGCACAACCCACACAAGCAATATAATATACAACGCCGACGGGCGAGGATCAAACTCAGAAGAAACTCACAATAACATGAAAACCTTAACACTACTAAGCGCGACTCTAAGGTCGAAATAATACATCACTAGTGTCTGAGTCTGAAACAATATACAAGTTTTGGTTGATGAAATTCCTAGATACAAAGAATAATACATATACAAGGGTGGTTCTGATGCAAAGAACCCACCTACCAAGCAAATCACCCGCAAAGGAAGCAATGTGCCGGAAATGCCGCTATGGAACCTGTACGGCAAAATATGCAAGAACTGTGGCACAACGGGGGTGAGTCGCCAACTCATGAATAGAAAATATCTACAAGCAGAAATTGAAAGCATGACATAATCCTAAGTCAAACGATCAGATATAATATAAAGCTCAAATGAATAAGTTTGAAGTATAGTAAAGTGGCAATGTAACATCTGAACATAAGTGTAGTGCCAAGTACTCGTGCCAGTGCCTCACGTAACAATATATCATAAATATGTTGTATGTATGCGGTAAAATGAAAACGGGAGATGTCATGAAATGAAATCATCAGAAAATCAACGTCGAGCATTGACACAAACTATATATCTCAAAATCAAGTGAAACCTATATATCATGTATCCGATATGTATGCGGCATTCATGAAGGCACTCTATCAGGTACTACTAATATGTGATGTAATGCATATAAAATAAATGTGGGGTAGGGGAGATATAATATGCCATCGACCATAAAGGCCCCGAGCACATAGGCTCCTCTCAAATCGAGCTCATAGTCTCCGAGCACATAGGCTCCTCTCTCTTAGTTGTATGTATGCCCTAGAGGCCAGTATTGTACAGATGATGTATATTATATTGGATGCTTGGACATATATAGAGATGACTTTCTTGCTCGATATGATAGTATGCTATCTGGTTACTCTTTATCTTAACATGTACACTTGTCTCTTTACACTGTCTTATAGTTACATGTTGGTAAAGCCCTTAGGATGTGTACTTGACTACCTAGACTATGATGTAGATCATACTAGTGGGGACATGGTAGTCCATAAGTACATCCTTCAAGGTCCTTAGTCGTGGGTGTATCGAGACGGGGCATCGATATACCAGAGTAGACTAGCGTATACGCTTCTCGACCCATGAGATGGGCGATGGATGATCCCATATCCATTGGTGTTTGACATCAGAGATGGTGTACGGGTGCTCAATGGAGACTGGGTACACTGGACGGACTCGCCGAGAACTCCCAGATGGTATTATACCTCATGTCAGATAGCAGTTCTCAGGTGACACCTGTACAGGTTAGTCTGTAGACCCGAGATCGTCATAGAGTCTTGTGTGATTCCCACTGTGCTTTGATCTCCACCTTACCACGTCCATGAGGGCGTGCAAAACGGTGGTCTTTGGGTACAGTCCCGAGTCAGATGGAGGCAATGAGCGATAGGAGGGGTTTCGTCTCTCCCGGTATTGGGGGTTGATGTTGCGCTGTGCTCGATTGGCCGTAACAGGGAAGTCCCTGGCCAGGGCTGATCAGAGATTTGCTGGTAAGTGTTACCAGTAGTTTCTCGACCCGTTATGAGCCTCACATCGGCATGACTTATCGGTTTTTGGGGTCTAACGTTTACCACCCCTAGACTTGATATGCGACGTATCAGACGAACAGACTGGACTGTACGGTAAGTGTTACTGGTTGGATTCACAGGAGTGTGAGCGGGCAGGCTCGTCGATCTTCTGATCGCTCAATACCCGGATGGCCGTTACGTTTAGCAGACCGCTTGCGGCTAGTAGGTGCTTGATATGATCATCATCTGCTACCGGCGTATTGACGAGTCTTTAAAGTCCTACACAGAGGTTTCCTCGATCAAGCGAAATGAAATAGGAGCGCATATGAGATATGTGCGGGACCAAGAATAATGCGTGTATGTGATACCGCATTTCATTCTCGCGATGAATGTTTCGATTGGTTGTATGCGATATGACCTAGTTATCGAATCATTGATTCGATAAATCGATACATTGGATACTAGTCGGTTATATGCGATATAACCGGATCGTTAAATCAAGTGTTGATTTAATGATTTAATGTATAATTATATATTTGATATATTATTTTGCATTAGCTAGTATTGGTTCACTTTATATGGATTTTCTCACTTGATGTGCAAGAAGTATATGTGATATACTTTTGTGCACATATCTGTATCATGTTTGATGATACTTGATCATTTAGTTAAGTGCAAAGAATTAAACCATGGTTATGATAATGGTTAGGGTTTTGTATTATTCATCTATTTGTTTATCCATTCTTTATTCATTTAATTAGATAAAAGAAAAGAAAAAGGTTTCTTTTTATCATGAAGCTTGTTGAAGCTTCATGAAGCTTTGACTAAAGAGACCATTTGTCTTCATGCTTAACCCTAACCATTCCCATTTACCATGGTCTATTCTCTACACTTAACCCTAGTTAGCTTATGATAAGTATTGATTTATTTTCTTTTTAATTCAACACTTATCATATTCTTGCTTCTTCTTCATCATCTTCTTGTTCAAGAAAGCTTGATGCCATCAATGGCAACTTGAGTTCTAAAGTGAGAAATCCAATTCTAAAGTGAACCCACCTCCTATTTCTTCACCCTCTACCTCTTGCCAAGTTGTTTTGGGTGTTTTCTTCACAAGTTTCACAAATTTGTGAAGTCGGAGCTTGAACTTGTGATGCCTCGACGTAGATCATCTTCGGCACGAAGCCGACGACCTAGTCCGCCCAATTCTCCGATGAAGCCGACGTTTGAGTTCGGGATTCGAGATGGACAGCGAGAGGACGCCTACGTGGAGCCAAGGAAGTGGATAACCGGATCTACAAAGGTTGTAGCCTCTCTCCTTTAGTTAAATTGTTAACTAGATTCGTATTTCGCCTAAACATCTAGTCTACGATCCGTATTAGGGTTTCTCGGCACCAATAAAATTTGAAATTGGCATGGTTGATGCCTTGTGAGACCTCTATAGTGTGCCTAGGAACCCTACACTGGTATCAGAGCCTAGCTAGAGCCTTAGGCGAAGTCCTGACGACGTTTGAAGTCCGATCGAACCAAAACCCTAACCCGAAAACGGCTCTCTGTACATTTTTTTAAAAATGGGTTTTTTCCAAATTAAAAATATGCAGAAAACTCAGCAGAGAATTATAAGAATTACGGCACAAAATTGAACTCATGAACAGTGCAACCTGCGGCGGAACCGCGGCAGAAGCCTGCCTTAGACGGCGGTTCCGCGGCAGATTGATGACGTCAGCCCTCCTCCTCTGCACAGTAATTCATTATTTCAGAAGCTGAGTTTTATGGGTATTTTTCATATTTATTCAAGAGTTGAATTTTCTGGGGTGTTTTAGAGCTTCGTTGTTTTCGATCGGATTATCAAATTTCGTCTTTGTGTATTTCCGGATAATTTTTAGAATATGTTAAAAAGTTCGACCGGATATAAATACCCAATTTTTCCCCTGTCGGGAAATTTCCAAGTGTTGGATTTTTCCGTAGTTTAACGACGTTCTAAGTAGTGCAAGTAACGCGATGGACCCTCTAGAAGACAACAAACCTTAACTCGATTATGTGACCGTCTTGAACTGCCCTTTGAACCTTCGGGTTTGGGGCAGTACGGCGTACCATATGTGAGGCGTTGGCTTGACCCTTCTACGGCTGGACCGTTGGTACTGAGGCACGAACTGAATGTTGTTAGACTTATTTCATGTGCTGAGCTGTATCGGGAAAACTTGGGTATTCGACTGTTCGATCGGAAAGTTTAACATTTTCTGTTTATCTGGAATGTGATACAATAATTGGAATTCACAAACAGTTATGAGATAACTGAATGAATGTTATAAATCTAGCGGTTTAGTTTCACTTGATATTGAAAAGAGTTTTCGATAATGAGACTAAAATGCGGGGTTTATAACTGTTAGGCATGTGATGTCTAAGTATTTCATTTGATTAGGCATGTGATGTCTAAAGAGGTTGCGGATTCCAACTGTTGTAGTTTTACACTTTCTTTTCTGTGACCGTAAGTGTAGTATGTTCATATCGCCGGTTTCGTTGCTATACGTCAACGACAATTGGGGTATGCATACTTACTTACGTTGATGACATATGATGTTATGTGTTGCTGGATATGTTATATTGGATCGTCGTGTTCGAATAGCCGGGGTTTTTTTATGTGAGATGAGTGTTTTTCATTTTCATTCATGTAAAAACTTGTATGTAATATTCTTTTATTTGGGGCACTTCCAGGTAGCGGAAGTTGTCACCTTTTGTATATTATTTACTTTTCCGCATTAGGATAGACCCAAGGAGGGGAGCACAAGTAACCGGGTTCTGGGGTCCAGTGGGAGACCAACTCGAGGAGTCGAGTCCGGGTCTCCTAACCCTAGAATTGGTAGGGTTGCTTGCCGCTCTCGTATGGGTCTAGGGGTGTGGGATTGGCTATTCATCACGACCATGGAATCCGTGTTTTATACTGGCTCGTATTGAAAACACGGACGTCCTAGTATATCCAATGTTTCATATGTTTCTTCTGCCGCGATATCTGTGATGCGATCATGTGATGTTCTGTGATAGATACTATATATAGTATATATGATATATTATATAGACGTTACTTATGTTTTGCACCCGCACTAGCCCTGCCCGGCTTTGTCGTTAGTTACCTAACCTAACGGTGCACGAGGGGACATCCAGGCGAATGCGGATGGCATAAGTGTACGTCGTATTTATCTGTGATGTTTAGGTGACTTAAATGATGGGACTTCATTAATGTGATTAATGAAAGAAAAGAAACCTAAGATGTTGTAGAATCAAATTTTTAAATAAAACAGGTAGCTACAGTTCTTGCTTTGCATAGCGGTATATATGATATACCCTGCACCTTATTCGATGAGGAAAGGACCGGGATCCCTTCACCGGGAGTGACTCCTTTAGCAATAACTGGCAGATGCTACACACTCGGTTTGACTTTTGATTGCTTCTATAGTTTCTGCTTTGCACAGTGATATATATGATATATCCCGCACCTCATTCGACGAGGAAAGGGCCGACGATCCCTTCACCGGGAGTGACCCCTTTAGCAAAACTAGAAAAAGCCTCAAAATCACTCCATTTTAAAACTTCATTTGATTCTACAACGATATCAAGTTCATTACGCTTATGGTTTTCAGAAAAACCTGCGTAGCCCTCCGTCAATTCAGATATGTAATATTCAGTATTCGTGCTACGGTTGTTTGGCATGCGTCAAGGCGTAGTGTACGGTAGCTGATTATTACTTATCTGTAGCATGAGATGCGATTGGATTAAGGTATTCGTACGGCGTTGTTTGGCATGCGTCAAGGGTCGTACGGGTGGGTTTAATTCGATCACGAATTGTACGGGTTGAACTTGACTAGCGGACTATGGGTTGTTTGGCATGCGTCAAGGTCATAGCACGCTAGGGGCAAAAGCATTATCGGGAATTTCAAGTGTTGAAATTTGCAATGAGATTGCATACCTTCTATGAGATAGTTGGATCCCGATACCCACTGCGAGTAAGAGTTACTCCTGGGAGAGTTTTACACATTACAATTAGCCGATCAAGTAGGTGTCTAGAAAGGTGTTAACGAGGTTACGCCTCTGGGAAAACGAGGTTTACATTAATTAGGTTCGTACGAAAGCACGGGGGACCTCCCTCAAAGTACCGACACTGGCCTGGCTGAAAGATTGGCGAACTTGTAGTGTGTAATTAATCCCGGCTAGTCTTTCCTTTTAGGGTTTGAAGGAAGATTTGATAAAAATTAGTGGGAGCCATCCTGATTAGATAAGATAATAATCAATCTGATCTTGCACGAGCATACGCTAAAGTGTTTTCTTCTCTCTCTCTCTCCAGATAGCGACCATTTCATGCCCTAATGAAGATAATAATATGGATGTATTGACCGAACCCGCATGTTATACTGTGCTGGGGAACGTTGGTTCCGTTCTTTCTTATAAGAGTTATAGGAATGAACAGGATATAGGGGAATACCAGGATTCCCATGCCACCCTAATGAAGAAAGTACATGTTGATGCATTTTCTTCGGGTGTGTTCGTTACAGAGAACTGTTTCTCCATTTGCTCTACGTCCTGGGTATTAGATACCGGGTCAGGATCCCATATATGTAATCAGTTACATGGGCTTAGAAAAGGTAGAGAACTTGGAGAAGGTGATAAAGACATTAGAGTTGGAAATGGTGCAATTGTTGCAGCTAAGACTGTCGGGGAATATCACCTTGTATTACCAACTGGTAATACATTGGTTCTGAACGAATGCTATTACATGCCGAACCTGATATGCAACATTATATCGGTTTCTTTATTGAGTAAAGAGGGATATAATTTTGTATTACAGGACAATGTTATGAACATTTTCCATAACCAAAAGTTGGTTGGATCAGGCACGTTGTGCAATAGCATTTATGTTCTAAATCAATCAACAGTTCTGAGCATAACAAACACACACAAGAGGAAGAGTTCTGAACTCAACGAATCCTTCTTGTGGCATTGTAGACTGGGTCACATCAATGCGACACGACTAGCTAAGTTGCATAAAGATAGATATTTAAATTCGTTTGAATTTTCATCTTATGACACTTGCCAGTCATGTCTTAAAGGCAAGATGACCAAAACTCCGTTTACGGGACACGGAGAAAGAGTTACTGAACTCTTGGGACTGATACATAGTAATGTATGCGGTCCAATGTCTACACATGCCAGGGATGGTTCTTCGTACTTCATTACATTCACTGACGATCTCTCTAGATTCGGATATGTGTTCCTGATGAAACACAAGTCAGAAGCTTTTGAGAAATTTAGAGAATATAAACAAGAAGTCGAGAACCAAACCGGAAAAAGTATTAAAATCCTTCGATCGGATCGAGGAGGTGAATACTTGAGCAATGAATTCCTGGACTTCCTAAAAGAGAATGGGATTCTTCTCAGCTGACTCCTCCATATACACCACAGCACAACGGTGTATCAGAACGGAGGAACCGCACCCTATTAGATATGGTGCGCTCTATGATGAGCACAGCTGAGTTACCTATTTCCTTCTGGGGATATGCGCTTGAGACAGCCATGGACCTATTGAATAGAGTTCCTACCAAATCAGTGCCTACCACTCCATATGAGATATGGAAAGGGAAGAGACCACATCTTAATTACATTAAGATATGGGGTTGTCCAGCCTATGTCAAAAGACAAAATCCGGACAAACTCGAGGCAAGATCAGTCTTGTGTAAGTTTGTAGGATATCCCAAAAATTCACAAGGGTATATCTTCTACCATCCCGAGGAACAAAAGGTGTTTGTTTCTCGACATGCCACTTTCTTAGAAAAGAGTTTTCTTATGAAACAGATAAGTGGCATTGAGGTAGAACTGGAAGAGGTTCCAGCGGGACAAACTATAACCGAAGACTTGGTAGAACCAGAGGATTCAGTAGTACCCGACGAAACCCAGCCTCTCCGCCGATCTAGTAGGGTTCCTCGCCAACCTGAGAGATACTACAGTTTTCTCATGGATGGTGGGAGCGAGGATTGCATCATGGATGATGATGACCCAACTAGCTTCGAGCAGGCCATCACGAGTAGGGACTCAGTGAAATGGCTGGATGCTATGCGGTCCGAGATGGAATCCATGTACACCAACAAAGTATGGACTTTGGAAGTTGCTCCTGAATGGGTAAAACCCATTGGGAGCAAGTGGATCTTCAAGAAAAAACTTGGTGTATATGGGAAAGTGGAGACTTTCAAAGCTAGACTTGTTGCAAAAAGTTTTCCTCAAAGACCAGGTGTGGACTATGACGAAACCTTTTCTCCAGTGGCTATGCTTAAATCCATCCGAATCATGCTTGCCATCGCTGCATATCATGACTACGAAATCTGGCAAATGGATGTTAAGACCGCCTTTCTAAATGGTGATTTATAAGAGTGCGTGTACATGACTCAGCCAGATGTCTTCGTAGATAGTGGGAGCAGCGGGAAGGTGTGCAAGCTGCTTAAATCCATTTATGGATTAAAGCAAGCATCGCGGAGTTGGAACATCTGCTTTGACGTCGTTATCAAAGAGTTTGATTTCGTCAAAAATCCAGATGAACCTTGTATCTACAAGAAGGTGGCAGAGAGTAAGGTTGTCTTCCTCGTATTGTACGTGGACGACATACTCTTGATAGGAAATGATATTCCTATACTGCAATCGGTCAAGCTCTTCTTATCACAAAGATTCTCAATGAAAGATCTTGGTGATACCTCCTGCATATTAGGAATTAGGATCTATAGAGATATATCCAAACGGATATTTGGATTGTCCCAATCCAGGTACATTGACACCATACTAAAGAGGTTTAGTATGGAAGAATCCAAGCGTGGGAACTTGCCCACGATCTCTGGACTCACTCTCTCCAAAGAGAAGTATCCCAAGACTGATTTGGAGAGAGCTCGCATGCAAGGGATACCCTATGCTTCGGCAGTAGGCTCTATCATGTATGCGATGCTATGTACCAGACCCGATGTTGCATACTCACTAAGTGTAGTGAGTCGGTATCAAGCAGATCCTGGAGAGAGTCACTGGACAGCTGTGAAGAACATTCTCAAGTACTTGCGAAGGACTAGAGATATGTTCTTGGTGTATGGTAACGGAGAACTCCAAGTGGAGTCCTTTACCGATTCGAGATTCCAGAGTGAAAGGATGACTCTAAGTCGCAGTCGGGCTTTGTCTTTACCCTTTACGGAGGGGCGGTTAGCTGGAAGAGTTCCAAGCAGGAAACCGTGGCAGACTCGACGATGGAGGCTGAATACATCGCTGCCAACGATGCTGCCAAAGAGGCTGTCTGGATCAAGAAGTTCATTACTAAACTTGGAGTGGTTCCATCCATTGAGCATTCAATACCTTTGTATTGCGATAACAATGGAGCGGTGGCTTTGGCCAAGGAACCCAGGTCCCATCACTGGTCCAGGCATTTTCTGAGGCGGTATCACCTGATCCGGGAGATAGTTGATCGCCGGGAGATCGAGGTCAGGAGAGTTGACACGAAGAACAACACGGCGGATCCACTCACGAAGGCCATTCCCCAGATACAGTTTGAGAGACTCTTCGGGATGCTCGGTATGCGATACTACAGCAGCTGGCCCTAGTGCAAGTGGGAGATTGTTAGTTGTATGTATGCCCTAGAGGCCAGTATTGTACAGATGATGTATATTATATTTGATGCTTGGACATATATAGAGATGACTTTCTTGCTCGATATGATAGTATGCTATCTGGTTACTCTTTATCTTAACATGTACACTTGTCTCTTTAAACTGTCTTATAGTTACATGTTGGTAAAGCCCTTAGGATGTGTACTTGACTACCTGGACTATGACGTAGATCATACTAGTGGGGATATGGTAGTCCATAAGTACATCCTTCAAGGTCCCTAGTCGTGGGTGTATCGAGACAGGGCATCGATATACCAGAGTAGACTAGCGTATACGCTTCTCGACCCATGAGATGGGCGATGGATGATCCCATATCCATTGGTGTTTGACATCAGAGATGGTGTACGGGTGCTCAGTGGAGACTGGGTACACTGGACGGACTCGCCGAGAACTCCCAGATGGTATTATACCTCACTCAGATGGCAGTTCTCAGGTGACACTTGTACAGGTTAGTCTGTAGACCCGAGATCGTCATAGAGTCTTGTGTGATTCCCACTGTGCTTTGATCTCCACCTTACCACGTCCATGAGGGCGTGCAAAACGGTGGTCTTTGGGTACAGTCCCGAGTCAGATGGAGGCAATGAGCGATAGGAGGGGTTTCGTCTCTCCCGGTATTGGGGGTTGATGTTGCGCTGTGCTCGATTGGCCGTAACAGGGAAGTCCCTGGCCAGGGCTGATCAGAGATTTGCTGGTAAGTGTTACCAGTAGTTTCTCGACCCGTTATGAGCCTCACATCGGCACGACTTATCGGTTATTGGGGTCTGACGTTTACCACCCCTAGACTTGATATGCGACGTATCAGACGAACAGACCGGACTGTACGGTAAGTGTTACTGGTTGGATTCACAGGAGTGTGAGCGGGCTGGCTCGTCGATCTTCTGATCGCTCAATACCCGGATGGCCGTTACGTTTAGCAGACCGCTTGCGGCTAGTAGGTGCTTGATATGATCATCATCTGCTACCGGCGTATTGACGAGTCTTTAGAGTCTTACACAGAGGTTTCCTGGCTCAAGCGAAACGAAATAGGAGCGCATATGAGATATGTGCGGGACCGAGAATAATGCGTGTATGTGATACCGCATTTCATTCTCGCGATGAATGTTTCGATTGGTTGTATGCGATATGACCTAGTTATCGAATCATTGATTCAATAAATCGATACATTGGATACTAGTCGGTTATATGCGATATAACCGGATCGTTAAATCAAGTGTTGATTTAATGATTTAATGTATAATTATATATTTGATATATTATTTTGCATTAGCTAGTAATGGTTCACTTTATATGGATTTTCTCACTTGATGTGCAAGAAGTATATGTGATATACTTTTGTGCACATATTTGTATCATGTTTGATGATACTTGATCATTTAGTTAAGTGCAAAGAATTAAACCATGGTTATGATAATGGTTAGGGTTTTGTATTATTCATCTATTTGTTTATCCATTCTTTATTCATTTAATTAGATAAAAGAAAAGAAAATGGTTTCTTTTTATCATGAAGCTTGTTGAAGCTTTGACTAAAGAGACCATTTGTCTTCATGCTTAACCCTAACCATTCCCATTTACCATGGTCTATTCTCTACACTTAACCCAAGTTAGCTTATGATAAGTATTAATTTATTTTCTTTTTAATTCAACACTTATCATATTCTTGCTTCTTCTTCATCATCTTCTTCTTCAAGAAAGCTTGATGCCATCAATGGCAACTTGAGTTCTAAAGTGAGAAATCCAATTCTAAAGTGAACCCACCTCCTATTTCTTTACCCTCTACCTCTTGCCAAGTTGTTTTGGGTGTTTTCTTCACAAGTTTCACAAATTTGTGAAGTCGGAGCTTGAACTTGTGATGCCTCGACGTAGATCATCTTTGGCACGAAGCCGACGACCTAGTCCGCCCAATTCTCCGATGAAGCCGACGTTTGAGTTCGGGATTCGAGATGGACAGCGAGAGGACGCCTACGTGGAGCCAAGGAAGTGGATAACCGGATCTACAAAGGTTGTAGCCTCTCTCCTTTAGTTAAATTGTTAACTAGATTCGTATTTCGCCTAAACATCTAGTCTACGATCCGAATTAGGGTTTCTCGGCACCAATAAAATTTGAAATTGGCATGGTTGATGCCTTGTGAGACCTCTATAGTGTGCCTAGGAACCCTACACTCTCACATCGAGCTCATAGGCTCCGAGCACATAGGCTCCTCTCACATCGAGCTCATAGGCTTCGAGCACATAGGCTCCTCTCACATCGAGCTCATAGGCTCCGAACACATAGGCTCCTCTCACATCGAGCTCATAGGCTCTGAGCACATAGGCTCCTCTCATATAATGCATATGTAAACTTGCATAGATCATCATGGTGATATATTAAGTATGTGTATATATATATCAGCGTCCCATACCACTAATATATATATATACTCTATAGGTATACATATATATTTCAGCGTCCCATACCACTGATATATATACGCAGGAGTAAAACAATCCAGAATCATCATATGCAACCATATCACGGTGCGAAATCCATGAATTATAATACATGCAACAAGAACACTATTATAAGCATGCAACTATGTAAAGGCATATGCACAAGGAATATGAATCAATAACATATGAGCATGCAATGCAATGCGAGCCGTAGAATAAATGGTAAATGAATAATAATGCAGCTTGCCATTTGAAATAAGACAAATCGAGGTTTTTGTAATAGGTATGACTCGGGTCTAGTCTAACATCTATTATGCAAACCACAGATCTAAGTATTAAGTCAACCGAGAGGGGTAAGGAATCCACCTAAATCTAAGTCGATATAAATATATATATACATATAATAGTCGGTGATCCTGTCTCAATAGTATCGCGCACAATACAGTATATCATATGACAATCCTCAAGTCATGAGTGCGGATCTATCATCAATATAAAGCTCGTATGGTAAATCGTCGTACGGCATCCCAATAGCTGGGTACGGGTCAATATCATATTATCTCATCAAGTACCTGGTATTCTTATCATCATAACACATAATTTGGGATACTGAATCTAAGTCTAGTACAAATCGGTACCATCTATATAATTATGAATGCGGGGGTAAAACACATGTCCAAAGGCCCGCTAAGAATCACATATCGTATCCCAAATACAAATCATATCAAATCACCGATCTCACGGCACCAAGCCCAATATCATCGACTCATCTCTAAAGTCATCCAATATCATCATCAACACAGTGTAAGTATAGTGAATATGCAAGGGTGTGGGTGTAAACCTATTCTAGGGTTCGTGGCTATGAACTACACTAGTTTACTTCTAAGCCTAAACTATCCATAAAACACCTAACACAATATCCATGAAACATAATAACTATCATATAGTATATCAACTACGGACTGCGGGGGTGCTATACGTCATCCCCCGACTTCCACCTGTAGATATAATCTACTCACCTTGCGTCTTCGTTGTCGACGTCACCACGCGTTTGCTTGTCGTCCCGAAGTCGTCATGGGGTACCTACACATTAATGTATCGCAAATGCGTATCAAAACCAATTCCAAACTAAAACGGCATACGAATCTCAAAACGATACGCAAAGATCTATAGGTTAGAACCTATGGACAACGCCTTCCAACCCATCAACAACCCTCGATATAGTCGTATAAACGCCAAATAGTCGAGGTAAAACACAATACATAAATTCAGAATTAAACATACGGAATACGGAAACACGAATCCAAAACCGCAATTAAGGAAAATAGGCTCCAGATTTCACCCTAGGTCAAATTAGACAAATCTATACATGCCAGGGGCCTAAACTACAGATTTAGGAGCAGCAGAATCAAAACGACCCAAATTGATACAGGTCTGGCCGCAAATTACGGCCAAACAGAATAAATCTGCGGCCGGGTCTTGGAGTTGGGGGCTAGGGTCTTGTGTGGTGGTTCCTGGGTGCCTGCACATCTCACTGTCCAATCAATTTTATTTTAGGATGTCTCGGGTGATAGCAGATTTCCAAATACAATTCCAGAATTGCAGTTTTTCCCGACATCGTCTCATAAATCCGTATTCTGGGTTGAAGCTTCAGGTTAGGGTCCAATATAACATCACACCAAGATTCTAAGGTCACATCAAGTCTTAGTTTCACTTCACAACTCAATTTTTCCTCAAATCCTAACTAGGTTATCCTCAAATCCACAAAAACACACAATATCGATATGAAACTTGAATCTAAGCTTAAGCACAAGAAATACGACTCTAATTGTGAAGGAATTACCTCATAAGACCCACATGAATCCTCAACAGCACCAAAATGAAAGCTTTCTTGGTCCATCCTATAGCTTGCAAGCTTGAGCACATTTTTTGTGAAATGAGAGTGGGTGTAACATTTTCAAAAATATAAAATATTAATTTTGGGAATTTTTATAATTTAATATTATTTTATTGATTATTTTAATATTAAATGCAATTAATTAGGAAAAATGTTAGAAAAATTATGAAAAATTATGGAAAATTCTAAAATGGGTTAATTATTGAAATTATGACATTTTTAAGTTGTTGTGATCATTTTGACACTAATTTAGTGCTAATCGCGATTAAAATCGCTAATCGGGTTTTTTGGTAATTTTGTGCAAAACTTGCACATATCACTTTTTCTACACTTGTGCATTTTTCTAGCCATGGATTTCTTTTAGGGTTACTATTGATGTGAGAAGGTTTGGTTTAAAAAGAAAAGGGAAAAAGAAAAGAAAAAGTGTAATGATGAGGGTAGGTAAGAGAGAGAGGTGGACTTTGACTTATCATGCTTAACCATTCTCCACCAATGCCTTCACCATTTCCCTCTCCATTCATGGAGTTGCTGCTGCTGCCCTTCCTCATCTTCCTCCCCTCTTCAACTCCCCACTTCATCTCATAAAACACCCCAAAACCCCAATCTCCTTTCATTAAAAATGTGCAAAATCCCTAGATCTACACATACAGCTAAAGAAGCATGGATTTGGCCACTAGAGGGCAACTCAAGAATTTTCTTGAGTTGCTAATGAAGGTAATTACTGAACCATTAGCTTAGTTATAGCCTTTCCTATAACCCCATGTTAAGGTTTAATCGATATTGTGTGATATTATGGATTTGATGAAAACCTAGTTAGGGTTTGAGAGGAACTTGGGTTGTATTGTGAAATTGAGTTCAATTGAGGATACACCAACACCCTAGTGTATGAATTGAGACCCTAACCTGAAGTTTAAACCCATAATACGGATTTTAGAAACCGATATCGGGGAAATTGTGTATTCTGTCACTGTTATGTTGAATCTGCTATAACCCCAAGATCCCAAAATTGAAACTGAGTGGACAGTGAGGTGTGCAGGCACCATAGAACAAACACCCCAAACCCTAGCCCCTAACTCCTCCGTACGACCACCAATTCTCCCATTCTGGCCGCAATTTGCGGCCAGAGCAGAGGGGATTTTCCTCGTTTTGCGTGCCTGGCCCCATTTCATCAATTCTTGGCCCTGGGTACTTCTAGTTCTGACAGATTCTATCTAGGGGGAAATCTGGGACATATATCCTAAGTTGCTATTTTGGATTCGTGTTTCCGTATTCCGTATTTTTGATTCTGAAATGGTGGAACGTGTTTTGCCTTGACTATTTGTCGTTTATACGACGATATAGAGGAGTTATTGATGGTTTTGAAGGCGTGCCATAGGTTTTCACCTATAGGCCCCTTATCGTATCGTTTTGGATTTTCTGCGCCGTTTTAGATTGGATTTGGTTTTAATGCGCATATACGATATTTTGATGTGTAGGTACCCATGAAGACTTCGGGACGACAAGCATACGTGGTTACGTCCGCAATTGGTGATGCAAGGTGAGTAGATTATATCTACAGGGGGAAGTCGGGTGGATGGCGTATAGTACCCCCGCAGTCCGTAGATAGATTATTATGTAGTTATTGTGATATAGGTGTATTGTGGATAGTATAGGGTTAGAAGTGACTAGTGTAGTTCATAGTCGCGAACCCTAGGATAGAATTACACCTATACACACACCCTTGCTTATCACTTGTACTTGCACTGTGATTGACGATATGTGATGACTTTGGAGATGAGTCGATGATGTGGGCTTGGTGCCCTGGGATCGGTGATTTGATACGATTCATATGTGGGATATGACTTGTGCTTCTTGCGGGCTTGGGATATGTGTTTACCCCCGCATACATACTTACTGATGTTACCTTTTTGTACTAGACATAGAGTAGTACTCCAGACTATATGATCTGATGATGGTGATATCTGTTATGTGATGGGACAGTGAGATGTTGACCCCTACCCAGCTATTGGGGATGCTGTACGACGATTTACCGTACGAGTCGATATTGATGATAGATCCGCACTCATAACTCGAGGATATCTTATGATATGACATTGAGGCGAGATCACCGACTATATATCTTTATATATATACATTGACTCAGATTTAGGTGGTTTCTACACCTACCCCTCCTGATTGACCGGATACTTAGATGTAGTTTGCATAGTAGATACTTCACTGTGGTGTTGACTACTAGATATCTGCATTTTCCTACTATTCGCATTGCTGGCATATGTTCATTATTATGCTATTATCATGCTGTTAGGACACCAGCACCATTATCGATGATGCGTATGTTTCACGTACACTATTTGCCGGCTCACACACTTCATCATCGATAATTGCCATGCCACTACACTGTAGTACTGTTGCATTCATGATATGATTACTGTTTGGCATATTGTACACATGTACCTGTACACAAACATAGATGATTCATACTTGATTGAGATTGAGGACTGCAAGATATTCCATGTTACATGATTTCCGATATGATTACCTCTCTTTACTTGTCGCATACATCATGGATTGATTATATAGCACGTTGCATTGGATTTACTTCTCGATGTGGATTTTCATGTGATTTCTGGTTTTGAGGACCGTGGGATTATTTTAATAAAAGAGGCACTTTTATGAAAACCCGGTACCTCGTGATATGATATTTCGGTGCGTCCACCACGCGTTTTCTCGGTGCTGAGACGTGTGCTTGAAACCCGATTCGAGGAGGTGATGTACCGTTTGCGGGTTCGTGGTGGGCCCGGTATGGTTCCCCTCGGCGAGATGATCGATGGGTTATGCCGATTGAGCCTGGAGGCGGGCGAGTACCTACCGGTGATTGTATTTGAGCTCGGCGGATATCCGGGGGATACCGCCTGGAGCAGAGAGATGGGCGTACTGGGGGCCGACGGGCCGATACCGCAGACGGAGCCCAGAGATGGACATGGGTTGACTCGTACTGCCGGGGGCCGAGGGCCGATACCGCAGACGGAGCCCCATATGGATGAGGATTTACGTGTCGATGCTGGGCACGGGTTTCATGATGAGTTTTCCATGATTTTGATTATATCCTCACATTGCATACATGATGCTTGCTGTCAGTGGGTGACAGGTGGACGGGTTCCACAGATATACGGATATGGATCTTATACAGACTGGATTTACACTTATCTTACACCAATATTAGTGGTATGGGACGCTAATATATGTGTATTGATATCTTTGATATTTCATCATATCTACCTTATGCAGACATACCTTATACTGATGACGTGTTATTACCTGAGTACCTGGCACTACCTACGTGATTAGATGTTACCTTGCCACCTTGTTACACACAGATGTACTCTTGTGGATTATATTACTGATCGTCGACTTAGGTTTATGTCTTGCATTCGGTTTCTGCTTGTAGATGTTTCTATTAACGAGTTGGCAACTCACCCCCGTTGTGCCACAGTTCTTGCAGGTTTTGCCGTATAGGTCCTATTGCGGCATTTCTGGCACACTATCTCCTTGCGGGTGATTTGCTTTGGTAGGTGGATTCTTTCGTATCAGGAATCACCTTTGTATTTATTTATTTCATTGTATCTAGAAATTGTCCATCAACCAAATCTTGTATATTCTTTCAGACTCAGAGACAGTGTTGTATTATTCGACCATAGAGTTGCGCTTAGTAGTATTGCGGTTTTCTTGCTACTTTTGAGCTTTCTTTTGGTTTTGATCCTCGCCACTTGGCGTTGTATATTATCATATCATTGCGTAGTTGTGACCGTCAATTGACGAAGAGCTAGCTCCCGCTTGGGGATGCCTTTATCATTTTATATATTGTTATTCATATTGTACCCCATTCGGGGCCGGTTTTACAAGAGAAACTCTGCCGAAATTTTTAGAAAAGACTTTATTGTTTTCAAAACGTACTTTCGGCTTAGTTATTTAAAAACCTTGATTTCAAACCTGTATTCTTCACTTCTTTAAACCAGTTTTCTTTACTTATTCCTAAATGGTTTTAGATTTCTGGGCTTTTGGCTTACTTGAATCAGATGGAGTCCTATAGGCTTCATATGGTTCAAGGGCCAGTCACGTGCTCTTTTGGGTCGTGACAAAGTTGGTATCAAAGCGCTAGGTTGACCTTGGTTCGAGTCTAAGTTTGACTATGTGGAGCCTAGGGAGTTATTATATACGGAACTTAGGCTTGACCTTACGGAACTCAGACTTGGTCGAGGGGGGTATTCGACCCGAACTTTCGTCCTTTTAGGATAACCCTTGGTTGATGGATTAGGTGACTAAAGTAGAGTGACGTACCGTTGGTATGTTCCGCGGCATACTTACGACACGCCACTCCTCTTAAGGAACCATAGGATGTACATTTCTTTCGAGATCAGTGATTCTCTTCATATCCTGGATTATACATCCATTTGAGATCCCCGATTCTGTTAGTTTCATGATCATACCTCCATTGATGCTGTTCCTTCCTATGATCATGTATCCACTTGGGATCTGTTGTTTCCTTTCTTGCCATTGATGTGCTCTCTTTGATACTCGATTGAGATTCCTGTCACCATGTTTGAGCGCAGTTTGGGCTGCTGCTAGGGTTACGGCCGGTGTGAGCTCGTTTGGTACGAGGGCCGACCATTGTGTTTTCTGGTGACATGGGAACGTCTCGAGTTAGTGTTGGTGATTGTGACCTCTAGTGGTGGCGAGTGCTTGGTCTTGCACCGGATGATCGAGCCATTGTTAGAGCTGCCAGTTGAGAGAGGACTGTGGATGTACAGCATACCTCAGAGATGTGATGTCGCCTATCGTGCAGACAAATGGACCAGCTGTTGCTGAGATTGACAGGAGGTTGCTTCCGAAGCTTACGAGCTGAGATTGCCGGAGCTTTCGGGCAGATATGCGACAGATGATAGCTAGTCTACCCGATTTGAGAGATGAAGGTGATTCGTCCGATTTTACGCCAGAGCGGGCCCAGTTGAGTTGAAGATTTCCAGTGTGGAGAGTCTTACTCAGATCTAGAGCAGATCGACTCAGAGATGACCGCCAATGTGTTGCCTTTCCTGGAGGATTGAGGCGTTGTTCGGCGTACAGGCGTATGAGCCAGTTGCTGCTGCAAATGACGAGATATCGCCCAGATGGTTGGAGCTACTGCAGCATGAGCATGTTCTTAGAGAGATGATAGCGAGTCGCTAGTCACCGAGGATGAATGACTAGGACGTGTGGTGAGTTCGCTACCCCGACGCGAGGTCATCAGGCGGATTGATTCCAGATAGAGATGATCGAATGTCAGGAGCCTATTTTCCAAGTTTAAAGTATGCGGAAAGACATGCAGGTGATTCTATGGACCCTCTAGAAGAATGAAACCCTAACTCGACTTAATGACCGTGTGACAGCCTTTGAACCTTAGGGTTTACGGCGGTTCCGCGGCGCCATTAGTGAGGCTTGGGTTTGCCCTTCTACGGCTGGACCACCGACGCTGTGGCATGTACTCGATACTATTAAACTGTACCCGAGGTGTGAGTTCTTGGGGGATTATGAGGATCTGACGAGTCGATCGGATGGTTCGACATCTTTCGGATATCGTGATGGGACACTGCTTGGGAGACTCCAGATGCGAGCATAGCCGTCGGAGCGCAGTTCGTGTAGCCACGATGAGACGAGCCCGAACCAGTCGACATTTGAGCAGAGTGAAGAAAAGAGTTCGTACGAGATTTCGACGAGATGATGTCCCCCTCCGCTGACATTAGAGATGTGATATGCACCCCGAGGCGTGGTATATGGATATATCTTCCAGAAAGAAGCGCGATAAGTATGCAGCCGTTCCGGAATAAGCTTTAGCTTCAGCATTGGATGATGACTTCCGGGCTATTCGGCAGGATTGAGATTTGAGAAAGGAACCTCGACAGGACTTTTCTGGAGTACGATACGGGGAGACCTGGACCCAGGAGTGGTCATTTTGCGCACACCCAGCAGGCCAGAGTTCGGCATTGTCGACAAAGTAGTTGACCCAGTTCGGATAAAGGAACTTAACCAGATGCGTTGCGAATTGATCAAGGACGGACGAGTGATGAGTATTCCTCCGATGGTTGGGACGTATTCTCGAGGACCAGTTCGGCCTGACATCTGCTACGGAATGATGAAGCTACAGAATACGCGACTTCGAGTCCGTGTGAGAGACTTCAGATTGACCGTGGCCGAGAACAGTGCAGTGCATAGTAGCTTAGCATGACGGCATAGTGGACGATGATAGAGACAGTTGGGACAAGAGGATCGTGTGAGACACTGACGAGCTGTCATTGCTTCCCGTCGAGACTAGAGACCTGATTTGCTTACAGAGACGTTGGGATGTGACCAGTTTCTGAGAAATGTTGTTCTGAGGACACAGGTGTCTTTTGAGCGAGAAGAGGTTGTGCAGGAAAGCCAGCCTCTGTACAGATCGGCATAGGCATGATTGGAAGAGACCTTGAGCAGGATTCCTTCCAGGACGTTGCTGCAATGATGTTTGCACCCAGGATCAGATGTGTGACGTACATTCAGAGAGCCAGAGGCCGACGCCAGTGATATGCTGCCTTACGAGTGGTCGTGAGGTTTGACCGAGAGGTGACCAGAGAAGTGCCAGAACGGAATCGTCCCCGTTAGCACACCTGACAGGGCCGATGAGCCGATTGACTGTGAGATTGGTAACCCACAGAGAAGATAAAGACCCAGAGAGTCAGAGGACGCCAGATCGTGAGCAAGAGGCAGGTGGATATCCTGTGCTGCTA
Organism: Agapanthus africanus; assembly: GCA_030015575.1. Classification (NCBI taxonomy): domain Eukaryota; kingdom Viridiplantae; phylum Streptophyta; class Magnoliopsida; order Asparagales; family Amaryllidaceae; genus Agapanthus; species Agapanthus africanus. The sequence continues at coordinate 495,954,009 of JASDDO010000014.1, forward strand.
GCAGTGGATTGCACCGACTCCTTCTCGACTTTGAAGGAGGAACTACCGAAGACGGTATTTATGATTTGTGATTTGGTGATTTGATTATCACGTATCCGTCATTTTGGATTTCGGTATTTTGGGCGTTCTGTTGCATGATTTAGTTTTGGTGACTGAGTTTCATGGTATTGGTTTCATGCACCCACTGGACATTTATATATTTTACGCAGAGTTTTCATGCATTTTAGTGTTATGCTTTGATTCGTGCACGCTGATGCACACGGTTGTGAGATTCTCCTTTGCGGTACACCTGATTTTGTTTTGAGCCGCATTATATCGTTGATTTTGACCCGGATTTTGATGGTGGATTTTTGCACTCCGTGCCGGTGATATGCTTTACGCCTGTTCGGTGGTTGCTATTGGATTTCGTGATTCCGTGCATGTTGAGTGCGCAGGGCCTAGATTTTCATTCGTGCACGATGGATGCACCGGTTTGGATTTTCGCGCATGTTGGGCTCATGTTTTTAGATACGATTTTGGTGCACGCCAGATGCGCTAAATCGGGATTCTTCGTGCATGTCAGATGCACCTGTTTTGGCTGTCAGGCTCACATGTTGCCTATGACAGATGTTTCGTGCACACCCATTGCACCTAGATGTTGTTTTGTATACCTGTTTGACACATTTATGGATCTTGATTTCCGTGCGCACCAGACGCACAGGATTGTGTTATGTGCATTTTTGGGATTTATTCCTTTTGGAGCAGTACCTTTTATGATGTTGGATTTTTGCTTTCATGCTGAGCAAGACTAGCCAGTGGACGGTACCTGGATATACTTTTGCATGCTTTTGCATCAGCTACTTACATGTATGGATTAGATGTCTACATGGGTAGTATTGATCCATATCATATCGGTTTTGTATTGGATTTGACATTGTGTTTTTACCTCGACTCCGATGATTGCGAGATGCTTGACGGAGTTTTGCTTTTGAGTTATCTGCTCATTTTTCATGCGCATGCATTGCGCTGTGATGTTTTATGTGTTGATATTTTCGGAGCCCCGACAAATGGATTATTACTGAAATTGTTTTTAGTATTGGGGATTTAAATTTAAATTCGGGGACCTCATTTCTTTAAGGGGGGTAGATTGTAACATTTTCAAAAATATAAAATATTAATTTTGGGAATTTTTATAATTTAATATTGTTTTATTGATTATTTTAATATTAAATGCAATTAATTAGGAAAAATGTTAGAAAAATTATGAAAAATTATGGAAAATTCTAAAATGGGTTAATTATTGAAATTATGACATTTTTAAGTTGTTGTGATCATTTTGACACTAATTTAGTGCTAATCGCGATTAAAATCGCTAATCGGGTTTTTTGGTAATTTTGTGCAAAACTTGCACATATCACTTTTTCTACACTTGTGCATTTTTCTAGCCATGGATTTCTTTTGGGGTTACTATTGATGTGAGAAGGTTTGGTTTAAAAAGAAAAGGGAAAAAGAAAAGAAAAAGTGTAATGATGAGGGTAGGTAAGAGAGAGAGGTGGACTTTGACTTATCATGCTTAACCATTCTCCACCAATGCCTTCACCATTTCCCTCTCCATTCATGGAGTTGCTCCTGCTGCCCTTCCTCATCTTCCTCCCCTCTTCAACTCCCCACTTCATCTCATAAAACACTCCAAAACCCCAATCTCCTTTCATTAAAAATGTGCAAAATCCCTAGATCTACACATGGAGCTAAAGAAGCATGGATTTGGCCACTAGAGGGCAACTCAAGAATTTTCTTGAGTTGCTAATGAAGGTAATTACTGAACCATTAGCTTAATTATAGCCTTTCCAATAACCCCATGTTAAGGTTTAATCGATATTGTGTGATATTATGGATTTGATGAAAACCTAGTTAGGGTTTGAGAGGAACTTGGGTTGTATTGTGAAATTGAGTTCAATTGAGGATACACCAACACCCTAGTGTATGAATTGAGACCCTAACCTGAAGTTTAAACCCATAATACGGATTTTAGAAACCGATATCGGGGAAATTGTGTATTATGTCACTGTTATGTTGAATCTGCTATAACCCCAAGATCCCAAAATTGAAACTGAGTGGACAGTGAGGTGTGCAGGCACCATAGAACAAACACCCCAAACCCTAGCCCCTAACTCCTCCGTACGGCAGCCAATTCTCCCATTCTGGCCGCAATTTGCGGCCAGAGCAGAGGGGATTTTCCTCGTTTTGCGTGCCTGGCCCCATTTCATCAATTCTTGGCCCTGGGTACTTCTAGTTTTGACAGATTCTATCTAGGGGGAAATCTGGGACATATATCCTAAGTTGCTATTTTGGATTCGTGTTTCCGTATTCCGTATTTTTGATTCTGAAATGGTGGAACGTGTTTTGCCTCGACTATTTGTCGTTTATACGACGATATAGAGGAGTTATTGATGGTTTTGAAGGCGTGCCATAGGTTTTCACCTATAGGCCCCTTATCGTATCGTTTTGGATTTTCTGCGCCGTTTTAGATTGGATTTGGTTTTAATGCGCATATACGATATTTTGATGTGTAGGTACCCATGAAGTCTTCGGGACGACAAGCATACGTGGTGACGTCCGCAATTGGTGATGCAAGGTGAGTAGATTATATCTACAGGGGGAAGTCGGGTGGATGGCATATAGCACCCCCGCAGTCCGTAGATAGATTATTATGTAGTTATTGTGATATAGGTGTATTGTGGATAGTATAGGGTTAGAAGTGACTAGTGTAGTTCATAGTCGCGAACCCTAGGATAGAATTACACCTATACACACACCCTTGCTTATCACTTGTACTTGCACTGTGATTGACGATATGTGATGACTTTGGAGATGAGTCGATGATGTGGGCTTGGTGCCCTGGGATCGGTGATTTGATACGATTCATATGTGGGATATGACTTGTGCTTCTTGCGGGCTTGGGATATGTGTTTACCCCCGCATACATACTTACTGATGTTACCTTTTTGTACTAGACATAGAGTAGTAATCCAAACTATATGATCTGATGATGGTGATATCTGTTATGTGATGGGACAGTGAGATGTTGACCCCTACCCAGCTATTGGGGATGCCGTACGACGATTTACCGTACGAGTCGATATTGATGATAGATCCGCACTCATAACTCGAGGATATCTTATGATATGACATTGAGGCGAGATCACCGACTATATATCTTTATATATATACATTGACTCAGATTTAGGTGGTTTCTACACCTACCCCTCCTGATTGACCGGATACTTAGATGTAGTTTGCATAGTAGATACTTCACTGTGGTGTTGACTACTAGATATCTGCATTTTCCTACTATTCGCATTGCTGGCATATGTTCATTATTATGCTATTATCATGCTGTTAGGACACCAGCACCATTATCGATGATGCGTATGTTTCACGTACACTATTTGCTGGCTCACACACTTCATCATCGATAATTGCCATGCCACTACACTGTAGTACTGTTGCATTCATGATATGATTACTGTTTGGCATATTGTACACATATACCTGTACACAAACATAGATGATTCATACTTGATTGAGATTGAGGACTGCAAGATATTCCATGTTACATGATTTCCGATATGATTACCTCTCTTTACTTGTCGCATACATCATGGATTGATTATATAGCACGTTGCATTGGATTTACATCTCGATGTGGATTTTCATGTGATTTCTGGTTTTGAGGACCGTGGGATTATTTTAATAAAAGAGGCACTTTTATGAAAACCCGGTACCTCGTGATATGATATTTCGGTGCGTCCACCACGCGTTTTCTCGGTGCTGATACGTGTGCTAGAAACCCGATTCGAGGAGGTGATGTACCGTTTGCGGGTTCGTGGTGGGCCCGGTATGGTTCCCCTCGGCGAGATGATCGATGGGTTATGCCGATTGAGCCTGGAGGCGGGCGAGTACCTACCGGTGATTGTATTTGAGCTCGGCGGATATCCGGGGGATACCGCCTGGAGCTGAGAGATGGGCGTACTGCCGGGGGCCGACGGGCCGATACCGCAGACGGAGCCCAGAGATGGACATGGGTTGACTCGTACTGCCGGGGGCCGAGGGCCGATACCGCAGACGGAGCCCCATATGGATGAGGATTTACGTGTCGATGCTGGGCACGGGTTTCATGATGAGTTTTCCATGATTTTGGTTATATCCTCACATTGCATACATGATGCTTGCTGTCAGTGGGTGACAGGTGGACGGGTTCCACAGATATACGGATATGGATCTTATACAGACTGGATTTACACTTATCTTACACCAATATTAGTGTTATGGGACGCTAATATATGTGTATTGATATCTTTGATATTTCATCATATCTACCTTATGTAGACATACCTTATACTGATGACGTGTTATTACCTGAGTACCTGGCACTACCTACGTGATTAGATGTTACCTTGCCACCTTGTTACACACAGATGTACTCTTGTGGATTATATTACTGATCGTCGACTTAGGTTTATGTCTTGCATTCGGTTTCTGCTTGTAGATGTTTCTATTCACGAGTTGGCAACTCACCCCCGTTGTGCCACAGTTCTTGCAGGTTTTGCCGTACAGGTCCTATTGCGGCATTTCTGGCACACTACCTCCTTGCGGGTGATTTGCTTTGGTAGGTGGATTCTTTCGTATCAGGAATCACCTTTGTATTTATTTATTTCATTGTATCTAGAAATTGTCCATCAACCAAATCTTGTATATTCTTTCAGACTCAGAGACAGTGTTGTATTATTCGACCTTAGAGTTGCGCTTAGTAGTATTGCGGTTTTCTTGCTACTTTTGAGCTTTCTTTTGGTTTTGATCCTCGCCACTTGGCGTTGTATATTATCATATCATTGCGTGGTTGTGACCGTCGATTGACGAAGAGCTAGCTCCCGCTTGGGGATGCCTTTATCATTTTATATATTGTTATTCATATTGTACCCCATTCGGGGCCGGTTTTACAAGAGAAACTCTGCCGAAATTTTTAGAAAAGACTTTATTGTTTTCAAAACGTACTTTCGGCTTAGTTATTTAAAAACCTTGATTTCAAACCTGTATTCTTCACTTCTTTAAACCAGTTTTCTTTACTTATTCCTAAAATGGTTTTAGATTTCTGGGCTTTTGGCTTACTTGAATCAGATGGAGTCCTATAGGCTTCATATGGTTCAAGGGCCAGTCACGTGCTCTTTTGGGTCGTGACAGTGGGGTTTTGGTGTAATTTTAGAGGTGATTTGAGGAGTTGAAAAGGGGAGGGAGATGAAGGAGCAGCAGCAGCTGGAGAAGGGGAAGAGGGAGAGAGAAAATGAGAGGAAGAATGAAGAGATGGCTAAGTCCAAGGTCAAAGTGAAACCATACCTCTCTCTCTCTCTCACCATACCTCATTTCTTTATTCCTTATTCCATTTTCTTTTCTTTTCTTTTTCCTTTTCTCCAAAACCTTCTCACTAGAATAGTAACCCCAAATATCATGATAGAAAATGCACAAGTGTGATAAAAATGATATGTGCATGTTTTGCACAAAAATACTAAAAACCGATTAGCGATTTTTTAATCGCGATTAACACTTAATTAGCATATAACTAATCATAACAACTTAAAAATGGTATAATCCTCTAAATTACCCTATTTTAGAATTTTCCATAATTTTTCCAAATTTTTCTCCATTTATCTGTATTTAATTATACCCAATTATAAAAATATTCAATAAAGTAATATTAATTTATAAAATTTCCCGAAAATGATATTTTATTATTTTGAAATGTTACAAAAATGAAGGAAATCTTGTTTTAAAGTTTGCATGTAATCACTTTGAAAAGTCGTAGTAAACATTTTTAAAACATCATATCTTTTCTGAAAATTTTGGCACAGTTTCCTTTGTAAATACTGGCCCAAACGGGTACAAACATGCATAATATGAATAAAGGCATTCCCAAGCGGGAGCAAGCTCTTCGCCAATTGGCGATCACAACCACACAAGCAATATAATATGCAACGGTGAAGGGCGAGGATCAAAACTTAGATGGAAACTCAAAATCATCAAGAAAACCCACAATAATACAACGCGCGACTCTAAGGTCGAAAGAATATACAACTGGTCTTCTAAAGTTATAAAATAAACAAGTCTGGTTGATGGAGTTACTAGATACAACTGAATATAAATAAAATACAGTGGTGGTCACGATGCAAGTGAACCCACCCACCAAGGCAATCACCCGGAAAGAAGCTGTGTGCCAGCAAAGCCGCAACGAAACATGTACGGTGAAACCTGCAAGAAACTGTGGCACAATGGGGTAAGTTGCCAACTCATGAGTAGAAAACATCACCGAGCAGAAATCGTATGTATCACTCAATCCTAGGTCAATACGATCAAATATATAAAACCTCAAAATGATAAAGCCTGAAGCATGATAAGGTGGCAAAGGTAAACATCTATACATAAGTGTAATACCAAGTGCTCGTGTCAGTGCTTCAGGTAGCAGCATATCATAAATATGAGGTATGAATGCAATATAACGAAAACATACATCATAGAAGAGAAAACTGTTTTCATAATTGAGTGAGATTTCTGTATATATATAAATCGAGGTATCATCAATGAAATCAACATAAAATCAGTGTCAAGTATCGACACAAAACATATATCACAATATCTCAGGCTCTGGCAATCCGGACTGGCCCGTATCCTCGAATCTCAATATATAAGGCTCCGGCTATCCGGACTGGCCCATATCATCAAATCTCAAAACCTCAGGCTCCGGCAATCCGGACTGGCCTATACTCCGATCGGTATCCTCTGGATATCCATCGAGTCACAATAAAATCACCGGTCGGTAGTGCTCCCCTGCCAGGCTCAACGCCATCATCTGCGACCATCTTGCCCCGGGTACCGCACCATGTCCACCATTCAAACACAGACGTTTCATCCTCCTCCTCGAATCGGGTGTATGATATCGCTCTAGAGCCGAGAAAACTCATGGTTGAAAAATCTCAAATCATATCATGAGAAAACCACAATTTTCTATCTTTTACAAAGATAATAAGTTTATAAAATTTTTGCGGTTTCTCCAAATCCAAAAATCTCATGTAAATACGAAATCCCAATCTCAAGGGTAAATAAACAATGAAATACTGGTAATAAGTTCCATAATATTGCATGACAAATAATAAATGAATGTATCGGATATCAAACAAGGAATGCAATAATTAAACTAGCATATGGAAGCAATAACATATTGGAACTATCAGCTAACAAGCTATGTCAATGAAATATTATCCTCTAAGGTGTACGCAACATAGCAATTACCGATGATGATGTGTGTGAGCCGGCAAGCAGGTGTACATAGTGCATACGCATCATCAGTAATGGTGCTGGTGTCCTGACAGCAAGATTTTAATAATAACTAATGAAAACACAATAAGCTTTCAATGCGACGCCATCATCTGCGACCATCTTGCCCCGGGTACCGCACCATGTCCACCATTCAAACACAGACGTTTCATCCTCCTCCTCGAATCGGGTGTATGATATCGCTCAAGAGCCGAGAAAACTCATGGTTGAAAAATCTCAAATCATATCATGAGAAAACCACAATTTTCTATCTTTTACAAAGATAATAAGTTTATAAAATTTTTGCGGTTTCTCCAAATCCAAAAATCTCATGGAAATACGAAATCCCAATCTCAAGGGTAAATAAACAATGAAATACTGGTAATATGTTCCATAATATTGCATGACAAATAATAAATGAATGTATCGGATATCAAACAAGGAATGCAATAATTAAACTAGCATATGGAAGCAATAACATATTGGAACTATCAGCTAACAAGCTATGTCAATGAAATATTATCCTCTAACGTGTACGCAACATAGCAATTACCGATGATGATGTGTGTGAGCCGGCAAGCAGGTGTACATGGAGCATACGCATCATCAGTAATGGTGCTGGTGTCCTGACAGCAAGATTTTAATAATAACTAATGAAAACACAATAAGCTTTCAATGCGATGCGAACAGCAAGAATATGCAGAACATGAATAATAACGCAACATGTAAGAATATACATTTATATATATGAGTCATACAGTTTTGACATTTGAAATAACACGAATCGTGGTGTTTAGAAAATAAGGGCTACGGTGTTTTTAAGAAAAGGTGCGTTCTTTGAAATGTCCGTAGAATCCCTTGGCCTGTCTTTAAAATACTCACGATTCGTTAGTTTGAAATAGGTATGACTCGGGTGTAGTCTAACATCTACAAGTAAACTACAGGGCTAAACTAACAGACTAGTCGAAAGGGTAAGGAAACCACCTATGTCTGAGTCTATATATATATATATATATATATATATATATATATAATATATATATATTATATATAATAGTTGGTGATCCCGCCTCAATAGTATCACGGACGATACATTATCTAATATGACATCCTCGAGGCAAGAGTGCGGATCTATCATCATAAACATATCACGTAAGGTAAATCCATCGTACGGCATCCCAAATCTGGATACGGGTCAAATATCGCATTATCCCATTATTCATCTGGTATCCTTATCATCATATCCTGTATTAGGGGTACTGATTAAATTCTAGTACATACTAATACCTTCAATATATAAATATGCGTGTGTATGAAAACACACCGTTTAAGGACCCGCAATAATATCATGTCGTATCTCATAATACGAACCAAAACTCATCACCGATCTCGTAGCATCGTGTCCAATCTCTTCGACTCATCTCCAAGTATCAAATACTATCCTCATCATCCATGTATATGTATACATATATATATATATATATATATATATAAATATACATATTCACATACCTAGATGTGTGTGTGTATATATATATATATATATATGTATATCCCCATATACGCACAAGTAAAACAATGTAATCGTGTGTGTGCGCGTGTGGGTGTAAACCTTATTCTGGGGTTCACGACTTAACTAACTAACGACACTATCATCCAATTATACTAAAATTTATCAATGAACTCCTAAAGTCTATCTAGAGAATTATTTAGTCTCACAATACAAAAATATAAGTATATATAATATATATATCATATACTACACTACGAACTGCGGGGGTGCTATACGCCATCCACCCGACTTCCCCTATAGATATATATCTACTCACCTTGATCCCCGCTTGCCGAATTCGATGACGCCATGCTCGTCCTTGTCGTTCAAGTCCACTCGAAGGTATCTACATATATACACACAAGATATCATAAACCGAAATCACGCACGAAAACCAAAATGGCATGCGAATCGCTTATAGGTTAGAACCTATAGCCTACGCCTGCAAAACCACCAAACAACCCCCATCGCCGATGTTCAAACATCAGACGACGGAACACAATATCAAATACTAAATCCCAAATTAAAACGAAGTCGCAAAACAATGCATCAACTCAAGAAAATGGTCACAGGTTTTACCCTAGGTGAAATTAGCCAATTTTGCATATGAGGAGGGTCTAATTTACTGGAGATAAAGCCCTGGAACAAACACGAACCAGTTTGGAAGTACCCAGGCCGCAATTTGCTGCCCATGTGAATAAATCTGCGGCATGGATTGATGGGTTTAGGCTCAGGTCTTCACGGTAGCTTCTAGGTTGCCTGCATGACTCACTGTGATCGCTATAAAATTTTTAGGTGCCCCGGGTCATAGCAGATGTCAATATACCATCACCAAATTCTACAAAATACGATATCGAGGTTTCTAGGTTTGGGGTTTGGGGTTTATGTATATGGTTTAGCCCAATATACAATCACCACAGGGGGTTTGAGATCACTACTAAGCTCAATTACACTACCTCAATTCAATAACTCCTCAAAACCGTAACTTGGAATTTTCAAACCTCATTAAACATCACATAATCACTTCTAAACACGCATGGATACTAAAGTGAATGAAATACTATGCTAATGGTAAAGAAAGTACCTCATTTGGCAACTCAAGAAAATTCTTGAGTTGCCCCAAGTGCTCAAAAATCCGATTTTTCTTGGTCCAAAGTGCTTGTAGGGAGCTTGTGCATGTTTTTAATGAAGTGGAGATGGAGTTTTGATAAGTTTTTTATGATGAAGTGAGGAGGTAGAGGAGGGAGGAGATGGAGGGCAGCCATGAAGGAGGAAGGGGAAAATGAAGGGGAAAACAATGAAGGGGACAATGAGCCATGGTCCAAGGTTGACCCCTCACCCTCTCTCTTCTCTTCTCTCTCTTGCCCATACTCACTTTTTTATTCTTTTCTTTTCTTCTCTCTTCTTTTCTTCTCATTCATTTTAAAACAAAACGAAGCAAAAGAAAAAGAAAAGCCATGGTAGAAAAATGTAAAAAGTGTAATATGACATGGTGCATGTCATGTGCACAAATCAAGCTTAATACACGATTAGTGATATTTAATCGTGATTAGCATAAAAATGGAATATAATTAATCATAAGCAATTTATAATTTTCTTAAATCATATAAAACTCCCTCATTTCAGAAATTCCTATTATTTTCCAAATATTGTCCAATTTATCGGTATTTAATTATACCGCATTAATAAAATATTCATAATATTTATTATTTAATTATAAAAATTCCCAAAAATAATATTTTATTTTCCTGAAATATTACAATGTGATACCGTATTGTATTCTCATGATATATGATATCGTACGGGTATATGTGATATAGCCGGGTTATCGAATCAAGTGTTGATTCCGTAAATTGATATTATTGATATTAGTCGGTTATATGTGATATAGCCGGATCATTAAATCAAGTGTTGATTTAATGATTTAATGTATAATTATATATTTGATATATGAATTTACATTAACTAATATTGCTCACTTGACCATTTCTCACTTGTTTATATATTATATGTATGTGATATATATTATGTATCATGCTAGGTTATATATGCAACTTGTGCGTATGAGACTCACTGACCATAACAGAATTAGGATTTTATTTATCATAAGTAATTAAAATTGGATGGAATTATCTCATGGCTAGAAGCTTCACTAACCATTGACTTAGTCCACCACATTTATTTTACTTAAGATATTTGTAAACCTAACCACTCTCATTTTACCCATGGTTTAGTCAATACAAAGGTTAGCATATGATGTTAACTCACCATGGTTGCAGATCTAACCTCATTCTCTTTCTCTTGTTGATTTCATCTTCATCTTCTTCTTCATCTCTTCAAGCACTCTAGGGTTTTGAGAGATGATGAATCCAAGTGAGAAAATCAAATCCAAAGTGAGTAAAATTCCTACTTCACCATCCTCTGCTATTTGCCATTTAGTTTAGGGTGTTCTCTTCACTAATCTACCATTAGAGAAGAGGTAGCTTGTGCTTGAGTTTCCTCGACGTAGATCATCATCGGCCTCGAAGTCTTCAAGCATGCTTGCTCACTACGCTTTGTGGAGCCCATCTTGAGTCCGGGAGATCGATGCTTAGAGCGAAGGGACGACTACACGGAGCTATAGAAGTGAAGAACCGGGATACAAAGGTTGTATCTCTTATTCACTTCTATTGTAATGTTTGATTACAAAGTTTTGTTACCCTATTTTTCTTGTTTGATTCTTAGGATGTTTTCTTAGCACCTCCTAAATTTTTGTTGTGGCATGTTTGATGCTTGCTAACCCTAAGCATGGTGCTAAGGAAACCCTACAGTATCGACTGGGAAAATTATTTTTTTTAAATCACTTAAGTAGATAATAGGATATAATTAGAGCCATACCTATTTTCAAAACTAACGAATCGTTATACATTTTTAAACGACCACCTGAAGGGACGCTACGGATTTTCAAATGGTAGCTTTTTCTCAAAAACACCGTAACCCCTATTTCCTAAAAACAACGATTCATACTATTTTAAACTATAACTGTATGGCTCATATATATCTATGTATTTTATACCGTTGCATTTACAACTTCCTTTTCTGCTATGCGCGTATTATTCTCATTTTGAGGTGCACATACCATGTTCATTTCCTTATCTTATATGACATCGTATGCTAGGACACACGCACCATTACCGATGATGCGCATGTTGCACGTACACAAACTTGCCGGCTCTGTAAAAATTTTGAGGCTCTGTAAAAATCGACAGAAACTTGGATTCATGTTTCGTAGTTTCGGAGTTATTTCGGTTTCGTAGTTTCATACTTCGTTTAATCTGTTTTCTAGGGTTTTATTAGGCTCTGATACCAGTGTAAGTCTATGTAGCACACCCCACGTGTTCGCGGGGAGGTGGAATACATCAAAAACGATTTTTCTCACTTCAAAAGATCATGTTTGGCTTTGCAACATAGACTTTATCCACTTTAGGATCTTGATTAAACCTTAACTAACAAAATTAAACACAAGAGGACATTAACTACTCGGTTAAAAGTATTATACCCTCGTGTCAAGTCCTTCGGGTCTTCAAGTGGTTCTTTGCTCCTTGGTTCAAGCTTCTTCTTGATCTCCTTTCTTTGGCTCCTCCAAAGCTTCAAATGAATTCGGTTGCCGGTCTACTTTGTGTCGAAAAAAGATCCACCCAAGGGCCTATAGTCAAGCTCCAACCTCAAATGAGGTAACTTAGTGATCCAACTTGCTAAAGAAGACTACTAAGTAGAAGTAGAGAAGAAATATATTGGATTAATTTGTCTCAATGCTCATTGATTCATAACTCATGTGATGGGATGAGCTTGAGGGAGGAGGAGAGAAAACCTAGGAGAGAGAATGATATCATGAGAATGATGTTGAGAAATTGATGTGAGAATGGCTAAGTCTTTTTCCAATAATTCAAGTATGGAATAAAATACTTACAAAAAATGCAACCATACTTGAATAGGAAACCCAAATGAATAAACAATATATAAAGCCATGCTTGCAACCCATTCCTCAAATATCTCCTAATTTCCACCTCATTAATCTTTTATCAAAAAAAGGATAAATCAATAATGAGGTGTCTCCTTCTAGAAGCTCATTCTTGTAAAATTACAAGAATACCCTCACCGTATATACATACCCGTATCCGTATTCCGAAAAATATGGATACACAGAGACAAGTATAATCCAATAGTATAATACTAGGATCCGGCTTAAACCAAAGCTCACTAGTATTATCTGTCCGAACATCATTCGTGTAGGCAGTACACGTATGATCAAAAACCTGCCGTAAGACCATACAGCCTCTATATCGTCTCTCCTGATCCAGGGAAACCCTCTGTGTGTGACTCTAAAAACTTGAGAGTACGCTGGCAATGGGTTTAACCATAAGTCCGTCAATGGCACAAGCTGTACGTAACGGCAACCCTGGTACATGTCGAAAGGGAGGCCGACGAGTGAACTCCTCCGAAACCCCTACTGAGCATGTCCGTGACAATATCCATGCAGTCCGGTCTTTTTATCTGAGAGTATCGCATGTAAGGTCTGGGGGTGGAAAACGTCAGACCCCTAATAACCGTACAAGTCATGTCAGTGTGGCTCATGACCATCCAAGAATCTACTGCCCGTCCACTAGTAATTCTTAATCAGCCCTGGCCAGGGACTTATAATAATGACCAACCGATCACTGTGCGATATCGACTCCCTATACTGGGAGAGACTAATCCCCTAAAGTTGCTTACTGCCTCCATGTGTCTCAGGACTTTACCCAACTAAAACCTGTTTGCATGACTCCTTTGAGCCGTGGTAGGGTAGTAATCAAAGCACAGTGAGAACACATACGAGACAAATGACGACCTCAGGTCGACAGACTATTTGCACAGATGTCACCAGAGAACTTCTATCCGACGCTAGGTATAATACCATCTAGTCAGTCCTCGGCGAGTCCTGTCCGGTGAACTCACACCCAGTGAGCATCTGTATACAATCTTAGGTGCACATCACCAATGGCTGTGGAACCAATCCATCGCCCATCAAGATCTATATATGCATACACTAGTCTACTCTGGAGTATCGATGCCCAGTCTCAATACTCCTACGACCAGGGACATTTAAGGATGTGCCTATTGACCACCCAGCTCCCACAAGTATGAATGCCATCACAATGCTGGTAGTCAGGAAAATATCCTACGGGCTTTATCAACATGTACACAATATATGAAAAACAAAGTAAAATATATCACATGTTAAGATAAAGACAAACCAAATAGCGTACTATCATATCGAGCAAGATTGTCCAGTACATACATATCCCTAGCTTCCATCGTTGAGTCTGCGACGGTATCCTGTTTGGAACTGCTCCAACATACCGCCCCTCCATTGAGGGTAAACACAAAACCCGAGACGGATTTAGAGTCATCTTTATCACTTTGGAAGCTGGATTCGGTAAAAGCCTCGACCTGGAGGTCCCCATTACCGTAGACCAAGAACATCTCCTTAGTCCTTCTCAGGTACTTGAGAATGTTCTTTGCCGTTATCCAATGCTTCTCACTCGGGTCAGACTGATACCTGCTTACCACACTAAGTGAGTAAGCTACATCTGGTCAGATACATAACATCGCATACATTATAGATCCTACATCCGAAGCATTAGGTATAATGCCCTTGCGAGCCCTCTCTTCATTAGTCTTTGGAGACATCTCTTTGGAGAGGGTGGTCCCGTGACAAGCGGGTAAATTACCGCGCTTTGAATCTTCCATACTAAATCTCTTTAGTATAGTGTCAATGTACCCGGACTGTGAAAGTCCCAACATTCTTTTGGATCAATCACGATAGATCTTAATCCCCAGAATGTAGGGGGCATCTCCCAAGTCTTTCATGGAGAATTTCTTTGACAAGAAGGGCTTTACTGATTGTAGCATAGGGACATCATTCCCTATCAGGAGTATGTCGTCAACGTACAGTATGAGGAAGACTACTGCTCCTTCTACAATCTTCCTATAAATGCATGGTTCATCTACATTTTTGATAAAGTCAAATTCTTTGACCGTCTCATCAAAGCAGATGTTCCAACTCCGCGATGCTTGCTTTAATCCATAAATGGATTTAAGCAACTTGCACACATTTCGCTGCTCCCACTGTTTAAGAAACCTTCTGGTTGATCCATGTAAGCACTTTCTTCTAAATATCCATTTAGAAAAGCTGTTTTTACGTCCATCTGCCAGATTTCATAGTCATGGAAGGCAGCAATGACAAGCAGGATCCGAATGGATTTAAGCATAGCTACCGGAGAAAAGGTTTCATCATAGTCCAATCCTAATCTATGACGAAAACCATTTGCAACGAGTCTAGCTTTATAGGTTTCCACTTGTCCATATGCACCAATCTTCTTTTTGAAGATCCATTTGCATCCAACTGGTTTCACCCCAGGAGGAGCAACATCCAAAGTCCATACTTTATCGGTGTACATGGATTCCATTTCGGATCTCATAGCATCCATCCACTTTACCGAGTCTTTACTCATGATAGCCTGCTGAAAATTAGTAGGCTCATTATCATCGATAATGCAATCCTCTCGATCCCCAACTACAAGAAACCCATAATATCTCTCAGGCGGATGAGAAATCCTAATAGATTTGCGGAGCGACGTTGGTTCGTCGGGCTCTATTGAAACCTGAGATTCTACTAAGTCCTCGGCAGTAGTTTGGGGTTCTGGAATTTCTTCCAGTTCTACCGCGCTCCCACTAATTTCTTTTGCAAGAAATTCGTTCTCTAAGAAGACAATGTTGCGAGCGACTAACACCTTTTGTTCTTCAGTGTGGTAGACAAGATATCCCCTTGAATTCTTGGGGTATCCCACAAACTTGCACAAAACCGATCGTGCCTTGAGCATGTCCGGATTCTGCTTTTTAACAAATGCTGGACACCCCAATATCTTGAGATATGGTCTCTTCCCACTCCACATTTCATATGGAGTGGTAGGCACAGACTTAGTCGGAACTCTATTCAATTGGTATGCAGCTTATTCCAGCGCAAAACCCCAGAAGCAAAGTGGCAACTCAACACTATTCATCATTGAACGCACCATGTCCAGTACCGTGCGATTCCTTCTTTCTGATACACCATTATGCTGAGGTGTATACGGAGGAGTAAGCTGAGAGAGAATTCCATTCTCTTTTAATCATTCAAGGAAACTGGTACTTAAGTATTCTCCACCTCGATCAAATCGAAGAGTCTTGATACTTTTACCAGTCTGTTTCTCCACTTCATTTTTATACTCCATAAATTTCTCAAAGGCCTCGAATTTATGCTTCATTAAGAGCGCATGTCCATACCTTGAGAAATCATCAGTAAAAGTGATGAAGTAGGAGTGACCGCTTCGTGCATGTGTAGACATCGGACCACATACATCGCTGTGTACAAGTCCCATGAACTACGTGGCTCTTTCTCTGTGTCCTGTGAAAGGTGATTTGGTCATCTTCCCTTTGATACATGATTGACAAGTTGCATATGATGTATATTCAAACGGATCTAAATATTCATCTTTATACAACTTAGTCAACCTTGTTTCATTTATATGACCAAGTCTACAATGCCATAGGAAGGCTTAATCTGAAGCCTTTCTTTTGAGCATGTTTTGGATATTGAAAACTTAAGGTTGATTAAGTACGTATATGCCGTTTTCCAGTGTGCCAAACCTAATCAATTCTTAATTTAGGAGAATGTTCATGACATTTCTTTTAAGTGCAAAATTATATCCTTCATTAGACAATAAAGATACTGATATAATATTACATAGCATACCGGGAATACAAAAACAGCTGTACAACACCAAAATATGCCCACTAGTCAACCCCAGGTGATAATCACCCACTACAACAGCATCTACGTTTGTTCCAATGCCAAACCGGAGGGTCATATCACCTGCCTTCAGTGCTCAACGGTTTCTCAGAGCCTGCAAAGTATTACAGATGTGAGAACCAGAATAGGTATCAAGTACCCTTGATGAAGAGTTTACTGAAAAACAGTTTTCGATTACAAACACACCTGAAGCAGAAGCAGCAGCTTGCTTCGTGTCCTTGGCTTTAAAAGCCATGCAATCCTTTTTCCAGTGCCCCTTCTTGTGACAATAATAGCACTCACTCTTGTACGCTTTTACTCTCCCTGCCTTGTTCGTTCCCTGCACCTTCTTGACCCCATCTTTCAGTTTGTTGGCGTTCATCTTCTTCTTCCCCTTAGATTTCGCTTTGGATTTAGAAGAGGATGATTGGCCAATATAAAGAATGGGTGTCTTCTCCTTTTTCAAGGAGCTCTCTGCTACCCTCAACATGTTGAGGAGCTTTAGAAGATCAGCTTCCATATCGTGCATACTGAAGTTCGGCACGAACTGAGAGAAGGTGTGTGGCAGGGACTGCAAAATCAAGTCAATATATAACTCATTTTCAAGCACGCATCCCAGGTTTGCGAGTTCCTGAATGAGGCTGATCATTTTTAGGACGTGCTCTCCTACAGGTGATCCTGGAGCTAACCTCATCTGGAATAGTTTCCTTGAGGTCTCGTATCTTGCGATATGTTCAGTTGATAAAACTGCACATTTGTTATTACATTTTTCCTACCATTTTCATATTAAAAAAGTTCTTTATTATAATATATCATACATTTGAGGGTTTATCTGTAAAAATAATATTTTCCATGTGTTGATATATTATAATCAGCATTTGGTAGGAAAATGTATGCAAATAATATCATTGACCAAATCCTAGTAGAACAAAGTCTACTAAATATTATTTAAGTTGTTGTGCAGAATTTTTCCAAGTTGTTGTGCAGAATTTTTCCAAGAAATCAAGTTGTTAAAGAAAACTTGCCTAATTAAGAAAGCAAGACTTGGAGATCAAGTCTGGCAGCAACACGAGAAGATTTCAAAAATCTAAAGATTCCAGAGAACATCACATGTCACATAGAGGAAGCCCCAGAATTTTGATCAAAGGCCGAGATTGTATGGCCGCGGATCCGCGGCCATACCCCCCCCCGGGCTGCGGATCCGCGGCGAGATAGAGGAGATTAAAGCTGCGCAAATTTTGGGAGATTCTCTACTACTATTTACCTAATTTGGAAGCAAAGGTTTCTGGCTTTGGACTATAAATATGGACTGAGAGCCTCTTGGAAAAATCATCAAGCCGATGAGATCACGAAGTCTAAGACGGCTCACGCATCCAGGCTGATCATCAACTGTTCGTCTACCTCCTTAGAAGTGATCAAGAAGCAACTAGAAATTGTAATCATTTTCTAAGGATTCAAGTGTAATGAATATTGTTGATTAATAAAGGTAGCTTTCTTTTTCTTATTTTATTTCTTATTAGTTTAATTATGCAATTTCTTTCCATCTCTTTTTCTCCCAACATGCTCGAGTAATTCTCCTCTTGTTAGGGTTCGTAGGATTAGGGCAGGCTAATGGATGATGAACATCCCTAAACCCTTTTTAAGTCCTATAAAGTTTATGAACTTTATCAAAAAAATCATTAACATCCTAATCGGGTGCGCTAACAATTCTTTGTTAGTTCCGACCGCGATTAGAGATTAGATTAATAATTGTTTTGGTAAAGGCTAGATATGAACGGAGTTCCGTGTCGAGATGAGGGTTAAGAGTGGGATTCCTTTTCCCTCTAGAAACCTTAATCTACACGCATCACCGTCGTTCTAGTTATAAATCTATTAAAGGATAAAAAGGCTAACTTTTAATTAATCGTCCATAACTACTAAATCCTAACGAACCCTACAAGCCCTCTTATTATATTAACTACAACCTTAAAATAATCTAGATCTATATTTTTGCATTCTTGCTTAACGTAGATCTAGAAACCATCCACAAAATTCTTTATTCCTCGTCTTTTTTTCAACACATCTAAAGTCATAGTAAAAGATTCAACGTTTCCCTGAGGACGACCCGTACTCACCTCGGTCTTGCTACACGCGACACCGTTCTGATTGCGGTTATTCTACAAACACTTTTTTAAACCAATCAAATGGCGCCGTTGCCGGGGAAACGTACGTAATTTTTATTCTTACTATTTGTGTTGAATTCTTATTCGCCTCATATCATAATTAAAACAAAACTGCAAATCGTATATTTAACGAAGTGTGAGAAATTTTTTTTTTGTGAGGGAATCTGGAGTCACGGACTTGAGGAAACAGAAGACAGAGACATTCATCGAGATCTAGAGGAGTACAGGAGGTCACGTAGCAAATTTCATCAAGTGATCCATCCTTCTTGCGGCGGATCCGCGGCAGGAGGTGACATTGGCGGCGGAAGCGCGGCCAGTTAGGAGATCTAGGGCTTCAGTCTTCTCTGGTAAGATTCTAACCTCCTTCTCTCTCCTCTGAAATCCAATAAAATATCTTTTCTGCAGGATTCTTTGCAAAATATCGCCTCTCAAAAATCTTTTTGCAAAGTTTTGTTTTGCGGTTTGTTTTTGCATATTTTAATACGGATTTTTAAGGGGCAAGACCAAAATCCAGATTAGGTGGGGATTTCATCACCCTTCCTAAGCCCCACAAATCACAAACCGAGCATCTGCATCAACCCTACATTAATTTAAAAAATATCTAGACCAGACTCTAAGGACTGTCGCGCTCAATAAGGACAGAGGAAGGTCGTGGGTAATCTATCGCTTATCCGCATTACTTTTGTGGTGTTTAGGCAAGTGTGTCTAAGGCAAGTGGTTACTTAATTAGAACTACTACTTTCGTAGTGGGAAGCCTCCCACTTACCTGGTACTTACCTGGCTACAAGAGTAGTAAAGAGGCGGTAGAGGATTGATCCTGCGTCTTGTCCTTTAGAAGTCTAGGAGCGGTCTAGAGACTAGACCTAGGTAACCATAGTTCTAAGGTTGTTTGTGCATTTTTGTGTGATTTGTCTAAATCCGTCATTTTTCAAAACAAACTAATTATTTTCTCCCCTTTTTACCCCTTCCCCCTTGTTCTCTTTTTATAATGGGTGACCTAAATAGAAGAACACTTGCCGAGCTTTGCTGTCCACAACCAGATATTTCTTGTTTTCGTAATCCCTTCGGTATACCGTCCGGCTCTTCCATGTCCTTAAGAGATCATATAGAACAAGAGGGAAGAAACAGTTGGCCACCTCAGTCTAGGTATTATCAACCGTATCCTAATCCTACACCTGTTTCAGTTCATACCCAGAGTGAGGAAGCCCCTAGACGAATGTCCATTGCTGAGCATATAGCTAGGGCTAGAGGTCAAAGTTTCAACCCGGACCAATATCGACCACCACCACCACTGTCCAAAGAAGAGTTTGATAGGCGGTTTGTGGCATATAAGATGTCTATTGAAAATAGCCAACCAACCAACCCATATCAATATTCTTCTTATCATAATATTGATCCTACTCCCACCCAATTTTCGCAACCATTCTATTCCTATCAATCCAATCCGATTTTTCCACCTTCTCTAGAAAGTTCTTCTAATCAGTCATTTGGGAGTTTTGATTATCCACTGGAATTTCAATCTTATAATGAAACCCCTTATCAATCCAAGTCTAGTCTGGAGCAGACATTAGAAAAATTTCTGGAATTGTCGAACCAATTGGGAAGGAAACAACAGAGTGGATGCAAGTAAAGAATTTCAAACCTGCCCAAAATTTTTCAGTATATGATTCGGGCATAGGACAAAATGAGAATTTGGTTAGTGAGACAGAACTGTACACCCTTCCTAATCAAACCTCCCCATTCCAAACTGAAATCCACAACTCCAGTTTCATAGATTCATCAAGTACACCAAATAGAATGTCTGATAAGTTGTGTGACTTTGTAGTGTTTGATTTACCCGACTGTGAAGGGTCCATTTCAAGTGAAACCATACCCAACCCTTGTGACCTCTACACCTCCACTCTTGAACCAAAACTAATTGAAAACTATACTTTTGATGAGATGTTTGAGAATTTTAACCTTCACTTGAATGAGATGATTGGCGTTGAGGATATATTGATTGATGAACCCGAAATTTTGGATGATTTTGTCCCACTAATTCATCAAATCCTTTCACTTCCTTGTGGTCATCATCTTGAGCTTTTAATTCTTCCCGAACCCCAAATATGTCTTGAAGTTTATGATAATGGTATACCCGAAGATCAGACTGAAATACAGCCTCCATCTTCCATATCTGGTTCAGCAACACTCGACAAACCAATTTGTTTACCCATTTCACCTTCTACTTTCTCCGGTTCTTCTTCTGTTCCTATGGTTTCAGTGAGTTTTGATGAATCACAATCCGTTAATTCAAGTTCAATAATACCAGAAATTCAACTTGATTTAGATATTTTTGAAAATGAGGTAGATGAGTTTTTCGAGTCCTCTACCTCAAAGATTTTTGATGAATCAAGTAGGATAAATTCTGGCACAAAACTCTTTGACAACAAAATGTTCAATCACACCATTGAAAAAAGTTTTGAAGAACTTTTTGCTGACGAACATGAATTTTTAAACAATACGGATTTTGTGATTAATCAATCTCCACCTATAGAGGTTGAACCGTCACCATTCCTTCTTCCTAATCATTCATATTCATCTTCATTCTTTCTTTTCTCTAATTTCAAATTCAAACCCTTTCCAGACCACCTCTTATCCCTTTCCCAATTTTTCTTGACTCGATACAACACATTCTTCCACCGACTTATGCGCTATACAGATAAAATCTTTGAATGGTTGGTGTTAACTTTTGGTCTTTGTAAAGTCTATTTTGACCAAATGACTCACCCCCTCTTAAAATGCTTCATATTGTCTAACTCATTTTTGAGGGGGGGTATATTTTTTGGCTCTTAAACATAACTTTTGTCCTCAAATTTGTGAGCCAAAAATAAGTTTGGGGGAGGATTTTCACTTTCATATATTCTTGCCTCCATTAATAATGACCTCCCAAGCTTACAGGTTTTTGTGATCGAGCAGATAGCAACAGTGAGGACACTGTTGAAAAAAAGTTTGGGGGAGGTTTGTGCTTATTTACGCATCAATTTGCATCATATTTTGATAAGCACAACATTTTTATAAAAAAATTTAAAAATTTTCTTTTATAACAAAAGAGTAGAAAGTAAAAAAATTACATCCAAAAAATAGGAATAGTTTAAGAAAACCAAGAAAATTAGAAGTTTTCTTAAACGAACTGGTAATAAGTAGTTATGAGCCGTTGTCCCAAGGGTTAGTAAGATGAAGGAAGTCGCTAATTTGAGGATAAAAATAAGTCTGAAAAATAGTTTCTATTCTGGAAGCCAAACATTTGAATGTTGATACCCTATTATATGCTCTTACACACGTCTTGAAACTCGGGATAGTAGAGGATACCTTGAAATGCTCTTGTCTAAAAGCCAAAGTATGAAGGAAATGAAAAAAAATGAATGAAGAAAATATAAAAATGGTGAAAAGAAAAAAATGAACACTGGTTTTGTATTGCCAAGGCAGCAATAAAAAAAATATAGCGAGGGTGCTTCATCACCTAGTGCCCTAAGGCCAACTGGTTTGGGAGTCACTGCTAAGCCTTAGGTGGTGCAAGACGAGGAAAATATTATCACCTAATCAGCAAGCACATGAGTAATCGGTCGGTTAGTACCTCAAGAAGTATTAACGGTCGCATGAAAATGTGGGAGCAAATCTAAATATCCATCAAGTTAAAAAGTACTGAGGTAGATGGACAAGAGTATGATAGCATGAATTGAATTCTCCGAGTGTAGGGATGTCCATTTCACACACGTAGGCGTATATGATCGATGTTTGGATGAAAGGTAGGAATGAAGAATAAAGACAGTGTTTTACTGAGAGATAATGTGATTTCTAACATTTTTTCATGACTATTAAGATAGGGCTCATGACAACTGAAAAGCTAGTGTAGTTGGAAACTCTTATTTTCAAAGTCTTTCTTTTATGGTTCTTATCTTTATATATAAATTTCACCATCTCTCTTTTGTTATTGGATTTTGTGGGTGTAATCCGCTGAAAACCCTCAGGAGACAACAATCCTCCTACTAGGGACACCTAGAGGTTTAACGGCTTGTTGCACGTGCTCAGTGCAATCGTGTTTGCCTGCGAAAGTGTGCTTAGTTTTCTCCTTTCTCCTTCTCTTGAATAAACTAGTTTGCTCGGGACGATCAAAAATAAGTTTGGGGGTATTTGTTCAGTTGATTAAACTGAACATTTGTTATTACATTTTTCCTACCATTTTCATATTAAAAAAGTTCTTTATTATAATATATCATACATATGGGGGTTTATCTGTAAAAATAATATTTTCCATGTGTTGATATATTATAATCAGCATTTGGTAGGAAAATGTATGCAAATAATATCATTGACCAAATCCTAGTAGAACAAAGTCTACTAAATATTATTTAAGTTGTTGTGCAGAATTTTTCCAAGTTGTTGTGCAGAATTTTTCCAAGAAATCAAGTTGTTCAAGAAAACTTGCCTAATTAAGAAAGCAAGACTTGGAGATCAAGTCTGGCAGCAACACGAGAAGATTTCAAAGATCCAAAGATTCCAGAGAACATCACATGTCACATAGAGGAAGCCCCAGAATTTTGATCAAAGGCTGAGATTGTATGGCCGCGGATCCGCGGCCATACCCCCCTTGGGCCGCTGATCCACGGCGAGATAGAGGAGATTGAAGCTGCGCAAATTTTGGGAGATTCTCTACTACTATTTACCTAATTTGGAAGCAAAGGTTTCTGACTTTGGACTATAAATATGGACCGAGAGCCTCTTGGAAAAATCATCAAGCCGACGAGATCACAAAGTCCAAGACGGCTAACGCATCCAGGCTGATCATCAACTGTTCGTCTACCTCCTTAGAAGAGATCGAGAAGCAACTAGAAATTGTAATCATTTTCTAAGGATTCAAGTGTAATGAATATTGTTGATTAATAAAGGCAGCTTTCTTTTTCTTATTCTATTTCTTAGTAGTTTAATTTTGCAATTTCTTACCATCTCTTTTTCTCCCAACATGCGCGAGTAATTCTCCGCTTGTTAGGGTTCATAGGATTAGGGTAGGCTAATGGATGATGAACATCCTTAAACCCTTTTTAAGTCCTATAAAGTTTATGAACTTTATCAAAAAAATCATTAACATCCTAATCGGGCGTTCTAACAATTCTTTGTTAGTTCCGACCGCGATTAGAGATTAGATTAATAATTGTTTTGGTAAAGGCTAGATATGAACGGAGTTCCGTGTCGAGATAAGGGTTAAGAGTGGGATTCCTTTTCCTTCCAGAAACCCTAATCTACACGCATCACCGTCGTTCTAGTTATAAATCTATTAAAGGATAAAAGGGTAACTTTTAATTAATCGTCCATAACTACTAAATCCTAACGAACCCTACAAGCCCTCTTATTATATTAACTACATCCCTAAAATAATCTAGATTTATATTTTTGTATTCTTGCTTAACGTAGATCTAGAAACCATCCACAAAATTCTTTATTCCTCCTCTCTTTTTCAACACATCTAAAGTAAGAGTAAAATATTCAACGTTTCCCTGAGGACGACCCGTACTCACCTCGGTCTAGCTACATGCGACACCGTTCTGATTGCGGTTATTCTACAAACACTTTTTCGAACCAATCACGATACAAGAGTGTTCTCCATACAATTCTTTGCAATGAAGAAAAATGGATTTAATATCAATACTTTCGTGCTGTTTCTGGAGTTCATTATTCATTGACGCCAGCATGATACACTTAGCTTTCTCGCAGTCCAGATCCCAAGTTTTGCGGACCTCTTTATCTGCAACTGAGGAATCTAGTCCTGAGATAGGGGGAGAAGTAGCGGTGGTGACATATGCAACTTTGTCATAAGTCAGTGCAATGTTGACGTTCCTCAGCCAATCCTTATAGTTTGGCCCAGTCAGTGTATTTTTTTAAAGTAATAGTTTTAGTCCCGTCATGGTAGCTGCCAGAGAAAGAGAAAAGAAACACTCAGCTTATGCTCTTGTAAGTTTATATTGGTTATTAGTTTATCTAAACATGATGGCTCCCACTATTTCCTCAGATTCTTCTTCAAAATCCTAAAAGAAGAATTAGTCAGGATTAATCGTACGTCACAATACTTGCTTAACCTTTCAGCCAGGTTAGTGTCGGTACATCGAGGGAGGTTTTCCAACGCTTTCACGAAATTCCTTAATTATATAACCTCTTTTCCTTGGAGGCGTAGCCCCGCTAACTCCGTTCTAGACACCTACTTGGTTTATAGCATTAATTGTTAAGTGAGAAAATTTCCCGAGAGTAATCATACTCATCAGTGGGATCGGGATCCAACTATCATTGTATGATGACCTAGATGGAAGCCTCTTTAGTCACCACACTCCATAAGGTATGCTAAATCTGCAAGTTTCCTTTATGTTTGAAACTCCTGATGTGATTTTTACCCCGAGCTCTTATGACCTTGACGAAGGCCTACAAATCATAAGATGCAAGTCAAGTTCTACCCGTCGTTGTCCTGATTAATTTAGACCCATATGTTCTCGCCCTTGACGAAGGCCAACTGGGCTGTACGACTGTTCTAAACTAATGCATCTATCTATGCAACAAATAAGCAACACATTGCTACCATTCACTATGCCTTGACGAAGGCCAACACACATAGCATGAATACGTTGTGTTGTTTATTTAAAACGACGGAGGGCTACGGCTGGTTTTTGGCGAAACCGTTAACCTAATGAACTTGATATAATCGAAGGAACCATGATAGCTTTTTAAAAGGAGTGGTTTAGGCTCCGCATTTAAAAATTTGCTTTTTGAAGAAAACCAAGTGGTTTTGAAATTGTTCCAACAATTTAGCTTAGGTTTGTTTTCTTTTCATTAATGAATTAATGTTGTCCCATCAATTAATCCTACCATTGCAGAAAGAAACGAAAATACAACGTACGCTTATGCCATCCGCATTCGCTACGGGGCCCCGTCATCACCCGTTAGGTTACTTAATTAACGACAGAGCGGGGGCTGGACTAGCGCGGGTGCAAAACATAAGAAACGCCTACTAAATATCATATATAGATATATACATTCGTCTCACGCAATAATAGGCATTCCAGATCACAGATGAACATATTGGATATACTAGGAATTCCGCGCTTCGTTTAAGCGTATAACGAAAGAAGGATTCCACGGTCGTGATGAATAGCCAAATCCCACCCTAGACCCCTACGGGTGCGGCAAACTACCAGCCAAATTCCCGAAGTGAAGCAACCTCCCTCAACAAAGTGAGTAGGCTACTCGGCACTTCAAAGAACCCGGTAGTTTGTGCACCCCTCCTTGGGTCTATCATAGGAGCAAAAACAGTAAAAGAAAATAGTACAACGGTGGCTACAACCTCAACCCGGATGTGCCTCGCAAAATAATATTACATCACTTTTACAAATTACATTGAATGAAAGAAAAGAAAACACCCATCTCACATCCCCCGGCTACTCATCATCGACGATCCAATAAGTTCATATACACAAACCAACATCATAGTTATATGCAACCCCCACCAATCGACGTTTAGCGATTAGCGGACGTTTCGAAACACATATATCATTACAGATAATAACTGATACTAAACGACACTAAAACTATGACTTCGAAGCACTCCGAGATTGCCGCAGTAAAAAGTAATTTGTGCTGTCAAAATTGGCAAAATCTAGCAACATCTGAAACACTAAATCCAAGAGACAAGAACACAGAACAAGATTCGACGCAATCCCACACTTTTGGACCGGTGAGCTCGGAAATATAGGGGCTGTGGCCGTCCATATTCACGTGGAATTGTCTCTTTTTTGTTGTGTGTTCATTTCACAAGTAAAGGAGCACTCTGCAATTACTTAAAAAAAATTTGAGGCTCTGTAAAAATCGACAGAAACTTGGATTCATGTTTCGTAGTTTCGGAGTTATTTCGGTTTCGTAATTTCAAACTTCGATTAATCGGTTTGCTAGGGTTTAATTAGGCTCTGATACCAGTGTAAGTCTATGTAGCATACCCCACGTGTTCGTGGGGAGGCGGAATACATCAAAAACAATTTTTCTCACCTCAAAAGATCATGTTTAGCTTTGAAACATAGACTTTATCCACTTTAGGATCTTGATTAAACCTTAAATAACAAAATTAAACAACAAGAGGGCGTTAACTTCTCGATTAAAAGTATTATACCCTCGTGTCAAGTCCTTCGGGTCTTCAAGTGGTTCTTTGCTCCTTGGTTCAAGCTTCTTCTTGATCTCCTTTTTTTGGCTCCTCGAAAGCATCAAATGAATTCAGTTTCCGGTCTTCTTTGTGTCGAAGAAAGATTCACCCGAGGGCCTATGGTCAAGCTCCAACCTCAAATGAGGTAATTTAGTGATCCAACTTGCTATGGAAGACTACTAAGTAGAAGTAGAGAAGACATATATTGGATTAATTTGTCTTAATGCTCATTGATTCACAACTCATGTGATGGGATGAGCTTGAGGGAGGAGGAGAGAAAACTTAGGAGAGAGAATGATATCATGAGAATGATGTTGAGAAATGGATGTGAGAATGGCTAAGTCTTTTTCCAATAATTCAAGCTTGGAATAAAATATTCACAAAAAATGCAACCATACTTGAATAGGAAACCCAAATGAATAAACAATATATAAAGCCATGCTTGCAACTAATTCCTCAAATATCTTCTAATTTCCACCTCATTAACCTTTTTATCAAAAAAAGGATAAATCTATAATGAGGTGTCTCCTTCTAGAAGCTCATTCTTGTAAAATTACAAGAATGCCCTCACCGTATATACATACCTGTATCCGTATTCCGAAAAATGGCAAGTATAATCCAATAGTATAATACTAGGATCATGCTTAAACCAAAGCCCACTAGTATTATCTATCCGAACATCATTCTTGTAGGCAGTACACGTATGCGATCAAAAACCTACCGTAAGACCATACAGCCTCTACATCGTCTCTCCTGATCCAGGGAAACCCTCTTTGTGGGACTCTAAAGACTCGAAAGTACGCTGGAAGTGGGTTTAACCATAAGTCCGTCAGTGGCACTAGCTGTACATAACATCAACCCAGGTACATGTCGAAAGGGAGGACGATGAGCGAACTCGTCCGAAACCCCTACTGAGCCTGTCCGTGACAATATCCATGCAGTCCGGTCTGTTCGTCTGAGAGTATCGCATGTAAGGTCTGGGGGGTGGAAAATGTCAAACCCCTAATAACAGTACAAGTCGTGTTAGTGTGGCTCAAGACCATCCGAGAATCTACTGGTCCGTCCACCAGTAATTCTCAATCAGCCCTGGCCAGGGACTTATAGTAATGACCAATCGATCACTGTGCGATATCGACTCCCTATACTGGGAAAGATGAATCCCAAACAGTTGCTCACTGCCTCCATGTGGCTCGGGACTGTACTGTCACGACCCGAAATATTAGCTCATGACCAGCACTTGAATCACGCAACGTCTAAAGGCGTAACGGAATTCAAGTATGCTGAAACCCAGAAATCTAAACCTTTTAGAAAGATAAAGGAGGTGAGGTTTTCGAAATAAAGGTATATGAAATCAAGTTTTCTTAATGCATAGAAAAGGAACATGAATGAAGCAAGTGAAATTACTAGTTTAGAAACATGTTTCGTCTTTTAAAAATTTTGGCAGCACCTCCTTTGTATATTTTGATCCAAAACCACAAATACATAATAAGAATAATGGCATCCCTAAGTGGGAGCTAGCTCTTCACCAAACGGCGGATCACAACCACGCAAGACAATATATATAAGTATACGACGCCCAACAGCGAAGTTCACCACAAAAGATAAAGAAAAGCAAGACATATAAATCACAAGTAGCGGAAAACCCCTCGCTCTAAGTCTCGCAACCACAATCCCACTAAGTCTCATTACCTATACAATTTACAAGTTTTGATCGATGGAGTTGCTAGATACAATATGGAATATAAATACAAGAGTGGGTACGATACATGGTCCCACCTATCAAAGCAAAACACCCAAATGAAGCTGTGTGCCAGCGATGCCGCTACTGATCCAAGCGGTCGACCTGCAAGAACTGTGGCACAACGGGGGTGAGTTGCCAACTCGTGAGTAGAAAAATATCAACAGATAGAAATCGAATAAACAACGACTCCTAGGTCAACTATATCAAACAGGTAATACTATGATATCTAGGGTGACCAGGTCTGTATATGTGCCAAAGAGGTAGCCAATGTCTATAAGCATGTGTATAATATCCAACAGTATAGTCAATGCATGTATGCAAGTGGGTCTCGTCCGCCCATATAATCAAAGTATGTATGCATGTGGATCTCTTCCACCCATATAATCAATGTATGTATGCATGTGGATCTCGTCCACGTGTCAACCACTGACACAACATCATGCATGTAAATATCATAAAAGCATATGCATGAAAATGTGAGGATATAAATCAACATGTGTCCCTCGCGACACCTCAACATCATGGAACCTGAGTGTCCAGCATCGACACTCGAAACATCATGAAAACCGTGTCCAGTATCGACATGTAAATCCTCATATATCTCAGGCGCTGCATCCTCAGATCGGCCCTCAGGCACCCCACACCCTGGTCGGACCTCATATCCATCTCGCTACTCTGGTCGGTATCCTCCGGATAACCGCCGAGTCTAAATACTATCACCGGTAGGTAGTGCCCCCTGCTAGGCTCACCGTCTAACATAGACGAGTCTTCTTGCCCCGGGATACCTCACCGGGTCCACCATGTACCCGCAGACGGTTCCTACCGCTCCTCGAATCGGGTTTCACATGCCACTCTCAGAACCGAGAAAACACATGGTGGACGCACTGAAATATCATATCAAGAGAAACCGGGTTTTTAAAACAATACATGCTTTCTTTTGAAATAGCCACAGTTCTCAAATCTAGAAATCTCATGAAAATAGCATATTTCAATGCGTAAAAACGTAAAGCATGATGTATGCGACATATAACAGAAATGTAAGCATATCAATATATCATGCAACATGGAACAGTGATATGACATATTAAGGGAAACCCGCTCTTTTAAATGATTCCATTTTTCAAAATTTATCCTGCGGTTCCCAATCTCCCAATAAAATCAGTTATCTATGTAGGTACAATATATATGCGCAAGTATAGATGCACCAATGTATGTGTGCACCAATATGGATGTACAAATGTGTATATCCGCAAGTATGAATATATCAATGTATATGTGTGCCAATGTGGATATACAAGTGTATGTGCGCAAGTATGAATATATCAATGTATATGTGCACCAATGTGGATATACAATGTGTATGTGCGCAAGTATGAATATATCAATGTATATGTGCACCAATGTGGATATAGAATGTGTATGTGTGCAAGTATGAATATATCAATGTATATGTGCACCAATGTGGATATACAATGTGTATGTGCGCAAGTATGAATATATTAATGTATAT
Source organism: Agapanthus africanus (assembly GCA_030015575.1). NCBI lineage: Eukaryota > Viridiplantae > Streptophyta > Magnoliopsida > Asparagales > Amaryllidaceae > Agapanthus > Agapanthus africanus. The sequence continues at coordinate 495,984,379 of JASDDO010000014.1, forward strand.
GTGCACCAAATGTGGATATACAGTGTGTATGTCATGATGCAGCAAACCTACTGTGTAGTGACATGGCAATTATCGATGATGAAGTGTGTGAGCCGGTAAATCTGTGTGCGTGTAACATACGCATCATCGATAATGGTGCAAGTTTACTAGCACAGGTATAAGCAATGCAATGGAAATAATATGAATGCAGCATAAGGTAAATCATATGCAAATGATGACGGATATACGTATCTAATATGACCGAGTCGGGGAGATCTATCAATCGGCATCTAGTCGAACAACATCGCGTACTTTATAATCCATCGTACGACAACTTCTAGTCAAGGGTAAGGATCAATCATCAAGTCAAGTCATCACGCACGGAAAATCATCGTACGGCGGCATTAAGCTAATAGGGATCCTATCATCCTATAAGACAAATGAGTGTACGGCCTAATATCACGTACGACCTATCATCCATGATTCACAACATTCTATATATGTATATATATCTTTGTACCTATGTCCCGGTTCACATCCGCAATAATCTCATATGAGGGGACCGGCAGGGTATAAATCATCTCGATCGACTCGCATCCGTATACCAACATATCATCAGATCATAATATCATAATATCATAATATCATCATATTATCATATCCGTCTTATGTTCCTTCATCGCATTTATATCACACATCAAATCGAATTTGCATAAACATTCTATCTCAACTATGTATAAGTATCTAATCTAACATACACACCCGAACCATACAATCAGATTTTTAAATGAGTGAATCGTAGTTTTGAAACTAGGGGTTATGGTGTTTTTAAGAAAGAGATATTATTTGAAAATCCATAACATCCCTCAAGGTATATATTTAAAAGGTAAATACTGTTCTTCGGTTTAGAAAAAGGTATGGTTCGGATGACGCCTCTAACGACTATCTAGTACTACAGTACCCTAAACGGCAATATCGCTAAACGTCATCCTATGATAGTAGTAACATATCACTTCTAACTATCCTATAGTTTCTAATATGGTTTCATAGCTATCTCATTCTAACCCTAGTTTTCTAATCTAGGTTTCCTAACCATATTCTATAAATCAGTTTTCCATCAAAACTTTGCGGGGGTGCTATACGCCATCCACCCGAATTCCCCCGTGGATATAGATCCACTCACCTGGTCTTCGCTCGCCGAAATCGATGACGCCATGCTCCTTTGCCTCGGAATCCACGTGAAGGTACCTATAATAATCAACAGTCGCAATGCGTATTAAAATCGAATCCGGAAAACCGATACGGCGCACGGTGCGCTCATAGGTTAGAACCTATGGCCTACACGTGCAAAAACAATCAAACAACCCTTGTTGTCGATGTATAAACATCCAACAACCCAATACAAATCCAAATATCAAGAATTAACATTTCAAAATACGGAAATCATAGCCAAAAACACCCCAATGTGCTCCCAGATTTTACTCTAGGCCAAATTGGTCAATTCTGCATACATTGAGGGTCTAATTTACATCTAAAGGGACCCCAGAACAAATACGGATCAATTCTAACCAACCCTGGCTGCAAATTGCAGCCAGATTGAATAAATCTGTGGCCCAGGAGCAGGGGTTAGGGCTCAAGTCTTGGTGGTAGCTTCCTAGGTTCCTGCACGACTCCCAGTAATTGCAAAATCATTTCTAGTGTCCCCGGGTTGCTCCAGATTCCAAAATACCCCCACAATTCACACATTTATCCGTTGTCGGGGTTCCTAAGTCCATGTTTTGGGGTTTCTATGCTCTGGTCCAGGTCATGAATCATCTCAAAAGTCCTATTGACAGCCACAACATCACCAATTTCCCAAACCCTTCTCTTGGGATTTTCGAAGTTCACAATCCATTATTAAACGATGTCTAAACTTAACAAAAAGCTAGGAATTCAAAACTACTCTAAAAGAAAAGAGATATACCTCATGTTACTCCCAAACAAAACCCTAGAATCCCTAAGTTGTCAAAATCCGACTTTTCTTGGTTTATAGCGATGAGGGTGAGGAAGTGATCATTTTTTTGTGAAAGGGCATAGGGTTTTGGCAAGGTTTTTGGGGTGGATCAAGAGGGTAGAATATGGAGGGATATGGAGTTGAGGGAGATGAAGAGGGAAAGAAAATGATGGGGGAAGTGGTCAAGGCAGCATCCCCCTTCTCTCTCTCACTATAATTCTCACCCACTCCCTTTCCATGTCATCATTTTGTCTCTTTTCTCTCTCCTCACTCATCATGACACCTTTTCTCTCTCCTTTCTCACCAAAACACATACACCCAAATAAAACAACACCATGAAATAACATGTAACATGTCATGGTGCACTAGCCATGAAAAGCTGTAGAAATACGGATTTGGCTTAATTGCGATTAGCAGTGCACTAATCGGGTTTTTATCAAAATTGCATATAATAAATTTTAAAATTACCAAATCCTTTAAATACATTTTTAAATGCATAAATCATTTTAATTTCTATTTATTTCATAATTATCGTTATATATTTATACCCTTTTTCGAAAACTCCAATTTCGCAAATCGGGCAGTTTTCGGGAAATTTTTTATTTTAATATTAAATTCCAAAAATAATATTTTATATTTTCTGAAATGTTACATGTACCCAACTAAAACCTGTTTGCACGATTCTTTTGAGCCGTGGTAGGGTAATAATCAGAGCACAGTGGGAACTCACACGAGACAAATGACGACCTCAGGTCGACAGACTATCTGCATACATGTCACCAGAGAACTGCTATCTGACGCTAGGTATAATACCAGCTAGTCAGTCCTCGGCGAGTCATGTACGGTGAACTCACACCCAGTGAGTATCTGTATATAATCTTAGGTGCACATTACCAATGGTTTAGGGCGAATCTATCGCCCCTCGTCAGGGTCTAGATATGTATACACTAGTCTACTCTTGAGTATCGATGCCCAGTCTCAATACTCCTACGACCCGGGACATTTAAGGATATGCCTATTGACCACCCATCTCCCACAAGTATGACTGGTATCACAACGCTGGTAGTCAGGAAAATATCCTACGGGCTTTACCAACATGTAAACAATATATGAAATACAAAGTAAAATATATCACATTTTAAGATAAAGACAAACCAAATAGCGTACTAACATATCGAGCAAGATTGTCCTGTACATATATATCCCTAGCATTCTATACAATGAAGGCCTCTAGAGCATATATATCCAACACCACATTCAGGACTTATTATGACATCCTCTGTTCATATAGTTGTTGCATCCTGATGTTGTACCTTGCTCATGATTATGTTGCATTCACACTGTTATACATATGCTATCATAACCTCACATTAGGAAATTGTTAGTTGTATGTATTCCCTAGAGGCCAGTATTGTACAGATGATGTATATTATATTGGATGCTTGGACATATATAGAGATGACTTTCTTGCTCGATATGATAGTATGCTATCTGGTTGCTCTTTATCTTAACATGTATACTTGTCTCTTTATACTGTCTTATAGTTACATGTTGGTAAAGCCCTTAGGATGTGTACTTGACTACCTGGACTATGATGCGGATCATACTAGTAGGGACATGGTAGTCCATAAGTACATCCTTTAAGGTCCCTAGTCGTGGGTGTATCGAGAAGGGGCATCGATATACCAGTGTAGACTAGCGTATACGCTTCTCGACCCATGAGATGGGCGATGGATGATCCCATATCCATTGGTGTTTGACATCAGAGATGGTATACGGGTGCTCAGTGGAGACTGGGTACACTGGACGGACTCGCCGAGAACTCCCAGATGGTATTATACCTCACATCAGATGGCAGTTCTCAGGTGACACTTGTGCAGGCTAGTCTGTAGACCCGAAATCGTCATAGAGTCTTGTGTGATTCCCACTGTGCTTTGATTTCCACCTTACCACGTCCATGAGGACGTGCAAAACGGTGGTTTTTGGGTACAGTCCCAAGTCACATGGAGGCAATGAGCGATAGGAGGGGTTTCGTCTCTCCCGGTATTGGGGGTTGATGTTGCACTGTGCTCGATTGGCCGTAACAGGGAAGTCCCTGGCCAGGGCTGATTAGAGATTTACTGGTAAGTGTTACTAGTAGTTTCTCGACCCTTTATGAGCTTCACATCGGCATGACTTATCGGTTATTGGGGTCTGACATTTACCACCCCTAGACTTGATATGCGACATATCAGACGAGGAGACCGGACTGCACGGGTAGTGTTGCCGGTTGGCTCGACGGGAGTTGTAGCAGGTTCATTTGTTTTCTTCTGATCGCTCAATACCCGGGTGGCCTTTACGTTTAGCTGACCGCTTGCGGCTTGGGGGTGCTTGATATGATCATCACCCACTGCCGGCGTATTGACGAGTCTTAGAGTCCCACAAAGGAGTTACCTAGTCCAGGCGAAACGTTGTGGTGCGCGTATGCGATATGCGCAAGGACCCGGTTAAAATGCGCGTATGAGATACCGTATATTAATCGGGCAGCTAGCTTTTGGTTGGGTTGTATGTGATATGGCCGGACTGATAAATCAAGTGTTGATTTATCATTTAACCATTAGTTTCTCACTAGAAATCCTTTCTTGCATTTTTGGGATGTATGGATGCATGTATGTATTCTTTCCTGTTTCATGCACATATGGATGTGCATGCACACATACATACATACATCATCCTTCATGGTTGTATATACAAAGAAAATGGTGGCAATATAAGACTCACACCATGGTTTTATATATATGAATTATTATTGCATTTGATTTAAAACAAAAAGAAAAAGGAATGGATAATTCATAGTTTCTTTCTACACTCTTCTTTGACCTAACCATACTCACCCACCATTTAACCATGGATTAACTTTCCTTTTGGGTTTTAACTCAAGTTCAATAATATATATTTATTGTTTAACCATGGTTTGAGATGAGAGAAGAAAAATATATAAAGATATATTTTTCTATTTTCTTATAAGAGTTTATCTTTTCTCTTATTCTAAAAGCCATCATCTTTTTCCTCCTTATTTCCTTTGCTCTCTAGATTTCTCTAGTAGGCAAAATACTTAACAAGATAGGATTTTGAAGTAAGAAAGGCCACCACAACATCATTCTACACAAGTCTTGCCCACTTGTTTAGAGTGTTAGCTTCCATTTTCATTCTTGATCTTGTGAAGTTGCTAGCTTGGATCAAGCAGACTCCGGGTGGATCATCGTGGACCTAGAGGAGTTCAAGCGGACCTTTTCTAAATCCCATGTATCCGAGGAGTCTAGCGTAGGGAGATACAATGGTTGTACTCTCAAAACCCTAGCTTTTCTTACTTGAGATGATGTGTTATTTTAGAAACCCTAATTTTTCTAGGAACGATCCTTTGTGTGTTCACTTAGCACCCTAAAATTTTAATCTTTGGTACATGTGATGCTTCCAAACCCTTCATGAGGTGCTAGGTAAACCCTTCATTGGTATCAGAGCCGCCGTAGAACATTAGGCGACACTTTTACGAAGTAAAAACTCCGATCGAACCAAAATACGTATTCTTTGCACCCTCTCTGGACATTTTTCCAAAACTGCTTATTTTCAGAATTAAAAATATGTAAAAAATACAGCAGGGAATTCTAAGACACACCGTAAAAAACAAAATCCTAATACCAAAATTCCACCGCGGAACCGCGGCCTAAGCTTGCTTGGGCCGCGGCTCCGCGGCCGTACAGAGCCATTAAGGCTTCATTTTTGTACAGTGTGCTTCTTGTCTGCATGTAGATATTTTTAGGTATTTTTAATCTGAATTTAGTATTGTATATTCTGGAGATGGTTTTGGACTCGACGATTCGATCAGAATTTTGATTTCGTGTTTCTTTCCGGGTAAATTAGAAAGTCTTGAAGTGTTCGAACGAGTATCATTTGCTCACTTTTCACGGGGTTTAAATATTTTGGAGATACGTGCAAGTATTGTGGTGGACCCTCTAGAAGACAACAAACCTTAACTCGATTATGTGACCGTCTTGAACTGCCCTTTGAACCTTAGGGTTTGGAGCAGTACGGCGTGCCACATGTGAGGCGTTGGCTTGACCCTTTTACGGCTGGACCGCTACTACTGTGTCATACTCTGGGTTTTTTGAACTCCACTCAAGTGTTGAGCTTTAGGGAATCTTGGGTATTTGATCGTTCATTCGAAAACTTTAATACTGTTTATTTATCTGGAATGTGATGCAATGTGTGGAATTCATATTACTAGACATGAAATACGAAGTATGTGATATTTCCCATTTACGATGCCTAAAGAGAATGTGGATTCCAGATATTGCAGTTTTACACTTTCTTTTCTGTGACCGTAAGTGTAGTATGTCGATATCGTCGGTTTCGTTGCTATACATCAACGACAATTGGGGTATGCATACTTACTTATGTTGATGATATGAGATATTATGTGTTGCTGAGATATGATGTGCCGGATTGTCGCGATTGAATAGCCTGGGGGTTTTATGTGAGATAAGAGTTTTATATTTTCATTCATGTAAATTCAAATGTATTGTAATATTCTTTTATTTGGGGCACTTCTGGGTTGAGGTCAATGCCACCAGTGTTGTATATTATTTACTTTTCCGCATTAGGATGGACGCAAGGAGGGGAGCACAGGTGACCGGGTTCTAGGGTTCAGTGGGAGGCCATCTCGAGGAGTCGAGACCGGGTCTCCTAAACTCCAGAATTGGTAGGGTCGCTTGCCGCTAGCGTAGGGGTCCAGGGTGTGGGCTTGGCTATTCATCGCGACTGTGGAATCCGTATTTTCTATTGTTGGCTAAATACTAAATGCGGACGTCCTAGTATATCCCACATTATATCTATGTTTCTGCTGCGATATCTGTGATGTGATCAAAAGATATGTTCTATGATAAATACTGTATATAATATATATGATATATTATATAGGCGTTACTTATGTTTTACACCCGCGCTAGCCCTGCCCTGCTCTGCCGTTAGTTACCTAACCTAACGGTGCACGAGGGGACATCGAGGCAAATGCGGATGGCATAAGTGTACGTCGTATTTATCTGTGATGTTTAGGTGACTTAAATGATGGGACTTCATTAATGTGATTAATGAAAGAAAAGAAACCTAAAAGATGTTGTAGAATCAAATTTTAATAAAAAAAGGGTAGCTACAGTTTTGCTTTGCATAGCGGTATATATGATATACCCTGCACCTTATTCGATGAGGAAAGAGCCGAGATCCCTTCACCGGGAGTGACCTCTTTAGCAAAACCGGCAGATGCTACAAAACTCGGTTTGGTTTTTGATTGCTTTTGGAGGTTTGCTTTGCACAGTGATATATATGATATATCCCGCACCTTATTCGATGAGGAAAGAGCCGAGATCCCTTCACCGGGAGTGACCTCTTTAGCAAAACTAATAAAAGCCTCAAAATCACTCCATTTCAAAATTCACATGATTCTACAACGATATCAAGTTCATTACGCAATAGGTTTTTAGAAAAACCTGTCGTAGCCCTCCGTCATTTCAGATAAGTTGTATATAGTATTCGTGCTACATTTGTTGGCTTTCGTCAAGGTGTAGTGAGCGGTAGCTATATGCTGCTTATCTGCTGCATATGATGCGACTGGATTAAGGTAGTCGTACGGCTTTGTTGGCTTTCGTCAAGGGTCGTGCGGGTGGGTTTAATTCAATCAAGAAATGTACGGGTTGAACTTGACTAACGGGCTATGGTTTGTTGGCATTCGTCAAGGTCATAGCACGTTAGGGGCAAAATATTATCGGGAATTTCAAGTGTTGAAATTTGCAATGAGATTGCATACCTTCTATGAGATAGTTGAATCCTGATACCCACTGCGAGTAATTGTTACTCCCGGGAGAGTTTTACACAGGGCAATTAGCCGATCAAGTAGGTGTCTAGATAGGTGTCAACGGGGTTACGCCTTTGGGAAAAAGAGGTTTACTTTAATTAGGTCCGTGCGAAAGCACGGGAAACCTCCCTCAAAGTACCGACACTGGCCTGGCTGAAAGATTGGCGAAGTTGTAGGGTGTAATTAATCCCGGCTAGTCTTTCCATTTAGGGTTTGAAGGAAGATTTGATAAAAACAGTGGGAGCCATCCTGATTAGATAAGATAATAACCAATTTGATCTTGCAAGAGCATACGCTAAAGTGTTTTTCTTCTCTCTCTCTCTAGGTAGCGACCATGTCATGCCTTAATCAAGATAATAATATGGATGTATTGACCGAACCCGCATGTTATACTGTGCTGGGGAACGTTGGTTCCGTTTTTTCTTATAAGAGTTATAGGATTGAACAGGACATAGGGGAATACCAGGATTCCCATGCCACCCGAATGAAGAAAGTACATGATGATGCATTTTCTTCGGGTGTGTTCGTTATAGAGAACTGTTTCTCCATTTGCCCTACGTCCTGGATATTAGATACCGGGTCAGGACCCTATATATGTAATCAGTTACATGGGCTTAAGAAAGGTAGAGAACTTGGAGAAGGTGATAAAGACATAAGGGTTGGAAATGGTGCAATTGTTGCTGCTAAAACCGTCGGGGAATATCACCTTGTACTGCCAACTTGTAATACATTGATTCTGAACGAATGCTATTACATGCCGAACCTGATATGCAACATTATATCGGTTTCTTTGTTGAGTAAAGAGGGATATAATTTTGTATTACAGGATAATGTTATGATCATTTTCCTTAACCAAAAGTTGGTTGGATCAGGCACGTTGTGCAATGGCATTTATGTTCTAAATCAATCAACAGTTCTGAGCATAACAAACACACACAAGTGGAAGAGTTCAGAACTGAACGAATCCTTCTTGTGGCATTGTAGACTAGGTCACATCAATGCGACACGACTAGCTAAGTTGCATAAGGATGGATATTTGAAACCGTTCGAATTTTCATCTTATGACACTTGCCAGTCATGTCTCAAAGGCAAGATGACCAAAACTCCGTTTACGGGACACGGAGAAAGAGTTACCGAACTCTTGGAACTGATACATAGTGATGTATGCGGTCCCATGTCTACATATGCCAGTGATGGTTCTTTGTACTTCATTACATTCACTGACGATCTCTCAAGATACGGACACGTGTTCTTGATAAGACACAAGTCTCAAGCTTTTGAGAAATTTAGAGAATATAAACAAGAAGTCGAGAACCAAACCGGAAAAAGTATTAAAATCCTACGATCTGATCAAGGAGGTGAATACTTGAGCAATGAATTCCTGGACTTCCTAAAAGAGAATGGGATTCTCTCTCAGCCGACTCCTCCATATACACCACAGCACAACGGTGTATCGGAACAGATGAACCGCACCTTATTAGATATGGTGCGCTCTATGATGAGCACAGCTGAGTTACCTATTTCCTTCTGGGGGTATGCGCTAGAGACGGTCATACATCTACTGAATATGGTCCCCACCAAATCTGTGCCTACCACTCCATATGAGATATGGAAAGGGAAGAGGCCATGTCTTAACTATGTTAAGATATGGGGTTGTCCAGCCTATGTCAAACGACAAAATCCGGACAAACTCGAGGCACGGTCTGTTCTATGAAAATTTGTAGGATATCCCAAGAATTCACAAGGGTATATCTTCTACCACACTGAGGAACAAAGAGTATTTGTTTCTCGGCATGCCACCTTTTTAGAAAAGGAATTTCTTGCAAAAGAGATTAGTGGACATGAGGTAGAACTGGAAGAGGTTCCAGCTACAAAAGCTGCAACAGAAGATCTGGTGGAACCAGAGGATTCCGTAGTTCCCGATGAACCCAAACCACTCCGCCGATCTAGTAGGGTTTCTCACCCACCTGAGAGATACTACGGTTTTCTCATGGATGGTGGGAGAGAGGATTGCATCATGGAGGATGATGACCCAACTAGCTTCGAGCAGGCCATCACGAGTGGGGACTCAGTGAAATGGCTGGATGCAATGCGGTCCGAGATGGAGTCCATGTACACAAACAAAGTATGGACTTTGGAAGTTGCTCCTGAAGGGGTAAAACCTATTGGGAGCAAGTGGATCTTCAAGAAAAAACTGTGTGTAGATAGGAAAGTGGAGACTTTCAAAGCTAGACTTTTTGCAAAAGGTTTTCGTCAAAGACCAGGTGTGGACTATGACGAAACCTTTTCTCCAGTGGCTATGCTTAAATCCATCCGGATCATGCTTTCCATCGCTGCATATCATGATTACGAAATCTGGCAAATGGATGTTAAGACCGCCTTTCTAAACGGTGATTTAGAAGAGTGCGTGTACATGACTCAGCTAGAGGGCTTCGTAGATAGTGGGAGCAGCGGGAAGGTGTGCAAGCTGCTTAAATCCATTTATGGATTAAAGCAAGCATCGCGGAGCTGGAACATCTGTTTTGACATCGTTATCAAAGAGTTTGATTTCGTCAAAAACATAGATGAACCTTGTATCTACAAGAAGGTGGCAGAGAGTAAGGTTGTCTTCCTCGTATTGAACGTGGACGACATACTCTTGATAGGAAATGACATTCCTATGCTGCAATCGGTCAAGCTCTTCTTATCACAAAGATTCTCAATGAAAGATCTTGGTGATGCCTCCTGCATATTGGGAATTAGGATCTATAGAGATAGATCCAAAAGGATATTGGGATTGTCCCAATCCAGGTACATTGAAACCATACTAAAGAGGTTTAGTATGGAAGAATCCAAGCGTGGGAACTAACCCATGATCTCTGGAGTCACTCTCTCCAAAGAGATGTCTCCCAAGACTGATTTGGAGAGAGCTCGCATGCAAGGGATACCCTATGCTTCGGCTGTAGGCTCTATCATGTACGTGATGCTATGTACCAGACCCGATGTAGCATACTCACTAAGTGTAGTGAGTAGGTATCAAGCTGATCCTGGAGAGAGTCACTGGACAGCTGTGAAGAGCATTCTCAAGTACTTATGAAGGACTAAAGAGATGCTCTTGGTGTATGGTAACGGAGAACTCCAAGTGGAGTCCTTTACCGATTCGAGCTTCCAGAGTGATAAGGACGACTCTAAGTCGCAGTCGGGATTTGTCTTTACCCTTTAAGGAGGGGCGGTTAGCTGGAAGAGTTCCAAGCAGGAAACCGTGGCAGACTCGACGATGGAGGCTGAATACATTGCTGCCAACGATGCTGCCAAAGAGGCTGTCTGGATCAAGAAGTTCGTTACTGAACTTGGAGTGGTTCCATCCATTGAGCATCCAATACCTTTGTATTGTGATAACAATGGAGCGGTCGCTTTGGCCAAAGAACCCAGGTCCCATCAGCGATCCAGGCATATTCTGAGGCGGTATCACCTGATCCGGGAGATAGTTGATCGCCGGGAGATCGAGGTCAGGAGGGTTGACACGAAGAATAACACAGCGGATCCACTCACGAAGGCTATTCCCCAAATACAGTTTGAGAGACTCTTCGGGATGCTCGGTATGCGATACTACAGCACCTGGCCCTAGTGCAAGTGGGAGATTGTTAGTTGTATGTATGCCCTAGAGGCCAGTATTGTACAGATGATGTATATTATATTGGATGCTTGGACATATATAGAGATGACTTTCTTGCTCGATATGATAGTATGCTATCTGGTTGCTCTTTATCTTAACATGTATACTTGTCTCTTTATACTGTCTTATAGTTACATGTTGGTAAAGCCCTTAGGATGTGTACTTGACTACCTAGACTATGATGCGGATCATACTGGTGGGGACATGGTAGTCCATAAGCACATCCTTCAAGGTCCCTAGTCGTGGGTGTATCGAGATGGGGCATCGATATACCAGTGTAGACTAGCGTATACGCTTCTCGACCCATGAGATGGGCGATGGATGATCCCATATCCATTGGTGTTTGACATCAGAGATGGTATACGGGTTCTCAGTGGAGACTGGGTACACTGGACGGACTCGCCGAGAACACCCAGATGGTATTATACCTCACGTCAGATGGCGGTTCTCAGGTGACACTTGTGCAGGCTAGTCTGTAGACCCGAAATCGTCATAGAGTCTTGTGTGATTCCCACTGTGCTTTGATTTCCACCTTACCACGTCCATGAGGACGTGAAAAACGGTGGTTTTTGGGTACAGTCCCGAGTCACATGGAGGCAATGAGCGATAGGAGGGGTTTTGTCTCTCCCGGTATTGGGGTTGATGTTGCACTGTGCTCGATTGGCCATAACAGGGAAGTCCCTGGCCAGGGCTGATTAGAGATTTACTGGTAAGTGTTACCAGTAGTTTCTCGACCCGTTATGAGCCTCACATCGGCACAACTTATCAGTTATTGGGGTCTGACATTTACCACCCCTAGACTTGATATGCGACATATCAGACGAGGAGACCGGACTGCACGGGTAGTGTTGCCGGTTGGCTCGACGGGAGTTGTAGCAGGTTCATTTGTTTTCTTCTGATCGCTCAATACCCGGGTGGCCTTTACGTTTAGCTGACCGCTTGCGGCTTGGGGGTGCTTGATATGATCATCACCCACTGCCGGCGTATTGACGAGTCTTAGAGTCCCACAAAGGAGTTACCTAGTCCAGGCGAAACGTTGTGGTGCGCGTATGCGATATGCGCAAGGACCCGGTTAAAATGCGCGTATGAGATACCGTATATTAATCGGGCAGCTAGCTTTTGGTTGGGTTGTATGTGATATGGCCGGACTGATAAATCAAGTGTTGATTTATCATTTAACCATTAGTTTCTCACTAGAAATCCTTTCTTGCATTTTTGGGATGTATGGATGCATCTATGTATTCTTTCCTGTTTCATGCACATATGGATGTGCATGCACACATACATACATACATCATCCTTCATGGTTGTATGTACAAAGAAAATGGTGGAAATATAAGACTCACACCATGGTTTTATATATATGAATTATTATTGCATTTGATTTAAAACAAAATGAAAAAGGAATGGATAATTCATGGTTTCTTTCTACACTCTTCTTTGACCTAACCATGCTCACCCACCATTTAACCATGGATTAACTTTCCTTTTGGGTTTTAACTCAAGTTCAATAATATATATTTATTGTTTAACCATGGTTTGAGATGAGAGAAGAAAAATATACCAAGATATATTTTTCTATTTTCATATAAGAGTTTATCTTTTCTCTTATTCTAAAATCCATCATCTTCTTCCTCCTTATTTCCTTTGCTCTCTAGATTTCTCTAGTAGGCAAAATACTTAACAAGATAGGATTTTGAAGTAAGAAAGGCCACCACAACATCATTCAACACAAGTCTTGCCCACTTGTTTAGAGTGTTAGCTTCCATTTTCATTCTTGATCTTGTGAAGTTGCTAGCTTGGATCAAGCGGACTCCGGGTGGATGATCGTGGACCTAGAGGAGTTCAAGCGGACCTTTTCCAAACCCCAAGTAGCCGAGGAGTCTAGCGTAGGGAGCTACAAAGGTTGCACTCTCAAAACCCTAGCTTTTCTTACTTGAGATGATGTGTTATTTTAGAAGCCCTAATTTTTCTAGGAACGATCCTTTGTGTGTTCACTTAGCACCCTAAAATTTTAATCTTTGGTACATGTGATGCTTCCAAACCCTTCATGAGGTGCTAGGTATACCCTTCAGAAATTGTCACTATTTCATGCATGCTTTCGATTACTACGTATGGTGTTATCTACTACTCACGAGCTGGCAACTCACCCCCGTTGTGCCACAGTGTCTTGCAGGGCTGATCCTCTGTGTAGTCACGGCAGGGCACTATACTTCTTCTATTTCTGCGGATACCGCTACTTATGGGCGTGATATATTTTGTTGGTGGGTGGCGAGTATTCATGTGTTTTCTACTTGTATCCTTATCCTTGTATCTAGTATATTCCATCTACCACATGTATGTATTGACTTAGAGACGAGACTGAGAGTTTGACATTTTTATTATATGTGACTCTTGTTGTCGTGCTCGTGTGAGCCGACTTTTGTGCTATGTTGCGATGTTGTTTTCTTTCTTATTCGTTTATTTTTTCGCCTTGGGCGTCAAATATCTGTTGTGGTTATGTTCCGCCTTTAGGCGTGAGATTGCTTCCAAAAGGGGATGTTTTTATATACTATTGTTTTTTATCCATTTTCGAATCAGTTTTTACAAAGGAAATGCTGTCGAAATTTTTTGTAACAACTTGAGATTTTAAAAAGGTTGATATTTTGAAACAAATGTTTTACCACTCTACTTCATTTCACGGTTTAGATTCTGGGTTTCGGCTTACTTGAATTACGTTACGCCTTTAGACGTTGCGTGATTGAAGTGCTGGTTGCGTTCTTAATTTGGGTCATGACAAAGTTGGCATCGGAGCGTTAGGTTTTACTTTTCGGAGTGTAGGATGACCCTTGGTATGATGGAGTAGGTGACGTGAGCAGAGTGACGTAGCGTTTGTATGTTCTACGGTATACTCACAACACGATACTCCGCCTAAGTGACCTTAGGATATATTTGTTTGTAATTCCTTCATTGATTCCATGTATCCTTTTGTTTCGATTTCTATGTTCTTATCGAATCTTGTTTCTTGTTGCATCCACTGTGCCGCCAATGACTACGAGGGCCCAGAGGGCTACCGCTAGTGATGAGGTCAAGGCGGGATCGTCTGAGACGAGGGCCGACCAGGGCGGTACGCTTACCCTTTAGGAGCAGATTGATCCACCTTCTCCAGGCTGGATTGCTAGGCTGGAGGCGAGTATTCAGGTCTTGCATCAGATGGATGGATCATTGGTTGAGACCAGCCGAGCACAGAGATCAGATGATGTTCCACCTACTACGGGAAACATGATTGCACCTACTGCTCAGAAAGTTGTACCTACCACTACCGAGACTATTGCCGTATCACTATCGGAGTTTATGAGGCTGAAGCCTCTGGTTTTCACTGGCACAGACGCAGTAGAAGACCCACAATCGTTCCGACAGGATGACCCGGATTTGTCATTCCCTGAAATGTTCCGATGCGAGATCGGTTGAGCTTACTAGTTTTTGTCTGGAGGGTCTTGCCCAGACTTGGTGCGAGTCTATTGAGAGAGGCCGAGCCGCAGGTCTTCCATCTATAACCTGGGATGAGTTCGCGGCGGTTTTTCTTTCTTGTTTCCTGCCGCAAAGCGTCAGAGATGCCCGAGCTCGTAGTATTGAGTCTTTGTGCCAGACTTCCGGTATGACAATGGACGAGTACGATATCCAGTTTACCGAGATGTCCATATATGATCCTTATTTGGTGGACACCGAAGAGAAGCGCGTTAAGAGATTCGTCTGAGGTCTTGATACGCAGTTGTTCCTCTCTATTGGCACCCAGCACTTTGACACCTATGTAGCAGCGATGGATGCGACCATGCTAGTGGAGGAGCGTATTGCCAAGACTACGGCTATTCCGGGACAGAAGTGGGTCCGTACTGGTGTATTAGCTTCTAGGCGGTTTGGCAGAGGTATGGCAGGCAGAGGCCGCGGCGGATTCTTTCTAGGCCATGGTGGTTGCAGAGGCTTAAGACGGGGCTAGTTATATAGCACTTACCTATAGGTTCAGCAGCCGTCGTCGGGATGTTTTCAGTGTGGGAGTCCGCATCACCGCTACATGTATTGTATGGAGAGACGACAGGACGAGGCAGCAGTTGCACAGGTCACCTTACCCCCTTCACCTCCTCCTCCGAGAGCATTGCCTCCTACACCCGTCGTTACTTCATGCCAGACCGATGCTTAGAGAGGCTGTGGTCATAGAGGTCTTATTCAGAGGGGACGAAGTATCAGATGCAGATGACAGGCTCGAGTTTTTGCTTTGTGATTGTTAGAGATTCTGCGTGTTCAAGTTTAGTTAATTACCGCAATCAAGACGGTTTCTCTTGTAGCTAGCCGGTTGAGTACGGGTCGTCCGCAGGGAGATGGGAATCTTTTTCTATGTGCTTTAACGAGTTAAGTCCAGTTTTCCAGATTTTGTTGTGATTAATTAAGTGTTAAAGTGATATGTAAAGAGAGCTTGTTAGGGTTAGGATTAGGTTAGTTTGAGTTAGGAGTCTCCTACATCTTTCGTTGCCCCTCTTAATATCGGTGTTACGGTAATCGGCAACAACGGGGATTAGCACGACTAGGAAGGAACTTGCGACTATAAGCTAGGCTTTCCAACGCATAAGTTCTTCCTTCTGGTGCTTGTCCGTCCGTTCTTGGCTCTTAGCCATAACCTCCGGTTAATTCAACCACAACCGGTCTCACTACGGAATCACCGCTATCATGTAGGATAGGGTGCCGTAAGGAGCGGATTGTGGTTCAATTAACGGGAGTCGAATTAAGCTGTTGGGCAAGGAAAGAGTGAGAGAGATTTCCTTCTCTCAAACTTCCCTTATCCTACCCTAACAAGTATGAAACTACTCACACATCATGATACGGAAAAATAAAACAAAACAAAAGAGGAAGATAGAAAGAAAGAGATTAGAAGATAACAACTAGCTATTTGCGACCTCACCTTGGCAAGGATCAAGCGTAAGCATCATGGTTGTGTTAAGGATAAAGAAAAAGAGCGAAGAAAGAAACAACAAGAAATAACAATAACTAGTTAACAAATGAAAATTACAACAATTAACAAGAAAATAAGGCAAGCAAAATAATAAACGGTTCTTCTTTATTCATCATTATTCACTCACAAGCTCACTACAAGATTTAATGGAGAAGAGATGAGAAGAGGAAGAAGAACATGTATTCTAAAACCTAGAGAAAAAAATACAAGATTATGGACCCCTTTCCTTCACAAAGTTCTGGGCTATTTATAGGCTGGAGAATGGAAATCTAGGGCAAAATCCTAGCTCTATACAAAAAGTCCAAACTACCCCTGAAATACGACCCTCTGACTCGCCAGTATGGCCGCGGATCCGCGACCTAAGCCTCCTTATGCCGGGGATCCGCCGCACTCTGGTGAAGTCAGGGCATGGGGTTCTTGGTACTTACCTGGCCTGCTGTCCCCTCTTGTCTGGTACATGTATTTTCTGAAAATACTTCCACATTTCTTCCAGAATTTCTGTTGAGGGAAAGGTGGACTTTGGACATGGATTTTCTTGAGCTCCGCGTAGATTTCATGGTATTGCTATTGTGCTTTGTGCATGAAGGTGAGAATTGATTTGCCATTTTGTCTTCTAAACTGGTGTGTGGCAACAGACGGATAAAGAGCGGAGACCCGTGTTTTATCTGTGGTTTGCAGGAACTCGGATTTTGTCGTATTTTTCTATGGATTTCACCGTTTAGAGCCGAGAACCTGTATCCTGCAATTGACTAGCAAACACGGCTCAAGAGTACCTACCGATATGCAAAGTGATAAAAATTGGGCGGTATAAAAATGCAAAAATCTGATATGAACACTTTGACTCCTCAGGATGCACAGGCATCGAATGTAGTTGTGACAGGTACTCTTTTAGTGTGTTCTTTCGATGCGCGCATATTGTTCGACCCCGGATCTACGCACTCCTATGTATCCACAAACTTCGTACCAAGGTTGGGCAGAGATTCGTCTTTGTTAGATGAGTCTCTCGTTGTGATTACACCCGTTGGAGAGTCTTTCACCGCTCGACATGTGTTTCGGTCGTGTACCATTCATATTGGGGATAGAGATTCTTCCATCGATTTGATCCTTCTCTATATGTTATACTTCGACATTCTCCTCGGCATGGACTGGTTAGCTAATTTCTATTCGTCCGTGGACTACCGTGAGAAGACGGCCAGGTTTTGTTTTCCAGGAGAGTCAGTTTTTGTTATGTAGGGGGACCGCAGTGCCGCCCCTCACAGTTTGATTTCATCCCTTTGCGCTAGTCGACTCTTGAGGAAAGGATGTCAGGGATTCTTAGCTTATATCCATGATATTGGAGCCACAGAGGATCCGTTGGATCAGGTTCCGATTATGAGAGAGTTCCCCGATGTATTTCCTGATGAGTTACCCAGATTGCCACCAGAGCACGATGTTGAGTTTTTCATCGACTTAATCCCCGGCACGGGGCCTATTTCTATACCACCTTATCGGATGGCCCCGGCGGAGCTTAAAGAGCTTAAGGATCAATTGCAAGATTTTCCTAACAAGGGACTTATTCGTCTGAGTGTGTCACCTTGGGGAGCTCCTGTCCTGTTCGTTAAGAAGAAAGACGGCAGTATGAGATTGTGTATCGACTATCGTCAATTACACCGAGTTACGGTGCGGAATTGGTATCCTTTAGCACGTAACGCCGATTTGTTCGATCGGCTCCAGGGAGCGGGAAACTTTTCAAAGATTGATTTACGATCAGGTTATCATCAGTTACGGGTCCGGGATGATGACATTCCGAAGACTGCTTTTCGGACGCGCTACGGGCATTACGAGTTCTTGGTGATGTCGTTCGGGCTCACCAATGCCCCGGCAGTGTTCATAGACTTGATGAACCGGATCTTTCGGCCGTTCCTCGACCAATTTATTATTGTATTCATTGACGAAATTCTCGTCTACTCCAGGAGTCGAGAAGAGCCTGAACAGCACTTGAGGATTACTTTGCAAACATTGAGAGAGCACCAGCTGTTTGCTGAATTCTCGAAGTGTGCTTTCTGGCTTGACAGTGTTGATTTCTTAGGTCATGTGATTACGAGAGACGGTATACGTGTAGACCCGAAGAAGATCGAGGCCGTACAGCATTGGCCCAGACCTATTTCCGTGACTGAGGTCCGTAGCTTCTTGGGCTTAGCCGGTTATTATAGCCGTTTCGTGCAGGATTTCTCTAGTATCGCTGCACCGTTGACCGGGCTGACCCGGAAGGGAGTTCCTTTTCTTTGGACCGAGCCATGTGAGTAGAGTTTCCAGTAGTTAAAGACTCGTTTGACGACAGCACCAGTTCTATCTTTTCCTTCAGGATCAGGCGGTTATGTTGTTTATTATGAAGTTTCTCGAGTGGGTCTAGCTTGTGTGTTGATGCAGCACGGCAGAGTCATCGCTTATACTTCTCGGCAGTTGAAGAAGCATGAGCAGAACTATCCCATTCACGATCTAGAGATGGCTGTTGTGGTCTTTGCGCTCATGATTTGGAGACATTACTTGTACGACGAGTCGTGTCAGATCTTTACGGACCATAAAAGCTTAAAGTACATCTTCCAACAGTGGGATTTGAATCTGAGGCAGTGTCGTTGGATGGAGCTTGTAAAGGGCTGTTAGTTATATGTATGCCCTAGAGGCCATTACTGTACATACGATGTATATTGTAGTGGATGCTAGGACATATATAGGGAGGACTTTCTTGCTCGACATGATAGTATGCTATCT
This sequence comes from Agapanthus africanus, assembly GCA_030015575.1. Classification (NCBI taxonomy): domain Eukaryota; kingdom Viridiplantae; phylum Streptophyta; class Magnoliopsida; order Asparagales; family Amaryllidaceae; genus Agapanthus; species Agapanthus africanus. The sequence goes on from JASDDO010000014.1 coordinate 496,003,628, forward strand.
GGTTGTACTTTATCTTAACATGTACTCTGATAGTCTCTATATTACATGTTGATAAAGCCCTTAGAATATGTACTCGACTACTGGGACTATGATGAGATCATACTAGTGGGGCCATGGTAGTCGATGAGTACATCCTATAATTGTTCCTAGTCGTGGATGTATCGAGACAGGGCATCGATGCACCAGAGTAGACTAGCGTATACGCATCTTGACCCATATGATGGGCGATGGATGATCCCATATCCATCGGTGTTTGACTTCAAGGATGGTGTACGGGTGCTCAGTGGAGACTGGGTACACTAGACGGACTCGCCGAGAACTCCCAGATGGTATTATACCATACGTCAGATAGCAGTTCTCTGGTGACACTGGTACAGAGTAGTCTGTTGACCCGAGATCGTCATAGAGTCTTGTGTGGTTCCCACTGTGCTTTGATTTCCATCATACCACGTCTAAGATGGAATGCAAAAAGGTGGCTTTTGGGTACATTCCCGAATCACATGGAGGCAATGAGCGATAGGAGGGGATTCGTCTCTCCCGGTATAGGGAGTTGATGTTGTGCTGTGTTCGATTGGCTATAACCGGAAATCCCTGGCCAGGGTTGTTGAGATTTACTGGTAAGTGTTATCAGTAGTTTCTCGAACTGTTATAGACCTCATATCGACACGACTTATCGAGCTACTGGGGTCTGACGTTTACCACCCCTAGGCGAGATATGCAACATATCAGACGACGAGACCGGACTGTACGGGAGTGTTACTGTTTGGATTCACAGGAGAAGTTACAGGCTTGCTTGTTGATCTTCTGAACGCTCAATACCTGGGTAGCTGTTACGTTTGGCTGACCGCTTGCAGCTTGTGGGTGTTTGATATGATCATCACCTACTGCCGGCGTATTGACGATTCTTTAGGGTCCTACACAGAGGTTTCTTGACTCCAAAACGAAGTAGGAGCACATATGTGATATGTGCGGGACCGAGGATAATGCGATATGTGATACCGTATTCTATTCTCGCGATATTTGATATCAGCCGGGTCATCGGATCAAGTGTTGATTCGGTGAATCGGTACGGATAAATATTAGTCGGTTATATGCGATATAGCCGGATTGTCGGATCAAGTGTTGATTCGATAATTTAATGTATAATAATATATATGATATATTAAATTGCATTAACTAATATTTGCTCACTAAAAGATTCTTTTTCTCACTCGGATAATACATTGATATATATGCGATATATGTTAATTGTATTATTTTATTTTGTTACGATAAATATTATATATGTGATATATAATATTGTAACATGATATGATAACTAATGCAACATGTTTTGTGGAGTTTAAACATGATTAGGGTTTGGATTATGGTTAAGTCTTCTAGTTGATTCTAGAAGCTTTTCATTTTGTCATGATAAAGATATTTGTGTGTGACTCATTCTTAACTCAACCCAAACCCTAACCCTTGGTTAATTCTCTACATTGGTTAAGTGAACCATGGTTGCATAATTGATCATTATCTCCTTTTCCTATTCATCACAAAAGGATTATCATTATTGTTCATCATCTTCTTCCTTCTTCTTCTTTGCTTGAAATGGTTTCTTGCTTTGATTTTTGTGATGAATAATTGTGAGAAAAATATAAATAAAGAGAGCAAAAATCCTACTTCATCATCCTCATCTTCCCTTGCCCTTTAGATGAGAGTGTTCACTCATCTTAGTGAGTGTAAGCTTGTGTTAAAGAAACTTCAAGGTAGATCATCTTAGTATCGAAGATCGGAAGCAAAGGTTGCGTCTTTCTCTTCGTGGAACCTCTCGAGAGTCCGAATCCCGATGATCGCAGTGAAGGGACCACAACACGGAGCATATGAAGTGAAGGACCGGATCTACAAAGGTTGTAATCCCTCTCACTTAGTGTTAAAATGTTTAGCATGCTTGTTTTCGCCTAATCTCTAGTTTAAAGTTCCGTATTCGGGTTGTTCGGCACGGCTAAATTTTAAATCGGGCATGATTGATGCCTCGTAGACCCTTGTGCGCGTGTCTAGCAACCCTACAGTGGTATCAGAGCCAAGCTAGAGCCTTAGGCGAAGTCTAGACGACGTTTGAAACCCGATCGAACCAAAACCCCAAAATCCAAAATGCTCTCTGGAAATTTTCTGAAAGTTTGGAATTTTGTCAATTAAAAATATGCAGAAAATTAAGCAGGGTCTAATATGAATTACTGTGAAATACGGGGGCCTAATTCGAATTTTCCACCGCGGAACCGCGGCATTTGCCTACACATGCGGCGGTTCCGCGGCCGTACTATCTCGTTGTCCAATGTTTTCTGCACAGTAATTCATATGATTGAATGCTATATTTTCTGGGAATTTTTTATTCTGAATTTACAGTTGAGTATTCTGGGTTGTATTGGGGACTTAAAGATTCAATCGGTTTTTATAACTTTGTTTAGTTTTTCCGGATAACTTTTAGAAACTGTTAAAAAGTTCGAACGGATATCAATAACTCACTTTTTCCCCTGTCGGAAAATTTTTCTAAAGTTGGATTTTTCCTCGTGTTTAAGAATGTTCTAAGTCGTGCAAGTAACTCGATGGACCCTCTAGAAGACAACAAACCTTAACTCGATTATGTGACCGTCTTGAACTGCCCTTTGAACCTTAGGGTTTGGGCAGTACGGCGTGCCACATGTGAGGCGTTGGCTTGACCCTTCTACGGCTGGATCATTGGTACTGTGGCATGTAATGGATGTTTTTAAACTGATTTCAAGTGTTGAGATATATTGGGGAAATCTTGGGTGCTTGATGATTCGATCGGGAAGTTTAACTTTTTCTATTTATCTGGAATGTGATACAATATTTGGAATCCACAGGTAGTTATGAGATAACTAATTTGAATATTATAAACATAGCAGTTTAGTCTCAGATGATTGGTTGCCACGGAATTTTGATGTGATCAAAAGTCCGTCGCAATCATGTAGCGTACGCGGATACTCGCCGGGTAAACTTAATAGACAGTTACGCCCCATAGCCCCGACCAAGTGACTGTAGGAGAACCCCGTCGTCGAAAGCATCCGTTCAGGTGCTCCCGGTAGCGGTGTTCCGCCTTGGTGCACTTCGTCGACGGTATCGGGGGTGCGGCCGTCTACTAAAGTTTGCGACGAGCATTCGATCTGGACGTCGGGAATCTTGTTGAATTGCCCGACTTCATATTGAAAAGAGTTTTCGATAATGAGACTAAAATGCGGAGTTTATAATTGTTAGGCATGCGATGTCTAAGGAATTCATTTGGTTAGGCATGCGATGTCTAAAGAGGTTGCGGATTCCAACTGTTGTAGTTTTACACTTTCTTTTCTGTGACCGTAAGCGTAGTATGTGGTGTATCGCCGGCTTCGTTGCTATACATCAACGACAATCGGGATACGCATACTTGCTTACGTTGATGATATGAGATATTATGTGTTGCTGTGATATGTTGTATTGGATCGTCGTGTTTGAATAGCCGGGGGTTTTATGTGAGATGAGAGTTTTTCTTTTTCATTCATGTAAAATTCATTTGTATGTAATATTCTTTTATTGGGGCACTTCCAGGTAGCGGAAGATGTCACTGTTGTATATTATTTACTTTTCTGCATTAGGTAGACCCAAGGCGGGGAGCACAAGTAACCGGGTTCTAGGGTCCAGTGGGAGACCATCTCGAGGAGTCGAGACCGGGTCTCCTAACCCTAGAATTGGCAGTGTTACTTGCCGCTCTCGTAAGGGTCTAGGGATGTGGGTTTGGCTATTCATCGCGACCGTGGAATCCGTGTTTTATACAGGCTCGTATTGAAAACACGGACGTCCTAGTATATCCAATATTTCATATGTTCTTCTGCTGCAATGTTCTGTGATGAGATCATATTACTGCCTGAGACGAATGTTTATATTATATATATGAGATATATGTTATATTGCAGATTTCGTTTTAAAAGAGATGCTTATGAAGCATATTAAAATGGGACTTCATTAATGAGATTAATGAATTAAAAGAAACCAAAGATGTTGTAGAAACTTGTTTAAAAACTGGTAGCTACAGTTCTTGCTTTGCATCGCGGTGTTCCTTGTAGAACATCCAGCACCTTATTCGATAAGGAAAGGACCGAGATCCCTTCACTGGGAGTGACACCTTTAGCGATAACTGGCAGATGCTACAAACTCGGTTTGTCTTTTGATTGCTTCTATAGTTCTTGCTTTGCACAGTGATATATATGATATATCCCGCACCTCATTCGACGAGGAAAGGACCGACGATCCTTTTACCGGGAGTGACTCCTTTAGCAAAACTAGAAAAGCCTCAGAAACACTCCATTTAAAATCACTCGATTCTACAACGATATCAAGTTCATTACGCAATAGGTTTTCTGAAAAACCTGTCGTAGCCCTCCGTCATTTCAGATAAGTTGTATATAGTATTCGTGCTGCATTTGTTGGCTTTCGTCAAGGTGCAGTGTGCGGTAGCTATATGCTGCTTATCTGCTAGCATACGATGCGATTGGATTAGGGTAGTCGTGCGGCTTTGTTGGCTTTCGTCAAGGGTCGTGCGGGTGGGTTTAATTCAATCAAGAAATGTACGGGTTGAACTTGACTAGCGGGCTATGGTTTGTTGGCTTTCGTCAAGGTCATAGCACGTTAGGGGCAAAATATTATTGGAAATTTCAAGTGTTGAAATTTGCAATGAGATTGCATACCTTCTATGAGATAGTTGGATCCCGATACCCGCTGCGAGTAAAAGATACTCCTGGGAGAGTTTTACACATTACAATTAGCCGATCAAGTAGGTGTCTAGAAAGGTGTTAACGGGGTTACGCCTCTGGGAAAACGAGGTTTACTGTAATTAGGTTCGTGCGAAAGCACGGGGAACCTCCCTCAAAGTACCGACACTGGCCTGGTTGAAAGATTGGCGAACTTGTAGCGTGTAATTAATCCCGGCTAGTCTTTCCTTTTAGGTTTTGAAGGAAGATTTGATTAAAACAGTGGGAGACATCCTGATTAGATATATTATATAACCAATCTAATCTTGCAAGAGCATACGCTGAGTGTTTTCTTCTCTCTGTCTCCAGGTAGAGACCATATCACGCCTTAATCAAGATAATAAAACGGATATATTGACCGAACCCGCTTGTTATACTGAGCTGGGGAACGTTGGTCCCGCTCCAACTTATAATTGTTATAAGACAGAGCAGGAAATTGGGGAATACCAGATTTCCCGTGCCGCCCAAACGAAGAAAGTGCATGTTGATGCATCATCTTCAGGTGTGTTCATTACAGAGAACTGTTTCTCAGTATCCTTTACGTCCTGGGTATGTGATACCGGATCAGGATCCCGCATATGTAATCCGTTACATGGGCTACAGATAGGTAGAGAACTGAGAACGGGGGATAAGTTTCATGAGATAGAAAACGGTGCAAGTGTTGCAGCCAAGTCTGTTGGTCACTATCACCCTGTATTACCAGAATACATTGATTCTGAACGAATGTTATTAGATACCGAACCTGATATACAACATCATATCTTTTTCTTTATTAGTAAAGAAAGGACATAATTTTGTATAGTTGGATAATGTTTTGAACATTTCCTATATCAAGAGTTGATCGGTTCATGCACGTTATCTAAAAGCATTGATGTTCTAAATTAAACTACAGTTCTTAGTATATAGAACACACACAAGAGGAAGAGTTCAGAAATGAACGAATCCTTCTTGAGGCATTGTAGACTAGGTCATATCAATGCGACCCGACTGGCTGAAGTTACATGTAGATGCATATTTAAATTAGTTTGAATTTACATCTTGTGAAACTTGCCGGTCATGTAACAAAGATGAGATGATCACAGCTCTGTTTATTGGAAACAGAGAAAGAGTTAGTGAACTCTTGGGATTGATACATGCTGATGTATGAAGGTCCCCTGTCTACATATGCTAAGACCGGTTCTTTGTACTTCATTACATTCTCTGATAATCTCTCAAGATTCAGACATGTGTTCCAGTTGAAACACAAGTCCGGACCTTTTGAGATATTCACGGAATATAAGTTAGAAGTAGAGAACCAAAATACGGGTAAAAGTATTATGCCCTTTGATGAGATCAAGGAGGAGAATACTTGAGCACGGAATTCCTGGACTATTCTAAAGGAGAATGAGATTCTCTCTCAGCATTACTCCTCCGTATACACCATAGCACGATGGTATATCGGGGTGGAGCAATAGCACCCTATGTGATATGGTGTGCTCTATGATGAGTACTACTGAGTTTCCTATTTCCTTTTGGATATTATGCGCTTGAGAAGCTGCATACCTATTGAATAGGGTTCAAATCAAATTAGTTGCCTACCACTTCATATGCGATATGGAAAGGGAAGAGCCCATATCTTAAGTTGGTTAAGATTTGGGGTTGTCCGGCCTATGTCTAAAAGCAAAATCCGGACAAGCTAGAGGCAAGGTCTGTTATGTAGAATTGGAAATGTTCCAGCTATACAAAATGCAGCTGATGATTTGGTAGAACCAAAGGATTCAATAGTTTCCAACGAACCTCAGCCTCTCCGCCGATCTAGTAGGGTTCCTCACCCACCTGAGAGATACTTCGGTTTCTTTATGACAGTGGGAGCGAGGATTGCATCATGAGATGATGACCTAACTAGTTTCGTGCAGGCCATCAGGAGTGGGACTCTGTAAGAATGGCTGGATGCTTATCGATCTGAGATGGAATCCTTATACACCAACAAAGTATGGACTTTGGTTGCTTTATCTGAAGGGTTAAATCCCCATCAGGAGCAAGTATATCTTGAGAAGATTACTTGGTGTACATGGAAAAGTTGAGACTTTCAAAGCTAGACTTGTTAAAGGTTTGCATCATAGACCAGGTATGGATTATGTTGAAACCTTTTCTAAGGATCTATGCTTAAGTCCATCCAGATCCTACTTGCCACGGCTACATACCATGACTACGATATCTGGTGGTTGGGTGTCATGACTGCTTTTCTAAATGATGTTTTAGAAGAGAGCGTCTATAAGTACACAGCCAGAGGGCTTCGTAGACAGTGGGAGCAGCGGAAACATGTGCAAGATGTTTTATATGATAAAACAGGCATCGCGGAGTTGGAACATCTGTTTTGATGTGGTAGTCAAAGAGTTTGACTTCATCAAAATGGTAGATGAACCTTGTATATACAAAAAAGGTAGTAGGGAGTATGGTGGTGATCCTCGTAAAGTACGTGGATGACATACTCTTGATAGGGAAAGAGTTTCTTATGCTACGCTTGGTCAATCTCCGCTTATCACAAGGATTCTCCATATAGGATCAAAATGATACCTCCTAAATCATGGGTTTTTGGATCTATGAGATAGATCTAATTGGATGTTAGGATACTCACTAGTTGTAGTGAGATACTATCAATTGATCCTAGTGAGAATCACTGGAAAGTTTTCAGAGTGATAAGGACGACTGAATGTCACTCGCAGGCATTGTCTATACCCTCAGTGGAGGGACGGTATGTTGGAAGAGTTCCAAGCTAGATACCGTGACAGGAAAGATACATCGTTACCAAGGATGCTACCAAAGAGGCAGTCTGGATATATATATAAGTACATAAGATGAACTTCGTTCCAACCATTGTGTGACAATGGAGTTGTGGCTTTAGCCAAGGAACCCCCATCCCAACAGAAATCCAGATATAATTCTTAGGCAGTATCACCTGATCATGGAGATGGTTGATCTCCAGGGAGATCGAGGTTAGGAGAGCAGATACATAGGACGACAGCGCGGATCCACTCACAAAGGCCCTTTTTCCCGGTAGAGACTTTTACGGGATGGTTGAGTATGAGATACTTCAACCGCAGCTAATTGTTGGGTATGCGATACCATAACAGATGGCCCTAGTGCAAGTGGGAGATTGTTAGTTATATGTATGCCCTAGAGGCCATTACTGTACATACGATGTATATTGTAGTGGATGCTAGGACATATATAGGGAGGACTTTCTTGCTCGACATGATAGTATGCTATCTGGTTGTACTTTATCTTAACATGTACTCTGATAGTCTCTATATTACATGTTGATAAAGCCCTTAGAATATGTACTCGACTACTGGGACTATGATGAGATCATACTAGTGGGGCCACGGTAGTCGACGAGTACATCCTATAATTGTTCCTAGTCGTGGGTGTATCGAGACAGGGCATCGATGCACCAGAGTAGACTAGCGTATACGCATCTTGACCCATATGATGGGCGATGTATGATCCCATATCCATTGGTGTTTGACATCAAGGATGGTGTACGGGTGCTCAGTGGAGACTGGGTACACTGGACGGACTCGCCGAGAACTCCCAGATGGTATTATACCATACGTCAGATGGCAGTTCTCTGGTGACACTGGTACAGAGTAGTCTGTTGACCCGAGATCGTCATAGAGTCTTGTGTGGTTCCCACTGTGCTTTGATTTCCATCATACCACGTCCAAGAGGGCGTGCAAAAAGGTGGCTTTTGGGTACAGTCCCGAATCACATGGAGGCAATGAGCGATAGGAGGGGATTCGTCTCTCCCGGTATAGGGAGCTGATGTTGTGCTGTGTTCGATTGGCTATAACCGGAAATCCCTGGCCAGGGTTGTTGAGATTTACTGGTAAGTGTTATCAGTAGTTTATCGAACTGTTATAGACCTCATATCGACACGACTTATCGAGCTACTGGGGTCTGACGTTTACCACCCCTAGGCGAGATATACAACATATCAGACGACGAGACCGGACTGTACGGGAGTGTTACTGTTTGGATTCACAGGAGAAGTTACAGGCTTGTTTGTTGATCTTCTGAGCGCTCAATACCTGGGTAGCTGTTACGTTTGGCTGACTGCTTGCAGCTTGTGGGTGTTTGATATGATCATCACCTACTGCCGGCGTATTGACGATTCTTTAGAGTCTTACACAGAGGTTTCTTGACTCAGGCAAAACGAAGTAGGAGCACATATGTGATATGTGCGGGACCGAGGATAATGCGATATGTGATACCGTATTCTATTCTCGTGATATTTGATATCAGCCGGGTCATCGGATCAAGTGTTGATTCGGTGAATCGGTAGGGATAAATATTAGTCGGCTATATGCGATATAGCCGGATTGTCTGATCAAGTGTTGATTCGATAATTTAATGTATAATAATATATATAATATATTAAATTGCATTAACTAATATTTGCTCACTAAAAGATTCTTTTTTCACTCGGATAATACATTGATATATATGCGATATATGTTAATTGTATTATTTTATTTTGTTACGATAAATATTATATATGTGATATATAATATTGTAACATGATATGATAACTAATGCAACATGTTTTGTGGAGTTTAAACATGATTAGGGTTTGGATTAGGGTTAAGTCTTCTAGTTGATTCTAGAAGCTTTTCATTTTGTCATGATAAAGATATTTGTGTGTGACTCATTCTTAACTCAACCCAAACCCTAACCCTTGGTTAATTCTCTACATTGGTTAAGTGAACCATGGTTGCATAATTGATCATTATCTCCTTTTCCTATTCATCACAAAAGGATTATGATTATTGTTCATCATCTTCTTCCTTCTTCTTCTTTGCTTGAAATGGTTTCTTGCTTTGATTTTTGTGATGAATAATTGTGAGAAAAATATAAATAAAGAGAGCAAAAATCCTACTTCATCATCCTCATCTTCCCTTGCCCTTTAGATGAGAGTGTTCACTCATCTTAGTGAGTGTAAGCTTGTGTTAAAGAAACTTCAAGGTAGATCATCTTAGTATCGAAGATCGGAAGCAAAGGTTGCGTCTTTCTCTTCGTGGAACCTCTCGAGAGTCCGGATCCCGATGATCGCAGAGAAGGGACCACAACAAGGAGCATATGAAGTGAAGGACCGGATCTACAAAGGTTGTAATCCCTCTCACTTAGTGTTAAAATGTTTAGCATGCTTGTTTTCGCCTAATCTCTAGTTTAAAGTTCCGTATTCGGGTTGTTCGGCACGGCTAAATTTTAAATCGGGCATGGTTGATGCCTCGTAGACCCTTGTGCGCGTGTCTAGCAACCCTATAAGGGCTATGATTGTGAGATCCTTTATCACCAGGGCAAGGTGAATGTGGTAGATGATGCTTTGAGTCGTAGTCCCGGAGGTAGCTTGTTCTATTTGAGCGCTGTTCAGAGACAGTCTTTTACAGAGTGGCAGATCTTATGCGACAGCAGGGTACAGTTCGAGTTCACTTCCACCGAAGGACAACTAGCTCATGTCCACGCCCATCCACTTCTACTCGATCGCATCTAAGAGGTACTGTCTTACGATGCTCGTTTGTCTGAGATTATGGAGCATGTTTGGTAGGGAAGATATTTGGTGTTTTTGATTGATGTCCAGGGGGTGTTACATTTTGGGACTCGTCTATGTGTACTAGATTCTTAGGGACTGAGACGTGAGATCCTAGAGGAGGCATATCAGTCAGCATACAATGTTCATCCGGCTTCCACCAAGATGTATCGTGATTTGAAAGATATCTACTGGTGGGAAGGGATGAAGAGAGATGTTTCTGATTTCGTTTTGAGATGCCTGACTTTCCAGCAAGTCAAGGCTGAGCACTAGAGACCGGCAGGAGAGTTATAGCCTTTGCCTATTCCGGAGTGGAAATGGGAGCAGATCTCCATGGATATCGTTATGGGTCTACCTAGGTCCGGTCGAGGGTATGGTCCATTTGGGTGATTATCGACCGGTTGACGAAAGCGGCTCATTTCCTCCCAGTGAAGACCACTTTCGGATTTGCTAAGTATGCTCAGCTGTACATTGATGAGATTGTGCTGTTGCACGGCGTTCCGACATGCATTGTATCCGACAGAGGCACCTAGTTTACCAGCCATCTTTGGCAGAAACTTCAGGAGGCTTTTGGTACCCGTTTGAGTTTCAGCACTGCTTTCCATCCGGAGACTGATGGTCAGTTAGAGCGGACTATACAGTCTCTCAAGGATATGATCCGAGCATGCGTGCTTGATTTTAGTGGCAGTTGGGATCGTCACTTGCCCTTGATAGAATTCTCCTACAGTAACAGTTTTTAGGAGATGATTCAAATGGCACCTTTTGAGGCCTCATATAAGAGAAAGTGTCAATCGCCAGTCTGTTGGACCGAACTCAGCGAGAGTAGGATGTTGGGACCGTAGCTAGTTCAGGAGACTACGGAGAAGATCCAGTTGATCCAGGATAGGATGAGAGCAGCCCGGTACAGGCAGAAGTCTTATGCCGACCGTCATCGTCGCAGACTTGAGTTCGCGGTGGGTGATCATGTTTTCTTACGGATTTCTCCGATGAAGGGTGTGATGAGGTTCGGAAAGAAAGGAAAGATTAGTCCCAGATATGTGGGTCCTATCGAGATCCTTGAGAGAGTCGGTACCGTTGCCTATCGTTTGGCACTTCCGCCCAGTTTTCTGGATGTGCACCCTGTATTTCATGTATCGATGCTTCGCAAGTACCTTCATGATCCTTCTCACGCGATTTACCACCAGGCGATCCAGCTGGTGCGCGATTTTTCTTTCACCGAGCAGCCGATAGTTATTCTGGACCGGCAGGTGAAGAAACTACGTTCAAAGGTTTTACCGTCCGTGAAGGTTCTTTGGCGTGGGCTGAACAGCGAAGAGATCACATGGGAAGCCGAGAGCGAGATGCGGAAGAAATTTCCCCATCACTTCGAAGGTACGTGTAGTTAGATTTTTAAATTCGGGGACCGAATTTCTTTAAGGGGGAAGATTCTAACACCTTAAAAACGTGTTTAGAGTTAAATAAGCGATATAACATGGGTTTTTAACAAGCTTAATTAATGATTATTTCTCACCAATTTTATTTAATTAATTAATATTTTATTTATTTATTTATGTACTTGTTATATTTATGCACACGCATGTACATGCTAATCTAATTTTAAAAATATGTTAAACATGTTTTTCCAGCGAAGGAAAGTTAACTATATTTATTTGTTTCTAAAAATAATTTACGTAATAAAAGGTTTTTATATGAGAAGAAAAAGAAATGAATTGAAAGAATGGGGGAGACAAAGGAGCAAGGGGGGCATTTAATGAAGAGAGAGGTGGGCATGACTTACATAAGCCATCCCTCTCCCCTTATTCTCTCATTTCATCTCTCTCATCCCCTCTTCCTCTCATTCTTCTCTTCTTTTTCTTCCTCTATCTTCCATCAAAAATCCTTCTCTTGAAAAATCTTCCACCACAACCTTAAGCCTAATCACCACAAAAACGTTCATTAAACCCTCAATTAATCATGTTTAGTCTCTCTTGGAGCCTTGGAGCTTGCATGGTTAGAGTTTCTTTCAAGTTTTGGTGAGGTAAGGATATAAAACTCTTAAGTAGGCTCTAAGAATGTTTTCATGTTAACAAGTTTCACTAAACTACCTTAATGTTTTGGGTTTAGTGTTAAATATCGTATTTGTTTAAGATTAGAGTTTCTGTTCGAATCTTCTATCAACCTAGATATCCTTTTGAGAAGTTGCCATTACTGGAAGTTAGTCTAGGGGCCACGAACACAACCCCAAAACCTAAGCACTCCCCTCCAACTTCAGGTCGCAGATTTATTGCATCTGGCCGCAATGTGCGGCCAGTACGGGGGCTTGGGGTGTGGTTCTTGGTCGAGTGTTCTCTGGAACATCATGTAGGCTTATGGAATGTGCAACTTTCCCTAATTTCTTGTATAGGAAAAATCTGGGATTGCTTTACCATATTTCAAGTGTTTTGTTAACGTGCGATACGGATTTATCCGACCCCCGTTTAGGAGTCTTATGTGGTTAGCAGCCTTAGGGGTAGTCTTGGATGTTGCTGCACATGTTTATCACGCTAATCTCACACATGCTAGCTTGTAGGAGTTGGTTCCTTTGTATTGCGTATGTGTCCGTGTCTTGTCGGAAAATTTATTAACCTAATGTGTTATGGTTTTGTGCGATGCTAGGATCAATTGCGGAGACTTTTGACGCGGCTAGGAAAGGAAAGGAGGTGGGCGGATTCCTATAGCTCGAGACCATTCCGGTGAGTAGATTTAACATCTACAGGGGGAATCGCCTGTATGGCGTTAAGCGTCGATGGTGAGATTCTAGTTACAAAACCCTATACTATATTGTGTGCTTATACGTTTGTGATTGTGCTTGCGTATTATAGACTGCATTCTATTACCTGTTATGTAATGACATATCTTCGGTAGGGCACTGCAACTTTACGAACGGTTCATGTCGCACGAGCACTGATTCATATGCCCACACACACCGTTGATAATTGCCCTAACACGCACAATATAGATATTACCATGAATAACTACATTGTATTACATTCTTAATTGGTTGTTATACTCTCATTATTGTACCAGTATGCATCATGTGAGCATCATACATACATTGCTATAGTGCCATATTCTCATATGATGTTTCATGAGATTTCGGTTTTCGTGGATTTCGGAAACCGCAAAGTACATTTTCAAAACTTGGATATTTGAAAGACACGATTTTCCCTTGATATGATATTTGATGTCCAGCATGGGTTTTCTCGGTTCTGAGTGATGAGTATACCTGATTCGAGAAGTGAGGAGGAACCGGCTGCGGGTCTATAGTGGGCCTGATACGGTACCCCAGGACAAGAAGATCGTATAGAGGCGTTGAGCCCAGCAGGGGAGCACTACCAACCGGTGACTTTATGGAAACTCGGCGGATATCAGAAGGATACTGACCGGAGTTATATGATGAGATGGATATGAGGGCCGATCAGAGTGACGGCGCCTGAGATATTAGGATTTGAATGTCATTAATTGACACCGGTTTTATTATGATTTATCGATGGTACCGCTGTTTTATTCCACATTCAGGACATATTATGACAAGCTCTATTCATATAGATTTTGCATCCTGATGCTGTACCTTGCTCATGATTATGTTCTATTCACACTGTTATAAATATGCCATCATAACCTCACATTAGGAATTGTCGCTATTCCGGGCATGCTTGCGATTGCCACGTATAATGTTATTTACTACTCACGAGCTGGAAACTCACCTTCGTTGTGCCACGGTGTCTTACAGGGCTGATTGTTAATGTAGTCGCGGCGGGGCACTCTACTTCTTCTATTTCTACGGATACCGCTACTTTTGGGTGTAATATATTTTGTAGGTGGGTGGTGAGTATTCATGTGCTTTCTACTTGTATCCTTATCCTTGTATCTAGTATACTCTATCTACCACTTGTATGTATTGACTTAGAGATAAGACTTAGAGCTTGACATCTGTATTATATGTGACTCTGGTTGTCGTGCTCGTGTGAGCCGACTTTTGTGCTATGTCGCGATGTTGTTTTCTTTCTTATTCGTTTATTTCTTCTCCTTGGGCGTTGTATATCTGTTGTGGTTGTGTTCCGCCTTTAGGTGTGAGATTGCTCCCAAAAAGGGATGTTTTTATATACTATTGTTTTGTATCCGTTTTCGGATCAGTTTTTACAAAGGAAATGCTGTCGAAATTTTTAGTAACAACTTGAGATTTTAAAAAGGTTGATATTTTGAAACAAATGTTTTACCACACTACTTCATTTCACGGTTTAGATTCTGGGTTTTGGTTTACTTGAATTATTTTATGCCTTTAGACATTATGTGATTTAAGTGCCAGTTGCATTACTAATTTAGCTCGTGACAGTACGGTACCCCGGGGTAAGAAGATCGTACAGAGAGACGTTGAGCCCGGCAGGGGAGCACTACCGACCGGTGATAGTTTTGGCTCGGTGGATATACTGAGGATACCGACCAGAGTCGTGTGATCAGATGGATTTGAGGGCCGATCCAATGAGACGGTGCCCGTGTGATCGCATGCTTTTGGCGTGTCGGATGTTCAAAGTTCTAAAATATAACCGCGATCAGGACGGTGTCGCTATGCAGCTAGCCGGTTGAGCACGGGTCGATCTACAGGAAGATGGTTGTATGTCCGTTCTTGTTTTAGACGAGTCAATAAAGAATGTGTATATGTTTGTTGGATTCTAACCTATGTGTTATATGCAAGTATAAAGTTGTTAAGAAAAAGATACGAAATTGTAAGCTAAAGAAATCCGTACTCAAAACCTTTGAGCCGAGTCTTGACCAATTGAAGCTAGAGCAATCGGCAATAACGTGGATTAGGGGATTTAAGCACGGTATTCGTGGAATCCGGCTTATTTACCCTTGTCCTTCCGTTCTTGTCTCTTGCTTTCGCCTCCGGCCAAACCGAACGCAACCGGTCGCGGTTAGGAATCACCGTTACCTTGGTAGGGTAGGGTGCCTAACGGAGCGCTTGCGTAACGTTTGGGCGGAGTTCAATGGAAAATAACGGGAAAAGGAAATGAGCAAAGAAATATTAACTTACAAAACCGTATTTATTCTTAACAACGATAATTACAACCATTCACAAAAACGAACCAAAAAGAGCAAAAGAAAAGAAAAGATTACAAGTAAGTAAGTGCATAGAATTTAAGTGTAAGAAAGTAAAGCATGAATGTAAAGCAAGTAATAAAAAGCTGGAAAGAAATAAGCAAGAAAGTAATTACAAGAACACTAGAACTCAAGACAAGCATGGGATCAATAGCCAACCCTTAAACTTGCAAGCTCAATCAAGAGGTTGCAAGATCAAGAGAAGGGTAAAGAACTCATGTGAAATGAAGCACTAATTCCATAAGAAGATACAACCCTTGAAATCAATAACAAACCCGTAAAACTTTCAAGCTCAATGAAGAGGTTGAAAGATCAAGAGAAAGAAAGGATCTCAAGGAGAAGCTAAAACAAAAGAATGATACAAAAACCCTCATCTTCATTTCATCATCCACTCAAAAAGCTCTCACTACAATTTTCATGGAGGAGAGAATGAAGAAGAAGAAGAAGAAGAAGACTAAACTACACTAAAAGAGGCTAAAGAACTTAACACTTGGTTTGGCTCAGAACCGGGGTATTTATAGGAAGGGAACTGGAAACCTAGGGCAAGAATCTGCCCCTACAAGAAAAGACCAACATGCCCCTGAAAAACGACAACGAGAGGAGACTAAATGGCCGCGGTTCCGAGGCCTAAGCACGCTTATGCCGAGGAACCGCGGCCGTTTAGAGGAGTTAGGCCATGAAATTTGGTGGTTTTCCCTAGTTTTTAGTACTCTTCAGTGTGGTATATGACTTTTTCTCAGAAACTTTTCCCATTTCTTCCAGAATTTCAGTAGATCAAAAGTTGATGTGATGTGGATCTTTTGCCAAGATTTCCTCGAGCTCCGCGTAGATATGTTGGATCTTGTGTTGACATTGAGCTTTGTGCACGAAAATGACATCGATTTGCCATTTTGTCCCTTAAAATGTTGTGTGGCAACATACGGATAGAGAGCGGAGACCCGTGTTTTATCTGTTGTTTGCAGTAATCCGGAATTTGATGTACTTTTCTATGAATTTCTCTGTCTAGAGCTGAGAACCAGTATCCTGTAAATATGTAGCAAACACTGATTAAAAGCACCTGCCTATAACCAAACGAGCGTAAGAATGGGCGGTATAAAATGCAATATTCTGGTATGAACACCGAGGTATGAGGATTTACATGTCGATGCTGGACATGAGTTGTATGATGTTTTCGAGTGTCGATGCTGGGCACTCAGGTTTTTATGATGATTTGGTGTGTCGTTGATGGACACACGTTGGATGATATACCTATACACACATATAAGATATAGATGACATGGTACCGGATTATGACACGAGTACGATTATATTAGTATTATTATACTTATGTTTACACTATCACCTTTATTACAACTCGATATTATTATATTATTATATTACTGAATGGCCTGTGAGATCGTCATACATTCGATTTCTACCTGGTGATTTCTTCTACTCACGAGTTGGCAACTCAACCCCGTTGTGCCACAATTTTCTTGCAGGATTGACCGCATGGATTCAGTAGCGGCTTCTTGGCACACAGCTTCCTTTTGAATTTACTGAACGAATTTTTTTCAATTTAATGTACAGAAAGGAGTTTACAAGCCTGAGTACAATTTAAAAGTTAATTTTTATTTAAGAACAACAAGAAACAACTTGTAGCTCACTGGTAAAGCTTTTGAATTGCTGTGATGTAGCCCCTGTGTTCGAACCCCATCAGACACATTATATTTCTTCTGATTTTTCTTTTAAACTTTTTGGAAGCCCAAAAGTTTACACGTGCAATGCACATAAAAATGAAAAGCCAAAGAAAACAAACATGTGCACATTGGAGTTAACAGGGACATGTACACATGGCCAAAATCCACCGGCTCAACTCACCAATTCGACCGACGAGATCCACCAAAGGGCCGACACCGACGGTCCCTCTGTAGGAAATGAGGCCCGTGCTTTGCACATGTGTCGTTTCCCCTACCCCTAACTCCCCTGCACCGTTTGATTGCTCTGCAATCAAACAGAGACCCCTCAATTCCCCAATTTATCACATTTTTATGTATTTTAATTCACTCTTTTAATTCCAAAATCCTAATTCCACACTATAAATAGTACCCCATGTCCCAGCCCTTCCTCATTCTGAAAATTATAGCCAAAATTCTCAAAGCTTTCTAAGTACAAGTGGAGTTCGCAAGGAATCATGTTCCGGTGAGGATCAAAGCAAGTTCCGACGACCCCACGATGCCCCAACGACAACCCTTCCTATTCCTACCTTCTCTTCATCTTTCTAGCTAGTAAGTCCATCCCTATTCCTTTCTTTCTTTTTGAAAATTTACTTTTTTCAAAACATGTCGGTAAGTAGTGTTAACACCGACCTTTTATTCTAAACCCTAAAAACTTAACTTTTTCTTACATACTTTTCATTCATATTCTTACACCATGTTTGTAATCATATAACTAATGGTTAGAACAAACTTTCACTCAAAAATATCATGAAACATAATCTTAATTTAACTTTTACATTAAAATACCATGAACTTCACATATATATCTTTTAGTATTTTTTGTTAATCATACCTTAGAAAAATTCATGGGGTAATGACCTGCCCCTCACAAACACACATGATTCTATAGCAAGATTCTCTTTGAACCTATTTTTATGGAGAATACAATATATTTAATTAAAATACCATCTACTATAAAAACGGTTTTCTTTAGAATTGTATTTTAAAATTCCTTAGCAAATAAGGCTCTACAACTCTCTTTAGGGGACCCGCCAATTATACTAAAATTTATCCATGAACTCCTAAAGTCTATCTAGATAATCATTTAGTCTCACAATACACAAATATAAGTATATATAATATATATATCATGTACTACACTACGAACTGCGGGGGTGCTATACGCCATCCACCCGACTTCCCCCGTAGATATATATCTACTCACCTTGTCCTTGCTTGCCGAATTCGATGACGCCATGCTCGTCCTTGTCATTCAAGTCTACTCGAGGGTACCTACATATACACACACATGATATCGTAAACCGAAATCACGCACAAAAACCAAAACGGCATGCGAATTGCTTATAGGTTAGAACATATAGCCTACGCCTGCAAAACCACCAAACAACCCCCATCGCTGACGTACAAACATCAGACGACGGAATACAATATCAAATACCAAATCCCAAATTAAAACGAAGTCACAAAACAATGCATCAACTCAAGAAAATGGTCCCAGATTTTACCCTAGGTGAAATTAACCAATTTTGCATATGTGGAGGGTCTAATTTACTGGAGATAAAGCCCTGAAACAAACACGAACCAGTTTGGAAGTACCCATGCCGCAATTTTTGGCCAAAGTGAATAAATCTGTGGCCTGTATTGATTGGTTTGGGCTCGGGTCTTCAGGGTAGCTTCTAGGTTGCCTGCATGACTCACTGTAATCGCTATAAAATTTTCAGGTGCCCCGGGTCATAGCAGATGTCAATATACCATCACCAAAGTATACAAAATACGATATCGGGGTTTCTAGGTTTGGGGTTTGGGGGTTTAAGTCTCTGGTTTAGCCCAATATAGAATCACCACAGGGGGTTTGAGGTCACTACTAAGCTCAATTACACTATCTCAATTCAATAACTCCTCAAAACCCTAACTTGGAATTTTCAAACCTCATTAAACATCACTTAATCACTTCTAAACATGCATGGATACTAAAGTGAATGAAATACTATGCTAATGGTAAAGAAAGTACCTCATTTGGCAACTCAAGAAAATTCTTAAGTTGCCCAAAGTGCCCAAAAATCCGATTTTTCTTGGTCCAAAGTGCTTGTAGGGAGCTTGTGCATATTTTTAATGAAGTGGAGATGAAGTTTTGATGAGTTTTTGATGATGAAGTGAGGAGGTAGAGAAGGGAGGAGATGGAGGGCAGCCATGAAGGAGGAAGGGGATAATGAAGGGGAAAACAATGAAGGGGACAATGAGCCATGGTCCATGGTTGACCCCTCACCCTCTCTCTTCTCTTCTCTCTCTTGCCCATACTCACTTTTATATTCTTTTCTTTTCTTTTCTTTTCTTCTCTCTTCTTTTCTTCTCTTTCATTTTTTAAAAAAACTAGCAAAATAAAAAGAAAAGCCATGGTAGGAAAATGTAAAAAGTGTAATATGACATGGTGCATGTCATGTGCACAAATCAAGCTTAATACACGATTAGTGCTATTTAATCGCGATTAGAATTAAAATGAAATATAATTAATCATAAGCAATTTATAATTTGCTTAAATCATATAAAACGCGCTCATTTCAGAAATTCCTATAATTTTCCAAATATTTTCCAATTTATCGGTATTTAATTATACCGCATTAATAAAATATTCATAATATTTATTATTTAATTATAAAAATTCCTAAAAATGATATTTTATTTTCCTGAAATGTTACAATGTGATACCGTATTGTATTCTCGCGATATGTGATATCGGACGGGTATATATGATATAGCCGGGTTATCAAATTAAGTGTTGATTCGGTAAATTGATATTATTGATATTAGTCGGTTATATGTGATATAGCCGGATCATTAAATCAAGTGTTGATTTAATGATTTAATGTATAATTATATATTTGATATATGAATTTACATTAACGAATATTGCTCACATGACCATTTCTCACTTGTTTATACATTATATATATGTGATATATATTATGTATCATGCTAGGTTATATATGCAACTTGTGTGTATGAGACTCACACCATGACCATGATAGAATTAGGCTTTTATTTATCATAAGTAATTAAAATTGGATGGAATTATCTCATGGCTAGAAGCTTCACTAACCATTGACTTAGTCCACCACATTTGTTTTACTTAAGATTTTTGTAAACCTAACCACTATCATTTTACCCATCGTTTAGTCAATACAAAGGTTAGCATATGATGTTAACTCACCATGGTTGCAAATCTACCCTCATTCTCTTTCTCTTGTTGATTTCATCTTCATCTTCTTCTTCATCTCTTCAAGCTCTCTAGGGTTTTGAGAGATGATGAATCCAAGCGAGAAAATTGAATCCAAAGTGAGCAAAATTCCTACTTCACCATACTTTGATACTTGCCATTTAGTTTACGGTGTTCTCTTCACTAATCTACCATTAGAGAAGAGGTAGCTTATGCTTGAGTTTCCTCGACGTAGATCATCTTCGGCCTCGAAGTCTTCAAGCATGCTTGGTCACTACGCTTTGTGGAGTCCATCTTGAGTCTGGGAGATCGATACTTGGAGCGAAAGGATGACTACACGAATCTATTGAAGTGAGGGACCGGGATACAAAGGTTGTATCTTTTATTCACTTCTATTGTAATGTTTGATTACAAAGTTTTGTTATCCTATTTTTCTAGATTGATTCCTAGGATGTTTGCTTTGCACCCCCTAAATTTTTGTTGTGGCATGTTTAATGCTTGCTAACCGTAGGCATGGTGCTAAGGAAACCCTACAGTATCGACTCGGAAAATTAATTTTTTTTAAATCACTTAAGTAGATATTAGGATATAATTAGAGCCATACCTATTTTTAAAACTAACGAATCGTTATGCATTTTTAAATGACAACCTTAAGGGACGCTACAGATTTTCAAATGGTAGATTTTTCTCAAAAACACCGTAGCCCCTATTTTCTAAAATCAACGATTCATAATATTTTAAACTATAACTGTATGGCTCATTTATATCTATGTATTTTATACTGTTGCATTTACAACTTCCTTTTTCTGCTATGCGCGTATTATTCTCATTTTGAGGTGCACATACCATGTTCATTTCCTTATCTTATATGACATCGTCTGCTAGGACACACGCGCCATTACCGATGATGCGCATGTTGCACGTACACATACTTTCCGGCTCTTTAAAAATTTTGAGGCTCTGTAAAAATCGACAGAAACTTGGATTCATGTTTCGTAGTTTTGGAGTTATTTCGGTTTCGTAGTTTCATACTTCGTTTAATCTGTTTGCTAGGGTTTAATTAGGCTCTGATACCAGTGTAAGTCTATGTAGCACACCCCACGTGTTCGCGGGGAGGCGGAATACATCAAAAAAAAAATTTCTTACTTTAAAAGATCATGTTTGTCTTTGCAACATAGACTTTATCCACTTTAGGATCTTGATTAAACCTTAACTAACAAAATTAAACTACAAGAGGGCGTAAACTACTTGGTTAAAAGTATTATACCCTCGTGTAAAGTACTTCGGGTCGTCAAGTGATTCTTTGCTCCTTGGTTCAATCTTCTTCTTGATCTCCTTTCTTTGGCTCCTCTAAAGCTTCAAATGAATTCGGTTGCCGGTTTCCTTTGTGTTGAAGAAAGATCCACCAGAGGGCCTATGGTCAAGCTCCAACCTCAAATGAGGTAACTTAGTGATCCAACTTGCTAAGGAAGACTACTAAGTAGAAGTAGAGAAGATATATATTGGATTAATTTGCCTCAATGCTCATTGATTCACAACTCATGTGATGGGATGACCTTAAGGGAGGAGGAGAGAAAACCTAAGATAGAGAATGATATCATGAGAATGATGTTGAGAAATGGATGTGAGAATGGCTAAGTCTTTTTTCAATAATTTAAGCATGGAATAAGATACTCACTAAAAATGCAACCATGCTTGAATAGGAAACCCAAATGAATAAACAATATATAAAGCCATGCTTGCAACCCATTCCTCAAATATCTGCTAATTTCCACCTCATTAATCTTTTATCAAAAAATAGGATAAATCAATAATGAGGTGTCTCCTTCTAGAAGCTCATTCTTGTAAAATTACAAGAATACCCTCACCGTATATACATACCCGTATCCGTATTCCGAAAAATACGGATACACAGAGAAAAGTATAATCCAATAGTATAATACTAGGATCCTGCTTAAACCAAAGCCCACTAGTATTATCTGTCCGAACATCATTCGTGTAGGCAGTACACGTATGCAATCGAAAACCTGCCGTAAGACCATACGACCTCTACATCGTCTCTCCTGATCCAGGAAAGCCCTCTGTGTGGGATTCTAAAGACTCGACAGTAAGCTGGCAGTGGGTTTAACCACAAGTCCGTCAGTGGCATTGGCTGTACGTAACGGTAACCCAGGTACATGTCGAAAGGGATGCCGACGAGCGAACTCGTCCGAAACCCCTACTGGGCCTGTCCGTGACAATATCCATGCAGTCCGGTCTGTTCGTCTGAGAGTATCACATGTTAGGTCTGGGGGTGGAAAACGTCAGACCCCTAATAACCGTACAAGTCGTGTCAGTATGGCTCAAGACCATCCGAGAATCTACCGGTCCGTCCACCAGTAATTCCCAGTAAGTCCCTGGCCAGGGACTTATGGTAATGACCAACCGATCACTATGCGATATCGACTCCCTATACGGGGAGAGACTAATCCCCAACAGTCGCTCACCGCCTCCATGTGGCTCGGGACTGTACCCAACTAAAACCTGTTTGCATGACTCCTTTGAACCGTGGTAGGGTAGAAATCAAAGCACAGTGGGAACTCACACGAGACAAATGATGACCTCAGGTCGACAGACTATCTGCACACATGTCACCGGAGAACTTCTATCTGACGCTAGGTATAATACCATCTAGTCAGTCCTCGGTGAGTCATATCCGGTGAACTCACACCCAATGAGCATTTGTATACAATCTTAGGTGCACATCACCAATGGCTGCGGAACCAATCCATCGCCCATCGTCAGGGTCTAGATATGTATACACTAGTCTACTCTTGAGTATCGATGCCCAGCCTCAATACTCCCACGACCAGGGACATTTATGGATGTGCCTATTGACCACCCAGCTCCCACAAGTATGACTGCCATCATAACACTGGTAGTCAGGAAAATATCCTACGGGTTTTATCAACATGTACACAATATATGAAATACAAAGTAAAATATATCACATGTTAAGATATAGACAAACCAAATAGCGTACTATCATATCGATCAAGATTGTCCTGTACATACATATCCCTAGCATCCTATACAATGAAGGACACTAAGGCATATATATCCAACAATCTCCCACTTGCACTAAGGCCTGTAATTGGTTCAATGAGTACCCACTGTCTGTACTAGATCCAGTTGCAGGCGTACCTCGATCTCCCGGCGATCCATGATCTCCCTGATCAGGTGATACCACCTCAAGATATGCCTGGATTTCTGATGGGACCTTGGTTCCTTCGTTAATGCTACAGCCCCATTGTTATCACAATACAAAGGTATTGGATTGGCAATGGATGGAACCACCTGAAGTTCAGAGATGAACTTCTTCATCCAGACAGCCTCTTTCGCGGCATCATAAGCAGCTATATACCCAGCTTCCATCATTGAGTCTGCGACGGTATCTTGTTTGGAACTGTTCCAACATACCGCTCCTCCATTGAGGATAAACACAAAAACCGAGACGGATATAGAGTCATCTTTGTCACTTTGGAAGCTGGAGTCGGTAAAAGCCTCGACCTGGCAGTCCCCATTACCGTAGACCAAGAACATCTCCTTAGTCCTTCTCAAGTACTTGAGAATGTTCTTTACTGCTATCCAATGCTTCTCACCGAGGTCAGACTGATACCTTCTTACTACACTAAGTGTGTAAGCTACATCTGGTCTGGCATATAACATCGCATACATTATAGATCCTACAGCCGAAGCGTAGGGTATAATTCCCATGCGAGCCCTCTCTTCATTAGTCTTTGGAGACATCACTTTGGAGAGGTTGATCCCGTGACAAGCGGGTAAATTACCGCGCTTGGAATCTTCCATACTAAATCTCTTTAGTATAGTGTCAATGTACCCGGACTGTGAAAGTCCCAACATTCTTTTGGATTTATCATGATAGATCTTAATCCCCAGAATGTAGGAGGCATCTCCCAAGTCTTTCATGGAGAATTTCTATGACAAGAAGAGCTTTACCGATTGTAGCATAGGGACATCATTCCCTATCAGGACTATGTCGTCAACGTACAGTACGAGGAAGACTATTGCTCTTTCTACAATTTTCCTATAAATGCATGGTTCATCTACATTTTTGATAAAGTCAAATTGTTTGCCCGTCTCATCAAAGCAGATGTTCCAACTCTGCGATGCTTGCTTTAATCCATAAATGGATTTAAGCAACATGCACACATTTCCGCTGCTCCCACTGTTTAAGAAACCTTCTGGTTGATCCATGTAAACACTTTCTTCTAAATGTCCATTTAGAAAAGTCGTTTTTACGTCCATCTGCCAGATTTCATAGTCATGGAAGGCAGCAATGGCAAGCAAGATCCGAATGGATTTAAGCATAGCTACTAGTGAAAAGGTTTCATCATATTCCAATACTGGTCTTTGACGAAAACCTTTTGCAACGAGTCTAGCTTTGTAGGTTTCCACTTGTCCAAATGCACCAATGTTCTTTTTGAAGATCCATTTGCATCCAACTGGTTTCACCCCAGGAGGAGCAACATCCAAAGTCCATACTTTATTGGTGTACATGGATTCCATTTCGGATCTCATAGCATCCATCCACTTTACCGAGTCTTTACTCGTGATAGCCTGCTGAAAATTAGTAGGCTCATTATCATTGATAATGCAATCCTCTCGATCCCCATCTACAAGAAACCCATAGTATCTCTCAGGCGGACGAGAAATCCTACTAGATTTGCGGAGCGGCGTTGGTTCGTCGGGCTCTATTGAAACCTGAGATTCTACTAAGTCCTCGGCAGTAGTTTGAGGTTCTGCAATTTCTTCCAGTTCTACCGTGCTCGCACTAATTTCTTTTGCAAGAAATTCGCTTTCTAAGAAGACAATGTGGCGAGCGACAAACACCTTTTGTTCTTCAGTGTGGTAGACAAGATATCCCCTTGAATTCTTGGGGTATCCCACAAACTTGCACAAAACCGATCGTGCCTTGAGCTTGTCCGGATTCTGCTTTTTAACAAATGCTGGACACTCCCATATCTTGAGATATGGTCTCTTCCCATTCCACATTTCATATGGAGTGGTAGGCACAGACTTTGTCGGAACTCTATTCAATAGGCATGCAGCTGATTCCAGCGCAAAACCCCAGAAGGAAAGTGGCAAATCAGCACTACTCATCATTGAACGCACCATATCCAGTAGCGTGTGATTCCTCCTTTCTGATACACCATTATGCTGAGGTGTATACGGAGGAGTAAGTTGAGAGAGAATTCCATTCTCTTTTAAGCATTCAAGGAAATTGGTACTTAAGTATTCTCCACCTCGAACAAATCGAAGAGTCTTGATACTTTTACCAGTCTGTTTCTCCACTTCATTTTTATACTTCTTAAATTTCTCAAAGGCCTCGGATTTATTCTTCATTAAGAACACATGTACATACCTTGAGAAATCATCAGTAAAAGTGATGAAATAGGAGTGGCCGCTTCGTGCTTGTGTAGACATCGGACCACATACATCGTTGTGTACAAGTCCCAAGAGCTCCGTGGCTCTTTCTCTGTGTCCTGTGAATGGAAATTTGGTCATCTTCCCTTTGATAAATGATTGACAAGTTGCATATGATGTATATTCAAACGGATCTAAATATCCATCTTTATACAACTTAGTCAAACTTGTTTCATTTATATGACCAAGTCTACAATGCCATAGGAAAGCTTAATCCGAAGCCTTTCTGTTGAGCGTGTTTTGGATATTGAAAACTTAAGGTTAATTAAGTATGTATATGCCGTTTTCCCGTGTGCCAAACCCAATCAATTCTTGATTTAGGAGAATGTTCATGACATTTCTTTTAAGTGCAAAATTATATCCTCCATTAGACAATAAAGATACTGATATAATATTACATAGCATACTGGGAATACAAAAACAGCTGTACAACACCAAAATGTGCCCACTAATCAACCCCAGGTGATAATCACCCACTGCAACAGCATCTACGTTTGTTCCATTGCCAACCCGGAGGGTCATATCACCTGCCTTCAGCAGAGCCTGCAAAGAATTACAGATATGAGAACCAGAACCGGTATCAAGTACCCATGATGTAGAGTTTATTGAAAAACAGTTTTCGATTACAAACACACCTGAAGCAGAAGCAGCAGCTTGCTTCGTGTCCTTGGCTTTAAAAGCCATGCAATCCTTTTTCCAGTGCCCCTTCTTGTGATAATAGTAGAACTCACTCTTGTCCGCTTTTACTCTCCTCGCCTTGTTCGTTCCCTGCACCTTCTTGACCCCATCTTTCGGTTTGGTGGCGTTCATCTTCTTCTTCCCCTTAGATTTCGCTTTGGATTTAGAAGAGGATGATTGGCCAACATACAGAATGGGTTTCTTCTCCTTTTCTCAAGGAGCTCTCTGCTACCCTCAACATGTTGAGGAGCTTTGGAAGATCAGCTTCCATATCGTGCATGTTGATGTTCAGCACGAACTGAGAGAAGGTGTGTGGAAGGGACTGCAAAATCAAGTCAATGTATAACTCATTTTCTAGCATGTATCCCAGGTTTGCGAGTTCCTCAATGAGGCTGATCATTTTTAGGACGTGTTCTCCTACAAGTGATCCTTGAGTTAACCTCATCTGGAATAGTTTTCTTGAGGTTTCGTATCTTGCGATACGAGAGTGTTCTCCATACAATTCCTTAGAATGAAGAAAAATGAATTTAATATCCATACTTTCATTCTGTTTCTGGAGTTTATTATTCATGGACGCCAGCATGATACACTTAGCTTTCTCGCAGTCCAGATCCCAAGTTTTGCGGACCTCTTTGTCCGCAACTGGGGAATCTGGTCCTGGGACAGAGGGAGCAGTAGCGGTAGTGACATATGCAACTTTGTCATAAGTCAGTGCAATGTTGACGTTCCTCAGCCAATCCTTATAGTTTGGCACAGTCAGTGTATTTTTTTCGAGTAATAGTTTTAGTCCCGTCATGGTAGCTTCCAGAGAGAGAGAGAAAAGAAACACTCAGCATATCCTCTTGCAAGTTTAGAATGGTTATTAGTTTATCTAAACAGGATGGCTCCTACTGTTTCCTCAAATTCTTCTTCAAACCCCTAAAAGAAGAATTAGTCAGGATCAATCGCACATCACAATACTTGCTTAACCTTTCGGCCAGGCTAGTGTCGGTACTTCGAGGGAGGTTTTCCAACGCTTTCGCGAAGTTCCTTAATTATATAACCTCTTTTCCTTGGAGGTGTAGCCCCACTAACACCGTTCTAGACACCTACTTGATTTATAGCATTGATTGTTAAGTGAGAAAATTTCCAGAGAGTAATCCTACTCATCAGTAGGATCGGGATCTAACTATCATTGTATGATGACCTAGATGGAAGCCACTCTAGTCACCACACTCCAGAAGGTATTCTAAATCTGCAAGTTTCCTTTATGTTTGAAACTCCCGATGTGATTTTTACCCCGAGCTCTTATGACCTTGACGAAGGCCAACAAATCATAAGATGCAAGTCAAGT
This sequence comes from Agapanthus africanus, assembly GCA_030015575.1. Lineage (NCBI taxonomy): Eukaryota > Viridiplantae > Streptophyta > Magnoliopsida > Asparagales > Amaryllidaceae > Agapanthus > Agapanthus africanus. The sequence continues at coordinate 496,031,529 of JASDDO010000014.1, forward strand.
TCTACCCATCGTTGTCCTGATTAATTTAGACTCATCCGTACTCTCCCTTGACGAAGGCCAACAGGGCTGTACGACTGTCCTAAACTAATGCATCTATCTAAGCAACAAATAAGCAACACATTGCTACCATTCACTATGCCTTGACGAAGGCCAACACACATAGCATGAATACGATGTGTTGTTTATTTAAAACGACGGAGGGCTACGACTTGTTTTTGGCGAAAGCGTTAACGTAATGAACTTGATATAATCGAAGGAACCATGATAGATTTTTAAAGGAGTGGTTTAGGCTCCGCATTTAAAAATTTGCTTTTTAAAGAAAACCGAGTGATTTTGAAATTGTTCCAACGATTTAGCTTAGGTCTATTATCTTTTCATTAATGAATTAATGTTGTCCGATCAATTAATCCTACCATTGCAGAAAGAAACGAAAATACAACGTACGCTTATACCATCCGCATTCGCTATGGGGCCCGTCATCACCCGTTAGCTTACTTAAATAACGACAGAGCGGGGGCTGGACTAGCGCGGGTGAAAAACATAAGCAACGCCTACTAAATATTATATATAGATATATACATTCATCTCACGCAATAATAGACATTCCAGATCACAGATGAACATATTGGATATACTAAGAATTCCGTGCTTCGTTTAAGCCTATAGCGAAAGACGGATTCCACGGTCGTGATGAATAGCCAAATCCCACCCTAAACCGCTAAGGGTGCGGCAAACTACCCGCCAAATTCCCGAAGTGAAGAAACCTCCTCAACAAAGTGAGTAGGCCACTCGGCACTTCAAAGAACCCGGTAGTTTGTGCACCCCTCTTTGGGTCTATCCTCGGAGAAAAAACAGAAAAAGAAAATAGTACAACGTTGGTTACAAGCTCAACCCGGATGTGCCCCGCAAAATAATATTACATCACTTTTACAAATTACATTGATTGAAAGAAAAGAAAATACCCATCTCACATCCCCGGGCTATTCATCATCAATGATCCAATAAAGTTCATATACACAAACCAACATCATAGGTATAAGCAACCCCCACCAATCGACGTATAGCGATTAGAGGAAGTTTCGAAACACATATATCATTACAGATAATAACTGAAACTAAATGACACTAAAACTACGACTTCGAAGCACTCCAAGATTGCCGTAGTAAAAAGTAATCAGTGCAGTCAAAATTGGAAAAATCTAGCAACACCTGAAACACTAAATCCAAGAGACAAGAACACAGAAAAAGATTCGACGCAATCCCTCACTTTTGGACCGGTGAGCTCGGAAATATAGGGGTTGTGGACGGCCATATTCAAGTGGAATTGCCTCGTTTTTGTTGTGTGTTCATTTCACAAGTAAAGGAGCACTCTGCTATTACTTAAAAAAAAATTTGAGGCTCAGTAAAAATCGACAGAAACTTGGATTCATGTTTTGTAGTTTAAGAGTTATTTCGGTTTCGTAATTTCATACTTCAATTAATCGGTTTTCTAGGGTTTAATTAGGCTCTGATACCAGTGTAAGTCTATGTAGCACACCCCACGTGTTCGCGGGGAGGCGGAATACATCAAAAACAATTTTTCTCACTTCAAAAGATCATGTTTGGCTTTGCAACATAGACTTTATCCACTTTAGGATCTTGATTAAACCTTAACTAACAAAATTAATCTACAAGAGGGCATTAACTACTCGGTTAAAAGTATTATACCCTCGTGTCAAGTCCTTCGGGTCTTCAAGTGGTTCTTTGCTCCTTGGTTCAAGCTTCTTCTTGATCTCCTTTCTTTGGCTCTTCCAAAGCTTCAAATGAATTCGGTTGCCGGTCTCCTTTGTGTCGAAAAAAATCCATCCGAGGGCCTATGGTCAAGCTCCAACCGTAAATGAGGTAACTTACTGATCCAACTTGCTATGGAAGACTACTAAGTAGAAGTAGAGAAGATATATATTGGATTAATTTGTCTCATTGCTCATTGATTCACAACTCATGTGATGGGATGAGCTTGAGGGAGGAGGAGAGAAAACCTAGGAGAGAGAATGATATCATGAGAATGATGTTGAGAAATGGATGTGAGAATGGCTAAGTCTTTTTCCAATAATTCAAGCATGGAATAAAATACTCAAAAAAAATGTAACCATGCTTGAATAGGAAACCCAAATGAATAAACAATATATAAAGCCATGCTTGCAACCCATTCCTCAAATATCTTCTAATTTCCACCTCATTAACCTTTTATCAAAAAAAAGGATAAATCAATAATGAGGTGTCTTCTTCTAGAAGCTCATACTTGTAAAATTACAAGAATGCCCTCACCGTATATACATACCCGGATCCGTATTCCGAAAAATACGGATACACAGAAACAAGTATAATCCAATAGTATAATACTAGGATCCGGTTTAAACCAAAGCCCAATAGTATTATCTGTCCGAATATCATTCGTGTAGGCAGTACACGTAAGCGATCGAAAACCTGCCGTAAGACCATACGGCATGTACATCATCTCGCCTGATTTAGGGAAACCCTATATGTGGGACTCTAAAGACTCGATAGTACGCTGGTAGTGGGTTTAACCACAAGTTCGTTAGTGGCACTAGCTGTACGTAACGGCAACCCAGGTACATGTCGAAAGGAGGCTGACGAGCAAACTCGTCCGAAACCCCTACTGAGCCAGTCCGTGACAATATCCATGTAGCCCGGTCTGTTCATCTGAGAGTATCGCATGTAAGGTCTGGGGGGTGGAAAACGTCAGACCCTTAATAACCGTACAAGTCGTGTTAGTGTGGCTCAAGACCATCCGAGAATCTACTGGTCCATCCACCAGTAATTCTCAATCAGCCCTGGCCAGGAACTTGTGGTAATGACCAACCGATCACTGTGCGATATCGACTCCCTATACCGGGAGAGACGAATCCCAAACAGTCGCTCACTACCTCCATGTGGCTCTGGACTGTACCCAACTAAAACCTGTTTGCACGACTCCTTTGAGCCGTAGTAGGGTAGTAATCAAAGCACAGTGGGAACTCACACGAGACAAATGACGACCTCAGGTCGCCAGACTATCTGCACACATGTCACCAGAGAGCTGCTATCTAACTCTAGGTATAATACCATATAATCTGTCCTGGGCGAGTCCTGTCCGGTGAACTCACACCCAGTGAGCATCTGTATACAATATTAGGTGCACATCACCAATGGTTGCGGGACTAATCCATCGCCCCTCGTCAGGGTCTAGATATGTATACACTAGTCTACTATGGAGTATCGATGCCCAGTCTCAATACTCCTACGACTAGGGACATTTAAGAATATGCCTATTGACCACCCAGCTCCCACAAGTATGACTTCCATCACAACGCTGGTAGTCAGGCAAATATCCTACGCGCTTTATCAACATGTACATAATATATGAAATACAAAGTAAAATATATCACATATTAAGATAAAGACAAACCAAATAGCGTACTATCATATCGAGCAAGATTGTCCTATACATACATATCCCTAGCATCCTATACAATGAAGGCCTCTAGGACATATATATCCAACACCACATTCAGGACTTATTATGACATTCTCTGTTCATATAGTTGTTGCATCCTGATGTTGTGCCTTGCTCATGATTCTGTTGCATTCACACTGTTATACATATGCCATCATAACCTCGCATTAAGAAATTGTTACTATTTTATGCATGCTTGCGATTACTACGTATGGTGTTATTTACTACACATGAGCTGGCAACTCACCCCCGTTGTGCTACAGTGTCTTGCAAGGTTGATCCTCAGTGTAGTCGCGGCGGGGCACTCTACTTCTTCTATTTCTGCGGATACCACTACTTTTGGGCGTGATATACTTTGTAGGTGGGTGGCGAGTATTCATGTGCTTTCTACTTGTATCCTTATCCTTGTATCTAGTATATTCCATCTACCACATGTATGTATTGACTTAGAGACGAGACTGAGAGTTTGACATTTTTATTATATGTGACTCTGGTTGTCGTGCTCGTGTGAGCCGACTTTTATGCTATGTTGCGATGTTGTTTTCTTTCTTATTCATTTATTTATTCGCCTTGGGAATCATATATCTGTTGTGGTTGTGTTCCTCCTTTAGGCGTGAGATTGCTCCCAAAAGGGGATGTTTTTATATACTATTGTTTTGTATCCATTTTCGGATCAGTTTTTACAAAGGAAATGCTGTCGAAATTTTTAATAACAACTTGAGATTTTAAAAAGGTTGATATTTTGAAACAAATGTTTTACTACTCTACTTCATTTCACGGTTTAGATTCTGGGTTTCGGTTACTTGAATTACGTTACGCCTTTAGACGTTGCGTGATTGAAGTGCTGGTTGCGTTCGTAATTTTGGCGTGACAAAGTTGGCATGAGAGCATTAGGTTTTACTTTTCGGAGTGTAGGATGACCCTTGGTATGATGGAGTAGGTGACGTGAGCAGAGTGACGTTGCGTGTGTATGTTCCGCGGTATACTCACGACACGATACTCCTCCTAAGTGACCTTAGGATATATTTCTTGTAATTCCTTCATTGATTCCATGTATCCTTTTGTTTCGATTTCTATGTTCTTATCGAATCTTGTTTCTTGTTCCAGCCACTGTGCCGCCAATGACTACGAGGTCCCATAGGGCTACCGCTAGTGATGAGGTCAAGGCGGGATCGTCTGAGATGAGGGCCGACCAGGGCGGTACGCCTACCCTTCAGGAGCAGATTGATCCACCTTCTCCAGGCTGGATTGCTAGGCTGGAGGCGAGTATTCAGGACTTGCGTCAGATGGATGGATCATTGGTTGAGACCAGCCGAGCACAGAGATCAGATGATGTTCCACCTACTACGAGGACCGTGATTGTACCTACTGCTCAGAAAGTTGTACCTACCGCTAAGGAGACTATTGCCGTATCACTATCGGAGTTTATGAGGCTGAAGCCTCTGGTTTTCACTGGCACAAACACAGTAGAGGACCCACAATCGTTCCTCGACAGGATGACCCGGATTTGTCATTCCCTGAGATGTTCCGATGCGAGATCGGTCGAGCTTACTAGTTTTTGTCTGGAGGGTCTTGCCCAGACTTGGTGCGAGTCTATTGAGAGAGGCCAAGCCACAGGTTTTCCTCCTATAACCTGGGATGAGTTCGCGGCGGTTTTTCTTGCTCGTTTCCTGCCGCAGAGCGTCAGAGATGCCTGAGCTCGTAGTTTGGAGTCTTTGCGCCAGACTTCCGGTATGACAGTGGACGAGTACGATATCCAGTTTACCCAGCTGTCCATATATGCTCCTTATTTGGTTGACACCGAAGAGAAGCACGTTAAGAGATTCGTGCGAGGTCTTGATACACAGTTGTTCCTCTCTATTGGCACCCAGCACTTTGACTCCTATGTAGCAGCGATGGACGCAGCCATGCTAGTGGAGGAGCGTATTGTCGAGACAACGGCTGTTCCGGAAACGAAGCGGGTCCGTACTGGTGTATAAGCTTCTAGGAGGTTTGGCAGAGGTATGGCAGGCAGAGGCTACGGCGGATTCTTTCTAGGCTGTGGTGGTAGCAGAGGCTTAAGACGGGGCTAGTTATATAGCTCTTACCTATAGGTTAAGGAGTCGTCGTCGGGATGTTTTCAGTGTCGGAGTCCGCATCACCGCTTCAGGTATTGTATGGAGAGACGAAAGGACGAGGCAGCAGTTCTACAGGTCACCTTACCCCCTTCACCTCCTCCTCCGAGAGCATTGCCTCCTACACCCGTCGTTACTTCACGCCAGACCGATGCTTAGAGAGGCCGTGGTCATAGCGGTCTTGTTCAGAGGGGACGAGGTATCAGAGGTAGAGGACATGCCCGATTTTTTGCTTTGACTCCTCAGGATGCACAGGCATCGAATGCAGTTGTGACAGATACTCTTTTATTATGTTCTTTCGATGCACTCATATTGTTCGACCCCGGATCTACGCACTCTTATGTATCCACAAACTTCGTACCAAGGTTGGGCCGAGATTCGTCTTTGTTAGATGAGTCACTCGTTGTGATTACTCCCGTTGGAGAGTCTTTCATCGCTTGACATGTGTTTCGGTCGTGTATCGTTCCTATTGGGGATAGAGATTCTTCAGTAGATTTGATCCTTCTCTATATGTTAGACTTTGACATTCTCCTCGGCATGGACTGGTTAGCTAATTGCTATGCGTTCGTGGACAGCCGTGAGAAGGCGGTTAGGTTTTGTTTTCCGGGAGAGTCAGTTCTTGTTATGTAGGGGGACCGCAGTGCCGCCCCTCACAGTTTGATATCATCTCTTTGCGCTAGTCGACTCTTGAGGAAAGGATGTCGTGGATTCTTAGCTTATATTCGTGATACTGGAGCCACAGAGGATCCGTTGGATCAGGTTCCGATTGTGAGAGAGTTCCCTGATGTATTTCCTGATGAGTTACCTAGATTGCCACCAGAGAGCGATTTTGAGATTTTCATCGGCTTAATCCCCGGCACGGGGCCAATTTCTATACCGCCTTATCGGATAGCCTCGGCGGAGCTTAAAGAGCTTAAGGATCAATTCCAAGATTTTCTTGACAAGGGACTTATTCATCTGAGTGTGTCGCCTTAAGGAGCTCCTGTCCTGTTCGTTAAGAAGAAGGACGGCAGTATGAGATTGTGTATCGACTATCGTCAATTAGACTGAGTTACGGTGCGGAATAGGTATCCTTTAGCACGTAACGACGATTTGTTCGATCAACTCCAGGGATACTTTTCAAAGGATTTGCGATCAGGTTATCATCAGTTACGGGAATGATGACATTCCGAAGACTGCTTTTCGGACGCGCTACGGGTATTACGAGTTCTTGGTGATGTCATTCGGGCTCACCAATGCCCCGGCAGCGTTCATGGACTTGATGAACCAGATCTTCCGGCCGTTCCTCGAACAGTTTATTATTGCACTCATTGACGACATTCTCGTCCACTCCAGGAGTCGAGAAGAGCATGAGCAGCACTTGAGGATTACTTTGCAAACATTGAGATAGCACCAGCTGTTTGCTGAATTCTCTAAGTGTGCTTTCTGGCTTGACAATGTTGATTTCTTAGGTTATGTGATTATGAGAGACGGTATATGTATGGACCCGAAGAAGATCGAGGCCGTACAGCATTGGCCTAGACCAGTTTCCGTGACTGAGGTCCGTAGCATCTTGGGTTTAGCCGGTTATTATCGCCGTTTTGTGCAGGATTTCTCTAGTATCGCTGCACCGTTGACCGAACTGACCCGGAAGGGAGTTCCTTTTCTTTAGACTGAGGCATGTGAGTAGAGTTTCCAGCAGTTAAAGACTCGTTTGACGACAACACCAGTTCCATCTTTGCCTTCAGGATCAGGCGGTTATATTGTTTATTGTGATGTTTCTCGAGTGGGTCTAGCTTGTATGTTGATGCAGCACGGCAGAGTCATCGCTTATACTTGTCAGCAGTTGTAGAAGCATGATAAGAACTATCCCACTCATGATCTTGAGATGGCCGTGGTGGTCTTTGCGCTCAAGATTTGGAGACATTACTTGTGCGGCGAGTCGTGTCAGATCAATACGGACCATAAAAGCTTAAAGTACATCTTCCAGCAACGGGATCTGAATCTGAGGCAGCGTCGTTGGATGGAGCTTGTAAAGGACTATGATTGTGAGATCCTTTATCACCAGGGAAAGGCGAATGTTGTAGTTGATGCTTTGAGTCGTAGTCCTGGAGGTAGCTTGTTCTATTTTAGCGCGGTTCAGAGACAGTCTTTTATAGATTGGCAGATCTTATGCGACAGCAGGGTACAGTTCGAGTTCACTTCCACCGAAGGACATCTAGCTCATGTCTGCGCCCGTCCACTTCTACTCGATCGCATCCAAGAGGTACTGTCTGATGATGCTCGTTTGTCTGAGATTATGGAGCATGTTCGGTAGGAAAGAGATTCGGAGTTTTTGATTGATGTCCAGGGAGTGTTACGATTTGGAACTCGTCTATGTGTACCAGATTCTGAGGGGCTGAGACGTGAGATCCTAGAGGAGGCATATCAGTCAGCATACAATGTTCATCCGGGTTCCACTAAGATGTATCGTGATTTGTGAGATATCTACTGGTGGGAAGGGATGAAGAGAGATGATTTTGATTTCGTTTCGAGATGCCTGACTTGCCAGCAAGTCAAGGCCGAGCACCAGAGACTGGCGGGAGAGTTATAGTCTTTGCCCATTCCGGAGTGGAAATGGGAGCCGATCTCCATGGATTTCATTGTGGGTCTACATAGGTCTAGTCGAGGGTATGGATCCATATGGGTGATTATCGACCGGTCGACAAAAGCGGCTCATTTCCTTCCAGAGAAGACCAATTTCGGATTTGCTCAGCTCAACTGTACATTGATGAGATTGTGCGGTTGCACGGCGTTCCGACATGCATTGTATCCGACAGAGGCACCTAGTTTACCAGCCATCTTTGGCAGAAACTTCAAGAGGCTTTTGGTACCCGTTTGAGTTTCAGCACTGCTTTCCATCCGCAGATCGATGGTCAGTTAGAGCATACTATACAGTCTCTCAAGGATATGCTCCGAGCATGCGTGCTTGATTTTAGCGGCAGTTGGGATCGTCACTTGCCCTTGATAGAGTTCTCCTACAATAACAGTTTTTAGGAGATGATTCAAATGGCACCTTTCGAGGCCTCGTAAAGAGAAAGTGTCAATCGCCAGTCTGTTGGACCGAAGTCAGCGATAGTAGGATTTTGGGACCGCTGGTTCAGGAGACTACGGAGAAGATCCAGTTGATCCAGGATAGTATTAGAGCAGCCCAGAGCAGGCAGAAGTCTTATTCCGACCGTCGTCGTCGTAGACTTGAGTTCGCAGTGGGTGATCATGTTTTCTTATGGATCTCTCCGATGAAGGGTGTGATGAGGTTCGGATAGAAAGGGAAGCTTAGTCCCAGATATGTGGGTCCTTTCGAGATCCTTGAGCGAGTCGGTACCGTTGCCTATCGTTTAGCTCTTCCGCCTAGTTTTCTGGATGTACACCCCGTATTTCATGTATCGATGCTTCGCAAGTACCTTTATGATCCTTCTCACACGATTTAGCACCAGACGATCCAGCTGGAGCATGATTTTTCATTCACTGAGCAGCCGATAGTTATTCTGGACCGGCAGGTGAAGAAACTACGGTCAAAGGTTTTACCGTCCGTGAAGGTTCTTTGGCGTGGCCTGAACAGCGAAGAGGTCACATGGGAAGCCGAGAGCGAGATGCGGAAGAAATTTCCCCATCTCTTCGAAGGTACGCGTAGTTAGATTTTTAAATTCGGGGACCGAATTTCTTTAAGGGGGAATATTCGAACACCTTAAAAACGCGTTTAGAGTTAATTAAGCGATATAACATGGGTTTTTAACAAGCTTAATTAATGATTATTTTTCACCTATTTTATTTAATTAATTAATATTTTATTTAATTATTTATGTACTTGTTATATTTATGCACACACATGTACATGTTAATCTAGTTTTAAAAATATGTTAAACATGTTTTTCTAGCCATGGCAAGTTAACTATATTTATTTGTTTCTAAAAATAATTTAAGTAATAAAAGGTTTTTATTTGAGAAGAAAAAGAAAAGAAATGAAAGAATGGTGGAGACAAAGGAATAAAGGGGGCAATTAATGAAGAGAGAGGTTGGCATGACTCACATAAGCCATCCCTCTCCCCTCATTCTCTCATCTCATCTCTCTCATTCCCTCTTCCTCTCATTCTTCTCTTCTTCTTCTTCCTCTTCCTTCTCTTGAAAAATCTTCCACCACAACCGTGAGCCTAATCACCACAAAAACCTTCACTAAACCCTCAATTAATCATGTTTAGTCTCTTTTGGAGTCTTGGAGCTTGTATGGTTAGGGTTTCTTTCAAGTTTTGGTGAGGTAAGGATCTAAAACTCTTAAGTAGGGTCTAAGAAAGTTTTCATGTTAACAAGTTTCACTAAACTACCTTAATGTTTCGGGTTTAGTGTTAAATATCGTATTTGTTTAAGATTTGGGTTTCTGTTCGAATCTTCTATCAACCTAGATATCCTTTTGAGAAGTTTCCATTACTGGAAGTTAGTCTAGGGACCACGAACACAACCCCAAAACCTGAGCACTCCCCTCCAACTTCAGGCCGCAGATTTATTGCATCTGGCCGCAATTTGCGGCCAGTAGGGGGCTTGGGGTGTGGTTCTTGGTCGAGTGTTCTCTGGAACTACATGTAAGCTTATGGAATGTGTAACTTTCCCTAATTTCTTGTATAGGAAAATCTGGGATTGTTTTACCATATTTCAAGTGTTTTGTTAACGTGCGATACGGATTTATCTGACTCCCGTTTAGGTGTCTTATATGGTTAGCAGCCTTAGGGGTAGACTTGGATGTTTCTGCACATATTTATCACGCTAATCTCACAAATGCTAGCTTGTGGGAGTTGGTTCGTTTGTATTGCGTATGTGTCCGTTTCTTGTCGAAAATTTTATTAACCTAATGTGTTATGGTTTTGTGTGATGCTAGGATCGATTGCGGAGACTTCTGACGTGGCTAGGAAAAGGAAGGAGGTGGTTGGATTCCTATAGCTCGAGACCGTTCTGGTGAGTAGATTTAACATCTACAGGGGAAATCGCCTGTATGGCGTTAAGCGCCGATGGTGAGATTCTAGTTACAAAACCCTATTCTATATTGTGTGCTTATTCATTTGTGATTGTGCATGAGTATCATAGAGTTCATCCTATTACCTGTTTTGTAATGACATGTCTTCGGTAGTGCACTGCACCTTTACCAACGGTTCATGTCGCACGAGCACTGGTTCATATGCCCACACACACCGTTGATAATTGTCATGACACACACACTATAGAAATTGCCATGAATAACTACATTGTATTACATTCTTAATTGGTAGTTATACTCTCATTATTGTACTAGTATGCATCATGTAAGCATCATACATACATTGCTATAGTACCATATTCTCATATGATGTTTCATGAGATTTCGGTTTTCGTGGATTTCGGAAACCGCAAAGTATATTTTCAAAACTTGGATATTTGAAAGACACGATTTTCCCTTGATATGATATTTGATGTCCACCATGGGTTTTCTCGGTTCTATGTGATGAGTATACCTGATTCGAGGAGTGAGGAGGAACCGTCTGCGGGTATATGGTGGGCCCGGTACGGTACCCCGGGACAAGAAGATCGTATATAGGCGTTGACCCCAGCAGGGGAGCACTACCTACCGGTGACTTTATGGAAACTAGCGGATATCCGAAGGATACTGACCGGAGATATATGATGAGAAGGATATGAGGGCCGATCAGAGTAACGGCGCCTGAGATATTGGGATTTGAGTGTCATTGATTGACACCAGTTTTATGATGATTTATCGATGGTACCGCTGTTTTATTCCACATTCAGGACGTATTATGACAAGCTCTATTCATATAGTTTTTGCATCCTGATGCTGTACCTTGCTCATGATTATGTTCTATTCACACTGTTATACATATGTCATCATAACCTCACATTAGGAAATGTCGCTATTCCGGGCATGCTTGCGATTGCCACGTATGATGTTATTTACTACTCACGAGCTGGAAACTCACCCTCGTTGTTCCACAGTGTCTTGCAGGGCTGATCGTTAGTGTAGTCGCGGCGGGGCACTCTACTTCTTCTATTTCTGCGGATACCGCTACTTTTGGGTGTAATATATTTTGTAGGTGGGTGGCGAGTATTCATGTGCTTTCTACTTGTATCCTTATCCACATATCTAGTATACTCCATCTACCGCATGTATGTATTGACTTAGAGATAAGACTGAGAGCTTGACATTTGTATTATATGTGACTCTGATTGTCGTGCTCGTGTGAGCCTACTTTTGTGCTATGTCGCGATGTTGTTTTCTTTCTTATTCGCTTATTTCTTCTCCTTCGGCATTGTATATCTGTTGTGGTTGTGTTCCGCCTTTAGGCGTGAGATTGCTCCCAAAAGGGGATGTTTTTATATACTATTGTTTTGTATCCATTTTCTGATCAGTTTTTACAAAGGAAATGCTGTCGAAATTTTTAGTAACAACTTGAGATTTTAAAAAGGTTGATATTTTGAAACAAATGTTTTACCACTCTACTTCATTTCACGGTTTAGATTCTGGGTTTCGGTTTACTTGAATTACGTTACGCCTTTAGACATTGCGTGATTTAAGTGCCGGTTGCATTCCTAATTTAGGTCATGACAGTACGGTACCCCGGGGTAAGATGATCGTACAGAGAGACGTTGAGCCCGGCAGGGGAGCACTACCGACCGGTGATAGTTTTGGCTCGGTGGATATACTAAGGATACCGACTAGAGTCGTGTGATCAGATGGATTTGAGGGCCGATCCGATGGGACGGTGTCCGAGATATGAGGATTTACGTGTCGATGCTGGACACGGGTTATATGATGTTTTCGAGTGTCGATGCTGGGCACTCTGGTTTTTATGACGATTTGGTGTGTCGTTGATGGACTCACGTTGGATGATATACCTATACACACATATAAGATATAGATGACATGGTACCGGATTATGACACGAGTACGATTATGTTAGTATTATTATACTTATGTTTACACTATCACCCTTATTACCACTCGATATTATTATATTATTATATTACTGTATGACCTATGAGATCTTCATACATTCAATTTCTACCTGGTGATTTCTTCTACTCACGAGTTGGCAACTCACCCCCGTTGTGCCACAATTTTCTTGCAGGATTGACCGCATGGATTCGGTAGCGGCTTGCTGGCACACAGCTTCCTTCTGAATTTATTGTACGAAATTTTTTTAATTTAATGTACAGAAAGGAGTTTACAAGCCTGAGTACAATTTAAAAGTTAATTTTTGTTTAAGAACAACAAGAAACAACTTGTAGCTCACTGGTAAAGCTCTTGCATTGCTGTGATGTAGCCCCTGTGTTCGAACCCCATCAGACACATTATATTTTTTCCAGATTTTTCTTTTAAACTTTTGGGAAGCCCAAAAGTTTACACGTGCAATGCACATAAAAATGAAAAGCTAAAGAAAACAAACATGTGCACATTGGAGTTAACAGGGACATGTACACGTGGCCAAAATCCACCAGCTCAACTCACCAATTCGACCGGTGAGATCCACCAAAGGGCCGGCACCAACGGTCCCTCCGTAGGCAATGAGGCCCGTGCTTTGCACAAGTGTCATTTCCCCTACCCCTAACTCCCTTGCACTGTTTGATTGCTGTGCAATCAAATAGAGACCCCTCAATTCCCCAATTTATCACATTTTAATGCATTTTAATTCACTCTTTTAATTCCAAAACCCTAATTCCACACTATAAATACTACCCCATGCCCTAGCCCTTCCTCAATCTGAAAATTATAGCCAAAATTCTTAAAGATTTCTAAGTACAAGAAGAGTACAAGTGGAGTTCGCACGGAATCATGTTCCGGCGAGGATCAAAGCAAGTTCCGACGACCCCACGACACCCCAACGACAACCCTTCCTATTCCTACCTTCTCTTCATCTTTCTAGCTAGTAAGTCCATCCCTATTCCTTTCTTTCTTCTTGAAAAGTTATTTTTTTCAAAACATATCGATAAGTGGAGTTAACACCGACCTTTTATTCTCAACCCTAAAAAGTTCACTTTTTCTTACATACTTTTCATCCATATTCTTACACCATATTTGTAATCATATAACTGATGGTTAGAACAAACTTTCACTCAAAAATATCATGAAACATAACCTTAATTTAACTTTTACATTAAAATACCATGAACTTCACATATATCTCTTTAGTATTTTTTGTTAATCATACCTTAGAAAAATTCATGGGGTAATGACCTGCCCGTCACAAACACACATGATTCTATAGCAAGATTCTCTTTGAACCTATTTTTATGGCGAATACAATATATTTCATTAAAATACCATCTACTATAAAAACGGTTTTCTTTAGAATTGTATTTTAAAATTCCTTTGCAAATAAGCCTCTACAACTCTTTTTAGGGGACCCGCTATTGGATGGTGCGGATTATCGCACATCCTTGGTCTAGTAGAGCGAGATGCAGAGCTCCTCACGGATCATTTGGTCTCGAAAGGTTTTAATACGATTTTTAAGAAAAACGCAATCTTCTACTTAATAATAAAATTAATATTTAATAATTATATAAATATTATAAAATCCATATATTTTCAAAATAAAATAACCTTATATTTTCTCACAGGAAAGAATTATAAATTTCATCAAAATACCATCAAGATAACAACGAAAGTCAAGCTTTACAGTAAAATACCATGAACTATTCATGTTAAGCTATTATAACTAAAATACTTCAATTCTTAAAATTCAAATTAATGGAAACCCTAAATAATATAAATAATTTCTTGAGGTTATTTTGAAATTATATATTACAAATATCTTTCATAAAACCCTTCGAGTTATATAAAATTACATTTAAGGACTTTAGTAAATATGGGTTTAAGCGGAATCAATTCTCTTGAGCCTTAGGGAGCCGGAAAAAGTGAGTGCTTGCCTATTTAAGGAAGAAAAACCTAAAGGTGTTATCAATGGTAATTGTCTTGGAAAAAGACACAAATCATGCCGTCCATGTGCAGCAGTTACTGATAACTCCCGAACCTAATTCAGGATCTAAATTAGTTACAAGTGTTTGACTCAGTCTGAGTCTAAATCAAACTTGAATCCAAACTCAAAGCAGAATCCTATTCAAACATGAATCCATACTCTAACATGTATACTTGAACCCGAATACCAGAACAATAACAACATGCAAACATGACTTGACCTGACCGAACCATGGCTATAACTTGACTTGATTACATAACTACTTGTTTACATCCCGAACCTGATTACATGAACAACTTGTATCCATGGTCTCGGCAAGTCTGATAATTATAATCTATATAAAATATTACACGGGGTTAACAGGGTAGATTGATACGGAATGTATTAGACGTGGAATGAGATGGTCACTAAAAGACACCTACATGAACTCTCGTGCCGCTGTCCCGTGGGTTTTGACAGGCCTTGTACTACCTGTTACCATAGTCCACGGAGCAAGTTGGACTCCTCTCGTATACACTGATACCTTCTGTACCAAGCTACAAACAACTACGTTAAAATAGCAACCTTATACCTATACACCTTAACAGTTCAATTCTCAATACTTGCTATATTCTTTCTTTCATCTAGGACTTACCGAGCGCTAGTTCGCTGACGAGATTCCTTACTTTTCTTCTTTGGAATGATCGTCAGGAGGATCGGACTCATTCAAGATCGAGCCTAGACAGGAAGACGTGGACCGGTTCACTGAGCAGCATAATTACTAGCTTTTCCTTGTACTTACTTTTCATTTCCTATGCCACTGTTTAGGCATTTCTTTATATCATTATACTTTCCTTTTCAAAGCAATGTATTGTAAAGATGAATGTTAATAAAAGTTGTTGTTTATATTATATCTCTTGTCATTTCTTGTACATTTCATATATTGCTTATTTACGCTTAACGTATTTATTTCTGAGTAAATACGTCGTGTGCCTGCCATGTCTCCGTCTCCGTATACTGGGAAGCAGGGCATGACACCTGGCATGGTGGTGTACACACAAGTGATGGAGTCACCCTATCTAAAGGGATGTCTTCTAGACCGATGAAGAGAGGGATTGGCATGAATAACATATCATTTGCTTAGGCAATTGAGTCAATCATGCAATGTGTTGTACAACACCAGATATTGCTTATACACTTACTGTAGCAAGAAGATATTAATCCAATCCTGGAGAAACATTGGGAAGCTATAATGAACATAAGGGGATGTTCTTAGTATAAGATAACGACAGTCTCCTCAAGGAGGCGTTTATCGGTTCAGGCATCCACGGTGACCTGGATGACAGAGATGCTGTCGGAGTTATGAGTTTAGCCACTTTTAAGGAAATATTGGATAGTGTTGCAATAAGGATACTAAGGTAATCATGGTGCAGGATGCTGGTTTTAACTCAACGGAGGATAAAGCCCAAGAAGTTTGTTGGATGGAGTTGTTCATTTATGAACTTGGTCCCATCAAGTATCCAGAAAAAATTTTGAGGTGGGGTATCGCTCAGTTTGGGATATTGTTGATCTCCGCATGGTTGAGAAATAAGGAGATGAAGTTGAATTATTGTAGCGGATCCACTCACTGAGGCTATTTCTCGAACACAATGAGTTTCACAAACATAGTTTGCGAAACTTATTAATAGAGAAGTTGGGTATTCGGTAGCACACGAGATGTGCGAAACTTATTAAATAAAGATGGATATTTAAATACTTTTGAATATAAATCTTATATGACTTGTCAGTCTTGCATCAAGGGTAAAATGACCAAAACTCCGTTTACTGGACAGAGAGAGGGAGCTACTGAACTCTTAGTTCTCATACATAGTGATGTATATGGACCAAGTCTACACATGCAAGAAGAGGTTATTAATACTTCATAACCTTTACTGATGATTTCTGGGATTGTTGGGATTTTCCCAATCTAGATACGTAGACACCATACTAAAAAGGTTTAGTAGGGAAGATTCCAAGCGAGGTAATTTACCCGCTTGTCACGGAATCACCCTCTCCAAAGACTTTTTCCAAATTCTGATGAAGAGAGGGCTCGCATGAGTGTTATACTCTACGCTTCCGCAGTAGGGTCTATCATGTATGCGATGTTATGTACTCGCCCAGATGTAGATTACGCACTGAGTGTAGTAAGTAAGTATCAATCCAATCCATGGGAGAAACACTGGACAACTGTGAAGAACATTCTTAAGTACTTGCGAAAGACTAAAGAAATGTTCTTGGTGTATGTTAACATGGATTTCCAAGTGGAGGTATTTACCGATTCCAGCTTCCAATGTGATAAGGATGACACCAAGTCTATCTCGGGTTTTGTATTTACCCTCAATGGAGCGGAGGTTTGTCGGAAAAGTTCCAAATAGGACACTGTTGCAGACTCAACGATGGAAGCTGAGTACATTGCTGTAAGTGATGCTGCCAAGGAAGCTGTATGGATGTGAAAGTTCGTCTTAGAGCTTGGAGTGGTTCCAACCATTATTGATCCAATACCCATGTATTTTGATAATAATGGGGCTATGGCATTGGCCAAGGAACCCAGGTCCTATCAGCGTTTCACACATATCTTGAGGCGATATCACCTGATCCGGAAGATAGTTGATCGACGTAAGATCGAATTTTGGAGAGTTGACACGAAGAACAATACCACGGATCCACTGACACAGGCCCTTCCACTGGCCCAATTTGAGCGATTTTTTGAGATGTTGGGTATGAGACACGCCAATAATTGGCTATAGTGCGAGTGCGAGATTGTTAGGAATATGTATGCCCTAGAGGCCATTATTGTATATTATAGTGGATGCTTGGATATATATATAGAGGTCTTTATTGCTCGACATGATAGTATGCTATCTGGTTACCCTTTATCTTAACATGTTCACTTGATTGAGTTTACTGTCTTTTTGATACATGTTGATAAAGCCCTTAGGATGTTAGCTTGACTACCATGACTATAATGCAGATCATACTAGTGGGGCATGTGTAGTCCACAAGCACATCCTTAAATAGTTCCTAGTCGAGGGAGTATCGAGACATGGCATCGATATTCCTGAGTAGACTAATGTATACGTTTCTTGACCCAGCATTGGGGCGATGGATGATCCCATATCCATTGGTGTTTGACATCAGAAATTGTATACAGGTGCTCATTAGAGACTGAACACTGAACGGTTTCACCGAGAACTCCAAAATAGTATTATACCTATCGTCAAATAGCAGTTCTCCGGTGACACTTATACAGGTTGGTCTGTAGACCCGAGATCATCATAGTGTCTTGTGTGCTTCCCACTATGCTTTGATTTCCACCTAACGACGGCTCTACTATGTCGTGGGAACGGGTGGATTTTGGGTACAGTTCTGAGACACATGGAGGCAGTAAGTGATAGGAAGGGTTTCGCCTCTCCTGGTATTGGGAGTTGATATTGTACTATGCGCGATTGGCTATAACCGCAAGTCCCTAGTCAGGGCTGATGAGATTTACTAATAAGTGTTATCAGTAGTTTCTCGATTGGTTATAGGCCACACATCGGCATGACTTATCGAGTTATTGGGGTTTGACAATTCCAACCCCAGACTCGATGTGCGACATATCAGATGAAGAGGCCGGACTGTAGGGTAAGTGTTGCTTATTGGCTATACGGGAGTTTAAACAAGTTTGCTTGTTGATCTTCTATTCGTTCAATACCTGGGTAGCCGTTATGTCCTGCAAGTACCGCTGACGGCTTGTGGGTATCTGATATGATCATTACCTACTACTAGCGTATTAACGAGTCTTAAGAGTCCCACATAGGGGTTTCCAAGCTCAAGAGAAACGAAGTAGGGCACATATGGAGATATGTGCGGGAGCTTGATTAACTACGAGTATATAATACCGTATTTTAATCTAGCATTGTTTGATATTAGTCGGGTTATATGTGATATGACAGGATTATTAAATCAAGTGTTGATTTAATAAATTGACTAATTTCTCATTAATTTTTTTTCTTTATATATATATATATATAAGTATCATAGTTGATGACAAATGAAACAAGGCAATGAAAGAATCACATTGGAGATAAAATGAATGTTAAGATAAATATAAAATGAAAAAGGAAAATATCTAGAGATGAGTCATGACTTCTACATGGTTCTAAAAAAGATCTAGGAAGCACGACTCACTCTTTGATTTGTTTTTATTCACCCATACTTATCTATTAAACATCCATAATATCTCCAAGGTTCATTTAACCTCTTTCTAAGTTCATCCTCCTCCTCTCATCTCCATCTAGATATTTTCTAGGTTAGAAAAGGAGAAGAAAAAGAAAGATTTTTTAGTGAGAAAAGTCCTGCTTCATCAACCTATACTATAATAGCAAACTAGTGTTGATTGTTATCTTCACTTCTTTATTGATTAGTGAAGTAAGAGTTTGAGTGTGAGAAGCTTCGTGGTGGATCATCATAGACGAAGAAGACCTCAAGCAACCTCGTTCCACTTTCAACCGGAGTCGTACAGGAGCTCAAGGACTTCTATATGGAGCAATCGAAATGTTCGATCAATTACAAAGGTTGTAGTTCCTATTCACTTAGTATAAAACCCTAGTTACTTTACTTGAAACCCTAAATCTCTTGTTCGATTCGTGATTTGTATACTTAGCTCTCTAGTTTTTTAAAATTTCTCACATTCTTTTCTTAAAACCCTTGTAGAGGTGCTAGTGTACACTTACATGGTATCGGTGTAAGTCCACGTTGCCCACCCCGGTGCTTACGGGGAGGCGGAAACGGTATAAAAATTCGATTTTTAGAACTCAAGGCAACATGGACTAAAAGGAGGATCTTTGCTAAACAAAAACTAACAACCATGCTAAGAGATTTAGCTACTCGGTTAAAAGGTTATACCTAAGTCTTGAACTCCTTCTCTTCTTGCTCCTTGGAGTAGGATGAACGGATCGTCCTCGTCGCCTTCTCTTACCGAAGAAAGATCCACCCGAGGGCCTCTACCTTTGGCTCCTACCTCAACCTAGAGGTAACTAAAGTGCTTGGTGTGCTAAACCAAGAACCTTAGGATTAGTAGAGAGTAATTTTGGTGTTTTATCTCAAAAGCTAAATGGTTCTCAACTCAGGAGAGGGGAGAGCTTTGAGAGAGAGGAAGAGGATGAGAGAGAATGAGCATGAGAGAATGAAGATAATATCAACCATTCTCACATATATATGAATTATGATAATTAAATAATTAATCAAAGATAATAGTGATGGTTAACTTGAAATGACCATTATCAATTCATATTAATTAATTTTGCAAGAATCAAAGAGCATCTTTCATGTGAAATGATGATGGTCAATATGTCAACATAGGTCAGCAAGTCAACCATAGTCAAATGGTCAACAACCCTAACCATAACACAATTATAATTAATTAATATTAATAATCATATTTCACATATACATTAAGGTTAAGGAAAAAGACAACGGTCATCAACCCTAATGAAAGTCCTCTGCCTCTGCCTCAGTCAACTGTGCATACACACCCGTATCCGTGTTCCGAGGAACATGAATACAATGAGATAAAACCAATCCCA
Organism: Agapanthus africanus; assembly: GCA_030015575.1. NCBI lineage: Eukaryota > Viridiplantae > Streptophyta > Magnoliopsida > Asparagales > Amaryllidaceae > Agapanthus > Agapanthus africanus. The sequence goes on from JASDDO010000014.1 coordinate 496,051,699, forward strand.
AAACATATACTAGGATCTGGCTTAAACCAAAGCCCGCTAGTATCAACTGTCCGGACACCAAACGTGCACAAGTGCGCGGATGTGAACGAACCCCGTCGCAAAACCATGCGACCTCTACTCTGTTTTGCCTAAAGGCTAATAACCCTCTGTGTGGGACTCTAAAGACTCGACACTACGCTGGCAGTGGGTTTAACCACAGACCGCAAGCGACACTAGCTGTACGTAACGGTCCCCAGGTAGATGCCAATAAGATGACTGACAAGGTGAACCCATCTGAACTCCTACTGAGCCTGAATGTGACAGTCTCCGTACAGTCCGGTCTGTTCGTCTGAGAATATCGCATGGCGGGCCTAGGGGCGGTAAACGTCAGTCCCCTGATAGCGGTACAAGTCATGTCGGATTGTAGCCCAAAACACCCTGAGATAACACTGGAAACCTACCAGTATATCTCGCTTTCCCTGGCCAGGGACATTGTGTAATGGCTCTCCTAGACACGGCGCAATATCAACCCCCAATACCGGGAGAGACGAATCCTGTCTAATCGTCACTGCCTCCAAGTGCTTCGGGACTGCACCCAACTGCTACCTATTTGCACGACTCATTTGAGCCGTGGTAGGGTAGCAATCTAAGAACAGTGGGAACACACTCGAGGCGAAGTGACAGTGTCAAGTCAACGGACTAAGCTGTACTCATATCACCTGGGAACTGATAACTGACGATAGGTATAATACCAACCAACAGTTCCCGACGAGTCCTGTCCAGTATACTCGTAACCTAACGAGCACCCGCATACTATCTCAAGTATGACGTACTGACAGCTGTTGGACAGACCGTCTCCTAAGCTGGGATGAGAAGCGCATACGCTAGTCTACTCCGGAGTATCGATGCCCTATCTCGATAGTCCTATGACTAGGGACCTGCATAAGGATATTCTTGTTGATTACCAAGCCCCCACGAGTGTGACTGCCATCACAACGCTCATAATCAAGCAAAGATCCTAAGGGCTCCACTAATGTGTAAAGGCGATATGCTATAAGAAACACATGCACACATTAAAGTAGAAACAAACCAAGTAGCATACTACCATTTTGAGCAAGATTATCTATACAAGGTGAATATCCTAAGCTTCCATTAAGTAATATACAAACTAGTATGATACAGTAATGGCCTCTAGGGCATATACACTAACAATCTCCCACTTGCACTAAGGCCATGTACTGGCATATCGAAGACTTATCATCTCGATCAGCCGCTCGAACTGAGCCTGGGGTAAGGCCTTTATGAATGGATCAGCAGTGTTATCTTCCGTAGCAACTCTCCAAACCTCGATCTCCTGGCGACCCACGATCTCCCTGATCAGGTGATACAGCCTCAAGATGTGTCTGGACTTCTGATGGGACCTGGGTTCCTTCGCTAAAGCTATAGCCCCGTTGTTGTCGCAATACAGAGGTATTGGATCAACAATGGACGGAACCACCTGAAGTTCTGTCAAGAACTTCCTTATCCATACGGCTTCTTTTGCGGCATCTGCAGCAGCGATATATTCCGCTTCCATCATCGAGTCAGCAACGGTTTCCTGTTTGGAACTCTTCCAACACACCGCCCCTCCATTGAGGGTAAAGACATAACCCGACATGGACTTGGAATCATCCTTGTCACTCTTGAAGCTAGAGTCAGCAAAGGCCTCGATCTGGAGGTCTTTTCCGCCATACACCAAGAACATCTCCTTTGTCCTTCTCAGGCACTTGAGAATGTTCTTTACCGCTATCCAGTGTTTCTCCCCAGGGTTTGACTGATACCGGCTTACCATACGTAGTGCATATGCTACATCCGGTCTGGTACACAACATCGCATACATTATAGAGCCTACCGCAGAAGCGTAGGGTATAATAGACATGCGATCCCTTTCCAAATCAGTCTTGGGAGACATCTCTTTGGAGAGGGTGATCCCGTGACAAGCCGGTAGATTACCGCGCTTGGAATCTTCCATACTAAATCTTTTCAGTATAGTGTCGATGTACCTGGACTTTGAATGTCCTAATATCCTCTTGGATCTGTCACGATAGATCTGGACCCCCAGAATGTAAGAGGCATCATCCAGGTCTTTCATGGAGAACCTGTGTGACAAGAACCCTTTGACAGATTATAGCATAGGAATGTTATTTCCTATTAAGAGAATGTCATCCACGTATAAAACGAGGAATACGACGGTTCTTGCTACAAATCTACTATAGATGCATGGTTCATCTTGATTTTTGTTAAACCCAAATTCTTTGACCGTCTCATCAAAACAGATGTTCCAACTCCGCGATGCCTGCTTTAGTCCATAGATGGACTTAAGAAACTTGCACACCATTCCGCTACTCCCACTCTGAATGAAACCCTCTGGCTGGTCCATATAGACACACTCCTCTAAATTTCCATTTAGAAAAGCGTTCTTTACGTCCATCTGCCAAATCTCATAATCGTGAAAGGCAGCAATGGCAAGAAAGATCCGAATGGATTTCAGCATAGCCACTGGAGAAAAGGTTTCGTCATAGTCTAAACCAGGTCTTTGACGAAAACCCTTTGCAACAAGTCTAGCCTTATAGGTCTCAACCTGTCCATCTACACCAATCTTCCTTTTGAAGATCCACTTGCATCCTACGGGTTTTACCCCATCTGGAGCAACGTCCAACGTCCATACTTTGTTGGTGTACATGGACTCCATTTCGGTCCGCATTGCATCCAGCCATTTTACCGAGTCAACGCTCTGAATGGCCTGTTGTAAGCTAGTCGGCTTATCACTATCAATGATGCAATCCTCTCTATCCCCGTCTATGAGAAAACCATAGTATCTCTCGGGCGGATGAGACTTCCTACTACTTCTGCGGAGCGGCGCAGGAATGTCATGATCTTTCGAACCCTCTGGTTCTACTAAGCTTTCAGTAATAGCTCGTGGTTCTGGAATTTCTTCCAGTTCTATTGCGCTCCCACTTATCTGATTTTCCAAAAACTCAGTTTCCAAGAAGTGGGCATGACGAGAAACAAAAACCTTTTGTTCCTCTTCGCAATAGAAGAAATATCCTTTGGAGTTCTTTGGATATCCCACAAACTTGCACTGTACTGAGCGTGCCTCGAGTTTGTCCGCATGCTGCTTTTTGACAAAAGCTGGACATCCCCATGTCTTAATATGCTTAAGATAGGGTTTCTTCCCACACCATATCTGATATGGTGTAGTAGGCACAGTCTTAGTTGGAACTCGGTTCAAAAGGTATGCAGTTGATTCTAGTGCATATCCTTAGAATGATCGCGGTAACTCAGCATTACTCATCATGGAACGTACCATATCCAATAGGGTCCGGTTCTGTCTCTCCGATACACCATTATGTTGCGGAGTGTATGGAGGAGTAAGCTGAGATAGAATTCCATTCTTGTCACGACCTGAAAGTACGGAACATGACCGACACTTAGACTACGAACGTCTCAAGGAGTACGTATGCTAAGTAAGCCGAAACCCAGAAATCCAAACCAAGAGAAGTAGTAGAGAATAGGAAGAACCATATCAAATCAACCTGTCTGCAACATAATATACAACGCCTAAAGGCGAGGATCACAACAGAAATGGAACTCAACCAGCAAGAAACTCAAGAAATATAACATGCTACTCTATGGTCGAAAGAATAACATTACTGGTCTCTATCTCAAAAATACAAGTTTGGTTGATGGAACTTCTAGATACAACTGAAATATAATATACAAGGTATAATGATGGGTAAGATACAATAAACCCACCTACTAGCAAGTCACCCGAAAAGAAACCGTGCCCGCAAAGCCGTAAAGAAATCCGTACGGCAACACCTGCAAGAAACTGGGGCACAACGGGGGTGAGTTGCCAACTCGTGAGTAGAAAAAGGTCTACGAACAGAAAATCGCATGAATAACGCAACCTAGGTCAATGATCATAATATATCCTCAAATATATGAATAACATGCAGCCTATAACAATGGCTAGGGTAATATCTAACCCGAGTGTGATCTCATGTGCCCGTGTCAGTGCCTCAGGTAGCAATATATCATATGAATGAGGTATGAATGCATGAAAACAGAATACATGTAAATGAAGAAACTGTTTTCATAAATTAGTGAGATTTCCTTTGTATTTAAAAAATGAGGTATCATAAATGAAATCAGCATCAACAGTGTCTAGCATCGACACAAAACATAAATCTCAATGTCTGAAAACCTCAGGCTCCGGCCATCCGGACTGGCCTGTATCATCAAATCTCAGTACCTCAATATCTCGAAATCTCAATGTCTCAATCTCAATATCTAGGGCGCCGTCAGTCCAGACCGGCCCCTACCATCCATCTCAAGACCACAACGGTATCCTCCGGATATCCGACGGGTCGGGTAAAATCACCGGTAGGTAGTCTCCCCCTGCCAGGCTCATCGTCATCACCACGAGCTTCTTGCCCCGGGGTACCTTACCGGGTCTACCATGTACCCGAAACGGTTCATCCAACTCCTCGAATCGGGTCTCCAAATCTATCAGCAAACTCATGGTGGACGACTTTTACATCATGGGAAAAACCGCGCTTTTTATTTAAAAAGAGAAAGAAGAAGTTTGTATAAGTTTTGCGGTTTTCCCCAAATCCAGAAAAGCTCATGGAAATCCAAATCCAAAACCTCAATAGCACGTAAAAAGTGAATATATGCATGAGAATCCATGAATGCGGCATAACAATGAATAACAGTATGCATGAGGTAGCAGGTAATAACTATAATGTCTAAACTAACATATAAGGCAAGTACACTAATATCATGTCTAAACTATTAGCTAACAGGCTATGTCAAGCAATAATATTTTCTAAGGTGTACGTGACATGGCAATTACCGATGAAGATGTGTGTGAGCCGGCAAGTAAGTGTACGTGGTACATACGCATCATCGGTAATGGTGCTGGTGTCCTAACCACAAGATATCAACAGTAGAATATGAAGCATAATATAAGAATGTGATGCGGAGCAAACAACAATAATGAGAGGTAGCTGAATACTAGACGCAACGATAATTAATCTGTTTTAACCTAAAATAAGTCCTATAATGGTGCCTTTTGAAATAACACGAATCGTGGGGTTTTGAAAATAGGGGCTACGGTGTTTTTAAGAAAAGATACGTTTTTTTTTGAAATATCCGTAGGATCCCTTAGGCTGTCTTTAAAAATACGCACGATTCGTATGCTTTGAAATAGGTAGGAACCGAATCTAATCTAACAACTAACTAAACTAAAGGCTACGCTATAAGCTAGACTACAGGTAAGGAAACCGCCTAACATCTGAGTCGATACATATACATACCTGTATATATATCAGTCGGTGATCCCGCCTCAATAATATCATATCCGATACCATATCTATAATCAGACATCCCAAGTCAAGAGTGCGGATCAATCATCAAGATATAGCTCGTACGTAAATCCGTCGTACGGCATCCCCAAATCTGGGTACGGGTCAATATCATATTCCTCACACTATTCCTCTGGTATCCTCTTTATCCAAGATCATAGTCTAGGGTACTGACCTATGTCTAGTACAATACTAATATCCTCAATATACTCATGATCTGACTACTGATCGACAATCTCATACAAACCGATATCGTCAGCACATATCATCATCAAGGGGTATACATCGCCCGATACGGCCTAATATCAATATCCTAGCATATTATGCCTCATATCACGATCACATGTCGACCATTTATTTATAACACTATTCACCCGTATCGCCGCCGCAAGATCCGCTATAACACCAGGACGTACCTTAAGTACGAATCCTGCCATATCACCGAGATCACAACCACAAACAAATCTCATCGACTCATCCCAATCCCAAGTATCCTCCTCAAATCCGTATGTGAACACATAGTCCCATACCCATATGAACATATAAATATATTCCCATACACGCACATATGAAATAAGGAATGTATGCAAGTATGTATATGTGTGTATGTGTAAGTGTAGTGCACCCACTATCTAAGGTTTCGTAACCATGCACCAATCCATCACCAATATCCATCTAAAATCATCAATAATAAATCCTAACAACATATCATAAATTGTTGGTGTGTATACGCATCCGTATACATCACCACGGACTGCGGGGGTGCTATACGCCATCCACCCGACTTCTCCCCGTAGATATAAATCTACTCACCTGGTCCTCGCTCGCCGGTGCCGCGTCGCCACACGCTTGCTTGTCGTCTCGAAGTACACATGGGGTACCTACATATCATAACGCACCATATCGCATTAAAATCCGACTCATGACCAAAACGACGCACGAAACCCACATAGGTCAAAACCTAAGGTTGCTTTCACAGATCGACCTAAAAACCCTCGACGTCGACGTACAAACGCCAAACCATCGAGAAAGCTCCCAACACATTCATTTGTACAATTACAAGCACTAATTATAATATAAAATAGGTTAAAACTCACGAAAACCCCAAATTCACTCTAAAAGCCGTTTTTCCGAAAAACTTGCAAGCAAAATTACCCGTTTTAGTACAAAACTCGATGTTTAAACAATTCTAGCGGCCATAATACTTATTAAATAACTTAAATAAGTCAATAAAACCATTTCCATAATTTTAATCTCCATAAATTACATTAACCCAAAAATATAGTTAACAAAATTAACCAATTTCAACCATTTTACGGCAAAAATACACAAACGACAATTTAGCTTTGATTTGGAAGATCTAAAGCATTAAACTACAATTTAAAATGTTAATAAAGTCATAAATAACCTAATTGGGTTTTTCTCTTAGTTATTTCCAAAGATTACAAAAACCTAGTTATAAAATTATCAAATCTTAACAACTTTGAAGTAACTCTTTACAATATTAACAACAAATCTAGATTGTGCACATCTTAGGACATTAATTTACACTTGATTAACCTAGTGATGGTTAATCCCTAATTCATATTCAAACTCTTCTCTTAGAATTCCCAAAACTTGAAATTAAACCACAATAATACCTAATTAGGCTAGATTTAGATAATTAGCAACAAAAAAAACATGGGTTGAGATTTATACCTCACAATTTTGTAGATCTAGCATGCTAACATAGCCTCTAAATTGGTTCTCTAGCTCCATGATTCAAGCTTGAATGGCCAAGAAATAATGGGTAAAGATTAATTAGGAGTTTATGAGGTGTTAGTTTGGATTTTTGATGGAATTTTGGGGTTTTTTGATGGAAAATGAAGTGGGGGAAATAGGGGAGGGGCTGCTGCAGTTTGGTTCAGCAGTGAGGATGGGGGAAAGAGTGTGGAGTGTGTGGGTTTGTTGGAATAAAGACCAAGTCAACACAATAAATACCCCATGCCTCAAGTATAAACCCATACCTCTTTATTAATTCCTTTTTAATTGAGATGAGATAGTGAGATGATTGGAGAGAGGAGGGGGGCTGGTTTCGGCGACACAATATGGGAGAGAGAAAAAGAATGGGTGTGTATGTTGTGGCCAAATCAAAGAAAGCCCATACTTCATTAACCTTAAACCATTTTTTCTTTCCAAATTAAGCCTTTTCTTTTATATTTTCTAAAACTGTTTGACAAACCATTTCATTTCAGAAACCACATGACAAAATTTTATTTAATGTTTTATGATGCACAAAATTTGTTTCAACTCATTCCAATTTGTAATTTTCCTTAATTAAATGTATTAGTGACGGCTTAAAATAATAATAAAATAATATTTTTTTCAGAAAATTTGAAATTTCACCAGCGGCTCAATAAACACCAAATAATAGCAATTACATAGCTAGAATATGTATATTTAATTTTTATAATAAGATATTTGCATTTTGACTTTTTACAGAAAACCCCTTTATTTTACCGATTTTTCGAAATTTCACCGAAACGATTTTCAAAGCGTTACAATCTTCCCCCCTTAAAAAAATTCGGTCCCCGAATTTAAATTCAAACTCCCCCAAATACTAAAGTATCTAAGAAAACCCATCAAGTCGTCGGGGCTCCGAAATTGTAAATACATAAAACAAATCGTAGCGCAGCGCATGCGCTTGGAAAATGAGCATATAACTCAAATCAAAACTCCGTCAAGTATCCCGCAATCATCGGAGTCCTGGAGAAGACATCAATGCCAAAACCAAATCAAAACCAATATGACATAACTTGAAACTATACATGTAAATATCGAATCTATATCTGTAAGTATCTGAAGGAAATGCATGCCAAATCTCTTTAAGTCGCTGTGCAACGCGTATAACACTGCACAGTGGCGGACGTCTATCATGAGAAAATAACTATATACATATATACCTTTGTTTGAAATGTACGTTCCGCCGTTTTGGAAACAATTTAGAAGGGTCTCCTTGTTTTAAACATTTCGTGTCATATCAGACACGTAGGTAAATACTGAGGCTATAGCTCGCTTTTTGGAAATCCCTTCAATAACTATCAATGCATGCAAAATGTATTCAGGTACTGTTCTCTGACTAGTCCTGCTCGGTACGGAAACACATAGCAATATCATAAAAACGTACTGCTCTATAAGAAATCAATCCCAAAATATGCACATGAATACTACGTGCGTCTGGTGCGCACGGAAATCAAAATCCATGAATGTGCCATACATGCGCACAGAAACAACATCTAAGTGCATCAGGTGTGCACGAAACATCTGTCGTAGGCAACATGTATGCCTGACAGCAAAATCAGGTGCATCTGACATGCACGAAAAATCTCGAATTAGTGCATCTGGACCAAATCGCATCTCGTAACAGGCGCCCAACAGGCGCTAAAAATCCAATCCGGTGCATAAAATGCACAAAACAAATGTCGAGTATCACCCTCGAAATCGAAATCCAGTGTATCCAAGTGCACAAAATACATGTCACTGCACTGCCAGCATATATAAACTATACCGAGTGCAGGAACCAAATCGCGTGCGTGCATACGCACAAAATCAACTCAACTATTTAAAACTGTAAAATCACAAACATGTGAAACTAAAGCACGAAACGATATCAAGTGCAACACTGTGCAAAGATCGTAAATCCTCAATCATCAAAATCAAATCATACGAATAAATCACCCAAAACATCGAAATCAATAATGGCGGAATAGTACTGCTCAAGCGCATCCTCTAAGAATCTCGGCCAACTGTCACGGTCACTAGTGGGACGTCTCGTCGATGATCATGAACTCTGGCCTGCTGGTGTGCGTAACATGACCACTCCTGGGTCCAAGTCTTCTCCGTGGATTACCAATCTCACAATCCATCAGCTCATCGGCCATGTCAAGGCAGCATATAACTGGCGTCGGCCTCTAGCTCTCTGAATGCACGTGACACATCTGATCCTGGGTGCAAGTATCATCGCAGCAGTATCCTGGAAGGAATCCTGCTCACGGTCTCTTCCATGTCTCGTCTCTGCCAACTGTCCGGAAGTCATTGTCTTTTCCTATATCTGCATCTTGCTCTGGAATGACTGCATACTCATCGCGACTCCTTCTGGAAGGTAAGTCCAAGTACCATGCCTCGGCATGCGCATCGCCTCTCTGATGTCGGCGGAGTGGAACGTCATCTCATCTAGATCTGGTGCGAACCTCTTATTCCACTTTTCTCTAATGTCGTCTGCTTTGGACTCGTCTCGTCGCGGCTGCATGGACTGAGCTCCAACGACTATCCTCGTACCTGGAGTCTCCCAAGAATGCATCTCACCACCTAGCATCCGATTGAAGTCGAACCATCCGATCGAGTCGTCAAAACCTCATAATCCCCCAAGAGCTCAACATCTTGGGCACAGTTTAATAGTATCGAGTACATACCACAGCATCGGTGGTCCAGCCGTAGAAGGGCAAACCCAAGCCTCACTAATGGCGCCGTAGAACTGCCGCAAACCCGAAGGTTCAAAGGCTTTCACAAGGTCATTAAGTCGAGTTAGGGTTTCATTCTTCTAGAGGGACCATAGAATTGCTTGCATGTCTTTCCGACTACTTTAACTTGGATAAATAGGTTTCTGACATTCGATCGTCTCTGTCGACTCCCAACGCCTCCGCGTGAAGTCGTCTCTAGCTGGAATCAATCTATCTGATGACCTCGCATCGGGGTAAGCGAACGAACCACCTGTCCTAGTCATTCATCATCGGGTGACTAGCGACCTTCTATCATCTATTCGTACAACTCGCCCTGCCATAGTTCCAACATATGGGGCGATATCTCGTCGCTCGCAGCAACAACTGGCTCGCTTGTCTGCACGCTGAACCGTGCCTCAATCATCAGGAGTAAGCAACATACCAACGGTCATCAAAATCTGGCTGGCCTCTGTCAGTGGCTCACTCCTCTAATGTCGATCAGCACATCCGAGTAACCTCATAAAGGCGATCCGCCAAACGCTCGTGGCACGGAAACACAGTAAAAAGATACATCTCTGCAATCGTGTGTCGCCGGAATTTCGCCCTGGTCCGTCCTCGTTCGTGACGAGCTTGTGCTGACCGCAACTCTTGTCGTAGCTCTCCCTACCCGTAACCGTAGCAGCAGAACCAAACTGGTACCGACGAGGCTAGATCAGGAAGGAATATAATACTGAACAAGGAAATGTACATCCTAAGGCTTCATAAGTGGAGTGGCGTGTCGTAAATATGCCGCGGAACATACCAACGGTACGTCACTTTACTTTAGTCACCTATTCCATCAACCAAGGGTCATCCTAGGCTCCGAAGGTAAAACCTGACGCTCTGATACCAACTTTGTCACGACCCGAAAGTACGGAACATGACCGGCACTTAGACTACGAACGTCTCAAGGAGTACGTATGCTAAGTAAGCCGAAACCCAGAAATCCAAACCAAGAGAAGTAGTAGAGAATAGGAAGAACCATATCAAATCAACCTGTATGCAACATAATATACAACGCCTAAAGGCGAGGATCACAACAGAAATGAACTCAACCAGCAAGAAACTCAAGAAATATAACATGCCACTCTATGGTCGAAAGAATAACATTACTGGTCTCTATCTCAAAAATACAAGTTTGGTTGATGGAACTTCTAGATACAACTGAAATATAATATACAAGGTATAATGATGGGTAAGATACAATAAACCCACCTACTAGCAAGTCACCCGAAAAGAAACCGTGCCCGCAAAGCCGTAAAGAAATCCGTACGGCAACACCTGCAAGTAACTGGGGCACAACGGGGGTGAGTTGCCAACTCGTGAGTAGAAAAAGGTCTACGAACAGAAAATCGCATGAATAACGCAACCTAGGTCAATGATCATAATATATCCTCAAATATATGAATAACATGCAGCCTATAACAATGGCTAGGGTAATATCTAACCCGAGTGTGATCTCATGTGCCCGTGTCAGTGCCTCAGGTAGCAATATATCATATGAATGAGGTATGAATGCATGAAAACAGAATACATGTAAATGAAGAAACTGTTTTCATAAATTAGTGAGATTTCCTTTGTATTTAAAAAATGAGGTATCATAAATGAAATCAGCATCAACAGTGTCTATCATCGACACAAAACATAAATCTCAATGTCTCAAAACCTCAGGCTCCGGCCATCCGGACTGGCCTGTATCATCAAATCTCAGTACCTCAATATCTCGAAATCTCAATGTCTCAATCTCAATATCTAGGGCGCCGTCAGTCCAGACCGGCCCCTACCATCCATCTCAGTCAAGACCACGACGGTATCCTCCGGATATCCGACGCGTCGGGTAAAATCACCGGTAGGTAGTCTCCCCCTGCCAGGCTCATCGTCATCACCACGAGCTTCTTGCCCCGGGGTACCTTACCGGGTCCACCATGTACCCAAAACGGTTCATCCAACTCCTCGAATCGGGTCTCCAAATCTATCAGCAAACTCATGGTGGACGACTCATACATCATGGGAAAAACCGCGCTTTTTATTTAAAAAGAGAAAGAAGAAGTTTGTATAAGTTTTGCGGTTTTCCCCAAATCCAGAAAATCTCATGGAAATCCAAATCCAAAACCTCAATAGCACGTAAAAAGTGAATATATGCATAAGAATCCATGAATGCGGCATAACAATGAATAACAGTATGCATGAGGTAGCAGGTAATAACTATAATGTCTAAACTAACATATAAGGCAAGTACACTAATATCATGTCTAAACTATTAGCTAACGGGCTATGTCAAGCAATAATATTTTCTAAGGTGTACGTGACATGGCAATTACCGATGAAGATGTGTGTGAGCCGGCAAGTAAGTGTACGTGGTACATACGCATCATCGGTAATGGTGCTGGTGTCCTAACCACAAGATATCAACAGTAGAATATGAAGCATAATATAAGCATGTGATGCGGAGCAAACAACAATAATGAGCGGGAGCTGAATACTAGACGCAACGATAATTAATCTGTTTTAACCTAAAATAAGTCCTATAATGGTGCCTTTTGAAATAACACGAATCGTGGGGTTTTGAATTTAAGGGCTACGGTGTTTTTAAGAAAAGATACGTTTTTTTTGAAATATCCGTAGGATCTCTTAGGCTGTCTTTAAAAATACGCACGATTCGTATGCTTTGAAATAGGTAGGAACCGAATCTAATCTAACAACTAACTAAACTAAAGGCAACGCTATAAGCTAGACTACAGGTAAGGAAACCGCCTAACATCTGAGTCGATACATATACATACCTGTATATATATCATTCGGTGATCCCGCCTCAATAATATCATATCCGATACCATATCTATAATCAGACATCCCAAGTCAAGAGTGCGGATCAATCATCAAGATATAGCTCGTACGTAAATCCGTCGTACGGCATCCCCAAATCTGGGTACGGGTCAATATCATATTCCTCACACTATTCCTCTGGTATCCTTTTTATCCAAGATCATAGTCTAGGGTACTGACCTATGTCTAGTACAATACTAATATCCTCAATATACTCATGATCTGACTACTGATCGACAATCTCATACAAACCGATATCGTCAGCACATATCATCATCAAGGGGTATACATCGCCCGATACGGCCTAATATCAATATCCTAGCATATTATGCCTCATATCACGATCACATGTCGACCATTTATTTATAACACTATTCACCCGTATCGCCGCCGCAAGATCCGCTATAACACCAGGACGTACCTTAAGTACGAATCCTGCCATATCACCGAGATCACAACCATAAACAAATCTCATCGACTCATCCCAATCCCAAGTATCCTCCTCAAATCCGTATGTGAACACATAGTCCCATACCCATGTGAACATATAAATATATTCCCATACACGCACATATGAAATAAGGAATGTATGCAAGTATGTATATGTGTGTATGTGTAAGTGTAGTGCACCCACTATCTAAGGTTTCGTAACCATGCACCAATCCATCACCAATATCCATCTAAAATCATCAATAATAAATCCTAACAACATATCATAAATTGTTGGTGTGTATACGCATCCGTATACATCACCACGGACTGCGGGGGTGCTATACGCCATCCACCCGACTTCTCCCCGTAGATATAAATCTACTCACCTGGTCCTCGCTCGCCGGTGCCGCGTCGCCACGCGCTTGCTTGTCGTCTCGAAGTCCACATGTGGTACCTACATATCATAACGCACCATATCGCATTAAAATCCGACTCATGACCAAAACGACGCACGAAACCCACATAGGTCAAAACCTAAGGTTGCATTCACAGATCGACCTAAAAACCCTCGACGTCGGCGTACAAATGCCAAACCATCGAGAAAGCTCCCAACACATTCATTTGTACAATTACAAGCACTAATTATAATATAAAATAGGTTAAAACTCACGAAAACCCCAAATTCACTCTAAAAGCCGTTTTTCCGAAAAACTAGCAAGCAAAATTACCCGTTTTAGTACAAAACTCGATGTTTAAACAATTCTAGCGGCCATAATACTTATTAAATAACTTAAATAAGTCATTAAAACCATTTCTATAATTTTAATCTCCATAAATTACATTAACCCAAAAATATAGTTAACAAAATTAACCAATTTCAACCATTTTATAGCAAAAATACACAAACGACAATTTAGCTTTGATTTGGAAGATCTAAAGCATTAAACTACAATTTAAAATGTTAATAAAGTCATAAATAACCTAATTGGGTTTTTCTCTTAGTTATTTCCAAAGATTACAAAAACCTAGTTATAAAATTATCAAATCTTAACAACTTTGAAGTAACTCTTTACAATATTAACAACAAATCTAGATTGTGCACATCTTAGGACATTAATTTACACTTGATTAACCTAGTGATGGTTAAGCCCTAATTCATATTCAAACTCTTCTCTTAGAATTCCCAAAACTTGAAATTAAACCACAATAATACCTAATTAGGCTAGATTTAGATAATTAGCAACAAAAAAAACATGGGTTGAGATTTATACCTCACAATTTTGTAGATCTAGCATGCTAACATAGCCTCTAAATTGGTTCTCTAGCTCCATGATTCAAGCTTGAATGGCCAAGAAATAATGGGTAAAGATTAATTAGGAGTTTATGAGGTGTTAGTTTGGATTTTTGATGGAATTTTGGGGTTTTTTGATGGAAAATGAAGTGGGGGAAATAGGGGAGGGGCTGCTGCAGTTTGGTTCAGCAGTGAGGATGGGGGAAAGAGTGTGGAGTGTGTGGGTTTGTTGGAAGAAAGACCAAGTCAACACAATAAATACCCCATGCCTCAAGTATAAACCCATACCTCTTTATTAATTCCTTTTTAATTGAGATGAGATAGTGAGATGATTGGAGAGAGGAGGGGGGCTGGTTTCGTCCACACAATATGGGAGAGAGAAAAAGAATGGGTGTGTATGTTGTGGCCAAATCAAAGAAAGCCCATACTTCATTAACCTTAAACCATTTTTTCTTTCCAAATTAAGCCTTTTCTTTTATATTTTCTAAAACTGTTTGACAAACCATTTCATTTCAGAAACCACATGACAAAATTTTATTTAATGTTTTATGATGCACAAAATTTGTTTCAACTCATTCCAATTTGTAATTTTCCCTAATTAAATGTATTAGTGACGGCTTAAAATAATAATAAAATAATATTTTTTTCAGAAAATTTGAAATTTCACCAGCGGCTCAATAAACACCAAATAATAGCAATTACATAGCTAGAATATGTATATTTAATTTTTATAATAAGATATTTGCATTTTGACTTTTTACAGAAAACCCTTTTATTTTACCGATTTTTCGAAATTTCACCGAAACGATTTTCAAAGCGTTACAATTCTCTTTTAGGTAATCCAGGAACTCGGCATTCAAGTATTCACCACCTCAATCAGATCTCAGTGTCTTGATACTTTTGCCGGTTTGTTTTTCTACTTCATTCTTATATTCCTGGAATTTTCCAAAGGCTTCGTATTTATGTTTTATTAAGAAGATATATCCGTATCTTGAAAAGTCATCCGTAAAAGTAATGAAGTAAGAATAACCGCTTTGCGCATGCGTAGACATTGGACCGCACACGTCGCTGTGTACGAGTCCCAAGTGCTCGCTCGCTCTTATTCCGTGTCCAGTGAACGGAGTCTTTGTCATCTTTCCTTTGAGACAGGACTGACAAGTTGCATATGATTGATATTCGAACGGATCCAAATATCCTTCTGAATGTAACTTCGTCAACCTTCTCTCATTGATGTGACCCAGTCTACAATGCCATAAGAAAGCCTGATTTGTTTCCGGAGACTTTCTTTTGTGTGTATTCTGGACATTGAAAATCTGTGGTTGGTTTAAGACGTATATACCATTGCTTAATGTACCTGACCCAATCAGAACTTGATTAAGGTGAATGTTTACAACATTGCTTACAAATGCAAATTCATAACCTTCTTTAGATATTAAAGATACAGAAATGATATTACAAGTTGCATTGGGTACAAAATAACAATTACGTAAAACCAAAACATGTCCATCTGACATTCCCAGGTGATAGTCCTCCACGGCCTTAGCATCCATGCTAGCTCCGTTTGCAACTCTGAGGGTCATATCACCTGCCTTCAAAACCCTACACTTTCTCAGTGCCTGCAAAGAATTACAGATATGAGATCCTGATCCGGTATCCTATACCCAGGAAGTAGAGTTTATTGATAGACAGTTTTCAATAACATACACACCTGAAGCTGAAGCCGCAACTTGCTTCAGATCCTGGTTTCTGGCCTTCCAAGCCCTGCAATCCTTTTTCCAGTGTCCACTCTTGTGACAGTAAAAGCACTCTTCCTTCCCCACAAGCTTTCCCGTTACATTTGTTGCCTTTGCCTTTCCCTTCGTATCCAGTTTACTAACACCGCCCCTTTGTTTGGTGGGGGTTTTCTTCTTCATTCCCTTGGCTTTCGCCTTGGACCTAGAAGAGGAAGATCCTCCTACAAACAAAGTGGATGTTTCCCTACCTTTCTGTAGGGTGCCCTCAGCACTCCTCAGCATGTTGAGGAGTTCTGAAAGTTCAACTTCTCTTTCTTGCAAGTTGAAGTTCAGGATAAACTGGGCGTAAGTGGAAGGAAGGGACTGGAGAATCAAGTCCGTGTAGAGCTGGTTCTCTAACGTGGTCCCAAGTTCCGTGAGCTCTTCAATATAGCCAATCATCTTAAGCACGTGTTACGCTACCGATGATCCGACGACCAATCTCGCCGAAAACAACTTTTTTGAGACTTCGTATCTGGCGATACGAGATTGCTCTCCATACAGTTCTTTTGTATGGAGAAATATGGATTCGAGGTCCATATTCTCATGCCTCCTCTGATGTTCATTGTCCAGAGAGGCAAGCACGAGGCACTTGGCCTTCGCGCAGTCGATTTCCCAGGTCTTACGGATCTCCTTATCCGCGGCGCTGGATTTGGGACCTGGGACAGGGGGAGCTTTGGTGGTAAGGAGATACCCCAACTTGTCATAAGTGATTGCCATTTTGACATTCCTGAGCCAATCTTTGTAGTTTGGCCCTGTCAGTATGTTTTTATCTAGTAGTAACTTAAGTCCAGTCATGATGTTTGGTCGCTGCAATTAAGAAAGAGAGAAGAAACACTTTAGCATGATGCTCTTGCAAGTTTAGAGTGGTTTTTAATTTGTCTAAACAGGATGGCTCCCACTGTCTCTCGAATCGCTCCTCAAACCAAAAAGGAAGAATTAGTCGGGATCAATCTCACCGTACAATACTTGCTTAACCGTTCAGCCAAGCTAGTGTTGGTACTTCGAGGGAGGTTTTCCAACGCTTTCGTGAAGTTCCTTAATTTAATAACCTCTTTTCCCTATGGGCGTAGCCCCGCTAACACCTTTCTAGACACCTACTTGGTTTATAGCATTGATCGTTAAAAGAGAATGTTCCGGAGGAGTAGCATATACTCACAGTAGGATCGAGATCCAAATATCATCGCGTGACGAAACTGAAGGAATCCTCCCAGAATCATCACACTCCAAATGGTATGCGGCGCTAGCAAGTTTCAGTTTCTTTTGAAACTCCCGATGTGGATTTTTCCCCATGCACTTATGACCTTGACTTTGGCCAACAAATCATAAGTCACATGTCAAGTTCTACCCGTCATTCTCCAGGTTAATTTGAACCCACCCGTACCTACCCTTGACTTTGGCCAACAAGGCAGTACGACTGTCCCAAACCAACACATCTATATATGCTGCACATGAATACCCAATAGCTACCAATCACTATGCCTTGACTTTGGCCAACAAACATAGCTTGAATACTATTGACTATCCATGTGAAACAACGGAGGGCTACGAATGGTTTTGGCGAAACCGTGAACGTAGTGAACTTGATATAATCGATGGAACAAGATAGCTTTTAAAAGGAGTGCTTCAAGCTCCTCATTTAAAAGTTAGTTTTTGAAAAGAACCGAGTGGTTTTGAAAGTGTTCCAACGACTTTACTTGGTTTATTTTTCTTGCATTTATTTTAATGCGTCCCATCATTTAATCCTACCATTGCAGAAAACAACGAAAATATGACGTACGCTTATGCCATCCACATTCGCCACGGGGTCCCGTCATTACCCGTTATGTTACTTAACTAACGACAGAGCGGGGGCTGGATTAGTGCGGATGCAAAACATAAGCAATGCCTAAATAGATATCATATATAGATATATACATTCGTCACATGCAATGATAGCCATTCCAGATCACAGATGAACACATTGGATATACTAGGAATCTGCATTCCGTACGAGCCTGTAACGAAGAGCGGATTACACGGTCGCGATGGATAGCCAAAACCCCACCCTAGACCCCTACGGGTGCGGAAAACTACCCGCCAAGTACCCGAAGTGAAGCAACCTCCCTCAACAACGTGAGTAGGCCACTCGGCACTTTGAGGTACCCGGTAGTTTGTGCACCCCACCTTGGGTCTATCCTAGGAGCAAAAACAGTAAAGGAAATTATATAATGACGGCTACAACCCCATCCCGGTTGTGCGGCCATACAAATAATATTACATCAATTTACATATTACATGAATTGAAAGATAAAGAAAACTCTCATCTCACAACCCCCCGGCTATTCATCCGCGATAATCCAACGAATTCATATACACAAACCATCAACATTACAGATCACAGATATGTATAACCCCCACTAATCGACGTATAGCGATTAGCAGACGTTCAATACATATATCACATCACAGATATAACCCATTAGCAAAAGTCTAGAGAAGTTCGATCAAAATACGGATTCGTAACCACCCCAAAAACAAATTTGTTCTCTCAAAATTCTGGGCAGAAACAAACCATCCTAAAAATCCCAAAACATCAATATAAGAACACTGCAGGAGAAACTACCCACGGCCGAGTCAACTCGGCCGCGGATCCGCGGCAAGAGCATGCTGTTGCCGCGGTTCCGCGGTGAGTTGGTCGACTCGCTGGATCGTTTTTCTTGTGTGTTCTTTAAAAACCCTGAGCCGATTTTTAGTGTATGATTTATTATTTGTAAAGCAGGTTTAAAAATCGGCAGAAAGTTAGGTTTTTGAAACTTGTTTTGCGATTTTTCTCAGATCGAAATTCTAGATACTTTGCTAACTTGCTAGTTTGTGTTTAGTTAGGCTCTGATACCACTGTAAGTCCACGTTGCCCACCCCGGTGCTTACGGGGAGGCGGAAACGGTATATTTTTAGAACTCAAGGCAACATGGACTAAAAGGAGGATCTTTGCTAAACAAAAACTAACAACCATGCTAAGAGATTTAGCTACTCGGTTAAAGGGTTATACCTAAGTCTTGAACTTCTTCTCTTCTTGCTCCTTGGAGTTGGATGAACGGATCGTCCTCGTCGCCTTCTCTTGCCAAAGAAAGATCCACCCGAGGGCCTCTACCTTTGGCTCCTACCTCAACCTAGAGGTAACTAAAGTGCTTGGTGTGCTAAACCTAGAACCTTAGGATGAGTAGAGAGTAATTTTGGTGTTTTATCTCAAAAGCTAAATGGTTCTCAACTCATGAGAGGGGGAGATTTGAGAGAGAGGAAGAGGATGAGAGAGAATGAGCATGAGAGAATGAGGATAATATCAACCATTCTCACATATATGTGAATTATGATAATTAAATAATTAATCAAAGATAATAGTGATGGTTAACTTGAAATGACCATTATCATTTCACATTAATGGATTTTGCAAGAATCAAAGAGCATCTTTCATGTGAAATGATGATGGTCAATATGTCAACATAGGTCAACAAGTCAACCATAGTCAAATGGTCAACAACCCTAACCATAACACAATTATAATTAATTAATATTAATAATCATATTTCACATATACATTAGGGTTAAGGAAAAAGACAACGGTCATCAACCCTAATGAAAGTCCTCTGCCTCTGCCTCAGTCAACTGTGCATACACACCCGTATCCGTGTTCCGAGAAACATGAATACAATGAGATAAAACCAATCCCAAAACATATACTAGGATCTGGCTTAAACCAAAGCCCGCTAGTATCAACTGTCCGGACACCAAACGTGCATAAGTGCGCGGATATGAACGAACCCCGTCGTAAAACCATGCGACCTCTACTCTGTTTTGCCTAAATGCAAATAACCCTCTGTGTGGGACTCTAAAGACTCGACACTACGCTGGCAGTGGGTTTAACCACAGATCGCAAGCGGCACTAGCTGTACGTAACGGTCCCCAGGTAGATGCCGATAAGAAGACTGACGAGGTGAACCCATCTGAACTCCTACTGAGCCTGAATGTGACAGTCTCCGTACAGTCCGGTCTGTTCGTCTGAGAATATCGCATGGCGGGCCTAGGGGGCGGTAAACGTCAGTCCCCTAATAGCGGTACAAGTCGTGTCGGAGTGTAGCACAGAACACCCTGAGATAACAGTGGAAACCTACCAGTATAACTCGCTTGCCCTGGTTAGGGACTTTGTGTAATGGCTCTCCTAGACACAGCGCGATATCAACCCCCAATACCGGGAGAGACGAATCCTGTCTAACCGTCACTGCCTCCAAGTGCTTCGGGACTGCACCCAACTGCTACCTGTTTGCACGACTCCTTTGAGCCGTGGTAGGGTAGCAATTTAAGAACAGTGGGAACACACTCGAGGCGAAGTGACAGTGTCAAGTCAACGGACTAAGCTTTACTAATGTCACATGGGAACTGATAACCGACGATAGGTATAATACCAACCAACAGTTCCCGACGAGTCTTGTCCAGTGTACTCGTAACCTAACGAGCACTCGCATACTATCTCAAGTACGACGTACTGACGGCTGTGGGACAGACCATCTCCCAAGCTGGGATGAGAAGCGCATACGCTAGTCTACTCCGGAGTATCGATACCCTGTCTCGATAGTCCTACGACTAGGGACCTGCATAAGGATGTGCTTGTGGATCACCCAGCCCCCACGAGTGTGACTGCCATCACAACGCTGGTAATCAAGCAAAGATTCTAAGGGCTCCACTAATGTGTAAAGGCGATATGCTATAAGAAACACATGCACACATTAAAGTAGAAACAAACCAGGTAGCATACTACCATTTTGAGCAAGATTGTCTATACAAGGTGAATATCCCAAGCTTCCTTTAAGTAATATACAAACTAGTATGATAGTAATAGCCTCTAGGGCATATACACTAACAATCGGAGCCAAGCTAGAGACTTGGGCAAAGTCTAAACGACGTTAAAGTGTTCGATCGAAATTTTGGACCCAAAATTTTCAAGTTTCTGTCTAATTTTTCCAAAGTTGAAATTTTACAGATTAAAAATATTCAAAAAATAATGCAGGCAATTCTATGGAGCCCCAAGAAGTACGAGGCCCCATCTCTTCCAATTCACTGCGAAACAGCCGCCGAACCCCTGGTTTGGCCGCGGTTCCGCTGCTAACTTGAAGAGTTGAGGGCTCATATTTCTTCTGCTTCTCCATTATGACATTTCTGGATTTCTGGGTATTTTTTGTGAGGCTCAAGTTGTTGAGCTCTCTGTGATTTGCTAGTTTTTGAAATATCGATCGAAATATTTAACATCGTCTAGATAGTTTGGATATGTGATACAATTTTTGGAATCCACATTGATTAGTTTTGTGAAAACTAGTTAGCGATTTGTAAATCTAGCATTTAAGTCTCATTTGATGGATTGCCACGGATTTTCGATTTGGATTAAAACTCAATCGTAATCTCGTATTGTACGCGAACACTCGCCGGGAAACACTACTAGATAGCCACGCCCCATAGCCCCGACCAAGTGACTATAGGAGAATCCCATGGCCAAAATCAACCACTTGGGTGCTCGCGTCCGTGGTGTTCCGCCCAAGTGCACTTCGTTGACGGCATCGGGGGTGCGGTCATCTACTAATGTTCCCGACGAGCATTCGATCTTAGAATCGGGAATTTTGTTGAATTACCCGACTTGGTTTTTAAAAGTGTTCTCACTTCAAGACTTAAATGCAAGATTTATAGGGTTAGGCATGAAATCCGGAATATGAGATAATCCGGTTTTATGGTGTCTAAGGATGATGCAGATTCTAATTATTGTAGTTTTTCATTTCTTTTCTGCGACCGTAAGTGTAATATGTAGTTGTATCCCTAATCTCGTGGCTATACGTCAACGACATTAGGAATAGGCATATTTACTTATGTTGATGACATGTGATGTTATTCTATTGCTATACTGATATGTTATATAGGATTGTCGTGATTGAATAGCCGGGAGGTTTTATGTGAGATGAGAGTTTTTATTTTTCATTCACATAAATAAATGTATGTAATATTTTTATTGGGACACTTCCGGGTAGAGGTTGTTGTCTCCATTTGATGTATATTATTTACTTTTCCGCATTAGGATAGACCCAAGGCGGGGAGCACAAGTAACCGGATTCTAGAGTCCAGTGGGAGGCCATCTTGAAGAGTCGAGACCGGTCGCCTAACTCTAGAATTAGCAGGGTTGCTTGTCGCTCTCATAGGGGTCTAGGGATGCGGGCTAGGCTATTCATCACGACCGTGGAATCCTTGTTTTCATTAATGGCTTAATCTAAAACACGGACCTCCTAGTATGTCCTATATATGCTTCTTCTATTTCTGGTATGTGATGTGATCATATAACTATGTGAGACGAATACTACTTATATATATGATATACTAGTAGACACTATATATGTTTTGCATCCGCGCTAGTCCTGACCCCGCCCTGCCGTAAGTTAAGTCATCCTACGGTGAAGACCCGGGTCCCTGTGGCGAATGCGGATGGTATATATATGTGTTTTATTTCCGTTTCATCTGTAATGATTAGGAGCTTAAATGATGGAACAACATTAATAAGATTAATGTTAAGAAAAGAAACCTAAAAGATATTGTAGAATCAAATTTGAAACGTATTCGAGTTTTTCACGAAAAAGCAAATATTTCAAATGCGGAGCTTAAGCCACTCCTTTTTCCAAATTATTCGGTTCTAGAACGATATCAAGTTCAATACGTTAAAGGTTTTCATTAAAACCATTCGTTGCCCTTCGCTATTTTAAGAAGTAGAGTACTTAGTATTCGTGCTATGTTTGTTGACTATAGTTAAGGCATAGTGTACGGTAGCTAAGTGATGTCTTCCTATAAAGTATTTGATCCGATCGATTAGGACATTTGTACGACTTTGTTGACCATAGTTAAGGGTCATACGAATGGGTCTAAATCAATCATAAAATGACGAGTAGAACTTGACTAGCACTTATGATTTGTTGACCATAGTTAAGGTCATAAGTCGTAGGGGTAAAAACTATATCGGGAATTTCAAGTGTTGAAATTTGCAATGAGATTACATACCTTCTATTTGATAGTTGGATCCCGATCCCACTGTGAGTAATAGTTACTCCCGGGAGAATTTTACACTTTACAATTAGCTAATCGAGTAGGTGTCTAGAAAGGTGTCAACGGGGTTATGCCTATAGGGAAACGAGGTTTATTTTAATTAGGTCTGTGCGACAGCACAGGGAACCTCCCTCGGAGTACCGACACTAGCCTGGCTGATCGGTTAGCGAACTTGTAGAATGTAATTAATCCCGGCTAATTTTCTTTTTAGGGTTTGAAGGAAAATTTGATAAAAGAAGTGGGAGACATCGATTAGATAAGATAAATAACCAATCTAATCTTGCAAGAGCTTTCGCTGAGTATTTTCTTTTCTCTCTCCTAATGGCAGATACCAACGACAGGACTTAAAAAAAACTGACGGGACCTAATTATAAAGACTGATCGAGGAACGTGAACATTGCCTTTACCTATGATAAGGTTGCATACGTCCTCACTACTCCAGCCCCTCCCCTCCCGGGCCCTGATTCCTCTTTTGCGGATAAGGAGATCCGCAAGATTTGGGACATCGACTGCGCCACAGCCAAATGCCTCACGTCAGCTTCGATGGACAACGAACATCAAAAGCTGTATGAGAAGATGGATGTGCAATCCATATTTTTCCATACAAAAGAATTGTATGTAGAGCAATCTCGTGCTCTTCGTTATGAAGCCTCACGAAAGTTGTTTCAAATAAGGATGGCTGCCGGTACGCCTGTAGGAGATCATGTCCTAAAGACGATAGGGCTTATTGAAGAACTTGAGGACATGGGATGGACCATGGAGAATGAACAATATATTGATATTGTTCTTCAGTCTCCCCTATGCCTATGCTCAATTTATAGTGAACTTCAATATGCACAACTTGGAGAAATCACTTCCTGAACTTCTCAATATGTTGAGAAGTGCAGAGAGCACACTCAAGATGGTGAAAACTCCTGCTGTATTTGTTGGGCAATCTTCCTCTTCCGTCCCAAAAGCTAAAACTAAGGGGAAAAAGAAGAAGAAATCCACCAAACCGAGAGGTGGAGTTAAAAAGGTGAAGGGGAAAGAAAAATCAGGGGCTGCAGGATCAGGAAAAGGGAGAATGCTTCTACTGCCACAAGACGGGGTATTGGAAAAGAAATTGCACTGAGTACCTCGCCGATCTCAAGAATAAGAAGCATGTTGATTCTTCCGCTTAAGGTGTGTTTGTCACCGAAAACTGTTTTTCAATAAACTCTGCATCCTGGGTATTTGATACCGGTTAAGGATTTCACATCTGCAATTGTGTGCAGGGATTGCGAAACAAAAAAGTTTTGAAGAAAGGTGATCATACTCTCCGTGTTGGGAATGGTTCAAGTGTTGATGTTGCATCAGTGGGAGAGTATCACCTAGGGTTCCCTTCATGGTGTATATTGATTTTGAATCCCTGTTATTTTGTACTGACAATGTTATGTAATATAATATCTGTATCTTTTTTAGACAATGAAGGATATCATTTTGTATTGCAAAGTAATGTTATGAACATTAACCTAAATCAATAGTTGATTGGGTATAGTACATTAAATAACGGAATCTACATCCTGAATCAACACATAGTTTTTAACATCAAGCACACAAACAAAAGAAAGAATTCAGAAATAAACGAAGCATTCGTGTGGCATTGTAGACTTGGTCATACTAATGAAACAAGACTAACTAAGCTACATAAAGATGGATATTTAAATACTTTTGAATATAAATCTTATGCGACTTGTCAGTCTTGCATCAAGGGTAAAATGACCAAAACTCCATTTACTAGACACGGAGAGAGAGCTACTGAACTCTTAAGTCTCATACATAGTGATGTATGTGGAACAATGTCTACACATGTAAGAAGCGGTTATTCATACTTCATAACCTTTACTGATGATTTCTCGAGATTTGGACACATTTTCTTGTTGAAACATAAGTCTGAAGCTTCCGAAAAATTCAAGGAGTATAAAATTGAAGTAGAAAAACAAACTAGATTGAGTATCAAGAAACTTCGATCAGATCGAGGAGGGGAGTACTTAAGTACAGAGTTCCTAAATTTCATAAAAGAGAATGGGATTCTCTCTCTGCTCACTCCTTCGTATGCACCACAACAAAATGGTGTGTCAGAGCGGAGGAATCGTACCCAATTAGATATGGTACGGTCAATGATGAGTGATGCTGAATTACCACTTTCTTTTTAGGGGTATGCATTGGAGACCGTAGTACCTCTATTAAACAGGGTTCCGACCAAATCCGTGCCTGCCACTCTATATGAGATATGGTATGGGAAGAGACCATCTCTTAAACGAGTTAGGATATGTGGTTGTCCTGCTTTTTTTAAAAAGTATAATCCAGACAAACTCGAGACACGATCGGTTTTGTGTCAATTTCTGGGGTATCCTAAACATTCATATGGATATCTTTTCTACCACAAGGAGGAACAAAGAGTGTGTGTTTCTCAATATGCCACATTTTTAGAAAATGAATTTTTTACTAATGATACTATTGGCAATACGGTAGAACTGGAAGAAATTCCAGAGACACAAACAACTACGGACGATTTGGTTGAACCTGAAGTTTCGATAGAACCCAACGAGCCTCAGTCACTCCGTAGATCTAGTAGGACTTTTTGCCCACCAGAAAGATACTATGGTTTCCTTATTGATGGTGATAGAGATGATTGCATCATGGATGATGATGATCCAACTAGTTCTCAGCAAGCTATCACGAGTAGCGACTCAGTGAAATGGCTGGATGCCATGAGATTCGAAATGGAATCCATGCACACTAAAAAGTATGGGCTTTGGATGTTGCACCTTCTGGAGTAAAACCCGTAGGGTGCAAATGGATCTTTAAGAAAAAGATTGGTGTGGATGGACAGGTAGAGACCTATAAAGCTAGACTTGTAGCCAAAGAATTTCGTTAAAGACCGGGATTGGATTATGATGAGACCTTTCTCTAGTAGCAATGCTTATATCCATTCGAATCCTACTTGATATTTCTTCTTACTACGACTATGAAATTTGGCAGATGGATGTTAAAACTACATTTCTAAATGGTGATTTTGAAGAATTTGTTTTTATGGATCAGCTGGAAGGCTTCACTGACAGTAGGAGCAGCGAAAAGGCATGCAGCTTGCTTAAATCCATCTATGGATTGAAGCAGGCATCATGGAGTTGGAACATCTTCTTTGATGATGCAATCAAAGAGTTTGATTTTATCAAAACCGTAGATGAACCTTGCATTTATAAGAAGATTGTAGGGAGTACAACCACTTTCCACGTATTGTACGTGGATGACATTCTCTTGATAGGAAATGACGTTCGTATGCTACAATCGGTCAAACTATTCCTATCACAAAGGTTCTCCATGAAGGACCTGGGTGATGCCTCGTGCATTCGAGACATTAGGATATATAGAGATAGATCTAAGAGATTTTTTGGATTGTCCCAATCTAGATATGTAGACACCATACTAAAGAGGTTTAGTATGGAAGATTCCAAGTGAGGTAATTTACCCGCTTGTCACGAAATTACCCTCTCCAAAGACTTTTGTCCAAAGTCTGATGAAGAGAGGGGTCGCATGAGTGTTATACTCTACGCTTCCGTAGTAGGATCTATCATGTATGCGATATTATGTACTCGCCCAGATGTAGCTTACGCACTAAGTGTAGTAAGCAGGTATCAATCCAATCCAGGGGAGAAACACTGGACAGCTGTGAAGAACATTCTTAAGTACTTACGAAGGACTAAAGAAATGTTCTTGGTGTATGGTAACGGGGATCTCCAAATGGAGGCCTTTACCGATTCCAGCTTCCAGAGTGATAAAGATGACAGCCAGTCTATCTCGGTTTTTGTATTTACCTTCAATGGAGGGACGACTTGTCCGAAAAGTTCTAAACAGGATACCATTGCAGACTCAATGATGGAAGCTGAGTACATTGCTGCAAATGATGCTGCCAAGGAAGCTGTCTGGATGTGAAAGTTCATCTCAGTGTTTGGAGTGGTTCCAACCATTATTGATCCAATACCCTTGTATTGTGATAATAATCGGGCTATGGCATTGGCCAAGGAACCCAGGTCCCATTAGCGTTCCACACATATCTTGAGGCGGTATCACCTGATCCGGGAGATAGTTGATCATCGGGAGATCGAGGTCAGGAGAGTTGACACGAAGGACAACACAGCGGATCCACTCACGAAAGCACTCCCCCAGACGCAATTTGAGAGACTTTTGGGATGTTGGATATGCGATACTACAACAACTGGCCATAGTGCAAGTAGGGGATTGTTAGGAATATGTATGCCCTAGAGGCCATTGTTGTATATTATAGTGGATGCTTGGACATATATATAGAGGACTTTCTTACTCGACATGATAGTATGTTGTCTGGTTGCACTTTATCATAACATGTTCACTTGATTGAGTTTACTGTCTTTTTGAAACATGTTGATAAAGACCTTAGGATGTTAGCTTGGCTACCATGACTATAATGCAGATCATACTAGTGGGGCATGTGTACTCTACAAGCACATCCTTAAATAGCTCCTAGTCGAGGGCGTATCGAGACATGGCATCGATATTCTAGAGTAGACTAGTATATACGTTTCTTGACCCAGTATTGGGATGATAGATGATCCCATATCCATTGGTGTTTGACATCAAAGATTGTATACATGTGCTCATTAGAGACTGAGTACACTGAACGGACTCACCGAGAACTCCAAGATGGTATTATACCTATCGTGAAATAGCAGTTCTCTAGTAACACTTGTACAGGTTAGTCTGTAGACCCAAGATCATCATAGTGTTTTGTGTGCTTCCCACTGTGCTTTGATTTCCACCTTACCACGGCTAGACCGAGTCGTGCGAACTGGTGGATTTTGGGTACAGTCCCGAGACACATGGAGGCAATGAGCGATAGGAGGGGTTTCGTCTCTCCCGGTAATGGGAGTTGATGTTTTACTATGCACGATTGGCTATAACCGCAAGTCCCTGGCCAGGGCTGATGATATTTACTAATAAGTGTTATCAGTAGTATCTCGATTGGTTATAGGCTACATCGACATGACTTATCGAGTTATTGGGGTTTGACGATTCCAACCCCAGACTCGTGACATATCAGACGAAGAGACCGGACTTTACGGTAAGTGTTACTTATTGGCTCTACGGGAGTTCGAACAAGTTTGCTTGTTGATCTTTTATTCATTCAATACCTGGGTAGCCGTTACGTTCAGCTAGTACCGCTGACGGCTTGTGGGTATCTGATATGATCATTACCTACTGCTAGCTTATTGACGAGTCTTAAGAGTCTCACATAGGGGTTTCCAAGCTCAAGCGAAACGAACTAGGGCACATATGGAGATATGTGCGAGAGCTTGATTAACTACGAGTATATAATACCGTATTTTAATCTAGAGTTTTTTGATATTAGTCGGGTTATATGTGATATGACCGGATTATTAAATCAAATGTTGATTTAATAAATTGACTAATTACTCATTAAAATTCCTTTCTTTATATATATATATATATAAGTATCATGGTTGATGATACATGGAACAAGGCAATGCAAGAATTACATGGAGATAAAATGAATGTTTTGATAAATATAAAAAGAATAAGGAAAATATCTAGAGATGAGCCATGGCTTCAACATGGTTCTAAAAAAAATCTACCAACCATGACTCACTCTTTGAGTTGTTTTTATTCACCCATACTTATCTATTAAACATCCATAATATCTCTAAGGTTCATTTAACCTCTTGCCAAGTTCATCCTCCTCCTCTCATCTCCCTCTAGATATTTTCTAGGTTAGAAAAGGAGAAGAAAAAGAAAGATTTTATAGTGAGAAAAGTCCCACTTCATCAACCTATACAAGAATAGAAAACTAGTGTAGGTTGTTATCTTCACTTCTTCATTGATTACTGAAGTAAGAGTTTGAGTGTGAGAAGCTTCGTGGTGGATCATCATAGACGACGAAGGCCTCAAGCAACCTCGTTCCACTTTCAACCGGAGCCGTAGAGAAGCTCAAAGACTTCTATACGGAGTAATCGAAGTGTTCGATCAATCTACAAAGGTTGTAGTTCTTATTCACTTTGTATAAAACCGTAGTTACTTTACTTGAAACCTTAAATCTCTAGTTCAATTCGTGATTTGTATACTTAGCTCTCTAGGTTTTTAAAATTGCTCACATTCTTTTCTTAAAGCCCTAATAAAGGTGCTAGTGTACACTTACATCTCTGTTGGTGATGGGCTTGACTCATACACGACTTATCGGGTTAGTAGGGGTCTGACATTATCCACCCCATAGACCCGATATGCGATACTCTTTGACGAAGAGACTGGATTGTACAGAGATTGTCACATTCAGGCTCAGTAGGGAAAGGACGTACTTGATTGTCGACCCCCCTTTCGGCAAGTACCTTGGTAGCCGTTACGTACAGCTAGTGCCGCTAACATGCTTATGGTTAAACCCACTACCAGCATATTGTCGAATCTTTAGAGTCCCACACAGAGGGTTTTCCCGGTTGTGGTGACAGATGTAGGAGTCGTACGTTGGTACGTGCATGGGTCCGATTAAATACGTTTATATGATACACGGACTTTAATCGGGTAATTGGTAATACTAGCCGGTTTAGGATTAAGCCGGATTATTAAATCGGGTTTTGATTTAATAATATATATACGTATTTTTGATACATATTGTTCCCCTCCGAAAGACGGCGACGACGACGTGAAGACGTCTTACCTGAGATTCGGGATAGATGCTATTTGGCTTTATCCGTCCACTTCTCCGAAGATGCCAAGTTGATTTATGTCACCGTGTATCGGAGGTTTAGACGGATGCGGCCGATGTAGCAGACTTCGTCGGATTCCACCTCGCTCGAGGGGTTTTTGATTGTGGGGACGCTCTTCCCTGCAGGCGCAAGCCCCTGCAGTTAATTACGCTACCGCATCGCGGTAGCCACTTTCTCCTTCTCCAGAATTTCACTTCGTGTCGTGTGTGTTTGTTTTGTTTGTGGATGCCCGTGGATTGTATACGGAGACTAAGTGATGCCGTCGCCCGTAGGACGTGGATTAGTCCAAATCCGTATTTACTTAGATTTGGGTTTGGTGTTTTAGTTTAAGGATACGTTAGCCATATTGAGGCTAAGATCAACTTAAACGTTCGTTAAGGATACGTTAGTCCGATTTGAGACTAAGATCAACTTAACGGGATCGTTTGGATCCGACAAAAGAGCATTTGGAGGCTCTATTGTTCCAGTTTAGGGACGCTGTGGTCCGTAGGTAGTTTAAGGACGTTTCGGTCCATATTCCAGTTTAGGGACATGGTGTTCCATATTCCAGTTTAGGGACATCGTGGTCCAAAGGTAGTTTAAGGACGCTTAAGTCCGTGGGTTTAAGGACCCCACAGTCCGTGTCTTAGTTTAAGGACTCATAAGTCCGCGGGTTTAAGGACCCCACAGTCCGCGTTTTGGTTTAAGGACGCATAAGTCCATGAGTTTAAGGACCCCACAGTCCGTGTTTTGGTTTAAGGACGCATAAGTCCGTGAGTTTAAGGACCCCACAGTCCGTGTTGATATGTGGTTGTTGGGACCCGTCACCTCTCTGATGTCGTTGAAGGATTACAACGATAGGAGTCAGAGGAGTTCGGAGATGAACCCTCGAACCGGATGTAAATTGATTTAAGAGAGCAGCTGTGCTCCGTCAATTTAATTTGAGGACTTACGGCCATGATTGGGCTAAGTCCAGTTGAAAAATGTTCAACGATTTTATTTGTCTTTGGCCTATTAGGCCTGTGCTTTGCTCCTTTTTAAATAATGCATTGCATTTTTTATTTTGTTTGGGCTCTGCCCATTTATAAATGAGGCAGAACATCAATTCTGTCTGGGCTCTTGTTTGGGCTCTGCCTCTTTATAAATGATGTAGAGCATCAATTTTGTTTGGGCTCTGCCCTTTTATTGCATTGCAATTTATTTTGGCCTACTAGGCCTTTTTGATTTGGGCCTGGCCCTTTAGTAAACAATGCTTTGCATTTGTCAGGCGCTTTGCACCAATCACTGAGCGCAAGTGCTTGTGGTGATGACACGTGTCACGCAAGCGCAGTGCGCTGCGCCAGTGAGCTACGCTTGCGCTGCTGACACGTGGCGCGCTCTGGTGAGTTGCGCCAATTTCAGAGAGCAAGGCTCTATCTTAAAAGCGCATATCGCAAGTGGTTCAGGTGCTGACACGTGGCGCTCTCTCGTAGCTTGCGCTAACCCAAGAGCGCAACAGTGCAAATTTTACAAGTGCAGGGCACTGTTTAATTTCTTGATCCAATTTAGATCAGAGAAAACAAGTTTTTCTTATTTTTTCTTGCTTTCAGAGAACCAGTAGTTCATAAAAAGTGCAAGGCACCATTATTATTTGCTTTTCTATTGAAGATCATTTATCTTGTTCTTAGATCAATGATCTATTAGAAGAAATTCTTCTATTTTATAATGGTTTTTACCTTTTTCTTGAATTTTCTTCAGAGTTCTCTCTGTTTTGAAGTTCTTGATCTCTCACAATGTTGATGATCATTTGAATTGGGGTATAGGGGTCTTTATATAGTGCCCATAGATTTGTTAAGTTTGTTAAAGAGATCCTTCTCTGTGTGATTTGAGGAATTTTCCCCACCGTTGGATCTTTGATCCAAGGGCTTCTGTTTTACAGGAGACAATCTTCTTGTTTTAACAAGAACAGAAGAATCTTACTAGAATTTAATTCTGTTTGGCGCAAACGCCCCAGCGCGTGACACGTGTTAAGCAGCGCAGAGCGTAGCGCAACTGCGCTGACACGTGTCGCGCAGCGCACAGCGCAGCGCATCTGTGCTTGCGTATCTGCGCTGACACGTGTCGCGCAGCGCACGGCGCAGCCCAACTGCGTTTGCGCTGACACGTGTCGCGCAGCGCTTGCGCAACTGAAGCGTTGTTTCCTATAATTTTTTTTAAATAGAGCCTTGCTCTGATTGGTTGCGCTGCCTTGGGCGCTGCGCTGACGTATCAGCTTTTGACAAGTGGCGCGTTGCGCGCAGCGCAAGGAATTTAAGCGTTGCTCCGAATTTTGAATTTTTTAAATTCAAGCAGAGCATTGCTCTGATTGGGGGAAACAAATGCCCCCCTACCGTTCCGCTCACGTGGTGCGCACGCGAGTGCAGCGGTGGCAAGATCCTGGCCGTTGGATCAACTCAGGAGTTGAAGGGGCATAAGCGCCTATATATAGGACTCCTGGCCCTTAGAAAATCTTTACTATTTTTCAAGATTTTGATTTTCAGAGCTTTGCTCTTGCTTAAGAACTTCAGAGCTTTGCTCTTGTTTCAAGAACTCCAGAGCTTTGCTCTGATTTCCAAAGTTAGAAAAACTTTAGGTAAAATTAATTTAAATTAATTTAAATCAATATTAACCAACAGAGCCTTGCTCTCATAGATCTTTTGATCTAAAGAAATCCCCTTTGGGGTTTCACAAACAGAACTTTGCTCTCAAGAATTTGTTTCAGGGTTTCTTAACCCATGAACAGAGCTTTGCTCATTGACAGAATATAGATCTTTTGATCTTCTGATGATGAACTCTTAAGAGTTTTTTTATATGGATCTTTAAGATCCCAGAACTTTAATTTTTTAGGAATTAATTAATTTTTTCTTTGATGGATTTTTTTCATCATTATTACAGAGCTAGGCTCTTTTAAGGAATTTTATTTCCCTGAGACCAGAGTTTGATAAGTGTCACTCTGTGACAGAGCTTTGCTCTGAAAGATGAGATTTTCTCCTTATCTCTAGGGATTTTTTTTATTGTTAATGAGAATGTTCTCTTTGGGGTTTAACTGACAATCTCATCCAATGATGGGGTTGTCTTATTAACTGATGAATTGTCATCCAGATTTTGTGGGTCCCGCTTTGGTCTCCAACCCACTGCACTGCAGTGTGGTGTAATTAATTTTAATTAATTTTTAATTTAATTAATTAATTAAAATTTTAAACTCCAAGCGTTGGAATTGCAACACTAACGGCTAATTTTGTTCCCTTGCAGTGACCATGTCTTTCGACACCTCATTCACATTTGCTCGTTCGGAGGAAGGGTTTCCCGAAGCGCCCGTGGATCGCGAAGTCCTAGCTATGATCAGGGACCATGACCCGGAATATAAGAGTCTTCACCTTTGGGGATTGTGGTACAATCAAATCATCATGGGTCGACGGAGCTTTACGTGCGCAGTGCCGTCAGAACCTATTACGGCGATCCATTATGCCAGCCCACCCCCGGTGCAGTATGCCATGGAGATGGTTGATTGGACTTCGGTGGGCTTTCTTCATCCTGCCATAGATGCAATTCCGGTTCAGCGTCCTATGGTTTTGGATATCCTGGGACGCCGTATCTGTCAAGGCGAGGTGCGACCTTGGGGCAATCATATAACATAGGTCTGATCCCCCGCCACCCGATCGACTATCTGCCATGGGCTCGCTATATTCTGTCGGCGAAGAAGTCGCAGTTGATAAGGTTAGGGTTGTACACTGCGGTTTACGTCTCTCTCTTCCAATATCCCACGCTTCCCACCTGGTGGTTCAATGCCTTCTTAGAGCAGTGGAACATTCCTACTCACACTTTCCTCGCAATGGACCGGGAAGTGTCGATTTCTCTGGAGGAATTCACAGAGGTCTCCGGTTTACCGGTTGTAGGGGAGCACTATGAGGAGTTGCTTCCTACAGACGAGTATGTCTTCGGTGCTAAGACGGCAGTAAGGGGCCTCACTCCGGAGAATGCTGTTCAACATCAATTCCCAAGTCTGATCAAAGTGTTGAACATCTATGAGGCCCTTTTCATCGAACGTGGGAGTCGCGGAGTTAGCTTCGAGGATTTCATCGCTCGGTTCCTTCACCCAAACGTCCTCTCGGCAGAAGCTGCCAAGTTTGCCACACTGGATGACCCTTTCGGTCTAGGTTTAGATAACCAGCCGGCGAAGGAAATGGACCAAAAGGGTTTTTTCCTTCCTAACTCCCCGACTATGTCTTTTGCGGAAGTTGCAGCCCCCGGGATGGACGATGAGGCTTTCTTCTTAGGATTTCTTGGGCTATGGCTGAGTTGGTTTGCGCTCCCGATGCATTCTCTCCATATGCGGCCCTCTGTCTTTTACCCAGCTCACCGGATGACCATTGGGGTAAAAGTGGCTGTTGGGATCGCCGGCTTGGCACACCTGTATCACGGCCTCATTCAAGCGGCGGATGCTAATGAGCCTGGGGTACTGCACGTGATCTTCCCGATGCACTACTTCATATTGTGGCTCGAGCTACACACATCGGGCGTCTTCGGCATGCACAAAAGGCCTTCGTTCTATGACAAGTGCAGCTTCCCTCGCATCATACAGCTGATTGGCGCCTCAATTGTGACTCCATCGCCACGGAATGCCAGGGGTTTGCTCCTTCGCCCCCACACCGTTGAAGACGGGGTGTCTTTCATTGACAAAGTGTTGACTATTGGAAAGGCATCTACCACTGCAGTACGGCCATTGCAAGACACCTTCAAAGATGGAGCCTCAGTTTTGACGGCCCGGGAGACCCTCCATCTATATTCTATCAGACCGGGCTTCCTGGTGTTCAGGCAGAACGGTGCGGCGATTTTCATGAGATACAACCCGCATCGTTTCGCCCAACAACTGAGCTACAATCAAGTGGTACCACTGGAGGCTTTCCTATCAGAACCTGCTGCTACTGAAGAAGGGATGGAGAGCGCGCTGCATCACTTCATGCGTTTGAATACGGGTTCCCACTTTTTTATCAGTGAGCCGGCTTGCGGCCCACGACTCCTCAAGGTATATACAGAATGGTACAGTCATTCGACGGGAGCCGTTATAAAGGAAGAAAAGCGATTGCTGGTCGACCGTAAGGGTGTGCCTCCAGGTAGCGACCGCAAAGCTCCTTTAGTGCCGAGGACCACGGTAATTCCCCCTTTGAAAGATGCTAGGGCCGGACCACCGCGTGCGCAGAGTCCTCCACGCGGATTGCCGCTTCCCGGTATTGCGGATGCTCCACCAGCGCCCTGTGCTCCAGTGGATACAGTGGTTGTAGCCTCGCCGGAGTCTGGTGTGGGTGCGGACATCGAGACCCGCCGCCCCAAGGTGCCTGCAAAGCGCAAGTCGATCCCTGGTGCACCTAGGGCTGGTAGGCAGAAGAAGAAGAAGAAGTCTCTCTTCGCAGCTGACGTTGTGTTCGGTCAGGAACCCCATGCTCCCTATGGTGAGGGCCTGAGTGAATACGGGACCAACATGGGGTTAGTCATGCCGCCGGATGACACGGACATGGAGGCCGCCATCGTAGCTTCAGAGCGGTTGGCGAGGCGCGATGCGTGGCTAGCTAAGCTTGCGCAATCAGGTAATCACTAGTCGCATTTTTTATTGTATCATATCTTTATTATTTCCCTTGACTAACGTTTTTCCCCTCTTTTCTTCAAACAGGCATCACCACTGAAGAAGCCATTGTTGCTTTCCTCAAGACTTTCCAAGAGGAGGAACGCCTTAGAGCGTCCTTAGGCCTTGGTAAATTTCGATTCATCAAGTCTTCATTTTCCTTGTGTTATGGTCGATCTAATCTCCCCTTTTTTTATCGCAGGAACCACAATGCCGATCCCGCCAGGTGACGCGGAGACTCTTCCCGTGCCAGCCGCCGATGTTTCTGCCTCCTCAGGGCCACCACAAGAGGCCCGTCTTGAAGAGCCGATGAGAGATGCCTTAAAGGCTTTGGAGGCATCTCTGAACGAGGACGACGACACCTTGATGAAGGAAGCATCGAAGAGGTCCATCGCGACAGCCCGGGAGGAGAGGAAGCGGTTGAGGCGTGAAGCGAAGGCACGCAGGGCCGCTTTGGCTATTGGAGCAGGCCCAAGCACCGTCCCTCGTGCTGATACTCCCTCAGAAGAGCTCCCGGTCGCCTTGTCTACAGCTCACAGACAGGCGGTGCGCGCCAATAGGGAGGCTAACGATAAGTCCACCTCAGGTAATATTTCTTTCAGAATTTTGTTGTAAGAATTATAAAGCTGTGGGTTCTTATATATTCTGTCCTGCAGGGCCAAGTCTAACCGAGGGGGAGGCGGAGACCGTCGAACCTGAGGGGCCAGAGGAAGAGGTATTGGTCGAAGCCGAGCCAATAGCGGACGACACAACCGGGATGGCTGGGCCCGAGCTAGTGGCTGAAGAAATGGTCACGTCCACTATGCTTGAGCAGGTGGCCGATGCCGAGCCCGAGGTAGCAGCGGACGGAGCACCTGAGACCGATGACCCCGTGGCGACGGCAGACGAGACAGTCGTGACTACTGAGCCTGAGGGAGTAGCGGGTGAGGTGGACATGATTCCTGAGGACGAGCCGACCGCTCTTTCTCAGGAGTCTGGCAATGCTCCGGTCATAGCTCTCCCCGCCTACGGCCCTTCACCGTCTTCTGGCCTCGCGAGCATGACGACGGCCCCCGTAGAGTCTGGGGATGAGGCTATGGGTGGTGGACCTATGTCGATGGAGGAGGGAGACGCCTCTGTCTCGGCTGGAGGCTCATCAGGTAAATTTCGGATTACCGTCCCCTTTTTTTCTATCTTGCAATCTTTCCTGACAGGTTTACCTTTGTTTTTTAACGCAGGTGCAGCCAGTGCCGATGCTCTATTGCTCGAGGAAGCGCCGTCAACTACTGCCTTGGCGGTGGTCACTTCTTAGCCCTCTCTCGTACCATCGAAGATGTTGGAAGGTATGGGTTCGCAACTTATTAGTCTTATCATTCAGACGCATAGTTTATGTACTGAAGTCGTACTGTTGTGTCTTTTCTGGAGTGCTTTTTGATCATCTTTATCAAGTGTTGCTCCCATACTTCTCCTTCCCATCTGAATTCGCTTCTTCCTCCAGTGGCGCTGGTGAGTATAGTTTCCAACTGATGTCTTTCTTTTTCAGTGATGGAATTATTTCTAATTTTCCCTTCTCCTGATTGCAGTGCTACAAATCAAAGGAGGAGACGAAAGATCGGTCGCGCCACCGGCCCTTCCAGCCTTGCCACCTGCTGCAGCTGGTATAGTAGACTATCTCATCAATGACTTTTTCATATTTCTTGAACTGTTATCTGATCGTATCTTGTTTTTTCAGCTGTCGTTCCGATCTCGGTGCCTTTCGAGCCTCGCATCACAATGCCGGCAGGCCCTTTCCTGAGACGTCCGTCCTCGAAAGGCGCCGCGAACAATCTGCGCATGTTGAGTGACTACATCGAGGAACTCGACGTCGAGACTCCTACGTTTGCTGCAGATTTCGCTACGGCGGTTAACCCGATGCTGGTGATACTCGTAAATTTCCATGACGAGGGCATCGTTGCGTCTTGGGTTAACCACTGCAGAGAGATCGAGGCTCGCCTGCATTATCTGGAGTCGATGCGTCCTGCCCCTGCGGTTTTGGCTGTGAGCACTCAACGGGCAGCATGGCTCGAGCAAAGCACTTCTCATTTCCACCATTTGGAACAAGAAGCAGCTTTAAAGTTGAAGGAGTACAGGAGTCTTCAAGCGAAACTGCTCGCTTACGTGCCGAAGTTGAGGCGAACGCTGCCGAGGTGAAGGCTGTCTTCGAGGGCCTTCTGGAGCGTATTTCAAATGGGCTGAACTTGATGTAGAAGCTTGATGCTGCAGAGCGTAATGCCCAAGGCCGCGAAGCAGCTCGACAGGCCACTTGGGAGCAGCTTGCATCTCTCTTACAGCAAAGGGCTCAGGTGGAGGCAGAACTGGTGATGGTGGCCGTTTAGGAAAAGGCATGGAAGGAAGTGTGCGAACAACTGATAGAGCTATTTAAGATGCTTCCTTCCCAGTAGCTGCCTTTGTGTCAATCTGTTTGCAAAATTTTTCTTTTTCAAATAATATGTATCCATTCTTTATTCTTTTATACGATTCATCTTGTATTTGATTGAAGTCAATAAATAAAGATACACATTTTTTTCTTTTGCAATGTCTTATATTATTTCTTTGCTTTCTCCCTTCTCTTACTATCAGCATGCTGTCTTGATAAACACAATTGACAGATAACAGAGTAAGCATCTAGATTTCTCTAAGAGATAGCGATGGCTTAGGCCGCAGGTTCACATCTACTGCCTAAGACTTTTCAACTCTATGAGCCGTGAGGGTCTCATAGAGATTTTTCTCCCTACGGATCGAGAGGATCTCGTAGGTGGATTTTCTCCTTAGGAATCGTGAGGATTCCTAAGTGTGTTTTCTCTTATAAGTCGTAAGGATCTTATAAGAGAATTTT
The DNA here is from genome assembly GCA_030015575.1 of Agapanthus africanus. NCBI lineage: Eukaryota > Viridiplantae > Streptophyta > Magnoliopsida > Asparagales > Amaryllidaceae > Agapanthus > Agapanthus africanus. The sequence goes on from JASDDO010000014.1 coordinate 496,090,278, forward strand.
CTCCCTTACAAGTCGAGAGGACTCGTAAGTGGTTGGTGAGCTGACTTGTTTCCGAGTCAAAATATTGCTCCGACGGGGAGTTCGTTGGCTGACTTGTTTCCGGGTCGGAGCGTTGTTCCGACGAGGAGGTCATTGGCTGATTTGTTTCCGCGATGGAGGTCATTGGCTGACTTGTTTCCGAGATGGAGATCGTTGGCTGACTTGTTTCCGCGACGGAGGTCATTTGCTGACTTGTTTCCGAGACGGAGGTCGTTGGCTGATTTGTTTCCGAGACGGAGGTCGTTGGCTGACTTGTTTCCGCGACGGAGGTCATTTGCTGACTTGTTTCCGAGACGGAGGTCATTTGCTGACTTGTTTCCGCGACGGAGGTCATTTGCTGACTTGTTTCCGAGATGGAAGTCATTTGCTGACTTGTTTCCGAGACGGAGGTCGTTGGCTAACTTGTTTCCGAGACGGAGGTCGTTGGCTGACTTGTTTCCGAGACGGAGGTCGTTGGCTGACTTGTTTCAGCGATGAAGGTCATTTGCTGACTTGTTTCCGAGACGGAGGTCATTTGCTGACTTGTTTCCGCGACGGAGGTCATTTGCTGACTTGTTTCCGAGACGGAGGCATTTGCTGACTTGTTTCCGAGACGGAGGTCATTGGCTGATTTGTTTTGGAGACGGAGGTCATTGGCTGACTTGTTTCCGAGACGGAGGTCATTTGCTGACTTGTTTCCGAGACGGAGGTCGTTGGCCGACTTGTTTTCGAGACGGAGGTCGTTGGATGTTGTTTCCGAGACAGAGGTCGTTGGTCGACTTGTTTCCGCGACGGAGGTCATTTGCTGACTTGTTTCCGAGACGGAGGTCGTTAGCTGACTTGTTTCCGCGACGGAGGTCGTTGACCGACTCTAGGTTGTCTGTGAACCGTAGAGTCTTGGAATTAGGGACTTTGTCGTGGCTCCGATTGGTGATGTCATGTCCATGTCCTGCTGTAATGAGGAGGAACGTCGCTGTTGGTCTCCAGGCTGTAGATGTGGTCGTCGAGATCTGACTTCCCTTTGACGCAGCCTGGTGGGGAAATGTAGTCCCCTTTCCTTTTTTTTTGTTTATGCCCATGGATTATATACAGGGGTCACTATGGACTTACCTGCAGGGCAAAAGTTTCATTCTTTCATTTTTTTTTATTTCTTTCTGCGATGCTCTATCATTTCAGCTTTTTACATCGCGAAAGTCGCGATTGCCCAATCATTTCAGTTATTTTTCGCGGTGCCCAATCATTTCGGCTATTTATTTTATTTTTACCCGCTGCTTTTTACTGCGAGTTGCCCAATCATTTTGGCCATTTCGTACGCATACGTTTCTACTTGCTGCTTTTTATTGCAAGTTGCCCCATCATTTCGGTTATTTCGTATGCATGTGCGGCCTACCGGCTTTTCACCGTAAACCTGAAATTAGGCATCGGTTTCGACATCAGCACCGCTACAACTGGGATATTGCCAGGAGCGAATCATTATTTGCCTCTGTCGATGTCGAACAAAAGTGGCTTAGCGAATAGGGTTAAGGTCCTGTAGACTAAGGCTTATAAATTCGTTAGCCGTAAGTGTAACACTTTGAATCTTAGTTAGAATGTTTTTCGTGTTAAATTAGAAATTGTGAGTGTTTTTGTATGTGTAACTTTTGGGTTTACTAATTATATTTAGTCGTGTTAACTAATTGGAAAATTTTCCTTTGTAGTGTACACTTGTACACTTAGTCAATTTTGTGACTTAGGACTTTTAGTGTAGCATGTTAACCATTCTTGTGATGCATGGTTGTATTTAAACCCCCACCCATTTTTAAAACAAGTCAAATCCCTTTTAAAATCTAAATAAACAATTGAGAGCATGGTGTTAGGTAAAGAGGATTGACTTTTGACCCCATTCCCTCTCTTCTCTCTCTCTTCTTCTCACTTCAGAATTCCAGCAGAAAAACCCCATCTTTCTCCATCTTTTCTCCATCTTTTCTTCTCCTTTTTCATTTCCCTTTGATCCCTACACAAAAACCTATACAAATCAACACATTTTCATCACAAAACAATGGAAAAGTGAGCTTTTTGAGGTGTTTGGAGGCAAATCTGCACACTTGATGTTAGAGCTGGGATTTTTGGTGTTTCATAGGGTCTTTTGAAGGTATTAACTCATGTTAGCACTCCTTTTCCATAAACATGTAGTATTCTTTAGCAAAAATCTCATTTTTGTGCATTTTTAGTGATATTAAAGGATATTTGTGATACATATGTTAGATTAGGGTTTTGTTGGCTTGGTTAACTCTATTTCGTGCTATTAGAGCCATTTAGGCCAGGTTTTGTTTCAGTTTGCTCAGAAATACCATAAAGTTTCATTTTAATGCAAAAGTGGGGTTTTTAACTAGAAATAAGGCTCTGTAGGATCTGCTACTACCCGAGATGTTTCAGATTGAAATTGGAATTACTGTAGCATACAAGGGGGTATAGAGTGCACACACAAAACCTGGGAGTCCCTCTCCCTACCCAGGCCGCCGAAATAAGCATTCTTGCCGCAATTTGCGGCCAGATGGGGGTGCTTTGAGTTGGGGTTTGGGCCACTGGAGTCTGCTGCTATGTGGGTTATTTTGGTATATATATTTTTGTAATATCTGTTCTGTATCAAAATCAGGAGTAGATTACCCTATTTCCCGTATTTTGAAACTTTCGCGACACGTGTGATACTTGTGTGTGGGTTTGGGGTTTCTGCGTATCGCGACGCGTCGGAGTGACTTCAGGCGCGTAATCACACGTTTTAGCGTATCGCGCACACGCGCGCTTGGTTTGCAACACGGGTTTCTAGTTTGACGTAAACATTGCGTTTTTATGGATTTGAGCTTATGTGTGATATATTGTGCAATTCTAGGTTCGCAGGCGAGTACGACGGAGGCCGAGCAGAAGGGGAAACTAGTCGTCGGCTATACCTAGCGAGAGACTACGGTGAGTAGATTTAACATCTACGGGGATATCGCCCGCATGGTGTTCTACGTCAGGGCTGATAGGACCTTATAGCTACATTTACATACATTGACTGTTCATGGCTACTATTTAGTGCATACTGCATTCCCTGCTATATGGATATAAACTAGAATTGATAGAACACCGCATCATTACTAACGATTCATATTGCACGAGCACTATCCTGCATGTTACGCACACACCGTTAGTAATTGCCATGACACTCACACTGTAGAATTTCCATGATCATTATGCAGTAGCTCATCTTTTATGTGACTCGACATGATATTCATACTTGATGCACATATCACATCACATGGACTTGCATATTGGTTTGGATTACATGTGATTTCTGGATTTGGGAACCGTGGCTATTTCAAATATGTAATCATTTAAAAACCCAGTTCCCTTGATATGATATTTCGGTGCGTCAACCATGTGTTTTCTCGGTGCTAGAGTGATATATGTGAACCCGAATCGAGGAGCTTGATGAGGCCGATTACGGGTACATGGTGGACCCGGTATGGTACCCCGGGGCGAGAACGGTTTCGCTGTGTAGTAGACGGTGAGCCTGGCAGCGGGATTACTACCTACCGGTGATTGGTTGGACCTGGCATTTATCCGGAGAATACTGATCAGAGTCGATAGATGGATGCGGGATGATCCGTACTGCCGGGGCCGAGGGCCGATACCGCAGACGGAGCCCGTGGGCTGACCCAGACTGACGGGGCCCGATGGATGAGGATTTAGGTGTCGATGCTGGACACGAGTATTTATGATATTTGGGTGCCGATGTTGGGCACTTGTGATTCCCAGAGATGTACAAGATTGGAGGGCCGATGAGAGTGCCGGCGCTTGAGCTATTTAGGGGATCTGGGTGCATTGGTGGACACCGATTATATATTCCACGTTGACATTCTGTGTAGATGTTATATTGCCCATGCTCATCATTTATTATTGTATCTCATCCTGTAGTTATATCACCTGATAGAGCACTTGTATGATTATTGAACATACTGCTTATCACGCATTGATATCATCTGTTGGCATATGATAGAGTAGAGAAGTACGTGCATGCTCGCGATTACCTTTATATGTTATTTTTATTCACGAGTTGGCAACTCACCCCCGTTGTGCCACAGTATTTGCAGGTTGCCTTTGGAGTAGTCGCGGCAGGCTGTCTTTTGGGTCTTTTGGCTACAGATACCACTACAGTTGGTGCGAGAGTTATTTTGCTATTAAGTGGGTTGTGGTATATGGTTACTTTTATTGTACACACTTTTGTATCTAGTATTCTCCATCTACAATATATGTACTGGACTTAGAGACAGTGTGAGGACGATGATGTATTTTATTTGTTTTCTGGTGTCGAGCTCGTTGTGAGCCGACTTTACTTATGCAGTCTATTCCATCTGTGATGTTCTCACTTGTTGCACTTGATCTTCGCTACGGCGTCGTATATATTCTATCTTGGTGATTGTTTACTTAAGATTTCTTATCACTTTGTAAATGCTTCCATTCAACACTTAAAACACTCTATACTTTTACTGGTTTGATTTCTGGGTTTTCGGTTCCCTTAGTCGCGTTACGCTTGTAGACGTTACGTGGTTAAGTGCCGGTCACGGGCCAAACTTTGGCTCGTGACATGGTTGGTATCAGAGCGTAGGTTTTACCTTTCGGAGTGTTCCTAGGATGACCCTGGTATGATGGAGTAGGTAGCTGAAGCAGAGTAGCGTAGCGTGCGTATGTTCCGCGGCATACTCACGATACGGTACTCCGCCAAAGCGACCTTAGGACTTATTGATTTAAATTCCTTCTTGAGTATATACATTCTTGCGATTCGATTTCCGTATCCTTATCGAATCCTACTTTTCCTTTCATCCATTATGCCGCCAAAGACTACGAGGGCGCAGAGAGCGGCCGCGAGGGCCGAGATTCGAGTTGACTTGTCCGAGACGAGGACTGATCCGGGTAGTACACCGGTTGTGCCCGAGCAGGCATATTCATTCTAAATCAGTGTATTACGACTCGGCAATACAAGGTGATATTCGCCAACTGCTTTGGCTACAATACTTGCACCGTTCCCTACTTGAACGGAATGATCACCTTTTCCTAGTTCTCTACCTTTTCGTAGCCCATGTAACTGTTTACATATGTGGGATCCTGATCCGGTATCTAATACCCAGGACGTAGGGTGAACTGAGAAACAGTTCTCAATAACTAACACACCCGAAGAAGATGCATCGACATGCATGTTCTTTTGGGCGGCGTGAGAATCCAGATATTCTCCTGTTTCCTGTTCAGTCTTATAACTCTTATAAGAAAAAACGGGTCCAACGTTCCCTTGCTCAGTACAATAATCGGGTTCAGTCAATACATCTATATTATTATCTTGATTATGGCCTAAAATGGTCGCTACCTGGAGAGAGAGAGAAGAAAACACTTTAGCGTATACTCTTGCAAGATTAGATTGGTTATTATCTTATCTAATCAGGATGTCTCCCACTGTTTTTATCAAATCTACCTTCAAACCCTAAAAGGTAAGATTAGCCGGGATTAATTACACCCTACAATTTCTTCAATCTTTCAGCCAGATCAGTGTCGGTACTTTGAGGGAGGTTCCCCGTGCTTTCGCACGGACCTAATTAAAGTAAACCTCGTTTTCCCAGAGGCGTAACCCCGTTAACACTTTTCTAGACACCTACTTGAATGACTAATTGTCCTGTGTAAAACTCTCCCAGGAGTAACTCTTACTCGCAGCGGGTATCGGGATCCAACTATCTCATAGGAGGTATGCAATCTCATTGTAAATTTCAACATTTGAAATTCCTGATAATGTTTTGCCCCTAGTGTCCTATGACCTTGACGGAGGTCAACAAACCATAGGGTACTAGTCAAGTTCAACCCGTCATTTCTTGATTGAATTAAACCCACCCGTTAACCCTACAGTGGTATCAGAGCCTTGCTAGAGCATTAGGCATTGTTAGTTATGTATATGCCCTAGAGGCCATTGTTGTACATATGATGTATATTATGATGGATGCTTAGATATATACAGAGAGGACTTTCTTGCTCGTCATGATAGTATGCTATTTGGTTTCACTTTATCTTAACATGTTGACTTGTATTGGTTTACTGTTTTTCTCTCACATGTTGATAAAGCCCTTAGGATCTGTACTCGACTACTGGGATTATGATGAGATCATACTAGTGGGTCCATAGTAGTCGATGAGTACATCCTATAACTGTTCCTAGTCGAGGGTATATCGAGATAAGGCATCGATACACCAGAGTAGACTAGCGTATACGCATCTTGACCCATATGATGGGCGATGGATGATCCCATATCCATAGGTGTTGGACATCAGAGATGGTGTACGGATGCTCAGTGGAGACTGGGTACACTGGACGGACTCGCCGAGAACTCCCAGATGGTGATATACCACACGTCAGATGGCAGTTCTCCGGTGACACTGGTACAGGGTAGTCTGTAGACCCGAGATCGTCATAGAGTCTTGTGTGATTCCTACTGTGCTTTGATTTCCACCTTACCACGTCCAAGAGGGCGTGCAAAACGGTGGCTTTTGGGTACAGTCTCGAATCACATGGAGGCAATGAGCGATAGGAGGGGATTCGTATCCCCCGGTATAGGGAGTTGATGTTGTGCTGTGTTCGATTGGCTATAACTGGAAGTCCCTGTCCAGGACTGATATAGAGATTTACTGGTATGTGTTACTAGTAGTTTCTCGACCCGTTATGAGCCATACATCGACACGACTTATCGGTTACTGGGGTCTGACGTATACCACCCCTAGACTTGATATGCGACATATCAGACGAACAGACCGGACTGTACGGGAGTGTTACTGATCGGATTCACAGGAGAACGCACAGGCTAGCTTGTTGATCTTCTGATCGCTCAATACCTGGGTGGCTGTTACGTTTAGCTGACCGCTTGCAGCTTGTGGGTGTTTGATATGATCATCACCTGCTACCGGCGTATTGACGATTCTTTAGAGTCCTACACAGAGGTTTCTTGGCTCAGGCGAAACGGAGTAGAGGCACATATGTGATATGTGCAGGACCGAGAATAATGCGATATGGGATACCGTATTATATTCTCGCGATATTGACTTATGAACCGGCTCATCGGATCAAGTGTTGATTCGATGAATCGGTACATGATATAATAGTCGGTAATATTCGATATAGCCGGATCGTCGGATCAAGTGTTGATTCGATGATTTAATATATAATAATATATATATGATATATTATTACATTATCTAATATAGGCTCGCTTTATTATTTCATTTTCTCATTGGATGGTACATTGATATATATGCGATATATGTTAATTGTATTATTTTCTTTTGTTGCAAATATATAATATATATGTGATATATATTATTGTGACATGATATGATTAATTTTTAAACTTGTTTAAGGATGATTAATTGAGGTTAGGGTTTGATTTGGGTTAGATGCTTCATGCACCTTCTAGAAGCTTTTTCTTTTGTCATGGTTAAGATATTTTGTGATGACACATTTCTAAACCTAACCAAACCCTAACTCTAGTTGTTTCTCTGCACTTTCTTATCCACTCATCCTTGACCATGGTTTATAATCAATCATATACTCTTTCTTTCTATTTATCACAAAAGAAAATAATTCATTATCTTTTTCCATTATCATCTTCTTCTTCTCTCTTGAAGAAGCTCACTTGATTTTCTTTATGTGATGAATAAATATGAGAAAATGATTTAAAAAGAAAGCAAAAATACTACTCTCTCATCCTCATCTCATCTAGCCCATGAGATTAGTGTGTTCATCTCTTTAGAGTGAGAAAGCTTGAGTCTTTGCAACTTCAAGGTAGATCATCGGAGATTTGGAATACTTCAAGCTAGCATGGATCGTTCGAGTCATGGAGCCTCTCATGAGTCCGGGAGATCGTGGATCGCGGCAAAGGGACTTCTACTCGGAGCTTGTGAAGCGAAGGAGCGGACTACAAAGGTTGTAATCCCTCACACTTAGATAAAAGTTATCATCTTGCATGTTTAAACCTAATAATCTAGCAAAGATCCCGGCTTTGGGTTGCTCGGCACGTCTAAATTTTTATCCGGGCATGTTTGATGCCTTTTGAACCTTCCCAAGAGTTCCTAGGAACCCTACAGTGGTATCAGAGCCTAGCTAGAGTGTTAGGCGATGTGTTTACGAAGTTAAAACTCCGATCGAACCCGAAACGACAAAATTAGACCCCTCTCTGGAAATCTTTTAAATTTTTGGATTTTTCTGAATTAAAAATATGTAAAAAAATCAGCAGGTAATTCTAAGAATTACCATAAAACCCGAGCCCCCAATTCGATCAAACGGCGGCGGAACCGCGGCGCAAGCATGCTTGCGCGACGGTTCCGCGGCGGATTAACGGATTAGCGACACGTGGCTTTTTTGGTAATGTCCGTAGGTGCTTGTTGATGCTTCTGGATATTTTTAAAAGTGATTCCAGTGTTCTTTAAATCTGGGGTTTATTTTGTAATAGTAGATTCGATCGGAAATTTTAAATTCGTATTTCTTTCCGGATATTTAGAAACTGTTAAATTAGTTGAACGGATATCATTAACCCACTTTATCCCGGCACGGCAAACTTTTAAGCGTTGAATTTTTTCTGGGTTTAAATCTTTCGGAAAATTGTACAAGTTTAGCGGTGGACCCTCTAGAAAACAACAAACCTTAACTCGATTATGTGACCGTCTTGAACTGCCTTTTGAACCTTCGGGTTTGGGGCAGTACGGCGTGCCACATGTGAGGCGTTGGCTTGACCCTTCTATGGCTGGATCATCGGTACTGTGACATATTCTGGGATCATTTGAACTCCGCTCAAGAGTTGAGCACTTTGGGAAATTTTGGGTGTTTGATTATCTGTTCGAAAAGTTTAATACTGTCTATTTATCTGGAATGTGATACAATATGTGGAATTCATAGAGTTAGGCATGAAATGCGGAGTATGTGATATTTCGAATTTACGATGTCTAAAGTGATTGTGGATTCCAAATATTGTAGTTTTACACTTTCTTTTCTGTGACCGTAAGTGTAATATGTGATATCGCCGGTTTCGTTGCTATATGTCAACGACAATTGGGATGCGCATATTTACTTACGTTGATGATATGTGATATTATGTGTTGCTGTGATATGTTATATTGGATCGTCGCGTTCTGAATAGCCGGGGGTTTTATGTGAGATGAGGGTTTTTATTTTCATTCATGTAAAATTCATTTGTAATGTAATATTCTTTTATTTGGGGCACTTCTAGGTTGCGGTTGATGTCACCAGTGTATATTATTACTTTTCCGCATTAGGTAGACCCAAGGAGGGGAGAACAAGTAACCGGGTTCTAGTGTCCAGTGGGAGGCCATCTCGAGGAGTCGAGACCGGGTCTCCTAACCCTAAAATTGGCAGTGTTACTTGCCGCTCTCGTAGCGGTCTTGGGATGTGGGTTTGGCTATTCGTCGCGACCGTGGAATCCGTGTTTTATACAGGCTCGTATTGAAAACACGGACGTCCTATTATATCCAATATTTCATATATGTTCTTCTGCTGCAATGTTCTGTGATGAGATCATATTACTGCCTGAGACGAATGCTTATACTATATATATATGCTGATATATAAATATTACTGTTTTCGTTTCTTCTGTGATGCTTAGGAAGCATAAGCCGATGGGATTTTTATTAATGAGATTAATAAAAAGAAAAGAAACCTAAAGATGTTGTAGAATCAAAAACTTTATAAAAAGGGTAGCTACAGTTCTGCTTTGCACAGTGATATATATAATATGTCCTGCACCTTATTCGATGAGGAAAGGACCGAGATCCCTTCACCGGGAGTGACTCCTTTAGCAAAACTGGCAGATGCTACAAAACTCGGTTTGTCTTTTGATTGCTTTTAGTGTTTTGCTTTGCACAGCGGTATATATGATATATCTTGCACCTTATTCGATGAGGAAAGGGCCGACGATCCGTTCACCGGGAGTGACCCCTTTAGCGAAACTAAGAAAAGCCTCAAAAACACTCCTTTTCAAAAACCACTCGATTCTACGACGATATCAAGTTCATTACGCTCAGGGTTTTCTGAAAAACCTGCGTAGCCCTCCGTCATTTCAGATAAAGACTAGTTAGTATTCGTGCTACGTTTGTTGACCTCCGTCAAGGCGTAGTGTGCGGTAGCTGATTTGTATTTACCTGCTTATGCATATGATGCAGATTGGATTAGGGTAGTCGTACGGCCTTGTTGACCTCCGTCAAGGGTCGTGCGGGTGGGTTTAATTCAATCAAGAAATGACGGGTTGAACTTGACTAGTACCCTATGGTTTGTTGACCTCCGTCAAGGTCATAGGACACCAGGGGCAAAACATTATCAGGAATTTCAAGTGTTGAAATTTGCAATGAGATTACATACCTCCTATGAGATAGTTGGATCCCGATACCCGCTGCGAGTAAGAGTTACTCCTGGGAGAGTTTTACACAGGACAATTAGTCATTCAAGTAGGTGTCTAGAAAAGTGTTAACGGGGTTACGCCTCTGGGAAAACGAGGTTTACTTTAATTAGGTCCGTGCGAAAGCACGGGGAACCTCCCTCAAAGTACCGACACTGATCTGGCTGAAAGATTGACGAAATTGTAGGGTGTAATTAATCCCGGCTAATTTTACCTTTTAGGGTTTGAAGGTAGATTTGATAAAAACAGTGGGAGACATCCTGATTAGATAAGATAATAACCAATCTAATCTTGCAAGAGCATACGCTAAAGTGTTTTCTTCTCTCTCTCTCCAGGTAGCGACCATTTCAGGCCATAATCAAGATAATAATATGGATGTATTGACTGAACCCGATTATTGTACTGAGCAAGGGAACGTTGGACCCGTTTTTTCTTATAAGAGTTATAAGACTGAACAGGAAACAGGAGAATATCTGGATTCTCACGCCGCCCAAAAGAACATGCATGTTGATGCATCTTCTTCGGGTGTGTTAGTTATTGAGAACTGTTTCTCAGTTCACCCTACGTCCTGGGTATTAGATACCGGATCAGGATCCCACATATGTAAACAGTTACATGGGCTACGAAAAGGTAGAGAACTAGGAAAAGGTGATCATTCCGTTCAAGTAGGGAACGGTGCAAGTATTGTAGCCAAAGCAGTTGGCGAATATCACCTTGTATTGACGAGTCGTAATACACTGATTCTAAATGAGTTCTATTATATACCGAACATGATGTGCAACATTATATCTGTTTCTTTATTAAGTAAAGAAGTATATAATTTTGTAGTAATGGATAATGTTATGAACATATTCCTAGATCAAAAGTTGATTGCATCAGGCTCGTTACATAATGGTATATTCATTCTAAATCAGAATACGGTCCTCAATATACAAAACACACACAAGAGGAAAAATTCAGATATGAACGAATCCTACTTGTGGCATTGTAGACTTGGTCATATCAATGCGACACGACTGGCTATGTTACATAAGGATGGTTATTTGAATCCGTTCGAATTATCATCTTATGATACTTGCCATTCATGTCTCAAAGGAAAAATGACCAAAGCTCCGTTTAGTGGACACGGAGAAAGAGTTACCGAACTCTTAGGACTGGTACATAGTGATGTATGCGGTCCCATGTCTACGCATACCAGGAACGGTTCTTCCTACTTCATTACATTCACTGACGATCTCTCTAGATACGGACATGTGTTTTTGATGAAACACAAGTCTGAAGCTTTTGAGAAATTCAGAGAATATAAGCATGAAGTAGAGAACCAAACGGGCAAAAGTATTAAGATTCTTTGATCTGATCGAAGAGGTGAATACTTAAGCGGTGAGTTTTTAGATTATCTAAAAGAGAATGGGATTCTCTCTCAGCTTACTCCTCCTTATACACCACAGCACAACGGTGTATCTGAGCGGAGGAATCGCACCCTATTAGATATGGTGCGCTCTATGATGAGCGAGGCTGAGTTACCTATTTCCTTTTGGGGATATGCACTGGAGACAGCTGCATACATACTGAATAAAGTTCCTACCAAATCTGTGCCTACCACCCTATATGAGATATGGGAAGGGAAGAGACCATATCTTAATTTTGTTAAGATATGGGGTTGCCCGGCTTATGTCAAAAGACGAAACCCGGACAAACTCGAGGCAAGATCTGTTTTATGTAAGTTTATTGGATATCCCAAGCATTCGCGAGGGTATATTTTCTACCACAGTGAGGAACAAAGAGCGTTTGTTGCTCAACACGCCACCTTTTTAGAAAAAGGAATTTCTTGCAAAAGAGATTAGTGGCTCTGAGGTAGAACTTGAAGAAGTTCCAGCAGAACAAACTACAACAGATGATTTAGTGGAACCAGAGGATTCAGTAGTACCCGACGAACCCCAGCCTCTCCGCCGATCTAGTAGGGTTTCTCGTCCACCTGAGAGATACTTCGGTTTTCTCATTGATGGTGGAACCGAGGATTGCATCATGGAAGATGATGACCCGACTAGTTTCGAGCAGGCCATCACGAGTGGTGACTCTGTGAAATGGCTGGATGCAATGCGATCTGAGATGGAATCCATGTACACCAATAAAGTATGGATTTTAGAAAATGCTCCTGAAGGGGTAAAACCCATTGGGAGCAAGTGGATTTTTAAAAAGAAATTTGGTGTAGATGGAAAAGTTGAGACTTTCAAAGCTAGACTTGTAGTAAAGGGTTTTCGTCAACGACCAGGTGTGGATTATGACGAAACCTTTTCTCCAGTGGCTATGCTTAAGTCCATCCGGATCTTACTTGCCATTGCTGCATACCATGACTACGAAATCTGGCAAATGGATGTTAAGACCGCCTTTCTAAACGGTGATTTAGAAGAGTGCGTGTACATGACTCAGCCAAAGGGCTTCGTAGATAGTGGGAGCAGCGGAAAGGTGTGCAAGCTGCTTAAATCCATTTATGGGTTAAAGCAAGCATCGCGGAGTTGGAACATCTGTTTTGATGTTGTAGTCAAAGAGTTTGACTTCATCAAAAATATAGATGAACCTTGTATCTATAAGAAGGAAGCAGAGGGTAAGGTTTTCTTCCTCGTATTGTACGTAGATGGCATACTCTTGATAGGAAATGATATTCCTATGCTGCAATCAGTCAAGCTCTTCTTATCACAGAGATTCTCAATGAAAGATCTAGGTGATGCCTCCTGCATATTGGGAATCATGATCTATAGAGATAGATCTAAACGGATACTGGGATTGTCCCAATCCAGGTACATTGACACCTTACTAAAGAGGTTTAGTATGGAAGAATCCAAGCGTGGGAACCAACCCACGATCTCTGGACTCACTCTCTCCAAAGAGATGTCTCCCAAGACTGATTTGGAGAGAGCTCGCATGCAAGGGATACCCTATGCTTCAGCAGTAGGCTCTATCATGTATGCGATGCTATGTACCAGACCCGATGTAGCATACTCACTAAGTGTAGTGAGTCGGTATCAAGCAGATCCTGGAGAGAGTCATTGGACAGCAGTAAAGAACATTCTCAAGTACTTACGAAGGACTAAGGAGATGTTCTTGGTGTATGGTAACGGAGAACTCCAGGTGGAGTCCTTTACCGATTCCAGCTTCCAAAGTGATAAGGACGACTCTAAGTCGCACTCGGGATTTGTCTTTACCCTCAATGGAGGGGCGGTATGTTGGAAGAGTTCCAAACAGGATACCGTTGCAGACTCAACGATGGAGGCTGAATACATCGCTGCCAACGATGCTGCCAAAGAGGCTGTCTGGATAAAGAAGTTCATTAGTGAACTTGGTGTGGTTCCATCCATTGAGCATCCAATACCTCTGTATTGTGATAACAATAGAGCTGTGGCGTTAGCCAAGGAACCCAGGTCCCATCAAAAGTCCAGACATATTCTGAGGCGGTATCACCTGATCAGGGAGATAGTTGATCGCCGGGTGATCGAGGTCAGGAGAGTAGATACAAAGGACAACACTGCGGATCCATTCACGAAGGCTATTCCCCAGATACAGTTTGAGAGATTATTCGGGATGCTAGGTATGAGATACTACAGCAGCTGGCCTTAGTGCAAGTGGGAGATTGTTAGTTATGTATATGCCCTAGAGGCCATTGTTGTACATATGATGTATATTATGATGGATGCTTAGATATATACAGAGAGGACTTTCTTGCTCGTCATGATAGTATGCTATTTGGTTTCACTTTATCTTAACATGTTGACTTGTATTGGTTTACTGTTTTTCTCTCACATGTTGATAAAGCCCTTAGGATCTGTACTCGACTACTGGGATTATGATGAGATCATACTAGTGGGTCCATAGTAGTCGATGAGTACATCCTATAACTGTTCCTAGTCGAGGGTATATCGAGATAGGGCATCGATACACCAGAGTAGACTAGCGTATACGCATCTTGACCCATATGATGGGCGATGGATGATCCCATATCCATCGGTGTTGGACATCAGAGATGGTGTACGGGTGCTCAGTGGAGACTGGGTACACTGGACGGACTCGCCGAGAACTCCCAGATGGTGATATACCACACGTCAGATGGCAGTTCTCCGGTGACACTGGTACAGGGTAGTCTGTAGACCCGAGATCGTCATAGAGTCTTATGTGATTCCCACTGTGCTTTGATTTCCACCTTACCACGTCCAAGAGGGCGTGCAAAACGGTGGCTTTTGGGTACAGTCCCGAATCACATGGAGGCAATGAGCGATAGGAGGGGATTCGTCTCTCCCGGTATAGGGAGTTGATGTTGTGCTGTGTTCGATTGGCTATAACTGGAAGTCCCTGGCCAGGGCTGATATAGAGATTTACTGGTAAGTGTTACTAGTAGTTTCTCGACCCGTTATGAGCCATACATCGACACGACTTATCGGTTACTGGGGTCTGACGTATACCACCCCTAGACTTGATATGCGACATATCAGACGAACAGACCGGACTGTACGGGAGTGTTACTGATCGGATTCACAGGAGAACGCACAGGCTAGCTTGTTGATCTTCTGATCGCTCAATACCTGGGTGGCTGTTACGTTTAGCTGACCGCTTGCAGCTTGTGGGTGTTTGATATGATCATCACCTGCTACCGGCGTATTGACGATTCTTTAGAGTCCTACACAGAGGTTTCTTGGCTCAGGCGAAACGGAGTAGAGGCACATATGTGATATGTGCAGGACCGAGAATAATGCGATATGGGATACCGTATTATATTCTCGCGATATTGACTTATGAACCGGCTCATCGGATCAAGTGTTGATTCGATGAATCGGTACATAATATATTAGTCGGTAATATTCGATATAGCCGGATCGTCAGATCAAGTGTTGATTCGATGATTTAATATATAATAATATATATATGATATATTATTACATTATCTAATATAAGCTCGCTTTATTATTTCATTTTCTCATTGGATGTTACATTGATATATATGCGATATATGTTAATTGTATTATTTTCTTTTGTTGCAAATATATAATATATATGTGATATATATTATTGTGACATGATATGATTAATTGTCAAACATGTTTAAGGATGATTAATTAAGGTTAGGGTTTGATTTGGGTTAGATGCTTCATGCACCTTCTAGAAGCTTTTTCTTTTGTCATGGTTAAGATATTTTGTGATGACACATTTCTAAACCTAACCAAACCCTAACTCTAGTTGTTTCTCTACACTTTCTTATCCACTCATCCTTGACCATGGTTTATAATCAATCATATACACTTTCTTTCTATTCATCACAAAAGAAAATAATTCATTATCTTTTTCCATTATCATCTTCTTCTTCTCTCTTGAAGAAGCTCACTTGATTTTCTTTATGTGATGAATAAATATGAGAAAATGATTTAAAAAGAAAGCAAAAATACTACTCTCTCATCCTCATCTCATCTAGCCCATGAGATTAGTGTGTTCATCTCTTTAGAGTGAGAAAGCTTGAGTCTTTGCAACTTCAAGGTAGATCATCGGAGATTTGGAATACTTCAAGCTAGCATGGATCGTTCGAGTCGTGGAGCCTCTCATGAGTCCGGGAGATCGTGGATCGCGGCAAAGGGACTTCTACTCGGAGCTTGTGAAGCGAAGGAGCAGACTACAAAGGTTGTAATCCCTCACACTTAGATAAAAGTGATCATCTTGCATGTTTAAACCTAATAATCTAGCAAAGATCCCGGCTTTGGGTTGTTCAGCACGTCTAAATTTTTATCCGGGCATGTTTGATGCCTTTTGAACCTTCACAAGAGTGCCTAGGAACCCTACAGGCTGTTCCTGCCGTGACAGATCAGATTGCCATGTTAGGGGCTGGTGTGCAGGAGATGCGCCAGACGATGGGATCCAGTATGCAGGAGATGCGCCAGATGATGGGATCTCTAGTTGAGACACTTCTAGCGCAGCGACCAGAGGTAGTTCCACCCGTTGCAGAGACTGCGGGGGTACGCACAGTGCAGGCAGTTGCACCTGTGACTACAGAGGTTATTACAGTATCGCTGTCAGAGTTTATGAGGCTGAAGCCTCCGGTTTTCACAGGCACCGATACAGCCGAGGACCCACAGTCTTTCATTGACAGGATGGCTCGGATATGTCGTTCCCTCAGATGTGCAGATGCGAGATGGGTTGAGTTCGCGAGCTTTTGCCTGGAAGGACTTGCGCAGATTCGAGATGGGTTAAGATCGCGAACTTTCGCCTGGAAGGTCTTGCGCAGAAATGGTGCGAATCAGTCGAGAAGGGTAGAGCAGCAGGTCCTCCTCCTATGACCTGGACAGAGTTCGTGGTGCTATTCCTTGCCCATTTTCTTCCACTGAGCGTCAAAGATGCTAGAACACGTAGGTTCGAGTCCTTACGTCAGACTCCGGAGATGTCAGTGGCAGAGTATGATGTCCTGTTCACCGAGCTATCAGTTTATGCTCCGTACCTAGTGGCTACCGAAGAGATGCTAGTTAAGAGATTTGTCCAAGGCTTGCTCACACCACTGTTCCTTGCGATCAGCGCGCAGCATTACGAGACATACGCAGCGGCAGTAGATGCAGCATTATTGGTTGAGGAGCGCCTTGCTGAGACTTCGGCAGTTCCAGAGCCGAAGAGAGTTCGTGCAGATACGTCAGTGCAGAGACGTCCTTTTCGGCGCCGTGACAGGCACCTTGCAGGTGGCAGAGATTCGGGATGAGGCAGGCTGTTTAGCTCCTATCCCCAGGAGGGTCAGCGACCATCATCGGGATGTTACCGTTGCGGGAGTTCTTATCATCGTGTGCGAGATTGTCCTGAGGTACCCCGGAGGGAGGCAGCAGCACCGCACGTCACATTACCACCTTCACCACCCCAGACGGCATTGCATATAGTACCTACTGTTACTCCGCATCAGACGCATGCACAGAGAGGTCGTGTTCGCGGAGGATTTGTCCATAAAGGACGAGGTGACTGAGGCAGAGGGCAGCCAGGTGCCGGCAGGGGACAGTCAGTCGCAGGCGGAGGACAGGCACGAGTTTTTTCTTTGACGCATCAGGACGCGCAGGCATCCAATGCGGTAGTCTCAGGTATCCTTCCAGTATGTTCAGTTGATGCACACGTGTTATTCGATCCCGGATCCACGCACTCGTACGTATCCACACACTTTGTGCCGAGTTTGGGTAGAGAGTCCGGTTTGCTTGATCAGCCGCTTGTTGTGACTACTCCTGTGGGAGAGTCATTTGTCACTAGTCATGTGTTCCGATCCTGTACCGTCCGTATTGGCGAGAGAGAGTTGCCGGTCGATTTGATCCTTCTTGAGATGTTGGACTTCGATGTTCTTTTAGGCATGGATTGGTTAGCCACGTGCTATGCTTCTGTTGATTGCCGCGAGAAGACAGTTAAATTTTGTTTCCCCGGCAAGTCGATTTTTGTTGTGTTGGGGGACCATGGTGCCACCCCTCACAGTGTGATTTCTTCTTTTCACGCTGGACAGGTTTTGAGGATGGGATGTTAGGGATTTCTCGCTTATGTTTGCGATACTAGAGCTACAGAGGTTCTGATGGATCAGGTTCCGGTTGTTAGCGAGTTCCCTGATGTGTTCCCTGACGAGCTTCCTGGGCTACCGCCCGAGCATGATATTTCTTTCTGGATTGATTTAGTTCCTGGCACGGGGCCTATTTTTGTACCGCCTTATCGGATGGCCCCGGCGGAACTTAGAGAATTGAAGGGTCAGTTGAAAGATTTGCTGGATAAGGGACTTATTCGACCCAGTGTTTCTCCTTGGGGTGCTCCAGTCTTGCTTGTCAAGAAGAAGGACGACAGTATGCGTTTGTGTATCGACTACCGCCAACTGAACAGGGTGACAGTGCGGAACAGGTATCCCTTGCCACACATCGACGATTTGTTTGACCAGCTACATGGGGCAGGATACTTTTCTAGGATCGATTTGCGATCAGGCTACCATCAGCTGCGGGTTCGACAGGAGGATATTCCTAGGACAACTTTCCGCACGCGCTACGACCATTATGAGTTTTTGGTGATGTCGTTCGGACTCACCAACGCACCAGCAACATTCATGGACTTGATGAAATGTATTTTCCGGCCGTATCTTGATCTGTTCATCATAGTATTCATTGACGATATCCTGGTGTATTCTCAGAGTAGAGAGGAGCAAGAGCAGCACCTGCGGATTACACTGCAGACCTTGAGGGAGCATCAGCTTTTCGCCAAATTCTCAAAGTGTGCTTTGTGGCTAGACAACGTAGACTTCTTGGGGCACGTGATTACACGAGATGGCATATGTGTAGACCCAAGGAAGATTGAGGCCGTTCGGAGTTGGCCTAGACCCACGTCAGTGACAGAGGTTCGCAGCTTTCTAGGGCTGGCAAGCTACTACAGGCGATTCGTGCAGGACTTCTCTCGCATCGCTATACCTTTGACCGGGTTGACCCGGAAGGGAGTTCGTTTCGATTGGACGGAGGAGTGTGAGCACAGTTTCCAGCAGCTACGGGCTCTACTGACTATGACACCAGTGCTATCATTGCCTTCAGGATCAGGCGGATTTGTGGTCTATTGTGATGCTTCACGAGTGGGACTAGGGTGCGTATTGATGCAGCATGACAGGGTGATCGCGTATGCTTCGCGGAAATTAAAGAAACATGAACAGAACTACCCCACTCATGATTTGGAGATGGCTGTGGTCTTTGCACTTAAGATCTGGCGACATTACTTATATGGCGAGTCGTGCCAGATATTCACTGATCACAAGAGCTTAAAGTATATATTTCAGCAGCGAGACCTGAACCTTAGACAGCGCCGGTGGATGGAGTTAGTGAAGGACTACGATTGTGAGATCTTGTATCACCCAGGCAGGGCGAATGTAGTGGCGGATGCTTTGAGCAGGAGGCCCGGGGGTAGTCTATCTTGTTTGAGCGCAGTACAGAGGCAGTCGTCGGCAGATTGGCAGATTTTATGCGACAGCCGGGTACAGTTCGAGTTCACGCCGATCGGAGGACAGATTGCGCATGTTCGTTCACGCCCACAGTTGCTTGAACGTATACATGAGGCACAACACAGTGATGATCGATGTATAGAGATCATGGCACAGATGGGACATGGCAGATTTTTCGAGTTCGTGATCGATGATCAGAGGATAATACGATTTGGGACTAGACTGTGCGTACCCGATGCTGAGGGATTGCGGCGCGAGATTCTTGAGGAGGCACATCGATCAGTATATAGTGTTCATCCCGGTTCCACCAAGATGTACCATGACATATGAGGTGTTTATTGGTGGGACGGGATGAAGAGAGACATCGCAGATTTTGTGTCGAGATGCCTGACTTGTCAGCAAGTCAAGGCTGAGCACCAGAGGCCCGCGGGAGAGCTACAGCCGTTACCCATTCAGGAGTGGAAATTGTAGTAGATTTCTATAGACTTCATTGTGGGTCTACCCAGGACTAGTCGAGGGTATGACTCCATCTGGGTGATCATAGATCGTTTGACGAAAGCGGCTCACTTCCTACCGGTGAAGACGACTTTCGGATTTGCTCAGTATGCCCAGATTTACATTGACGAGATTGTACGACTGCACGGAGTTCCGACATGTATCGTGTCCGACAGAGGCACCCGGTTTACCAGCCGGCTATGGCAGAGAGTTCAGGAGGCTTTGGGCACTCGCTTGAGTTTCAGCACATCATTTCATCCGCAGACCGACGGACAGTCAGAGCGGACTATTCAGACTCTCGAGGACATGCTCAGAGCGTGCGTCTTAGACTTTGGAGGTAGCTGGCATCATCATTTACCCCTAGTAGAGTTCTCCTATAACAACAGCTACCAGGAGACCATTCAGATGGCACCGTTTGAGGCTCTTTATGGGAGGAGATGCAGATCGCCCGCCTGTTGGACAGAGCTCAGTGAGAACAGTATCTCTGGGCCGCAGATTGTGGAGGAGACGGCCGCGAAGATCCAGTAGATTCGCGATAGGATGAGTGCAGCCCAGAGTAGGCAGAGATCATATACGGACCGTCATCGGCGCAGACTTGAGTTTTCGGTTGGTGATCATGTTTTCTTGAGGGTCTCCCCAATGAAAGGTGTGATGAGATTTGGGAAGAAGGGGAAGCTTAGTCCCAGATATGTGGGTCCCTTCGAGATCCTCGAGCGCGTTGGTGCTGTTGCGTATCGGTTAGCCATTCCGCCAAGTTTTCCAGACGTGCACCCCGTATTTCACGTTTTGATGCTCCGCAGATATCTTCATGATCCTTCGCATGCGATTCAGCACCCGACGATCCAGCTTGAGCGCGACCTTTCCTATGCAGAGCAGCCGGTGATGATCTTGGATCGGCAAGTGAAGAAATTGAGATCGAAGAACATACCGTCAGTCAAGGTACTTTGGCGTGGCCAGAGCGGCGAGGAGGTCACTTGGGAGACCGAGAGCGAGATGAGGAAGAGGTGTCCCCATCTTTTTGAAGGTACGTGTAGTTAGATTTTATTTTTTTAAAATTCGGGGACCGAATTTATTTAAGGGGGGTAGATTGTAACACTTTGAATCTTAGTTAGAATGTTTTTCGTGTTAAATTAGAAATTGTGAGTGTTTTTGTATGTGTAACTTTAGGGTTTGCTAATTATATTTAGTCGTGTTAACTAATTGGAAAATTTTCCTTTGTAGTGTACACTTGCACACTTAGCCAATTTTATGACTTAGGAATTTTAGTGTAGCATGTTAACCAATCTTGTGTTGCATGGTTGTATTTAAACCCCCACCCATTTTTAAAACAAGTCAAATCCCTTTTAAAATCTAAATAAACAATTGAGAGGATGGTGTTAGGTAAAGAGGATTGACTTTTGACCCCATTCCCTCTCTTCTCTCTCTCTTCTTCTCACTTCAGAATTCTGCAGAATTCCAGAAGAAAACCCCCATCTTTCTCCATCTTTTCTTCTCCTTTTTCATTTCCCTTTAATCCCTACACAAAAACCTACACAAATCAACACATTTTCATCACAAAACCATGGAAAAGTGAGCTTTTTGAGGTGTTTGGAGGAAAATCTGCACAGTTGATGTTAGAGCTAGGATTTTTGGTGTTTCATAAGGTTATTGAAGGTATTAACTCATGTTAGCACTCCTTTTCCATAAACTTGTAGTATACTATAGCAAAAATCTCATTTTTGTGCATTTTTAGTGATATTAAAGGATATTTGTGATACATATGTTAGATTAGGGTTTTGTTGGCTTGGTTAACTCTATTTCGTACTATTAGAGCCATTTAGGCTAGGTTTTGTTTCAGTTTGCACAGAAATACCATAAAGTTTCATTTTAGTGCAAAAGTGGGGTTTTTAACTAGAAATAAGGCTTTGTAGGATCTGCTACTATCCGAGATGTTTCAGAGTGAAATTGGAATTACTGTAGCATACAAGGGGGGTATAGAGTGCACACACAAAACCTGGGAGTCCCTCTCCCTACCCAGGCCGCCGAAATAAGAATTCTGGCCGCAATTTGCGGCCAGATGTGGGTGCTTTGGGTTGGGGTTTGGGCCACTGGAGTCTGCTGCTATGTGGGTTATTTTGGTATATATATTTTTGTAATATCTGTTCTGTATAAAAATCTGGAGTAGATTACCCTATTTCCCGTATTTTGAAACTTTCGCGACACGCGTGATACGTGTGTGTGGGTTTGGGGTTTTTGCGTATCGCGACACGTCGGAGTGACTTCAGGCGCGTAATCACACGTTTTAGCGTATCGCGCACACGCGCGCTTGGTTTGCGACACGGGTTTCTAGTTTGACGTTAACATTACGTTTTTATGGATTTGAGCTTATGTGTGATATATTGTACAATTCTAGGTTCGCAGGCGAGTACGACGGAGGCCACGCAGAAGGGGAAACAAGTCGTCGGCTATACCTAGCGAGAGACTACGGTGAGTAGATTTAACATCTAAGGGGATATCGCCCGCATGGCGTTCTACGTCAGGGCTGATAGGACCTTATAGCTACATTTACATACATTGACTGTTCATGGCTGCTATTTAGTGCATACTACATTCCCTGCTATATGGATATAAACTAGAATTGATTGAACACCGCACCATTACTAACGATTCATGTTGCACGAGCACTATCCTGCATGTTACACACACACCGTTAGTAATTTCCATGACACTCACACTGTAGAATTTCCATGATCATTATGCAGTAGCTCATCTTTTATGTGACTCGACATGATATTCATACTTAATGCACATATCACATCACATTGACTTGCATATTGGTTTGGATTACATGTGATTTCTGGATTTGGGAACCGTGGCTATTTCAAATACGTATTCATTTAAAAACCTGGTTCCCTTGATATGATATTTCGGTGCGTCCACCATGTGTTTTCTCGGTGCTAGAGTGATATATGTGAACCCGAATCGAGGAGCTGGATGAGGCCTATTACGGGTACATGGTGGACCCGGTATGGTACCCGGGGAGAGAACGGTTTCGCTGTGTAGTAGACGGTGAGCCTGGCAGAGGGACTACTACCTACCGATGATTGGTTGGACCTGGCAGTTATCCGGAGGATACTGATCAGAGTTGATAGATGGATGCTGGATGATCCGTACTGCTGGGGCCGAAGGCCGATACAGCAGACGGAGCCCGTGGGCTGACGGGACCCGATGGATGAGGATTTGCGTGTCGATGCTGGACACGAGTATTTGTGATATTTGTGTGCCGATGTTGGTCACTCGTGATTCCCAGAGATGTACAGGATTGGAGGGCCGATGAGAGTGCCGGCGCTTGAGCTATTTGGGGGATCTGGGTGCATTGGTGGCACCGATTATATATTCCACGTTAACATTCTGTGTAGATGTTATATTGCCCATGCTCAGCATTTATTATTGTATCTCATCCTGTAGTTATATCACCTGATAGAGTACTTGTATGATTATTGCACATACTGCTTATCACGCATTGATATCATCTGTTGGCATATGATAGAGTAGCGCAGTACGTGCATGCTCGCGATTACCTTTATATGTTATTTCTATTCACGAGTTGGCAACTCACCCCCGTTGTGCCACAGTATTTGCAGGTTGCCTTTGGAGTAGTCGCGGCAGGCTGTCTTTTGCATCTTTTGGCTACAGATACCACTACAGTTGGTGCGAGAGTTATTTTCTTTTAGGTGGGTTGTGGTATCTGGTTACTTTTATTGTACACACTTTTGTATCTAGTATTCTCCATCTACCATATATGTACTGGACTTAGAGACAGTGTGAGGACGATGATGTATTTTATTTGTATTCTGGTGTCGAGCTCGTTGTGAGCCGACTTTACTTATGCAGTCAATTCCATCTGTGATGTTCTCACTTGTTGATCTTGATCTTCGCTACGGCGTCGTATATTGCTATCTTGGTGATTGTTTACTTAAGATTTCTTATCACTTTGTAAATACTTCCATTCAAAACATAAAACACTCTATACTTTTACTGGTTTGATTTCTGGGTTTTCGGTTTCTTTAGTCGCGTTACGCCTGTAGACGTTACGTGGTTAAGTGCCGGTCACGGGCCAAACTTTGGGTCGTGACAGTAAGGGTTTCACAAAGTTATTTTTTCCTACAAGTCGTGAGGATCTTGTGGGTGTGTTTCTCCTTAGGAATCGTGAGGATTCCTAAGTGTATGTTCCTCTGTAAGTCGTACGGATCCTACCAGAGGGTTTTCTCCTTGTGAGTCGAGAGGACTTATAAGGGTTGTTTATCATGCGCACATGTCCCCAGTCACGGATGGGACTTGGTTAGGGAAATGCTTATTCGCGCCCGTGGATTGTATACAAGGGTCAGTATTGAGCTACTTGTAGGGCAATATCGAAGGTTGTGGGAGTTGCTTAAGCACAGGTTTAGGACTCTGTAACTTAAGACTTTCAAATCTCATGAGCCGTGAGGGTCCCATAAGAGAGTTCTCCTTACGAGTCGTGAGGATCTCGCAAGTGTATTTTCTCCTTAGGAATCGTGGGGATCCCTAAGTGTGTTGCTCCCTTGTGAGTCATAAGGATCTCACGCGGGTGGTTTCTCCTTACAAGGTCGAGAGGACCCTGTAAGTGTCCTTTAACGAGGTTGCGCCCTTTCAGGTTTTCACAAACACTCACCGGTAGTCCTGCTGTTTTTACTCATGGAGCCCTTTCGGGTTTTCATCCGTGCCCTTTTTGCTTATGGACATACCTTTTTTTTTATTCTTCTTATTTTTATATATTTTTTTTACGAGGTCGCGCCCTTTTGGGTTTTCACGAACACTCGCCGGTAGCCCAGCTGTTTTTACTCACGGAGCCCTTTCGGGTTTTCATCCGTGCCTATTTTTCTTATGGACATACCGTTTATTATATATTATATATATATATATATATATATTTTATTTATCTCGTCAGCCTAAGGATGCTGCGGTATTAGTTTAAGGACGTTTCGTTCCGTCATTAGTTTAAGGACGTTTTGGTCCGTCCAGGAGAAGGCTGGCTACTGCTTATAAAGTTTGAGCTTAGGAAATAGCGAGCGGACATAGTCGTCGTCATCTATCATTGACCTAGGCAGCATCTCGCTAAGCGTAGTATTTATTTAGGAATCGACCATCTATCGGCCTGTAAGGCCTTTCACCGTGCATATCCATGAGTAGATAGGCTCCACCCTGGTAGACCTTGTATATGATGTACGGCCCTTCATAGTTTGGCTCGAATTTTCCCCGCTTGGCGCGATTGGGGATCATAGGCCTTTTGACCACTAGCACGAGTTCGCCTTGGCAGAATGTCCTCGGCCGGGTCAATCTTTCATATGAGCGCGTCATCTTTGCTTTATCGGCCTCCAGATTTTGTTGCGTTATGAGCCGGGTTTCATCAAGGGCATCAAGCTCCTCAAGCCGAAGGTGAGCATTTTCTTCGTCCGTCAGCTCGTAGTAGACCGCCACTCGTAGAGAGGGTAACTCTATCTTGAGGGGGAGTACTGCTTCTGTACCGAATACCAACGCATATGGCGTTGTGTTCGTGGCTGTCTTGAACGTAGTTCGATACGCCCAGAGAGCTTCTTGCAGTCTCTCGTGCCAGTCCTTCTTATTTCGGGACACCGCCTTCTTCATGATCTTTGTCAAGGTCTTGTTGAAGGCCTCGGCCAGACCGTTAGCTCACGGATTATAAACCGAGGAATATCTCCAGTCTATATTGTGTTGTTGCGCGAAGCGACTGATCTTGTGGCTTCTGTAAGCTGTCCCGTTATCGGAGTTGATCCGTCGCGGAGTTCCAAACTGATATATGATGTGCGTCTTGAAGAAATGGAGGATATTCTCCGTCTTCACTTCTCTCAACGGTACTGCTTCTGCCCATTTGGAGAAGTAGTCAGTCGTCGCTAGGATGAAACGATGTCCCCTGGACGATGCTGGTTCAATAGGGCCAACTATGTCAGTTCCCCACATTTCGAACGGCCAGCTAGCCACTGTTGGATGGAGTGGATTTGGATGTTGGTGGATGAAGTCCCTATGAATTTGGCATGAGTGGCACTGCTTAGCATACTCAAGGCAGTCTTGAATCATCATGGGCCAGTAGTAGCCCATCCGTTTGATCTTCAACTTCATCTTTAGCCCTGCTTGGTGAGAACCGCAGATTCCGTCATGAACTTCCTGAATGACTCTTTTCGCTTCGTCAGGTCCCAGACATCTCAACCACAGAGAATCAAATGACCTCTTGTACATCGTATCATTGACGAAGGCGAAAGACAGAGCTCGTTTCATAAGCTGATGTCTTGAGGACGCATCTTCGGGCGTTCGACGATATTTAAAGTAGTCTATAAAGACTTCTCTCCAATACTTGGTATTTTCCCGATCTTTTATCTGCAGGGTCGTCTGCTCTGTCGCTCCCTTTTCTTTGGATGATTCCGGAGATATTTCTACTGGGGCAATCACCCGACGGCTTTGTACCACGATTCTTACATCATCGAGGTTCTCATCAGCCAGTTCCTTAGTGATCTAGGCCAACGCGACCGCTTTGCTGTTTTCTGCGCGCGGTATGTTTTCCAAAGTATAGGAAGGGATTTGGTTCAACAGT
This sequence comes from Agapanthus africanus, assembly GCA_030015575.1. Taxonomy (NCBI): domain Eukaryota; kingdom Viridiplantae; phylum Streptophyta; class Magnoliopsida; order Asparagales; family Amaryllidaceae; genus Agapanthus; species Agapanthus africanus. The sequence continues at coordinate 496,116,810 of JASDDO010000014.1, forward strand.
TGCTGCACCTTCTCGCCGTACTTCACCAGCTCTGGCTTGCATGTTTGGTAGTCGTCGTTTACTTGACTAACGACCAGTTGGGAGTCTCCGTATATGAGGAGGTTTTCAATTCCCATGTCGATGGCGATCTCGAGGCCTGCTATCAAATCTTCATATTCGGCTTCATTGTTTGACCTCGGCTCTGTTAGAGAGAAAGCAAAGCGCATTATCCCTCCTTGTGGAGTTACAAAGATGAGTCCTACCATTGATTTGATTATAGGGGTACTTTGTTTGCGCTTCTTCACGGAAGATGCTCCATCGAAATAAAGCTCCCATCGGGTATCACCACCGTCGATCGCATCAAATGCATGTTCGTCTGGAAGATCGCAATTCAGAGGAGAATCGGCGGGTATCGAATGCTCAGTGAGGAAATCGGTGATGGCCTGGCCTTTCACTGCCTTGAGAGGCTGATAGATTATCGAGAACTCCATCAAGAGCAGGGCCTATTAAGCGAGTCGTCCCGTCAATATGGCCTTCGACATTAAATATTTAAGGGGGTCCACCTTCGAAATGAGACGGACTTCATGCGCTAACGCATAGTGCCTGAGCTTTGTTATCGCGAAGATCAACGCCAGGCAGCGTTTTTCAATGGGGGAATAGTTGCTTTCTGCCCCCAGTAGAACTCGACTTAAGTAGTAGAGTGCTCTTTCCTTCCCTTGGTCGTTCACTTGCGCCCATAATGCGCCTAAGGAACCTTCGAGGGCGGTTGTATAAAAAAATGAGGGGCTTTCCCTTGACCGGAGCAGCCGACACTGGCGGGCTCTGCAGGTATTGCTTGATCTCGTCTAGCGCGCTTTGGCATTTTTGGTCCAAGACGAAAGGGGTTCCCTTCTTCATCAGGTGGCTGTAAGGACGACACTTGCCTGAAAGGTTGGCTATAAATCGCCGTATGTACGCGAGCTTCCCTTGGAGAGACCGTAGCTGTTTGAGAGTCCTTGGCGGAGGCATTTCCATGATCGCCTTGATCTTTGACGGATCTATCTCAATACCTCGGTGTCGGACGATGAATCCCAGGAATTTGCCCGAGGAAACTCCGAATGCACACTTTAGCGGGTTCATCTTCAAGTTGTATTGTCGAAGGCGTTGAAATACGGTCTTCAGATGCTCGAGGTGTTCCTCGTATGATTTGCTTTTAACTACGAGATCGTCAATATAGCATTCGACGATTTCGTGTATAAGGTCATCAAAGATCTGCGTCATGGCTCTCTGATAAGTGGCACCGGCGTTCTTTAGACCGAAGGGAATCACCTTGTAGCAGAATATACCCAAAGGAGTCCTGAAGGCGGTGTGCTTCTGGTCTTCGGGATGCATCTTTATCTGATTATACCCTGATGAGCCATCCATGAAGGAGAAAACCTCATGAGTGGACGTGTTGTCTATCATCAGTTCAGTGACTGGCACTGGGAAATCGTCCTTCGGGCAGGCTTTATTGAGATCTCGGAAGTCCACGCATATTCGCACTGTCCCATTTTTCTTCATCACGGGGATGATGTTGGCGATCCATTCAGGATACTGAACCTCCTGGATAAAGCCGGAATAGATCAGCTTCTTGACCTCAGCATTGATGCTCATCTCAAGCTCGAGTCGCATTCTTCTTGGTTCCTGCTTGACTGGCTTGACGTCCGAGGATATCGCCAATTTGTGCACAGCAATTTCTGGATCTAGTCCCGGCATTTCGGAATAGTTCCATGCGAAGCAATCTTTATGCTGCATAAGCAGGTTTTTTAATGAAGCCACCTTCTCCTCAGACAGCAGCTCACTAATGAATGTCGGTCGTGGGTCATTCGCCGTTACCAACTCAATTTTGTTGAGGTTATCTGCAGTGGTATGGATTCCATCTTCCAGCTCTTTTGGCGCTGGTGGAAATCCTGAGATTACCTCATCGTTGCTGTTTTCGAAGCACCAGGGAAGGTCATCCATGTTCTCGGGCTCTTCTTTTGATATTGTTATCATGTGACAAGTACGAATTCGTTTCCAAGCCCAATGTGGAACTGGTTCTTCTTTTGTGGCCTTGGGTTCGTGCTTCTGTGGCGGCGTTACCCTCCAGTTGTCAGACAAAGCGAACTTGCCAAGCTGATACTGATTCTCGACCAAATTCTTGAAGGTGAAGCAGTCTTCGAGAGGGTGCCCTATCACTCGGTGATAAGGGAAATAGTCCGGGTTAGAGACTTCGCCTGCTTGTTCGGGGTGTTTAGATTCCGGCAGCGTAAGCATCTGATGTTTTAGAGCGAGGTCAAGTATTTTCTTTGCCTTGTCCCGAGGAAAAGAGTACGACCGACCCATTTTTCTTATGAGGGATAGATCGGAACTATTCGATTCCCGCTTGCGTGGCTTCTTATCCCCGCTTCGTTGCTGTTGAGCGCCTTTTTCGCATTTCGACTTGTTTCTGCCTCTGCGTCGAGCCTTCTTTATAACAGGTTGACAAGTAGCGGCATCTTCTTCTTTCACAGCCTATTGGAGGAGGCGTTGCGTTTTGGCTTTCTCGTAGATGGCCATTTCACGGTTATGGTCGTCTCGGACTTTTTGACCAGCTTCCCTTATAAGCTTGTCCATTTGCTCTTCGAACGATGGACTGGGCACTTTTGCATCAGGAACTTTTACTGGTTCAAGATTAACATCTTCCCATTGAGCATCCGCTTCTTCATCAAAGTCATGCACGACATAGCAACCGTGGAGTAGCTCTCGTTTCTTGGACCGAATGTATCCAAGCCCGATTGTTTCCATTCTCCCATTAGGTAACTTGTGCTGAGTCCCGGGAACGTTCCAGACCCTGTCGTAGAATTTGGCTTTCCGAGCGGTCTGTTTGAAGGATATCCTGTGGCGCTTCAATTGCCTTTTCAAGCCTTCTGTATAATATCTGGGCAGACGGATGGGCTGAAGCCTATCGAGTGTAGGATCCGCACCGTGCTAGATTTCTTTCTCCACATTGGTTTCTTCAGAGCGGTAGAATAGAATTTCTTTTTCGCCTCTTTTCCTGGGAGGGACATAGAACGTCCGCAACTCCTCAACACTATAGATATTATGTGCATCCAGTTCTTTATGGTGTTTAAGTGGAACCATGGGGACTTGCAGACTTTGCTATTCGTCAACGGACGTTTGTATTGAAGGCCGAGTAGAGAATACAACATGGATCTCATCTTCCGAGTCGCTACCGAAGATCAACGTAGGAGCAGATGATCCCGGCTTGTTGTATTGGGGCGGACCCGAATAAACTATCTCCTCTTCCTCCTCGGTATCACTGCCGAAGACAGGGATGGTGGCATTAGCTTTATTCTCCGGCCTGTGACACCTCTCCGTATCCACAAAATCCGGCAAGAAGTATTTGGCATCTTCATATTTGCAGACATCATTCACAGATAACGGGTTCAGTTCTCCCATTACGCTATACTCGAGACCATCTTTAAAATACTTCATACACTGATGTTGCGTATAAGGGATGATGTTGTACTCATGTAACCATGGTCGGCCAAGCAGGACGTTGTAGCATGTCTTGGCGTCTATGACGTGGAACTTAATGTCCATGACGAGTAGCCCAAAGCGTAGCGTCAGTATCACAGACCCAAGAGTTCTTGATGACTGGGAGTCGAACCTGGAGATGGTGATCTTGTCCCGAGGAAGGTGCTGGACGCTCATGCAGATTTCTTTTAACACCCGCACATTGAGGAGATTAACGGAGGATCCATTTTCGATCAGGATTTTGCCAATCTTTATATCGTGGCAGTATCCTGAGACATAGAGGGGGCAATTGTGTTCGCACGTCCCAAGGAGAAGGTCCTCGTCGCCAAAAGTGACATCGGCCGTGTGCACTTCCTCCAATTCATCCTTCATCTTTTCTTCGGCCAGGAAAGCTTGGAATTGTTTCGGCTCCTGTAGTGCCTTGATTAACGAATCCCTCGCCTCTTTTGATAGTAAAACGGCGTCAAGAATGCTGAGCTGCGAGGGTAGTTTCCTCAGATGCGCTAAGACGTTGTAATCCACCTTATTTCTCTTCGGCGGGTCCTTCGCAGTTAGCTCCTCCACAACTTGATCATCTAGGGTGATCTCCTCAGGGACCTTCTCTTTTCCCTTATCTTTTTTATTTGAGGGTCTGAGATTCTTTTCGGGTAGCGTACGATTACGCAGCCGGATATTTTCGCAGACCTTCTGTTGGAGATAGTGCCCTCATAGTCAATTATTGGATCGCAGGTACGTGATTGCAATGATTGCGGAGGACCTATACCGGTATGACAGTCTTACTCGAGATGATAGTATGCTATCTGGTTTGCCTTTATCAGTCGTGTACATGTTCAGGTGACTGATTGCATGTTACACTTTGATAGAGCCCTTAGGATCTTGCTTTACTACCAACAGTATGATGGCGATCATATACGTGAGAGTTGGGTAGTTTATATGCATATCCTTAATTGTGGTCCCTAGTCGTGGGAGTTTCGAGACAGGGCATCGATACTCCGGAGTAGACTAGTGTGTACAGTCGAGACCCCGACGAGGGGCGGTGGCCGGTCTCACAAGCCACTGGTGTCAGTTGGATCACCTAAGATGTATACAGGTGCTCATTGGGTTATGAGTACACCGGACAGGACTCGCCGGGAATCTGCTAGTTAGTATTATATCTACCGTCAGATAGCAGTTCCCTGGTGACATGTGTACAGGTTAGTTCATCGACCTGAGGTCGTCATTTGTCTCGTGTGAGTTCCCACTGTGCTTTGATTTTCTACCCTACCACGGCTCAAAGGAGTCGTGCAAACAGGTAGTTTTTGGGTACAGTCCCGAGCCATATGGAGGCACGTGAGCGGATCGGCAGGGGATTCGTCTCTCCCGGTATTGGGGGCGAGATCGTGCTGTGTCTAGGAGAGCCATTACACAAATCCATGGCCATGGTAGGAGATTTACTGGTAGGTACTCCAGTAGTATCTCAGGGTGTATTGAGGATTCACTCCGACACGACTTATACTGCTATTGGGGGTCTGACGTTGCTAGCCCCCTAGGCGGATATGCGATACTCATTGACGAACGGACCGGACTGTATATACATTGTCACTGTTAGGCTCAGTAGGGTTTCTGGATGAGTTCGCTCATCGGCCTCCCTTGTGTGTGCTCATCGGCCTCCCTTGAGGTCAGTCCATGGGCAGCCGTTACGCATAGCTAGTGTCGCTGACGGTTTGTGGTTAAACCCACTGCCAGGGTACTGACGAGTCATTAGAGTCCCCCACAGACAGTTTCCCAAGTTCGGGCGAAACGTTGTAGAGGCCGTATGGTTTTATGGCAGGGTTCGGAAAATGCACGTGCGTTTACGCACGTGTTATTTTTCGGGCAGATAATACTGGTCGGCTTTGGTTTAAGCCGGATCCGAGTATTATATTGAGTAGGTATAATATCTTTGTCTCAGTTGCATTTGTATTCGGTCGTAATACAAATGCGGGTATATTTATACAGTTTCGGGGTTATCCTGAAAGTCGTTTCAGGATCACTTTTGGAAGTTGCCAGTTTCCAGTTTTCTATCAGCCGTCTTTTAACATTCGGTTAAAGACGGATTTATCTTTTCTTAGATGAGGTGAGTCAGTGCTTCTAGAAGCTTCTAGAAGGTTCTAGATGATGACTAGGCTTCATGACTCATTCTTGACATTAATGGTTTCATTAAAGGCTTGATGAGGTGTTTAGTGATTCATGCTTTATCATTAAAGCTTCTTGTTTTCCTTAGGATATTTTGAGTGAGAAGCTTTATGCTTATGGTTACCCCCCCTCTCCTACGGTCACCTCCCTCTTTGCTATAAGAGGCCGGCCCTCTCTCTCCTCCAAAAAAACTCACTTGATGTTTCATTTTGCTAGAAAAGATTATGATAGGTTTTATCGGTGTATGGAATTTCACAGTCCATTTCATTCCATCACCCGATTCCTTCGGCAACTTCATTAACCGATCGTCCACGGATTTGGACGAGGTGAGACAAAGTCATCTACTCATTCTCTACATCAATCTTGGTCGTCTCTTTTAGCAAACTTGACGATCGAGTTGCCTCGAGTCAGAGGCGGGAGCCCGTTTAAAGAACCGATCATGTGGTGCCACCTCGACGAGGATATCAGAGATCGACGAGATCGGAGCAGCCGCAACGGAGCGTGGGATGATGGTTGAAGAACGAAGGACTCGGATCGTTCGGTACAATCTTTCTACACTCTTTACAGTATGTTAGTTTAGCAATAATGGCAGATCCGGGTTAAAGTATACGATAGCGCCAGTTTAAGAGTTTTTGTTCCGCATTTGGCGTCTGTAGACTGCCGGGGCGCTAGCGTAGACTTACAGTGGTATCAAAGCCTCACCATTTTGCTATACTAACTTGTGCTAACGCGTTCAAAACGTCGATCGAACCGAAAATCGAAAAACACAATTTTCTTGCCTGACAGTTTCTGTTGTTTTTAAACGGTCTCAAAAATTAATTCTACATGTCTTAAAAATCTGTGCAGGCTTTTCTAAGAACCACGTAGAAATTTGGGCGCGCAATTCGATGATGTAGCCGCGGAAACGCGGTCAAACCTATGGTTTGACCGCGCATCCGCGGCCATACAGTGAAGTCGTGTCTCCAAATTTTCACAGTGGGTTCTCTGATGGATTTTGTGGTTTTTGGTAAATATCGTTTTGGCCCAGATTTTGTTACTGTTCACCAGTAAGTCGTGGGGCCCACTTTTTGATATTTGGTCTTTGGTCGATCGAAATTTAAACACGTTAGTTTACAGTGCTTACATTATATCTCCGACCGGGAATGTCATTTGATCGGTAAACCGCGTCTGATTGCTATAGTTCCTTTAGACGGGTTTGCGAACGTGACATTCGCGTTGATGTTCTGTGTTGTGCTGTGATGTTGCGGATTTGTCGTGGTGGATAGCAGTGTGCAATGATAGTGCTGATTGAGTTTATTTGTACATTTGATATTGCGGGGCGAGCGTCCAAGTTGTGGACTGCCGTCACTGCCTGTTGTATAATATTCTTTTTGGGGCACGACCAGGTTGCGGTCGATGTACCTATTGTACTATTTTTCATTACTGTACTAGGTTTTGCCCCGAGACGGAGTGCATGGATAGCCGGGTTCTGAGAAGCAACGGGTCCGCATCTCATGGCTTTGAGAGGCAGAGGGGCCCCACTCTAGAATTGGCAGACTATTCACCGCACTCGTAGCGGGTACAGGTTGACCCAAGGATGGGTGCTCAAGCTACCGGATTCCATGAAGTGCTGGGTGGTCCATTCACTATGCTGTAGGGGGCTGCCTCGCTTCAGGTTTTGGCGGGTAACTTGCCGCACCCGTAGGGGTCTAGGATTCATTGCACAGGCTATCCACACGACAGGGGAACGTCGGGTTTCAGCAGCGGCTCTGTGAAACTCGGGGATCCTAGATATCTGTATTGTTCTGTGATGCTTATTACTTTTCTGTAATGTTGCATACTATCACGCCTGGAGCGATTATTGTATATTGGTTTATATACTATTAGATGTTGTATATGTTTTACACCCGCGCTAGTCCAGTCCCCGCTCTGTCGTTAGTTAAGTAACCTAATGAGTGATGACGGGACCCAGTGACGAATGCGGATGGCATATACGTACATGTTATTTTCGTTCTTTTCTGGTGTGATTAAATGAAGGGACTGCGTTGATTCTGATCAATGCAAAGTTAAAACAAACCTGTTTACAGTTGTTGGAACAAATTTAAAAAGTGTTGTTACAAAGAAGTTTCCTTTTGTTATGCATAGCGGTATTCAGTGGAATATCCTGCACCTCATTCGACGGGGCAAGGGCCGATATCCCTTCACCGGGACTGACCCCTTGGACAGAAGTTTGCGTCAGAGTAATAACTTTACTATAGTCGATTACAAGTTGCTTTACATAGCGGTATTCAGTGGAATATCCTGCACCTCATTCCACGAGGAAAGAGCCGAGATCCCTTTACCGGGAGTGACCTCTTTAGCAAAAGGTTTTCGCCACTATATTTTAAAAAAAGCTATCAGGTTCCTTCAGCGATATCAAGTTCACTACGCTAAAGGTTTTTCGCCAAAAACCAGTCGTAGCCCTCCGTCACTTCTTTTGGGTATTTAGTAGTATTCAAGCTATGCATTTTAGCCAAAGTTAAGGCATAGTGTTTGGTAGCTGCTGGGTATTCAATTGTTGCATAGATAGATGAGTTAGTTTGGGACAGTCGTTCTGCCGATTGGCCAAAGTCAGGGGCATGTGCGGGTGGGTTCAAATTGACAAGATAGTGACGGGTAGAACTTGGCATGTGACTTATGACACTTTGACCAAAGCCAAGGTTATAAGAGCATGGGGCAAAAATCATATCGGGAGTTTCTAAAGAAACTGAAACTTGCCAAGTATGCGCATAACTTCTGGAGTATGAGTAACGTGGATGCATTCCATCACGTTATCATGCGATGAGAGTTGGATCCTGATTCCCACTGATGAGTTGGTTTAGTCTTCGGGTGATCCCGATTGATTCTTCTTTAGGTTTGGAGGAGAATTTGACAGGACAGTGGGAGGTTTCCGGATTAGATAAAATGATGATCATTCTGATCTAGGTTAGAGTGCACGCAGAGTGTTTCTTTTCTCTCTCTCTCTTTGGCAGCGACCTTTGACCGACCCTAGACTATGACTCAGTGACCAGGTTGACCGAACCTTCTTAAAATACTGGCTTTTGGATTGTCTATGTTGCATAAGTCATTGCCACTCCTTCTTTTACCCTTTGCATTTCTCAAAACACCCGTATTACTACGGATATCCACTTCCATTGGATAGAGCCATCGTATGGTTATATACGAACTCGAAGGGACTTCTTCGAGGATGGATCCAGGTTCAGGAGAAATAGAATTGGTTTATTCAGTTGTCTTTTATTATCACCTTCTCTCAGGTTGCGAGAGCTCCTTGGTTTAGAAGAGTACACCTATTACGCTTATTGGATAGTCTTATTCCAAACCATAGGCTGGTGCCGAAAGGTAGGGAATGAAGAAAACCAATTAGCCTAAGTAGGGTGTGCAGAAGGTAATATGTAAAGACAAAATAAAGGGATTAGAAAGAGGGCAAAGTAAATTGCGACTGATATCATTCACGACCAAAACCGCGTACTTCATCGCCGCTCCCATTTCACCTTTAAAAGAATAAGGTATTATTCAGTTGTCTTTTATCGTCACCTTCTCTCAAGATGCGAGTACTCCTTGGTTTAGGAGGGTACACCTATTATGCTTACTGGATAGTCTTCTTCCAAACCATAGGCTGGTGCCGAACGGTAGGGAAGGAAGAAAACCATTTAGCCTAACGATGGTGTACAGAAGGTAACGACTAAAGACAAATAAAGGGGATTTGGAGAGATGGCAAAGAGATATACAGTTGAAGTCATGAATTGGATTATGGAAGAGGCATTGCTATGAATACCAGGATACCCCTACGAAACATTTTCATGTTTCAGTGCATTGTTAAAGAAAAATTGTTTTTCCCGATTAGAAACTTACTCCAAGGGTATGTATTTACCAGGTTTCATTCTCATATCTGTATGGTTTTACAGATGATGAGTGGGAGTAAGATATTGGGAATTAGGTGATTATCCTCATTATATTGGAATTCGTTGTAATTGGTGATATTTGAGGAAATCGCCAGGGTACAGTTTTCCACCTACAACGCACAGGTTTTGAGTTGTTTAACTCAGCGGACTTATACAGAGTATTGTATGTTGTCCAGTGTCCATCAGGACAAAGGGGTAGGTCCTCGTACTATGTTCTGTTTACTTATAACTTCTCTAGTATTTAGACGAGTGTTTCGTAGAAATACATGGTCTAAGTTTTGAGAAATTGTGGGTATAAGAATAAAGTAGAGAACCAGGTATCACAAGTATCGGGATTCTTCAAAGAGATCGAAGATGTAGATTCTTGTGATTGGTATTCAGATTATAGTGATGGTTTTGAGAAACGTATTTCTCTTTCAGGTTACTCATAATTGGATGGATTCCTAAGTTGAGTAATGCTGATTAGCCTCTTTCCATTAAGTTGATATGCACTGGAGACAGCTGCATGGATTGAATCTGGTTCCAATTAAATAAGTGCCAAAGTTTCTATATTGGATATAGAATAGTTTGTACCTTAAAAGATATTAAGGTACGGGGAGTTGTCCAGCTTATGCTTAAAACCAGACTCTGGATAACTCATGGCACGTTTCTGTAATGGCTGTTTGTGGGTTGACCCTGGCTATGACAAGGGTTGATATTCTACCATTTGGAAGATCAATAGTGATATTGTTCTTGACTCGCCACAGTTTTAGTAAAAATGGATCTTTTTCAGAAAACAGTAGTGGAAGTATGGTAGAACTGGAAGTGATTCCAGAACCGCGAACGATTACGGAAAATTTAATAGGACCTATATATTCGATCAGGTTTGACATTCCAATAGCCACTCCGCAGGTATGGTAGGTAACCTCAGACACCCGAGAGGTACTTCGGTAGCCTCAAGGACGGTGACAGGGAGGTTCTTATCTACCAAGACTTGACACTACTGTTGTTCCAGGATATGAGACCCGGTAGGAGGGTTGTCGTAGTCAGTGGGAGCAGCGGAAGTATAGTGGGCAAGATGCTTATATCTATTTATAGAATTAAGCAGTTATAGCGGAGATAGATCATCTAATTTTGATGTGACAGTCATGGGTTTGACTTCAATCAGAATAGGGGATGAATCAGTTAAGAAGGTAGTAGGGTGTGATGTCATGGTATCTGGATGACATACACAGAGTAGGAAGTAAAATTCCTATACTACGATCGGTTGTACTGTGGTCGTCACACAGTTGTTTCTCCAGACAGGATATGGATATAATATTTGACATTCTGGTTTCTGGATCTATGGTTTTAGATCTGGATTTGGGTAGTTTCCCAATGTGGGTACTTTGACAAATATTCTAATGGTTTTTGGAATAGTTGACTCCTAGCATGGTGGTGTACCTGCAGGTGATGGAGTCACCCTCTCTAAAGGTGTTTTACAGACTAAAGGGGAGAGGGATGTGCATGATTGGCAGATCACTTGCTTAGGCAATTGAGTCAATCATGAGATGTCAAGTACCACACCAAATGTTAGTTTTGCACAAGATGCAATAAGTTTGTATTAATCCAATCCTGGAGAAACATAAGGAAGCAGTTTTAGAACATAAGTACATGTTCTACGGATTTGATGACGGCAGCCTCTTTCGGGAGACGGTTATCATTCCAGGCTTCAAAGGTGACATGGATGACAGAGTGATTGTCAGAGTTTTAGTTTTCCCTCTGACGAGGGACAGTATTATGGACAGGTGGTCCAAGAGGATACTGTGGGAAGCAAGGTGCACGATACTGATTAGGTTCAGTGATCGATTCAGTCTAAGAAGTTTGGATATGGAGTTCATTTATGAACTAAGGTCCCATCAGTTATCCAGACATGTTCTAAGACAGGTATTACTCAATTCGGGAGATGGTTTTCTCCGCGAACTTGAGATTTAGAGAGATATAGAAAGAAACTTCTAGGCGGATCCACTCACTGAGGCTATTTCTCGAACACAATAGTTTTACAAACGGGCTTTGTGAAACTGATTAGTAGAGAAGTTGGGTGTTGGTTTCACACGGGCTGTGAGTACGAAACATCGCAATAATTAGCCTTGAGTGCAAGTGGGAGATTGTTAGAGATAGTGCCCTCATAGTCAATTATTGGATCGCAGGTACGTGATTGCAATGATTGCGGAGGACCTATACCGGTATGATAGTCTTACTCGAGATGATAGTATGCTATCTGGTTTGCCTTTATCAGTCGTGTACATGTTCAGGTGACTGATTGCATGTTACACTTTGATAGAGCCCTTAGGATCTTGCTTTACTACCAACAGTATGATGGCGATCATATACGTGAGAGTTGGGTAGTTTATATGCATATCCTTAATTGTGGTCCCTAGTCGTGGGAGTTTCGAGACATGGCATCGATACTCCGGAGTAGACTAGTGTGTACAGTCGAGAACCCGACGAAGGGCGGTGGCCGGTCTCACAAGCCACTGGTGTCAATTGGATCACCTAAGATGTATACAGGTGCTCATTGGGTTATGAGTACACCGGACAGGACTCGCCGGGAATCTGCTAGTTAGTATTATATCTACCGTCAGATAGCAGTTCCCTGGTGACATGTGTACAGGTTAGTTCATCGACCTGAGGTCGTCATTTGTCTCGTGTGAGTTCCCACTGTGCTTTGATTTCTACCCTACCACGGCTCAAAGGAGTCGTGCAAACAGGTAGTTTTTGGGTACAGTCCCGAGCCATATGGAGGCACGTGAACGGATCGGCAGGGGATTCGTCTCTCCCGGTATTGGGGGAGAGATCGTGCTGTGTCTAGGAGAGCCATTACATAAATCCATGGCCATGGTAGGAGATTTACTGGTAGGTACTCCAGTAGTATCTTAGGGTGTATTGAGGATTCACTCCGACACGACTTATACTGCTATTGGGGGTCTGACGTTGCTAGCCCCCTAGGCGGATATGCGATACTCATTGACGAACGGACCGGACTGTATATACATTGTCACTGTTAGGCTCAGTAGGGTTTCTGGATGAGTTCGCTCATCGGCCACCCTTGTGTGTGCTCATCGGCCTCCCTTGAGGTCAGTCCATGGGCAGCCGTTACGCATAGCTAGTGCCGCTGACGGTTTGTGGTTAAACCCACTGCCAGGGTACTGACGAGTCATTAGAGTCCCCCACAGACAGTTTCCCAAGTTCGGGCGAAACGTTGTAGAGGCCGTATGGTTTTATGGCAGGGTTCGGAAAATGCACGTGCGTTTACGCACGTGTTATTTTTCGGGCAGATAATACTGGTCGGCTTTGGTTTAAGCCGGATCCGAGTATTATATTGAGTAGGTATAATATCTTTGTCTCAGTTGCATTTGTATTCGGTCGTAATACAAATGCGGGTATATTTATACAGTTTCGGGGTTATCCTGAAAGTCGTTTCAGGATCACTTTTGGAAGTTGCCAGTTTCCAGTTTTCTATCAGCCGTCTTTTAACATTCGGTTAAAGACGGATTTATCTTTTCTTAGATGAGGTGAGTCAGTGCTTCTAGAAGCTTCTAGAAGGTTCTAGATGATGACTAGGCTTCATGACTCATTCTTGACATTAATGGTTTCATTAAAGGCTTGATGAGGTGTTTAGTGATTCATGCTTTATCATTAAAGCTTCTTGTTTTCCTTAGGATATTTTGAGTGAGAAGCTTTATGCTTATGGTTACCCCCCTCTCCTACGGTCACCTCCCTCTTTGCTATAAGAGGCCGGCCCTCTCTCTCCTCCAAAAAAACTCACTTGATGTTTCATTTTGCTAGAAAAGATTATGATAGGTTTTATCGGTGTATGGAATTTCACAGTCCATTTCATTCCATCACCCGATTCCTTCGGCAACTTCATTAACCGATCGTCCACGGATTTGGACGAAGTGAGACAAAGTCATCTACTCATTCTCTACATCAATCTTGGTCGTCTCTTTTAGCAAACTTGACGATCGAGTTGCCTCGAGTCAGAGGCGGGAGCCCGTTTAAAGAACCGATCATGTGGTGCCACCTCGACGAGGATATCGGAGATCGACGAGATCGGAGCAGCCGCAACGTAGCGTGGGATGATGGTTGAAGAACGAAGGACTCGGATCGTTCGGTACAATCTTTCTACACTCTTTACAGTATGTTAGTGTAGCAATAATGGCAGATCCGGGTTAAAGTATACGATAGCGCCAGTTTAAGAGTTTTTGTTCCGCATTTGGCGTCTGTAGACTGCCGGGGCGCTAGCGTAGACTTACACCTTCGGCTCTTCCTCTTTTCCCGAGGTGGACTCTTTAAAGAGGGGGCTAAGAGCCATCTCCTCGTCGGAATCACTCCCGAATGTAAGCACTTGTGATCCCCCGGCATTAACCATGTGACAATTGCCGGTCGTTCTGCCTTTCGGTCGCATTTTTCCGCTCCCAACGAGTTTTGCGCCTCTCCCGCTTAAACTGTTGTCGGTGAGCAACATACCCTTGCCACCATCTATCGAATGCTTTGCACTCTTCGGTGGGGTGCGAAATCTTCCGATGATACAAGCAGTAGGAGGGGTGCATTTCGACTTCACCAGTAATGTTTTCTTCGGAGGATGGTAGCTTCATGCCCATCGATATGGCCTTAGCAAACCTTTTCCTCGTCTTGAATTTTCTTTTGTCCGTAGTGGATGTATTTTGTTTCAGCGGAAGTGTCTCAGCTCTTTCGTCAAGTCGCTGGCGCTTGGCCCTTTCAAATATAGTCGTCTTGTGTTCCCGATCAGCTTTACTTTTCAACAGTGCTTCTTTGAGGAATGCGTCAATTACTTCATCCGATGGCCCCAGAATTTTTGGTTCAGGATCTGCCCCCAGCTCTTCAGTGCAAGGAGTCTCCTCATCGTCCGTCAACGAATGGGAGATAATATGGCAGCTCGCCACGTATTCCTCAGACTCATCCGACGAGCTTTCTCCCTCATCTTCCTCTTGAAAGACGTGGTTAAGAAACTCTTGGAGTGTAATGGGAGTTCGTGCTTTCTGGTTGTATTCCTCCAGCACGTCAATTTGTTTTTGCAAGTCCGTGAGCTTGTCGCCAGGCTTCACGTGCTTCTTGGATTTCTTCTTCTTCTTCTTCGAAGATTTTGACGGCTGGTCGTGAGTGCTTGGGCCACCACTATCGGTCTTTGGAGTTGGACGCGGCTTCAACATCCCCTCGATGATTTGAGATTCCAACGGGTTCTTCCACTTGATCGCTGGGCATGTTTGAAGATCGTTCAGCATCCTCTTTGTCTTGGCTGACAGCACAACCTCCCATGGGGCTTCTTTGACGAGAGAGCACGTTGCCCCCGGCATATTCATCCTTTTAGAGGCGTGAGGTTGCAGTGGATTCACCTTCCATCTATCGGATAACGCGAATTTGCCCTCTTGGTTCTAGTCTTCAAGCCAATTTTTGAAGACATAGCAATCATCGATCGGATGACCCAGTACTCTGTAGTAGGGACAGTAGTTGGGCTCATTGACATCATTTGGTTGTGACAGACGTTTTGGCTCCGGTAGATTTATGAGTCGGTTGCGCAACGCCAGCTCGAATAATCTTCTCATTTTATCTCGGGGAAACGAGTAAGGACGTCCTAGCCTCTCCTCAAGAGGTAGTTGCGGACGGATATTATTTTGACGAACGACCGGCTTTGAGTTGCTCGGCTGTTGTTGAGCATTAGCGACAACGATCGCTTTCCCCTTCACCTTTTCATTTCGGGAGTCGGGCTTTGGAAGAGGAGGTCTATGGCCCATCTGATCCATTTGCGCTAACTTGTCAATCAGGGCCTGGAAGGTAGTCGGCTTGAAGAACATCATAAATTGCGAGACAGTTGCTTGTGGATCAAGGGTTCCCACAAGCATACCCACTGCAGGAGCTTCTTCAATGCGTTGCTCGCATTTCGACCGTAAATTCCGCCACCGTATAGCATATTGGACCCATGTCTCGCCTGGCTTCACCCTGGCGTTAATCAGTGCCGTCATCGGGGTGCGTTCACCGGCGCTTGCAAAACGTTGGGTAAACAGTAGCTCCATCTCCGCGAAGGTCTTGATAGAGTCGTTCGGGAACTCAGAGTATCACTCGAACGCTGTATCTGACAGGCTGCCAACGAACTGGCGAAGCAACAGTTTGTCATCACTGCCGGTGTTGCAGCAGAGTGCCCTGAACTGGGCAACATGATGGTGGGGATTGCCCGTCCCCTTATAGACATGGAACTTGGGAATTGTGTAGCCCGGCGGATACTTGATTTGATCATACCAGCTCGGATATGGTAGTCCTGTTTTTACGACCTGGCCGGCTGCTTCAGTCGCATGATGAACCCGTATTTGTTGGGCTATGTACTCGTCCAAGTCAGCTTTGGAGATTGTCTCCTCCTTAGCTGTTGACAGAGATGGTGGAGGATCTTCGGATCTTGTTGGATCATCATCCCTACCATGTCTTGGAACAGGAGGCCCATATGCTTTATGTTGGCTGCTTGTTCAGCAGCCTCTTTATCCTTCTTCTCCAATATCCGACGAAGGAATTCGGCGTCAGTTTCTTGCTCCTGGCGTTCATCCGAGGATATTTCAGGGTTTTCTTTTGGCCCAGTAAGTACGGCCATCGCGTTCATCATCTCTTGGAGCTTCTGTTGCTTCTCCTGCGCTTTGGTTACCGATCGCGTAAGCGGTCTATGACCTGTGGATATACGGCTGTCCTCCCTACCGGACGCCATATAGGCGGTATGAACTACGATGCCCCCGGACTTAGGGCGTTTGGGTTCACCACCTTTGATATTCGCCGTCGGCATGAGGATTTTCTCTGGCCTTCTTCTCTTATAGGCCATTGAAGTTGAAGGGACAGTTACTTTGGGCACCCAAGTGGTCGTCGCCTTTCGTTGCTTGACCGGGGGATTTTCTTCTTGCCGACCTTTCGACTTCTTGTGTTGGCAAGAGAAATTAGGATCAATGACAGATTCTCGGACTCGTCGCCATGTCTTGTAGATCCTGGAGGACAGCGATTGAGAAGACTGCTCCGGCTTTTCTGCTTCCATGGCGATCTCTACCGGTGGAGGAGATCTTTTGAGCACCGCAGTTGGCGAGTTTCTGCGTACCCTGTTCAGCAGCTCAAATCTGTTCACAGTTGGAACAGCAGCATTAACTTCCACCGTTGGAGCTGGTGGAGTTATCCCAGAGGGGGAGTTGTTAGTGTTTATGCCCTAGAAGGCCATTACTGTATCATACTAGTTTGTATATTACTTAATGGAAGCTTGGGATATTCACATGTATATAACAGTCTTGCTAAACATGGTAGTATGCTACTTGGTTTTTCTATCTTAATATGTGAGTGTACGTATTGATAGAGCTCTTAGGATCTTGCTCGACTACCAGCATTGTGATGGCAGTCACACTAGTGGGGGCTGGGTAGTCTACAAGCACATCCTTATTCAGGTCCCTAGTCGTTGGATTATCGAGACAGAGCATCGATACTCCGGAGTAGACTAGTGTGTATGCTTCTCATCCCACTTGGGGAGATGGTCTTTCCCACAGCCGTCAGTACGTCGTACTGGAGATAGTATACAGGTGCTCGTTAGGTTACGGGTACACCGGACAGGACTCACAGGGAACTGTTGGTTGGTTTTATACCAGTCGTCAGTGAACAGTTCCCAGGTGACATGAGTACAGCATAGTCCGCAGACTTGACACTGCTCCTTCGCCTCGAGTGTGTCCCACTGTTCTTAGATTGCTACCCTACCACGGCTCAAAGGAGTCGTGCAAACAGGTAGAAGTTGGGTGCAGTCCCGAGCACTTGGAGGCAGTGGCGGTTAGACAGGATTCGTCTCTCCCGGTATTGGGAGCTGATATCGCGCTGTGTCAGAGAGCCATTACGTAAAGTCCCTGGCCAGGGCAAGCGAGATTTGCTGGTAGGTTCCAGTAGTTTCTCAGGGTGTAATGGGCTTCCCTCCGACACGACATATACCACTATTAGGGGACTGACGCTTGCCGCCCCCTAGGCCCGATATGCGATAGTCTTGGACGAACGGACCGGACTGTATGGAGATTGTCACATCAGACTCAGTAGGAGTTCGGATGGGTTCCCTTATCGGCCTTCTTATCGACATCTACCTGGGGACCGTTACGTACAGCTAGTGCCGCTTGCAGTCTGTGGTTAAACCCACTTCCAGCGTAGTAGTCGAGTCTCTAGAGTCCCACACAGAGAGTTTCCCTACTCCAGGCGAAACGATATAGAGGTCGTATGGTTTTACGACAAGGGTTCGGACGCATACGTGCGTTTACGCGCGTACGACTTTCGGACAGTTTTTACCAGTCGGCTTTGGTTTAAGCCAGTTACTGGTATCCGGTTATTGGATTTATACAGTCTAAAGTTTTTCCGTATTTTTGCGGAAAGGAGGGGCATTCTCGTAATTGCGCGAGAAGCTTCTAGAAGGTGGTGACTAAGGAGGTTAAGGTTGCATAAGCAATGAATGTGATTAGTGAGTCATGTGGACGATTCATCCATGTCATTAATGCATGATAAATGCTTAATGACTCATGGAGTGAATCATCACTAGATATTATCAAGCATGGTTGCTAAATTCATTTCTTATTCTTTTCTTGATAAAAGAAATGCTTGATATATATTATCATAACTCATTATTCTCACTTCATTATTATCCTCACCTTCTCTCTCCTCAAGCTCTCCCTCTTCAAACCCTAATCCTCCCCTCTCATGTGTTGAGTACAAGGATTAGTTAGACTACTTAATCCATAACCCTCTCTATATTACACCTAGCTTCTTTGATTAGCACTTAGAGAAGTTTAGTTGCCTTAAGTTTAGAGGCTAAGCTTGGAGTAAAGCTCTCGGGTGGATCGTCTACTACTTCGAGAAGTCCGAGGAGGAGGTGGAGTTCGCAAAGATGAAGGACACGATTCGTTAGGTATAATCACTAAACATAGTAGCATAGAAACTCTATGTTTTAAGTTAGTTATCGTTTAGCTTCGATTCAAGCGGTTAGTCGATGTTTGTTCACTAAACAAGTTCGTTTTTGAAAATTCCGCCTCCCCACAAGTATTGGGGTGTTGTACATCGACTTACAGTGGTATCAGAGCCTCGCTAAACAATAAATAACTTACTTGCAAATTTGTATGAATTTCGAACGGAAAAAACGAAACCGGAAAAGCCCGAAAACATCAGTTTCTGTCGATTTTTAAATGAAGTCCAAAAATTTTTCAGGGATGTTCAGAAAGCTTAAAAGAACAGTAGTAGAACACCCAAGAAATTTGGGCACATGATTCGGCTAAAGCGCCGCGGAAACGCGGCGGATCCCCCCGATCCGCCGCCGAGTTGCCGAGTCATGAACCCAATTTTCTTGTGTGGGTTCTCTGTGTGATTTGGTGTTTTCTGGAAGTTTTAATTTTTGCTCAGATTTCAGTTTTACAGAGCAGTATTGGAGCAAGATTAAAAGTGTTTAATCGATCGAAATTATACAGTATTTGCTTGTTGGATTATATCTGTGATTGTATAATGTGTTCGTAAACCTCCCCTAACTGCTAGTATGTCAGTTGGCAGGGGGTTGCACATTTCTGAAATGGATTTTATCTGTTTGTGCATATGAACTGTGTTGGACTGTTGTGATGTATAGCCGGGGTTATGTGATGGGTTATCATTTAATTCATTTGATGTAAATGTAATTTGTTGTAATATTATTTTGCGGGGCACATCCACGTTGCGGTTGTAGCCACCGTTGTATTATTTCATTTTACTGTTTTTGCTCCTAGGACAGACACAAGGTGGGGTGCACAAACTGCCGGGCGGGTAGTTTGCCGCACCTGTAGGGGTCATGGATGGGGTAATGGCTATTCATCACAACTGTGTAATCCGTATTTTGTTGCAGGCTCAAAACAAACACGGATTGCTTGCAAATCCAATTAAGTTCATCTGTGATCTGGAATGAATATCATTGCGTCAGACGAATGTAAAATATCTATATATATGATAGCTATTTTAGACGTCACTTATGTTTTACACCCGCGCTAGCCCAGCCCCCGCTCTGTCGTTAGTTAAGTAACCTAACGGGTGATGACGGGACCCAGTGGCGAATGCGGATGGCATAAGAGGACGTCATATTTTCGTTGTTCTCTGCAATGATAGGTTAATGATGGGACGCATTATCTATAATGCAAAGAAAATAAACCAAAGTTTAATCGTTGGAACAATTTAAAAGAAACCAATCGGTTAATTTTAAAACAGATATTTTTAACTGCGGAGCTTTAACCACTCCTTTTAAAAGCTATCAGGTTCCTTCGGTTATATCAAGTTCACTACGTTCACGGTTTCGCCAAAACTATTCGTAGCCCTCCGTCATTTCATCTGGGTATTCAGTAGTATTCAAGCTATGTATTTTGACCTAACGCCAAGGCATAGTGTTTGGTAGCTACTGGATATTCATTTGTTGCATAGATAGATGAGTTAGTTTGGGACAGTCGTATTATCATTTTGGCCGAACGTCAAGGATATATACGGATGGGTTCAAATTGACAAGATAATGATGTGTAGAACTTGACATGTGACTTATGACATTTTGACCTAACGCCAAGGTCATAAGAGCATGGGGCAAAAACTTATATCGGGAATTTCTAAAGAAACTGAAATTTGCAAAGAGATGCATACCATTTTGAGTTTGATGAATGTTGGTAGCATTCCTACAACATTATCAGACGATGATATTTGGATCCCGATCCTACTGTGAGTATATGCTACTTATCAGGATATTCGTCACTTAACGATCAATGCTATAAACCTAGTAGGTGTCCATAAAGGTGTCAGCGGGGTTACGCCCCCAGAGAAAAGTGGTTATTTAATTAAGGAACTTCGCGAAAGCGTTGGAAAACCTCCCTCGAAGTATCGACACTGGCCTGGCTGAACGGTTAAGCAAGAATTGTACAGTGAGAATAGTCCTGGCTAATTCTTCTTTTATGGTTTAAGGAAGGATTCGAGAAACAGTGGGAGCCATCCAGTTTAGATAAACAAAAAACCACTCTAAACTTGCAAGAGCATCATGCTAAAGAGTTTTCTTCTCTCTCTCCTAATTGCAGCGACCCTGAAAATGACTGGACTTAAGTTACTTTTAGAGAAAAATATACTGACAGGGCTAAACTATAAAGATTGGCTGCGGAATGTCAAAATTGCTTTGACCTATGACAAATTGGGGTACGTCCTCACCGCTACGGCACCTGCTGTCCCTGGTCCCAAATCCAGCAATGCGGATAAGGAAATCCGCAAAACCTGGGATTTAGATTGCGCGAAAGCCAAGTGCATCGTGCTTGCCTCGATGAACAATGAACATCAGAGGAGGCACGAGGATATGGAACTAGATGCCATATTTCTCCATACAACGGAACTTTATGGAGAGCAATCTCGTATAGCAAGATACGAGACCTCAAAGAACTTGTTTCGAGCGAGGTTGGCTGTCGGGTCATCGGTAAGAGAACATGTCCTAAAGATTATCGGCTATATAGAAGAGCTCGCAGACCTTGGGACGACTTTGGATAATGAGCTCTATACAGACCTTATTCTCCAGTCCCTTCCTTCCACCTACGCCAGTTTATCCTTAACTTCAACATTTAAAGAAAAGAAGTTGAACTTCCGGAACTCCTGAACATGTTAAGGAGTGCAGAGGGCACCTTGCAGAAAGCAAGGGAAACACCCGCTATGTTTGTTGGCGGTTCATCTTCTTCCGGGTCCAAGGCTAGGGCCAAAGGAAGGAAGAAGAAGGCCGCACCCAGACCTAGAGGAGGTGTAAGAAAGGTGGGAGGGAAGGGAAAGAAAAAGTTTGCAGTACCGGTAGTTGGCCAGGATGAGTGCTTCCATTGTCACAGGAAAGGGCACTGGAAGAAGGATTGCAAGGCGTGGAACGCCAAGAACCAGGAACCGAAGCAAGCTGTGGCTTCGACTTCAGGTGTGTTTATAATTGAGAATTGTCTGTCAATCAACTCTACTTCCTGGGTATTGGATACCGGATCAGGATCTCATATTTGCAATTCATTGCAGGCACTGAGAAACCGTAGAGTGCTGAAGAAAGGTGATATGACCCTAAAGGTTGCTAACGGAGCTAGCGTGGGAGCTGCGTCTGTCGGGGATTATCACCTAGGATTGACGAGTGGACACATTTTGGTTTTACATAACTGTTATTTTGTACAAAGCTTAACGTGTAATATCATATCAGTTTCCTTGTTATCAAATAAAGGTTATGATTTCACGTTTGTAAGAGATATTGTCAACATCCACCTTAATCATGGTTTGATTGGGTCAGGTACACTATATAACGGTATATATGTTTTAAACCAACTCCAAATTTTCAATGTCCAGAACACACTAAAAAGAAAGTCTCCAGATTTAAATAAAGCTTTCTTATGGCATTGTAGACTGGGTCACATCAATGAGAGAAGGTTGACTAAGTTGCATAGAGAAGGATATTTGGACTCGTTCGAATATCAAACCTATGACACTTGTCAATCTTGTCTCGAAGGAAAGATGACAAAGACTCCATTTACTGGACAAGGAGTAAGAGCGAGCGAGCTCTTAGGACTCATACACAGCGATGTATGTGGTCCAATGTCTACACATGCAAGAGGTGGTTTTTCCTATTTCATTACTTTCGCGGATGATTACTCAAGATACGGATCCATTTATCTGATGAAACATAAATCCGAGGCTTTTGAGAAATTCCAAGAGTATAAGAATGAAGTAGAAAACCAAACCGGCAAAAGTATCAAGACACTTAGATCTGATCGAGGTGGTGAATACTTGAGTGCTGAGTTCCTAGGTTACCTAAAAGAGAAAGGAATTCTCTCTCAGCTTACTCCTCCATACACTCCACTGCATAATGGTGTATCGGAGAGACGGAATCGAACCCTATTAGATATGGTACGATCCATGATGAGTAATGCTGAGTTACCGCGATCTTTCTGGGGTTATACGCTAGAATCAGCGGCATATCTTTTGAACATGGTACCTACCAAGACTGTGCCTACCACTCCATATCAGATGTGGAGCGGGAAGAAACCCCATCTACAGTATATAAAGATTTGGGGATGTCCAGCTTTTGTTAAAAAGCAGCATGTGGACAAGCTCGAGGCACGATCAGTAAAGTGTAAGTTTGTGGGATATCCAAAGAACTCCAGGGGATATCTATTCTATTACGCAGAGGAACAAAAGGTATTTGTTTCTTGTAATGCCCATTTTCTAGAACATCAGTTTTTAGAAAAGGAATCAAGTGGGAGCGAAATAGAACTGGAAGAAATTCCAGAACCACAAACTAATACTGAAAGTTTGGTAGAACCGGAAGTTCAAGAAGTACAGGACATTCCCGCACCCCTCCGCAGGAGTAGTAGGCCGTCTCATCCGCCTGAGAGATACTACGGTTTTCTCATAGATGGGGATAGAGAGGATTGCATCATAGATGATGATGAACCTACTGACTTCCAGCAGGCCATCCAGAGCGGCGACTCGGTACGATGGGTAGATGCAATGCGGACCGAAATGGAGTCCATGTACACCAACAAAGTATGGACTTTGGACTTTGCTCCAGATGGGGTAAAACCCATAGGATGCAAATGGATCTTCAAGAAAAAGATTGGTGTATATAGACAGGTGGAAACCTATAAGGCTAGACTTGTTGCAAAGGGTTTTCGTCAAAGACCTGGTTTGGACTATGACGAAACTTTTTCTCCAGTGGCTATGCTCAAATCCATTCGGGTCCTTCTTGCTATTGCTGCCTTCCATGATTATTAAATCTGGCAGATGGACGTAAAGACGGCTTTTCTGAATGGAAATTTAGAAGAGAGCGTCTATATGGATCAGCCAGAGGGTTTCAATCAGAGTGGGAGCAGCGGGAAAGTATGCAAGCTGCTTAAGTCCATTTATGGACTAAAGCAGGCATCGCGGAGTTGGAACATCTGTTTTGATAAGACAGTCAAAGAATATGACTATATCAAAAATCCAGATGAACCATGCATATATAGTAAAGTTGTAGCCAGAAGTGTCGTATTCCTCGTCTTGTACGTGGATGACATTCTATTGATAGGAAATGACATTCCTATGCTACAATCTGTCAAAGGATTCTTATCACACAGGTTCTCCATGAAAGACCTGGGTGATGCCTTTTACATTCTGGGGATCCGGATCTATCGTGATAGATCTAAAAGGATGTTGGGACTTTCGCAGTCCAGGTATATCGACACTGTACTCAAAAGATTCAGTATGGAAGATTCTAAGCGCGGTAATCTACCGGCTTGTCACGGAATCACCCTCTCCAAAGAGATGTCTCCCAAGACTGATTTGGAAAGGGAACGCATGTTTATTATACCCTACGCTTCTGCGGTAGGCTCTATAATGTATGCGATGTTGTGCACCAGACCAGATGTAGCTTACGCACTAAGCGTGGTAAGCTGGTATCAGTCAGACCCAGGGGAGAATCACTGGATAGCAGTAAAGAACATTCTCAAGTACCTGAGAAGGACTAAGGAGATGTTCTTGGTTTACGGCGGAAAGGACCTCATGATGGAGGCCTTTGCTGATTCCGGCTTCCAGAGTGATAAGGACGATTCCAAGTCCATGTCGGGTTATGTCTTTACCCTCAATGGAGGGGCGGTGTGCTCGAAGAGCTCCAAGCAGGACACCGTTGCTGACTCGACGATGGAAGCGGAGTATATAGCTGCTTGCGATGCCGCAAAAGAAGCAGTCTGGATGAAGAAGTTCCTAACAGAACTTCAGGTGGTTCCTACCATAGTTGATCCAATACCTCTGTATTGCGACAACAACGGAGCTATAGCTTTAGCGAAGGAACCAAGGTCCCATCAGATGTCCAGACACATCTTGAGGCGGTATCACCTGATCAGGGAGATCATTGATCGTCAGGAGATCGAGGTTCGGAGTGTTGCTTCTGAAGAGAACATTGCTGATCCATTCACGAAGGCCCTACCTCAGATTCAGTTCGAGAGGCTACTCGAGATCATTGGTTTTCGATATGCCAGTACATGGCCCTAGTGCAAGTGGGAGATTGTTAGTGTTTATGCCCTAGAAGGCCATTACTGTATCACACTAGTTTGTATATTACTTAATGGAAGCTTGGGATATTCACATGTATATAACAGTCTAGCTAAACATGGTAGTATGCTACTTGGTTTTTCTATCTTAATATGTGAGTGTACGTATTGATAGAGCTCTTAGGATCTTGCTTGACTACCAGCATTGTGATGGCAGTCACACTAGTGGGGGCTGGGTTGTCTACAAGCACATCCTTATTCAGGTCCCTAGTCGTTGGATTATCGAGACAGAGCATCGATACTCCGGAGTAGACTAGTGTGTACGCTTCTCATCCCAGTTGGGGAGATGGTCTGTCCCACAGCCGTCAGTACGTCGTACTGGAGATAGTATACAGGTGCTCGTTAGGTTACGGGTACACCGGACAGGACTCACAGGGAACTGTTGGTTGGTTTTATACCAGTCGTCAGTGAACAGTTCCCAGGTGACATGAGTACAGCATAGTCCGCAGACTTGACACTGCTACTTCGCCTCGAGTGTGTCCCACTGTTCTTAGATTGCTACCCTACCACGGCTCAAAGGAGTCGTGCAAACAGGTAGCAGTTGGTTGCAGCCCCGAGCACTTGGAGGCAGTGGCGGTTAGACAGGATTCGTACCTCCCGGTATTGGGAGCTGATATCGCGCTGTGTCAGAGAGCCATTACGCAAAGTCCCTGGCCAGGGCAAGAGAGATTTGCTGGTAGGTTCCAGTAGTTTCTCAGGGTGTAATGGGCTTCCCTCCGACATGACTTACACCGCTATTAGGGGACTGACGCTTGCCGCCCCCTAGGCCCGATATGCGATAGTCTTGGACGAACGGACCGGACTGTATGGAGATTGTCACATCAGACTCAGTAGGAGTTCGGATGGGTTCCCTCATCGGCCTTCTTATCGACATCTACCTGGGGACCGTTACGTACAGCTAGTGCCGCTTGCGGTTGTTAGTGTTTATGCCCTAGAAGGCCATTACTGTATCATACTAGTTTGTATATTACTTAATGGAAGCTTGGGATATTCACATGTATATAACAGTCTTGCTAAACATGGTAGTATGCTACTTGGTTTTTCTATCTTAATATGTGAGTGTATGTATTGATAGAGCTCTTAGGATCTTGCTTGTCTACCAGCGTTGTGATGGCAGTCACACTAGTGGGGGCTGGGTAGTCTACAAGCACATCCTTATTCAGGTCCCTGGTTGTTGGATTATCGAGACAGAGCATCGATACTCCGGAGTAGACTGGTGTGTACGCTTCTCATCCCAGTTGGGGAGATGGTCTGTCCCACAGCCATCAGTACGTCGTACTGGAGATAGTATACAGGTGCTCGTTAGGCTACGGGTACACCGGACAGGACTCACAGGGAACTGTTGGTTGGTTTTATACCAGTCGTCAGTGAACAGTTCCCAGGTGACATGAGTACAGCGTAGTCCGCAGACTTGACACTGCTACTTCGCCTCGAGTGTGTCCCACTGTTCTTAGACTGCTACCCTACCACGGCTCAAAGGAGTCGTGCAAACAGGTAGCAGTTGGGTGCAGTCCCGAGCACTTGGAGGCAGTGGCGGTTAGACAGGATTCGTCCCTCCCAGTATTGGGAGTAGATATCGTGCTGTGTCAGAGAGCCATTACGCAAAGTCCCTGGCCAGGGCAAGCGAGATTTGCTGGTAGGTTCCAGTAGTTTCTCAGGGTGTAATGGGCTTCCCTCCGACACGACTTATACCGCTATTAGGGGACTGACGCTTGCCGCCCCCTAGGCCCGATATGCGATAGTCTTGGACGAACGGACCGGACTGTATGGAGATTGTCACATCAGACTCAGTAGGAGTTCGGATGGGTTTCCTCATCGGCCTTCTTATCGACAACTACCTGGGGACCGTTACGTACAGCTAGTGCCGCTTGCGGTCTGTGCTTAAACCCACTGCCAGCGTAGTAGTCGAGTCTTTAGAGTCCCACACAGAGAGTTTCCTATTCCAGGAGAAACGATATAGAGGTCGTATGGTTTTACGACAAGGGTTCGGACACATACGTGCGTTTACGCGCGTACGACTTTCGGACAGTTTTTACCAGTCGGCTTTGGTTTAAGCCAATTACTGGTATCCGGTTATTGGATTTTTACATTCTAAGTTTTTCCGTATTTTTGCGGGTTGGAGGGGCGTTCTCGTAATTGTACGAGAAGCTTCTAGAAGATGGTGACTAAGGAGGGTTATGTGTCATTTGCATTAAATGAGTTTAGTGAGTCATGAGGGTGATTCATGCATATCATTAATGCATGATAAATGCTTAATGAGTCATGCTAATGAATCACCATTAGATATTTATGAAGCATGCTTATTCATTACTTATTTTCTTTTGTTGATAAAAGAGAATGCTTCATTTATATTATGATAACTTACTATTCTCATTTCATAATAATACACATCTTCTCTCTCCTCAAGCTCTCATCTTCAAACCCTAATCCTTACACCTCATGAGTTGAGATCAAAGGATTAGAAAGACTAATCAATCCATAACCATCACTCTATTTCATCCTAGCTTCTTTGATTAGCAATCCAAGAAGGTTAGTTGCCTCAAGTTTAAAGGTTTAGCTTGGAGTTTTGCTCTCGGGTGGATCGTCTACTACCTAGAGAAGGCCGAGGAGAACAAGGAGATCGTAAAGGCGAAGGAGTTGGTTCATTAGGTATAATCCCTAAACACAGTAGTTTAGAAACACTTTGTGTTTGGTTATTTATAGTTTAGCTTCGATTCAAGCGGTTAGTCGATGTTCGTTCACTAAACAAGTTCGTTTTTGAAAATTCCGCCTCCCCACAAGTATTGGGGTGTACTACATCGACTTACAGTGGTATCAGAGCCTCGCTAAACAATAAATAACTTAATTGCAAATTTGTACGAATTTCGAACGGAAAAACGAAGCCGGAAAACCCTAAATCTGTCATGTTTCTGTCGAAATTAAAATGATGTCCTAAAATTTTTCAGGTTCGTGCAGAAAGCTTGACATGACCACAGAAGAACACCCAAGAAAAATAGGCCCCTGAATCGCCTAACTCGCCGCGGAACCGCGGCCTCAGCCTACTGAGTCGCCGCGCTTCCGCCGCCGAGTTGGCGAGTCAGGAACCCAGTTTTCTTCTGTTGCTTCTTTGTGAAATTTGGGAGTTTCTGGAATATTTTAATTTTGCTCAGGTTTCAGTTTAACAGAGCAGTTTTTGGAGCAATATTAAAGATGTTTAATCGATCGAAATTGTACAGTATTTGCATATTGGATTATATCTGTGATTGTTTAATGTGTTCGTAAACCTCCCCTAACTGCTAGTATGTCGGTTAGCAGGGGGTTGCACATTTCTGAAATGGTTATATCTGTTTGTGCATATAAACTGTATTGGACTGTTGTGGTGTTTAGCCGGGGTTTAGCAAAGGGTTATTGTTTAATTCATTTGTTGTAAATGTAATTTGTTGTAATATTATTTTTGCGGGGCACATCCAGGTTGCGGTTGTAGCCACCGTTGTATTATTTCATTTTACTGTTTTTTCTCCTAGGACTGACCCAAGGTGGGGTACACAAACTGCCGGGTGGGTAGTTTGCCGTACCCGTAGGGGTCGAGGGTGGGGTAACGGCTATTCATCACAACTGTGTAATCTGTCTTTTCTTGCAGGCTCAAAAGAAATACAGATTGCTTGCAAATCCAATATTGTTTATCTGTGTTCTGGAATGAATATCATTGCGTCAGACGAATGTAAAATATCTATATATATTGTAGCTATTTAGACGTCACTTATGTTTTGCACCCGCGCTAGCCCAGCCCCCGCTCTGTCGTTAGTTAAGTAACCTAACGGGTAATGACGGGACCCCGTGGCGAATGCGGATGGCATAAGAGGACGTTGTATTTTCATTGTTTTCTGCAATGATAGGTTAATGATGGGACGCATTATCTATAATGCAAAGAAAATAAACCAAGTTTAAATCGTTGGAACAATTTAAAAGAAACCACTCGGTTAATTTTAAAACAGATATTTTTAAACGCGGAGCTTTAACCACTCCTTTTAAAAGATATCAGGTTCCTTCGGTTATATCAAGTTCACTACGTTCACGGTTTCGCCAAAACCAGTCGTAGCCCTCCGTCATTTCATTTGGGTATTCAGTAGTATTCAAGCTATGCATTTTGGCCAAAGTCAAGGCATAGTGTTTGGTAGCTACTGGGTTTTCATTTGTTGCATAAGATAGATGAGTTGGTTTGGGACAGTCGTATTACCATTTGACCAAAGTCAGGGGTATATACGGATGGGTTCAAATTGACAAGATAATGACGGGTAGAACTTGACATGTGACTTATGACATTTTGACCAAAGCCAAGGTCATAAGAGCATGGGGCAAAAATGTATATCGGGAATTTCTAAAGAAACTGAAATTTGCAAAGAGATGCATACCATTTTGAGTTTGATGAATGTTGGTAGCATTCCTACAACATTATCAGACGATGATATTTGGATCCTGATCCTACTGTGAGTATATGCTACTTATCAGGATATTCGTCACTTAACGATCAATGCTATAAACCTAGTAGGTGTCCAGAAAAGTGTCAGCGGGGTTACGCCCCCAGAGAAAAGAGGTTATTTAATTAAGGAACTTCGCGAAAGCGTTGGAAAACCTCCCTCGAAGTACCGACACCAGCCTGGCTGAACGGTTAAGCAAGTATTGTACGGTGAGAATAGTCCTGGCTAATTCTTCTTTTATGGTTTGAGGAAGGATTCGAGAAACAGTGGGAGCCATCCAGTTTAGATAAACTAAAAACCACTCTAAACTTGCAAGAGCATCATGCTAAAGAGTTTTCTTCTCTCTCTCCTAATTACAGCGACTCTGAAAATGACTGGACTTAAGTTACTTTTAGAGAAAAATATACTGACGGGGCCAAACTATAAAGATTGGCTGCGGAATGTCAAAATGGCTTTGACCTATGACAAATTGGGGTACGTCCTCACCGCTACGGCACCTGCTGTCCCTGGTCCAAAATCCAGTATTGCGGATAAGGAAATCCGCAAAACCTGGGATTTAGATTGCGCGAGAGCCAAGTGCATCGTGCTTGCCTCGATGAACAATGAACATCAGAGGAGGCACGAGGATATGTCCCTAGATGGCATATTTCTCCATACAAAGGAACTTTATGGATAGCAATCTCGTATAGCAAGATACGAGACCTCTAAGAACTTGTTTCGAGCGAGGTTGGCTGTCGGGTCATCGGTAGGTGAACATGTCCTAAAGATGATCGGTTATATTGAA
Source organism: Agapanthus africanus (assembly GCA_030015575.1). Taxonomy (NCBI): domain Eukaryota; kingdom Viridiplantae; phylum Streptophyta; class Magnoliopsida; order Asparagales; family Amaryllidaceae; genus Agapanthus; species Agapanthus africanus. Next base: position 496,146,721 of record JASDDO010000014.1, read on the forward strand.
GAGCTCGTAGACCTTGGGACGACTTTGGATAATGAGCTCTATACAGACCTTATTCTCCAGTCCCTTCCTCCCATCTACGCCCAGTTTATCCTCAACTTCAATCTTCAAGGAAAAGAAGTTGAACTTGCGGAACTCCTGAACATGTTAAGGAGTGCATAGGGCATCTTGCAGAAGGCAAGGGAAACACCCGCTATGTTTGTTGGCGGTACATCTTCTTCCGGGTCCAAGGCTGGGGCCAAAGGAAGGAAGAAGAAGGCCCCACCCAGACCTAGAGGAGGTGTTAGTAAGGTGGGAGGGAAGGGAAAGAAAAAGAAAGCAGTACCGATAGTTGGTCAGGATGAGTGCTTCCATTGTCACAGGAAAGGGCACTGGAAGAAGGATTGCAAGGCGTGGAACGCCAAGAACCAGGAACCGAAGCAAGCTGTGGCTTCGACTTCAGGTGTGTTTGTAATTGAGAATTGTCTGTCGATCAACTCTACTTCCTGGGTATTGGATACCGGATCAGGATCTCATATTTGCAATTCATTGCAGGCACTGAGAAACCGTAGAGTGCTGAAGGAAGGTGATATGACCCTAAAGGTTGCTGACGGAGCTAGCGTGGGAGCTGCGTCCGTCGGGGACTATCACCTAGGATTGACGAGTGGACACATTTTGGTTTTACATAACTGTTATTTTGTACCAAGCTTAACGTGTAATATCATATCAGTTTCCTTGTTATCAAATAAAGGTTATGATTTCACGTTTGTAAGAGATGTTGTCAACATCCACCTTAATCATGGTTTGATTGGGTCAGGTACATTAAATAACGGCATATATGTTTTAAACCAACTCCAAATTTTCAATGTCCAGAACACACTAAAAAGAAAGTCTCCAGATTTAAATAAAGCTTTTTTATGGCATTGTAGACTGGGTCACATCAATGAGAGAAGGTTGACTAAGTTGCATAGATAAGGATATTTGGACACGTTCGAATATCAAACTTATGACACTTGTCAATCTTGTCTCAAAGGAAAGATGACAAAGACTCCATTCACTGGACAAGGAGTAAGAGCGAGCGAGCTCTTAGGACTCATACACAGCGATGTATGTGGTCCAATGTCTACACATGCGAGAGGTGGTTATTCCTACTTCATTAATTTTACGGATGATTACTCAAGATACGGATTCATTTATTTGATGAAACATAAATCCGAGGCTTTTGAGAAATTCCAAGAGTATAAGAATGAAGTAGAAAACCAAACCGGCAAAAGTATAAAGACACTTAGATCTGATCGAGGTGGTGAATACTTAAGTGCCGAGTTCCTAGGTTACCTAAAAGAGAAAGGAATTCTCTCTCAGCTTACTCCTCCATACACTCCACAGCATAACGGTGTATCGGAGAGACGGAATCGAACCCTATTAGATATGGTACGATCCATGATGAGTAATGCTGAGTTACCGCGATCTTTCTGGGGTCATGCGCTAGAATCAGCGGCATATCTTTTGAACATGGTACCTACCAAGACTGTGCCTACCACTCCATATCAGATATGGAGCGGGAAGAAACCCCATCTACAATATATAAAGATTTGGGGATGTCCAGCTTTTGTTAAAAAGCAGCATGTGGACAAGCTCGAGGCACGATCAGTAAAGTGTTTGTTTGTGGGATATCCAAAGCACTCCAGGGGATATCTATTCTATTACGCAGAGGAACAAAAGGTGTTTGTTTCTCGTAATGCCCATTTTCTAGAACATCAGTTTTTAGAAAAGGAATCAAGTGGGAGCGAAATAGAACTGGAAGAAATTCCAGAACCACAAACTGCTACTGAAAGTTTGGTAGAACCGGAGGTTCAAGAAGAACAAGACATTCCCGCACCCCTCCGCAGGAGTAGTAGGCCGTCTCATCCGCCTGAGAGATACTACGGTTTTCTCATAGACGGGGATAGAGAGGATTGCATCATAGATGATGATGAACCTACTGACTTCCAGCAGGCCATCCAGAGCGGCGACTCGGTACGATGGCTAGATGCAATGCGGACCGAAATGGAGTCCATGTACACCAACAAAGTATGGACTTTGGACTTTGCTCCAGATGGGGTAAAACCCATAGGATGCAAATGGATCTTCAAGAAAAAGATTGGTGTAGATGGACAGGTGGAAACCTATAAGGCTAGACTTGTTGCAAAGGGTTTTCGTCAAAGACCTGGTTTGGACTATGACGAAACTTTTTCTCCAGTGGCTATGCTCAAATCCATTCGGGTCCTTCTTGCTATTGCTGCCTTCCATGATTATGAAATCTGGCAGATGGACGTAAAGACGGCTTTTCTGAATGGAAATTTAGAAGAGGGCGTCTATATGGATCAGCCAGAGGGTTTCAATCAGAGTGGGAGCAGCGGGAAAGTATGCAAGCTGCTTAAGTCTATTTATGGACTAAAGCAGGCATCACGGAGTTGGAACATCTGTTTTGATGAGACAGTCAAAGAATATGACTTTATCAAAAATCCAGATGAGCCGTGCATATATAGTAAAGTTGTAGCCAGAAGTGTCGTATTCCTCGTCTTGTACGTGGATGACATTCTATTGATAGGAAATGACATTCCTATGCTACAATCTGTCAAAGGATTCTTGTCACACAGGTTCTCCATGAAAGACCTGGGTGATGCCTCTTACATTCTGGGGATCCGGATCTATCGTGATAGATCCAAAAGGATGTTAGGACTTTCGCAGTCCAGGTATATCGACACTATACTGAAAAGATTCAGTATGGAAGATTCTAAGCACGGTAATCTACCGGCTTGTCACGGAATCACCCTCTCCAAAGAGATGTCTCCCAAGACTGATTTGGAAAGGGAACGCATGTCTATTATACCCTACGCTTCTGCGGTAGGCTCTATAATGTATGCGATGTTGTGTACCAGACCAGATGTAGCTTACGCACTAAGCGTGGTGAGCCGGTATCAGTCAGACCCAGGGGAGAAACACTGGATAGCAGTAAAGAACATTCTCAAGTACCTGAGGAGGACTATGGAGATGTTCTTGGTTTATGGCGGAAAAGACCTCAGGTTGGAGGCCTTTGCTGATTCCGGCTTCCAGAGTGATAAGGACGATTCCAAGTCCATGTCGGGTTATGTCTTTACCCTCAATGGAGGGGCGGTGTGCTGGAGGAGCTCCAAGCAGGACACCGTTGCTGACTCGACGATGGAAGCGGAGTATATAGCTGCTTGCGATGCCGCAAAAGAAGCAGTCTGGATGAAGAAGTTCCTAACAGAACTTCAGGTGGTTCCTACCATAGTTGATCCAATACCTCTGTATTGCGACAACAACGGAGCTATAGCTTTAGCGAAGGAACCAAGGTCCCATCAGAAGTCCAGACACATCTTGAGGCGGTATCACCTGATCAGGGAGATCATTGATCTTCAGGAGATCGAGGTTCGGAGAGTTGCTTCAGAAGAGAACATTGCTGATCCATTCACAAAGGCCCTTCCTCAGATTCAGTTCGAGAGGCTACTCGAGATCATTGGTCTACGATATGCCAGTACATGGCCCTAGTGCAAGTGGGAGATTGTTAGTGTTTATGCCCTAGAAGGCCATTACTGTATCATACTAGTTTGTATATTACTTAATGGAAGCTTGGGATATTCACATGTATATAACAGTCTTGCTAAACATGGTAGTATGCTACTTTGTTTTTCTATCTTAATATGTGAGTGTACGTATTGATAGAGCTCTTAGGATCTTGCTTGTCTACCAGCGTTGTGATGGCAGTCACACTAATGGGGGCTGGGTAGTCTACAAGCACATCCTTATTCAGGTCCCTGGTCGTTGGATTATCGAGACAGAGCATCGATACACCGGAGTAGACTGGTGTGTACGCTTCTCATCCCAGTTGGGGAGATGGTCTGTCCCACAGCCGTCAGTACGTCGTACTAGAGATAGTATACAGGTGCTCGTTAGGTTACGGGTACACCGGACAGGACTCACAGGGAACTGTTGGTTGGTTTTATACCAGTCGTCAGTGAACAGTTCCCAGGTGACATGAGTACAGCGTAGTCCGCAGACTTGACACTGCTACTTCGCCTCGAGTGTGTCCCACTGTTCTTAGATTGCTACCCTACCACGGCTCAAAGGAGTCGTGCAAACAGGTAGCAGTTGGGTGCAGTCCCGAGCACTTGGAGGCTGTGGCGGTTAGACAGGATTCGTCCCTCCCGGTATTGGGAGTAGATATCGTGCTGTGTCAGAGAGCCATTACGCAAAGTCCCTGGCCAGGGCAAGCGAGATTTACTGGTAGGTTCCAGTAGTTTCTAAGGGTGTAATGGGCTTCCCTCCGACACGACTTATACCGCTATTAGGGGACTGACGCTTGCCGCCCCCCTAGGCCCGATATGCGATAGTCTTGGACGAACGGACCGGACTGTATGGAGATTGTCACATCAGACTCAGTAGGAGTTCGGATGGGTTTCCTCATCGGCCTTCTTATCGACAACTACCTGGGGACCGTTACGTACAGCTAGTGCCGCTTGCGGTCTGTGGTTAAACCCACTGCCAGCGTAGTAGTCGAGTCTTTAGAGTCCCACACAGAGAGTTTCCTATTCCAGGCGAAACGATATAGAGGTCGTATGGTTTTACGACAAGGGTTCGGACACATACGTGCGTTTACGCGCGTACGACTTTCGGACAGTTTTTACCAGTTGGCTTTGGTTTAAGCCAGTTACTGGTATCCGGTTATTGGATTTTTACAGTCTAAAGTTTTTCCGTATTTTTGCGGGTTGGAGGGGCGTTCTCGTAATTGTACGAGAAGCTTCTAGAAGATGATGACTAAGGAGGGTTATGTGTCATTTGCATTAAATGAGTTTAGTGAGTCATGAGGGTGATTCATGCATATCATTAATGCATGATAAATGCTTAATGAGTCATGCTAATGAATCACCATTAGATATTTGTGAAGCATGCTTATTCATCACTTATTTTCTTTTGTTGATAAAAGAAAATGCTTCATTTATATTATGATAACTTACTATTCTCATTTCATAATAATACACATCTTCTCTCTCCTCAAGCTCTCATCTTCAAACCCTAATCCTTACACCTCATGAGTTGAGATCAAAGGATTAGAAAGACTAATCAATCCATAACCATCACTCTATTTCATCCTAGCTTCTTTGATTAGCAATCCAAGAAGGTTAGTTGCCTCAAGTTTAGAGGTTTAGCTTGGAGTTTTGCTCTCGGGTGGATCGTCTACTACCTAGAGAAGGCCGAGGAGAACAAGGAGATCGTAAAGACGAAGGAGTTGGTTCATTAGGTATAATCCCTAAACACAGTAGTTTAGAAACACTTTGTGTTTGGTTATTTATAGTTTAGCTTCGATTCAAGCGGTTAGTCGATGTTCGTTCACTAAACAAGATCGTTTTTGAAAATTCCGCCTCCCCACAAGTATTGGGGTGTACTACATCGACTTACAGCGGTCTGTGGTTAAACCCACTGCCAGTGTAGTAGTCGAGTCTCTAGAGTCCCACACAGAGAGTTTCCCTACTCCAGGCGAAACGATATAGAGGTCGTATGGTTTTACGACAAGGGTTCGGACGCATACGTGCGTTTACGCGCGTACGACTTTCGGACAGTTTTTACCAGTCGGCTTTGGTTTAAGCCAGTTACTAGTATCCGGTTATTAGATTTATACAGTCTAAAGTTTTCCGTATTTTTGCGGAAAGAAGGGGCGTTCTCGTAATTGCGCGAGAAGCTTCTAGAAGGTGGTGACTAAGGAGGTTAAGGTGGCATAAGCAATGAATGTGATTAGTGAGTCGTGTGGATGATTCATCCACGTCATTAATGCTTGATAAATGCTTAATGACTCATGGAGTGAATCATCACTAGATATTATCAAGCATGGTTGCTAAATTCATTTCTTATTCTTTTCTTGATAAAAGAAATGCTTGATATATATTATCATAACTCATTATTCTCACTCCATTATTATCCTCACCTTCTCTCTCCTCAAGCTCTCCCTTTTCAAACCCTAATCCTCCCCTCTCATGTGTTGAGTACAAGGATTAGTTAGACTACTTAATCCATAACCCTCTCTATATTACACCTAGATTTTTTGGTTAGCACTTAGAGAAGTTTAGTTGCCTCAAGTTTAGAGGCTAAGCTTGGAGTAAAGCCCTCGGGTGGATCGTCTTCTACTTCGAGAAGGCCGAGGAGGAGGTGGAGTTCGCAAAGACGAAGGACGCGATTCGTTAGGTATAATCCCTAAACATAGTAGCATAGAAACTCTATGTTTTAAGTTAGTTATCGTTTAGCTTCGATTCAAGCGGTTAGTCGATGTTTGTTCACTAAACAAGTTCGTTTTTGAAAATTTTGCCTCCCCACAAGTATTGGGGTGTTGTACATCGACTTACAGGAGTTGCCCCCATTCTTCCTTATCCGGCGCCAGTGGCGTCGTCGGGCGCGACGAGTTATCGGTATTGGTTCAGAGACAGCTTCTTCTTGCCCCCTGTCCAGGCGAGGGACAGTTGCCGGTGTCAGCCTCTTGAAGACTGACGTCCGTTGAGGAGTTGTGTCCAAGCGGTCAAAAGCAGATTTCTGAGCGGGAGTGGGAATAGCCAGCCTTGCAAAGACTGACTCTTTGACAGGAGAAGCCGCCTTGGCGACTTCAAGAGCAGCCGTCTTCTTTAGGATGACCGTCTTAGGTGTTATGGGCTTCTTGAAAGGCCTTTTAGTGCTCAAGCTCAGCCTGGTGAAGACCGAAGAATTGGACGACCCGTTGAGAGGGGCCGTGGGAGTAGCAAGTCGATCGAAGACCGACTTTCTTGAAGCTTCCGGTGCGGGCACATGGATGGTGAAGCTTTCCGGAGGGATCATGGTTCCGAAGAACAGGCCCATGGTAGCCTGATTCACTTGCTCCACAGGCAGAGTAAGGACGGAGGCCGCTTGCGGCCCATATGCTACACCTCCAGGTGAGGCGGAGCGTCGGTTGCATTGGCACTTCGAGCAGTTTGAGCAATTAGAGGCCATCGATGCTTGATTTCTGCGCCAGGAAAAAGACCAAATCTTAGTAACTTGAATTCCAAAGGCAACCATTAACAAACCGCGTTTCGTTCACGAAGACGCCACACGAAGTGTGGAGTAGAAAGAGGAAAAGGTCCCACCCGGCGTGCCATAATCTGTTCCCCTCCGAAAGACGGCGACGACGATGTGAAGACGTCTTGCCTGAGATTCGGGGCAGATGCTATTTGGCTTTATCCGTCCACTTCTCCGAAGATGCCAAGTTGATTTATGGTACCGTGTATCGGAGGTTTAGACGGACGCGGCCGATGTAGCAGACTTCATCAGATTCCCCCTCGCTCGAGGGGTTTTTGATTGTGGGGACGCTCTTCCCTGCAGGCGCAAGCCCCTACAGTTAATTACGCTACCGCATCGCGGTAGCCACTTTCTCCTTCTCCAGAATTTCTCTTCGTGTCGTGTGTGTTTGTTTTGTTTGTGGATGCCCGTGGATTGTATACGGAGACTAAGTGATGCCGTCACCCGTAGGACGTGGATTAGTCCAAATCCGTATTTACTTAGATTTGGGTTTGGTGTTTAAGTTTAAGGATACGTTAGCCATATTGAGTCTAAGATCAACTTAAACGTTCATTAAGGATACGTTAGTCCGATTTGAGACTAAGATCAACTTAACGGGATCGTTTGGATCCGACAAAAGAGCATTTGGAGGCTCTATTGTTCCAGTTTAGGGACGTAGCGGTCCGTAGGTAGTTTAAGGATGTTTCGGTCCATATTCCAGTTTAGGGACATGGTGGTCCATATTCCAGTTTAGGGACATGGTGGTGCAAAGGTAGTTTAAGGACACTTAAGTCCGTGGGTTTAAGGACCCCACAGTCCGTGTCTTAGTTTAAGGACGCATAAGTTCGCGGGTTTAAGGACCCCACAGTCCGCGTTTTGGTTTAAGGACGCATAAGTCCATGAGTTTAAGGACCCCACAGTCCGTGTTTTGGTTTAAGGACGCATAAGTCCATAAGTTTAAGGACCCCACAGTCTGTGTTCATATGTGGTTGTCGGGACCCGTCACCTCTCTGACGTCGTTGAAGGATTACAACGATAGGAGTCAGAGGAGTTCGGAGATGTACCCTCGAACCGGATGTAAATTGATTTAAGAGAGCAGCTGTGCTCCATCAATTTAATTTGAGGACTTACGGCCATGAATGGGCTAAGTCCAGTTGAAAAATGTTCAACGCTTTTATTTGTCTTTGGCCTATTAGGCCTGTGCTAGGGCTTTGCCCCTTTTTAAATAATGCATTGCATTTTTTATTTTGTTTGGGCTCTGCCCATTTATAAATGAGGCAGAACATCAATTCTGTCTGGGCTCTTGTTTGGGTTCTGCCTCTTTATAAATGATGCAGAGCATCAATTTTGTTTGGGCTCTGCCCTTTTATTGCATTGCGATTTATTTTGGCCTACTTGGCCTTTTTTATTTGGGCCGGGCCCTTTAGTAAACATTGCTTTTCATTTGTCAGGCGCTTTGCGCCAATCACAGAGCGCAAGCGCTTATGGTGATGACACGTGTCACGCAAGCGTAGTGCGCTGCGCTTGCGCTGCTGACACGTGGCGCGCTCTGGTGAGTTGCGCCAATTTCAGAGAGCAAGGCTCTATCTTAAAAGCGCATATCGCAAGTGGTTCAGGTGCTGGCACGTGGCGCTCTCTGGTGTCTTGCGCCAACCTAAGAGCGCAACAGTGCAAATTTTACAAGTGCAGGGCACTGTTTAATTTCTTGATCCAATTTAGATCAGAGAAAACAGGTTTTTCTTGTTTTTTCTTGCTTTCAGAGAACCAGTGGTTCATAAAAAGTGCAAGGCACCATTATTATTTGCTTTTCTATTGAACATCATTGATCTTGTTCTTAGATCAATAATCTATTAGAAGAAATTCTTCTAATTTATAAAGGTTTTTACCTTTTTCTTGAATTTTCTTCAGAGTTCTCTCTATTTTGAAGTCCTTGATCTCTCACAATGTTGATGATCATTTGAATTGGGGTCTAGGGGTCTTTATATAGTGCTCGTAGATTTGTTAAGTTTGTTAAAGAGATCCTTCTCTGAGTGATTTGGGGAATTTTCCCCACCGTTGGATCTTTGATCCAAGGACTTCTGTTTTACAGAAGACAATCTTCTTGTTTTAACAAGAACAGAAGAATCTTACTAGAATTTAATTCTGTTTGGCGCAAACGCCAGCGTGTGACACGTGTCATGCAGCGCAGAGCGCAACACAACTGCGCTGACACGTGTCGCGCAGCACACCTGCGCTTGCGCATCTGCGCTGAAACGTGTCGCGCAGCGCACGGCGCAGCGCACGGCGCAGTGCAACTGCGTTTGCGCTGACACGTGTCACGCAGCGCAGCGCTTGCGCAACTGAAGAGTTGCTTCCTTTAATTTTGTTTTAAATAGATCCTTGCTCTGATTGGGCGCGCTGCCTTGGGCGCGCTGCCTTGGGCGCTGCGCTGACGTATCAGCTTTTGACACGTGGCACGTTGCGCGCAGCGCAAGGAATTTGAAGCGTTGCTTCGAATTATGAATTTTTGAAATTCAAACAGAGCTTTTCTCTAATTGGGGGAAACACATATATTTTAGTATTATTGTTCACTATTCATTTTCTCTCTTTGGTGCTATCCGTATTTTTATATGGATACACGTATATATAGCGATACGTATACCGGGTGAAGCATTCCGTATTTATACGGGAATGCTTCTAGAAGAAGAACACCTCATATTTATTTATCTATTTAGAAAATAAATGGAAATGTGGTGGAAAGGAGGTGGCATGAAGCATGGTGTTAAACATCTAGAGAGGTATAGCTTGGGGATTTTATATTGATAAATTCATTTGTGTTTACTATTGAACCATGGTTGTAAAAAAAGGAAGTCATTCTCATTTTCTACACTTGATGTTTTTTGTTCAATCCATACATGAGCATGCTTCATAGTTGAGGCATAGCCATTCTGTAAGTCGATGTCGCGCACCCCACATATTCGCGGGGAGGAGGAAATGGCAAAAAATGATTTTTATGGGCTTCGCAACACCGACCGGTACCAAGGATCGATCATAAACCCTAGCTAGCATACTACTTGAGGTTTAACTACTCGGAATGAATGTTATACCTAAAGATACAAGTCCTTCGGGTCTTCTTCGTTGTTCTCCTCTTCATCGTAGGCTCCGAGGATCGATCCGGATCGTAGCTTCCTCGTCGACTTCCTCAAGTCAAAGACGATCCACCCGAGAGTCTATAGTCAAAGCTCCAACCTCAAATCCGAGGTAACTAAGGAAACTAGCTTGCTCAACTAGATGTCCTAGGTGATGTAGAGAATGAAGATGGATTTATTTGTCTCTTAGAACCCTAGTTTACTCAACTTATGAGACCTTAAGGGTTGAGAGGAAGAAGAAGATGGAACTTGAGCAAAGAGAAAGTATTTTCACAAATGATAATTGTGATGGCTCTTTTGATATGACCATAAGCATGTGAAGAGAAAATATCTCACCCAAAATATCTAGTACCAAAAATATCTCACAAAATATCTAAGTCAAACCATGTCAAATAGTCAAACCAAGTAGCGATGCTTGAATTATCATATATCAATATAACAATATATTTCCTCCACCTCATAATTGTTTTAATCATATAAATAATCAAAACCCTAATGAGGTGACTTCTTCTATAAGCAATCATAAGTAATTACAAGAATTCCCCTCTCCATCGTATATTCATACCCGCATCCGTGTTCCGAGAAACACGAATACAAAGAGACGAAACTGATCCATCAATATACTACTAGGATCCGGCTTAAACCAAAGCCTACTAGTATTACCCGCCCGTACATCATACACGCACAAGTGCACGTACGTGATCGAGGTCCTTCCGTAAAACCATACGGCCTCTACATCATTGGCCCAATGCAGGGAAACTCTCTATGTGAGACTCTAAAGACTCGACAGTACGCTGGAAGTGGGTTTAACCACAAGCCGCAAGCGGTACTAGCTGCACATAACGGTTACCCAGGTATCCGTCAATAAGAAGGCCGATGAGCAAACCCATCTGAACTCCTACTGAGCCTGAATGTGACAATCTTCATACAGTCCGGTCTGTTCGTCTAAGAGTATCGCATATCGGGCCTAGGGGGCGGTAATCGTCAGACCCCTAATAGCGCAAAAAGTTGTGCCGGAGTGTAGCACAAAACACCCTGAGAAACTACTGGATTACCTACCAGTAAATGTCGCTTGCCCTGGCCATGGACTTTGTGTAATGGCTCTCCGAACACAGCGCGATATCAACCCCCAATACCGGGAGAAACGAATCCTATCTAACCACCACTTCCTCCAAGTGCTTCGGGATTGCACCCAACTACTACCTGTTTTCATGACTCCTTTGAGCCGTGGTAGGGTAGTAATCAAAGTACAGTGGGAACACACTTGAGGCGAAGTAGCAATTTCAAGTCGACGGACTAAGTTGTACTCATGTCACCTGGGAACTGCTACCCGACGATAGGTATAATACCCACCAGCAGTCCCCGACGAGTCCTGTCCAGTGTACTCATAACCTAATGAGCACCTGCATACTATCTCCAGTACGACATACTAATAGCTGTGGGACAAACCATCTCCCCTGCTGGGATGAGAAGCGTATACACTAGTCTACTCTGGAGTATCGATACCCCATCTCGATAATCCTACCACTAGGGACCTGTATAATGATGTGCTTGTAAACTACCCATCCCCCACTAGTGTGACTGCCATCACAACGCTGGTAATCAAGCAAAGATCCTAAGGGCTCTACCAATATGTATAAGCGATATGCTAAAATAAACACATGCACATATTGAGGTAGAAACAAACCAAGTAGAATACTACCTTTTTGAGCAAGACTGTCAATACAACTGTCAATATCCCAAGCTTCCATTAAGTAATATACAAACCGGTATGATACAATAATGGCCTCTAGGGCATATATCACTTACAATCTCCCACTTGCACTAGGTCCTTGTATTGGCATATCGCAGACCCATCATCTCGATTAGCCTCTTGAACTGTGTCTGAGGGATGGCCATTGTGAGTGGATCTGCAGTGTTATTCTCCATATCTACTATCCTCACATCGATCTCCAGACGATCAACGATCTCTCTGATCAGGTGGTAACGCCATAAAATGTGTCTGGACTTTTGATGGGACCCGGGTTCCTTGGCTAAGGCTATAGCGCCATTCTTGTCACAATACAGAGGTATTGGATCTACAATGGTTGGAACCACCTGAAGTTCTGTCAGGAACTTTCTCATCCAGACCGATTCCTTCACGGCGTCACAAGCAGCTATATACTCCGCTTCCATCATCGAGTCAGCAACGGTGTCCTATTTGGAGCTCTTCCAACAGACCGCCCCTCCATTAAGGGTAAAGACATAACCCGACATGGACTTGGAGTCATCCTTGTCACTCTGGAAGCTGGAGTCAGCAAAGGCCTCGATCTGGAGGTCTTTTCTGCCATACACCAAGAACATCTCCTTAGTCCTTCTCAGCTACTTGAGAATGTTCTTTACTACTATCCAGTGTTTCTCCCCAGGATTTGACTGATACCGGATTACCATGCTCAGTGCGTAAGCAACATCTGGTCTGGTACACAACATCGCATACATTATAGTGTTGGAGATAATGCCCTCAGAGTCAATTATTGGATCACAGGCACGTGATTGCGATGATTGAGGTGTTAGTGTATATGCCCTAGAGGCCATTACTGTATCATACTAGCATGTATATTACTTGATGGAAGCTTGGGATATTCACAGTTGTACAGAAAATCTTGCTCAATATAGTAGTATGCTACTTGGTTTGTCTCTGCTTTAATGTGAAAATGTGTGTTTATTTATTATATCACCTATACGCATTAGTAGAGCCCTTAGGATCTTTGCTTGATTACCGGCGTTGTGAGGGCGATCACACTCGTGGGGGCTGGGTAATCTACAAGCACATCCTTATACACGTCCCTAGTCGTGGGAGTACCAAGATAGGGCATCGATACTCCGGAGTAGACTAGCGTATGCGCTTCTCATCCCAGCAGGGGAGACGGTCTGTCCCACAGCCATCGGTATGTCGTACTTGAGATAGTCTGCGGGTGCTCGTTAGGTTACGAGTACACTGGACAGGACTCGTCGGGAACTGATGGTTAGTATTATACCTATCGTCAGTTATCAGTTCCCAGGTGACATGAGTACAGCTTAGTCCGCTGACTTAACACTGTCACTTCGCCTCGAGTGTGTTCCCACTGTTCTTTGATTACTACCCTACCACGGCTCTACTGAGTCGTGCAAACAGGTAGTAGTTGGGAGCAGTCCCGAAGCACTTGGAGGCAGTGACGGTTAGACAGGATTCGTCTCTCCCGGTATTGGGGGTTGACATCGCGCTGTGTCTAGGAGAGCCATTACACGAGTAGTCCCTGGCCAGGGCAAGCGAGATATACTGGTAGGTTCCAGTGTTATCTCAGGGTGTTCTGGGCTTCACTCCGACACGACTTGTACCGCTATTAGGGGTCTGACGCTTGCCGCCCCCCTAGGCCCGCCATGCGATGTATCAGACGAACAGACCGGACTGTACGGAGATTGTCACATACAGACTCAGTAGGAGTTCGGATGGGTTTACCTCATCGGCCTTCTTATCGACATCTACCTGGGGACCGTTACGTACAGCTAGTGCCGCTTGCGGTCTGTGGTTAAACCCACTGCCAGCGTAGTGTCGAGTCTTTAGAGTCCCACACAGAGAGTTTCCCTGCACTGAGCGAAACGTGTAGAGGCCGTATGGTTTTACGGCAGGGCTGCGATCACTTACGTACACTTGTGTGCGTATGATGTTCGGGCAGGCAGTACTAGTGGGCTTTGGTTTAAACCAGATCCTAGTATTGCACGGATGGATGTGTTTTGTCTTCTGCGCATCCGCATTCTACGGAATACGGATGCAGGTGTGTATGCACAGTTTTCTGGAGCGATGAAGGAGGAGGTGCCTCATTAGGGTTTTGGCAGTTGGTTCGGCCAAAACCACTATGTGGCAGGCTCATCAGGGTTTTTGACAGTTGATTCGGTCAAAACCATTTTGAGGCGGACTCATTAGGGTTTCGACAGTTCGTTTGGTCAAAACCATAATGAGCCGGGGACATTATTTACTAATCCTTTCATTGATAATTTTGTTATGGCTAATTACATTGACCATTTGACCATCTTGACTTTGTTGACCTTTTGACCAAAGTTGACTTGGACCTTCTTAGAAGATCTAAAGTATTCTTTGGTTTTCTTTTTATTTAGTTATGATAATGGTCATGTCATTGTAGCCATCACCTTTATCTTGATTGGATTTGTAATGATAATGTTTTGTGCATTATTGCAACCATGGTTAGCTTTTCTTTTGGTTAAGCTTTTCATTTGCTCATTCTCATTCTCTCTCTTGAAATGAGAAGCTCCATGGTTGCTAGAAAATCTCCTTCTTCTTCCTCCTCTTGATTTCTCCTTTGATCTCATGTGTTGAGAGAAAAAGGATTCTACTTGACAAACACATCCATACATCCTCTCTACACAACCTAGGGCTTCTAGATTAGCAATCTCCTTGCCCTAGTTACCTCGGCTTGAGGTGTAGCTCGGTGTACATCTCTCGGGTGGATCGTCTTCGACTTAAGGAGGCCGCGGAGGTGACCGAAGTCCGGATCAACCATTGAGCAAGCAATGAGAAGAACAACAAGAAGAGATAAACATCAAAGAAGAACAACAACAAGAAGTGAAGGAGTTCAAGTTGAGGTATAACCATCTTTCCGAGTAGCTAACTCTCTTTAGCAAGTTTGCTAGTTTTAGTTTAGCAAAGATCCGGCTTTTACGGTCCATGTTACAAAGTTTAGAAAAATTTTGATTTACCGTTTCCGCAACCCCGAAATCACCGGGAGAGGTAACGTGGACCTAACAGTGGTATCAGAGCCTAACTAAACTTAAACTAGCTTGGTAGTGAAGTGTAACGAAGTTCGGAACCGGAAAAATCCAAAAACCAAACTTTTTCAAAATCCAAGTTTCTGTTAAAATTTTTTCTGGTCAAAACAAGATTTGTTATACACCTAAATTCGGCTCAGGGTTTTGTGTGAACACTCAAGAAAAACGATCCCATGATTCATTCAAACAGTCGCGGATCCGCGGCCTCAGCTATACAAGTCGCCGCGGATCCGCCGCGCTTTGTTGTCCTCTCGTGATCGTTTTTCGTGCAGTGCGTCTCTGTGTTGGTTTTGGGATTTTTAAGATATATTATATGTGCCCAGATTTTCCAGAACAGAAATTTACTTTTGGGGGCCTACAATTCCGTATTTTTTTCCCGAACTTCACTACACTTTGACTATGATGGTTATATCTGTGATGTTTGCATGTATTGAACGTCGGCTAATCGCTATAAGTCGATTAGTCGGGGTTATACATGATCTGTGTTTGATATTGGAATGTGTATATGAATGTGTTGGACTGTCGCGGGTGAATAGCCGGGGTGGATGTGAGATGAGCTTTTGTTTTTCTTTCATTCATTGTAAATGTAAATTGATGTAATAATTATTATTTGTTTGGCCGCACAACCGGGTCGGGGTTGTAGCCGTCATTGTATAATTCTTTTTACTGTTTTTGCTCCTAGGATAGACCCATGGAGGGGTGCACAAACTGCCGAGTACTTGGCGGGTAGTTTGCCGCACCCGTAGGGGTCTTGGGTGGGGTATTTGGCTATTCACCGCGACCGTGTTATCCGCTTTTCGTTCCAGGCTCGAAAGAATTGCGGATTGCTAGTATATCCAATGTATTCATCTGTGATCTGTAATGTCTATCATTGCTTTCTATTTAGGCGTTGCTTATGTTTTACAGCCGCGCTAGCCCAGCCCCCACTCTGTCGTTAGTTAAGTAACCTAACGGGTGATGACGGGGCCCCGTGGCGAATGCATATGGCATAAGCGTACGTCATATTTTGGTTGTTTTCTGCAATGGTAGGATTTAAATAATGGGACGCATTAAAAGAACTAATAGAAGAAAATAAACCTAAAAGACGTTGTTGGAACAATTTTTCAAAAAGCTGTTATTGCAAGGACGTTCATTTTTGTTTTGCATCGCGGTATTCGGTTATGAATGCCCAGCACCTCAGTCGACGAGGCAAGGGCCGGGATCCCTTCACCGGGAGTGACCCCTTGGACAAAAGTTTGCGTCAGGGTAATAACTTCACTATAGTCGATTATTCTTGCTTTGCATCGAGGTATTCAGTTTGGAATATCCTGCACCTCATTCGACGAAGAAAGAGCCGAGATCCCTTCGCAGGGAGTGACCTCTTTAGCAAAAGTTTTCGCCACTATATTTTCAAAAAGATTATCAGGTTCCTTCAACGATATCAAGTTCATTACGTTAACGGGTTTTTTCGCCAAAAACCCAGCCGTAGCCCTCCGTCGTTTCGGATTATTAATACTTAGTATTCGTGCTGCGTTTGTTGATTATTCGTCAAGACACAGTGAACGGTAGCTGAGTAATAATTCTCTGTTGCACTGATAGATGCGATTGGTTAGGACGGTCGCATGATTTTGTTGATTATTCGTCAAGGATCATGCGTGCGGGTCTAATGCAATCCTGGATAACGACGGGTTGAACTTGACTAGGACCTTTTGATTTGTTGATTATTCGTCAAGGTCACTTGGGTCCTAGGGGCAAAAACCACATCGGGAGTTTCAAAAGAACTGAAACTTGCAGATTTAGCATACCTTCTGGAGTGTGGTGACTAGAGTGGATTCCATCTAGGTTATCACACAATGACAGTTGGATCCCGATCCCACTGATGAGTTGGTTTACTCTCGGGAGATTATTTCACTTAACGATCAATGCTACAAACCTAGTAGGTGTCTAGAAAGGTGTTAGCGGGGTTACGCCCCCAGGGAAAAGAGGTTCTTTAATTAAGGAACTTCGCGAAAGAGTTGGAAAACCTCCCTCGAAGTACCGACACTAGCCTGGCTGAAAGGTTAAGCAAGTATTGTGACGTGAATTAAAACCCGGCTAGTTCATCTTTTAAAAGGTTTTAAGAAGAATTTGAGGAAACAGTGGGAGACATCCTGGTTAGATAAATTAATAAACCAATCTAATCTTGCAAGAGCATACGCTGAGTGTTTCTTTTCTCTCTCTCCAGGCAGCAACCTTTTCACGCCCTAATCAAGATAATAAAATGTATCGCTTGACCGAACCGAATTCTTATTCGGGACTAGGAAAAGTTGGTTCAGCTCTAACTTGTGACAACAGTCATGAGTATGAGAATGGGAAAGAGGAAAGTATGGATTTCCAGGATACCCAGTTGAAGAAGAAGCATGGTTTTGCATCTACTTCAGGTGTTCTTGTAATTGAGAACTGTTTTACGGTCAGCCCTACCTCCTGGGTACTTGATACCGGATCAGGATCTCATATCTGTAATTTATTGCAAGGACGGAGAAAAAGTAAGAAAGTTGCACCGGGTGATATGTCGCTCAGAGTAGAGAACGGAGCACAAGTTAATGCGGCAGCCGTCGGTGAATATCACCTAGTATTGCCAAATGGCAAGACTATGATTTTGAACGATTGCTACTATGTACCCTCCATGGTTTGCAACATCATATCAGTTTCTTTACTCGATAAAGATAGATATAAGTTTGTTCTTGAAAAGAATATCATGAACATTTACCTTGATAAGGTACTGGTTGCAGAGGGTACACTGTTTAATGGTATCTACGTTCTAAATCAGAATACAGTTCTCAATATACAAAACACACGCAAGAGGAAGAATTCAGATACGAATGAATCCTACTTGTGGCATTGTAGACTTGGTCATATCGGAGAGAAAAGACTGAGTAAGTTGCATAAAGATGGACTCTTGGATGCGTTCGAGTTTTCATCTTATGAAACTTGTCATTCTTGTCTCAAAGGGAAGATGACCAAATCTCCGTTCACCGGACATGGAGAAAGAGCAGCAGAGCTCTTGGGACTCGTACATAGTGATGTATGTGGTCCGATGTCTATACATGCAAGGGGTGGGTTCTCGTACTTCATCACATTCACTGACGATCTCTCTAGGTTCGGATATGTGTATCTGATGAAACACAAATCTGAAGCTTTTGAGAAATTCAAGGAATTCAGAAAGGAAGTAGAGAACCAGACAGGCAAAAGTATCAAGATCCTCCGGTCTGACAGGGGAGGGGAGTACTTAAGCACGGAATTCCTAGATTACTTAAAAGAGAATGGTATTCTCTCTCAGCTTACTCCTCCTTATACACCACAGCACAACGGTGTATCGGAGCGGAGGAATCGTACCCTACTGGATATAGTTCGCTCCATGATGAGTAGTGCTGAGTTACCTCTTTCATTCTGGGGACATGCGCTTCAGACAGTGGCATACCTTTTGAATCAAGTTCCGTCCAAATCTGTGCCTAAAACTCCGTATGAAATATGGAGCAGTAAGAAACCATGTCTGAAGTTTATTAAGATATGGGGTTGTCCGGCCTATGTGAAAACACAGAAACCGGACAAGTTAGAGGCACGGTCAGTTCTCTGTAAATTTGTGGGATATCCTAAAGACTCACTAGGATATCTGTTCTACCACACTGAGGAACAGAAGGTGTTTGTATCTCGCCACGCCACCTTCTTAGAAAGGGAGTTTCTTGCAAAAGAAACTAGTGGGAGTTCGGTAGAACTGGAAGAAATTCAGCGACCACAAAATGTAACTGAAAATTTGGAGGAACCGCTAGATTCAATGACCCCAAACGAACCTCAGCCACTCCGCAGATCTGGTAGGATCTCTCATCCGCCCGAGAGATACTACGGTTTTCTCATAGACGGGGATCGAGAGGATTGCATCTTGGAAGAAGATGACCCTACCAGTTTCAGGCAGGCCATTATCAGTAGGGACTCTGATAAGTGGCAGGAAGCAATGCAATCCGAAATGCAGTCCATGTACGCCAATAAAGTGTGGACCTTGGATATTGCTCCACCTGGGGTAAAACCCGTTGGATGCAAATGGATCTACAAAAGGAAACTTAGTGTAGATGGGCAGGTGGAAACCTATAAAGCTAGACTCGTTGCAAAAGGTTTTCGTCAAAGACCTGGTTTGGACTATGACGAGACTTTTTCTCCGGTGGCTATGCTCAAATCCATTCGGATCCTACTTGCCATTGCTGCCTTCCATGACTATGAAATCTGGCAGATGGATGTTAAGACGGCTTTCCTAAACGGTTGTTTGGAAGAGTGCGTTTACATGGATCAACCAGAAGGTTTCGTAGACAGTGGGAGCAGCGGAAGGGTGTGCAAGTTGCTTAAATCCATTTATGGATTAAAGCAGGCATCGCGGAGCTGGAACATCTGTTTTGATGAGGCAATCAAGGAATTTGATTTCATCAAGAACGAAGATGAACCCTGTGTATATAAGAAGATTGTAGGACGAACTGTCGTATTCCTAGTCTTGTACGTGGACGACATTCTTTTGATAGGAAATGATATTCCTATGCTACAGTCGGTCAAGCTGTTTTTGTCACAAAGGTTCTCCATGAAGGACCTGGGTGATGCCTCGTACATTCTGGGGATCAAGATCTATAGAGATAGATCCAAGAGACTATTGGGACTTTCGCAGTCCAGGTACATAGAGACCGTACTAAAGAGATTTAGTATGGAGGGTTCCAAGCGCGGTAACATACCCGCATTGCACGGAATTACCCTCTCCAAGAAGATGTCTCCTAAGACTGACGAGGAGAGGGTTCGCATGAGCACTATACCCTACGCTTCGGCGGTAGGATCTATAATGTATGCGATGCTATGTACAAGACCAGATGTAGCTTACGCGTTGAGCGCGGTAAGCCGGTATCAGTCAGACCCAGGGGAGGACCACTGGACAGCAGTGAAGAACATTCTCAAGTACCTGAGAAGGACTAAGGAGATGTTCCTGGTTTACGGTAATGGAGACCTCAGGGTCGAGTCCTTTACCGATTCAAGCTTCCAGAGTGACAAAGATGACAGCAAGTCTGTCTCGGGTTTTGTGTTTACCCTCAACGGAGGGGCGGTATGTTGAAGGAGTTCCAAGCAGGATACCGTCGCAGACTCGACGATGGAGGCTGAATACATTGCTGCAAGCGATGCCGCAAAAGAGGCGGTCTGGATAAAGAAGTTCATTAGTGAACTTCAGGTGGTTCCGTCCATTGCTGACCCAATACCTGTGTATTGCGATAACAATGGGGCTATAGCTTTAGCGAAGGAACCAAGGTCCCATCAGAAATCCAGGCACATCTTAAGGCGGTATCACTTGATCAGGGAGATCATTGATCGACAGGAGATCGAGGTGCGGAGAGTGGACACAAAGGACAACACTGCGGACCCATTCACAAAGGCTTTACCCCAGACTCAGTTCGAGCGGCTGATCGAGATGATAAGTCTTCGATACGCCAGTACATGGCCTTAGTACAAGTGAGAGATTGTTAGTGTATATGCCCTAGAGGCCATTACTGTATCATACTAGCATGTATATTACTTGATGGAAGCTTGGGATATTCACAGTTGTACAGACAATCTTGCTCAATATAGTAGTATGCTACTTGGTTTGTCTCTGCTTTAATGTGTACATGTGTGTTTATTTATTATATCACCTATACGCATTAGTAGAGCCCTTAGGATCTTTGCTTGATTACCGGCGTTGTGATGGCGATCACACTCGTGGGGGCTGGGTAATCTACAAGCACATCCTTATACACGTCCCTAGTCGTGGGAGTACCGAGATAGGGCATCGATACTCCGGAGTAGACTAGCGTATGCGCTTCTCATCCCAGCAGGGGAGACGGTCTGTCCACAGCCGTCGGTACGTCGTACTTGAGATAGTATGCGGGTGCTCGTTAGGTTACGAGTACACTGGACAGGACTCGTCGGGAACTGATGGTTGGTATTATACCTATCGTCAGTTATCAGTTCCCAGGTGACATGAGTACAGCTTAGTCCGCTGACTTGACACTGTCACTTCGCCTCGAGTGTGTTCCCACTGTTCTTTGATTACTACCCTACCACGGCTCTACTGAGTCGTGCAAACAGGTAGTAGTTGGGAGCAGTCCCGAAGCACTTGGAGGCAGTGACGGTTAGACAGGATTCGTCTCTCCCGGTATTGGGGGTTGACATCGCGCTGTGTCTAGGAGAGCCATTACACGAGTAGTCCCTGGCCAGGGCAAGCGAGATATACTGGTAGGTTCCAGTGTTATCTCAGGGTGTTCTGGGCTTCACTCCGACACGACTTGTACCGCTATTAGGGGTCTGACGCTTGCCGCCCTCCTAGGCCCGCCATGCGATGTATCAGACGAACAGACCGGACTGTACGGAGATTGTCACATACAGACTCAGTAGGAGTTCGGATGGGTTTACCTCATCGGCCTTCTTATCGACATCTACCTGGGGACCGTTACGTACAGCTAGTGCCGCTTGCGGTCTATGGTTAAACCCACTGCCTGCGTAGTGTCGAGTCTTTAGAGTCCCACACAGAGAGTTTCCCTGCACTGAGCGAAACGTGTAGAGGCCGTATGGTTTTACGGCAGGGCTGCGATCACTTACGTACACTTGTGTGCGTATGATGTTCGGGCAGGCAGTACTAGTGGGCTTTGGTTTAAGCCAGATCCTAGTATTGCACGGATGGATGTGTTTTGTCTTCTGCTCATCCGCATTCTACGGAATACGGATGCAGGTGTGTATGCACAGTTTTCTGGAGCGATGAAGGAGGAGGTGCCTCACTAGGGTTTTGGCAGTTGGTTCGGCCAAAACCATTATGTGGCAGGCTCATCAGGGTTTTTGACAGTTGATTCGGTCAAAACCATTTTGAGGCGGACTCATTAGGGTTTCGACAGTTCGTTTGGTCAAAACCATAATGAGCCGGGGACATTATTTACTAATCCTTTCATTGATAATTTTGTTATGGCTAATTACATTGACCATTTGACCATCTTGACTTTGTTGACCTTTTGACCAAAGTTGACTTGGACCTTCTTAGAAGATCTAAAGTATTCTTTGGTTTTCTTTTTATTTAGTTATGATAATGGTCATGTCATTGTAGCCATCACCTTTATCTTGATTGGATTTGTAATGATAATGTTTTGTGCATTATTGCAACCATGGTTAGCTTTTCTCTTGGTTAAGCTTTTCATTTGCTCATTCTCATTCTCTCTCTTGAAATGAGAAGCTCCATGGTTGCTAGAAAATCTCCTTCTTCTTCCTCCTCTTGATTTCTCCTTTGATCTCATGTGTTGAGAGAAAAAGGATTCTACTTGACAAACACATCCATACATCCTCTCTACACAACCTAGGGCTTCTAGATTAGCAATCTCCTTGCCCTAGTTACCTCGGCTTGAGGTGGAGCTCGGTGTACATCTCTCGGGTGGATCTTCTTCGACTCAAGGAGGCCGCGGAGGTGACCGAAGTCCGGATCAACCATTGAGCAAGCAATGAGAAGAACAACAAGAAGAGATAAACATCAAAGAAGAACAACAACAAGAAGTGAAGGAGTTCAAGTTGAGGTATAACCATCTTTCCGAGTAGCTAACTCTCTTTAGAAAGTTTGCTAGTTTTAGTTTAGCAAAGATCCGGCTTTTACGGTCCATGTTACAAAGTTTAGAAAAATTTTGATTTACCGTTTCCGCAACCCCGAAAGCACCGGGAGAGGTAACGTGGACCTAACATAAGGGAGGACCTATCCCGGTAAGACAGTCTTACTCGAGATGATAGTATGCTATCTGGTTTACCTTTATCATCGTGTACTGCTTTAGGTGACCTGACATGTCGCTATTGCACGTTGATAGAGCCCCTAGGATTCTTTCTTGACTGCCAGCAGTATGAGGGCGATCATATAAGTGAGAGCTGGAGTCTATAAGCACATCCTTAAACGGTCCCTAGTCGTGGGAGTTTCGAGACAGGGCATCGATTCTCCAGAGTAGACTAGTGTATACAGTCGAGACCCCGACAAGGGGCCGTGGCCGGTCTCATAAGCCACTGGTGTCAGTTGGTTCACCTAAGATGTATACAGGTGCTCATTGGGTTATGAGTACACCGGACAGGACTCGTCGGGAACATGCTAGTTGGTCTTATACCTGACGTCAGATAGCAGTTCCCTGGTGACAAGTGTACGGGTTAGTTCATCGACCTGGGGATCGTCATTTGTCTCGTGTGAGTTCCCACTGTACTTTGATTACTACCCTACCACGGCTCAAAGGAGTCGTGCAAACAGGTTTTAGTTGGGTACAGTCCCGAGCCACATGGAGGCAGTGAGCGGATCTTCAGGGGTTCGTCTCTCCCGGTATTGGGGGTAAGGTCGCGCTGTGTCTAGGAGAGCCATTACACGAAGACCTTGGCCAAGGCAGGAGATTTACTGGTAGGTATTCCAGTAGTATCTCAGGGTGTTCTGGGCTACACTCCGACACGAGTTGTACCGCTTTTGGGGGCCTGACTTTTACCAACCCCCTAGGCCCGACATGCGATGCTCATAGACGAACGGACCGGACTGTACAGATATTGTCACTGACAGGCTCAGTAGGGTGTCAGGATGAGTTCGCTCATCGACGTCCCTTTTAGTCAATAGCTGGTGGCCCGTCACGTATTCGCTTATACCTCTGACGTGCTAGTGGTTAAATCCACAGCCATAGTATTGACGAGTCTTTAGAGTCCACCACACTTTCGGTTACTCAAGCTTTCGGGCAAAACGCTGTAGAGGCCGTATGGAGATATGGCAGGGTCCGATCAGATACATACGGTATTGCACGGTTCAGGATCGGACGGTTTGTACTAGTGGCCGTATGGTTATATGGAAAGGTTCGATCTGATACGTGCGGTATTGCACGGATCAGGATCGGACGGACATTACTAGCCGGCTTTGGTTTAAGCCGGATCCTAGTTTAGTACAGTGTAGATTTTGTCTCATTGCATTTGTATCCGGGCGGAATACAGATGCGGGTGTGTATGCACAGTATCGGGGTTTTCCTGTAATTTATTACGGGACCAGTTTTCTGGAGTTGCCAGTTTGCGTTCCGTTCCGGCCGGTTTTCCTTTGTTCTTTCACGGCCGGACTTTTCCGATGGAGGGGGTTATTTGCAATTGTGCAAATAACATTTGTGGAAGGGGTTTCTTGTAAATGGCATTATGATTGATTAAGCATCTTTTTTTTTTCATCCATGATGGTGCTTTTATTTGATAAGAAAGGATATGGGTTTGATGTGAATTAAGTATGGTTGATGTTTGTTTATGGTCACCTTTCTACTTTTACTACACTCACTCTCCTTGTTGTTTAGATGATGGTTGATTTCAGTGATCCCTCCACCATTCTCACATTGGTTAAGGGCCGGCCACTTCTTTGAGTGAAAAAGAGAGAGTTTCATTTTTGAGCTTGTGGAATTCTTGATCTCATTTGATGCTAGAAAAATGCAAGCACCATTTTTCTTATCTTGATTCCTCCATCTATCAAATGGCAACATCCACTACCCCAATATGAGAAATGAGTCCTACACATATTCTACAGCATATCTTGGGCATGTCGACTTGCCAGCTTCATGCCCGAGTTGCCTCGGTATAGAGGCGGGAGCCCGTAAAAGATGCAGGCGACGTGGTGCCCTTCCGGCGAGGAGATGGAGACCGGACATTCCGCGAGAGATCGGGACGACGACGAGAAGACCGGAGGACTCGGATCACTCGGTATAATTCTTCCACTTCTTGTAGTTGCTAGATCTAGTTTAATGGCCCGATCTGGGGTTTAGTGCGCGGTGGTGCCGGTTTGCTAAGTTCGCAAAATTAAAGTTTATCACCGCTTCCGCATTTGGCCGTCGGATTGACGACCGGGACGCCGCCGTGCACTTACAGTGGTATCAGAGCCTCGCCATTAACTTCGTCTAGCTTCGTTTGATGTGTTTTTCAGTTCCGATCGACCAAAATTCCAAAAACCTAATTTTAGTTCACATCAGTTTTCTGTTAAAATTTTTTGGTGTCCAAAAATTTTTCAGATTGTAAAAAACTAATGTACTGGAAATTATAAGACTACTGGAAAAATTCGATACATTCAGTCGACGATTGGAGCGCGTAACCGCGGCCAAACCCCCCCTGGGGCCGCGACTCCGCCGCACATTGGAGTCGTCAATGCATCATTTTTTTCCAGTGGGCTTCTGAGCTTTTTTTAGGGGTTTTGGAATATTAAAATTGGGCCCAGGTTTTCTGTGAGTGCTACAGTATTGATTGGGGGCCCACTTGTTAATTTTTGATCGATCGGATATTTTAAACACATTATTTCACAGTATTTACATTATATCTGCGACCGTGAATGTCACTTGATCGGTAAATCCGGTCTAACTGCTATAGCCCGGTTAGACGGATTTGCGAACGTGATTTTCACGTTGATGTTCTATGTATTTTGCTGTGATGTTGCGGATCGGTCGTGGGGATAGCCTGGATGCAAAGTTAGTACAGTTCTGTATTATGTACATTTGATATTGCGGGGCGAGCGTCCGACATGTGGACTGCCGTCGCTGCCTGATTGTATTATTCTTTTGGAGCACGACCTGGTTGCGGTCGATGTACCCGTTGTATGTATATTTTACTTTCTGTACTAGGATTACCCCGCGGAGGGGTGCACGAATAGCCGGGTTCTGGAGGGCAACAAGCCCGCATCTCATGGAATTGAGACGGAGGGGGCTTCACTCTAGGATTGGCGGGCTATTCGCCGCACTCGTCGGGGGTACAGGTCAGGAGGGGTGCCCAAGTTACCGGATTCCGTGAAGTGCTGGGTGGTCCATTCATGGTGCTGAAGGGGGCTGCCTCGCTTCAGGTTTTGGCGGGTAACTTGCCGCACCCGTAGGGGTCTAGGATTTCATTGCACAGGCTATCCACACGACCAGGGGAACGTCGGGTTTCAGTAGTGGCTCTGTGAAACCCGGGGATCCCAGATATCTGTATTGTTCTGTGATGCTGTACATTTCTGTGATGTTGCATTTTATCACGCCTTGAGCGAATATAATATATTGGTATACATATTAGTAGATGTTGTATATGTTTTTCATCCGCGCTAGTCCAGTCCCCGCTCTGCCGTTAGTAAGCTAACCTAACGGGTGATGACGGGACCCAGTGGCGAATGCGGATGGCATATACGTACGTCAGTATATTTTCGTTCTTTATTGGTGTGATCAATTGATGGGACTGCGTTGATTCGGATCAATGCAAGTTAAAACAAACCTATTCTGATGTTGTTGGAATACTTTTCAAAAAGCTGTTATTGCAAGGGCGTTCTTTTTGTTTTGCATCGTGGAATTCATTTGGAATATCCTGCTCCTCAGTCGACGAGGCAAGGGCCGAGATCCCTTCACCGGGAGTGACCCCTTGGACAGAAATTTGCGTCAGGGCATTAACTTCACTATAGCCGATTACTTTTGCTTTGCATCGTGGTATTCATTTGGAATATCCTGCACCCCATTCTACGGGGAAAGAGCCGAGATCCCTTCACCGGGAGTGACCTCTTTAGTAAAGGTTTTCGTCACTATATTTTCTAAAAAGCTATCCGTTCCTTCAACGATATCAAGTTCATTACGTTAAAGGTTTTCGCCAGAAACCATTCGTAGCCCTTCGTCGTTTCAGACGTGTAGCACGTAGTATTCATGCTATGTTTGTTGACCTTCGTCAAGGCATTGTGCATGGTAGCTACTTGTTGCCTTTCTGCTGCATAGATAGATGTGTTGGTTTGGGACAGTCGTATAGCCTTGTTGACCTTCGTCAAGGGATTGTACGGGTGGGTTCAAATTAACCTGGACAATGACGGGTGGAACTTGACATGTGACTTATGATTTATTGACCTTCGTCAAGGTCATAAGAGCATGGGGCAGAAATCACATCGGGAGTTTCAAAAGTACTGAAACTTGCCAGATATGTGCATACCTTCTGGAGTGTGATACCGTGAGCGGATTCCGTCACGTTGTCATGCGATGATAATTGGATCCCGATTCCCACTGATGAGTTGGTTTACTCCTCGGGTGACCCCGACTAATTCTTCTTTCAGGTTTGGAGGAGAATTTGAGGTACAGTGGGAGGATTCCAGATTAGATAAATTGGTAACCATTCTGATCTGGGATAGAGTGCACGCTGAGTGTTTCTTTTCTCTCTCTTTGGCAGCGACCATTGACCCGACCCTAGACTATGACTCAGAGACCAAGTTGACCGAACCTTCTTAACACTGGCTTTTGGATTGTCAGAGTCGCTGACCTCATTGCCACTCCTACTTTTACCCTTTTCTCCAGGACACCCCGTATTACTGCGAACGTCCACTTCCATTGGACAAAACCATCGTATGGTTAGATACGAACTCGAAGGAATTCGAGGATGGTTTCCGGTTCTGGAGAAAAAGAATAGGACTATTCCGTTGTCTTTTCCTTCTACCTTCTCTCAGGTTGCGAGTACTCCTTGGTTTAGGGGTAGTACACCTATTATGCAAATTGGATAGTCTTCTTCCAAACCTTAGGCTGGTGCCGACCGGTAGGGAATGAGGAAAACCAATTAGCATAACGATGGTGTGCAGAAGGTATTAAGATTAAGACAAAGCAAGGGATTAGTAAGAGGGCAAAGTAAATTGCGACTGATATTCACGACCAAACCAAGTATTTCTTCGCCAATCCTAAATCACCTTTGTATTTCTCCAGGACACTCCGTATCACTACGAAGATCCACAGTTTATTGGATACTCCATCGTATGGTTATATACGAACTCGAAAGGAACTTGTTCCAGTTCGGGGATGGGTTCTGGTCCAGGAGAAATAGGAATAAGGTTTATTCGGTTGTCTTTTATCTTCACCTTCTCTCGCATTGCGAGTGCTCCTAGGACTAGGACAGCACACCCATTATGCTTATTGGATAGTCTTCTTCCAAACCATAGGCTGGTGCCGAACGGTAGGGAAGGAAGAAAACCATTAGGCCTAAAGGGTGTGCAGAAGGTAATGACTAAAGACATATAAAGGGATTTGGAGAGGTGGCAAAGAATTATACGGTTATAGTTGTGAATCTGGATAATGGTAGAGGCATTACTAGGAATACCAGGATACCCCATCAAAACATTTCAATGTTTCGGTTCAACTGTGTACTGTTAAAAGAAAACTGATTTCCCGATTAGACACTTGCTCCAGGGTATGTATTTACCAGGTTTGATTCTCACATCTGTATGGTTTTACAGATGATGAGTGGGAGTAAGTTATTGGGAATTGGGTGATCATCCTCATTATATCGGGATTCGTTGTAATCGGTGATATTTGAGGAGATCACCTGGGCTGTTTGCCGGTCGGCAAATATTTGGTTTTGAATATCCGCTGTTGTGCACCAATTTCAAATTGATATATCTGTACGTCTATTTTCATAGAGTGAGATATACCTTTTGATATTATGTCGATGATATTTACCTATACCAGTGGATGGTTAGGTAAGGAGCATTAAACAGCGGTGTAATTCTTCTTAACCATAAGTACAGTTTTCAACCTACGACACACAGTGAAAGAGTTGTCAGACTCAGCGGACTTATACAGAGTATTGTATGTTGTCCAGTGCCCATTAGGACAGAGGGGTTGGTCCTCATACTATATTCTGTTTACTTTTAATTTCTCTAGTTCTTAGACATGAGTTTCGTAGAAACACAGGGTCTAAGTTTTGAGGAGTTATAGGTATTTGAATAGAGTAGAGATCCAGGTGTAGCAAGTATCGGGATTCTTCGAAGTGATCGAAAATGTAGATACTTGTGTATGATATTCAGTTGATAGTAATGATAAAGAGAAATTTCTTCTCTTTCAGGTTACTCATAATTGGAAGCATTCCTAAGTTGAGTAAAGCTGATCGGCTTCTCTCCATTTAGTTGACATGCACTGGAGACAGCTGCATGATTTGAATCTGGTTAAATTAAATCTGTGCCTCTGGTTCTATATTGGATATAGTACAGTTCATATCTTAACATTGTTAAGGTACGGGGAGTTGTCCGGCTTATGATTAAAACCAGACTCTGGATAACTCAAGGCACGTTTCTGTAATGGCTGTTTGTGGGTTGACCCAGGCTATGACGAGGGTTGATTTTCTACCATCTGGCAGATCAATAGAAATATTGTTCCAGACTCGCCACAGTTTTAATAAAAATGGATTTTTCAAAAACAGTAGTGGGAGTATGGTAGAACTGTAAGTGATTCCAGAACCCCAAACGATTACTGAAGATTTGATAAGGAACCTAAAGATTCAATCTGATTTGACATTCCGTTGGCCACTCCGCAGATAAGGTGGGTAACTTCAGGCACCCGAGAGGTACTCCGGTAGCCTCAAGGACGGTGACAGGGAAGTTCTTGTTTACCCACACTTGCCATTGTTGTTGTTCCAGGCTGCGAGACCCGGCAGGACGATGAGTATAGCGTCGTTCTAAACTAGTTTTAGAAGTGCACGTCTATATGACTCTGGCAGAGGGTTGTCGTCGTCAGTGGGAGCAGCGGAAGCATTGGTGGACATCAGGCTTATGTCTATTTATAGACTAAAGCAGATGTAGCGGAGATAGATCAACTATTTCTGATGTGACAGTCATAGGTTTGACGTCATCAGAATAGGGGATGGATCTGTTGAGAAGGTAGTAGGAAGTGATATTCCTATACTACGATCGGTTATACTTTGGTCGTCACAAAGTGGTTTCTCCACAAAGGACTTGGACATTATATTAGACATACTGGTTACTTGATCTATGGTTTTAGATCTAGATTTGGGTGGTTTCCCAATCAGGGTACATTGACAGCATTCTAAGAATATTTAGAATGGACGACTTCTGGCACGGTAGTGTACCTGCAGGTGATGGAGTCACCCACTCTAAAGGTGTCTTATAGACTAAAGTAGAGAGGGATGCGCATGATTGGCAGATCACTTGCTTAGGCAATTGAGTCAATCATGAGAGGTCAAGTACCACACCAGATGTTGTTCTTGCACTAGATGCAATAAGTTGACATTGATCCAATCCTGGAGAAACAGTCGGAAGCAGTTTTAGAACATAAGTGGATGTTCTAGGGATATGATAACGACAGCCTCATTTGGGAGACAATTATCATTCCAGCCTTCCAAGGTGACATGGACGACAAGGAGGTTGTCAGAGTTATATTTTTTTCCTTCTGACGAGGGGCAGTATTTTGGATAGGTGGTCCAAGGCAATACTGAGGGTGGCATGGCGCAGGAAACTGATTAAGTTCAGTTGACGATACAGTCTAAGAAGTTTGGATTTGGAGTTCATTTATGAGCTAGGTCCCATCAGACATCCAGACATTCTAAGACAGGTATTGCTCATTTTGGGAGATGGCTTTCTCCGCGAACATGAGATATATAGAGACATAGAAAGAAACACCACAGGCGGATCCACTTACTGAGGCTATTCCTCGAACGCAAGAGTTTCGCAAACAGGCTTTATGAGACTGACTAGTAGAGGAGTTGGGTGTTCGGTATCACACGGGCTGTGAGTATGCGACATCGCAATAATTAGCCTTGAGTGCTAGTGGGAGATTGTTGGAGATAATGCCCTCAGAGTCAATTATTGGATCACAGGCACGTGATTGCGATGATTGAGGGAGGACCTATCCCGGTAAGACAGTCTTACTCGAGATGATAGTATGCTATCTGGTTTACCCTTATCATCGTGTACTGCTTTAGGTGACCTGACATGTCGTTATTGCACGTTGATAGAGCCTCTAGGATTCTTGCTTGACTGCCAGCGGTATGAGGGCGATCATATAAGTGAGAGCTGGAGTCTATAAGCACATCCTTAAAAGGTCCCTAGTCGTGGGAGTTTCGAGACAGGGCATCGATTCTCCAGAGTAGACTAGTGTATACAGTCGAGACCCCGACGAGGGGCGGTGGCCGGTCTCACAAGCCACTGGTGTCAGTTGGTTCACCTAAGATGTATACAGGTGCTCATTGGGTTATGAGTACACCGGACAGGACTCGCCGGGAACATGCTAGTTGGTCTTATACCTGACGTCAGATAGCAGTTCCCTGGTGACATGTGTACAGGTTAGTTCATCGACCTGGGGATCGTCATTTGTCTCGTGTGAGTTCCCACTGTACTTTGATTACTACCCTACCACGGCTCAAAGGAGTCTTGCAAATAGGTTTTAGTTGGGTACAGTCCCGAGCCACATGGAGGCAGTGAGCGGATCTTCAGGGGTTCGTCTCTCCCGGTATTGGGGGTGAGGTCGCGCTGTGTCTAGGAGAGCCATTACACGAAGACCTTGGCCAAGGCAGGAGATTTACTGGTAGGTATTCCAGTAGTATCTCAGGGTGTTCTGGGCTACACTCCGACACGACTTGTACCGCTTTTGGGGGCCTGACTTTTACCAACCCCCTAGGCCCGACATGCGATGCTCATAGACGAACGGACCGGACTGTACGGATATTGTCACTGACAGGCTCAGTAGGGTGTCAGGATGAGTTCGCTCATCGACGTCCCTTTTAGTCAATAGCCGGTGGCCCGTCACGTATTGGCTTATACCTCTGACGTGCTAGTGGTTAAATCCACAGCCATAGTATTGACGAGTCTTTAGAGTCCACCACACTTTCGGTTACTCAAGCTTTCGGGCGAAACGCTGTAGAGGCCGTATGGAGATATGGCAGGGTCCGATCAGATACGTGCGGTATTGCACGGATCCGGATCGGACGGTTTGTACTAGTGGCCGTATGGTTATATGGCAAGGTTCGATCTGATACGTGCGGTATTACACGGATCAGGATCGGACGGACATTACTAGCCGGCTTTGGTTTAAGCCGGATCCTAGTTTAGTACAGTGTAGATTTTGTCTCATTGCATTTGTATCCGGGCGGAATACAGATGCGGGTGTGTATGCACAGTATCGGGGTTTTCCTGTAATTTATTACGGGACCAGTTTTCTGGAGTTGCCAGTTTGCGTTCCGTTCCGGCCGGTTTTCCTTTGTTCTTTCACGGCCGGACTTTTCCGATGGAGGGGGTTATTTGCAATTGTGCAAATAACATTTGTGGAAGGGGTTTCTTGCAAATGGCATTATGATTGATTAAGCATCTTTTGTTTTTCATCCATGATGGTGCTTTTATTTGATAAGAAAGGATATGGGTTTGATGTGAATTAAGTATGGTTGATGTTTGTTTATGGTCACCTTTCTACTTTTACTACACTCACTCTCCTTCTTGTTTAGATGATGGTTGATTTCATTGATCCCTCCACCATTCTCACATTGGTTAAGGGCCGACCACTTCTTTGAGTGAAAAAGAGAGAGTTTCATTTTTGAGCTTGTGGCATTCTTGATCTCATTTGATGCTAGAAAAATGCAAGCACCATTTTTCTTATCTTGATTCCTCCATCTATCAAATGGCAACATCCACTACCCTAATATGAGACATGAGTCCTACACATATTCTACAGCATATCTTGGGCATGTCGACTTGCCAGCTTCATGCCCGAGTTGCCTCGGTATAGAGGCGGGAGCCCGTAAAAGATGCAGGCGATGTGGTGCCCTTCCGGCGAGGAGATGGGGACCGGACATTCCGCGAGAGATCGGGACGACGACGAGAAGACCGGAGGACTCGGATCACTCGGTATATCTCTTCCCCTTCTTGTAGTTGCTAGATCTAGTTTAATGGCCCGATCCGGGGTTTAGTGCGCGGTGGTGCCGGTTTGCTAAGTTCGCAAAATTAAAGTTTATCACCGCTTCCGCATTTGGCCGTCGGATTGACGACCGGGGCGCCGCCGTGCACTTACAGATAGTGCCTACCGCAGAAGCGTAGGTTATAGATGTCATGCGAGCCCTTTCCAAATTAGTCTTGGCAGACATCTGTTTAGAGAGGGTGATTCCGTGACAAGCCGGTAGATTACCGCGCTTTGAATCTTCTATACTAAATCTTTTCTGTATGATGTCGATATACCTGGACTGCGAAAGTCCCAACATCCTCTTAGATCTATCACGATAAATCTGGATCCCCAGATTGTAGGAAGCATCACCCAGGTCGTTCATGGAGAACCTGTGTGACAAGAATCCTTTGACTGATTGTAGCATAGGAATGTCATTTCCTAATAAGAGAATGTCATCTACGCAAAAGGCGAGGAATACCACAGCTCCCACTACAATCTTACTATATATGCATGGTTCATCTGGATTTTTGATAAAGTCGAATTCTTTGAGTGTATCATCAAAACAGATGTTCCAACTCAACGATGCCTGCTTTAGTCCATAAATGGACTTAAGCAACTTGCACACTTTCCCGCTGCTCCCACTATGAATGAAACCCTTTGGATGATCCATAGAGACGCACTCTTCCAAATTTCCATTTAAAAAAGCTGTCTTTACGTCCATCTTCCAGATCTCATTATCGTGGAAGGCAGCAATGGCAAGAAGGATCTGAATGGATTTGAGCATAGCCACTGGAGAAAAGGTTTCGTCATATTCCAAACCAGGTCTTTGACGAAAACCTTTTGCAACAAGTCTAGCCTTATAGGTTACAACCTGTCCATATACACCAATCTTCTTTCTGAAGATCCATTTGCAGCCTACGGGTTTTACCCCTTCTGGAGCAATGTCCAAAGTGCATACTTTGTTGGTGTACATGGACTCCATCTCGGTCCGCATTGCATCCAGCCATTTTACCGAGTCTCTACTCTGAATGGCTTGCTGGAAGCTAGTTGGCTCATCATCGTCGATGATGCAATCCTCTCGATCCCCATCTATGAGAAAACCGTAGTATCTCTCGGGCGGATGAGACTGCCTGCTAGTTCTACGGAGTGGCGTGGGGATGTCCGGTTTTTCTGAAACCTCTGGTTCTACCAAGCTTTTAGTAGTAGCTTGTGGTTCTGGAATTTCTTCCAGTTCTATTGCGCTCCCACTAGTTTCTTTTTCTAAAAATTGATGTTCCAAAAAGTGGGCATGACGAGAAACAAAACCTTTTGTTCCCCGGCGTAATAGAAAAGATATCCCCTGGAGTTCTTTGGGTATCCCACAAACTTACACAGTACTGAGCGTGCCTCGAGCTTGTCCGCATGCTGCTTTTTAACAAAAGCTGGGCATTCTCATATCTTCAGATACTGAAGATAGGGTTTCTTTCTACTCCACATCTGATATGGTGTGGTAGGCACAGTCTTGGTAGGAACCTTGTTCAAATGAAATGCAACTTATTCTAGTGCATAGCCCAAGAATGATCGCGGTAACTCAGCGTTCCTCATCATGGAACGTACCATATCCAATAGGGTTCGGTTCCATCTCTTTGATACACCGTTGTGTTGTGGCGTGTATGGAGGAGTAAGCTGAGAGAGAATTCCAT
This sequence comes from Agapanthus africanus, assembly GCA_030015575.1. Lineage (NCBI taxonomy): Eukaryota > Viridiplantae > Streptophyta > Magnoliopsida > Asparagales > Amaryllidaceae > Agapanthus > Agapanthus africanus. The sequence goes on from JASDDO010000014.1 coordinate 496,181,044, forward strand.
TCTCCTTTAGGCAATCCAGGAACTTGGCACTTAAGTATTCACCACCTCGATCAGATCTGAGTCACTTGATACTTTTTCCTGTTTGTTTTTCCACTTCATTCTTATATTCCCGGAATTCTTCAAAGGCCTAGGATTTATGCTTCATCTAGAATACATTTCCTTACTTAGAGAAATCGTCCGTAAAAGTAATGAAATAGGAATAACTACTTCACGCACATGTAGACATTGGACCACATACATCGCTGTGTATTAGTCCTAAGAGCTCGCTCGCTCTTACTCCGTGTCCAGTGAACGGAGTCTTTGTCATCTTTCCCATGAGACAAGATTGACAAGTTGCATAAGACTGATATTCAAACGGATCCAAATATCCCTCTCTATGTAGCTTCGTCAACCATATTTCATTGATGTGACCTAGTCTTCAATGCCATAAGAAAGCCTGATATAGTTCCGGTGACTTTCTTTTAAGTGTGTTCTGGACACTGAAAACCTGAGCTTGATTTAATACGTATATTCCGTTATCTAATGTACCCGACCCAATCAAAGCTTGATTTAGGTGGATGTGGACCACATCGCTTACAAATGTAAAATCATATCCTTCCTTAGAAAGTAAGGATACAGATATGATATTACAAGCTAGACTAGGTAAATACAAACAGTTACGTAGAATCAATATTTGCCCACTTGTCAATCTTAGATGATATTCCCCTACGGATTCAGCGTCCACGCTCATTCCGTTCGCAACTCTGAGAGTCATATCACCTACCCTGATAACTCTACGGTTTCTCAAAGCCTGTAGTGAATTATAGATATGAGATCCAGATCCTGTATCTAGTACCCAGGAAGTAGAGTTAGTTGACATACAAGTTTCGAATACAATCACACCCGAAGTCGAAGCCACAACATGCTTCGGATCCTTGATTCTGGCTTTCAAATCCTTGCAATCCCTCTTCCAATGCCCTTTCCTGTGACAATAGGAACATCCCTCCTTCCCTACTGTCAGCCCCGAAACTTTTTCCCTTCCCTGTCCCTCTACCTTACTGACACCGTATGTCGGCTTTGTTGAGGTCTTCTTTTTCTCACCTTTTGCTTTCGCCTTGGATGCAGAAGAGGATGAATCCCCATTAAGTAGAGCGGGTGTCTCCCTGGTTTCCTTCAGGGTGTAAGTAGAAGGTAGGGACTGTAGAATCAAGTCAGCATCTGACTGGTTCTCCAACGTGGTCTCCAGGTCCGTGAGCTCATCAATATAGCTAGTCATTGTAATGACGTTGTCCCCTACAGATGACCCGATAGCCAACCTCGCTTGAAGAAATTCCTTTGAGGTCTCATATCTAGCGATATGAGATTTCTCTCTATATAAAACCTTGTTATGGATGAAGATGGAAGCTAAGTCCATCTTCTCATGCTGCCTCTGGTTCTCACCATCTACTGAGGCCAACACGAGGCACTTGGCATTCGTACTATCCTTTTCCCTTGTCTTACAAATATCAATATCTGTGGCGGTGGAAACTAGACCTGGGATGGCAGGGGCTTGAGTAGTAATGAGGTGGTCCAGCTTGTCATAGGCAATGGACATCTGGACAAACCCTTGCCAGTCAGTATAGTCTGGCCCAGTCAATTTATTAGCTAATTGTAACCTATGTTTGGTCAACTGGTCACCGCAATTAGAAAAAAGAGAAGAAACACTTTAGCATGATACTCTTACCAGTTTAGATTGGTTTTTAATTTATCTAAACAAGATGGCTCCCACTGTTCCTCGAATCCTTCCTCAAACCATAAAAGAAGAATTAGTTAGGATTAATCTCACCGTACAATACTTGCTTAACCGTTCAGCTAAGTTAGTGTCGGTACTTCGAGGGAGGTTTTACGACGCTTTCACGAAGTTCCTTAATTAAATAACCTCTTTTCCCTATAGGCGTATCCCCGCTAACACTGTTCTAGACACCTACTTGGTTTATAGTATTGATCGTTAAGTGAAAAAATCTCCCCAGGAGTAGCATATACTGACAGTAGGATCGGGATCCAAATATCATCGTGTGATAAAGTTGAAGGAATCCTACGAAAATTATCACACTCCAAATGGTATGCAACACTAGTAAGTTTCAGTTTCTTTAGAAACACCCGATGTGGATTTTTGCCCCATGCTCTTATGACCTTGACGAAGGCCAACATATCATAAGTCACATGTCAAGTTCTACCCTTCATTGTCCATATTAATTTGAACCCACCCATACATACCCTTGACGAAGGCCAAAATAGTAGTATGACTGTCCCAAACCAACGCATCTATCTATGCTACAGATTAATTTCAGCAGCTACCAATCACTATGCCTTGGCGAAGGTCAAAATACATAGCTTGAATACTATTGAATATCCAACTGAAATAACGGAGGGCTACGAATAGTTTTGATGAAACCGTGAACGTAGTGAACTTGATATAATCGAAGGAACCCGAAGCTTTTAAAAGAAATGGTTTAAGCTCCGCATTTTTAAAAGTCTGCTGTTTTGAAAAAACTTAATGGTTTTAAAATTTGTTCCAACGATTCAACTTTGGTTTGTTTGCTTTGTATTAATATAATGCAGTCCTATCATTTATACCTATCATTACAGAAAGAAACAAAAATATGACGTACGCTTATGCCATCCGCATTCGCCACAGGGCCCCGTCATCACCCGTTAGGTTACTTAACTAATGGCAGAGCGGGGGCTGGACTAGCGCGGATGCAAAACATAAGAAACGCCTAGTAGATATATGAAATTCGTTTCACGCAATAATAGGCATTCTAGACCACAGATAAACACATTGGATATACTAGGAATTCCGCGTTTCGTTTGAGCCTTAACGAAAGACAGATTCCACGGTCGTGATGAATAGCCAAACACCACCCTAGACCACTATGGGTGCGGCAAACTACCCGCTAAATACCCGAAGTGATGCAACCTCCCTCAGCAATGTGAGTAGGACACTCGGCACTTCAAAGTACCCGGTAGTTTGTGCACCCCACCTTGGGTCTATCCTAGGAGCAAAAACAATAATTGAAATAATAAAACGGTGGCTACAACCTCAACCCGGATGTGCACCGAAAAAATTATATTACATCACTTTACAAATTTACATCGAATGAAAGAATTAAAACCCTCATCTCACATCCCCGGCTATTCATCCACGACGATCCAATAAGTTTATATACACAAAGCAACATAACATCATCACAAATATGTGCAACCCCGACTAATCGACGTATATCAATTAGTCGACGTTTCCAAACACATATACACATCACAAAGCTTGTAAAGTAACTGGGAAATTTAGAATTCACCAAGCAATTAGCAAACTTAACCAATTTACCAAAACTTGAAAATCCAGTGAGCTAAAGTTCCGAAATCGATCGTTTTAAGCCAATTCGGAAGTCCGAATCATAACGAAACGCGCCCGAATCTTCGCAGATAGTTAAAGAACGAAATTAACTTCGAGTTGGGGGCCTAGAGTGGGTACCCCACCCCCGAGGACAACACGAGGTTGCCAGGGGGTGAGGCAGACCCGAAACTGCCTATGGTTGGGCAGTTTCGGGTCTCCACTGCCAAGACCACCTTTTGGTGGCCTTGGGGACTGGTACCAGCCATTCGGTCCCCCCGGGGTGTACCCGCACGCTCCACCCCGCGACTTCTCGGTTCAAACCGTGAGCCCACAGGGTGTGCAAACAACTTAAAACTTCAATTTTGAAACTGTTTTGGTCGATAGTTTTTGCGCGACAAAAACGGCGGATTTCTAACGTTGCTACAAGCTATCTAAGGTTTATGAGAGTCTTTGATACCACTTTAAGTCGATTTCGCGCACCCCACGTGTTTGCGGTGAGGAGAAAATGGCAAAAAATGATTTTTACGGGCTTCGCAACACCGACTAGAACCAAGGATCGATCATAAGCACTAGCTAGCATACTACTTGAGGTTTAACTACTCAGAAAGAATATTATACCTCAAGATACAAGTCCTTCAGGTCTTCTCCTCTATCCTCCACATCATCGTAGGCTCCGAGGATCGATCCGGATCGTAGCTTCTTCGTCGGCTTCCTCAAGTAAAAGACGATCCACCCGAGAGTCTATAGTCCGAGATCCTACCTCAAATCTGAGGTGAATTAGGAAACTAGCTTGCTAAACTAGATTACCTAGGTGATGTAGAGAATGAATATGGATTTATTTGTCTCTTGGAACCCTAGTTTACTCAACTCATGAGACCTTAAGAGTTGAGAGGAAGAAGAAGATGGAACTTGAGGAAAGAGAAAGTATTTTCACAAATGATAATTGTGATGGTTATCTTGATATGACTATAAGCATGTGAAGAGAAAATATCTCACCCCAAAATATCTAGTGCCAAAAATATCTTACAAAATATCTAAGTCAAATAATCAAACCAAGTCAAATAGTCAAACCAAGTAGCCATGCTTGAATTATCATATATCAATATAACAATATATTTCCTCCACCTCATAATTGTTTAAATCATATAAATAATCAAAACCCTAATGAGGTATCTTCTTTTATAAGCAATCTTGAGTAATTACAAGAATGCCCCTCTCCGCCGCATATACATACCCGCATCCGTGTTTCGAGAAACACGAATACAAAGAGACGAAATTGATCCATCAATATAATACTAGGATCCGGCTTAAACCAAAGCCTACTAGTATTATCCGCCCGAACATCATACACGCACAAGTGCACGTATGTGAACGAAGCCCTGCCGTAAAACCATACGGCCTTTACATCTTTCGCCCGATGCAGGGAAACTCTCTATGTGCAACTCTAAAGACTCGACAGTACGCTGGAGGTAGGTTTAACCACAAGCCGCAAGTGGTACTAACTGCACGTAACGGCTACCCAGGTATCCGTCTATAAGAAGGCCGATGAGCAAACCCATCCGAACTCCTACCGAGCCTGAATGTGACAATCTTCGTACAGTCCAGTCTGTTCGTATAAGAGTATCGCATATCGTGCCTAGGGACGGTAATCGTCAGACCCTTAATAGCGCAATAAGTCGTACCGGAGTGTTGCCCAAAACTCCCTGAGAAACTACTGAAATACCTACCAGTAAATCTCACTTGCCCTAGCCAGGGACTTTGTGTAATGGCTCTTCAAACACAGCGCGATATCAACCCCCAATACCGGGAGAGACGAATTCTATCTAACCGCCACTGCCTCCAAGTCCTTCGGGACTGCACCCAACTACTACCTGTTTGCACGACTCCTTTAAGCCGTGGTAGGGTAGTAATCAAAGTACAGTGGGAACACACTTGAGGCGAAGTATTAGTGTCAAGTCGACAGACTAAGTTGTACTCATGTCATGTGGGAACTACTATCCGACGATAGGTATAATACCCACCAGCATTCCCTAACGAGTCATGTCCAGTGTACTCATAACCTAATGAGCATCTGCATACTAACTCCAGTATGACGTACTAATGGCTGTGGGACAGACCATCTCCTCTGCTGGGATGAGAAGCGTATACACTAGTCTACTCTGGAGAATCGATGCCCCGTCTCGATAATCCTACGACTAGGGACTTGTATAAGGATGTTCTTGTAGACTACCCACCCCCCACTAGTGCGACTGCCATCACAACATTGGTAATCAAGCAAAGATCCTAAGAGCTCTACCAATATGTATAAGCGATATGCTAAAATTAACACATTCACATATTGAGGTAGAAACAAACCAAGTAGAATACTACCATTTTGAGCAAGACTGTCAATATAACTGTGAATATTACAAGCTTCCATTAAGTAATATACAAACCTATATGATACAATAATGGTCTCTAGGGCATATATCACTAACACATTCCTCACCTCTTCTCGTTCTTCCTCTTGCTCTTTCTTGAGCAAGGTTATGAGAGAAATTTTTGGTGAAAAATTCCTACATCGCCGACCTTCCACTCTTAGCAAGTTTGGATCATCAGTTAGAGCCTCTTCCGGCTTCCCTCAGGTGGATCTTCTTGGGCGAGGGTGGTCGATTTTCAAGCGCGACCTCGGCAGCTACGAGCTTGGAGGGGTCTTCCATAATTTGGTGGGCACGCATCGAAGGTTGTAATTTCTACACCATTGCATTCCTAGTTTGCTAGTTTAGGTCTATGGATCGTAGTTTGGGTTACGGGTGTTTGGTGCACGTGAAAAATTTTTATTTTCGTTTTCGCCTTAGCCGCGGTTTCCGCAGCGCGGGCATCGAGCCCCAACAGGAAGAAATAAAGATCAAAGGATAACTAACCATGAATAAGAGATATATCAGTAAGATGGTTCTCACAGATCGGTAGTCATTTCGAAGTACTTGTTAGTGATGTATGCCCTAGAGGCCATTATTGTATCATACTGGTTTGTATATTACTTAATGGAAGCTTGGGATATTCAAAGTTGTATTGACAGACTTGCTCAAAATGGTAGTATGGTACTTGGTTTGTTTCTACTTCAATATGTGCATGTGTTTATTTTAGCATATCCCTTATACATATTAGTAGAGCCCTTAGGATCTTTACTTGATTATCAGCGTTGTGATGGTAGTCACACTAGTGGGGGCTGGGTAATCTACAAGCACATCCTTGTGCAGGTCCCTAGTAGTAGGATTATCGAGATGGGGCATCGATACTCCGGAGTAGAATATTGTATACGCTTCTCATCCCAGCAGGGGAGATGGTCTGTCCCACAGCCATTAGTACGTCGTACTGGAAATAGTATGCAGGTGCTCGTTAGGTTACGAGTATACTGGACATGACTCGTCGAGAACTGTTGGTTGGTATTATACCAATCGTCGGGTAGCAGTTCTCAGGTGACATGAGTACAGCTTAGTCCGTCGACTTGACTCTGCTTCTTCGCCTCGAGTATGTTCCCACCGTACTTTGATTACTATCCTACCACGGCTCAAAGGAGTCATGCAAACAGGTAGTAGTTGGGTGCAGTCCCGAAGCATTTGGAGGCAGTAGCGGTTAGGTAGGATTCGTCTCTCCCGATATTGGGGGTTGATATCACGCTGTGTTTGTAGAGCCATTACATAAAGTCCCTGGCCAGGGCAAGTGAGATTTACTGGTAGATATTCCGGTAGTTTATCAAGGTGTTCTTGGCAACACTCCGACACGGCTTATTACGCTATTAGGGGTATGACGATTACCGCCCACCTAGGCCCGATATGCGATAATCATTGACGAACAGACCATACTGTTTGAAGATTGTCACATGCATGCTCAGTAGGAGTTCGGATGGGTTTTCTCATCGACCTTCTTATCGACAGATACCTGGGTGGCCATTACATCCAGCTAGTACCGCTTGTGGCTTGTGGTTAAACCCACTGCCAGTGTACTGTCGAGTCTTTAGAGTCCCACACACATGGTTTCCCTGCATCGAGCAAAAGATGTAGAGGTCGTATGGTTTTACAACAGGGCTTCAATCACGTACGTGCACTTTTGTGCGTTTGATGCTCGGGCGGATGATACTAGTGGGTTTTGGTTTAAGCTAGATCCTAGTATTGTATTTGTCACTCCCCGCTTCCCAGAGTACGCAAGATTGGGCATGTGACATAGCCAACCATGCTACCTGTGGGTAGGAAGTATCCATCCACAGTCACATTACGGCTGTAGAGATATCCAGAACAAGATAAAACTATCTAAAAACATGTCCACAATCCAGAATAACAAGAGTCAATGATAAATAAATGCGGAAGCAAATGATCCAATACAATAATAGAAAAGTATGTCCCATAATGCGGGCTCACATCTGGAAATAAGAATGCAGGAAATCAAACTAACCACTACAGAACTCACAAATCAGCCTGCTGGCTGAAGTACTCCTGCTCGGACAGCGACAGTGATAAAGAATCTGGGCCATGCAAAACCCAGACGTCAGCGCGTCATGTCAACCAATAATATTATATAAACAGTGTAATAGGCAATGCAGAAATAAACATAAATAAGCAATAGTATGAAACAGGCAGTGCAGGGTAGTGTGCTGTGGGTAACTAAACTGTTCTATCAGGTTTTCTATTATAAAGTCTTTGAAATCAATTCGTGTAATCCTCCATGTAACTCAAAGGATATGTCCCGTTACCTCCCGGGACCATGGATCAGGAATATGGGAACGAATATTGGTTCTGTCCCGTTGCCCCCCGGGACCACGGATCAGGAAATGTAAGAGTCACGAATGGCTCTGTCCCGTTACCCCCCGGGACCACGGATTGAGTAATACCCTTTTAAGTTACACTTTAGTTTACACTTTTGATTTCCCCATACCCCCAAGTTATATGTGTCAGGTCAGGTATTCAGTAGTCAAGAACTAATGCCAACACAAGATCAGGTAACAGTAGGATTGTCTGGATAGACAACAAGATTGGTCCATGAGGACTCCATGTCAGGTTTGTTGGCATTAGGCATGAGATCAGGTAACAGGTCAGGTCATGGTACATCAGGTCAAGTCAATAGTAAACGGTACAATACTATGTCAGGTGTATCAATATATATATCATGTGTAACAAGTCAAGTCAAGATGTAACAATATCGTGGGTGTACTCACAACAGATATATAATTGAACAGGGGATTAATAGCAAGAAATAAGCAATAAATTAAACAACAATAAGCAGTTCATTCAATCACAATAGTGCATTAATATAGTGCAGCCGTTTTATTATATTAATAGGTTTTGAGCACCCTTCGCGGTGCAACAGATTAAATGATGAAGCAATACAGTTATATCAAGCCTTTGAATACGAATATCCGAATGTAACAGAACTACGTGGGAAAGTGCTGCAATCTATTAAACGGTAAAATGTAATTAACAGGTAAACTTGGTTCTTAGGTTAAAAGTGGCAAATTGTAATTTCTATGTTAACTGTAAAATGATATATGTCATATGGCAACCAAATGAGAAAATAACTATACCGAGTTAAGTTTTGCAGGTTTACTGAGTCAAACATATATAATTGTATAGTATAGAATGTAGCAAGTGGTACTTGCCTCGACGGGTCGCGAACCGGGAAAACGGAACGTAACGTCGGCGGGGAAACTCACGACGGACGCACGGTTCACGGATTGAACCCAAACAACGGACAATGGGACCACGCGGATTGGGGTACCTCGCTGGAACGTCGGGACATGTCACCGGCATCGCCGGATTCCGGCGGAAAAAGCGAACAGTGAAATATCAAGTTGTGCACACAAGAATGCAACGGAACCAGAGAAAACAAAGGAGGAAAAGGAGGAGAAAGCTTACAAGGGTTGCAGAGGGCGTGCCAACGATGGGGTCGACGGCGGTGGGGCGCCGGCGAGGAGGTTACAGGCGACGACTAGAGCTACGGGTATGGAAACGGGGAAGAAAGTGGATATGGAGAGGGGCTGGTCAGGTCTGGTGGGCGCAGGTGAAGAGGAGGTGCCGACGGTGGCACGGGTGACGAAGACGAGGGTCGCCGACGATGCCTCCGGCCAAACAGAGAAGGCACGGGGTTGCTGCGGGGTCTCTGTTGCGGCGCCGAGCATACGGGGAGAAGGAGGTGCAGTGGCTGCGACGAGGGCGAAGAGGCGAGGGTGATGGTGGTGGTAGCGTCGGCGTTGGGGCTGCGGCGGCGACGGGCACGGTGGCTATGGCTGGGTTGGTGATGGGTTTTCTCATGAAGGGTTCTGGGAAAAATATAAGGGGGAGGAACTGTATATATATATATAGGGAAGAGAGAGAGAGAGAGAGAGAGTTAGAGAGAGAGAGAGATACGTTGTAGGAGGGGCCCACAAGAAGGAAAGAGCCTGATTGGCTGAGGAGATTTTTTAAAAGGTTAAAATTTATTTAAAAGATTCAAATAACAGTGAGATTTGGTATATAAACGAAAATAATATAAGGTTTTGATTATTTTATTAATTTAGGATTTTGGCGCTAAATGAAACATTTCCAAATCGCGCCCGGGTTGGGTTCAAAAATTCGAAATTCAAATAATAGGATTTTAAGCGGGTTCCAAATTTTAAAAAGAAATTTTTTATGATTAAAAAGCATACCCCCAAGTCGGACACCTGTACGCGCATGTAGTCGCCCAAACTCGCCCGTTTCACCGAACGGGACGAGAACTCGACGCACGGATGCTACCACACGGCTAGGGGTGACGAGTAGGCCACGATAGATATTTTTAATTTTATTTTAGGTGCTAAATTTTGTTATATGCAGAAATGACTTAGCCAGATAAAATTTTACAGTAAGACCCTAAACAAGCAAGATAAATGAAATGAGTAATATCTAATGCTCAACCAACAATAGAAAAATAGTAGTATTGGGCTCGGGTGTTACATTATACCCAACTACAGAAGAATTTCGTCCTCGAAATTCCAAGAATACAAGATAGAAAACTACAGGAAAAGGTGAGGAAACTTCTGTCGGATCTCGTCTTCTCGCTCCCACGTGGACTCTCCATGCGATCGATTACCCCAAGAAACTAGCACAAGGGGAATAACCTTGTTCTTAAGAACCTTTTCTCTTCGATCCATGATTTCAACCGGTCGCTCCTCAAAAGTTAGGTCTTCCCGTACAGTTAACTCCGAATGATCCAAGACGTGTGTTTCATCTCGAACATACCTTCGTAGTTTAGATACATGAAACACATCGTGCACACCTGCCAAGGACTGCGGTAACGCCAAACGGTATGCTACCTCTCCAACGCGCTCCAATATCTCGAAGGGTCCAACGAATCGAGGACTAAGCTTTCCTCGACTCCCAAAACGAATCACCCCTCTAGTCGGTGATATTTTCAAGAATACCAAATCACCCACAGCGAACTCTAGAGGTCTTCTTGACGTGTCAGCCCAACTTTTCTGTCTGTCTTGAGCTGCCTTCATATGCCTCCTGATCGTATTCACCTTGTCAACTGTCTGTACCACCAAATCTGGTCCCAGTAATCTTCGTTCACCAACATCATCCCAACAAACAGGTGAACGGCACTTACGACCATACAAAGCTTCAAACGGAGCCATCTGAATAGTTGCCTGAAAACTGTTGGTGTAAGAAAACTCCACCAAGTGTAGATGATCCTCCCATGAACCCTTGAAGTCCAACATGCATGCTCTCAACATGTCTTCAAGAGTTTGGATCGTTCTCTCCGATTGACCATCCGTTTGAGGATGATAAGCTATGCTAAACTTCAATCCTGTCCCCAAACTTTCCTGTAAACTCCTCCAGAAGTGTGATAAGAACCGAGTGTCCCGATCGGACACGATGCTCACCGGTACGCCATGCAATCTTACAATCTCCTGCATGTACCGTTCTGATAAAGTCTCCGTTGATTGACCAACCCGGAAAGGGATAAAGTGAGCTGCCTTGGTCAACCGATCGACAATCACCCATACTGCATTGTTGCCCTTTGGACTCCGCGGTAAAGCCGTCACGAAATCCATGGTTATATGTTCCCACTTCCACTGAGGAATCGGAAGTGGTTTCAATAAACCAACAACCCTTTGGTGTTCAGCCTTGACTTGCTGACACACCAAGCACTTAGCCACGAAGCGAGCAATCTCCCTCTTCATGCCTTCCCACCAGAAATACTGTCGAATATCTTGGTACATCTTTGTGCCTCCTGGATGTACAGAGTAAGCTGAACTGTGTGCCTCCTTCATAAGCTCTTCACGAATATTTCCCTTTGGCACACACAAACGGCTACCATACATCAACGAACCATCTTCGTGGACCCGTAAATCTGTTCGTAGTCCAGCTTCAACCTGCTCTCGAAACTTTTGCAGTCTAGGATCCTGCGATTGTGCCGCTTTAACCTTCTCAACCAAGGACGACTGTACCTGCAACTGCATCAACTGTCCCGTAGAACGCGGTAGCACAACTTCCAAGTCAAATCTTCGAAAATCTGCAATGATCTCCCTCTGTGTAGTTAACACCTGAATTGCTGGTAACCGACTAAGCGCATCCGGCATGACGTTAACCTTTCCCGGATGGTATTTAAGATCAAGGTCGTAATCGGCCATCAGCTCCAACCATCTACGCTGCCTCATATTCAACTCCTTCTGAGTGAACACATACTTCAAACTCTTGTGATCTGTAAAAACTTCGACTTTCTCACCCAAAAGGTAGTGTCTCCAAATCTTCAAAGCGGAGATCACAGCCGCAAGTTCCATGTCGTGAGTGGGATAATTCTTCTCATGGGTCTTTAATTGTCTCGATGCGTACGCTACAACTTTCCCATGCTGCATCAAAACACATCCCAATCCTTTTCCAGATGCGTCGTTGTGAATCACCAATCCTCTGGAATTGTCTGGCACGGTCAGAATAGGGGCGGTTATCAACTTCTGCTTCAACGTCTCAAAAGCTAACGCACATTTATCCGTCCATACGAAAGGTACCTCCTTGCGCGTAAGCTTGGTCAACGGTTCTGCCAAACGAGCGAAGTTCTCCACAAATCTTTTGTAGTACCCGGCTAATCCAAGGAAACTTCTTATCTCAGCTACATTCCTTGGAATCGGCCAATCTCGAACCGCTGCAATCTTTTCGGGATCGATGGCGATTCCATCGCCCGACACAACATGCCCCAGAAACTTCACTTCTTCCAGCCAAAATTCGCACTTACTCATCTTCGCATACAATTTCTCCTGTCTCAATGTCTGCAGTGCGATCTTCAAATGCTCAGCATGCTCCTCAAAACTCTTCGAGTAAACCAGAATATCGTCAATGAATACCACAATAAACTGGTCTAAGAACGGTGAAAAGATTCGGTTCATCAAATCCATGAATATTGCCGGCGCATTCGTTACTCCGAAGGGCATTACTAAGTACTCGTAATGTCCATACCGAGTTCGAAATGCCGTCTTGCAAATATCTTCTGCTTTCACTCGGACCTGATGATATCCGGATCGCAAATCCAGCTTCGAGAATACCCTCGCGCCACTAAGCTGCTCAAAAAGTTCTCCAATGCGAGGGATCAGGTACTTGTTCTTGACAGTCACCCGGTTTAATTCTCGATAGTCAATGCACATCCTTCTCGTGCCATCCTTCTTCTTTACTAGAAGAACTGGAGCTCCCCAAGGCGAGTTGCTGCTTCGAATCCAACCCTTCTCAAGCAATTCAGCAACTTGTTTCTTGACTTCTTCCAATTCCACTGGTGCCATTGGATAATACGCTTTAGATACTGGCGCTGCACCAGGGATAAGGTCAATCGCGAACTCCACGTCTCGCTTCGGCGGTAAACACGATATATTTTCAAACACATCTATAAAATCGCGAACAACCGCCGGTTCTTCACTACTATCAACTTCCATTGCTGCAAGAATAACATTTGTCGGCCTAGCCCTAAACTCGACTGGCCCGACAGAACTGCTTCCTCCAGTGAAGGTAAACTCAGGATGTCCGGGAATCTGGAAAATTACTTCCCTTGCCCTACAGTCAATGTGAGCGTGGAAAGTGCAAGAAAATCCATTCCCAAGACGACCTCGTAGCTGCCCGTATCAATCACCAAGAAATCTGCAAAAAGCTCCCGTCCGCACACAACAACTAAACAGTCTTTACATTCCCTACTGGATATAATTTTCCCATTCCCAGTGTGTATGTCCCAAAAACTAGACAGGGTCGTGCAGGCAATCGAGTATGTAGTTATAAACTTGGATGACATAAAACAAAGGGATGCACCAGAATCAAATAATGCCACTGCGGGAAAACCATGAACGAGTAGAATACCTGAAACCACTTCTCCTGATGCCTTAGCTTCCTCAGCTGTCAAGGTGAAAGCTCTAGCCTGCTTAGGTCCTTGAGTCAGCTGTTTCTGCCCTTGGAACGGTCTCTGCGGAGGCTTCTGAAAATCATCCCTCGTACGAAGCTTCGACGGACAGGCACCAACTGCGTGATCAGCCGCTCCACAAACCAAACAAAGTCCCAGCTTCCTTCGACAATCCTTCTGCATGTGCCCAGGTAAACGGCAGTAGTCGCAAATCACGCTCTTTCTTCGATCAACGACCATAGGCTTCTTCATGGGTGCTACACCACGACGATCCACTGGAATACCTTTGCGCCCATGATCTCGGTTAGGTACAAATGCGGGCTTCCTGGCCGCAACTGCTGTCTGCCGCAAGCTCTCTTTCATCCCCGATAAACTCTGTTGTTCCCGAGCTGCCGTAAGAACCTGTGAGAAAGTTGTCAAACCCAGGGAGACAATCTGCCTCTGGATGTCCACATCCAAACTGCGCATGAACCTTCGTGCCCTGTCTGCCTCGTTGGCGACTAAAGGTCCAGCGAAACGGCTGAGTCTCGTCCACTCCGCTGCATGCACGTCTACGGGTGTCCATTCTGCCTCAGCCCAATAAATTTCTCTTCCATTTCCTCCCGTGCAGTCCGCGGGAAGAATTTCTCCAGGAAACTCTTAGAAAACTCCGCCCAACTGATCGGCTTGGGCAAGCGGGTCTCTTCCACAAGCCACCACTCTCGGGCGTAATCCACTAGCTGAATGCGTACCACATCAACACTTTTGTCCTCTGGAATCTGTGCCGCAATCAGCAAATTCTCCGTGTCGACCAGCCACTGCTCGGCTGGCAACGGCTCCTCCAAACCTGTGAATGTAGTCCGGCCCAAACGTCGGAAATCTGCCACGGTCCCTACTCGGTCAACTGGTTTAGCTCCAGCGTTGTTTACAGACTGTCGAATGGCCTGCAAACCCTCCTGAAACGAATCTGCTTGCTGCTGGATCAGCTCAGTATGCCTCTTCTGATTTTCCAGCATTCCTCGTATTACTCCCAACATTGCGGCTTCGTCCATGCGCCTCTGATACGTCTTGAAATTCTTATCTGCCATATTCCTGAAATCAAAACACCCAACGTTAGCATGATGATAGATTCAATATATAGATCAAGGCTAGAACTCCAAGATACTTAAATAGAGTACCGCATTGTAACTATGCCGCGGTATCATAGCCACAATTACTTAACTCCACCCAAGTCGCCTAAGTCCAAGAGATAACAAGGAATCGGGTTTTCGAATCGATATGCAAAGGAAGTTTGCACATCGTAAAAGATATAATCAGGAAGAATGTGATTCAAGAATGGTAAAACGGTCAAGGTGGTAGGACATGTTTCCTAAACACGGGTATTCTGATTCGTGTATTGGGTACAATACCCAACTACAAAAGAATCAACCCAGCTAACCTATGGCTTTGATACCAAAAGAACCATGTCACGCCCCGCTTCCTAGAGTACGCAAGATTGGGCACGTGACATAGCCAACCATGCTACCTGTGGGTAGGAAGTATCCATCCACAATCACATTACGGCTGTAGAGATATCCAGAACAAGATAAAACTATCTAAAAACATGTCCACAATCCAGAATAACAAGAGTCAATGATAAATAAATGCGGAAGTAAATGATCCAATACAATAATAGAAAAGTATGTCCCATAATGCGGGCTCACATCTGGAAATAAGAATGCAGGAAATCAAACTAACCACTACAGAACTCACAAATCAGCCTGCTGGCTGAAGTACTCCTGCTCGGACAGCGACAGTGGTAAAGAATCTGGGCCATGCAAAACCCATACGTCAGCGCGTCATGTCAACCAATAATATAATATAAACAGTTTAATAGGCAAAGCAGAAATAAACATGAATAAGCAATAGTATGAAACAGGCAGTGCAGGGTAGTGTGCAGTGGGTAACTAAACTGTTCTATCAGGTTTTCTATTCTAAAGTCTTTGAAATCAATTCGAGTAATCCTCCATGTAACTCAAAGGATATGTCACGTTACCCCCCGGGACCACGGATCAGGAATATGGGAACCAATAGTGGTTCTGTCCCGTTGCCCCCCGGGACCACGGATCAGGAAATGTAAGAGTCACGAATGGCTCTGTCCCGTTACCCCCCGGGACCACGGATCGAGTAATACCCTTTTAAGTTACACTTTAGTTTACACTTTTGATTTCCCCATACCCCCAAGATATATGTGTCAGGTCAGGTATTCAGTAGTCAAGAACTAATGCCAACACAAGATCAGGTAACAGTAGGTTTGTCTGGATAGACAACAAGATTGGTCCATGAGGACTCCATGTCAGGTTTGTTGGCATTAGGCATGAGATCAGGTAACAGGTCAGGTCATGGTACATCAGGTCAAGTCAATAGTAAACGGTACAATACTATGTCAGGTGTATCAATATATATATCATGTGTAACAAGTCAAGTCAAGATGTAACAATATCGTGTGTGTACTCACAACAGATATATAATTGAACAGGGGATTAATAGCAAGAAATAAGCAATAAATTAAACAACAATAAGCAGTTCATTCAATCACAATAGCTCATTAATATAGTGCAACCGTTTTATTATATTAATTGGTTTTGAGCACCCTTCGCGGTGCAACAGATTAAATGATGAAGCAATACAGTTATATCAAGCCTTTGAATACGAATATCCGAATGTAACAGAACTACGTGGGAAAGTGCTGCAATCTATTAGACAGTAAAATGTAATTAACAGGTAAACTTGGTTCATAGGTTAAAAGTGGCAAATTGTAATTTCTATGTTAACTGTAAAATGATATATGTCATATGGCAACCAAATGAGAAAATAACTATACCGAGTTAAGTTTTGCAGGTTTACTGAGTCAAACATATATAATTGTATAGTATAGCATGTAGCAAGTGGTACTTGCCTCGACGGGTCGCGAACCGGGAAAACGGAACGTAACTTCGGCGGGGAAAATCGCGACGGACGCACGGTTCATGGATTGAACCCAAACAACGAACAATGGGACCACGCGGATTGGGGTACCTCGCTGGAACGTCGGGACTTGTCACTGGCATCGCCGGATTCCGGCGGAAAAAGCGAACAGTGAAATATCAAGTTGTGCACACAAGAATGCAACGGAACCAGAGAAAAGAAAGGAGGAAAAGGAGGAGAAGGCTTACAAGGGTTGCAGAGGGCGTGCCAACGATGGGGTCGACGGCGGTGGGGCGCCGGCGAGGAGGTTGCAGGAGACGGCTAGGGCTGCGGGTATGGAAACGGGGAAGAAAGTGGATATGGAGAGGGGCTGGTCGGGTCTGGTGCGCGCTGATGAAGAGGAGGTGCCGACGGTGGCGCGGGTGACGACGACGAGGGTCGCCGACGATGCCTCCGGCCAAACAGAGAAGGCACGGGGTTGCTGCGGGGTCTCTGTTGCGGCGCTGAGCACACGGGGAGGAGGTGCAGTGGCTGCGACGAGGGCGAAGAGGCGAGGGTGATGGTGGTGGTAGCGTCGGCATTGGGGCTGCGGCGGCGACGGGCACGGTGGCTAGGGCTGGGTTGGCGATGGGTTTTCTCGTGAAGAGTTCTGGGAAAAATATGAGGGGGAGGAACAGTATATATATATATATAGGGAAGAGAGAGAGAGAGTTAGAGAGAGAGATATAGAAATTAGAGAGAGAGAGAGAGATACGTTGTAGGAGGGGCCCACGAGAAGGAAAGAGCCTGATTGGCTGAGGAGATTTTTTAAAAGGTTAAAATTTATTTAAAAGATTCAAATAACAGTGAGATTTGGTATATAAACAAAAATAATATAAGGTTTTGATTATTTTATTAATTTAGGATTTTGGCGCTAAATGAAACATTTCCAAATCGCGCCCGGGTTGGGTCCAAAAATTCGAAATTCAAATAATAGGATTTTAAGCGGGTTCCAAATTTTAAAATGAAATGTTTTATGATTAAAAAGCATACCCCCAAGTCGGACACCTGTACGCGCATGTAGTCGCCCAAACTCGCCCGTTTCACCGAACGGGACGAGAACTCGACGCACGGATGCTACCACGCGGCTAGGGGTGACGAGTAGGCCACGATAGATATTTTTAATTTTATTTTAGGTGCAAAATTTTGTTATATGCAGAAATGACTTAGCCAGATAAAATTTTACAGTAAGACCCCAAACAAGCAAGATAAATGAAATGAGTAATATCTAATGCTCAACCAATAACAGAAAAATAGTAGTATTGGGCTCGGGTGTTATAGTATTGATAGATTTGTTTCGTCTCTTTGTATTCGTATTCTTCGGAATGCGGATGCGGGTAAGTCATGACCCGAAATGGCACGTGACTGGTACTTGGATCCTGTGAAGTATATAGGACCACACCTAATTCAAGTAAGCCAAAAGCCCCGAAATCTAAACCATTTTAAAGATAAGGTGAAGAAAAACTTCTTTTAAAGCAAGTGGTTTTAATAAAATAAGTGTCATTAAACATTTTAAAGCAACATCATATTTTTCCGAAAAATTCGGCAGAGTCTCCTTGTTAAATACTGGCCCCAAACGGGTACAACACATGAAATACATATAATGATGAATAAAGGCATCCCCAAGTGGGAGCAAGCTCTACGCCAATTGGCGGAGACAACCACGGAAGCAATATAATATACATCGCCGAAGGGCGGGAATCAAAACTCAGAATAAAACCAATAGCCTTACGAAAACCAGAGAAAGAATCATAATAATACAAGCGTGCGACTCTAAGGTCGAAAGAATATACACTGGTCTTCTAAGTCTATCAAATAATACACAAGTCTAGTTGATGGAGTTTACTAGATACAACTGAATATAAATAAAGTACGACGGTGGTCACGATGCAAGTGAACCCACCTACCAAGCAATCACTCGAAAGGAAGCAGTGTGCCAGCAAGCCGCAACGAAACCTGTACGGTAAAACCTGCAAGAAACTATGGCACAACGGGGGTGAGTTGCCAACTCGTGAGTAGAAAACATCACCGAGAAGAAATCGCATGTATGACTATATCCTAGGTCATACGATAATATCCATAAAATATATAACCTGAAACATCTGATAATGGCCAAGGTAAACATCTATACATAAGTGTAATACCAAGTGCTCGTGTCAGTGCCTCAGGTAACAACATATCATATATATAATGTATGAATGCATGAAAACAAAATACATCTAAATGAGAAAACCGTTTTCTTATCTCAGTGAGATTTCTGCATAAAATTCGAAGTATTATCAATGAAATCAACAGAGAATCCATGTCAAGCATCGACACAAAATATATATCCCAATATCTCAATATCTCGGGCTCCGGCAATCCGGACTGACCCATATCATAAAATATCAATATCTCAATGTCTCAATATCTCGGGCTCCGGCAATCCGGACTGGCCCAAATCATAAATATCTCACGACTACATCGGTATCCTCCGGATATCCTCCGCGTCATAAATAACCGGTCGGTGGTGCTCCCCTTCCAGGCTCAATGCCATCATCTGCGACCATCTTGCCCCATGGTACCGCACCGGGTCCACCATGCACCCGCAGACGGTTCCTCTTCCTCCTCGAATCGGGTGTATGATACCGCTCAAGAGCCGAGAAAACTCATGGTGGACACCTCTGAAATCATATCACGAGAAAACCACAATTTTTATCTTTTGAAATGAAAATGAGCTTATAAAATCCTTGCAGTTTCTCCAAATCCAGAAATCTCATAGAAAATCCGAAATCCTAATATCGAGAGTCAACAAACAATAAATTACCAACATAAAGCCCCAGAATATCGCATGACAAATGAATACGTATACATGCATGAAGCATTTCAGTAATAAATGTAATATCTAAACTACCATATAAAGCAAGTGTACTAGTTCTATGTCGAAACTACCAACTAGCAATTTATACCAATGCAGTAGTGTTTTCTAATGTGTACGTGACATGAAAATTACCGATGATGATGTGTGTGAGCTGGCAAGTAAGTGTACATGGAGCATACGCCTTATCGGTAATGGTGCTGGTGTCTTGACAACAGGGTTTCATAATAACTATCGAAAACACATTTAAGCATGCAATGCGATGCGAACGGCAAGAATATACGGAAAATGAATAGTAAACGCAACAATAAGGAAAATACATTTCTATATACAAGTCATACCGTTTTTGGTGTCTGAAATTGCACGAAACGTGGTTTTAGTACAAATAGGGCTACGGGGTCTTTGAGAAAAGATGCATCCTTTGAAAAATCCGTTGTATCCCTAGGCCTGTCTTTAAAATACTCACGATTCGTTAGTTTTGAAAATAAGTATGACTCGAGCCCAATCAAACATCTACCAAGTAAACTACAGTACGAAGCTAAGAGACTAGTCAAAAGGTAAGGAAATCCACCTAAGTCCGAGTCGATATATCTAGTAGTCGATGATCCCGCCTCAATAGCGTCACGTACGATAAAATATATTATACGACATCCTCGAGTCGAGAGTGCGGGTCAATCATCATCATTATACATCATACGGTAAAAATCCATCGTACGGCATCCCAAATCCGGGTACGGGTCAAATATCACATATAACTCACTATTTATCTTGTATCATTATCAACATATCCTGAATTAGGGGTACTGATCTACAGTCTAGTACATTCCGATACCACCAAACATATATCCGCGTGTAAATAAAACACATCGCCCATCGATCCACTATACTATCATGTAGTATATCATAACAAAACCTAATTCACATCACCAATCTCACGGCATAATGCCCAATCACATCGACTCATATATAAGTATCATATATTATCATCGTCATACGTGTATACGTATATGTGTGTATATATATATGTACTAACGCATCCACATATATATACACACACACATATAAACATATACACCCAATACCATGTCACGTGTGTGCGTGTGTGTGTGTTCACTTTTACTATAGGGTTTCGCAACTAGAGAAACTAAACTAAAAACGCTATCTTCCGAATAGGCTAAAACTAACCCTTGATTTCCTAAGCCGTTCTTGCTAGTTATCCACGTATCACAATACACATAATATATATATATAACATATCATATGCTACACTACGAACTGCGGGGGTGCTATACGCCATCCACCAGACTTCCCCCGTAGATATACATCTACTCACCTTGATCCTTGCTTGCCGAAGTCGATGTCGCCTTACTCCTCCTTGTCGTACGACGTCCACATGGGTACCTACACATATCACACATAGTATCGTAAACCGAAATCGTGGATGAAAACCAAAATGTCACACGAAACACACATAGGTTAGAACCTATGGTCTATGCATGCAAGAATAACCAAACAACCTTCGAGATTGACGTGCAAACGTAAAGTGACCGAGACAAAACCTAAAATCAAAAGTTCAAGTCATAAACAACGAGGAAACCAAAACAGAATCTCAGAAAACTTGTCCCGGATTTTTGGTCAGGTGATTTAGCTAAACAAGCAATACAGTGGGATTGTATAGGAGGTATATGAGCTACAAAACCAACCTAGACACCAATACCCTCAATTGACCCGGCGAGAACACCCCTAAAACCGGTGAGATCGGTTTTCCTATGGTGAAACGGTCTCGTATTCTCAGGGTGGTCTCCTGGTGTTAATTCTAGGTCAATAGGGTCGCTAGTTTTTCCTTAAAAGGTCTCGGATTGCTCCAGTTCCCTATAGGCACAATTTGTACACAAAACTGACACGGAAGTTTCTAAAGTCCAAGTTTTTATGCCTTGGGCTCTGGTTTTTTACACCAAGGGGTTCTAGTCACCAATTACACATCACTTGCACCATCACAACTCAAGAATTCCCTAAACTTGATCTTGGAATTTTCCAAGATCGCTAAACCTCACTTAATCGATTCTAAACTAAACTAGAAGCTATTGAAACTCAAATACTAAGCTAATGGTGAAGGAGATACCTCATTTGGTAACTCAAGAATTTTCTTGAGTTGCCCCAAGTGTTCAAAATCCCTACTTTCTTAGTTTCCCATGCTTGTAGTGAGCTTGTGCACATTTTTTTGTGAAGGGGATGCAAGGTTTTGATGTGGGATTGAGGGTGTTGTGAGGATGTAAAGGAGGTAGAGAAGAGGGCAGCCAAGATGAAGGAGAAGGAGAAAGAGAATGAATAAAATAAAATGAAGGGAAAATAGCCATGGTCAAGTGACCCCTCACCCTCTCTCTCTCTTCTCTCTTTTGCCCATGCTTCCTTGTCTCCCCATGCCACATTCTTTAATCTTTTCTTTTCTTTTTCTTTTCTATTTTTATTTTCAAAAGCCAAAATCATTTCTTTAAAAGTATAAAAGAACCATGGTGCATATCATTTAAATGTAACTAGTGTATGTGACATACTATGGTGCATGTCATGCACATAAACCGGATTAATGCAACATTAGGGAAAATTAATCGAGTTTAACATTGAATCCATTTACAAATAAGTATTTAAAAAAAACTATAAATTCTCATATCACATAAACACCTTCAATTCAATAATTCTTATAAATTTCTAAATATTTTCCAAACTATCGGTATATAATTATACCCATTTTCATTAAAACTAATCTCCATACTTTAAGATATTTATAATAATTCATTATTTAATTATCTAAATTCCCAAAAATAATATTTTATTTTCTGAACAGGGTATGTATATACGGATGAGGGGCATTCTCATAATTAGTTCGAGAAAGCTTCTAGAAGAGGACAACTATTAGGGTTTGGATTCTTTTTTGGAATAAAACAAATGGGTGGAGAAATGAGGTGGATTGTGAGCATTGAACCTAGCATGGCTACTTGGTAACTCACTCACATGACAAATTAGATATTTGTGAAGCTTGTGAGATATTTTGTGGTGAGATATTTATCTCCAAAATATCATATTTGCTTCACTCATTATTTTTGGGCAGCCAAGCATTCTTCAAAGCTCACAACTCCTCTCTCATTTCTCAAGTCTTCTTCTATTCTCATATAAACCCTAATTATCTCATGAGTTGAGAAACCTAGGGTTTAAAGAGACAAAGTATTCCATCTTCACTCTCTACACACCTAGGCCATCTAGTCTAGTTAGCTACTTGCCCTAGTTACCTCGGAGTTGAGGTTGGAGCTCGGAATATAGACTCTTGGGTGGATCATCTTTGACTCAAGGAAGCCGACGAGGAAGCCACGATCCGTTACGATCCTCGGAGCTTACGATGACAAGGAGGACATCGACTAAAAGACTCGAAGGACTTGGTTTCGTGAGGTATAATTTTCATCCGAGTAGTTAAACTTCACACAATATTTTGTTAGCTAGGGTTTAGCATCGATCCTGGAGTTTAAGTCCGTGTTGCGAGCTTTGAAAAATCACTTGTTTTGCAAATTCCGCCTCCCCGCGAACTCGTGGGGTGCGCGATACAGACTTACAGTAGTATCAGAGCCTCCTAAACTATAGTTAACAAGTTAGACGAAGTTTAAAACTTAGAAACCGAAATAACTCCGAAACACGAAACCAAAGATCCAAGTTTCTGTTAATTTTTTACGAGCCTCTAAAATTTTTTTAAACAATTGCAGAGTGCTCCCTTGCTTGTGAAAAGAACACAAAACGAAAATGAGACAATTTTACTGTAGCATGGCCGACCACATTGGGAAAATTCCCGATGTCACCGGTTTTGTAATGGTATAATTTCTTGAGTTTTGTTATGTGTTCAAGTCACTTGGATCTAAGGTCTCAGGTGTTGCTTATTTTTTCCAATTTTAGATATACTGTTATCTTTTTCCTATGGCAATACGGGGTGTTTCGAAGTCGCAGGTTTAACGTCATTTAACAAGTTTCGAGTTGTGATATATGTGTTTGGAAACGTTGACTAATTGCTATACGTCGAGTAGTCGGGGTTGCACATATCTGTGTTGTTGTTCTTATGGTTTGTATATATGAACTTATTGGATCATCGTGGATGAATAACTGGGAGATGTGAGATGAGGGTTTTTCAATCTTTCATTCAATGTAAATTTTTAAAGTGATGTAATATTATTTTTGCGGGGCACATTCGGGTTGAGCTTGTAGCCACCGTTGTATTATTTCATTTACTATTTTTGCTCCTAGGATAGATCCAAGGAGGGGTGCACAAACTACTGGGTACTTTGAAGTGCCTAGTGGCCTACTCACTTTGCTGAGGGAGGTTGCTTCACTTCGGGTATTTGGCGGGTAGTTTGCCACACCCGTAGGGGTCTAGGGTGGGGTTTGGCTATTCATCACGACCATGGAATATGTCTTTCGTTACAGGCTCAAACGAAACGCGGGATTCCGAGTATATCCAATGTGTTCATCTGTGATCTGGAATGCCTATCATTGCGTCTGACGAATGGATATTATTATATATATTATATAATAGACGTTGCTTATGTTTTGCATCCATGTTAGTCCAGCCCCCGCTCCGTCGTTGGTTATGTAACCTAACGGGTAATGACGGGGTCCCGTGGCGAATGCGGATGGCATAAGCGTACGTTGTATTTGAAGGGTTACACTAGCGCCCCGGCCAACTTCCGTGGCCAAATGCGGAACAAAAATTTTAGAGCGATACGAAACTTGGCGCTAGAATAAACCTAAAATTGGATCTTTACCATAAACCTAGTTAGCATGTTAGAGTTCTTTCTACTATGATAGAAAGTATACCTAACGGAAACAAGTCCTTCGGGTCTTCGATCCTCTCCTTAAGCTCCTCGATGGAAGTATGGATCGTGCTTGAACTTCGGCCTCCTTGTGTCAACGATGATCCACCAGAGAGCTCCAACCTTGAGCTAAACCTCCAAATTGAGATAACTAGAACACTTAGCTTGCTAATCTAAGTGGAATAGAGTGAGTAGAGTGTGAATTAGAGTGGCTTAGTCTCACTAACCCTTGATACACTAGGGTTTGGGAGAGGAAGAAGGAGAGAGCAAGCTTGAAGAATGAGAAAGTATTTGTGATAATGATAATAAAAATAGAATGGCTAGCTTATATATGACCTCAACCATGGCTTGCAAAATATCTTACTAAAATATCTTGGTCAAAAATATCTCCTCAAAATATCTAAGGTCAACAAGTCAAGCCAGGTCAAAATGTCAACATAAGTAGCCATGCTAAAAAATTATCATTTATCAAAAATAACAAAGTCTTTTCTTTTTCTCATATGTGTTTTGACCAAGTCAATGGTCAAAACCCTAATGAGGTATCTCCTTCTATACCCCCTCTCATCCGTATATACATACTCGCATCCGTGTTCCGAGAAACACGAATACTATGAGACGAAACTAATCCAATAATCAAATAATAGGATCCGGCTTATACCAAAGTCCACTAGTATTGTCCGCTCGAACACCACACGCGCATAAGTACACGTATGTGATCGAACTCTATCGTAAAACCATACGACTTCTGCTCGTTTCGCCCGAAGCTGGGAAACCCTCTGTGTGGGACTCTAAAGACTCGACAGTACCCTGGCAGTGGGTTTAACCACAAGCACGTCGGCGGCACTAGCTGTGGGTAACGGCTACCCAGATATCTGTCGATAAGAAGGTCGACGAGCAAGCTCATCCAAACTCCTACTGAGCCTATCTATGACAATCTTCGTACAGTCCGGTCTGTTCGTCTAAGAGTATCGCATATCGGGCCTAGGGGGTGGTAGACGTCAGACCCCTAATAGCGGTATAAGTTGTGTCGGAGTGTACCCCAGAACACTCTGAGAAACTACTGGAACCCCTGCCAGTAAATCTCATATTCCCTGGACAGGGACTTTGTGTAATAGCTCTCCTAAACACAGCGCGATATCAACCCCCAAGACCAAAAGAGACGAATCCTGTCTAACTGCCACTGCCTCCAAGTGCTTCGGGACTGCACACAACTACTAGCTGTTTGCGCGATTCAATAGATCCATGGTAGGGTAGTTATTGAAACAATTTCGGATTGTGTAGTTGGAAAAATGTGTAGAAATCACAACCAAAAATATTTTGACCGTAATCAATAACGGTGTCGAATGTAGCGCGTTAGTAAGTGCGGATCGTCCACAGAGAAAGTGTAATCGTTCGTGTTTCGATTTAGATGAGTTGAAAATTTAAAGAAAAGAAAACAAACAACAATTCATGATTTAAAGATTTGAAGTTCAAGAATTAGAAAAATCTAGTCCAAATGAAGAAACGATAAAATCAAGAATTGAGAATTTGTGATGATTTCCAAACCAACAATCAACATTCGAAGTGTGGCTCGTAGGAGTAGATCGGATCTATAGATGTGATGAGATCTAATGATTTCATATTCTTATCCATTAACGAATTGATACTAGATCGATGACGATTTATCGAGGTTAAGGATCTTGCGAAGAAGCTAGGGTTTCCTCATCTTATCTTTATCCTTTCGATGAATCTCATTCAAAATCTAGCTTCAAGTTAATCAAATGATCAATTGTTGATCCCTAGTTTCGAGCGAACACAATCAAGAAAGCGTCGTCTCGAAACTAGGTCATTGATCATTCGATTCACAAGAATTTACAAACGTTTTAGGATTTAAGAATTGTAAAAGAATCTAAATCATCATCATTCTATCGATCGTCTCGACTACTTTACGAGCGGAGCTTTACTCAAACATTATCACAAAGCAAACTTTCAAGAATCTAGATTGAATCATAATGCTTGAATTAAAAGATAAGCAAGATAAAAGAATTGTCACCTTTATTTATTCAACAATTTGTTACACTTTGCTCAAAGAACTGCAAGAATTTGAGAAGGGAACAAGATCGTCGAATCAAGCGTTGCATCGGCTCCTTGAGTCACGGATTGGCTTGGATCACATGCTTCAATGAAGTCCGGCTTCGCTCCAAAATGATCTAAGCTTCTTGCTTTGATTGAACTCGGAATTCTTGATCTTGGATTGGAATTAGGGTTAGGGTTTTGAGGCACAAGTTGTGTCACTCAACTTGTGTTAGAAATGGGGGAGATGAGAGATTAATGAACTACTAACTAATGATTAACCCTTAACCCTAGATCTAAGTTCCCTTTTATAGACTTCACAACCCTAGATCTAGAATTCAAAATTTGAATTTCCCTCCAAAAGTTTGTTAGCTAGAGAGGTTT
Source organism: Agapanthus africanus (assembly GCA_030015575.1). Classification (NCBI taxonomy): domain Eukaryota; kingdom Viridiplantae; phylum Streptophyta; class Magnoliopsida; order Asparagales; family Amaryllidaceae; genus Agapanthus; species Agapanthus africanus. The sequence goes on from JASDDO010000014.1 coordinate 496,207,868, forward strand.
CTAGAAGTAGTTATTTGGAGGGAGCTTTTAGAACAAGGTTGTTAGGAGGTTGATTAGCTTAATCAAGATTAGCTTGATTTAATGATCCTTGCTGATCTGGCAGAAGCTTCGAGAGTTCTATAGAAATTGCCATAGTTTTCTGAGATGTAGGAACTGAGAGAGGAGTACTGCAGAGAAGCTTTGATGATGACGTGGCAATGATACCGCGGATCCGCGGCACGAGCCTGCTTAGGCCGCGGATCCGCGGCCGTTTAGGAGGCTTAGGGCCTCATCTTCCCAGTAATGCTTCCTGCTGAATTCTTGGTATTTTTCTGATATGTTGATTATCACAATTCCTTATATATTACCACCAGCTCTCAAGTCTTTGAGTTGCAGTAATTTTGACAGCGCTTTCTTCTGATTTGGCTTTCCCCCTGGAATTTCCTGCACAGACTTCGAAACAAGTGTTGCGCTACACAAGAATGATGCGATGCCATGAAAAACAGTCAATTTTCCTTAAAGTGTCGGTTTTAAAGTATAACACCTGCAATCTATTATTTTACGATTGTTGTGCTAATATGTGCAATATGAATACCGAACACTTCTAGATGAGTGCAAATGATAGGGAAATTGACGTGTTAAAAATGCAGTATTTTCGACTGATCAATTTCCCCCAAACTTATTTTCGGTCGTCTCGAGCGAACTGTTTTATTAAAAAGAGAAGGAGAAAATAAAGAAAGAGAAAAACTAACTAGCACACTTTCGTAGGCAACACGATTGCACTGAGCACGTGCAACAAGCCTTTAAACCTTTAGGTGTCCCTAGTAGGAGGAGTGTTGTCTCCTGAGGGTTTTCAGCGGATTGCACCCACAAAATCCAATAATAAAAGGAAGACCGTGATATTACATTTAAAGAAAAGAATTGTAAAAGAAAAGCCTTGAAAATTAGGGTTTCCAACTATGCTGGCTTTTCGGTTGTCATGAGCTTTATTTTAATAGTCATGAAAAAATGTTAGAAATCACATCCTCCCTCAATAAAACATCGTCTTTATTCTTCATTCCTATCTTTCTTCCAAACATCTATCATATAACCCTACGTGTGTGTAATTTACATCCATACACCCGGAGAATTCAATTCAAGCTATCATACTCTTGTCCATCTGCCTCAGTACTTTTTAATTAATGAATATTTAGATATATTTGCTCACACACTTTCATGCGACCGTTAATACTTCTTGAGGTACTAACCGACCGATTACTCATGTGCTTGCTTATTTGGTGTTTTTCCTCGTCTTGCACCACCTAAGGCTTAGCAGTGACTCCCAGACCAGTTGGCCTTAGGGCACTAGGTGATGAAGCACCCTCGCTATATTTTTTTATTGCTGCCTTGGCGATAACAAAACCAGTGTCCATTTTTCTCACCAGTTTATATTTTCTTCATTTTTTTTCCTTCATACATCGGCTTTAAGACAAGAGCATTTCAAGGTATCCTCTACTATCCCGGGCTTCAAGACGTGTGCAAGTGCGAATAGTAGGGCATCAACGTTCAAAATGTTTGGCTTCCAGAATAGTAACTATTTTTCAGACATATTTTTATCCCAGGATTAGTGACTTCCTTCATCTTACTAACCCTTGGGACAACGGCTAATAACTACTTATAACTAGTTCGTATAAGAAAACTTCTAATTTTCTTGGTTTTCTTAAATTTTTCTAATCTCATGGATGTAATTTTTCACTATCTAATCTTTTATTATCTTATTTATGTACAAAAATATATTTTTTTGGTTTTGAAATTTTTTTTAAAATTTTTTATAGGTTTTGAAAATGTTTTGTGCTTATGCAAAGTATATGCAAATGATGCAAAAATAAGCACAAACCTCCCCCAAACTTGTTTTCAACAGTGTCCTCACTGTTGCCTTCTGCTAAATCTCAAGAACCTGTAAGCGTGGGAGGAATTTATTAGTGGGGGCAAAATATTTAAGTGAAGAACCTCCCCCAAACTTATTCTTGGCTCATCATTTTGTAAAAAATTTCTTTTCAAGAGCCAGAAAAAAATGCCCCCCCAAACTTGAGTTATACAATGTTAATCTTTTGAAAATCACATGAGGGGGTCAAAAATCAATGGTCGATGCCAAGCTTTGCAAAGACCGAACGTCAACACCAACCATTCGAAAATTTTATCAATGCAGTGCTCGGGTTGGTGGAAGAAGAAGTGGGGAAAGGGTAAGTGGTGGAATAGAATGTGTGTGCGTCTCGTTTTGGAGAGACGATGCAGTGAATATGATGGATTACTCGCATTCTTTTTACAGTCCAGAAGAAAGGGTAGAGGTTCAATTTCATTGATTGGGAGATGATTCATCTCAACACCCGTGTCATTTAAAAATACGAGTTCATCAGCGAAGATCTCCTCAAAAGTTCCATCAATACCCCGATCACAAAGTGCGGGGTGATCTTCAGACTCTAAGAACGGTTCATAATCAGTGTTAGTTGTTGACCCGGACATCTCAGTGGAAGAGTCCGTATGTGTATGTTAAATAGTTGGGTCAAACAATAACGTATGAAAAGAGTCAAGATCAGTATCATGAGGATCATCAAATTCGCTGCTGTCGACATCCATTATGTCGACAGAACAGACCTGAGCAGTAGGTTCGGAGGGTACACTTCCCAACTTGTAAATGTTCAGCTCAATTGACCTATTCCCGAAGGATAGGGTCATAGAACCATTACGACAGTTGAATATAGCGTTGGAAGTGGCCAAAAAGGGGTGACCTAAAATCACCGGAATTTGATTCCGTGGGTTCGCTACAGGCTGTGTATCAATTACAATAAAGTCCACAGGGAATATAAATTCCCCGATTTTTATTAACACATCCTCCAGTTCACCCCTAGGTTTGGTGCTAGATCGGTCAGCCATCTGGAGAGTTATGCTCGAGGGCTTTAACACTTCGATACTAGTTTCTCGTAAACCGAATATGGAAGAAAGTTAACACTAGCGCCAAGGTCTAGTAGAGCACGGTTGATGTGTTTTTCCCCAATAGAAATAGAAATAGTAGGACAGCCAGGGTCCTTACGTTTCCATGGTACTTGTTGGGAGAAAGCCGTGTCTACTGTTATTGCCATAAAAATCTTCTTGGGCACTTGAGTCTTCCTCTTCCTAGTGCACAAGTTCTTAAGGGTTTTCGCATAGGACTGAACTTGTTGGATGGCATCAAGGAGAGGGATGTTGATGTTAACTTGCTTAAACTTGTCCATAATCTTCTCCATATGTGGACTCGATTTGTTAGCCATTAACCGATTAGGATAAGGTGCTTTAGCAATAAGCGCTGGGTCCATCATAGGAGGAGGAAGTGTGTGTGGACCCGATCCCAGAATAGAAGTGGGGATCGTCTGAGGAGAACTAGAAGAGATGGGCTGACGTGGCGAGCCTTATGGGAAACGAAGAATATGCTCGCAAGAAGGTGGTGGGGTAGAAGAACTGGGGTTAGAATTAGAAGTAGAAGTTGAAGGAAAGGTCTCAGCCGGGGTATCATCGATAGATTTTTCAGTGTCATCAATCTCTTCCCCAACGTGATTGTCAAGCACTCTTCTAGATCTCAATGTGATTGCATTCACATGATGTGAATAGCCAGGATTTGGCAAAGGTTGAGCTGGAAGTTTCCCTTTCTCTCTTGTGCTCATTTCGGCTTTTAATCTTGCAATTTCTGCTTCCATCGATTTAATACTCTCAGCTTGGGACGCTGATTATTTCTTTATATCATCGACAGAAGTCTTTATTTCAGCCGATACTTGCATGAGATTTGTTAGAAGCAAGTTTATGAATGAAGAGGATTCATCGGTCCCGGTCAACTATAAAGGACTAGACGGTGCGGGTGTGTTGACCGGATTTTGAAAGTTTTGTGCTTGGAAGGGGTGCTGACTCAATTGTGATTGCTGTTGTAGTGGAGGGACCCTTTGGAAATTGTGTTGGTTTGGAACCGTATTTTGATTTTGTGATTGGTTCAAAGCAAAATTTGGGTGATTCCTCCAACCCTGTTTATAAGTGGAAGAAAATGGATCGTTCCTAGGTCTTTGAAATGCGGCATTGGTATGCTCGTGACCTTGAAACGGACATTCTTCCGTCAAGTGAGAAGGATCAGAACAGCATCCACATACAGTTTTGGAGAGTGACATTTGATTTAAGGCGGCGATCAAAAATTTGTTTTCCATATTGTCGAATTTCTTGTGTAAGGCTGAAATTTCAGCTCTAACTCCTATGAAAATATCATTGCCATCCCTAGACGATTGACTCACTGTTAGTTATATGTATGCCCTAGAGGCCAGTATTGTACAGATGATGTATATTATATTGGATGCTTGGACATATAGAGATGACTTTCTTGCTCGATATGATAGTATGCTATCTGGTTACTCTTTATCTTAACATGTATACTAGTCTCTTTAAACTGTCTTAAGGTTACATGTTGGTAAAGCCCTTAGGATGTGTACTTGACTACCTGGACTATGATGCAGATCATACTAGTGGGGACATGGTAGTCCGTAAGTACATCCTTCAAGGTCCCTAGTCGTGGGTGTATCGAGACGGGGCATCGATATACCAGAGTAGACTAGCATATACGCTTTTCGACCCATGAGATGGGCGATGGATGATCCCATATCCATTGGTGTTTGACATCAGAGATGGTATACGGGTGCTCAGTGGAGACTGGGTACACTGGACGGACTCGCCGAGAACTCCCAGATGGTATTATACCTCACGTCAGATGGCAGTTCTCAGGTGACACTTGTACAGGTTAGTCTGTAGACCCGAGATCGTCATAGAGTCTTATGTGATTCCCACTGTGCTTTGATCTCCACCTTACCACGTCCATAAGGGCGTGCAAAACGGTGGTCTTTGGGTACAGTCCCGAGTCACATGGAGGCAATGAGCAATAGGAGGGGTTTCGTCTCTCCCGGTATTGGGGGTTGATGTTGCGCTGTGCTCGATTGGCCGTAACAGGGAAGTCCCTGGCCAGGGCTGATCAGAGATTTGCTGGTAAGTGTTACCGGTAGTTTCTCAACCGGTTATGAGCCTCACATCGGCACGACTTATCGGTTATTGGGGTCTGACGTTTACCACCCCTAGACTTGATATGCGATATATCAGACGAACAGACCGGACTGTATGGTAAGTGTTACAGGTTGGTTTCACAGGAGTGTGAGCGGGCTAGCTCGTCGATCTTCTGATCGCTCGATACCCGGATGGCCGTTACGTTTAGCAGACCGCTTGCGGTTTGTGGGTGCATGATATGATCATCATCTGCTACCGGCGTATTGACGAGTCTTTAGAGTCCTACACAGAGGTTTCCTGGCTCAAGCGAAACGAAATAGGAGCGCATATGAGATATGTGCAGGACCGAGAATAATGCGTGTATGTGATACCGTATACCATTCTCGCGATGAATGTATCGAATGGTTATATTCGATATAACCTAGATATCGAATCAAGGATTGATTCGATAAGCCGATACATAGGATACTAGTTGGTTATATGCGATATGACCGGATCGTTAAATCAAGTGTTGATTTAATGATTTAATGTAAAATTATATATTTGATATATTACTTTGCATTAACTAGTATTGGTTCACTTTAAATGGATTTTCTCACTTGATGTGCAAGTTGTATATGTGATATACTTTTGTGCACATGTTTGTATCATGTTTGATGATGCTTGCTCATTTGGTTAAGTGTATAGAATTAAACCATGGTTAAGTTGATGATTAGGGTTTTGCTTTTTCATTTATTTATTTATTTGTTTATTTATTTATTTGGAAAAGATAAAGATGAGAATGGTGGCTTTGTTTGTTTCTTATTGAAGCTTCATGAAGCTTTGACTTAGTCACCATTCTTGTCTCATGCTTAACCCTAACCATTTGAACTAACCCTAGTTCATTCTCTACACTTAACTATGGTTAAGATTATGATAAGTTTTGATTTTCTTTTTCATTTGAAAATACTTATCATATTCTTTCTTCTTCTTCATCATCTTCTTCTTCAAGAAAAGCTTAAGTCCATCAATGGCAACTTGAGCTAAAGTGTGAGAAATCCAATTCTAAAGTGAACCCACCTCCTATTTCTTCACCGTCTACCTCTTGCCAAGTAGTATAGGGTGTTTTCTTCATAAGTTTCACAACTTGGTGAAGATGGAGCTTGAACTTGTGATGCCTCGACGTAGATCATCTTCGGCACGAAGCCGACGACCTATCCCGCCCATTTCTCCGATCAAGCCGACGATTGAGTCCGGGATTCGAGATGGACAGCGAGAGGACGCCTACGTGGAGCTAAGGAAGTGGAGAAACGGATCTACAAAGATTGTAGCCTCTCTCCTTTAGTTAAGTCGTTAACTAGTTTCGTTTTTCGCCTAGAATTCTAGTCGACGATCCGTATTAGGGTTTCTCGGCACCCATAAAATTTGAAATTGGCATGGTTGATGCCTTGTGAGACCTCTTGAGAGTGCCTAGGAACCCTACAGTGGTATCAGAGACTAGCTAGAGCCTTAGACGAAGTCTAGACGATGTTTGAAACCCGATCGAACCGAAACCCTAAAATCCATAATGCTCTCTGGAAATTTTCTGAAAACTGGGTTTTTTCCAAATTAAAAATATGCAGAAAATTCAGCAGGACTTTCTAAGAATTACTGTGAAATTCGATCACCCAATTCCTCCAAAGTGCGGCGGAACCGCGGCATAAGCCTTGCTTATGCGGCGGTTCCGCGGCCGTATGATTACGTCACCCACCCAATTTTGCACAGTAATTTCTTTTATTCAGTGCTGAGTTCTCTAGGAATTTTTAATATTTATTCAAGAGTTGAGTATTCTGGGTTGTATTGGGGACTCGGTATTTCGATCGGATTATCAAACTTTGTCTATGTGTTTTCCGGATAATTTTTGAATATGTTAAAAAGTTCGACCGGATGTAAATACCCAATCTTTCCCCTGTCGGGAAATTTCCAATTGTTGGACTTTTCCGTAGTTTAAAGACGTTCGAAATAGTGCAAGTAACGCAATGGTCCCTCTAGAAGACAACAAACCTTAACTCGATTATGTGACCGTCTTGAACTGCCCTTTGAACCTTCGGGTTTGGGGCAGTACGGCGTGCCACATGTGAGGTGTTGGCTTGACCCTTCTACGGCTGGACCGTTGGTACTGAGGCATGAAGTGAATGTCTTTGAACTTATTTCATGTGTTGATCGGTTTCGGGAAAACTTGGGTGTTCAAATGTTCGATCGGAAAGTTTAATATTTTCTATTTAACTGGAATGAGATACAAAAATTGGAATTCACAAACAGTTATGAGATAACTGGATGAATGTTATAAATCTAGCAGTTTAGTTTCACTTGATATTGAAAAGAGTTTTCGATAATGAGACTAAAATGCGGGGTTTATAACTGTTAGGCATGTGATGTCTAAGTATTTCATTTGATTAGGCATGTGATGTCTAAAAGGGTTGCGGATTCCAACTGTTGTAGTTTTACACTTTCTTTTCTGTGACCGTAAGTGTAGTATGTTGATATCGCCGGTTTCGTTGCTATACGTCAACAACAATTGGGGTATGCATACTTACTTACGTTGATGACATGTGATGTTATGTTTTGCTGGATATGTTATATTGGATCGTCGTGTTCGAATAGCGGGGGTTTTTATGTGAGATGAGTGTTTTTCATTTTCATTCATGTAAAAACTTGTATGTAATATTCTATTATTGGGACACTTCCAGGTAGCGAAAGATGTCACCCTTTGTATATTATTTACTTTTCCGCATTAGGATAGACCCAAGGAGGGGAGCATAAGTAACCGGGTTCTGGGGTCCAGTGGGAGACCAACTCGAGGAGTCGAGTCCGGGTCTCCTAACCCTAGAATTGGTAGGGTTGCTTGCCGCTCTCGTAGGGGTCTAGGGGTGTGGGATTGGCTATTCATCACGACCGTGGAATCCGTGTTTTATACTGGCTCGTATTGAAAACACGGACGTCCTAGTATATCCAATGTTTCATATGTTTCTTCTGCTGCGATATCTGTGATGCGATCATGTGATGTTCTGTGATGGATACTGTATATAGTATATATGATATATTATATAGACGTTACTTATGTTTTACACCCGCGCTAGCCCTGCCCCGCTCTGCCGTTAGTTACCTAACCTAACGGTGCACGAAGGGACATCGAGGCGAATGCGGATGGCATAAGTGTACGTCGTATTTATCTGTGAAGTTTAGGTGACTTAAATGATGGGACTTCATTAATGTGATTAATGAAAGAAAAGAAACCTAAGATGTTGTAGAATCAAATTTTAAATAAAACAGGTAGCTACAGTTCTTGCTTTGCACAGCGGTATATGTGATATATCCTGCACCTTATTCGATGAGGAAAAGACCGAGATCCCTTCACCGGGAGTGACTCCTTTAGCAATAACTGGCAGATGCTACAACACTCGGTTTGTTTTTGATTGCTTCTATAGTTTCTGCTTTGCACAGTGATATATATGATATATCCCGCACCTCATTTGACGAGGAAAGGGCCGACGATCCCTTCACCGGGAGTCACTCCTTTAGCAAAACTAGAAAAGCCTCAAAATCACTCCATTTCAAAACTTCATTTTGATTCTACAACGATATCAAGTTCATTACGCAATAGGTTTTCAGAAAAACCTGTCGTAGCCCTCCGTCATTTCAGATAAGTTACATATAGTATTCGTGCTACATTTGTTGGCTTTCGTCAAGGTGTAGTGTGCGGTAGCTATGTGCTGCTTATTTGCTGCATATGATGCGACTGGATTAGGGTAGTCGTACGGCTTTGTTGGCTTTCGTCAAGGGTCGTGCGGGTGGGTTTAATTCTGTCAAGAAATGTACGGGTTGAACTTGACTAGCGGGCTGTGGTTTGTTGGCTTTCTTCAAGGTCATAGCACGCTAGGGGAAAAAATATTATCGGGAATTTCAAGTGTTGAAATTTGCAATTAGATTGCATACTTTCTATGAGATAGTTGGATCCCGATACCCACTGCAAGTAAGAGTTACTCGTGGGAGAGTTTTACACATTATAATTAGCCGATCAAGTAGGTGTCTAGAGAGGTGTCAACGGGGTTACGCCTCTGGGAAAACGAGGTTTACTTTAATTAGGTCCGTGCGAAAGCACGGGGAACCTCCCTCAAAGTACCGACACTGGCCTGGCTGAAAGATCGACGAAGTTGTAGGGTGTAATTAATCCCGGCTAGTCTTTCCTTTTAGGGTTTGAAGGAAGATTTGATAAAAACCAGTGGGAGCCATCCTGATTAGATAAGATAATAACCAATCTGATCTTGCACGAGCATACGCTAAAGTGTTTTCTTCTCTCTCTCTCCAGGTAGCGACCATGTCAGGCCATAATCAAGATATTAATATGGATGTATTGACCGAACCCGCATGTTATACTGTGCTGGGGAACGTTGGTTCCGTTCTTTCTTATAAGAGTTATAAGACTGAACAGGATATAGGAGAATGCCAGGATTCCCATGCCACCCGAATGAAGAAAGTACATGATGATGCATTTTCTTCGGGTGTGTTCGTTACAGAGAACTGTTTCTCCATTTGCTCCACGTCCTGGGTATTAGATACCGGGTTAGGATCCCATATATGTAATCAGTTACATGGGCTTAGGAAAGGTAGAGAACTTGGAGAAGGTGATAAAGACATTAGAGTTGGAAATGGTGCAATTGTTGCAGCTAAGACTATCGGGGAATATCACCTTGTTTTACCGACTGGTAATACATTGGTTCTGAACGAATGCTGTTAGATGCCGAACCTGATATGCAACATTATATCGGTTTCTTTATTAAGTAAAGAGGGATATAATTTTGTATTACAGGACAATGTTATGAACATTTTCCGTAACCAAAAGTTGGTTGGATCAGGCACGTTGTGCAATGGCATTTATGTTCTAAATCAATCAACAGTTCTGAGCATAACAAACACACACAAGAGGAAGAGTTCAGAACTGAACGAATCCTTCTTGTGGCATTGTAGACTGGGTCACATCAATGCGACACGACTGGCTAAGTTGCATAAGGATGGATATTTGAAACCATTCGAATTTTCATCTTATGACACTTGCCAGTCATGTCTCAAAGGCAAGATGACCAAAACTCCGTTTACGGGACACGGAGAAAGAGTTACCGAACTCTTGGGACTGATACATATTGATGTATGCGGTCCCATGTCTACACATGCCAGGGATGGTTCTTCGTACTTCATTACATTCACTGACGATCTCTCAAGATACGGACATGTGTACTTGATAAGACACAAGTCTGAAGCTTTTGAGAAATTTAGAGAATATAAACAAGAAGTCGAGAACCAAACCGGAAAAAGTATTAAAATCCTTCGATCTGATCGAGGAGGTGAATACTTGAGCAATGAATTCCTGGACTTCCTAAAAGAGAATGGGATTCTCTCTCAGCTGACTCCTCCATATGCACCACAGCACAATGGTGTATCAGAACGGAGGAACCGCACCCTATTAGATATGGTGCGCTCTATGATGAGCACAGCTGAGTTACCTATTTTCTTCTGGGGGTATGCGCTTGAGACAGCCATACATCTATTGAATATGGTCCCCACCAAATCTGTGCCTACCACTCCATATGAGATATGGAAAGGAAAGAGACCATGTCTTAACTATGTTAAGATATGGGGTTGTCCAGCCTATGTCAAACGACAAAATCCGGACAAACTCGAGGCACGATCTGTTCTATGAAAATTTGTAGGATATCCCAAGAATTCACAAGGGTATATCTTCTACCACCCTGAGGAACAAAGAGTGTTTGTTTCTCGGCATGCCACCTTTTTAGAAAAGGAATTTCTTGAAAAAGAGATTAGTGGTCATGAGGTAGAACTGGAAGAGGTTCCAGCTACAAAAGCTACAACAGAAGATCTGGTGGAACCAGAGGATTCCGTAGTTCCCAATGAACCCTAGCCACTCCGCCGATCTAGTAGGGTTCCTCACCCACCTGAGAGATACTACGGTTTTCTCATGGATGGTGGGAGCGAGGATTGCATCATGGAGGATGATGACCCAACTAGTTTCGAGCAGGCCATCACGAGTAGGGACTCAGTGAAATGGCTGGATGCTATGCGGTCCGAGATGGAATCCATGTACACCAACAAAGTATGGACTTTGGAAGTTGCTCCTGAAGGGGTAAAACCCATTGGGAGCAAGTGGATCTTCAAGAAAAAACTTGGTGTAGATGGGAAAGTGGAGACTTTCAATGCTAGACTTGTTGCAAAAGGCTTTCGTCAAAGACCAGGTGTAGACTATGACGAAACCTTTTCTCCAGTGGCTATGCTTAAATCCATCCGGATCATGCTTGCCATCGCTGCATATCATGATTACGAAATCTGGCAAATGGATGTTAAGACCACCTTTCTAAATGGTGATTTAGAAGAGTGCGTGTACATGACTCAGCCAGAGGGCTTCGTAGACAGTGGGAGCAGCGGGAAGGTGTGCAAGCTGCTTAAATCCATTTATGGATTAAAGCAAGCATCGCGGAGTTGGAACATCTGTTTTGACGTCGTTATCAAAGAGTTTGATTTCGTTAAAAACCCAGATGAACCTTGTATTTACAAGAAGGTAGCAGAGAGTAAGGTTGTCTTCCTCGTATTGTACGTTGACGACATACTCTTGATAGGAAATGATATTCCTATGCTGCAATCGGTCAAGCTCTTCTTATCACAAAGATTCTCAATGAAAGATCTTGGTGATGCCTCCTGCATATTGGGAATAAGGATCTATAGAGATAGATCCAAACGGATATTGGGATTGTCCCAATCCAGGTACATTGACACCATACTAAAGAGCTTTAGTATGGAAGAATCCAAGCGTGGGAACTTGCCCACGATCTCTGGACCTACTCTCTCCAAAGAGATGTCTCCCAAGACTGATTTGGAGAGAGCTCGCATGCAAGGGATACCCTATGCTTCGGCAGTAGGCTCTATCATGTACGCGATGCTATGTACCAGACCCGATGTTGCATACTCACTAAGTGTAGTGAGCAGGTATCAAGCTGATCCTGGAGAGAGTCACTGGACAGCTGTGAAGAGCATTCTCAAGTACTTGCGAAGGACTAAAGAGATGCTCTTGGTGTATGGTAACGGAGAACTCCAAGTGGAGTCCTTTACCGATTCGAGCATCCAAAGTGATAAGGATGACTCTAAGTCGCAGTCGGGATTTGTCTTTACCCTTTACGGAGGGGCGGTTAGCTGGAAGAGTTCCAAGCAGGAAACCGTGGCAGACTCGACGATGGAGGCTAAATACATCGCTGCCAACGATGCTGCCAAAGAGGCTGTCTGGATCAAGAAGTTCATTACTGAACTTGGAGTGGTTCCATCCATTGAGCATCCAATACCTTTGTATTGCGATAACAATGGAGCGGTGGCTTTGGCCAAGGAACCCAGGTCCCATCAGCGGTCCAGGCATATTCTGAGGCGGTATCACTTGATCCGGGAGATAGTTGATCGCCGGGAGATCGAGGTCAGGAGGGTTGACACGAAGAACAACACGGCAGATCCACTCACGAAGGCCATTCCCCTGATACAGTTTGAGAGACTCATCGGGATGCTCGGTATGCGATACTACAGCAGCTGGCCCTAGTGCAAGTGGGAGATTGTTAGTTGTATGTATGCCCTAGAGGCCAGTATTGTACAGATGATGTATATTATATTGGATGCTTGGACATATATAGAGATGACTTTCTTGCTCGATATGATAGTATGCTATCTGGTTACTCTTTATCTTAACATGTATACTAGTCTTTTTAAACTGTCATATGGTTACATGTTGGTAAAGCCCTTAGGATGTGTACTTGAGTACCTGGACTATGATGCAGATCATACTAGTGGGGACATGGTAGTCCGTAAGTACATCCTTCAAGGTCCCTAGTCGTGGGTGTATCGAGACGGGGCATCGATATACCAGAGTAGACTAGCGTATACGCTTTTCGACCCATGAGATGGGCGATGGATGATCCCATATCCATTGGTGTTTGACATCAGAGATGGTATACGGGTGCTCAGTGGAGACTGGGTACACTGGACGGACTCGCCGAGAACTCCCAGATGGTATTATACCTCACGTCAGATGGCAGTTCTCAGGTGACACTTGTACAGGTTAGTCTGTAGACCCGAGATCGTCATAGAGTCTTGTGTGATTCCCACTGTGCTTTGATCTCCACCTTACCACGTCCATGAGGGCGTGCAAAACGGTGGTCTTTGGGTACAGTCCCGAGTCACATGGAGGCAATGAGCGATAGGAGGGGTTTCATCTCTCCCGGTATTGGGGGTTGATGTTGCGCTGCGCTCGATTGGCCGTAACAGGGAAGTCCCTGGCCAGGGCTGATCAGAGATTTGCTGGTAAGTGTTACCAGTAGTTTCTCGACCCGTTATGAGCCTCACATCGGCACGACTTATCGGTTATTAGGGTCTGACGTTTACCACCCCTAGACTTGATATGCGACATATCAGACGAACAGACCGGACTGTATGGTAAGTGTTACTGGTTGGTTTCACAGGAGTGTGAGCGGGCTAGCTCGTCGATCTTCTGATCGCTCGATACCCGGATGGCCGTTACGTTTAGCAGACCGCTTGCGGCTTGTGGGTGCATGATATGATCATCATCTGCTACCGGCGTATTGACGAGTCTTTAGAGTCCTACACAGAGGTTTCCTGGCTCAAGCGAAACGAAATAGGAGCGCATATGAGATATGTGCAGGACCGAGAATAATGCGTGTATGTGATACCGTATACCATTCTCGCGATGAATGTATCGAATGGTTATATTCGATATAACCTAGATATCGAATCAAGGATTGATTCGATAAGCCGATACATAGGATACTAGTTGGTTATATGCGATATGACCGGATCGTTAAATCAAGTGTTGATTTAATGATTTAATGTATAATTATATATTTGATATATTACTTTGCATTAACTAGTATTGGTTCACTTTAAATGGATTTTCTCACTTGATGTGCAAGTTGTATATGTGATATACCTTTGTGCACATGTTTGTATCATGTTTGATGATGCTTGCTCATTTGGTTAAGTGTATAGAATTAAACCATGGTTAAGTTGATAATTAGGGTTTTGCTTTTTCATTTATTTATATATTTGTTTATTTATTTATTTGGAAAAGATAAAGATGAGAATGGTGGCTTTCTTTGTTTCTTATTGAAGCTTCATGAAGCTTTGACTTAGTCACCATTCTTGTCTCATGCTTAACCCTAACCATTTGAACTAACCCTAGTTCATTCTCTACGCTTAACTATGGTTAAGATTATGATAAGTTTTGATTTTCTTTTTCATTTGAAAATACTTATCATATTCTTTCTTCTTCTTCATCATCTTCTTCTTCAAGAAAAGCTTAAGTCCATCAATGGCAACTTGAGCTAAAGTGTGAGAAATCCAATTCTAAAGTGAACCCACCTCCTATTTCTTCACCCTCTACCTCTTGCCAAGTAGTATAGGGTGTTTTCTTCACAAGTTTCACAACTTGGTGAAGATGGAGCTTGAACTTGTGATGCCTCGACGTAGATCATCTTCGGCACGAAGCCGACGACCTATCCCGCCCATTTCTCCGATCAAGCCGACGATTGAGTCTGGGATTCGAGATATACAGCGAGAAGACGCCTACGTGGAGATAAGGAAGTGGAGAAACGGATCTACAAAGGTTGTAGCCTCTCTCCTTTAGTTAAGTCGTTAACTAGTTTCGTTTTTCGCCTAGAATTCTAGTCGACAATCCGTATTAGGGTTTCTCGACACCCATAAAATTTGAAATTGGCATGGTTGATGCCTTGTGAGACCTCTTGAGAGTGCCTAGGAACCCTACACTCACACCCTCCCACTGTAAAGATTTTTCAGCGAAATCTTCTAGAAATTTCCTGGCTTCCCCATCATCTTTAGTCATGAAGTTGCCTTGACACATGGATTCAAGGGTCTGTCTTGTGTTAGGATTAATGCCCTCATATATAATTCTACACAGATCCCATCTAGGGATTCCGTGATGTGGGCATTGGACTAATAGATCCTTGAAGCGTTCAAGATATTTTGAAAATGGTTCATTTGGAAGCTGGGTGAATTGATTTATTTCGCTACGGACTCGAGCTGTCTTATGATGTGGGTAGAATTTCTTAAGGAATGCTTTGACGAATTCTCCCCAGTTTGAAATGGAATGTGCGGTAGTGTTATACAACCACTTCTCGGCTATATCGCACAAAGTGAATGGGAGAAGACATAGACGCGTAGCATCCATAGAAAGCTGTGAGGTACCCATCATTGCGCATACATTTTCAAATTTGGTGATAAAGGCATATGCGTCTTCAGACTCGAGACCGTGAAATTTTGGTAGAAGGTTGATGTATTGGGGTTTAATTTCAAAATTTTCCCCGTTGGCTGGTGGAATGGAAAGAAAGGTGGAAAGGGGACCTCGTGTAGGATAGCACCTTTCTTGGAGAGAGATGCGGGGTGGATTCTGCGCACCAATGGACTGCGGCAGAGTGGTGGTAAAGAAGTTCGATGGAGACGGATCCATCGATGTGGGTGTGGTGGTGGGTAAAGAAAAGGTAAATGTAGAAATACCGACTTCGGAGTCGATCGGGGGGACGCGGACTAAACGGGCACTAGAATCCCGTGTCCAGCCTATCTTGCACTAAAAAGGGTTAGTACAAGTGGCAGCGTGACTTTTAATTAGGGGAAATGAATGAATGCGGTGTTTGTTTTGAAAAATATACGAATTTTTGAAAATATGATGCGATCACAACAAATCCAACAAGCAACCCTAAAATCTAGTGGTCACCTAGGTCAAAGCTCTAGACCGCTCCTAACTGCCAAAAGACAAGTCGCAGGATAAATCCTCCACTGCCTCTTTGTCTCTTCTGTGGCCAGGTAAGTGCCAGGTAAGTGGGAGGTTCTCCACTACGTAAGTAGTGGGCCTAATTAAGTAACCACTAGCCTTGGACACACTTGCCTTACACACCACAAAAGAAACGCGGATAAGCAATGAATTACCCACGGCCTTCTCTTGTCCTAAGTAACCGCGCCGGTCCTCAGAGTCATCTCTAGATATTTTTTGGTTAATGAGGATAATGCAGATGCAAGTTTGTGATTTTTGGGGCTTAGGAAGGGTAATGAACTCCCCACCTAATCTGAATTTGGTCGTGCCCCTTAATTTCCGTATTAATATGCAAACAACCAAAATTCAAAAACACGCACAAATTTTTTATTGCTTTTGCGGCGCTGCGATTTATTTGCAAAGAAACCTGCACAAAATTGTTATTTGGAGCAGACATGGAAAGAGATAAGAAAGTTGAGAAATTACCAGAGAACTTTGGTACAGTGTTCCTACAGGGCCGCCGTGGTTCAGCCGTAGGAGACGTCTTAGACCGCGCTTCCGCGGTTTGATTATGGGATCACTGCACAAAATTTTCACAACAGGCTCCTGTTCACTTACACAGCTCTCTGGAATGCTTTGAAAAAATTTTCCACGGCTCCACAAATTTCAGATTTCCTCGCAACAAATCACAACAACACGTTTAGGGTTTATGCGAATTTAGATCAAAAAATATAGATGGAATAAACTTTTTAACTCAAATTTCAAAATACGAACAATTAGCGCACTATCCCTGGCAACGGCGCCTTTTGATTGAAACGATTTTAGATTGTGTAGTTGGAAAAATGTGTTGAAATCACAACCAAAAATATTTTGACAGCAATCAATAATGGTGTTGAATGTAGCGCGTTAGTAAGTGCTGATCGTCCACAGGGAAAGTGTAATCATTCATGTTTCGATTTAGATGAGTTGAAACTTTAAAGAAAAGAAAACAAACAACAATTCATGATTTAAAGATTTGAAGTTCAAGAATTAGAAAAATCTAGTCTAAATCAAGAAACGATAAAATCAAGAATTGAGAATTTGTGATGATTTCCAAACCAACAATCAAGATTCGAAGTGTGGCTCGTAGGAGTAGATCGGATCTATAGATGTGATGAGATCTAATGATTTCATATTCTTATCCATTAATGAATTGATACTAGATCGATGACGATTTATCGAGGTTAAGGATCTTGCGAAGAAGCTAGGGTTTCCTCATCTTATCCTTTGTCCTTTCGATGAATCTCATTCAAAATCTAGCTTCAAGTTAATCAAAAGATCAATTGTTGATCCCTAGTTTCGAGCGAACACAATCAAGAAAGCATCGTCTCGAAACTAGGTCATCGATCATTCGATTCACAAGAATTTACAAACGTTATATGATTTAAGAATTGTAAAAGAATCTAAATCATCATCATTCTATCGATCGTCTCGACTCCTTTACGAGCGGAGTTTTACTCAAACATTATCACAAAGCTAACATTCAAGAATCTAGATTGAATCATAATGCTTGAATTAAATGATAAGCAAGATAAAAGAATTGTCACATTTATTTATTCAACAATTTGTTCAAAGAACTACAAGAATTTGAGAAGGGAACAAGATCATCGAATCTAGCGTTGCATCGGCTCCTTGAGTCGCGGATCGGCTTGGATCACATGCTCCGATGAAGTCCGGCATCGCTCCAAAAGGATCTAGGCTTCTTGCTTTGATTGAACTCGGAATTCTTAATCTTGGATTGGAATTAGGGTTAGGGTTTTGAGGCACAAGTTGTGTCACTCAACTTGTGTTAGAAATGGGGAAGATGAGAGATTAATGAACTACTAACTAATGATTAACCCTTAACCCTAGATCTAAGTTCCCTTTTATTGACTTCACAGCCCTAGATCTAGAATTCAAAATTTGAATTTCCCTCCAAAAGTTTGTTAGCTAGAGAGGCTTCTAGAAGTAGTTAGTTGGAGGGAGCTTCTAGAACAAGGTTGTTAGGAGGTAGATTAGCTTGATTTAATGATCCTTGCTGATCTGGCAGAAGCTTCGAGAGTTCTGTAGAAATTGCCATAGTTTTCTGAGATGTAGGAACCGAGAGAGGAGTACTGCAGTGAAGCTTTGATGATGACGTGGCAATGATACCGCGGATCCGCGGCACGAGCTTTCTTAGGCCGCGGATCCGCGGCCGTAAAGAAGGCTTAGGGCCTCATCTTCCCAGTAATGCTTCCTGCTGAATTCTTGGTATTTTTCTGATATGTTGATTCTCACAATTCCTTATATATTACAACCAGCTCTCAAGTTTTTGAGTTGGCGTAATTTTGACAGCGCTTTCTACTGATTTGGCTTTTCCCCTGGAATTTCCTACACAGACTTCGAAACAAGTGTTGCGCTACACAAGAATGATGCGATGCCATGAAAAATAGTTAATTTCCCTTAAAGTGCCGGTTTTAAAGTATAACACCTGCAATCTATTATTTTACGACTGTTTTGCTAATATGTGCAATATGAATACCGAACACTTCTAGATGAGTGCAAACGATAGGGAAATTGATGTGTTAAAAACGCAGTATTTTCGACTAATCAGGTAGCAATCAAAGAACAGTGGGAACACACTTGAGGCGAAGTAGCTGTGTCAAGTCAACGGACTAAGCTGTACTCGTGTCACCTGGGAACTGCTACCTGACGATAGGTATAATACCAACCAACAGTTCCTGACGAGTCATGTCCAGTGTACTCGTAACCTAACGTGCACCTGTATACTATCTCCAGTACAACGTACTAATGGCTGTGGGAAAGACCATCTCCCCTGCTGGGATGAGAAGCATATACACTAATCTACTATAGAGTATCGATGCCATGTCTCGATAATCCTATGACTAGGGACCTGTATAAGGATATGCTTATAGACTACCCTGCCCCCACTAGTGTGATCGCCATCACGACGCTGGTAGTCAAGCAAAGATGCTAAGGGCTCTATCAATATGTATTAGTGATATGTTAAAAGAAACATATACACATATTAAGATAGATACAAACCAAGTAGCATACTACTATATCGAGAAAGACTGTCGTAAATCCATGTATATATCCCGAGCTTCCAAAATGTAATATACGAACTAGTACTATACAATAATGGCCTCTAGGGCATACATATCCAACAATCTCCCACTTGCACTAATGGCCGGTAATTGGTGTACCGCATACCCAACGTATGCATTAAGGCCAGCTGCTGGCGTACCGCATACCCAATAGCTCAAAAAGGCGCTCGAACTGTGCTTGAGGGAGGGCCTTTGTGAATGGATCCGCCATGTTATCTTTAGTGTCCACTCTCCGTACCTCGATCTCCCTGATCAGGTAATACCGCCTTAAGATGTTTATGGATTTCTGATGGGACCGTGGTTCCTTCGCTAAAGCTATAGCCCCATTATTATCGCAGTATAAAGGTATTGGATCAACAATGGACGGAACTACCTGAAGTTCACTAATGAACTTCTTCATCCAGACCGCTTCTTTTGCGGCATCGCTTGCAGCAATGTATTCAGCCTCCATCGTCGAGTCTGCGACGGTATCCTGTTTGGAACTCCTCCAACACATCGCCCCTCCATTGACGGTAAACACAAAACCCGAGACAGACTTGCTGTCGTCATTGTCACTCTGGAAGCTTGAATCGGTAAATGACTCGATCCTGAGGTCTCCATTACCATAAACCAGGAACATTTCCTTAGTCCTTCTCAGGTACTTGAGAATGTTCTTCACTACTGTCCAGTAGTTCTCAACTTGGTCTGACTGATACCGGCTCACCATGCTTAGCGCGTAAGCTACATCTGGTCTTTTAAATAGCATCGCATATATTATAGATCCTACCGCCGAAGCGTACGGTATAGTGCTCATGCGAACCCTCTCCTCGTCAGTCTTGGGAGACAACTTCTTAGAGAGGGTGATTCCGTGCAATGCGGGTATATTACCGCGTTTGGAATCTTCCATACTAAATCTCTTTAGTACGGTCTCTATGTACCTGGACTGCGAAAGTCCCAGTAATCTCTTAGATCTATCTCTGTAGATCTTGATCCCCAGAATGCACGAGGCATCACCCAGGTCCTTCATGGAGAACCATTGTGACAAGAATAGCTTGACCAATTTTAGCATAGGAATGTCATTTCCTATCAAAAGAATGTCATCCACGTACAAGACTAGGAATACAACAGTTTGTCCTACAATCTTCTTATAAATACAAGGCTCATCCTCGTTTTTGATGAAGTCAACATCCTTGACTGTTTCATCAAAACAGATGTTCCAGCTCCGTGATTCCTGCTTTAATCCATAAATGGATTTAAGCAACTTGCACACCTTCCCGCTGCTCCCACTGTCTATAAAACCTTCTGGCCGGTCCATATAAACGCACTCTTCCAAACTGCCGTTTAGAAAAGCCGTTTTTACGTCCATCTGCCAGATCTCATAGTCATGAAAGGCAGCAATGGCAAGTAGGATCCGAATGGATTTGAGCATAGCCAATAGAGAAAAAGTTTCGTCATAGTCCACACCGGGTCTTTGACGAAAACCTTTTGCAACGAGTCTAGACTTATAGGTTTCCACTTGTCCATCTACACCAAGTTTCCTTTTGTAAATCCATTTGCATCCAACGGGTTTTACCCCAGGTGGATCAATATCCAAGGTCCACACTTTATTGGTGTACATGGACTCCATTTCGGATCACATAGCATCCAGCCACTTATCAGAGTCCTTACCGATAATGGCATGCCTGAAACTGGTAGAATCATCTTCTTCCAAGATGCAATCCTCTCGGACCCCGTCTTTTAGAAAACCGTAGTATCTCTCGGGCGGATGAGAAATCCTACCAGATCTGCGGAGTGGCTGAGGTTCGTTTAGGACTATTGAATTTTCTGGTTCTACTAAATCCTCAGTTTGAGTTTGTGGTTCTGATATTTCATCCAGTTCTACCGTGCTCCCACTTATTTTTTTTGCAAGAAATTGCCACTCCAAAAAGGTGGCGCGACGAGCAATGAACACCTTCTGTTCCTCATTGTGGTAGAACAGATATCCTAGAGAATTTCTAGGATATCCCACAGACTTGCACAAAATTGATCGTACCTGTAGCTTGTCCGGATTTTGTATCTTTACATAGGCCGGACAACCCCATATCTTAATACATTTAAGATATAGTCTTTTACCACTCAATATTTCATATGGAGTCTTCGGCACAGATTTAGAAGAAACCTGATTCAGCAAGTACGCTGTTGTTTCAAGCACACGTCCCCAGAATGAAAGAGGTAACTCAACATTACTCATCATGGAGCGAACCATGTCCAATAGGGTACGGTTCCTCCGCTCCGATATGCCGTTGTGCTGTGGTGTGTACGGAGGAGTAAGCTGAGCGAACCATGTCCAACAGTACAGACTTTAGCTTAAGAGGTCACTCCCCGCGAAAGGATCTCGGCTCATTCCTCGTAGAATGAGGTGCTGGATATTCATGACCGAATACCACTATGCAGCGAAAGAATATAACTGTAGTTTTTCGAAATTTGTTCCAACAACATCTTTTAGGTTTATTTTCTTGCATTAATCAAAATTAATGCAGTCTCATCAATTAACCTATCACACCGGAAAAGAACGAAAATAAAATGTACGCATATGCCATCCGCATTCGCCATGGGTCCCCATCATCACCTGTTAGGTTGCTTAACTAACGACAGAGCGGGGATGGACTAGCACGGGTGCAAAACATATACAACATCTACTAGTATATATATAAGTATATACAACATTCATCCCAGGCATGATAATAATCAACATCACAGAATCTCAGCCAACAATACAGAATAGTGGATAATCTTGGAGCCCCGGGTTTCATTTGAGCCGCAAATAAAACCCGACATTCCCGGTCGTATGGATAGCCAGTGCAATGAAAACCTGGACCCCTACGTGCGCGGCATGTTACCCGCCAATCCCAGAAGTGAGGCAGCCCCCTTCAACAAAGTGAATGGGACACCCAACACTTCATGGAATCCGGTAACTTGGGCGCCCCACCGTGGGTCAAACTATACCCCCTACGAGTGCGGCGAATAGCCCGCCAATTCGAGAACGAAGGCCCCTCCGTCTCAAAGCCATGAGATGTGGGCTTGTTGCCTTCTAGAACCTGGCTATCCGTGCACTCCACCGTGGGGTAATCCTAGTACAGAAAAAGAAAATAATATGTACAAATGATGATATCGACCTCAATCCGGTCGTGCCCCAAAATAATATACAACGTGGCAAAGAAGTGTAGGGTTCCTATCGACGGCAGCAAGGTTTCGGGAGGCATCGTCCATGCCATTTTAAAAAATCGCCGTTAATAGGAACTCTAAACACGATCATTAACTAGAATACAATACGGAAAACATATAGTAAACCATTTACTATCTAAGTGAAAAAGGAAATACAAACTTTGTAGATCGGTCCTTCACTTCATAAGCTCCTTGTAGTAGTCCCTTCGCTGGGATCGTCGAACTCCCGGACTCTTGCATGGCTTCGCGTAGAGAAATGAGCGATCTTGCTTGAAGTCTTCGAGGCCGAAGATGATCTACGTCGAGGGAATGCTAGCTCAAGCTTCTACTTCACTAACTAGAGAATTAGTGAAGCAAACACCCTAAACTAAAGTACTAGTCTAGTAGAGGATGATGAAATAGGAAATGGGCTTACTTTAGAATTTCTTTTCTCACTTTACTTTCTCACTTAATCAAAACCCTAGCAAGCTTTTGAGCTTGAGGAAGAAGATGAACTAAAATGAGATGAGAATAATGATCAAGTGAGAGAGTGAACCATGGTGACTGAGTATCATATACTTACTCATGTAGAGACATAACCATGGTTAATCCAAATGTTTAGGTTAACAAATATCTAAAGTAAAAACAAAGTGAGTGGACTTTGTCAAAGCAAAACCAAGCTTCTACAAGCTTCATGCTTGTGACAAAACATCCACTAATTTTGTAATTACTTTAAATAATTATAACCCACCATTAGAAATAGAATGGTGTATGTCTTACACACCCATGTATAATGTATCAACAACCATGATACAAAAAGAAAACATATTTTAATATATATATCATATATATATATTAAATGTGCACATGTAAGAAAAACAAATGCTTAAGTCAACCAATGTTAGCTATTGTAAATTAGTATATCACATATTCAATTATACACTAAATTATTAAATCAACATTTGACTTAATAATCCGGATATATCACATATAACCGACTAACATCCAATGCATTGTCTTATCGAATCAACCCTTGATTCGATAACCCGGCTATATCACATATAACCGACCGATACAAAAGACGCGAGAATAGAATACGGTATCATATACTCGCTTAATTCTCGGTCCCGCACATATCACATATGTGCCCGTATTTCGTTTTGCCTGAGCCAGTAAAACCTCTATGTAGGACTCTAAAGACTCGTCAATACGCTAGCAGTAGGTGATGATCATATCAAGCACCCACAAGCCGTCTGTGGTACTTGCTGGACGTAACGGCTACCCGGGTATTGAGCGATCAGAAGATCAGCAAGCAAGCCCGCTCCAACTCCTGCAAAATCCTGACGGTAACACTTGGCGTACAGTCCGGTCTCCTCGTCCGATATGTCGCATATCAAGTCTAGGGGTGGTAAACGTCAGACCCCAATAACCGATAAGTCGTGCCGATGTGAGGCTCATAACGGGTCGAGAAAATACTGGTAACACTTACCAGTAAATCTCTAAATCAGCCATGGCCAGGGACTTCCCTGTTATGGCCAATCGAGCACAGCGCAACATCAACTCCTAATACCGGGAGAGACGAAACCCCTCCTATCGCTCATTGCCTCCATGTGACTCTGGAATGTACCCAAAAACCACCGTTTTGCATGCCCCCTTGGACATGCTAAGGTGGAAATCAAAGCACAGTGGGAATCACACAAGACTCTATGACGATCTCGGGTCTACAGACTAACCTGTACAAGTGTTACCAGAGAACTGCCATCTGACGTGAGGTATAATACCATCTGGGTGTTCTCGGAGAGTCCGTCCAGTGTACCCAGTCTCCACTGAGCACCCGTATACCATCTCTGCTGTCAAACACCAATGGATATGGGATCATCCATCGCCCATCTTATGGGTCGAGAAGCGTATACGCTAGTCTACTCTGGTATATCGATGCACTGTCTCGATACACCCATGACTAGGAACGTTAAAGGATGAACTTATGGACTACCATGGCCCCACTAGTATGATCTGCATCATAGTCCTGGTAGTCAAGTACACATCCTAAGGGCTATACCAACATGTAACCATAAGACAGTATCAAGAGACAAGTATACATGTTAAGATAAAGAGCAACCAGATAGCATACTATCATGTCGAGCAAAAAAGTACTCTCTATATATGTCTAAGCATCCAATATAATATACATCATATGTACAATACTGGCCTCTAGGGCATACATACAACTAACAATCTCCCACTTGCACTAGGGCCAGCTGCTGTAGTATCGCATACCGAGCATCTCGAAGAGTCTCTCAAACTTTATTTAGGGAATGCCCTTCGTGAGTGGATCCACTGTGTTGTTCTTCGTGTCAACTCTCCTGACCTCGATCTCCCGGCGATCAACTATCTCCCGTATCAGGTGATACCGCCTCAGAATATGCCTGGATCGCTGATGGGACCTGGGTTCCTTGGCCAAAGCCACCGCTCCATTGTTATCACAATACAAAGGTATTGGATCCTTAATGGATGGAACCACTCCAAGTTCATTTATGAACTTCTTGATCCAGACAGCCTCTTTGGCAGCATCGTTGGCAGCGATGTATTCAGCCTCCATCGTCGAGTCTGCAACGGTTTCCTGCTTGGAACTCTTCCAGCAAATTGCCCCTCTGTAGAGGGTAAAGACAAATCCCGAGTGCGACTTCGAGTCGCCCTTATCACTTTGGAAGCTCGAATCGGTAAAAGTCTCCACTTGGAGTTCTCCGTTAGCATACACCAAGAGCATCTCTTTAGTTCTTCGTAAGTACTTGAGAATGCTCTTCACAGCTGTCCAGTGACTCTCTCCTGGATCTGCTTGATACCTACTCACTACACTTAGTGAGTGTGCTACATCGGTACTGTTATATAGCATCGCGTACATGATGGAGCCTACTGCCGAAGCATAGGGTATCCCTTGCATGCGAGCTCTCTCCAAATCAGTCTTGGGAGATATCTCTTTGGAGAGAGTGAGTCCAGAGATCGTGGGTAAAAACCCACGCTTGGATTCTTTTATACTAAACCTGTTTAGTATGGTGTCAATGTACCTGGATTGGGACAATCCCAATATCCGTTTAGATCTATCTCTATAGATCTTATTCCCTAATATGTACGAGGTATCCCTTAGATCTTTCATTGAGAATCATTGTGATAAGAAGAGCTTGACCGATTGTTGCATAGGAATGTCATTTCCTATCAAGAGTATGTCGTCCACGTACAATACGAGGAAGACAACCTTACTCTCTGCCACCTTCTTCTATATACAAGGTTCATCTACGTTTTTGACGAAATCAAACTCTTTGGTAACGATGTCAAAGCGGATGTTCCAACTCCGCGATGCTTGCTTTAATCCATAAATGGATTTAAGCAGCTTGCACACATTCCCGCTGCTCCCACTAGCTTTGAAGCTCTCTGGCTTAGTCATATACACGCTCTCTTCTAAATCACCATTTAGAAAGGCGGTCTTAACATCCATTTGCTTGATTTCGTAGTCATGATATGCAGCGATGGCAAGCAAGATTCAGATGGATTTAAGCATAGCCACTGGAGAAAAGGTTTCATCATAATCCACACCTGGTCATTGACGAAAACCCTTTGCAACAAGTCTAGCTTTGAAAGTCTCCACTTTCCCATCTATACCAAGTTTTTTCTTGAAGATCCACTTGCTCTCAATGGGTTTACCCCTTCAGGAGTATCTTCCAAAGTCCGTACTTTATTGGTTTACATGGATTCCATCTCGGACAGCATTGCATCCAGCCATTTCATTAAGCCACCACTCGTGATGTCCTGCTCGAAGCTAGTTGCGTCATCATCCTCCATGATGCAATCCTCGCTCCTACCATCCATGAGAAAACCGTAGTATCTCTCAGGTGGGTGAGGAACCCTACTAGATTGGCGGAGTGGCTGGGGTTCATCGGGGACTACCGAATCCTCTGATTCCGCCACATCTTCTGTTGTGGTTTGTACAGCTGGAACCTCTTCCAGTTCTACCACAGAGCCACTAATCTATTTTGCAAGAAATTCCTTTTCTAAAAATGTGGCTTGTTGAGCAACAAACACCCTTTGTTCATTACTGTGGTAGAAGATATACCCTCGCGAATGCTTGGGATATCCAATAAACATACACAAAACAGACCATGCCTCGAGTTTGTCCAGTTTTTGTCTTTTTACATAGGCCGGGCAACCCCATATCTTAACAAAATTAAGATATGGTCTCTTCCCTTCCCATATCTCATATGGGGTGGTAGGCACAGATTTGGTAGGAACATTATTCAGTAGGTATGCTGCTGTCTCCAGCGCATACCCCTAGAAGGAAATAGGTAACTCAGCTATGCTAATTATAGAGCGTCCCATATCTAATAGGGTGTGGTTCCTCCGTTCCGATACACCATTATGCTGTGGTGTATATGGAGGAGTTAGCTGAGAGAGAATCCCATTCTCTTTTAGGAAGTCCAGGAATTCAATGCTCAAGTATTCACCTCCTCGATCAGATCGAAGGATTTTAATACTTTTCCCGGTTTGGTTCTCGACTTCTTGTTTATATTCTCTAAATTTCTCAAACGCTTCTGATTTGTGTTTCATCAGGAACACATATCCGAATCTAGAGAGATCGTCAGTGAATGTAATGAAGTACGCAGAACCATCCCTGGCATGTGTAGACATGGGACAGCATACATCACTATTTATGAGTCCCAAGATTTCAGTAACTCTTTCTCCGTGTCCCGTAAATGGAGTTTTGGTCATTTTGCCTTTGAGACATGACTGGCAAGTGTCATAAGATAAAAATTTGAACGGATTCAAATATCCATCCTTATGCAACTTAGCTAGCCGTGTCGCATTTATATGACCAAGTCTACAGTGCCACAAGAAGGATTCGTTCATTTCTGAACTTTTCCTCTTGTGTGTGTTTGTTATGCTCAGAACTGTTGATTGATTTAGAACATAAATGCCATTGCACAACGTGCCTGATCCAACCAACTTTTGGTTCGGTAAAATGTTCATAACATTATCCTGTAATGCAAAATTATATCCCTCTTTACTTAATAAAGAAACCGATATAATGTTGCATATCAGGTTCGGCATGTAATAGCATTCGTTCAGAATCAATGTATTACCAGTTGGCAATACAAGGTGATATTCCCCGACGGTTTTAGCTGCAACAATTGCACCATTTCCAACCCTTATTTCTTTATCACCTTCTCCAAGTTCTCTTCCTTTTCTAAGCCCATGTAACTGATTACATATATGGGATCCTGACCCGGTATCTAATACCCAGGACGTAGAGCAAATGGATAAACAGTTCTCTGTAATGAACACACCCGAAGAAAATGCATTAACATGTACTTTCTTCATTCGGGTGGCATGGGAATCCTGGTAATCCCCTATATCATGTTCAGTCTTATAACTTTTATAAGAAAGAAAGGAACCAACGTTCCCCAGCACAGTATAACTTGCGGGTTCAGTCAATACATCCATATTATTATCTTGATTAAGGAATGATATGGTCACTACCTGGAGAGAGAGAAGAAAACACTTTAGCGTATGCTCTTGCAAGATTAGATTGGTTATTATTTTATCTAATCAGGATGGCTCCCACTGTTTTTATCAAATCTTCCTTCAAACCCTAAAAGAAAAGACTAGCCGGGATTAATTACACTCTACAATTTCACCAATCTTTCAGCCAGGCAGTGTCTGTACTTTGAAGGAGGTTCCCCTTGCTTTTGTACGGACCTAATTAAAATAAACCTCTTTTTCCCAGAGGCATAACCCCGTTGACTCCTTTCTAGACACCTACTTGATTGGCTAATTGTCCTGTGTAAAACTCTCCCATGAGTAACAATTACTCATACTGGGTATCGGGATCCAATTATCTCATAGAAGGTATGCAATCTCATTGCAAATTTCAACTTTTGAAATTCCCGATAAAATTTTTCCCCAAGCATCCCATGACCTTGACGGAGGTCAACAAACCATAGGGTGCTAGTCAAGTTCAACCCGTCATTTCTTGATTGAATCAAACCCACCCGCACGACCCTTGACGGAAGTCAACAAGGTCGTACGACTACCCTAATCCAATCTGCATCATATGCATAAGCAGATAAATACTAGTCAGCTACCGCACACTACGCCTTGACGGAGGTCAACAAACGTAGCACGAATACTAAGTAGGACTTATCTGAAATGACGGAGGGCTACGACAGGTTTTTCTGAAAACCTATTACATAATGAACTTGATATTGTTGTAGAATCGAGTGAATTTTGAAAAGGAGTGTTTTTTAGGCTTTCACTAGTTTTGCTAAAGAGGTCACTCCCGGTGAAGGGATCTCGGCTCTTTCCTTATGGAATAAGGTGCAGGATATATCATATATATCACTATGCAAAGAAAAAACTCCAAAAGCAATCAAAAAACAAACCGAGTGCTGTAGCATCTGCCAGTTTTGCTAAAGATGTCACTCCCGGTGAAGGGATCTCGGCTCTTTCCTCATCGAATAAGGTGCAAAGCAAAACTGTAGCTACCCTTTTTGAAAATTTGATTCTACAACATCTTTTAGGTTTTTTTTCTTTCATTAATCACTTTAATGAAGTCCCATCATTTAAGTCACCTAAACATCACAGATAAATACAACGTACACTTATGCCATCCGTATTCGCCTCGATGTCCCGTCATGCACCGTTAGGTTAGGTAATTAACGGCAGAGCGGGACAGGGCTAGCGCGGATGTAAAACTTAAGTAACGTCTATATAATATATCATATATACTATATACAGTATCCATCTAGACATATCAAATGATCACATAACAGATATCGCAGAGAAGAAACATATGAAATATTGGATATACTGGGAGGTCCGTGTTTTATTTTGAGCCTCTATAAAACACGGATTCCACGGTCGCGATGAATAGCCAAACCCACACCCCTAGACCCCTACGAGAGCGGCAAGCAACCCTACCAATTCTTGAGTTAGGAGACCCGGACTCGACTCCTCGAGTTGGTCTCCCACTGGACTCTAGAACCCGGTTACTTATGCTCTCCTCCTTAGGTCTATCCTAATGCGGAAAAGTAAATAATATACATCAATGGTGACATCAACCTCGACCCAGAAGTGCCCCAATAAAATAATATTACATACATTGAATTTTACATGAATGAAAATAAAAACTCTCATCTCACATAAAAACCCCCGGCTATTCAAAACGCGACGATCCAATATAACATATACAACATCACAGAACATCACATGTCATGAGATCACAGAGAAAAGCCTAGACGATGTTAAACATTCCAATCGAATCAACGAACATCTAAAATTACCCAAAAAGCTCAACACTTGAGCGTAGTTTAAAATAATTCAGCACACGCCACAGCACCAATAAACCAGCCGTAGAAGGGCCAAACCAACGCCTCACATGTGACACCGCTGAACCACCACAAACCTGAGGGTTAAATGGCGGTTTTGACGGTCACATAATCGAGTTAAGGTTTTGTTCTTCAAGAGGGTCTATCGCATAACTTACATGATGTTTGAAAACTTTTAACTACGGGAAAAATCCAACACTTGGAAATTTTCCCGGCAAGGGTCAAAGCGGGTATTTGACATCCAATTGAACTATTTAACAACGTCTAAAGTATCCCGAAAACAGTTAAAATTACGACTACGAAACATTCTAAGTTTCCTTTGCAATGAGTTAATCATCACATGAAAAAGTATCAAAAATAAACAATACCTGAAACCCCAAATTCCAGAGCACAGAGCATGAAAAAATTTTGGAACCCAGGGGACATGCCCAGGCCGGCCTCCTCGGTTTTGCTGCCCATGTGCTCGGTC
This sequence comes from Agapanthus africanus, assembly GCA_030015575.1. Lineage (NCBI taxonomy): Eukaryota > Viridiplantae > Streptophyta > Magnoliopsida > Asparagales > Amaryllidaceae > Agapanthus > Agapanthus africanus. The sequence continues at coordinate 496,237,871 of JASDDO010000014.1, forward strand.
CAAATCCGAGCACAGGGTCCCAAACTTCTCCCATGATCTTAGGTTTGCTCATAGATGATTCTGCACTTCTTTGAAAAATTTTTGGAGCTCATTTTAAAATCGACAGAAACATCAATTTGAGATTTCATGTTTCGAAGTTAGTTTCGTATTCGTAATCTAACATTATCCGTATAATTTCCTAGCTAGGCTCTGATACCACTGTAGGGTCCCTATCGACGGCAGCAAGGTTTCGGGTGGCATCGTCCATGCCATCTTAAAAAATTGCCGTTAAAAGGAACTCTAAACATGATCGTTAACTAGAATACAATACGGAAAACATATAGTAAAGTATTTACTATCTAAGTGAAAAAGGAAATACATCCTTTGTAGATCGGTCTTTCACTTCATAAGCTCCTTATAGTAGTCCCTTCGCTACGATCGCCGCACTCCCGGATTCTTACATGGCTTCGCGTAGAGAAATGAGCGATCTTTCTTGAAGTCTTCGAGGCCGAAGATGATCTACGTCGAGGGAATGCTAGCTCAAGCTTCTACTTCACTAACTAGAGAATTAGTGAAGCAAACACCCTAAACTAAAGTGCTAGTCTAGTAGAGGATGATGAAATAGGAAGTGGGCTCACTTTAGAATTTCTTTTCTCACATTACTTTCTCACTTAATCAAAACCCTAGCAAGCTTTTGAGCTTGAGGAAGAAGATGAACTAAAATGAGATGAGAATAATAATCAAGTGAGAGAGTGAACCATGGTGACTGAGTATCATATACTAACTCATGTAGAGACATAACCATGGATAATCCAAATGGTTAGGTGAACAAATATCTAAAGTAAAAACAAAGTGAGTGGACTTTGTCAAAGCAAAACCAAGCATCTACAAGCTTCATGCTTGTGACAAAACATCCACTAATTTCGTAATTACTTTAAATAATTATAACCCACCATTAGAAATAGAATGGTGTATGTCTTACACACTCATGTATGATGTATCAACAACCATGATACAAAAAGAACACACATTTTAATATATATATATATATATATTAAATGTGCACATGTAATAAAAACAAATGCTTAAGTCAACCAATGTTAGTTAATGTAAATTAGTATATCACATATACAATTATACACTAAATTATTAAATCAAAATTTCACTTAATAATCCGGATATATCACATATAACCGACTAACATCCAATGCATCGTCGTATCGAATCAACCCTTGATTCGATAACCCGGCTATATCATATATAACCGACCGATAAAAAAGATGCGAGAATAGAATACGGTATCACATACTCGCATTATTCTCGGTCCCGCACATATCACATATGTGCCCCTATTTCATTTTGCCTGAGCCAGTAAAACCTCTATGTAGGACTCTAAAGACTCGTCAATACGCTGGCAGTAGGTGATGATCACATCAAGCACCCACAAGCCGTCAGCGGTACTAGATGGACGTAACGGCTACCCGGGTATTGAGTGATCAGAAGATCAGCAAGCAAGCCCGCTCCAACTCCTGCAAAAGCCTGACGGTAACACTTGCCGTACAGTCCGGTCTCCTCGTCTGATATGTCGCATATCAAGTCTAGGTGTGGTAAACGTCAGACCCCAATAACCGATAAGTCATGCCGATGTAAGGCTCATAACGGGTCGAGAAACTACTGGTAACACTTACCAGTAAATCTCTAAATCAGCCCTGGCTAGGGACTTCCCTGTTATGGCCAATCGAGCACAGCACAACATCAACTCCCAATACCGGGAGAGACGAAACCCCTCCTATCGCTCATTGCCTCCATGTGACTCGGGACTGTACCTAAAAACCACCGTTTTGAACGCCCTCTTGGACGTGGTAAGGTGGAAATCAAAGCACAGTGGGAATCACACAAGACTCTATGACGATCTCGGGTCTACAGACTAACATGTACAAGTGTCACCAAAGAACTACCATCTGACGTGAGGTATAATACCATCTAGGAGTTCTCGGCGAGTCCGTCCAGTGTACCCAGTCTCCACTGAGCACCCGTATATGTAACATTTCAAAAAAATAAAATATTATTTTCGGGAATTTTTATAATTTAATATTATTTTATTGAATATTTTAATATTTTGGTATAATTAAATAAAATAAATGGGAAAAAATTTTGGAAAAATTATAAAATAGGGTATTTTATAGAATTAGTTATATGCCATTTTAAAGCTTTTATGATTAGTTATATGCTAATTTAATGCTAATCACGATTAAAAATCGCTAATCGGCTTTTAAGCAATTTTGTGCAAAACATGCACATATCTTTTTCTACACTTGTGCATTTTCACCATGGTTTGTTTTGGGGTTACTATTTGAGTGAGAGGGATTTGTTGAATAAAAGAAAAGGAAAAGAATTTAAATTAGAATAATGGGGTAGTAGGTGAGTGAGAGAGAGAGTGAGGTGAAAGGTCTTTTGACTTAGTCTCCTTTCATTTCTCCTTCATTTTCTCTCCCTCTCCTCTCCTTCTTCTGCTGCTGCAGCTCCCCCTCTTTCTCCCCCTTTCCAATCCTCCAAAACACCACAAAAATCACTCCAAAACCCCATCTTCCCTTCACTAAAAAGGTGCACGAGTTCGAGAGGATCACATTGGACTAAGAAAGAGAGGATTTTGAGGACCTTGAGCAACTCAAGAATTTTCTTGAGTTGCCAAGGGAGGTAATTTCTGCACCCCTAGTTTAGTATTTCAATTCTTATTGCATCCATACTAGTTTCATGTCGATATGGTGTAGTTTTGATGGACTTTGGGAATTCAAGTTAGGGTTTAGGGTTAGACCTGAAATCAAAAGTGAAATTGATGCTTGTGGTGACCTTAGTACCCCTGGTGTGATGCTAGATTGGACCCAAACCTGAACTAGAAACCAGAATACGGATTTATGGAACCGATATCGGAAAAAATTGTGAAATATGTTGCTGTTTTTGGGAATCCGCTATCACCCGAGACATCCTAAAATAAAATTGATTGGACAGTGAAATGTGCAGGCACTCTAGAACTACCACACAAAGCCCTAGCCCCCACCTCCTTTTCCAGGACGCAGATTTAATCTGTTTGGCCGCAATTTGCGGCCAGGGTCCTACCATTTTGTCTCGTGTTTGTTCTGTAGCTCCTACATGTATATTTTAGGCCCCTGGCATGTATAGATTTGTCTAATTTGACCTAGGGTGAAATCTGGAGCCTATTTCCCTAGTTGCTGTTTTGGATTCGTATTTCCGTATTCCATATTTCTAATTATGAATTTGCGTATGGTGTTTTACCTCGACTACTTGGCGTTTATACGAAGATATCGAGGATTGATTGATGGTTTTGAAGGCATGCCCATAGGTTCTATCCTATAGGCCCATTATCATATCGTTTTGGGTTTCGTGTGCCGTTTTAGCTTGATTTGGTTTTAATGCGCATATACGATACTTTGATGTGTAGGTACCCCATGAAGACTTCGGGACGACAAGCAAACGCGTGGTGACATCGACAGATAAAGACGCAAGGTGAGTATATTATATCTACAGGGGGAAGTCAGGTGGATGGCATATAGCACCCCCGCAGTCCGCAGTTGATATATTATATTTATGATAGTTATAGTATGTCATGGATATTGTGTTAGGTGTATTATGGATAGTTTAGGGTTAGAAGTAACTAGTGTAGTTCATAGTCGCGAACCTTAGAATAGATTTACACCTACACGCACACCCTTGCATATTCATTATACTTGCACTGTGTTTGATGATATTGGATGACTTTGGAGATGAGTCGATGATGTTGGGCATTGTGTCGTGAGACCAGTGATGTGATGTGACTCGTATTTGGGATACGACATGTGATCTCTAGCGGGCCTTTGGACGTGTGTTTACACACGCAGTGATAGATGGTATCGATTGTACTAGACTTAGACCTGTACCCCAGATTATGCGATATGATGATAGTGATACCTGTTATGTGATGAGATAAAGTGATAGTGACCCGTACCCAGCTATTGAGATGCCGTACGACGATTTACCGTACGAGCCTATATTGATGATAGACTCGCACTCATGACTTGAGGATGTCATATGATATACAGTATCGTATGTGATACTATTGAGGTAGGATCACCGACTATTATATATATATATCGACTCAGATTTAGGTGGTTTCCATACCCTTCACGATTGACTTGATACTTAGATCTGTAGTTTGCATAGTAGATGTTAGACTAGACCCGAGTCATACCTATTTCAAAAACTACGAATCAAGAATATCTTAAAAGACAAGTAAAGGGATTCTACGGGTATTTTTCAAAGGACGTATCTTTTTTAAAAATACCGTAGCCCTTATTTTACTAAAAATCCTGATTCGTCTTATTTCAAATGACATAACTGCATTTCATATACATATTGATGTAGATTCTTCACTGTGGTGTTGATTATTTGATTTCCGTAGGTTCATGCTATTCACATTGCTTTGCATATGTTTATTGCTATATTATTATCATGCTGTTAGGACACCAGCACTATTATCGATGATGCGTATGTTCCACGTACACTATTTGCTGGCTCACACACTTCATCATCGATAATTGCCATGCCACTACACTGTAGTACTGTTGCATTCATGATATGATTCTTGCATGGCATATTGTACACTTATACCTGTACACATACATAGATGATTCTGACTTGATTAGAGATTTGGTAACCGCAAGATATTCTTCAAAACCGGATCTTTTAAAAGAGCGGTTCTCCCTTTATTTTACCCTTAGTGTCATACGACACATTGCATGGATTTACGCATTGGATTTGATTTATGTGATTTCTGGATTTGGGAACCGGAGTACTATTTTAAGAAACCACGCACTGTTTAAAAACCCGGTTTCCCTTGATATGATATTTTGGTGCGTCCACCATGAGTTTTCTCAGTTCCAGAGAGCTTGTGTGAGTATACCCAATTCGAGGAGAGGTAGGCACCGATTGCGGGTACATGGTGGACCCGGTACGGTAGCCCGGGGCGAGAACACTCGTATAGTTAGACGGTGAGCCCGGCGGAGGGACTACTACCTACCGGTGATTGTATTCGAGCTCGGCGGATATCTGGAGGATACCGACCGGAGTTGAGGGATGGACATGGGCTGACCCGTACTGCCGGGGCCGAGGGCCGATACCGCAGACGGAGCCCCATATGGACGAGGATTTACGTGCCGATGCTAGGCACAGGTTTCATGATGATCTCTATGATTTTGATTATATCCTCATATTTGCATGCATGATGCTTATTGTCATTGGGTGACAGGTAGACGGGATCCACATATGTACAGACATTGATTACATATAGACATTGACTACATTGATCACACCTCATTTGTATATATAACAGGGTATGAGGGCGCTGTTATATATACCCTTACACCAATATTAGTGGAATGGGACGCTAATATATGTGTATTGATATTCATTTTGATACTTCATCATATTTACTTCATGCAGACACACCTTATGTTTATGACATGTTATTACCTGAGCCACTGGCACGAGTACTTGGCACTACATACATGATTAGATGTTACATTGCCACCTTATCATGCTTCAGGCTTATTCTTAGAGGCTATATATTTGATCGTATTGACCTAGGATTATATCTTGCATTCGGTTTCTGCATGTAGATATCTTCTATTCACGAGTTGGCAACTCACCACCGTTGTGCCACAGTTCTTGCAGGTTTGCCGTACAGGTTCTATAGCGGCATTTCTGGCACACTGCTTACATTGCGGGTGATTTGCTTGGTAGGTGGATTCTTTTGCATCAAGAACCACCATTGTACTTGTATTATTCCTTTGTATCTAGAATTCCATCAACCAAAACTTGTATATTGTTTCAGACTTAGACACCAGTGATGTATTATTTCGAACTTAGAGTCGCGCTTAGCAGTATTACGGTTTTCATGCTTACTGAGTTTCTTTTGAGTTTGATCCTCGCCATTCGACGTTGTATATTATTGCTTGTGTGGTTGTGACCGTCGATTGACGAAGAGCTAGCTCCCGCTTGGGGATGCCTTTTATCATTGCAAATATATTGATCTTGTTGTACCCCGTTCGGGGCCATTATTTACAAAAGAAACTCTGCCGAAATTTTTAGAAAAGACTTTGCAATTTTTAAAATGCATATTCGGCTTAGTTATTTAAAAACCTTGACTACAAACTTGTTTTTCTTCATTTCTTTAAACCAGTTTTCTATATTTACTCTTAAAACGGTTTTCAATTTCTGGGCTTTTGGCTTACTTGGATTAGATGGAGTCCTATAGACTTCATATGGTTCAAGGGCCAGTCACGTGCTCTTTCGGGTCGTGACAGTATACCATCTCTGATGTCAAACACCAATGGATTTGGGATCATCCATCGCTCATCTCATGGGTCGAGAAGCGTATACGCTAGTCTACTCTGATATATCGATGCCCTGTCTCGATACACCCACGACTAGGAACATTAAAGGATGAACTTATGGACTACCATGGCCCCACTAGTATGATCTGCATCATAGTCCTGGTAGTCAAGTACACATCCTAAGGGCTTTACCAACATGTAACCATAAGAAAGTATCAAGAGACAAGTATACATGTTAAGATAAAGAGCAACCAGATAGCATACTATCATGTCGAGCAAGAACGTCCTCTCTATATATGTCCATGTATCGAATATAGTATACATCATATATACAATATTGGCCTCTAGGGCATACATACAACTAACAAGACGGCAGTCTACATGTCGGACGCTCGTCCCGCAATATCAAACGAACAAATGAATATAAATTGTACCACTAACATTGCACCACATGCTATCGACCACGACTATCCAACCACAATCACAGCACAAGCACAAAACATCAACGCGAATGTCACGTTCGCAAACCCGTCTAAAAGAACATATAGCAATCAGACGAGTTTACCGATCAAATGACATTCACGGTCGCAGATAAAAGTGAATGTACTGTAAACTATTAAACAGTGTCAAATTTAACGTCTTCGAAACACTCCAAATTTCCCCGTACAGAAAACAACAGAGAATCAAACTTGGGCAAAAAACAAACAACACCAGAAAACCAAACTTCACTGGATGAGAACACAGACCAAAGCACGACTCATTTCTCCATGAAAAAACTGAGGAGGTTGGTTTTTTGTGGTATGTGGCTGGCCAAAGTGTTAGAATTGTGTTGTTTTTTGTCAATGTTCATCTCACAGTGTAAGGATCACTTTGCAGTTGTTTAAAAAAAACTTGAAGCCTTAAAAAAATTGACAGAAACTGCAGTTTGGTTTTGATGTTACGGAGTCGTCTCGGTTTCGTTGTTTTAACATTGTTTAAAGTTGCTTGTCTAGGGTTTATGGATTGGCTCTGATACCATGAAGGGTTACACTAGCGCCCCGGCCAACTTTCGTGGCCAAATGCGGAACAAAAATTTTAGAGCGATACGAAACTTGGCGCTAGAATAAACCTAAAACTGGATCTTTACCATAAATCTAGTTAACATGTTAGAGTTCTTTCTACTATGATAGAAAGTATACCTAACGGAAAAAAGTCCTTCGGGTCTTCGATCCTCTCCTTAAGCTCCTCGATGGAAGTATGGATCTTGCTTGAACTTCGACCTCTTTGTGTCAACGATGATCCACCCGAGAGCTCCAACCTTGAGCTAAACCTCCAACTTAAGATAACTAGAACACCTAGCTTGCTAATCTAAGTGGACTAAAGTGAGAAGAGTGTGAATTAGAGTGGCTTAGTCTCACTAACCCTTAATTATCAACACATGATACGCTAGTTTGAGAGAGGTAGAAGGAGAGAGCAAACTTGAAGAAAGAGAAAGTATTTGTGATAATGATAATAAAAATAGAATAGCTAGCTTATATATGACCTCAACCATGGCTTGAAAAATATCTTACCAAAATATCTAGGTCAAAAATATCTCCTCAAAATATCTAAGGTCAACAAGTCAAGCCAAGTCAGAATGTCAACATAAGTAGCCATGCTAAAAAAATATCATTTATCAAAATAACAAAGTCTTTTCTTTTTATCATATGTGTTTTGACCAAGTCAATGGTCAAAACCCTAATGAGGTATCTCCTTCTATACCCCCTCTCATCCGTATATACATACCCACATCCGTGTTCCGAGAAAAACGAATACTATGAGACGAAGCTAATCCAATAATCAAATACTAGGATCCGGCTTAAACCAAAGACCACTAGTATTGTCCGCTCGAACACCACACGTGCACAAGTACACGTATGTGATCGAACCCTGTCGTAAAACCATACGACCTCTACTCGTTTCGCCCGAAGCTGGGAAACCCTCTGTATGGGACTCTAAAAACTCGACAGTACTCTGGCAGTGGGTTTAACCACAAGCACATCAGTGGCACTAGCCGTGCGTAACGGATACCCGGGTATCTGTCGATAAGAAGGTCGACGAGCAAGCTCATCCAAACTCCTACTGAGCCTATCTGTGACAATCTCCGTACAGTCCGGTCTGTTCGTCTAAGAGTATCGCATATCGGGTATAGGGGATGGTAAACGTCACACCCCTAATAGCGGTATAAGTCATGCCAGAGTGTAGCCCAGAACACCCTGAGAAACTACTGGAACCCCTACAAGTAAATCTCACTTGCCCTGGCCAGGGACTTTGTGTAATGGCTCTCCTAAACACAGCGCGATATCAATCCCCAATACCGGGAGAGACGAATCATGTCTAACCCCCACTGCCTCCAAGTGCTTCGGGACTGCACCCAACTACTACCAGTTTGCACGACTCAATAGAGCCGTGGTAGGGTTGCAATCAAAGAACAGTGGGAACACACTTGAGGCAAATTAGCAGTGTCAAGTCAACGGACTAAGCTGTACTCATGTCACCTGGGAACTGCTACCTGACGATAGGTATAATACCAACCAACAGTTCCCGACGAGTCTTGTCCAGTGTACTCGTAACCTAACGAGAACCTATATACTATCTCCAGTACGACGTACTAATGGCTGTGGGACAGACCATCTCCCCTGCTGGGATGAGAAGCGTATACACTAGTCTACTCTGGAGTATCGATGCCCTGTCTCAATAATCCTACGACTAGAGACCTGTATAAGGATGTGCTTATAGACTACCCAGTCCCCACTAGTGTGATCGACATCACGACGCTGGTAGTCAAGCAAAGATCCTAAGGGCTCCATCAATATGTATTAGCAATATGTTAAAAGAAACATATACACATATTAAGATAGATACAAACCAAGTAGCATACTACTATATCGAGCAAGACTGTCCTAAATCCGTGTATTTATCCCAAGCTTCCAAAATATAATATACAAACTAGTATTATACAATAATGGCCTCTAGGGCATACATATCCAACAGTTTTCTGCAATGGTAGGTTAATTGATGGAACTGCATTAAATTAATGCAAAGCAAACAAACCAAAGCTGAATCGTTGGAACAAATTTTAAAACCACTCGGTTATTTTATAACAGGATACTTTTAAATATGGAGCTTAAACCACTCTTTTTAAAAGCTATTAGGTTCCTTCGATTATATCAAGTTCATTATGTTCACGGTTTCGCCAAAACCAGCCGTAGCCCTCCGCCATTTCATATGAATATTCAATAGTATTCAAGCTATGTTTTTTGACCTTCATCAAGGCATAGTGATTAGTAGCTGCTGGGTGTTCATATGTAGCATAGATAGATGCGTTGGTTTGAGACAGACATATTTCCTTGTTGACCTTCGTCAAGGGTATGTACGGGTGGGTTCAAATTAGCCAGGACAATGATGGGTAGAACTTGACATGTGACTTATGATTTGTTGACCTTCGTCAAGGTCATAAGAGCATGGGGCGAAAATCCACATCGGGAGTTTCTAAAGAAACTGAAACTTGCTAGTGCTGCATACCATTAGGAGTTTGATAATGTTGGTAGGATTCCTTCAGCATTATCACACAATGATATTTGGGTCCCGATCTTACTATGAGTATCCACTACTCCTCGGTAGAATTTTCACTTAACGATCAATGCTATAAACCAAATAGGTGTCTAAAACAGTGTTAGTGGGGGTACGCCCCGAGGGAAAAGAGGTTATTTAATTAAAGAACTTCACAAAAGCGTCGTAAAACCTCTCTCAAAGTGCCGATATTAGCCTGGCCGAACGGTTAAGCAAGAATTGTACGGTGTGATTAATCCTGACTAATTCTTCTTTTATGGTTTGAGGAAGGATTCGAGAGACAGTCGGAGCCATCCTGTTTAGATAAATTAAAAACCAATCTAGGCTTGCAAGAGCATCATGCTAAGTGTTTTCTTCTCTCTCACTTAATTGCAGCGACCCCGTGACCGGACATAGGTAACATCTAAATAATAAAATTACTGAATCTGACTATAATGATTGGCAAAGGTCTTTCTAGATGTCCATTACCTATGACAAGCTGGGACACCTCTTTACTACTCAAGCCCCCGCCGTCTCAGGTCCAGTTTCCACCGTCACGGATATTGATATCCGTAAGACATCGGAAAAAGACAGTACGAATGCCGAGTGCCTCGTGTTGGCCTCAGTAGATGGTGTAAACCGGAGGCAGCATGAGAAAATAGACTTATCTTCCATCTTCCTCCATAACAAAGTTTTATATGGAGAGCAATCTCGTATCGCAAGATATGAGACCTCGAAAGAATTGCTTCAAGCGAGTTTGTCTATCGGGTCATCCGTAGGGGAAAACGTCCTTACGATGAATAACTATATTGATAAGCTCACGGACCTGGAGACCACGTTGGAGAACGATTCACATACTGACTTGATTCTACAGTCCCTACCTCCTACTTACGCCCAGGGGAAGAAAGTTATACTTCCAGTTGAAGGCACCCTGAAGGAAACCAAGGAGACACCCGCTCTGCTTATTGGGGAATCTTCCTCTTCTGGGTCTATGGTGGATGCCAAGGGTAAGAAGAAGAAGACCTCCACAAAGCTGATATGCGGTGTCAGTGAGGTAAAAGGACAGGGAAAGGCAAAAATTTCGGGGCTAACAGTAGGGAAGGAGGGATGTTCCTATTGTTGTGCGAAAGGACATTGGCAGAGGGATTGCAGGGCTTGTAATGCCAGTAGGCAGGATTCGAAGCACGTTGTGGCTTCGGCTTTGAGCGTGTTTGTAATTGAAAACTATCTGTCAATTAACTCAACTTCCTGGGTACTAGATACCGGATCAGGATCTCATATCTATAATTCATTACAGGCTTTGAGAAACCGTAGAGTTATCAGGATAGGTGATATGACTCTCAGTGTGGCTAACGGAATGAGCGTGGACGTTGAATCCGTAGGGGAATATCACCTAGGATTGACGAGTGGGAAGATATTGATTCTACGTAAGTGTTTGTATGTACCTAGTCTAGCTTGTAATATCATATCTGTATCTTTACTTTCTAAGGAAGGATATGATTTTAAATTTGTAAGCGATGTGGTCCACATCCACCTAAATCAAACTCTGATTGGGTCAAGTACATTAAATAACGGTATATACGTATTAAATCAAGCTCAGGTTTTCATTGTCCAGAACACACTTAAAAGAAAGTCTCCGGAAACAAATCAGGGTTTCATATGGCATTGTAGACTGGGTCACATCAATGAAACACGGTTGACGAAGTTACATAGAGAGGGATATTTGGATCCGTTCGAATATCTGTCTTATGCAACCTGTCAATCTTGTCTTATGGGAAAGATGACAAAGACTCCGTTCACTTGACACAGAGTAAGAGCGAGTGAGCTCTTGGGACGCATACACAGCGATGTATGTGGTCCAATGTCTATACATGCACGAAGTGGTTATTCCATTTCATTACTTTTACGGATGATTTCTCCAGGTATGGACATGTCTTCTTGATGAAGCATAAATCCGAGGCCTTTGAGAAATTCCGGGAATATAATAATGAAGTGGAAAAATAAACAGGCAAAAGTATCAAGACACTAAGATCTAATCGAGGTGGTGAATACTTGAGTGCCAAGTTCCTGGATTACCTAAAGGAGAATGGAATTCTCTCTCAGATTACTCCTCCATACATGCCACAACACAATGGTGTATCGGAAAAGCGGAACCGAACCCTATTAGATATGGTTCATTCCATGATGAGTAAGGATGAGTTACCGTGATCATTCTGGGGTTATGCACTAGAATCAGTGCATATCTTTTAAACAAGGTTTCTACTAAGTCAGTGCCTACCACACCATATCAGATGTGGAGTGGGAAGAAACCCTGCCTTAAGTACCTTAAGACATGGAGATGTCCAGCTTTTGTAAAATAGCAGCATGCGGACAAGCTCGAGGCACGCTCAGTACTGTGTAAGTTTGTGGGATACCCTAAGAACTCCAGGGGGTATCTTTTCTATTACGCAGAGGAACAAAAGGTTTTTGTTTCTCAACATCCCCACTTCTTGGAAGCTGAATTTTTAGAAAATCAGATAAGTGGGAGCGCAATAGAACTGGAAGAAATTCCAGAACCACAAGCTATTACTGAAAGAATGGTAGAACCAGAGGTTTCAAAAGAACCGGACGTCCCCGCGCCACTCCGCAGAACTAGCAGGCAGTCTTATCCACCTGAGAGATACTACGGTTTTCTCATAGATGGGGATCAAGAGGATTGCATCATTGACAATAATGAGCCTACTAGCTTCCAGCAAGCCATTCAGAGCGGCGACTCAGTAAAATGGCTGGATGCAATGCGGACCGAGATGGATTCCATGTACACCAACAAAGTATGGACTTTGGACATTGCTCCAGAATGGGTAAAACCCGTAAGCTGCAAATGGATCTTCAGAAAGAAGATTGGTGTAGATAGACAGGTTTAAACCTATAAGGCTAGAATTGTTGCAAAAGGTTTTCGTCAATGATCTGGTTTGGACCTGTAAGTCCACGTTACCTCTCCCGGTTCTTTCGGGCTTGCGGAAACGGTGAAAAACGATTTTTAAGGTTTAGGTAACATGGACTACAAAATACGGATCTTGGCTAAACAACACACTAGCAACCTAACTAGAGATTTATCTACTCGGTTAGGGGTTATACCTCACTTGAACTCCTTCTTCTTGGACTCTTTGTAGTGGTCGGATGGTGCTTTCCTCGTTGCCTTCTCTTGTTGAAGATGGATCCACCTGAGGGTTTCTACCTTGAGCTCCTTTCTTGATCTTGAGAGAACTAAAGTGTCCGGCTTGCTAGACCTTCAGCCTTAGGATGAGTAGAGAGTGGCTTTGGGTGTTTTATCTCCAAGGAAAGGTTTCTCAACTCATGAGAATGATTCTCCTTGAACTAGAGGAGGATGAAGATGAAAAGAAGAGAGAGAATGGTTATGATAGAATGAGAATAGTTTTTACAACCATAACAAATATATGTGAATTAATCAATTAACAAAATTAATCAAAATGAAAAAGGTGGTGGTATGTTGAAATGACCATTATCATTTCACATTAAATGAGTTTTGCAAAGATCAAAGAGCATCTTTGCTTGAAATGATGATGGTCAACTTTTCAACCTTGGTCAACTAGTCAACCTTGGTCAACAAGTCAACAACCCTAACCATAACTCAATTTCATTTAATTAATATTATTAATTGATATTTCACATATCCATTAGGGTTTGGAAAAAGACAACTGTCAACTGTGCATACACACCCGTTCCGAAACCCTAATGAAAAACCTTTTCCTCCGCCTCAATCAACTGTACATGCACACCCGCATTCGTGTTCTGAGGAACATGAATACAAAGAGATAAAACCAACCCCAAAACATATACTAGGATCCGGCTCAAACCAGAGCCCGCTAGTAATGACTGTCCGGACACCAAACGTGCACAAGTGCGCGGATGTGAACGAACCCTGTTGCAAAACCATGCGACCTCTACTCTGTTTTTCCCAAAGGCGAATAACCCTCTGTGTGGGACTCTAAAGACTCGACACTATGCTGGCAGTGGGTTTAACCACAGACCGCAAGCGGCACTAGCTGTGCGTAACGGTCACCAGGTAGATACAGATAAGAAGACTGACGAGGTAAACCCATCTGAACTCCTACTGAGCCTGAATGTGACAGTCTCCGTACAGTCTGGTCTGTTCGTCTAAGAACATCGCATGGTGGGCCTAGGGGGCGGTAAACGCCAGTCCCCTACTAGCGGTACAAGTCGTGTCGGAGTGTAGCCCAGAACACGTGAGATAACACTGGAAACCTACCAGTCTATCTCGCTTGCCCTGGCCAGGGACTTTGTGTAAAGGCTCTCCTAGACAAAGCGCGATATCAACCCCCAATACTGGGAGAGACGAATCCTGTCTAACCGTCACTGCCTCCAAGTGCTTCGGGACTGCATCCAAAAACTACCTGTTTGCACAGCTCCTTTGAGCCGTGGTAGGGTAGTAATCAAAGTACAGTGGGAACACACTCGAGGCGAAGTGACAGTGTCAAGTCAACGGACTAAGCTGTACTTATGTCACCTGGGAACTGATAACTGACGATAGGTATAATACCAACTAACAGTTCCTGTCGAGTCCTGTCCAGTGTACTCGTAACCTAACGAGCACCCGCATACTATCTCAAGTACGATGTACTGACGGCTGTGGGACAGACCGTCTCCCAAGCTGGGATAAGAAGCGCGTATGCTAGTCTACTACGGAGTATCGATGCCCTGTCTCGATAGTCCTGCGACTAGGGACCTACATTAGGATGTTCTTATAGATTACCCTTCCCCCACGAGTGTGACTGCCATCACAACGCTGGTAATCAAGCAAAGATCCTAAGGGCTCCACTAATGTGTAAAGGCGATATGCTAAGAGAAACACATGCACACATTAAAGCAGAAACAAACCAAGTAGCATACTACCATTTTGAGCAAGATTGTCAATACAAGGTGAATATCCCAAGCTTCCATTAAGTAATATACATACTAGTATGATACAGTAATGGCCTCTAGGGCATATACACTAACAATCTCCCACTTGAACTAAGGCCATGTACTGGCGTATCGAATACCTATCATCTCGATCAGCCGCTCGAACTGAGTCTGGGGTAAGGCCTTCGTGAATGGATCAGCAGTGTTATCTTCCGTAGCAACTCTCCGAACCTCGATCTCCTGGCGACCTACGATCTCCCTGATCAGGTGATACAGCCTCAAGATGTGTCTGGACTTCTGATGGGACCTGGGTTCCTTCGCTAAAGCTATAGCCCCGTTGTTGTCGCAATACAGAGGAACTGGGTCAACAATGGACGGAACCACCTGAAGTTCTGTTAGGAACTTCCTTATCCAGACGGCTTCTTTTGCGGCATCTGCAGCAGCTATATATTCTGCTTCCATCGTCGAGTCAACAACGGTTTCCTGTTTGGAACTCTTCCAACACACTGCCCCTCTATAGAGGGTAAAGACATAACCCGACATGGACTTGGAATCATCCTTGTCACTCTGGAAGCTGGAGTCAGCAAAGGCCTCGATCTTGAGGTCTTTTCCGCCATACACCAAGAACATTTCCTTAGTCCTTCTCAGGTACTTGAGAATGTTCTTTGCTGCTATCTAGTGTTTCTCCCCAAGTTTGACTGATACCGGCTTACCACACTCAGTGCATAAGCTACATCTGGTATGGTACACAACATCGCATATATTATAGAGCCTACCGCAGAAGCGTAGGGTATAATAGACATGCAATCCCTTTCCAAATCAGTCTTGGGAGTAATCTCTTTGGAGAGGGTGATCCCGTGACAAGCCGGTAGATTACTACGCTTGGAATCTTCCATACTGAATCTTTTCAGTATGGTGTCGATGTACCTGGACTGTGAGAGTCCCAGTATCCTCTTGGATCTGTCACGATAGATCCGGATCCCCAGAATGTATGAGGCATCACCCAGGTCTTTCATGGAGAACCTGTGTGACAAGAACCTTTTGACAGATTGTAGCATAGGAATGTCATTTCCTATCAAGAGAATTTCATCCACGTATAATACGAGGAATAGTACAGTTCTCGCTACAAATCTACTATAGACGCATGGTTCATCTGGATTTTTGATAAAGCCAAATTCTTTGACCGTCTCATCAAAACAGATGTTCCAACTCCGCGATGCCTGCTTTAGTCTATAGATGGACTTATGCAACTTGCACACCTTTCCGCTGCTCCCACTCTGAATGAAACCCTCTGGATGGTCCATATAGACACACTCCTCTAAATTTCCATTTAGAAAAGCGGTCTATACGTCCATATGCCAGATCTCATAATTGTGGAAGGCAGCAATGGCAAGAAGGATCCGAATGGATTTCAGCATAGCCCTGGAGAAAAGGCTTCGTCATAGTCCAAGCCAGGTCTTTGACGGAAACCCTTTGCAACAAGTCTAGCTTTATAGGTCTCAACCTGTCCATCTACACCAATCTTCCTTTTGAAGATCCACTTGCATCCTACGGGTTTTACCCCATCTGGAGCAATGTCCAACGTCCATACTTTGTTGGTGTACATGGACTCCATTTTGGTCCGCATTGCATCCAGCCATTTTACCGAGTCAACGCTCTGAATGGCCTGCTAGAAGCTAGTCGGCTCATCACTATCAATGATGCAATCCTCTCTATCCCCGTCTATGAGAAAACCGTAGTATCTCTCGGGCGGATGAGACTGCCTACTACTTCTGCGGAGCGGCGTAGGAATGTCCTGATCTTTCGAACCCTCTAGTTCTAATAAGCTTTCAGTAATAGCTCGTTGTTCTGGAATTTCTTCCAGTTCTATTGCGCTCCCACTTATCTGATTCTCAAAAAACTGAGTTTCCAAGAAGTGGGCATGCCGAGAAACAAAAACCTTTTGTTCCACTTCGCAATAGAAGAAATATCCCTTGGAGTTCTTTGGATATCCCACAAACTTGCACTGTACTGAGCGTGCCTCGAGCTTGTCCGCATGCTGCTGACATCGGCATCGGCAAACAAGGAGCAGGTGAGTAGATTTATATCTACGGGGAGAAGTCGGGTGGATGGCGTATAGCACCCCCGCAGTCCGTGGTGGTGTATACGGATGCGTATACACACCAACAATTATTATATGTTATTTGGGATTAATATCGATGTTTAGGATGGATATTGGTGTGTTGGATTATTTTAGTGTTGCGAACCCTAGGGTAGTGTTGCACTACACAAACATACTTGCATACATTCCTATTTATATGTGCTCATGGGATTCTTTATAGTTATGTGTTCACATGGGTATGGGGCTATGTGTTCGCATACGGATTTGAGGATGATACTTGGGTTTGAGATGAGTCGATGAGATTTGTATTGAGGTTGTGAATTCGGTGATATAGCAGGGTTCGTATTTGAGATACGACATTACGTTGTAGCGGGTCCTTGACGTAGTGTTTCACACACGTCCATGCTTACTTAGGCAGTATCAGTATTGTACTAGACGTAGATCAGTACCCCGGATTATGATCTTTGATAAAGAGGATACCGGATGAACAATGTGATGAATGTGATATTGACCCGTACCCAGATCTGGGGATGCCGTACGACGGATTTACGTACGAGCTATATCTTGATGATTGATCCGTACTCTTGACTTGGGATGTCTGATTATAGATATGGTATCGGATATGATATTATTGAGGCGGGATCACCGACTAATATATATACAGGTATGTATATGGATCGACTCAGATGTTAGGCAGTTTCCTTACCTGTAGTCCAGCTTGTTAGCTTAGCCCTTTAGTTTAGTTTAGTTGTTAGATTAGGTTTGATTCTTACCTATTTCAAAAACTAACGAATCGTGGGTATTTTAAAAGACAGCCCAAGGGATCCTACGGATATTTTAAAAGACGTATCTTTTCATAAAAACACCGTAGCCCCTATTTCAAAACCCCATAATTCGTGTTATTTCAAAAGGCACCATTTGTAGGACTTATATTAGATTAATGCAGGTGAGTTACAGTTGCGTCTTGTATTCAGCTCCCGCTTATTATTGTGGTTCGCTTCGCATCACATACTTATGTTATAATTTCTTATTGCAATGTTGATATCATATTGTTAGGACACCAGCACCATTACCGATGATGCGTATGTACCACGTACACTTACTTGCCGGCTCACACACATCTTCATCGGTAATTGCCATGTCACGTACACCTTAGAAAATATTATTACTTGACTTAGCTTATTAGTTAGTAATTTGACATGATATTAGTATACCTGCCTTATATGCCAGCTTAACATTGTAGTTATTACTTGTCACTTCATGCATACTGTTATTCATTGTTATGCCTATATTCATGGTTTTACATGCTATTGATGATTTGGATTCGGATTTCCATGAGATTTTCTAGATTTGGGGGGGGGGGGGGGAAACCGCAAAACTTATATAAGCTGATTTCTCTCTTTTTAAATAAAAAGTGTGGTTTTTCCCATGATGTATGAGTCGTCCACCATGAGTTTGCTGATGGATTTCGAGACCCAATTCGAGGAGACGGATGAACCGTTTCGGGTACATGGTGGACCCGGTAAGGTACCCCGGGGCAAGAAGCGCGTAATGATGACGATGTGAGCCTGGCAGGGGAGCACTACCTACCGGTGATTTTACCCGGCGCGTCGGATATCCGGAGGATACCGTCGTGGTATTGAGATGGATGGTAGGGGCCGGTCTGGATTGACGGCGCCCTAGATATTGTGATTTGAGATATTGAGGTACAGCGATTGTGATACAGAGATATCGAGATATTTGGACACTTGTTTTGTGTCGATGCTGGGCACTGTTTTATACTGATTTCATTTATGGTACCTCACTTTTAAAATACAGAAATCTCACAGATTTATGAAAGCATTTTTCGTCAGTACATGCATTCTGTTCCATGCATTCATATCTCATTCATATGATATATTGCTACCTGAGACACTGACACGGGAACATGAGATCACACTCGGGTTAGATACTACCCTAGCCATTGTTATAGGCTGCATGTTATACATATATTTGAGGATATATTATGGTCATTGACCTAGGTTGCGTTATTTATGCGATTTCTGTGCGCAGATGTTTTTCTATTCACGAGTTGGCAACTCACCCCCGTTGTGCCCCAGTTTCTTGCAGGTTTGCCGTACAGGTTTCTTTACGGCTTGCGGGCATAGTTTCGTTCGGGTGATTTTCTAGTAGGTGGGTTTACTTGTATCGTACCCCCTATTATATAACTTGTATATTATTACTCTGTTGTATCTAGAAGTTCCATC
The DNA here is from genome assembly GCA_030015575.1 of Agapanthus africanus. Classification (NCBI taxonomy): domain Eukaryota; kingdom Viridiplantae; phylum Streptophyta; class Magnoliopsida; order Asparagales; family Amaryllidaceae; genus Agapanthus; species Agapanthus africanus. The sequence continues at coordinate 496,257,079 of JASDDO010000014.1, forward strand.
AACCAAACATGTATTATTTTTGAGATAGAGACCAGTGATGTTATTCTTCGACCTTAGAATCGCGCGTTGTATTTCTATGGTTTTCTTGTTGTTTTGAGTTCTTTTTGAGTTTTGATCCTCGCCCTTGGCGTTGTATATTATATTGCTTGTGTGGTTGTGACCGTCGATTGACGAAGAGCTAGCTCCCGCTTGGGGATGCCTTTTTATTGATTTCGTATACTATTCATGTTGTATCCCGTTTGGGAGCCAGTATTTACAAAGGAGACTCTGCCAAAATTTTCGGGAAATATTTGATGTTTTTTTAAAACCGCATAACTCGGCTTATGCTATTAAAACTACTTGATTTTAAATTGGTTTTCCTTCACTCTACTACTTTTCTTGGTTTGGATTTCTGGGGTTTCGGTTTACTTAGATTACGTACGCCTCGAGACGTTCGTAGTCTAAGTGCCGGTCATGTTCCGTACTTTCGGGTCGTGACAAAGTTGGTATCAGAGCGTTAGGTTTTACTTTCGGAGCGTAGGATGACCCTTAGTTGATGGAATAGGTGACTAAAGTAGAGTGACGTACCGTTGGTATGTTCCGCGGCATATTTACGACACGCCACTCCATTTAAGAAGCCTTAGGATGTACATTTCCTTGTTCAGTATTATATTCCTTCCTGATCTAGCCTCATCGGTACCAGTTTGGTTTTGCTGCCACGATTACGGGCAGGGAGAGCTACGGCTAGAGTTGCGGTCAGCACGAGATCGTAACGAACGAGGACTGACCAGGGCATGATTCCGGCGACACCCGATTGTAGAGAGGTGTCTTTTGATTGTGTTTTACGCCACGAGCGTTGGATGGATCGCCGTATGAGATTGCTCGGACGTGCAGATTAGCACTAGAGGATTGAGCCAATGATAGAGGCCAGCCAGATTTTGATGACCGCTGGTGTGTTGCTTATTCATGATGGTCGAGGCACTGTTCAGCGTGCAGACGAGCGAGCCAGTTATTGCTGCGAACGACGAGATATTGCCCCAGATGCTGGAGTTAGTGCAGAACGAGTTGTACTAAGAGATGATAGAAGGTCGCTAGTCATCGAGGATGAATGACTAGGACATATGGATCGTTCGCCTACCCCGATGCGAGGTCATCAGGTAGATTGATTCCAGCTAGAGACGACTTCACGCGGAGACGTTGGGAGTCGACAGAGACGATCGAATGTCAGAAACCTATTATTCCAAGTTTAAAGTAGTCGGAAAGACATGCAGACAATTCTATGGTCCCTCTAGAAGAATGAAACCCTAACTCGACTTAATGACCGTGTGAAAGCCTTTGAACCTTCGGGTTTGCGGCAGTTCTACGGCGCCATTAGTGAGGCTTGGGTTTGCCCTTCTACGGCTAGACCACCAATGCTGTGGTATGTACTCGATACTATTAAACTATGCCCAAGAGGTTGAGCTCTTAGGGGATTATGAGGTTTTGATGACTCGATCGGATGGCTCGACTTAATTCGGATGCTAGGTGGTGAGATGCATTTCTTGGGAGACTCCAGATACGAGGATAGCCGTTGGAGCTCAGTCCATGCAGCCACGACGAGACGAGTCCGGAGCAGTCGACATTAGAGAAAATTGGAGTAAGAGGTTCGTACGAGATCTTGATGAGACAACGTTCCACTCAACCGACATCAGAGATGCGGTACGCATGCCGAGGCATTGTACTTGGATATACCTTCCAGAAGGAGTCGCGATGAGTATGTAGCCGTTCAAGAACGAGAATAGATCTAGTAAGGGACGATGACTTCCGGACAGTTCGGCAGAGACGAGATTTGGGAGAGATCTCGATAGGACCTTTCTGGAATAAATTACGAGAAGACTTGGACCCAGTAGTGGTCATGTTATGCACACCGGCAGGCCAGAGTTCAGGATCGTCGACGAGACATGCTATGAATGACCACGACAGTTGGCCAGAGATTCTTGAGTATGTGCTTGAGCGGGACTATTCCGCCATACTTGATTTTGGGTATTTTGGGCGATCTATTCGCATGATTGATTTTGATGATTGAGTTTCATGATATTTGTTTTCATGGACCATGGTTGCACCTACTGAGTATTTACGATTTTGCACAGTTGTTGCACTTGACATCGTTTCCGTGCCTTGGTTTCTCATGTTTATGATTTTATGGGTTTCATACAGTTGAGTTAATTTTGTGCATGATGGATACACCAGATTTGGATTTTTAGCGCATGTTGGGCGCCTGTTATGAGATGCGATTTGGTGCACACCAGATGCATTGAATCGGGATTTTTCGTGCATGTCAGATGCACCTAATTTTGCTGTCAGGCACACACGTTGCCTATGACTAATGTTGTGTGCACACCCGTTGCACCTAGATGTTGTTTCTGTGCACATGTATAGCACATTTATAGATTTTGATTTCCGTGCGCACCTGATGCACGTAGTATTCATATATATTTGTGATTGATTTCTTATGGAGCAGTACGTTTTTATGATATTCGCTATGTGTTCTCGTACTGAGCTGGACTAGTCAGAGGACAGTACCTGAATATATTTTGCATGCATTGATAGTTATCGAAGGGATTTCCAAAAAGCGAGCTATAGTCTCAGTATTTACCTACGTGTCTGAGATGACACGAAACATTTTATAAAGGAAACCCTTCTGAAATTGCTTCCAAAACGGCGGGACGTGCATATTAAACAAAGGATATATATATATATATATATATATATATATATATGTAGTTATTTTTTTTTACAATAAACGTCCGCCACTGTGCAGTGCTGCGAGCATCGCACAACGATTTGAAGAAGATTTGGCATGCATTGCTTCCAGATGTTTTAATGATGTATATCATACTGATTTTCATTTTTGATTTGGACATTGTGTCTTCACCATGACTCCGATGATTGCGGGATGCTGGATGGAGTTTTGATTTGAGTTATATGCTTATTTTTCATGCGCATGCGCTGCGCTACGATTTGTTTTATGCATTTATGATTTCGGAGCCCCGACGACTTGATGGTTTTGCTTAGATGTTTTAGTATTTGGGGGGAGTTTTAATTTAAATTCGGGGACCGAATTTCTTTTAGGGGGGAAGATTGTAACGTTTTGAAAATTGTTTCGGTGAAATTTCGAAAAAACGGTAAAATAAGGGGGTTTTCTGTAAAAAGTCAAAATACAAATATCTTATTATAAAAATTAAATATACATATTCTAGCTATGTAATTGCTAGTATTTGGTGTTTATTGAGCCACTGGTGAAATTTCAAATTTTCTGAAAAAAATTATTTTTATTATTATTTTAAACCGTCACTAATACATTTAATTAGGGAAAATTACAAATTGGAATGAGTTGAAACAAATTTTGTGCATCATAAAACTTTAAATAAAATTTTATCATGTGGTTTTTGAAGTGAAAACGTTTGCCAAAACGGTTTAGAAATTATCGAAGAAAAAAAGGCTTTTTTTTAGTGAATTTAGTGTAAATGGTTGTTTGGGGTATAGTATCTATCATTTTTTTCCTCACCCACACTCACCCACACCCTCTCTCCTCTCCCAAATCAGCAGCCCCAAGTTGTCCCCCATCATTTTCCCACTTGTATTGTTACAAGAAAAATCAAGAGAAAACAAAGAAAATGAAGGGAAATTGTTAAAAGAGTATGGGCTTTGACTTTGTGGGTTGACTTGGCTTATTTCCCCACCTCACTCTCTCTCCTCCCCTCCCCATATTGTGGCCGAATCTCTCCTCTTCCTGCTGCAACAACAGCCCCCTCTCATTTCCCCCATTTCCCCTTCTCCTTCAACCTCAAAAACCCTTCAAAAATGCATCAAAAATCCTACAAAATCAAAATCAAGCTCCTACCCATTTTTCCTTAGCCCCTATAGCATGGATCTTGGTGCAAAGATTTCAATTTGGAGGGCTAGATTTCAAGTTGGATTAATGGGTTGTGAGGTATAAAAATCTTGACCCTTTTTGTTAAATTGTTGTTTAATTATGATAGTCTATTTTATTCGAGTGTTAATTTGGTTGTGATTGCTAGTTTAGGAAATTCTAAAAAAGGGTTTAATTTTTTATTAGGGTTGTTATCATTAGATTGTGGTCTTAATGAGTAGATTAACATGTTTTTGTTATGTAAAACTTAATCTTGTTACATCTTGCTAATTGCTACCTTTAAATTGTCCAAATTGCATAATATTGCAAATTAGGTTTTCAAAATTAAGTTAAATTGTTAGATAAAAATTCTAATTATGGTTTCATAGCATTATTAACATTATAATGAGTGGTTTAATACCTTAGGTTATGCCAAACTAAGCTTAATTGTTAAATTGTGAATTTTTGCTTGAAAATTGTTAAAATTGGATAATTTGTAAACTAGGTTTTTGGGGTTAATGAAATTTAATGAGATTAAATTGTGGAAATGGTTTATATAACTTAGTTATGATATTTAGTGGAAATTATGGCCATTAGTTTTGTTAAAATGTCAAGTTTCGAATTAAAACGGTAATTAAGTGTTTTCTAAGTTTTGTGAAATAAACCGATTTGATCAATTTATTGGTTTTGATGGTTTGCATCGTATTTCATACATTTTTTGTGATTTATGAAACCATGATTGGTATGTTTGGTTTTAACTCGATGATCTGACGTTTGTACGACGATATCGAGGGTTGGTGGTGGTTTTGAAAGCGTGGTCCATAGGTTCTAACCTATAGGCCTTTGGCGTGTCGATTTGGTTTTCCGATGTGATTTTAATGCGCATTTGCGATTACGCATATGTGTAGGTATCCCACGTGATGTCGAGACGTTGAAGATGAAGAGGGTGACATCGGTATCGGCAAATAAGGAGCAGGTGAGTAGATTTATATCTACGGGGAGAAGTCGGGTGGATGGCGTATAGCACCCCGCAGTCCGTGGTGGTGTATACGGATGCGTATACACACCAACAATTATTATATGTTATTTGGGATTAATATCGATGTTTAGGATGGATATTGGTGTGTTGGATTATTTTAGTGTTGCGAACCCTAGGGTAGTGTTGCACTACACATACACACATACATACTTGCATACATTCCTATTTATATGTGCTCATGGGATTCTTTATAGTTATGTCTTCACATGGGTATGGGACTATGTGTTCACATACGGATTTGAGGATGATACTTGGGTTTGAGATGAGTCGATGAGATTTGTATTGAGGTTGTGAATTCGGTGATATAGCAGGGTTCGTATTTGAGATACGACATTACGTTGTAGCGGGTCTTTGACGTAGTGTTTCACACACGTCCATGCTTACTTAGGCAGTATCAGTATTGTACTAGACGCAGATCAGTACCCCGGATTATGATCTTTGATAAAGAGGATACCAGATGAACAATGTGATGAATGTGATATTGACCCGTACCCAAATCTGGGGATGCCGTACGACGGATTTACGTACGAGCTATATCTTGATGATTCATCCGCACTCTTGACTTGGGACGTCTGATTGTAGATATGGTATCGGATATGATATTATTGAGGCGGGATCACCGACTAATATATATACAGGTATGTATATGGATCGACTCAGATGTTAGGCAGTTTCCTTACCTGTAGTCCAGCTTGTTAGCTTAGCCCTTTAGTTTAGTTTAGTTGTTAGATTAGGTTTGATTCTTACCTATTTCAAAAACTAACGAATCGTGGGTATTTTAAAAGACAGCCCAAGGGATCCTACGGATATTTTAAAAGACGTATCTTTTCATAAAAACGCCGTAGCCCCTATTTTCAAAACCCCATGATTCGTGTTATTTCAAAAGGCACCATTTGTAGGACATATATTAGATTATTGCAGGTTAGTTACAGTTGCGTCTTGTATTCAGCTCCCGCTTATTATTGTGGTTCGCTTCGCATCGCATACTTATGTTATAATTTCTTATTGCAATGTTGATATCATATTGTTAGGACACCAGCACCATTACCGATGATGCGTATGTACCACGTACACTTACTTGCCGGCTCACACACATCTTCATCGGTAATTGCCATGTCACGTACACCTTAGAAAATATTATTGCTTGACTTAGCTTATTAGTTAGTAATTTGACATGATATTAGTATACCTGCCTTATATGCCAGCTTAACATTGTAGTTATTACTTGTCACTTCATGCATACTGTTATTCATTGTTATGCCTATATTCATGGTTTTACATGCTATTGATGATTTGGATTCGGATTTCCATGAGATTTTCTGGATTTGTGGAGGGGGGACCGCAAAACTTATATAAGCTGATTTCTCTCTTTTTAAATAAAAGTGCAGTTTTTCCCATGATGTATGAGTCGTCCACCATGAGTTTGCTGATGGATTTCGAGACCCGATTCGAGGAGACGGATGAACCGTTTCGGGTACATGGTGGACCCGGTAAGGTACCCCGGGGCAAGAAGCGCGTGATGATGACGATGTGAGCCTGGCAGGGGAGCACTACCTACCGGTGATTTTACCCGGCGCGTCGGATATCCGGAGGATACCGTCGTGGTCTTGAGATGGATGGTAGGGGCCGGTCTGGATTGACGGCGCCCTAGATATTATGATTTGAGATATTGAGGTACAGCGATTGTGATACAGAGATATTGAGATATTTGGACACTTGTTTTGTGTCGATGCTGGGCACTGTTTTATGCTGATTTCATTTATGGTACCTCACTTTTAAAATACAGAAATCTCACTGATTTATGAAAGCAGTTTTCGTCGGTACATGCATTCTGTTCCATGCATTCATATCTCATTCATATGATATATTGCTACCTGAGACACTGACACGGGCACATGAGATCACACTCGGGTTAGATACTACCCTAGCCATTGTTATAGGCTGCATGTTATACATATATTTGAGGATATATTATGATCATTGACCTAGGTTGCGTTATTTATGCGATTTCTGTGCGTAGATGTTTTTCTATTCACGAGTTGGCAACTCACCCCCGTTGTGCCCCAGTTTCTTGCAGGTTTGCCGTACAGGTTTCATTACGGCTTGCGGGCATAGTTTCGTTCGGGTGATTTGTTAGTAGGTGGGTTTACTTGTATCGTACCCCCCATTATATAACTTGTATATTATTACTCTGTTGTATCTAGAAGTTCCATCAACCAAACATGTATTATTTTTGAGATAGAGACCAGTGATGTTATTCTTCGACCTTAGAGTCGCGCGTTTTATTTCTATGGTTTTCTTGTTGTTTTAAGTTCCTTTTGAGTTTTGATCCTCGCCCTTGGCGTTGTATATTATATTGCTTGTGTGGTTGTGACCGTCGATTGACGAAGATCTAGCTCCCGCTTGGGGATGCCTTTTTATTGATTTCGTATACTATTCATGTTGTATCCCGTTTGGGAGCCAGTATTTACAAAGGAGACTCTGCCGAAATTTTCGGGAAATATTTGATGTTTTTTTAAAACCGCATAACTCGGCTTATGCTATTAAAACTACTTGATTTTAAATTGGTTTTACTTCACTCTACTACTTTTCTTGATTTGGATTTCTGGGGTTTCGGTTTACTTAGATTACGTACGCCTCGAGACGTTCGTAGTCTAAGTGTCGGTCATGTTCCGTACTTTCGGGTCGTGACAAACACCTATGGCACAACGGGGGTGAGTTGCCAACTCGTGAATAGTAAATAACATATGCAGGTAATCGCAGGAATGTACGTACAACATGAATCTAAGATATGCAATTTACAGTAATAACAGGTCATATGAATGTAGAATAATGGAAAGTAAACTAACAAGTACAACCAATATATATAAAGCAACAATGATATGACACAGTATGCAATAATCATGCAATGGGGGTATGAGAATGTAAATGTGCAACACTCATGAAAGGTACACTAACAGCTACTCCTAATACATGAAACAGTGCACAAATAGATAAAGGTGAGGTATGGAGTGAAATATGTCATTTCCACGAAATCCTGATATCGTGGTAGGATCACAATCCATCAAGACGAATCAAATCCCAATTCCTCAAATCAGCCCCCAAATTGGCCCTCATATCATATAAGTATCGCATTCTCCTCAATTTCATAATATCAAGTATATCTCGTATATCCCGAATGTACAATATCAAGTATATCTCACATATATCGAATGTACAACATCAAGTATATATCACATATATCGAATGTACAACATCAAGTATATATCACATATATCGAATGTAAAATATCAAGTGGATCTCACATATCTCGTATGTACCATATCAAGTATATCTCACATATCTCGAATGTATAACAGCAAGTGGATCTCACATATCACGTATGTACCATATCAAGTATATCTCACATATATCTCCAGTATCCAATCTCAAATGAATCTCTTATATCCCGAATCAAATCTCCAGCAAAATTCTAACATCCTAAATATAATGGCATAATAAATATGATGAGGTCAATACACATATATTAGCGTCTCATTCCACTAATATTGGTGTAAGGGTATATATAACAGCGGCTCAATCCCCTGTTATATATACAAATGAGTAATTGGAAATATCATGAAACCAATGTGCCAAGCATCGACACAGAAATGCTGATCCATCAGGTGCTGTCTCCATGACTGGCCCCCCTGATCGGTACGTATCATACGCTATCCCGAGAGCTCGAGTTCCTAGCTCTGACCCTCGCCACTCGACGTATCCATACGCATATGACTCCCGTCGGTATCCACTCGATAGCCGATGAGTCATTGGTCCTGTCACCGGATAGAATGGTTCCCCTAAGCCTCATCGCCTAGCACCGCGAAATCGTTCTTGCTTCGGTGTACCCCCGGGCCCCACCATATACCCACAGACGGTGCCTCCTCACTCCTCGAATCGGGCATATATCAGAACCGATAAATCTCATGGTGGCTGCGGAAACATCAATATCAAGGAAACCGGGTCTTTCAAATAATGCATAATTTCATGAACTACCACGGTCCCCAAATCCAGAAAACATCATGAAAAATCCATATAACAATGTGAAAATCCATGAATATAATATGTGCGCCATATCTGAAATGCAAGCATATAAAGGAAAAACCGCTAATTAACTGCATCAAGTTAATACAAATATCATGCGGTTCCTTTTTATCCACTTCTAAATAACATCAAGTGAAGGTAAACATGTAGCTAAAACCAGATGTATGTGAAATCAATAAGGTATAGCAAGATAATGTGTCTACCTATAAGCAATGATATAGTATACCCCCTGGGTATAAGAACAGTATGTGCAAGGTATATCTGTAGCTATGACAGGGAGTGTGTATGTACCTATCACTAATGGTACAATACTCTATAGGAATACAGGTATGCTAAATGCCATATATGATAAGCAGTATGAATCAATGTCACAATGTCCCTAACCAAGCAATATAACATCTATAAGTGGTTTGTGTGTGACATGGCAATTATTGACGGTGTGTGTAGCATATAATCAGTGCTCGTGCAACATGAATCGTCAATAATATGTGCAGTGTCCTACTACTACTAGTCCAGGCACAACTACATCTAAGTAATAGGGTAAAGGCACAATTCTAACAATAACATAGAATATACGACAAGTAATAAAATCTCTAGCCCTGACGCATAACGTCATGCGGGCGATTCCCCTGTAGATGTTAAATCTACTCACCAACGCTCCAAGCTAGGTGAAGCCTACCACCTGTTTTCCCCTTGTCGTAGCGTCCGAAGTTCCCGCTTCCGAACCTAAAATTTCACAAACACAACACATAAGCAAATATCCTGTATCGACGAAAAGACAACGAAACGCGATGAAAACGCGCGGAAAATTACACTGCGCGCTTAGCGCATCTATCGCGCACAATACCGGCCAAAATCCCTAATTGGGGTCGCTAAACTACAAAACACCATGACTGGAACCTGATCGTCCCGATCGTGCAACACAACACAAGAATTACGAGGAATACAATAGATATAACCTCGTAACGACCAATCGAACCCACGTCGGAAAAAATCCAGAAATCTAGTAAGCAAGCTATCGCAAAATTCCGCACTAGTTTCAAGATAATGCATATCTGGCGATAACAAACACCTTAAAATAGCTTAACTAAGCTACCTAAACCATTCCTATATTTTTAACACTCGCTAATTATGTTTTAGCAAAAACCTAGTAAGCTAATTGCATAATTAAACAAAGTGATCATTAACAAAAATTAACATTTTCTATTAGGTTAATCTTCTCCAAAACAGAAATTAACACTTCAAAAGAACACTAAACACATAAACAAAATTTAACCCTAACATGAATTTCATAAGCCAAAAATAAATGAATTAATCATAATATAAAAACTAAACTAAACACATAATTAGCTAACTAAACTAGCTAGAATAAGATTAAAGCAAATATAAAAGGATTAAGGTAAGAATTATACCTCCCCAAGAACACAAAATGAAACTTAATCCAACATCTTAGCATCAAAAACCAAGCTTTAATGAAGATCCATGAATGATTAGTGAAGGAAATGAAGCAAAAATGATTATATTTGAATTTGTATGAATTAAATTGGACTTTTCATGATTTATTTGATGAAAAATGAGTTGAAAATGGGTGGAAATGATGGAGGGCAGCAAGGGGAAGGGAAGGGCCGGCCAAGGGGAGAATGGGGGGATTTTTGGTGAAGTTTGTGGAATTTTCTAGCAAAAGAAAACAATTAATGCACATTTAATGCAAAAATGCCACCTTTTATTCATTTTCTTTTTTTTGTATTTAAAAATAAATCCCTTTGACCAAAAAAATATCTAGATATTTAAAAATAAGGTTCTAAAATAATTTTAGTGATGATTCCCAAAAATTTTCATTTAGAAAAATTTTCCCGATTTACGCGCATATTTTACCGGCTAAAATAATATTTTATTTAGGAAAAATTCTATCTGAACCAAAACCTCCCAAATACCCCTAAAGTTTGCGCACAAGCTTTATTTTAGCTAAACTAGGTGCCAGTAAGCTTATACGGACGTTTGATCAAAATCGGGTTAAAACGGGAAAAATCGACAATTTTGCCCTAAAACGGAAAAATTCGCAAAACGATTTCCGAAACGTTACAATCTTTCCCCCTTAAAGAAATTTGGTCCCCGAATTAAAATTCATCTACGCGTACCTTCAAGAAGATGAGTACAAAACTCCCAAATCTCGCTCGCAACCTCCCAAGTGATCACTTCACAAAACGGCTACGTCCAAGAAAAACCCTCCACAGACAGCAAGTCCCTTGACCGTAGTTTCCCCACCTGCCGAACCATTTACACCAATGGCTGCCGGTGAACGAAAAGATCGCGTCAAAACTAAATCGTCTGATGCTGAATCATGTGGGAAGTCATGAAGGTAATTGCAAAAATCAACACAAAGAATACGGGGTGAATAATCAAAATCTGGACGGAAGTGCCAAATTAAAGGCAACGAACTAACTCGCTTAAAGGATTTCAAAAGGACCTAAAATTCTGGGATAAGCTTCCCAAAACTCAACACGTCATTCATCGGAAAAATCCATAGGAATACATGATCTCCCCACTGCGAACTCAAGTTTACGACCAACACGGTCGACATAAGACCTCTGTCTGCACTGGGCTACTCATCCTGACCTGAACCAACTGGATCAACTCCGAAGTCTAGAGACTAGCTGAGGTCCCAAATTCCTACTACGCAGAGTCAGAAAACAGATTCGTGATCGACACGACCTAACTAAACCTAATGGTTGCCAATTGGAGTGTCTCCTGATAACAACTATCGAAGGAGAACCCTAACAATGGTTAGTGACGATCCCCAACTACCGACAACAACTAACACAAACACACAACAAGACAAACACCTTGAAACGAAACCTGAAATTTCTCTTTACATTCCTGTCCACCCGTAACTATCTCACAAGTCACGTCAATGTTGGCGGAACCTAAATGAACATAGAAAATTGACTGATGTGCTTGCTCTAGGATTCTATGTCCCTACCCGATAAAATAAGGTACACAAACGCATTCCTAACTTAGCACACCCTTGTCACAATCAAAGACTCCGAATCATTACCCAGCCGAGTATACTCAAGTATCTCTAACGAACGAGTATCGGCGGGCAGTGTCACAACCACACAAAATCGAGCCACTCTCGTGAAACATTACAGTTAAATAACAAAGTCGTCCGAACCAAAAGCAAGAACTGATGCAGTTGCTAACCAAATCTCTAACTGCCGAAAACTCCATACACATGCCTCAGTCCAAAGAAAAGAAACCTCCATTCCGGTCATTCCAGTCAACGGTGCAACAATACGCTAATAATACTGCACGAAACGGCGGCAAAAACCTGCTAAGCCCAAATTCAGCGGACCTCCGTTCTGCACACAAGTCTGGGCCTAAGCAGTACAGTCACGACCTCCTTCGGAACCATACGAAACCGTCTCCCGTAACTATAATACCTAGGAGTCAACACAAACAAGCCTGAAGGAACACTCCGAGAACCTAGCAAACGGCTGGGGCTCTACCAATGTCTGCAAAATAAATCCTCAAGTGCTGCTCCTGTTCCTCAAGACACACTAGAAAAGACCAAAATGTCGTCAATAACACAACAAAACTGTTCGAGGAACGGCTTGAAGAAATCTGGTGCATCATATCCACGAATGCTGCTAGGGCATTGGCGAGTCTAAAGACACCACCAAAACACACAAAGCCATAGCACGCACAAGAGCAGTATTCGGAATGCCATCACTCCGAACCCGCAACGACGATGACCTGATCCCAACAACTTAGAAAAAGTCCCGCACTCTGGAGCTGATCGAAGAAATCGTTAATGCGAGGTAAATGATACATATCCGCACCGCAAGCCGGTTCAATTGACGATCCATCAATCCACAACCACACTCTGTCGTCTTTCTCCTTGATGAACAAAAAAATAGGAGCTCCCAAAAGCGAAACACTTGGACACACAAACCTCCCTAACAACAACTCTGCAGCAGATCCTTAAGCTCCCTAAGCTTCGCCAGCTTATCTGGAACGTCGGAAAACTCTTGTACGAAAGGAACCCGGTCCAACAATCCTACTATGGCTCCGGTATCTCGAATAAACGCCAAGAATCTACGACATCTCCTCCAAAAGCTGACTAGCGAAAAAGGCTGAATTCAAGCTGTGAGAGGCGACACAACTATCCACCTGCACAACAAGAACTGACTCTCCGGGAAAACAATTTCTGACTATTTCCTCACGGTAGTCCACAGACGCCTAACACGTAGCTAACCAATCCATGCCCAGGAGAACGTCAAATCCAACCTCTCTAGAAGGATCAAGTGACGGATGAATCTCCTAACCGATTGGCATACGACTGAAATACATGCCGCGCAACAAAAGAATCGCTGACAGAAGTTAACACAACAAACGGCTGATCTAGCTAACACGATCCTCGTCCCAACCACGGCAAAAAGTGTGAAAACCAACAAGTACATCAAACGAACATGTGAATAAAGGATACCTGAAAACTCTGCATTGGACACCTGAGCGTCCCGATGAGTAGAAGCAAACTCCTATGTCTGCCTCCTACCTGCAGCTGTCAGAACCCTTCCTCTGCCAGACTGACCCCTCAGAGCAAACCTTCCGCGCCCACGACCTCTTAGAACATGACTCTGACGCGGTGCTAAGGAACAGTCCCTGATGAAGGCTCCCGCATCGAAAACATCCATACGACGCTGCTGGCCCTCCAAGGGATGAAAGCTGAACGACTGACCTCGTCATAAGCCTCTGCCACTCCCACGACAGTCACGAAATCTGTCTCAATGACTAGGCCTCTGTCCCTGAACTGGCACACCGGTACTGGTCCTCTACTGTCCTGGAACTCGCAAAGTCTCTAGAATACGTGTCTCGTCAACTAGGGCAGCATCCACTGGTGCTATGTAACTGACGGAAAGCTGTGTGCTGATCGCAAGGAACAACTGGGTAACAGGGGTGACAACCTCCTGTCGCTGCGCTCGAATGGTCTCCACCAAAGAACTCAACGTCTGGCGCAAGTCCTGCATCTCTGCCACAAGCCTAGCGATACTATCTGTCGAAGGCGGATCCATCTGCACCAGTGCAACGAGCGTGCCATCCTGGTCAGTCCTCGCTTTCCCCGAGTCAATACTGACCTCGGCCCTCGCTGCACCTCACTGAGTCCCCATAGTCGTCGTCGGCAAAGGCTATAAATAGGAATAGGATTCGATATGAACACGGAAATCGAATCAAAAGGATATGAATCATCAAGGAAGGAATTTCAAGTAATTGTACTTAGGTCACTTTAGACGGAGTACTGCATCGTGAGTATGCTGCAGACATACACACACTACGTTACTCTGCTTAAGCTACATACTCCATCATATAAAGGTCATCCTAAACTCCGTAAGGTAAAAACCTAGTGCTCTGATACCAACTTTTTCACGACCCGAAATTGGCACGTGACGGCCCTAATACTACGCAACGTCTACAGGCGTAACGTAGTAAAAGAAAGCCAAAACCCAGAAATCTAAACCATTAAAAGACAAGAAAAGAAAAGAAATATTGTTTAAACCATAAAAAAAATCTCAAATATAAATTCTTTAAGTCCAATTTTCTTTCTTGAAAATTTCGGCAGCACCTCCTTTATAAAAACCAACCCCAAAAATGGATACAACATAAATATAATGTAAAGCATCCCCAACGGGAGCAAATCCACGCCCAAAGACGGAAAACAACCACCACAACAAATATACGACGCCGTAGCGAAGAAAAAGAAGACGATAGAAAGGAAACTGTATAAAAGACAACAGATCCACAATTTATACAATATCGTCATCACCAAGTCTCTAAGTCAACAACATAATGGTAGATGGAGAGTACAAGATACAACGAATATACAATACAAATACAGATAACCACCAAAACCCACCTGAACAAAACAGCACACTGTGAGCCGATGCGGTATCTGTAGCAAAAGATGATAGATGAATAGCCAGCCTCGACTACTCTGGGGAACACTCTATAACACCTATGGCACAACGGGGGTGAGTTGCCAACTCGTTAATAGTAAATAACATATGCAGGTAATCGCAGGAATGTACGTACAGCATGAATCTAAGATATGCAATTTACAGTAATAACAGGTCATATGAATGTAGAATAATGGAAAGTACACTAACAAGTACAACCAATATATATAAAGCAATAATGATAAGACACAGTATGCAATAATCATGCAATGGGGGTATGAGAATGTAAATGTGCAACACTCATGAAAGGTACACTAACAGCTACTCCTAATACATGAAACAGTGCACAAATAGATAAAGGTGAGGTATGGAGTGAAATAAGTCATTTCCACGGAATCCTGACATCGTGGTAGGATCACAATCCATCAAGACGAATCAAATCCCAATTCCTCAAATCAGCCCCCAAATTGGCTCTCATATCATCTAAGTATCGCATTCTCCTCAATTTCACAATATTAAGTATATCTCGTATATCCCGAATGTACAACATCAAGTATATCTCATATATATCGAATGTACAACATCAAGTATATATCACATATATCGAATGTACAACATCAAGTATATATCACATATATCGAATGTACAATATCAAGTGGATCTCACATATCTCGTATGTACCATATCAAGTATATCTCACATATCTCGAATGTATAACAGCAAGTGTATCTCACATATCTCGTATGTACCATATCAAGTATATCTCACATATATCTCCGGTATCCAATCTCAAATGAATCTCTTATATCCCGAATCAAATCTCCAGCAAAATTCCAACATCCTAAATATAATGGCATAATAAATATGATGAGGTCAATACACATATATTAGCGTTCCATTCCACTAATATTGGTGTAAGGGTATATATAACAGCGGCTCAATCCCCTGTTATATATACAAATGAGTAATTGGAAATATCATGAAACCAATATGCCAAGCATCGACACAGAAATGCTGATCCATCAGGTGCTGTCTCCATGACTGGCCCCCCTGATCGGTACGTATCATATGCTATCCCGAGAGCTCGAGTGCCTAGCTCTGACCCTCGCCTCTCGACGTATCCATACGCATATGACTCCCGTCGGTATCCACTCGATAGCCGATGAGTCATTGGTCCTGTCACCGGATGGTATGGTTCCACTAAGCCTCATCGCCTAGCACCGTGAGATCGTTCTTGCTTCGGGGTACCCCCGGGCCCCACCATATACCCACAGACAGTGCCTCCTCACTCCTCGAATCGGGCATATATCAGAACCGATAAATCTCATGGTGGCTGCGGAAACATCAATATTAAGGAAACCGGGTCTTTCAAATAATGCATAATTTCATGAACTACCACAGTCCCCAAATCCAGAAAACATCTTGAAAAATCCATATAACAATGTGAAAATCCATGAATATAATATGTGCGCCATATCTGAAATGCAAGCATATAAAGGAAAAACCGCTAATTAACTGCATCAAGTTAATACAAATATGATACGGTTCCTATTTATCCACTTCTAAATAACATCAAGTGAAGGTAAACATGTAGCTAAAACCAGATGTATGTGAAATCAATAAGGTATAGCAAGATAATGTGTCTACCTATAAGCAATGATATAGTATACACCCTGGGTATAAGAACAGTATGTGCAAGATATACCTGTAGCTATGACAGGGAGTGTGTATGTACCTATCACTAATGGTACAATACTCTATAGGAATACAGGTATGCTAAATGCCATATATGATAAGCACTATGAATCAATGTCACAATTTCCCTAACCAAGCAATATAACATCTATAAGTGGTTTGTGTGTGACATGGCAATTATTGACGGTGTGTGCAGCATATAATCAGTGCTCGTGCAACATGAATCGTCAATAATATGTGCAGTGTCCTACTACTACTAGTCCAGGCACAACTACATCTAAGTAATAGGGTAAAGGCGCAATTCTAACATTAACGTAGAATATGCGACAAGTAATAAAATCTCTTGCCCTGACGCATAACGTCATGCGGGCGATTCCCCTGTAGATGTTAAATCTACTTACCAACGCTCCAAGCTAGGTGAAGCCTACCACCTGTTTTCCCCTTGTCGTAGCGTCCGAAGTCCCCGCTTGTAAACCTAAAATTTCACAAACACAACACATAAGCAAATATCCTGCATCGCCGAAAAGACAACGAAACGCGATGAAAAAGCCCGGAAAATTACACTGCGCACTTAGCGCATCTATCGCGCACGATACCGGCCAAAAACCCTAATTGGGGTCACTAAACTACAAAACACCATGACTGGACCCCGATCGTCCCGATCGCGCAACACAACACAAGAATTACGAGAAATACAATAGATATAACCTCGTAACGACCAATCGAACCCACGTCGGAAAAAATCCCGAAATCTAGTAAGCAACCTATCGCAAAATTCCGCACTAGTTTCAAGCTAATGCATATCTAGCGATAACAAACACCTTAAAATAGCTTAACTAAGCTACCTAAACCATTCCTATATTTTTAACACTCGCTAATTATGTTTTAGCAAAAACCTAGTAAGCTAATTGCATAATTAAACAAAGTGATCATTAAGAAAAATTAACATTTTCTATTAGGTTAATCTTCTCCAAAACACAAATTAACACTTCAAAAGAATACTAAACACATAAACAAAATTTAACCCTAACATGAATTTCTTAAACCAAAAATAAATGAATTAATCATAATATAAAAACTAAACTAAACACATAATTAGCTAACTAAACTAGCTAGAATAAGATTAAAGCAAATATAAAAGGATTAAGGTAAGAATTATATCTCCCCAAGAACACAAAATGAAACTTAATCCAACATCTTAGCATAAAAAACCAAGCTTTAATGAAGATCCATGAAGGATTAGTGAAGGAAATGAAGGAAAAATGATTATATTTGAATTTGTATGAATTAAATTGGACTTTTCATGATTTATTTGATGAAAAATGAGTTGAAAATGGGTGGAAATGATGGAGGGCAGCAAGGGGAAGGGAAGGGCCGGCCAAGGGGAGAATGGGGGGATTTTTGGTCAAGTGTGTGGAATTTTCTAGCAAAAGAAAACAATTAATGCACATTTAATGCAAAAATGCCACCTTTTATTCATTTTCTTTTTTTTTTTTAAATAATTCCCGTTGATCAAAAAAATATCTAGATATTTAAAAAGAAGGTTCTAAAACAATTTTGTGATGATTCCCAAAAATTTTCATTTAGAAAAATTCTCCCGATTTACGCGCATATTTTACCGGCTAAAATAATATTTTATTTAGGAAAAATTCTATCTGAACTAAAACCTCCCAAATACCCCTAAAGTTCGTGCATAAGCTTTATTTTAGCTAAACTAGGTGCCGGTAAGTTTATACGGACGTTTGATCGAAATCGGGTTAAAACGGGAAAAACCGACAATTTTGCCCTAAAACGGAAAAATTCGCAAAACGATTTCTGAAACGTTACACATACACAGCTTGAATACTATTAACTACCCATATGAAACGACGGAGGGCTACGAATGTTTTCTGGCGAAAACCTTTAACGTAATGAACTTGATATCGTTGAAGGAACCGGATAGCTTTTAAGAAAATATAGTGACGAAAACCTTTGCTAAAGCGGTCATTCCCGGTGAAGGGATCTGGGCTCTTTCCCCGTAGAATGAGGTGCAGGATATTCCAACTGAATACCACGATGCAAAGCAAAAGTAATCGGCTATAGTGAAGTTATTTTCCTGACGCAAACTTTTTGTCCAAGGGGTCACTCCCGGTGAAGGGATCTCGGTCCTTGCCTCGTTGACTGAGGAGCAGGATATTCCAACTGAATACCACTGTGCAAAACAAAAGTGAACGTCCTTGCAATAACAGCTTTTTGAAAAGTGTTCTAACAACATCAGAATAGGTTTGTTTTTAACTTGCATTGATCCGAATCAACGCAGTCCCATCAATTGATCACACCAATAAAGAACGAAAATAATGATGCACGTATATGCCATCCGTATTCGCCACTGGGTCCCATCATTACCCGTTAGGTTAGTTAACTAACGACAGAGCGGGGACTGGACTAGCGCGGATGCAAAACATATACAACATCTACTAGTATATATATAATATATAATTTTCGCTCAAGGCGTGATAAAATGCAACATCACAGAAATGTACAGCATCACAGAACAATACAGATATCTGGGATCCCCGGGTTTCACAGAGCCACTACTGAAACCCGACGTTCCCCTCGTCGTGTGGATAGCCTGTGCAATGAAATCCTAGACCCCTACGGGCGCGGCAAGTTACCCGCCAAAACCTGAAGCGAGGCAGCCCCCTTCAGCAACGTGAATGGACCACCCAGCACTTCACGGAATCCGGTAACTTGGGCACCCCTCCTGGGTCAACCTATAACCCCTACGAGTGCGGCGAATAGCCCGCCAATTCTAGAGTAAAGCCCCCTCCGTCTCAATGCCATGAGATGCGGGCTTGTTGCCCTCTAGAACCCGGCTACCCGTGCACCCCACCTTGGGGTAATCCTAGTACAGAAAGTAAAATATACATACAACGGGTACATCGACCTCGACCCGGTCGTTCCCCAAAAGAATAATATACAATCAGGCAGTAACGGCAGTCCACATGTCAGACGCTCGCCCCGCAATATCAAATGTACATAATACAACAAAAACTGTACTAGCATTGCAACCAGGCTATCTTCCACGACCAATCCGCAACATCACAGCACAATCACAGAACATCAACGTGAATGTCACGTTCGCAAATCCGTCTAACCGGGCTATAGCAGTTAGACAGGATTTACCGATCAAGTGACATTCACGGTCGCAGATATAATGTAAATACTGTGAACTAATGTGTTTGAAACATTCGATTGATCAAATATTACCAAGTGGACCCCAAGCATTACTGTAGCACATAAAGAAATTATGGGCCCAAACAGAATATACCAAAACCCCTATTTTCAGCCCAAAAGCCCACTGCAAAAATTTGGTGGAATGAAACTAAATTCCTGCGGCGGAACCGCGGCCAAAGAGGGGTTATGGCCGCGGTACCGCGGTCCTATGGAAGGATCAGGTTACCAAAATTTTACAGTGTTCTTATAATTCTCTGCACATGTTTCTGCAACATACTGAAAAAATTTTAGAGCCAAAAAAATTTCGACAGAAACTGTGCACATGAAAACGCGGTTTTGCGATTTTTGTTCGATCGGAAATGTAAACACATTAGACCAAGCTAGACTAGGTTAATGGCGAGGCTCTGATACCATTGTAAGTGCACGGCGGCGCCCCGGCCGTTAATCCGACGCCGGAATGCGGAAGCGATGCTATTCTTTAAACTTTAAAAACCGGCACCACCGCGCACTATCAACCCGGATTGTGCCATTAAACTAAATCTAGCTAACTAAAAGACGGGAAGAGAGATATACCGAGCGATCCATGTCCTTCGGTCTTCTCGTCGTCGTCCTGATCTCCCCGCGGAATCTCCGGTCTCCACCACGTCGCCGGAAGGGCACCACGTCGCCGGCTTCTTTAACGGGCTCCCACCTCTGGACCGAGGCAACTCGGGCATGAAGCTGGCGAGTCGACATGCCCAAGATTTGCAGTAGAATGTAGTGTAGAATGCTATATCTCATTTTGGGGTATTGGAAGTTGCCTTTGGTGGAGGATTGAAATGTAAGCTTTTGTGGATGAACTTGGGAATTTTTTGTAACATGAAAAGAGCAAAAATTCCCACACCAAAAAAATGGGCAGCCCCTCCCTCTGTGTGGCCGGCCATAAGCTCATGGTTAAGAGAAGAGAGTGAGAGAGTGAGGGAGGAGACTCACTAATCCAAAAAAGAGCAAGTCCAAAGGCTATCATGCATGAGAGAGAAATGGTGATGAAGTAAAGAAATGATCACAAGCCAAAACCAATACTCAACCATCATAATCCATCATCATCACCATGTCAAAAGATAAGCAATCATGAACCATCATGATCCTAGAAGTCAAAGGAGGCTAAGTTATCATGATACAACAATATGCAAATAACACCCTCCAAAATGCTTATTTGCACAAATGCAAATAAGCCCTCCTCCACCAATCTTCAGCCAATGAAAGATACAAAGAAATATGGCTGAAACGGAAAACAAACTGGCAACTCCAAAAACTGATCCTGTAATAAATTACAGGAAAACCCCGCTACTGTATATACATACCCGCATTTGTATTCCGACCGAAATACAAATGCAATGAGACAAAGTCTACACTGTACAATACTAGGATCCGGCTTAAACCAAAGCCCGCTTGTATTTTCCGACCGATCATGATCTGTGCAATACCGCACGTATTTGATCGAACCCTGCCATATCTCCATACGGCCTATACAGCGTTTCGCCCGAAACTTGAGCAACTGTCTGTGGGGGACTCTAAAGACTCGTCAACACCTTGGTTGTGGATTTAACCACTAGCACGTCAGAGGTATTAGCCTATATGTAACGGGCTACCAGGTATTGACCAAAAGGGAAGTTTGTGAGCGAACTCAGCCTGACACCCTACTGAGCCTGTCAGTGACAATATCCGTACAGTCCGGTCCGTTCGTCTATGAGCATCGCATGGCGGGCCTAGGGGGTTGGTAAAAGTCAGACCCCCAAAAGTGGTACAAGTCGTGTCGGAGTGTAGCCCAGAACACCCTGAGATACTACTGGAATACCTACCAGTAAATCTTCTGCCTTGGCCAAGGACTTTTATGTACTGGCTCTCCTAGACACAGCGCGACCTCACCCCCAATACCGGGAGAGACGAACCCCTGAAGATCCGCTCACTGCCTCCATGTGGCTCGGGACTGTACCCAACTAAAACCTGTTGCACGACTCCTTTGAGCGTGGTAGGGTTGTAATCAAAGTACAGCGGGAACTCACATGAGAAAAATGACGATCCTTAGGTCGATGAACTAACCTGTACACATGTCACCAGGGAACTGCTATCTGACGTCAGGTATAAGACCAACTAGCATGTTCCCGGCGAGTCATGTCCGGTGTACTCATAACCTAATGAGCACCTGTATACATCTTAGGTGAACCAACTGACACCAGTGGCTTGTGAGACCGGCCACCGCCCCTCGTCAGGGTCTCGACTGTATACAATAGTCTACTCTGGAGTATCGATGCCCTGTCTCGAAACTCCCACGACTAGGGACCTTTTAAGGATGTGCTTATAGACTACCAGCTCCCACGTATATGATCGCCCTCATACTGTTGGTAGTCAAGCAAGAATCCTAGGGGCTTTATCAACGTGCAATAGTGACCTGTAAGGTCACTTAAAGCAGTACACGATGATAAAGGTAAACCAGATAGCATTCTATCCTTTTGAGTAAGACTGTTCTACTGGGGCAGGTCCTCCATCAACCATTGCAATCACGTGCCTGTGATCCAATAATTGACTCTGAGGGCACTATCTCCAACAGTGGGCTCACTTTAGAATTGGATTTCTCACACTTTTTCTCATTCCACCATTAGTGCTAGTAAGCTTTTGAGGATGAAGAAGATGAGGAAGAAGAAATCTTGTGAATAATTCATCCAAATGAAAACTTATCCATATGAATTATTCACCCATGGTTGAGTTAAGCCCTCATGCTTAACTCATGTAGAGAATTAACCAAGTTCTAAGGTTAAGGGTTGGGTTAAGCAATATCTAAGGAAATGACAAAAGAGTGGACTTTGTCAATGTTTCTCAAAGCTTCTTTCGAGCTTGAGAACTTTGACTAAGTCTTACTCTTTTGTTAAATCTTAAGATAAAATAAAAACCCTAATCTTAACCCTAATGTTGGTATAAGTCTCACACACACACCTAATATGTACCATCAACCATGACGCAATGCATGTACACAAACATGCATATCATATATGTACAATGTGCACACAAAGTGAGAAAACAAACCATAAGTGAGCTAATACTAGTTAATGTAATGTAATATATCAAATATATAATTATACATTAAATTATTAAATCAACTCTTTATTTAATAATCCGGCTATAACCAACTAATATCATAAGTAACAACTTATCGAATCAACACTTGATCCGATAACCCGGCTATATCGCATACAACCGATCAATTTCACGAATCGCGAGAATAAAATACGGTATCTAATATCGTATTAATCTCGGTCCCGCACATATCACATATGTGATCCAACTCCGTTTCGCTTGAGCCAGGAAACCCCTGTGTAGGACTCTAAAGACTCGTTAATATGCCGGCAGTAGGCGATGATCATATCAAACACCCACAAGCTTTAAGCGGTCTGCTAAACGTAATGGCCACTTGGGTATTAAGCGATCAGAAGGTCAACAATCAAGCCTGCTCACACTCATGCTAATCCAATCAGTAACACTACCGTACAGTCCGGTCTCTTCGTCTGATATGTCACATATCTCGTCTAGGGGTGGTAAACGTCAGACCCCAATAACTCGATAAGTCGTGTCGATATGAGGCTCATAACGGGTCGAGAAACTATTGATAACACTTACCAGTATATCTCTGAAGTTGCCTTGGCCAAGGACTTCCTGTTATAGCCAATCGAGCACTGCGCAACATCAACTCACTATACCGGGAGAGACGAAACCCCTCCTATCGCTCATTGCCTCCATGTGACTCGGGACTATACCCAAAAGCCACCGTTTTTCACTCCCTCTTAGACGTGGTATGATGGAAATCAAAGCACAGTGGGAATCACACAAGACTCTATGACGATCTCGGGTCTACAGACTAACCAGTACCAGTGTCACCAGATAACTGCATCTGACGATTGGTATAATACCATCTGGGAGTTCTCGGCGAGTACGTCCAGTGTACCCGGTCTCTACTGAGCACCCGTATACTTAATCTGATGTCAAACACTAATGGATATGCGATCATCCACCGCCCATCTACATGGGTTGAGAAGCTATACGCTAGTATACTCTGGTATATCTATGCCCCGTCTCGATACACCTACGACTAGGAACATTTGAAGGATGTACTTAGCGACTACACTGTCCCCAGTAGTATGATCTGCATCATAGTCCTGGTGGTTAAGTACTCATCCTAAGGGCTTTATCAACATGTAACACAGAGACAATAAATGTACATGTTAAGATAAAGAGCAACCAGATAACATACTATCATGTCGAGCAAGAAAGTCCTCCCTATATATGTCCAAGCATCCATTACAATATACATTGTGTGTACATTAATGGCCTCTAGGGCATACATATAACTAACAAGAATTACGACTACAAAACACTGTGAATTGCCTTTATAGAAAATTAACATCTCATGCAATTTTCGAAAAAAAAAAGCAACACCTGAAATACCAAAACCCAGAGACTGGAACACCAAAAAATTTTGAAGCCAATACTCCATTACCAAACCGGCCTGCTTGGAATTTCCTTGAATGTGCCCAGCCAAAATCTGACTGTATTGCTTCAAATTTCTCTGGTGTTCATGTTATATCATATACAACATTCTGCAGTTGCTTAAAAAAATTTTTGAGCACATTTAAAAATCGACAGAAACTAGATTTCAATGTTTCAAGTTACGGAGTAGTTTCGTTTTCATAATCTAACAAACATCGTCTAATTCTATAGCTTGTCTCTGATACCACTGTAGGTCAGGAATCCACCCCATCCAATGGGGTCGCCGTGGCACCTACAGGTCCCTCAGCAGCTACTTTTTACGCATGCCCCCTCGCGAGGACTACAACCCGCCGGAACACCTTCCGGTCCCGGGACACCCTTGGGGTAAGAGCCTATGCTTCGCCACACTTTCACACAGTGAGAACCCCTTATAGGTCGACATCCAATGGCTAGTAGCTCTGATACCACTGTAGGGTTACTTAGCATGACAGCAAGGTTTCGAGAGGCATCGTCCATGCCATTTTCAAAAAATTGCCATGCTACTTAACCCTAACCCTAGAATCTTAACTTGAGAAATAGACAATACAATATGTAAACAACTTTACATCTAAGTGAATATGGAATACAACCTTTGTAGACCGGTCCTTCACTTCAAATGCTCCATGTAGAAGTCCCTTCGCTCCAAGTAGTGGTGATCCGGACTCTCCGTAGGCTCCACTAGTCGAAATGAACGAGCTTGCTCAATGATCTTCGAGGTCTAAGATGATCTACTTTGAGGAGACACCAACGAAAGCTACCTCTTCACTAATTAGGGATTAGTGAATCTAACACCCAAAACTAAATGGCTAAACTAGTTGAGGATGATGAAGTAGGAATTTTTCTCACTTTAGAATTCTTTTTCTCACTATTTTTCCTCACATCCTCAAAAGCTAGAGACCTAAGCTCTTGATGAAGATGAAGATGAAGAAGATAATGTTATGTGTGAGAATAATAACCATGGGTGAGATAATATCTTATATTAATCGTTGTAGAGACATAACCATGGCTAATTAGAATGGTTGGGTTACTAAATATCTTAAGTAAAACAAAATTAGTGGACTAAGTCAATGTTTCCACAAGCTTCTACAAGCTTCAACCATGAACAATTTTCCATCTAATTTTAGATTTACTTTAAATAAATAAACCCTACATTATAATGAGTATGGTGTAAGTCTCTTACACCCATGTTGCATGTATAATCAAGCATGAAAAAAAAGAAAACACAATTAATATATATCACATATATATTAATGGTGGTAAAGTGAGAAATAGAAATGCTTAAGTGAGCAAGTATTAGTTAATATAAATTAATATATCAAATATATTATTATAAATGAAATTATCAAATCAATACTTGATTCAATAATTCGGTTATATCACATATAACCGACTAATATCATATGTATCATCATATCGAATCAACACTTGATTCGATATCCCGGCTATATCACATATAACTGACTGATATCACATATTGCGAGAATAGAATACGGTATCACATACTCGTATTAATCTCGGTCCCGCACATATCACATATGTGGTCCTACTTCGTTTTGACTGAGCCAGTAAACTTCTGTATAGGACTCTAAAGACTCGTCAATATGCCGGCATTAGGTGATGATCATATCAGTCACCCACAAGCCGTCAGCGTTACTAGCTGGATGTAACGGCTACCCGGGTATTGAGCGATCAGAAGATCAACAAGCAAGTCTTCTTATACTCCTGTAAAGCCTGTCAGTAACACTACCGTACAATCCGGTCTCTTCGTCAGATATGTCGCATATCTAGTCTAGGGGTGGAAAACGTCAGACCCCAGTAACCGATAAGTCGTGCCGATGTGAGGCTCATAACGGGTCGAGAAACTACTGATAACACTTACTAGTAGATCTCCGTATCAGCCCTGGCCAGGGACTTCCTGTTATAGCCAATCGAGCATAGCGCAACATCAACCCCCAATACCGGGAGAGACGAATCCCCTCCTATCGCTCATTGCCTCTATGTGATTCGGGACTGTACCCAAAAGCCACCGTTTTGCACGTTCTCTTGAACGTGGTAAGATGGAAATCAAAGAATAGTAGGAATCATACAAGACACTATGCCGATCTCGGGTCTGCAGACCAACCTATACCAGTGTCACCAGAAAACTGCTATCTGACGATAGGTATAATACCAGCTAGGAGTTCTCGGCGAGTCTGTTCAGTGTACCCAGTATCCACTGAGCACCAATATACCATCTTTGATGTCAAACACCAATGGATGTGGGATCATCCATCACCCATCATATGGGTCAAGAAGCGTATATGTTAGTCTACTCTAAAATATCGATGCCCTGTCTCGATACACCCTCGACTAGGAACAATTAAAGGATGTACTTGTGGACTACCCTGGCCTCACTAGTATGATATCCATCATAGTTCTAGTTGTTAAGTACACATCCTAAGGGCTTTATCAACATGTAAGAGCAATACATCATCACAATACAAGTCTACATGTTAAGACAAAGAGCAATCAGATAGCATACTATCACAATACAAGTTCTGTTTAGTGGTAGGATTAATGCCCTCATATATGATTCTGCACAGATTCCATCTAGGGATTTCGTGATGTGGACATTGAACTAACAGGTCTTTGAATCATTCAAAACACTTCGAGAATGGTTCATTTGGAAGCTGGGTAAATTGATTTATTTCGCTGCGGACTCGAGCTGTTTTATGATTGGGGTAGAATTTCTTAAGGAATGCTGTTACGAATTCTCCCTAATTCGAAATAGAATGTGCGGCTGTGTTATAAAGCCACTTCTCGGCTATATCGCACAAGGTAAATGGGAGAAGACGTAGACGCATAGCATCCACAAAAAGCTGTGAAGTACCCATCATTGCGCATACATTTTCAAATTTGGTAATAAAGACATATGCGTCTTCAGACTCGAGACCGTGACATTTTGGTCGAAGATTGATGTATTGGGGTTTAATTTCAAAATTGTCCCCATTGGCTGGTGGAATGGTGAGACAGGTCGAAAGAGGACCTCGCATAGGGTAACATCTCTCTTGGAGAGAGATGCGAGTTGGATTCTGTGCACCTGCGGACGGTGGAAGAGTAGTGGTAAAGAAGTTCGATGGAGAACCGTCCATCGAAGTCGGTGTGGTAGGGGTAAAGAAAAAGTATACGTAGAAATACCGACTTCGGAGTCGATAGGGGGAACGCGGACAAGACGGGCACTAGAATCCCGTGTTCAGCCGAGCATGCACTAAATGGTTTAGCACAAGTGGCAGCGTTGTGATAATTAAAGAAAAAGATGAGATTGGTGTTTGGTTTTGAAAAATACGGATTTTTGAAAAAAAATGCACACAAACAATGCACAAGCAACCCTAAATCTAGTGGTCACCTAGGTCAAGTCTCTAGACCGCTCCTAGACTTCCATAAGACAAGTCGCAAGATAGATCCTCTACTGGCTCTTTGCCTCTCCTATGGCTAGGTAAGTGCCAGGTAAGTAGGAGGTTCTCCACTACGTAAGTAGTGGGCCTAATTAAGTAACCACTTGCCTTAGACACCACAAAAGAAACGCGGATAAGCAATAGATTACCCACGACCTCCTTCTGTCCTAAGTGAGCGCGATGGTCCTTAAAGTCTTATCTAGATATTTTTTAGTTAATGAGGGTAATGCGGATGCAGTTTTGTGATTTTTGGGGCCTAGGACAGGTAATGAAATCCTGACCTAATATGAATTTAGTCTTATCCCCTTAATTTCCGTATTAAAAATGCAAACAACCAAAATCAAACACGCAACAATTGTTCTTTTTGCGGCGCTACGAATTTTTGCAAAGAAACCAGCAGAAATTTGTTAACGGAGCAGATCAAGGAGGAGATAAGAAAGTGAGAATTTCACCGAGAAATTTTGGAACGGTGATGCTGTTGAAGGACCGCGGATCCGCCGCGGGAATGCTCCTGTGACCGCGGTTCCGCCGCGTGATGAGTCGATCCCTGCACAAAATTTTCTCCAGAGTCTTCTGTTCACTCCCTAAACTCTATGGAATATTCAGAATATTTTTCCTCTCGCTCCACAGATTCCAGATTTCCTTGCAACAAATCACAACGAATCGTTTAGTGTTTGTACGAATTTTGATCTAAAAATTCTAATGGAGTAATAAATCTTTCAACTCAAATTTCAAAAACGAACAAATTAGCACACTATCCCCGGCAACGACGCCATTTGATTGATAATCGATTTCGATGTCGTGTTTAGAAAAGTTTAAAGATCACAACCAAAGAAATTTGTAAACCGCAATTAATAACGGTGTCGGTGTAGCGCGTTAATGAATACGGATCATCCACAGGGAAAGTGAGATTCGATCGTAATTGATTAGTTAAGTTGAAAATTAAAGAATAAAAGAAAATGATTCAAGAATTTTGAAATTTAGTTTCAAGAATTGTAAAGAACTAGACCTAATATCAAGAAATACTATAGATCAAGATCAAGAATCAAGAATCGTCCAATTAAATGAATTATCAAGATTTGTAAAGAGGCTCATAGGAATCGATCTAATTGATAGTGACGAAGAAGAATTAGGATTACAAATTCTTATCCATTGAAGATTTGATGCTAGATCGGTGTTAATCGATGAGGATTAGGGATCCTTTGACGAAACTAGGGTTTCTTCATCCCATCCCTTGTCCTTTCGTTAATTAGCACTCAAACACTAGTCTCTAGAAAATTCAATCATTGATTGTTGAACTCTAATTGAGAGCGAGAATATTCAAGAAGACATCTCGCTCAAAACATGGTCATCTTTGATTCAATACCCTAGTGTTTACAAAACTCATAAGACTTAAGAATCATTTGCGAATTTAATCATCATCATCTATCCATTTTCTCGATTCCTCCACGAGCGGAGTTTTCACTCAAACATTATGACAATGAAAACAATCAAGAATTGAGAACTCATCACAACGCTCAAATGTAAAGAAAAACAAGATTAAGAATTTTCACCTTTCATTATTCAACATCTCATTTACAATTCAATCAAAAGACTAAAAGAATTGAGGAAAGAACTCGATCGTCGAATTAGCTTCGCATCATCTCCGTGAGTCACGGATCTTCTTGGTTCACTTGCTCGGGTAAAGATCGGCGTCGCTTCAAAAAGGCTTGATGGCTTCTTGCTTGAATCAGTACTCGATGATCTTGAATTGGCTTTTGGAATTGGATTAGGGTTTTGGTTTGAGTTGCTAGTTGTGTCACTCAACTAACCTCTCTTTCAACAACATTAGAATGAAGCCCTTGGGTATTCTTTTATAGCCTTCTCTTTTAGCTTCCTCTAGAAGCTTGATTAGGTTTAGCTTCCTTTAGAAGCTAAGCTAGGTTTAGCTTCTCCTTCAAGCTTGGTAGTTGATTGATCGTTTCCGATTGTGTAGTTGGTTTTTATAGAAAATTGTATTTCGAAATCACAATCAAAAATATTTTGACCGCAATCAATAACGGTGTCGGATGTAGCGCGTTAGTAAGTGCGGATCGTCCACAGGGAAAAAGAGAATCCGTTCAATTTTCGAATTAGATGAGTTGAAAATTTAAGGAAAAGAAAAGGAAACAATTCATGATTTGCATTTGAAGATCAAGAAATAAGAAAAATCTAGATCGAAAAGAAACATTAAAAATAAGAATTGAGATGAGAGATAATTTCCAATCAACACTCAAGATTATAAGTATGGCTCGTAGGAGTAGATCGGATCTATAGATGTGACGAGATCTAATGATTACTCATTCTTATCCATTAACGAATTGATACTAGATCGATGCAAATTCATCGAGGTTTAAAGATCGTGCGGGAAAATTAGGGATTCCGCAACTCATCCTTTGTCCTTTCGATAGATCGCATTC
Organism: Agapanthus africanus; assembly: GCA_030015575.1. NCBI lineage: Eukaryota > Viridiplantae > Streptophyta > Magnoliopsida > Asparagales > Amaryllidaceae > Agapanthus > Agapanthus africanus. The sequence goes on from JASDDO010000014.1 coordinate 496,287,366, forward strand.
AAATTCTAGCTTCTAGTTAATCAAATGGTCAATTGTTGTTCCCTAGTTTCGAGTGAACACGATCTAGAAAGCATTATCTTGAAACTAGGTCATTAATCATTTGATTCACTAGAATTTCAAAGCATTATAGGATTTAAGAATTGTAAGAATATCTAAATCATCATCATCTAAAGATCGTCACAACTCCTACACGAGCAGAGATTACTCAAACATCATGATCACAAACACAATCACAAATTGAGATCTAATCATTATGCTTGAATTAAAAGATAAGCAAGAATATAGAAAATTCACCTTTATTTATCGACAAATTTCGTTACAGCTCTCTTGAATTTACAAAAGGTAGGAACTAGATCGTCGATTTCGGCTTCGCTCGGCTCCTTGAGTCGCGGATCATCGTGGATCTCTTGCTCCGTTGAAAATCCGGCGTCGCTTCTAAAGGTTGAAGGAATTCTTGCTTGAATTGATCTCGGGATCTTGATCTATGAGGTTGAATTGGAATTTGGCACAAGTTTTGTCACTAAACCTGTGGTGGGAAGAGGGAGAGATGAAGAATTGAACACTTTGCACCCTAGATCTAGGCTCCTTTTTATAGACCTCTAGATCTAGAATTGAAATTTGAATTCCCTCCACAAGTTAGTTAACCAAAAGATTTAAATTTCCCTCCAAGAGTTAGTTAAGCCCAAAATTTGAATTTCCCTCCAAGAGTTTGTTAAGCCGAGCCTTCTAGATGTGCCACGTGGAGCTTCTGGGGTCTTCTGGATGCTTTGGCCGTTAGGATAGATACGTGGACAAAAATTGAAGAGCTGAAGCCACCATAGCGCCGCGGTTCCGCGGCATAAGCCAGCTCCCGCCGCGGAATCGCGGCGGTTTGGAAGCCTCTGGGCTTTATCTTTATGGTGTGGTCTTGGGCTGTCAAATGGGCCTTATTTTGATATTTTAATTTCTCTTAGGCCTTCTGTATTGCTACCAGATCTTTAGCCTTTGAGTTGGCGTTTCTTTTATCGGATCTTTTCCCAATTTTGGGCTTTTGCTTCTGGAATTTCCTGCATTAGACCTTAGACAAGAGTTGCGCAATACAAGGATGATGCGATGCCATGAAAAACACATAATTTCCCTAAAAGTGCCGGTTTTAGTATACAGTACAAGTAATCCAGTATTTTACATGTGTTTTGCTAATATGTGCGATATGAATACCGGATACCTATACATTAATGCAAAAGGTAGGGAAATTGCCGTGTTAGAAATGCAGTATTTTCGACTGATCAAATTCCCCCAAACTTATTTTGGATCGTCTCGATCGAACTGTTTTATTAAAAAGAGAAGGAGAAAATAAAGAAAGAGAAAAGCACACTTTCGTAGGCAACACGATTGCACTGAGCACGTGCAACAAGCCTTTAAACCCCTAGGTGTCCCTAGTAGGAAGAGTGTTGTCTCCTGAGGGTTTTCAGCGGATTGCACCCACAAAATCCAATAATAAAAGGAATATCATGAATATTACATTTAAAGACAAGAATTGTAAAAGAAAAGCCTTGAAAATTAGGGTTTCCAACTAAGCTAGCTTTTCGGTTGTCATGAGCCCTATCTTAATGGTCATGAAAAGATGTCAGAAATCACGTCCTGCCTCAATAAAACATCGTCTTATTCTTCATTCCTATCTTTCTTCGAAACATCGATCATATCACCCTGCGTGTATGTAAAGGACATCCTTACACCCGGAGAATTCAATTCAAGCTATCATACTCTTGTCCATCAGTCTCAGTACATTTTAATTAATGAATATTTAGAAGAATTTGCTCACACACTTTCATGCGACCGTTAATACTTCTTGAGGTACTAACCGACCGATTACTCATGTGCTTGCTTATTTGGTGTATTTTCCTCGTCTTGCACCACCTTAGGCATAGCAGTAACTCTAAGACCTGTTGGCCTTAGGGCACTAGGTGAAAAGGCACCCTCGCTATACAATTTTTATTGCCCTTGGTGATAACAAAGACCAGTGTCCATTTTTCTCACCACTTTATATTTTATTCATTTTTTTATTTCCTTCATACATTGGCTCTAAGACAAGAGCATTTCAAGGTATCCTCTACTATCCCGGGCTTTAAGACGTGTGTAAGTGCGAATAGCAGGGAATCAACGTTCAAAATGTTTGGCTTTCCAGAATAGAAACTATTTTTTAGACTTATTTTTATCCTCAGATTAGTGACTTCCTTCATCTTACTAATCCTTGGAACAACGGCTCATAACTACTTATTACTAGTTCGTATAAGAAAACTTCTAATTTTCTTAGTTTTCTTAAATTTTTCTAATCTCACGGATGTAATTGTTCACTATCTAATCTTTTATTATCATATTTATGTACAAAAAATATTTTTATCTTTTTGAAATTTTTTAAATTTTTATGAGTTTTGTAATTTTTTGAAATTTTATGGATTTTGAAAAATTTTAAATTTTTATAGGTTTAAATGGGTTTTGAAAAATTATTTACAAAAAATGATGAACCAAAAGAAAAATATTTACACAATTTTTATGGGTTTTGAAATTTTTTGAATTTTTTAAGGTTTTTTTAATGAAATGTTTTGTGCTTATGCAAATGATATGCACATGATGCAAAACTAAGCACAAACCTCCCCCAAACTTGTTTTCAACGGTGTCCTCACTATTGTCAACCGCTATATCTACAAAACCTATAAGCCTGGGAGGAATTTATTAGTGGGGGCAAAATATATAAGTGAAGATCCTCCCCCAAACTTACTTTTTTCACTCACCTCCATTCAAAAGATGATGCAATGATATACTGGACATGAAGGTGAGACGGAGGAATTTTAATCCAAATAAAATGGCTCCTGTAAGAACAGGAGCTCCTCCGTGGAGTCAGTGGAAAAATACGGCTTTAGTCTGTGTCCATTCACTTTGAAAAATGTGCCGTTTTTAACATTTTCTACCTCTACTGCCCCGTGCGGGTATACAGACCGCACAACAAAAGGTCCCTTCCACCGAGATCGAAGCTTACCCGCGTGAAGGTGTAATCGTGAATCATAAAGAAGGACTTGCTGATCAGGTGAAAATGTTTTCCTCAAAATGTTTTTATCATGAAAAACCTTGGTCCTATTCTTTACAATCACAGCGTTATCATAAGCTTCATCGCGGAGTTCGCTTAGCTCATTAAGTTGCAGCTTCCGAAAGTTGCAGGCTTCGTTTAGGTCAAAATTTATTTTCTTAATAGCCCACAATGCTTTATGCTCAATCTCGACGGGTAAATGACATGCCTTCCCAAACACTATCCTATGTGGAGACATCCCTAGGTCGGTTTTAAATGCAGTTCGGAATGCCCAAAGAGCATCCATCAGTTTGGTCGACCAGTCTTTTCTATTTTTAGCAACAGTCTTCTCCAGGATTAGTTTGATCTGTCTATTCGAAATCTCAGCCTGCCCGCTTGTTTGGGGATGATAGGGTGTAGAAAGTCGGTGGTTTATTGAGTATTTCCGCATCAGAGTCTCGAAAGACCTGTTGCAGAAATGTGTCCCATTATCGCTAATGATAGCGCGTGGGTGTCCAAATCGCGAAAAGATATTCTCTTTCAAGAACTTAATGAACCGCCAGCAGTATGTACAAATTCCCAAAAGAGTTGGGAAAGGGACCCATAAAATCAATGCCCCAAATATCGAAAATTTCAACAACCAAGATGGGTTGCTGAGGCATTTCATTTCTCCGGGAGATTCTACCCGTGTACTGGCATTGTGTACAGGTTTTGCAATAGTCAAATGCGTCCTTGAATAAGGTCGGCCAATAAAATCCACATTGCAAAACCTTTTCCGCCGTCTTTTTAGGACCGAAGTGACCCCCACAGGCCTGATCATGACAAAAAGAAAGAACACTCTTGAATTCTTCTTTCGGGACACAGCGGCGGATGATCTGATCAGGACAATACTTAAACAAATATGGATCATCCTAGTAAAAGTGTTTTACTTTGGATAGAAAACGGTATTTGTCCTGTTTTGACCAATCGCTGGGTATAAGTCCCGTGACAAGATAGTTCACAATATCCCTGAACCATGGTTCATTGGATACGTTCAAGAGTTGTTCATCGGGAAATGAATCATTGATCGGCAGGGTCACAGGGGAAGAAGAGATGCGTGAAAGATGGTCGGCTACTATGTTTTCACATCCTTTCTTATCTTTGATAACAAGATCAAACTCTTATAACGGAAGGATCCAACGTATTAGCCGACCTTTTGCATCTTTCTTCGCCAGAAGATGTTTCAAGGCGGAATGGTCTGTGTACACAATTATTGGAGAGCCGATTAAGTAAGGCCTGAATTTTTCTTATGCAAATACAACCGCTAAAAGTTCCTTTTCGGTGGTTGTATAATTGATTTGTGCATCATTCAGGGTCTTACTCGCATAGTATATCACGTGTGGCATCTTTTCAATGTGCTATCCTAAGACTGCACCTACTGCAAAATCGGATGCGTCACACATCATCTCAAAGGGGTAGTCCAAATTCGGAGACGATAGAATGGGGGCTGAAGTGAGTGAGTGTTTAAGTGAGTCGAAAGCTGTTTCACAGTCCGAGTCGAAGTGGAAGGTCGTATCCTTGGCCAGGAGAAGAGTTAAAGGTCTAGCAATTTTGCTAAAGTCCTTAATGAATCTCCTATAGAAGCCCGCATGGCCAAGGAAAGATCGAATATCTTTGACGCTTTTGGGATGAGGGAGGTTTTGGATGACATCAATCTTAGCTCTGTCAACCTCAATGCCTTTCTGTGAAATGACATGTCCAAGAACAATTCCTTCTTAGACCATGAAATGACATTTTTCCTAGTTCAAAGTCAAGTTCTTCTCTTTGCAACGAGTAAGAACAGCGTCAAGATTCGATAGGCAATCGGAAAAAGAGTCTCCAAAAATCGAGAAATCGTCCATAAAGATCTCCAGAAAATTCTCTACCATATCAGAGAATATCCCCATCATACACCGCTGAAAGGTAGAGGGAGCATTGCATAACCCAAAGGGCATGCGACTGTAAGCAAAGGTACCAAAAAGACAAGTAAAAGTGGTTTTATCTTGATCCTTTTTGGCGATGGGGACCTGATTATAGCCAGAGTATCCGTCCATAAAGCAATAATACGCACGTTCAGCTAAGCGTTCCAGCATCTGATCAATGAATGGCAGAGGAAAGTGGTCTTTCCTCGTGGCGGCATTGAGTTTACGGTAATCAGTACATACACGCCACACAGTTTGGGAGCGTGTCTGAATCAACTCATTTGACTCATTGGTAACAACAGTGATGCCAGATTTCTTAGGGACGACATGTATAGGACTCACCCATTGGCTATCGGAGATTGGGTATATGATACCACTATCAAGGCATTTGACGATCTCTTTCATCACCGCTTCCTTCATGACGGGGTTCAACCGTCTCTGTGGTTCTCGGGTTGGTCTGGCATCATCCATCAAGTGTATATGATGTTCGATAATCAAGGGACTATTCCCTTTGATGTCCGCCATGGTCCAACCAAACGCCTCCTTATTAGATCTCAATACCGATAAGAGTGCATTCTCTTGCTCTGATGCTAGAGAAGCGGAAATGATAACCGGTAAAGATTCATTCTCACCTAAATATGCATATTTAAGGTGAGAGGGTAAAGTTTTGAGATCTAATTCTGGCGAAGAAATAATAGAAGGTGGGATCATCGAATGATTTTCGGAGTCACAAAGAAGCTCATAGCCTGTAAAAGATACAGACTCGGATGGTGGTGAGTCAGGAGTGGCAGACTCAAGCGTGGAAATGGTGTCCTCACTAAGATCATGTGGCAGGTCAAACAGTGATGTGGTATTGTCGTCGAGATCTGTAAAGCAAAGTTCCTCAACTCCGCAATTTTTGGGAGCAATCTCGTGGACAGAGCACACATCGAGGATATGAGCAGAGGGTTCTGATGGATGACTTCCAATTTTATTGATGTTTAGTTCAATGGTCATATTTCTAAATGATAAGTTCATTGAACCATTTCTACAGTTGATGACAGCATTGGAAGTGGCAAGGAATGGCCGACCCAGAATCACCGGAATTTGATTCCGTGGGTTTGCTACAGGCTGTGTATCGAGAACAATGAAGTCTACAGGGAATACAAATTCCCCGACCTTTATCAACACATCCTCTAGTTCACCCTTAGGTTTGGTGATAGATCGGTCTGCCATTTGGAGAGTGCAGTGAGCAGGTTTCAACTCTCCAATCCCTAGCTGCTCATAGACAGAATATGGAAGTAGGTTAACACTTGCGACAAGTTCTAAAAGAGTACGGTTGATGTGTTTATCCCCAATTGAAATCGATATCGTAGGACATCCTGGGTCCTTACGTTTCTTTGGTAGCGGAGGGATAAAAGCAGTGCTAATGCTATTGGACTTGAAGACCTTCTTCGGCACTTGGGTCTTCCTCTTCCTAGTGCACAAATCCTTAAGAATTTTCGCATAAGCGGGGACTTATTGAATTGCATCTAAGAGAGGGATGTTGATGTTAACCTGCTTGAACATTTCCATGATTTTCTCCATATGAGGACTCGATTTGTTAGCCCTTAACCGGTTCGGGTAAGGTGCTTTAGCAATGAGCGCTGGGTCCATCATAGGAGAAGGAAGAGGGGGTAGACGAGATCCCAAAAGAGGAGTGGGGATCGTCTGTGGAGGAGTAGAAGAGGTGGGCTGAGGTGTCGAGCCTAGTGGGAAATGGAGAATAGGCTCGTGAGAAGACGGTGGGGTAGAAGAACAAGGAGCAGACGTAGAAGTGTGTGTGTGAGGAAAGGTCTCAGCCGGGACGTTGATAGGATTTTCAGTATCATCAACTTCTTCCCCAACCTGGTTATCCAGCACTCTTCCTGATCTCAACATTGTGACGGCATTTATATTGTAATGCCCAGGATTCGGTAGGGGTTGAGACGGAAGTTTCCCTTTTTCTCTCGCACTCATTTCGGCCTTAAGTCGTGCAATCTCAGCTTCCATCGTTTTGATACTCCCAGCTTGGGACGCTGAGTTTTTCTTTATCTCACTGACGGAAGACCTAACCTCGGCCGACACTTCCATGAAATTTGACAGGAGTGATTTCATGGTTTGAGCGACTTGAGAGAACTCGTCAGAATAGGTCGACTGCATAGGATTAGATGGTGCAGGAGGGTTGACCTGGTTTTGGAAATTTTGTGACTGGTAGGGGTGCTGGGTGATATGAAGTGGTTGCTGTTGTGGAGGTAGAGCCCTTTGGAATTTATTAGGGTTTGGAACCGTGTTTTGGGATTGGTTCCAAGCAAAATTCGGGTGATTCCTCCAACCATGATTGTACGTGGAAGAATATGGATCGTTTCAAGGTCTTTGAAATGCGGCATTGGTATGCTCGAGACCCTGAAACTGAGAGTTTAATGGACATTCTTCCGTCAAGTGAGAAGGATCAGAACAGCACCCACAAACAGTTTTGGGGAGCGATATTGGGTTTAGGGAGGCTGCTAGGAATTTGTGTTCCATAGCGTCGAGCTTCTTTTGCATTGCTGCCATCTCAGCTCGAACAACTATGGACACATCTATTTGGTGTACGCCACCCCTACTCGATGGCTGGGTTCCAGTCTCCCACTGTAAGGACATTTTAACGAACTCTTCTAAAAATTTCCATGCCTCCCCATCATCCTTGGTCATAAAGGTGCCTTGACACATGTTTTCAAGGTTTTGTTTAGTGGTAGGGTTACTGCCCTCATATATGATTCGGCAAAGTTCCCATCTCGGGATGCCGTGATGTGGGCATTGAACCAAAAGATCCTTGAATCGTTCAAAGCATTTTGAAAATGGTTCAGCCGGAAGCTGGGAGAATTGATATAGTTCGCTACGGATTCGAGCTGTCTTTTGCATAGGGTAGAATTTCTTAAGGAATGCCACAGTAAAATTCTTCCCAATTCGTGATGGAATGTGCGGTGGTGTTATACAGCCACTTCTCGGCTATATCGCACAAGGTAAATGGAAGAAGTCGTAGACGCATGGCATCCACAGAAAGTTGTGATGTACCCATCATTGCGCATACGTTTTCAAATTTGGTAATGAAAACGTAAGCATCTTCAGTCTCGAGACCGTGGAATTTGGGTAGAAGGTTGATGTACTGGGGCTTAATCTCAAAGTTGTCCCCGTTGGCTGGTGGAATGGATAAGCAGGTCAGGAGAGGACCTCGCAAAGGGTAGCACCTCTCTTGGAGAGAGATGCGGGGAGGATTCTGCGCACCAACGGATGGCGGCAGAGTAGCGGTAAAGTGGTTTGATGGAGACTGATCCATCGGTGTGGGTGTGGAGGGGGGTAAAAGAAAGGTAAATGGAGAAATACCGACTTCGGAGTCGATCGAGGGGACGCGGACAAGTCGGGCACTAGAATCCCGTATCCAGCCTATCTTACACTAAAAGGGGTTAGTACAAGTGGCAGCGTGGATTTATAATTAGGGGAAGTGAAGTGACTGCGGTGTTTATTTTGAAAAAATGATACGGATTTTGAAAATATGATGCGATCACAACAAATGCAACAAGAAACCCTAAAATTTATGGTCACCTAGGTCAAAGCTCTAGACCGCTCCTAACTTCCAAAAGACAAGTCGCAGAATAAAATCCTCCACTACCTCTTTGTCCCCCTGTGGCCAGGTAAGTGCCAGGTAAGTGGGAAGGTACTCCACTACGTAAGTAGTGGGCTTAATTAATAACCACTAGCCTTCGACACACTTGCCTTAGACACCACAAGAAAACGCGGATAAGCAATGAATTCCCCACGGCCTTCTTCTGTCCTAAGTGAGCGCGACGGTCCTTAGAGTCATCTCTAGATATTTTTTAATTAATGAGGGTAAATACGGATGCAAGTTTGTGATTTTTGGGGCTTAGGAAGGGTACTGAACTCCCCACCTAATCTGGATTTGGCCGTGCCCCTTAATGTCCGTTTTAATTATGCAAACAACCACAAAATCAAAAACAAGCACAATTTATTTTGCTTTTTGCGGCGCTGCGAATTTTTTTTGCGAAGAAGCCTGCAACAAATTTTTAATTGGAGCAGATTTTAGGAAGGAGATAAGAAAGATAGAAGTTACCTGCTAAAATTTTTCCAGAGAGCCCCTTGAACCGCCGCGATTCCGCCGCGGATGTCGCCTTATGCAGCGGTTCCGCCGCGCCTCAAGCTCCTCTCTGCACAGAAAAATTTGGTACTGTTCCTTATCACCTCCTGAGCTCTCTGGAATTCTCCAAATAATTTTCCAATTTCACAGCAAGCTCCAGATTTCCTTGCAATTAACCACAACAACTCGTTTAGTGTTATGCGCGAGTTTTGATCTAAAAAATATTGATGGAATAAACTTTTCAACTCAAATTTCAAAAAATGAACAAATAGCACACGATCCCCGGCAACGGCGCCATTTTGATTGAAAAACGATTTTCCGTTGTGTGTTTGGTTTTTATAGAAAATTGTATTTAGAAATCACAATCAAAAATATTTTGACCGCAATCAATAACGGTGTCGGATGTAGCACGTTAGTAAGTGCGGATCGTCCACAGGGAAAGTGAGAATCCGTTCAATTTTCGAATTAAATGAGTTGAAAATTTAAGGCAAAGAAAAGAAAACAATTCATGATTTGCATTTGAAGATCAAGAAATAAGAAAAATCTAGATCGAAAAGAAACATTAAAAACAAGAATTGAGATGAGAGATAATTTCCAATCAACACTCAAGATTATAAGTATGGCTCGTAGGAGTAGATCGGATCTATAGATGTGACGAGATCTAATGATTACTCATTCTTATCCATTAACGAATTGATACTAGATCGATGCAAATTCATCGAGGTTTAAGGATCGTGCGGGAAAATTAGGGATTCCGCAACTTATCCTTTGTCCTTTCGATAGATCACATTCAAATTCTAGTTTCTAGTTAATCAAATGGTCAATAGTTGTTCCCTAGTTTCGAGTGAACACGATCTAGAAAGCATTATCTCGAAACTAGGTCATTAATCATTTGATTCACTAGAATTTCAAAGCATTATAGGATTTAAGAATTGTAAGAATATCTAAATCATCATCATTTAAAGATCGTCACAACTCCTACACGAGCGGAGATTACTCAAACATCATGATCACAAACACAATCACAAATTGAGATCTAATCATTATGCTTGAATTAAAAGATAAGCAAGAATATAGAAAATTCACCTTTATTTATCGACAAATTTCGTTACAACTCTCTTGAATTTACAAAAGGTAGGAACTAGATCGCCGATTTCGGCTTCGCTCGGCTCCTTGAGTCGCGAATCATCGTGGATCTCTTGCTCCGTTGAAAATCCGGCGTCGCTTCTAAAGGTTGAAGGAATTCTTGCTTGAATTGATCTCGGGATCTTGATCTATGAGGTTGAATTGGAATTTGGCACAAGTTTTGTCACTAAACTTGTGGTGGGAAGAGGGAGAGATGAAGAATTGAACACTTTGCACCCTAGATCTAGGCTCCTTTTTATAGACCTCTAGATCTAGAATTGAAATTTGAATTCCCTCCACAAGTTAGTTAACCAAAAGATTTAAATTTCCCTCCAAGAGTTAGTTAAGCCCAAAATTTGAATTTCCGTCCAAGAGTTTGTTAAGCCGAGCCTTCTAGATGTGCCACGTGGAGCTTCTGGGGTCTTCTGGAAGCTTTGGCCGTTAGGATAGACACGTGGAAAAAAATTGAAGAGCTGAAGCCACCATAGCGCCGCGGTTCCACGGCTTAAGCCAGCTCCCACCGCGGAACCGCGGCGGTTTGGAAGCCTCTAGGCTTTATCTTTCTGGTGTGGTCTTGGGCTGTCAAATGGGCCTTATTTTGATATTTTAATTTCTCTTAGGCCTTCTGTATTGCTACCAGATCTTTAGCCTTTGAGTTGGCGTTTCTTTTATCGGTTCTTTTCCCAATTTTGGGCTTTTGCTTCTGGAATTTCCTGCATTAGACCTCAGACAATAGTTGCGCAATACAAGGATGATGAGATGCCATGAAAAACACACAATTTCTCTAAAAGTGCCGGTTTTAGTATACAGTACAAGTAATCCAGTATTTTACATGTATTTTGCTAATATGTGCGATATGAATACCGGATACGTATACATTAATGCAAAAGGTAGGGAAATTGCTGTGTTAGAAATGCAGTATTTTCGACTGATCAGTAGTTATGAAGGAAACTTCTAGATTTAGCTAGCTTGCTTGAGAAGCTTGGAGGTGTTTCGCTTGTACAAGAAGCTCGGCAGTTCGGACAGAAGCTTCTGGAGAATTCTGGAATTTACATTGGCTTGAATGAGTTTTGACCTTGAAAGGAGAAGCCTGAAGTAATGAACTGCTGATGTCATGATCACATGGCCACGGATCCACCGCCAATAGGGCCATTCGGCCGCGGATCCACGCCCTTTGATGGTATCTGTGCTTCAAACATCCAGCATACACTTGTGGGGGCTTTAGTGCTGTTTCCTAATGTCTGGAATCTTATACATCTTTCTTGTTCACTGCCAGATCACAAGTCTTGGACTTGGCGTATTGTCATCAGCACTTTTTAGCAGTTTCGGCTCTTTACCTGGAATTTCCTGCGCAGATTCTCGAGATAAGTGTTGCGCTATACAAAAGATGATGCGTGCAATAATAAACACTCAATTTCCCTCAAAATGCCGGTTATAATGTATAACACAAGTTATTTGGTATTTTACAGTCAAATTGCTAATATGTGTTATATTCATACCGAACACCTTTAGATGAGTGCAAATGGTAGGGAAATTGATCTGTTAAAAATGCAATATTTTTGACTGATCAAATTCCCCCAAACTTATTTTTGGTCGTGTCGAGCAAACTTGTTTTTTTTAAAAAGAGAAGGTGAAAATATAAGAAAAAGAAAAACTAACTAGCACACTTTCGTAGGCAACACGATTGCACTGAGCACGTGCAACCAGCCTTTAAACCTCTAGGTGTCCCTAGTAGGAGGAGAGTTGTCTCCTGAGGGTTTTAAGTGGATTGCACATACAAAATCCAATAATAAAAGGAAGACCGTGAAAGTTACATATAAAGATAAGAATTGTAAAAGAAAGACTTTGAAAATTAGAGTTTCCATCTAATACTAGCTTTTCGGTTGTCATGAGCCCTATCTTAATAGTCATGAAAAGATGTTAGAAATCACGTCATCCCTCAATAAAACATCGTCTTTATTCTTCATTCATATCCTTCTTCCAAACATCGATCATATAACCCTACGTGTGTGCATTAGACATCCCTACATTCGGAGAATTCAATTCAAGCTATCATACTCTTGTCCATCTGCCTCAGTACTTTTTAAACGTTAAATATTTAGATGGATTTTTGCTCACACATTTTTTTTGCGACCGTTAATACTTCTTGAGGTACTAACCGACCGATTACTCATGTTCTTTCTTATTAGGTGTATTTAATATTTTCCTCGTCTTACACCACCTAAGGCTTAACAGTGACTCCCAAACCAGTTGGTCTAAGGCACTAGGTGATGAAGCACCCTTGCTATATTTTTTTATTGCTGCCTTGGTGATAACAAAACCAGTGTTCATTTTTCTTTTCACCATTTTATCTTTTATTTTCCATTTATTATTTCCTTTATACTTTGGCTTTTAGACAAGAGCATTTCAAGGTATCCTCTACTATCCCGAGTTTCAAGACGTGTGTAAGTGCGTATAGTAGGGTATCAACATTCAAATGTTTGGCTTCCAGAATAGGAACTATTTTTCAGACTTATTTTTATCTTCAGATTAGTGACTTCCTTCATCTTACTAACAATTGGGACAACGGCTCATAACTACTTATTACTAGTTTCGTTTAAAAAAACTTCTAATTTTCTAGGTTTTCTTAAATTTTTCCAATCTTTTGGCTGTAATTTTTTATTAGCTAATCTTTTATTATAAAATTAAATATTAAATATTTTTATCTTTTGAAAACTTTCTTTTTAAATTTTTATAGGTTTTTAAATGTTTTGTGCTTATTCAAAGTATGATGCAAATGATGCGTAAATAAGCACAAACCTCCCCCAAACTTGTTTTCAACAGTGTCCTCACTGTTGCCAACCGCTAGATCATAAAAACCTGTAAGCTTGGGAGGAAATTTATTAATGGGGGAAATAAATATGATCGAGAAAATCCTCCCCCAAACTTATTCATTTCATTCACCTCCATTCTTAAGATGATACAGTAATTTACAGGACATGGAGGTTAGACGGAGGAATTTTAATCAAGATAAAATGGCTCCTGTAAGAACAGGAGCTCCTCTGTGGGGTCAGTGGAAAAATACGTCTTTAATCTATGTACATTTACTTTGAAAAATGTACCGTTTTAACATTTTCAACCTCAACTGCCCCGTGCGGGTATACAGACCGCACAACAAAAGGTCCTTTCCACCGAGATCGTAGCTTACCCGCATGAAGGTGGAGTCGTGAATCATAAAGAAGGACTTGTTGACCAAGTGTAAAAGTTTTTCTCAAAATGTTTTTATCGTGAAATACCTTAGTCCGGTTCTTTACAATCACAGCATTATCATAAGCTTCATCGCGGAGTTCGCTTAGCTCGTTTACTTGCAGCTTCAGAAAGTTGCAGGCTTGATTTAAGTCAAAATTGATTTCTCTAATGGCCCACATTGCTTTGTGCTCAATCTCGACCGGCAGGTGATAAGCATTCCCAAAAACTAACCTGTAATGAGACATCCCTAGATCGGTTTTATATACAGTTCAGAATGCCCAAAGAGCATCCGTCAATTTGGTTGACCAATCTTTTTGATTTTTAGAAACAGTTTTCTCCAGAATTTATTTAATTTGTCTGTTTGAAACCTCAGCCTGCCCGCTCGTTTGGGGATGATAGGGTGTGGAAAGTTTGTGGTTGATTGCATATTTCCGCATCAAAGTCTCGAAAGACCGATTGCAGAAATATGTACCGTTATCGCTAATGATAGCGCGTGGGTGTCCAAATCGCGAAAAGATGTTTTCTTTTAAGAACTTAATGACAACCTTTTTGTCATTAGTGCGACAAGGAATAGCTTCAACCCACTTTGAGACGTAATCAACCGCCAGCCATATGTACAGATTCCCAAAGGAGTAGGGAAAAGGACCCATAAAGTCAATACCCCACACGTTAAAAATTTCAACCACTAAGATGGGTTGAAGTGGCATCTCATTTCTCCGGGAAATCCTACCCGTGTGTTGACATTGTGCACAGGTTTTGCAATGATTACATGCATCTTTGAACAAAGTTGGCCAATAGAAACCACATTGTAAAACTTTCTCCGGCGTATTTCTAGGACCGAAGTGACCCCCACAAGCTTGATCATGACAAAAAGATAGAACACTCTTGAATTTATCATTAGGGACACACCTGCGAATGATCTGGTCAGGACAATACTTAAACAGATATGGCGCATCCTAGTAAAAGTGTTTTACTTGGGATAGAAATCGATGTTTGTCCTGTTTTGACCATTCGCGGGGAATAAGTCCCGTAGCAAGATAGTTCACAATATCCCAGAACCAAGGTTCATTGGATACATTCAAGAGTTGTTCATCCGGAAAAGAATCATTGATCGGCAAGGTCACAGGTGAAGAAGAGATGCGCGAAAGATGGTCGGCTACAACATTTTCACATCCTTTCTTATCTTTAATAACAAGATCAAATTCTTGTAATAGAAGGATCCAACGTATTAGCCTACCTTTAGCATCCTTCTTCGCTAAAAGATATTTCAAGGCGGAGTGGTCAGTGTACACAACAATTGGTGAGCCAATCAAGTAAGGCCTGAATTTTTCTAATGCAAATACAACTGCCAAAAGTTCTTTTTCGGTAGTTGTATAGTTAATTTGAGCATCTTTCAGGGTCTTACTTGCATAATAGATCACGTGTGGCATCTTTTCACTGTGTTGTCCTAAGACTGCACCAACTGCAAAATCTGATGCATCACACATAAGCTCAAAAGGGTGGTTCCAATCTGGAGAAGATAAAACGGGGGCTGTAGTGATAGAGTGTTTGAGTGAGTCGAATGCTGCCTCACAATCCGAGTCAAAGTGGAAGGTTGTGTCCTTGACCAAGAGAAGAGTTAAAGGTCTAGCAATTTTGCTAAAGTCCTTAATGAATCTCCGATAAAATCCTGCATGGCCAAGAAAAGATCGGATATCCTTGACGCATTTGGGATGATGAAGGTTTTAAATGACATATATTTTAGCTTTGTCAACCTCAATTCCTTTCCGTGAACTAACATGTCCAAGCACAATTCCCTCTTGGACCATGAAATTGCATTTTTCCCAATTCAAGGTTAAGTTCTTCTCTTTACAACGAGTAAGAACTGAGTCAAGATGTGATAAGCAGTCAAAAAAAGAATCTCCGAATATCGAGAAATCATCCATGAAAATCTCCAAAATATTCTCGACCATGTCCAAGAATATCCCCATCATACATCGCTGAAATGTAGCGGGAGCATTGCACAACCCAAAAGGCATGCGTCTATAAGCAAAAGTACCAAAAAGACAAGTAAATGTGTTTTTATCTTGATCCTTTTTGGCAATAGGGACCTGATTATAGGTATCCGTCCATGAAACAATAATAATCTCGTCCAGCTAAGCGTTCCAGCATCTGGTCAATAAAAGGTAGAGGAAAATGGTCTTTCCTCGTTGCGGCATTGAGTTTTCTATAATCAATACATACACTCCACCTAGTTTGAGTGCGTGTTTGGATTAACTCATTTTCCTTGTTTGCTATGACCGTGATGCCAGATTTCTTAGGGACGACATGAATTGGACTCACTCATTGGCTATCGGAGATTGGGTAAATTATACCATTGTCAAGGCATTTGACGATCTTTTTCTTCACCGCATCCTTCATGACAGGGTTCAACCGTCTCTGTGGTTCTCGGGTTGGCTTGGCTTCATCCATCAGATGTATATGATGTTCTACAATCAAGGGACTAATCCCTTTGATGTCAGCCATAGTCCAACCAAACGCCTGCCTATTAGATCTCAATACCGTCAGAAGCGCATTCTCTTGCTCTGATGCTAGAGAAGCGGATATGATCACTGGTAAAGACTCATTCTCACTTAAATATGCATATTTAAGGTGAGAAGGTAAAAGTTTGAAATCTAATGCAGGCAGAGAAACTATAGAAGGTGGAGTCATCGAATGATATTCGGAGTAAAGGAGAAGCTCATAGCCTGCATAAGATACATACTCGGAAGGTGAGGAGTCAAGAGTTTCAGACTCAAGCGTGGAAAATGTGTCCTCACTAAGATGTGACAGATCAAACATTGATGTGCTAGTGTCGTCGAGATCTTCAAAGCAAAGTTCATCAACTTCGCAACTTTCGGGAGCAATCTCCTGGACAGAACAAACATCAAGTATATGAGCAGAGGGTTCAGATGGCTGACTTCCAATTTTATAGATGTTCAGTTCAATTGTCATTTTTCCAAAAGGTTGGTTCATTGAACCGTTTCGACAGTTAATGATAGCATTGGAAGTGGCAAGGAAAGGTCGACCCAAAATCACCGGAATTTGGTTCTGTGTGTTCGCTATAGGCTGTGTATCTAAAACAATAAAGTCCACAGGAAATATGAATTCCCCGACTTTTATCAACACGTCCTCCAGTTCACCCCTAGGTTTGGTGATTGAACGGTCTGCCATTTGGAGAGTGCAATGAGCTGGTTTTAACTCTCCAATCCCTAACTGCTCTTAAACAGAGTATGGGAGCAGGTTAACACTTGCGCCCAGGTCAAGCAAAGCACGGTTGATGTTTTTACCCCCAATAGAAATTGATATCGTAGGACATCCTGGGTCCTTACTTTTCTTTGGTAACTGTGGGGTAAAAGCAGTGCTAACATTATTAGTCATGAAGACCTTCTTCGGCACTTGAGTCTTCCTTTTCCTAGTGCACAAGTCTTTGAGAATTTTTGCATAAGCGGGGACTTGTTGAATAGCATCTATAAGTGGGATGTTGATGTTAACCTGTTTAAACCTTTCCATAATCTTCTCCATATGTGGACTTGATTTGTTACCCCTTAACCGATTCGGATAAGGAGCTTTAGCGATAAGAGCTGGGTCCATCATTGGAGAAGGTGGTGTGTATGGACGCGATCCCAGAATAGGAGTGGGGATCGTCTTTGGTGGACTAGAAGAGGTTTGCTGAGGTGTCGAGCCTTGGGGGAAACGAAGAATAGGCTCGTAAGAAGGTGGTGGGGTAGATGAACAAGGATCAGAAGTAGAAGTGTGTGTGGAAGGAAAGGTCTCAGCCGGGGTATTATTGATAGATTTTTCATTATCATCAATTTCTTCCCCAACGTGATTGTTCAGCACTCTTCCTGATCTCAACGTTGTGATAGCATTTACATTGTAATGCCCAGGATTCGGTAAGGTTTGAGACGGAAGTTTTTCTTTCTCTCTCGCACTCATTTCGGCTTTTAATTGAGCAATTTGAGCTTCCATCGATTTTATACTCTCAGCTTGGGAAACTGTGTTTTTCTTTATATCATCGACATAAGACTTAACCTCAGCCGACACTTGCATGAAATTTTTCAGAATTAAATTCATGGTTTGTGCGAGTGAAGAGGGTTCATCAGTATCGGTCAATTGCAAAGGTGCAGAGGTGTTGACCAGATTTTGAAAGTTTGGTGATTGATAGGGGTGCGAGTCAGTTGAAGTGGTTGCTGTTGCGGTGGAGGACCCCTTTGAAAATTAATTTGATTTGGAACCGTGTTTTGATTTTGTTGTTGGTTCTAAGCAAAATTTGGGTGATTCCTCCAACCCCAATTATATGTGGAAGAATATGGATCGTTTCTAGGTCTTTGTTGGAAAGCAGCATTGGTATGCTCTTGACCTTGAAACGGAAAATTTAATGGACATTCTTCCGTAAGATGAGATGGATCAGAACAACATCCACATACAGTTTTCGAAAGTGACATCTGATTTAGGGAGGCTGCTAAAAATTTATGTTCCATAGCTTCGAGTTTCTTTTGCATTGCTGCCATTTCAGCTCTAACTCCTATGGAAACATCAATTTGGTGAATGCCACCCCTAGACGATGACTGGTTTACACTCTCCCACTGCAAAGATTTTTCAGCGAAATCTTCTAGAAATCTCCGGGCTTCACCAACATCTTTATTCATGAAGGTGCCTTGACACATGGATTCAAGGTTCTGTTTAGTGGTTGGATTAATGTCCTCATATATGATTCTGTACAGATCCCATCTAGGGATTCCGTGATGTGGACATTGAACTAACAGGTCCTTGAAGCGTTCAAAACACTTCGAGAATGGTTCATTTGGAAGCTGGGTAAATTGATTTATTTCGCTGCGGACTCGAGCTGTTTTATGATTGGGGTAGAATTTCTTAAGGAATGCTGTTACGAATTCTCCCCAATTCGAAATAGAATGTGCGGCTGTGTTATAAAGCCACTTCTCGGCTATATCGCACAAAGTAAATGGGAGAAGACGTAGACACATAGCATCCATAAAAAGCTGTGAAGTACCCATCATTGCGCATACATTTTCAAATTTGGTAATAAAGACATATGCGTCTTCAGACTCGAGATCGTGATATTTTGGTAGAAGATTTATGTATTGGGGTTTAATTTCAAAATTGTCCCCATTGGCTGGTGGAATGGTGAGACAGGTCGAAAGAGGACCTCGCATAGGGTAACATCTCTGTTGGAGAGAGATGCGGGGTGGATTCTGCGCACTTGTGGACGGTGGAAGAGTAGTGGTAAAGAAGTTCGATGGAGAACCGTCCATCGAAGTGGGTGTGGTAGGGGAAAAGAAAAAGTAGACGTAGAAATACCAACTTCGGAGTCGATAGGGGGAACGCGGACAAGACGGGCACTAGAATCCCGTGTCCAGCCGAGCATGCACTAAATGGTTTAGCACAAGTGGCAGCGTTGTGATAATTAAAGAAAAAGATGAGATCGGTGTTTGGTTTTGAAAAATACGGATTTTTGAAAAAAAATGCACACAAACAATGCAAAAGCAACCCTAAATCTAGTGGTCACCTAGGTCAACTCTCTAGACCGCTCCTAGACTTCCAGAAGACAAGTCGAAAGATAGATCCTCTACTGCCTTTTTACCTCTCCTGTGGCCAGGTAAGTGGGAGGTTCACCACTACGTAAGTATTAGGCCTAATTAAGTAACCACTTGCCTTAGACACCACAAAAGAAACGCGGATAAGCAATAGATTACCCATGACCTCCTTCTGTCCTAAGTGAGTGTGACGGACCTTAGAGCCTTGTCTAGATATTTTTTAGTTAATAAGGGTAATGCGGATGCAGTTTTGTGATTTTTGGGGCATAGGACGGGTAATGAAATCCCGACCTAATCTGAATTTAGTCTTTGCCCCTTAATTTCCGTATTAAAATGCAAACAACCAAGATCAAACACGCAACAATTGTTCTTTTTGCGGCGCTGCGAATTTTTGCAAAGAAACCTGCAGAAATTTGTTAACGGAGAAAATCAAGGAGGAGATAAGAAAGTGAGAATTTCACTGAGAAATTTTGGAATGGTGATGCTGCTGAAGGACCGCGGATCCGCCGCGGGAATGCTCCTGTGATCGCGGTTCCACCGCGTAATGAGTCGATCCCTGCATAAAATTTTCTCCAGAGTCTTATGTTCACTCCCTGAACTCTCTGGAATATTCAGAATATTTTTCCTCTCGCTCCGCAGATTCCAGATTTCCTTACAACAAATCACAACGAATCGTTTAGTGTTTGTGCGAATTTTGATCTAAAAATTCTGATGGAGTAATAAATCTTTCAACTCAAATTTCAAAAACGAACAAATTAGCACACTATCCCCGGCAACGGCGCCATTTAATTGATAATCGATTTCGATGTCGTGTTTAGAAAAGTGTAAAGATCACAACCAAAGAAATTTGTAAATCGCAATCAATAACGGTGTCGTTGTAGCGCGTTAATGAATACGGATCGTCCACAGGGAAAGTGAGATTCGATCGTAATTGATTAGTTGAGTTGAAAATTAAAGAAAAAAAGAAAATGATTCAAGAATTTTGAAATTTAGTTTCAAGAATTGTAAAGAACTCGATCCAATATCAAGAAATACTATAGATCAAGAATCAAGAATCGTCCAATTAAATTAATTATCAAGATTTGTAAAGAGGCTCGTAGGAATCGATCCAATTGATAGTGACGAAGAAGAATTGGGATTACAAATTCTTATCCATTGAAGATTTGATGCTAGATCGGTGTTAATCGACGAGGATTAGGGATCCTTTGACGAAACTAGGGTTTCTTCATCCCATCGCTTGTCATTTTGTTAATTAGCACTCAAACTCTAGTCTCTAGGAAATTCAATCATCGATTGTTGATCTCTAATTGAGAGCGAGAATATTTAAGAAGACATCTCGCTCAAAACATGGTCATCTTTGATTCAATTTCCTAGGGTTTACAAAACTCATAAGACTTAAGAATCGTTTGCGAATTTAATCATTATCATCTATCCATTTTCTCGATTCCTCCATGAGCGGAGTTTTCACTCAAACATTATGACAATGAAAACAATCAAGAATTGAGAACTCATCACAATGCTCAAATGTAATGAAAAACAAGATTAAGAATTTTCACCTTTCATTATTCAACATCTCGTTTACAAATCGCTCAAAAGACTACAAGAATTGAGGAAATAACTCGATCGTTGTATTAGCTTCGCATCGTCTCCGTGAGTCGCGGATCTTCTTGGATCACTTACTTGGGTAAAGATCGGTGTCGCTTCAAAAAGGCTTGATGGCTTCTTTCTTGAATCGGTACTCAGTGATCTTGAATTGGCTTTTGGAATTGGATTAGGGTTTTGGTTTGAGTTGCTAGTTGTGTCACTCAACTAACCTCTCTTTCAACAACATTAGAATGAAGCCCTTGGGTATTCTTTTATAGCCTTCTCCTTTAGCTTCACCTAGAAGGTTGATTAGGTTTAGCTTCCTTTAGAAGTTAAGCTAGGTTTAGCTTCTCCTTCAAGCTTGGTAGTTATGAAGGAAGCTTCTAGATTTAGCTAGCTTGCTTGAGAAGCTTGGATGTGTTTGGCTTGTACAAGAAGCTTGGCTTTTTGGACAGAAGCTTCTGGAGAATTTTGTAATTTACATTGGCTTGCATGAGTTTGGACATTGAAAGGAGAAGCCTGAAGTAATGAACTGCTGATGTCATGATCACGTGGCCACGGATCCGCCGCCAATAGGGCCATTCGGCCGCGGATCCGCGGCCCTTTGATGGTATCTGTGCTTCAAACTTCTAGGATACACTTGTGGGGGCTTTAGTGTTGTTTCCTGATGTCTGGAATCTTATACATCTTTCTTGTTCACTGCCAGATCACAAGTCTTAGACTTGCCGTATTGTCATCAGCACTTTTCAGCAGTTTCGGCTCTTTACCTGGAATTTCCTGCACAGATTCTCGAGATAAGTGTTGCGCTATACAAAAGATCATGCGTGCAGTAATAAACACTCAATATCGCTCAAAATGCCAGTTATAATGTATAACACAAGTTATTTGGTATTTTATAGTCAAATTGCTAATATGTGCTATATTCATACCGAACACTTTTAGATGAGTGCAAATGGTAGGGATATTGATGTGTTAAAATTGCAATATTTTAGACTGATCACATATACACTGGTCTACTCCGGAGTATCGATGCCCCGTTTCGATAATCCTATGACTAGGGACCTGTACAAGGATGTGTTTGTACTTTATCCAGCCTCCACTAGTATGACTGTCATCACAACGCTGGTAATTAAGCAAAGAACCTAAGGGATCTACTAATATGTATAAGCGATATGCTAAAAGAAACACATGCATATATTGAAGTAGAAACAAACTAAGTAGTATACTACCTTTTTTAGCAAGACTGTCAATACAACTATGAATATCCCAAGCTTCCATTAAGTAATATACAAACCAGTATGATACAATAATGGCCTCTGGGGTATACATCACTAACAATCTCCCACTTGCACTTAGGACATGTATTGGCATATCGTAGACCTATCATCTTGATTCGCCTCTCGAACTGTGTCTGAGGGATGGCCTTCATGAGTGGATCTGCAGTGTTATTCTCCGTATCTACTCTCGTCACCTCGATCTCCCGGCGATCTATGATCTCCCTGATCAGGTGGTACCGTCTCAAAATGTGTCTGGACTTCTGATAGACCTGAGTTCCTTTGCTAAAGCTATAGCGCCGTTGTTTTCGCAATACAGTGGTATTGGATCAACAATGGTCGGAACCACCTGAAGTTCTGTGAGGAACTTCTTCATCCAGACAGTTTCTTTTGCGGCATCTCAAGCATCTACTTACTCCGCTTCCATCGTCGAGTCAGCAACGGTGTTCTGCTTGGAGCTCTTCCAACAGACCGCCCCTCCATTGAGGGAAAAGACATAACCTGACATGGACTTGGAGTCATCCTTGTCACTCTGGAAGCTGGAGTCAGCAAAGGCCTCGATTTGGAGGTCTTTTCCGCCATACACGAAGAACATCTCCTTAGCCCTTCTCAGGTACTTGAGAATGTTCTTTACTGCTATCTAGTGTTTCTCCCCTGGGTTTGACTGATACCGGCTTACAGCGCTCAATGTATATGCTACATCCGGTCTGGTACACAACATCGCATACATTATAGAGCCTACCGCAGATGCGTAGGGTATAGTTGACATGCAAGCCCTTTCCAAATCAGTTTTTGGAGACATCTCTTTGGAGAGGGTGATTCCGTGACAAGCCGGTAGATTACCGCGCTTTGAATCTTCCATACTGAATCTTTTCAGTATGGTGTCGATGTACCATGACTGTGAAAGTCCGACTATCCGTTTAGATCTATCACGATAGATCTGGATCCCCAGAATGTAGGAGGCATCACCCAGGTCCTTTATGAAGAACCTCTGTGACTAGAATTCTTTGACTGATTGTAGCATAGGAATGTCATTTCCTATCAAGAGAATGTCATCCATGTACAAGACGAGGAATACAACAGTTCTCCCTACAATCTTACTATATATGCATGGTTCATCTGGATTTTTGATAAAGTCGAATTCTTTGACAGTATCATCAAAACAGATGTTCCAACTCCGCGATGCCTGCTTTAGTCCATAAATGGACTTAAGCAACTTGTACACTTTTCCGCTGCTCCCACTCTCAATGAAACCCTCTGGCTAATCCATATAGACGCACCCATCCAAATTTCCATTTAGAAAAGCCGTCTTTACGTCCATCTGCCAGATCTCATAATCGTGGAAGGCAACAATGGCAAGAAGGATCCGAATGGATTTGAGCATAGCCACTGGAGAAAAGGTTTCATCATAGTCCTGTTAGTGTATATGCCCTAGAGGCCATTACTGTATCATACTAGTATGTATATTACTTAATGGAAGCTTGGGATATTCATCATGTATTGACAATCTTGCTCAAAAAGGTAGTATGCTACTTGGTTTGTTTCTGCTTTAATGTGTGCATGTGTTTCTTTTAGCATATCGCCTTTACACATTAGTGGAGCCCTTAGGATCTTTTCTTGATTACCAGCGTTGTGATGGCAGTCACACTCGGGGGGGCTGGGTAATCTATAAGCACATCCTTATGCAGGTCCCTAGTCGCAGGACTATCGAGACAGGGGATCGATACTCCGGAGTAGATTAGCGTATACGCTTCTTATCCCAGCTTGGGAGACGGTCTGTCCCACAGCCGTCAGTACATCGTACTTGAGATAGTATGCGGGTGCTCGTTAGGTTACGAGTACACTGGACAGGACTCGTCGGGAACTGTTGGTTGGTATTATACCTATCGTCAGTTATCATTTCCCAGGTGACATGAGTACAGCTTAGTCCGTTGACTTGACATTGTCACTTCGCCTCGAATGTGTTCCCACTATACTTTGATTACTACCCTACCACGGCTCAAAGGAGCCGTGCAAACAGGTAGTTTTGGGGTGTAGTCCCGAAGCACTTGGAGGCAGTGACGGTTAGACAGGATTCGTCTCTCCCGGTATTGGGGGTTGATATCGCGCTGTGTCTAAGAGAGCCATTACACAAAGTCCCTGGCCAGGGCAAGCGAGACAGACTGGTAGGTTTCCAGTGTTATCTTAGGTGTTCTGGGCTACACTCTGACACGACTTGTACCGCTAGTTGGGGACTGATGTTTACCGCCCCCTAGGCCCGCCTTGCGATGTTCTTAGACGAACAGACCGGACTGTACGGAGACTGTCACATTCAGGCTCAGTAGGAGTTCAGATGGGTTTACCTCGTCAGTCTTCTTATCGGCATCTACCTGGGGACCGTTACGCACAGCTAGTGCTGCTTGCGGTCTGTAGTTAAACCCACTGCCAGCGTAGTGTCGAGTCTTTAGAGTCCCACACAGAGGGTTATTCTCCTTTGGGCAAAACAGAGTAGAGGTCGCATGGTTTTGCGATAGGGTTCGTTCACATCCGCGCACTTGTGCACGTTTGGTGTCCGGACAGTCATTACTAGCGGGCTCTAGTTTGAGCCGGATCCTAGTATATGTTTTGGGGTTGGTTTTATCTCTTTGTATTCATGTTCCTCGGAACACGAATGCTGGTGTGTATGCACAGTTGATTGAGGCGGAGGAAGAGGTTTTTCATTAGGGTTTCGGAACGGGTGTGTATGCACAGTTGACAGTTTTCTTTTTTCAAACCCTAATGGATATGTGAAATATCAATTAATAATATTAATTAAATGAAATTGAGTTATGGTAAGGGTTGTTGACTTGTTGACCGAGGTTGACTAGTTGACCAAGGTTGAAAATTTGACCATCATCATTTCAAGCAAATATGCTATTTGATCTTTGCAAAACTCATTTAATGTGAAATGATAATGGTCATTTCAACATACCAACACCTTTTTCATTTTGATTAATTTTGTTAATTGATTAATTCACATATATTTGTTATGGTTGTAAAAACTATTCTCATTCTATCATAACCATTCTCTCTCTTCTTTTCATCTTCCTCCTTCTCTAGTTCAAGGAGAATCATTCTCATGAGTTGAGAAACCTTTCCTTGGAGATAAAACACCCAAAGCCACTCTCTACTTATCCTAATGTTGAAGGTCTAGCAAGCCGGACACTTTAGTTCTCTCAAGATCGAGAAAGGAGCTCAAGATAGAAACCCTCAGGTGGATCCATCTTCGACAAGAGAAGGCAACGAGGAAAGCACCATCCGACCACTACAAAGAGTTCAAGAAGAAGGAGTTCAAGTGAGGTATAACCCCTAACCGAGTAGATAAATCTCTAGTTAGGTTGCTAGTGTGTTGTTTAGCCAAGATCCGTATTTTGTAGTCCATGTTACCTGAACCTTAAAAATCGTTTTTCACCGTTTCCGCAAGCCCGAAAGAACCGGGAGAGGTAACGTGGACTTACAGTGGTATCAGAGCCTAACTAAACACACCCTAGCATGTTAGCAAAGTATCTAGAATTTCGACCGGACAAAAAACCGCGAAACAGCCCGGAAAATCCTAGTTTCTGCCGATTTTTATTTCTGCACCAAAAATAATAAATCATGTCTTAAAAATCGGCTCAGGCTTTTTAATGAACAGGCAAGAAAAACGATACAGCGAACCAACCGACTCACCACGGTTCCGCGGCAGAAGCTTGCTTCTGCCGCGGATCCGCGACCGAGTTGACTCGGCCGTGGATTGTTTCTCCTGCAGTTTGTTTCTGGTGGTATTTTTTGATTTTTGAGATGGTTTGTTTCTGCCCAGAATTTCCAGAGAACAAATTTGTTTTTGGGGTGGTTACAAATCCGTATTTTGGTCGATTTTCTGTAGACTTTAGCTAATGGGTTGTATCTGTAAAGTTATATATGTATTGAACGTCTGCTAATCGCTATACGTCGATTAGTGGGGGTTATAAATACCTGTGATCTGTAATGTTGATGGTTTGTGTATATGAATTCGTTTGATTGTCGCTGATGAATAGCCGGGGGGTTGTGAGATGAGAGTTTTTCCTTTTATCTTTCAATTCATGTAATATGTAAATTGATGTAATATTATTTGTATGGCCGCACAATCGGGTCGGGGTTGTAGCCGTCATTGTATAATTTCTTTTTACTGTTTTTGCTCCTAGGATAGACCCAAGGTGGGGTGCACAAACTACCGGGTATCTCGAAGTGTCGAGTGGCCTACTCACGAGTTGAAGGAGGTTGCTTCGCTTCGGGTACTTGGCGGGTAGTTTGCCGCACCCGTAGGGGTCTAGGGTGGGGTTTGGCTATCATCGCGACCGTGTAATCCGCTCTTCGTTACAGGCTCGTACGAAATGCGGATTCCTAGAATCCAATGTGTTCATCTGTGATCTGGAATGGCTATCATTGCATGTGACGAATGTTTATGTATATCTATATGATATCTATTTAGGCGTTGCTTATGTTTTGCATCCGCGCTAGTCCAGTCCCCGCTCTGTCGTTAGTTAAGTAACCTAACGGGTGATGACGGGACCCCGTGGCGAATGCGGATGGCATAAGCGTACGTCATATTTTCGTTGTTTTCTGCAATGGTAGGATTAAATGATGGGACGCATTGGAATTAATGCAAGAAAAAAAAATAAACCAAGTAAAAGTCGTTGGAACACTTTGAAAACCACTCGGTTCTTTTCAAAACCAAACTTTTAAATGCGGAGCTTGAACCACTCCTTTTGAAAGCTATCTCGTTCCATCGATTATATCAAGTTCACTACGTTCACGGTTTCACCAAAACCATTCGTAGCCCTCCGTCGTTTCTCATGAATGGTCAATAAGTATTCAAGCTATGTATGTTGGCCAAAGTCAAGGCATAGTAATTGGTAGCTATTGGGTATTCATGTGCAGCATAGATAGATGTGTTGGTTTGGGGCAGTCGTTCTACCATGTTGGCCAAAGTCAAGGCTATGTGCGGGTGGGCTCAAATTAACTTGGAGAATGACGGGTAGAACTTGACATGCGACTTATAATATTTTGGCTAAAGTCAAGGTCATAAGAGCATGGGGCAAAAATCCACATCGGGAGTTTCAAAAGAACTAAAACTTGCTAGCGTTGCATACCATTTGGAGTGTGATGATTCTGGTAGGATTCCTTCAGTTTTGTCACACGATGATATTTGGATCCCGATCCTATTGTGAGTATATGCTACTCCTCCGGAACTTTCTCACTTAACGATCAATGCTATAAACCAAGTAGGTGTCTAGAAAGGTGTAAGCGGGGCTACGCCCACCGGGAAAAGAGGTTATTTAATTAAGGAACTTCGCGAAAGCGTTGGAAAACCTCCTTCGAAGTACCAACACTGGCCTGGCTGAACGGTTAAGCAAGTATTGTACGGTGAGATTGATCCCGACTAGTTCTTCCTTTATGGTTTGAGGAGGGATTCGAGAGACAGTAGGAGCCATCCTGTTTAGACAAATTAAAAACCACTTTAAACTTGCAAGAGCATCATGATAAAGTATTTCTTCTCTCTCTCCTAATTGCAGCGACCAAACATCATGACTGGACTTAAGTTACTACTAGATAAAAACATACTGACATGGCCAAACTATAAAGATTGGCTCAGGAATGTCAAAATGGCAATCACTTATGACAAGTTGGGGTATCTTCTTACCACCAAAGCTCCCCCTGTCCCAGGTCCCAAAACCAGCGTCGCGGATAAGGAAATCCGTATGACCTGGGAAATCGACTGCGCGAAGGCCAAGTGCCTCGTGCTTGCCTCTATGGACAACGAACATCAGAGGAGGCACGGGAATATGGACCTCGAATCCATATTTCTCCATACAAAAGAACTGTATGGAGAGCAATCTCGTATCGCCAGATACGAAGTGTCGAAGAAGTTGTTTTCGGCAAGATTGGCCGTCGGATCATCGGTAGCGGAACACGTGCTTAAGATGATTGGCTACATAGAGGAGCTCGCGGACCTTAGGACCATGTTGGAGAATGAGCTCTATACGGACTTGATTCTTCAGTCCCTTCCTTCCACTTACGCCCAGTTCATCCTGAATTTCAACTTTCAAGAAAAGGAAGTTGAACTTTCAGAGCTCCTCAACATGCTGAGGAGTGCAGAGGGCACCCTACAGAAAGGTAGGGAAACATCCACTTTGTTTATAGGAGAATTTTCCTCTTCTAGGTCCAAGGCGAAAGCCAAGGGAAAGAAGAAGAAAACCCCCGCCAAACCAAGGGGTGGTGTTAGTAAGGTGGATACGAAGGGAAAGGCAAAAGCAACAAAGGTAGTGGGGAAGCTTGTGGATAAGGAAGAATGCTTTTACTGTCACAAGAGTGGACACTGGAAGAAAGATTGCAGGGCTTGGAAAGCCAGAACACAGGATCTGAAGCAGGTTGCGGCTTCAGCTTCAGGTGTGTATGTTATTGAAAACTGTCTATCAATAAACTCTACGTCCTGGGTATTGGATACCGGATCAGGATCTCATATGTGTAATTCTTTGCAGGCGTTAAGAAAGCGTAGGTTTTTGAAAGCAGGTGACATGACCCTCAAAGTTGCAAACGGAGCTAGCATGGATGCTGAGGCCGTGGGGGACTATCACCTGGGAATGTCAGATGGAAATGTTTTGGTTTTACGTAATTGCTTTTTTGTACCCAATGCAACTTGTAATATCATTTCTGTATCTTTGATTTCTAAAGAAGGTTATGAATTTGCGTTTGTATGTAATGTTGTAAACATTCACCTTAATCAAGTTCTAATTGGATCAGGTACATTAAGCAATGGTATATACGTATTAAACCAACCACAGATTTTCAATGTCTAGAATACACACAAAAGAAAGTTTCCAGAAATAAATCAGACTTTCTTATGGCATTGTAGACTGGGTCACATCAATGAGAGAAGGTTGGCGAAGTTACATACAGAAGGATATTTGGATCCGTTCGAATATCAATCATATGCAACTTGTCAATCCTGTCTCAAAGGAAAGTTGACAAAGACTCCGTTCACTGGACACGGAGTGAGAGCGAGCGAGCTCTTGGGACTCGTACACGGCGACGTGAGCGGTCCAATGTCTACGCATGCAAGAAGCGGTTATTCTTACTTCATTACTTTTACGGATGACTTTTCAAGGTACGGTTATGTCTTCTTAAATGATACACAAATCCGAAGCCTTTGGAAAATTCCAGGAATATAAGAATGAAGTAGAAAAACAAACAGGCAAAAGTATCAAGACACTGAGATCTAATCGAGGTGTTGAATACTTGAGTGCCGAGTTACTGGATTACTTAAAAGAGAATGGAATTCTCTCTCAGGTTACTCCTCCATACACCCCGCAACATAACGGTGTATCGGAGAGATGGAACCGAACCTTATTAGATATGGTACGGTCTATGATGAGTAACGCTGAGTTACCGCGATCATTCTGGGGATATGCACTTGAATCAGCTGCATCCCTTTTGAACCGAGTTCCAACTAAGACGGTGCCTACTACACCATATCAGATGTGGTGTGGGAAGAGACCCTATCTTAATCACATTAAGACATGGGGATGTTCAGCTTTTGTCAAAACCTCTTCATCCTCAACTTCTCGACATCACGTGGGGTACCTACACATATGCATAATCGCAAATGCGCATTAAAATCACTTCGGAAAACCAAATCGACACGCCAACGGCCTATAGGTTAGAACCTATGGACCACGCTTTCAAAACCACCACCAACCATCGATATCGTCGTACAAACGTCAGATCATCGAGTTAAAACCAAACATACCAATCATGGTTTCATAAATCACAAAAAATGTATGAAATACGATGCAAACCATCAAAACCAATAAATTGATCAAATCGGTTTATTTCACAAAACTTAGAAAACACTTAATTACCGTTTTAATTCGAAACTTGACATTTTAACAAAACTAATGGCCATAATTTCCACTAAATATCATAACTAAGTTATATAAACCATTTCCACAATTTAATCTCATTAAATTTCATTAACCCCCAAAAACCTAGTTTACAAATTATCCAATTTTAACAATTTTCAAGCAAAAATTCACAATTTAACAATTAAGCTTAGTTTTGCATAACCTAAGGTATTAAACCACTCATTATAATGTTAATAATGCTATGAAACCGTAATTAGAATTTTTATCTAACAATTTAACTTAATTTTGAAAACCTAGTTTGCAATATTATGCAATTTGGACAATTTAAAGGTAGCAATTAGCAAGATGTAACAAGAATAAGTTTTACATAACAAAAACATGTTAATCTACTCATTGAGACCACAATCTAATGATAACAACCCTAATAAAAAATTAAACCCTTTTTTAGAATTTTCTAAACTAGCAATCACAACCAAATTAATACTCGAATAAAATAGACTATCATAATTAAACAACAATTTAACAAAAAGGGTCAAGATTTTTATACCTCACAACCCATTGATCCAATTTGAAATCTAGCCCTCCAAATTGAAATCTTTGCACCAAGATCCATGCTATAGGGGCTAAGGAAAAATGGGTAGGAGCTTGATTTTGATTTTGTACGATTTTTGATGCATTTTTGAAGGGTTTTTGAGGTTGAAGGAGAAGGGGAAATGGGGGAAATGAGAGGGGGCTGCTGTTGCAGCAGGAAGAGGAGAGATTCGGCCACAATATGGGGAGGGGAGGAGAGAGAGTGAGGTGGGGAAATAAGCCAAGTCAACCCACAAAGTCAAAGCCCATACTCTTTTAACAATTTCCCTTCATTTTCTCTTGATTTTTCTTGTAACAATACAAGTGGGAAAATGAGGGGGGACAACTTGGGGCTGCTGATTTGGGGAGAGGAGAGAGGGTGTGGGTGAGTGTGGGTGAGGAAAAAAATGATAGATAGTATACCCCAAACAACCATTTACACTAAATTCACTAAAAAAAAGACTTTTTTTCTTCGATAATTTCTAAACCGTTTTGGCAAACGTTTTCACTTCAAAAACCACATGATAAAATTTTATTTAAAGTTTTATGATGCACAAAATTTGTTTCAACTCATTCCAATTTGTAATTTTCCCTAATTAAATGTATTTGTGACGGCTTAAAATAATAATAAAAATAATTTTTTTTAGAAAATTTGAAATTTCACCAGTGGCTCAATAAACACCAAATACTAGCAATTACATAGCTAGAATATGTATATTTAATTTTTATAATAAGATATTTCTATTTTGACATTTTACAGAAAACCCCCTTATTTTACCGTTTTTTCGAAATTTCACGGAAACAATTTTCAAAACGTTACAGTGTTACAGAGTGTTCCCCAGAGTAGTCGAGGCTGGCTATTCATCTATCATCTTTTGCTACAGATACCGCATCGGCTCACAGTGTGCTGTTTTGTTCAGGTGGGTTTTGGTGGTTATCTGTATTTGTATTGTATATTCGTTGTATCTTGTACTCTCCATCTACTATTATGTTGTTGACTTAGAGACTTGGTGATGATGATATTGTATAAATTGTGGATTTGTTGTCTTTTATACAGTTTCCTTTCTATCATCTTCTTTTTCTTCGCTACGGCGTCGTATATTTGTTGTGGTGGTTGTTTTCCGTCGTTGGGCGTGGATTTGCTCCCGTTGGGGATGCTTTACATTATATTTATGTTGTACCCATTTTTGGGGTTGGTTTTTATAAAGGAGGTGCTGCCGAAATTTTCAAGAAAGAAAATTGGACTTAAAGAATTTATATTTGAGATTTTTTTATGGTTTAAACAATTTTTCTTTTCTTTTCTTTTCTTTTAATGGTTTAGATTTCTGGGTTTTGGCTTTCTTTTACTACGTTACGCCTGTAGACGTTGCGTAGTATTAGGGCCGTCACGTGCCAATTTTGGGTCGTGACAGTATGTTGGCCAAAGTCAAGGCACAGTGATTGGTAGCTATTGGGTATTCATATGCAGCATAGATAGATGCGTTGGTTTGGGGCAGTCGTATTACTATTTTGGCCAAATTCAAGGGTATGTACGGGTGGGCTCAAATTAACCTGGACAATGACGGGTAGAACTTGACATGCGACTTATGATATGTTGGCCAAAGTTAAGGTCATAAGAGCATGGGGTAAAAATCATATCGGGAATTTCTAAAGAAACTGAAACTTGCCAGATATGCGTATACCTTCTGGAGTGTGATGACGTGAGCGGATTCCGTCACGTTATCATGCGAAGATAGTTGGATCCCGATTTCCACTGATGAGTTTGTTTACTCCTCGGGTGATCCCGACTAATTCTTCTTTCAGGTTTGGACGAGAATTTGACGGTACAGTGGGAGGTTTCCAGATTAGATAAATTGGTAACCATTCTGATCTAGGTTAGAGTGCACGCTGAGTGTTTCTTTTCTCTCTCTCTTTGGCAGCGACCTTTCACCCGACCCTAAGACTATGACTCAGTGACCAAGTTGACCGAACCTTCTATAACACTGGCTTTTGGATTGTCAGAGTTGCAAACCTCATTGCCACTCCTACTTTTACCTTTTTCTCCAGGATACCCCGTATTACTACGAACGTCCACTTCCATTGGATAAAACCATCGTATGGTTATATACGAGTTATATACGAACTCGAAAGAATTTATTCGAGGATGGTTTCCGGTTCTGGAGAAAACGAATAAGACTATTCAGTTGTCTTTTCCTTTTACCTTCTCTCAGGTTGCGAGTACTCCTTGGTTTAGGAGATAGTACACCTATTACGCAAATAGGATAGTCTTCTTCCAAACCTTAGGCTGGTGCCGAACGGTGGAGAATGAAGAAAACCAATTAGCATAACGATGGTGTAAAAAAGGTATTAAGTAAAGACATATCAAGGGATTAGTAAGAGGGCAAAGTAAATTGCGACTGCTATTCACGACCAAACCAAGTATTTCTTCGCCAATCCTAAATCACCTTTGTATTTCTCCAGGACACTCCGTATCACTACGAAGATCCACAGTTTATTGGATACTCCATCGTATGGTTATATACGAACTCGAAAGGAACTTGTTCCAGTTTGGGGATGTATTCTGGTTCAAGAGAAATAGGAATAAGGTTTATTCGGTTGTCTTTTATCTTCACCTTCTCTCGCATTGCGAGTGCTACTAGGATTAGGACAGTACACCCATTATGCTTACTGGATAGTCTTCTTCCAAACCATAGGCTGGTGCCGAACGGTAGGGAAGGAAGAAAACCATTTAGCCTAAGAGGGTGTGCAGAAGGTAATGACTAAAGACATATAATAGGATTTGGAAAGATGGCAAAGAATTATACGGTTACAACTGTGAATTTGGATAATGGAAGAGGCATTACTAGGAATACCGGGATACCCCATCGAAACATTTCAATGTTTCAGTTTCACTGTGTACTGTTAAAAGAAAACTGATTTCCCAAATTAGTCCTTACTCCAGGGTATGTATTTACCAGGTATGATTCTCACATCTGTATGGTTTTACAGATGATGACTGGGAGTAAGTTATTGGGAATTTGGTGATCTTCCTCATTATATCGGGATTCGTTGTAATCAGTGATATTTGAGGAAGTCACCTGGGATGTTTGCCGGACGACAAATATTTGGTTTTGAATATCCGCTGTCATGCACCAATTTCAAATTGATATATCTGTACGTCTATTTTTATAGAGTGAGATATACCTTTTTGAAATTATGTCTATGACATTTACCTATATCAGTGGATGGTTAGGTAAGGAGCATTAAACAGTGGTGTAATTCTTCATAACCATAGTACAGTTTTCAACCTACGACATACAGGGAATGAGTTATCAGACACAAGGGACTTATACAGAGTATTGTATGTTGTCCAGCGTCCATGAGGACAGAGGGGTTGGTTCTCGCACTATATTCGGTTTACTTATGACTTCTCTAGTTTTTAGACACGTGTTTCGTAAAAACACAGGGTTCGAATTTTGAGAAGTTGTAGGTATATGAATAAAGTAGAAAACCAGGTATTGCAAGTATCGAGATTCTTCAAGGTGATCGAAGATGTAGATACTTGTGTATGGTATTCAGTTGATAGTAATGATTAAGAGAACTTGCTTCTCTTTCAGGTTACTCATAATTGGAACCATTCCTAAGTTGAGTAACGCTGATCGGCCTGTTTCCATTTAGTTGACATGCACTGGAGACAGCTGCATGATTTGAATCTGGTTCAATTAAATCAGTGCCTCTGGTTCTATATTGGATATAGTACAGTTCATATCTTAACATTGTTAAGGTACGGGGAGTTGTCCGGCTTATGATTAAAACTAGACTCTAGATAACTCAAGGTACGTTTATGTAATGGCTGTTTGTGGGTTGACCCAGACTATGACGAGGGTTGACTTTCTAGCATCTGGAAGATCAATGGTGATATTGTTCTAGACTCGCCACAGTTTTAATAAAAATGGATTTTTTTCAGAAAACAGTAGTGGGAGTATGGTAGAACTGGAAGTGATTCCAGAACCACAAACGATTACTGAAGATTTTGTAGTAACCTAAAGATTCAATCTGGTTTGACATTCCATTGGCCACTCCGCAGATAAGGTGGGTAACTTCAGGCACCCGAGAGGTACTCCGGTAGCCTCAAGGACGGTGACAGGGAAGTTCTTGTTTACCCACACTTGCCATTGCTGTTGTTCCAGACTGTAAGACCCGGCAGGAGGATGAGTATAGCGTCGTTCTAAACTGGCTTTAGAAGTGTACGTCTATATGACTCTGCCAGAGGGTTGTCGTAGTCAGTGGGAGCAGTGGAAGCATGGTGGACAAGTGGCTTATGTCTATTTATAGACTAAAGCAGATATAGCGGAAATAGATCATCTATTTCTGACGTGACAGTCATAGGTTTGACTTCATCAGAATAGGGGATAGATCTGTTGAGAAGGTAGTAGGATGTGATGTCATGGATGACATACACAGAGTAGGAAGTGATATTCCTATACTACGATCGGTTATACTTTGGTCGTCACACAGTGGTTTCTCCACATGGGACTTGGACATTATATCAGACATACTGGTTACTGGATCTATGGTTTTAGATCTAGGTTTGGGTAGTTTCCCAATCAGGGTACTTAGACAGCATTCTAGAGGTGCTTTAGAATGGACGACTCCTGGCATGGTGGTGTACCTGCAGGTGATGGAGTCACCCTCTCTAAAGGTGTCTTACAGACTAAAGTGGAGAGGGATGTGCATGATTGGCAGATCACTTGCTTAGGCAATTGAGCCAATCGTGAGATGTCAAGTACCACACCAGATGTTGTTTTTGTAGTAGATGGAATAAGTTGACATTGATCCAATCTTGGAGAAACAGTCGGAAGCAGTTTTAGAACATAAGTGGATGTTCTAGGGATATGATAACGACAGCCTCATTCGGGAGACAGTTATCATTCCAGGCTTCCAAGGTGACCTGGACGACAAGGAGGATGTCAGAGTTATAGTTTTCCTTCTGACGAGGGGCAGTATTTTGGACAGGTGGTCCAAGGAAATACTGAGGGAGGCATGGCACAGGATACTGATTAAGTTCAGTTGACGATATAGTCTAAGAAGTTTGGATTTGGAGTTCATTTATGAGCTGGGTCCCATCAGACATCCAGACACATTCTAATACAGGTATTGCTAATTTCGGGAGATGGCTTTCTCTGCGAACTTGAGATATAGAGAGACATAGAAAGAAACATCAAAGCGAATCCACTCACTGAGGCTATTCCTCGAACGCAATAGTTTCGCAAACGAGATTTGTGAGACTGACTAGTAGAGGAGTTGGGTGTTCGGTATCACACGGGCTGTGAGTATGCGACATCGCAATAATTAGCCTTGAGTGCAAGTGGGAGATTGTTGGAGATAGTGCCTTCAGAGTCAATTATTGGATCACAGGCATGTGATTGCAATGATTGAGGGAGGACCTGTCCCAGTAGAACAGTCTTACTCAAGATGATAGTATGCTATCTGGTTTACCTTTATCATCGTGTACTGCTTTAGGTGACCTTACAGGTCACTATTGCACGTTGATAAAGCCCCTAGGATTCTTTCTTGACTACCAGCAGTATGAGGGCGATCATATACGTGGGAGCTGGTAGTCTATAAGCACATCCTTAAAAGGTCCCTAGTCGTGGGAGTTTCGATACAGGGCATCGATACTCCAGATTAGACTAGTGTATACAGTCGAGACCCTGACGAGGGGGTCTCACAAGCCACTGGTGTCAGTTGGTTCACCTAAGATGTATACAGGTGCTCATTGGGTTATGAGTACACCGGACAGGACTCGCCGGGAACATGCTAGTTGGACTTATACCTGACGTCAGATAGCAGTTCCCTGGTGACATCTGTACAGGTTAGTTCATCGACCTGAGGATCGTCATTTGTCTCGTGTGAGTTCCCACTGTACTTTGATTACTACCCTACCACGCTCAAAGGAGTCGTGCAAACAGGTTTTAGTTGGGTACAGTCCCGAGCCACATGGAGGCAGTGAGCGGATCTTCAGGGGTTCATCTCTCCCGGTATTGGGGGTGAGGTCGCGCTGTGTCTAGGAGAGCCAGTACATTAAAGTCCTTGGCCAAGGCAGGAGATTTATTGGTAGGTATTCCAGTAGCATCTCAGGGTGTTCTGGGCTACACTCCGACACGACTTGTACCGCTTTTGGTGGTCTGACTATTACCAACCCCCTAGGCCCGCCATGAGATGCTCATAGACGAACGGACCGGACTGTACGGATATTGTCACTGCAGGCTCAGTAGGGTGTCAGTCTGAGTTCGCTCACAGACGTCCCTTTTGGTCAATACCTGGTAGCCCGTTACATATAGGCTAATATCTCTGATGTGCTAGTGGTTAAATCCAAAACAAAGGTGTTGACGAGTCTTTAGAGTCCCCCACAGACAGTTGCTCAAGTTTCGGGCGAAACGCTGTAGAGGACGTATGGAGATATGGCAGGGTTCGATCAGATACGTACGGTATTGCACGGATCATGATCGGACGGAAAATACTAGCGGGCTTTGGTTTAAGCCGGATCCTAGTATTGTACAGTGTAGACTTTGTCTCATTGCATTTGTATTTCGGTCGGAATACAAATGCGGGTATGTATATACAGTAGCGGGGTTTTCCTGTAATTTATTAGAGGATCAGTTTTTGGAGTTGCCAGTTTGTTTTCCGTTTCAGCCATATTTCTTTGTATCTTTCATTGGCTGAAGATCGGTAGAGGAGGGCTTATTTGCATTTGTGCAAATAAGCATTTTGGAGGGTGTTATTTGCATATTGTTGTATCATGATAACTTAGCCTCATTTGACTTCTAGGATCATGATGGTTCATGATTTCTTATCTCTTGACATGGTGATGATGATGGATTATGATGGTTGAGTATTGGTTTTGGCTTGAGATGATTTCTTTACATCATCACCTTTTCTCTCTCATGCATGATAGCCTTTGGACTTGCTCTTTTTTGGATTAGCGAGTCTCCTCCCTCACTCTCTCACTCTCTTCTCTTGACCATGAGCTTATGGCCGGCCACACAGAGGGAGGGGCTGCCCATTATTTTGGTGTGGGAATTTTTGCTCTTTTAATGTTACAAAAAATTCCCAAGTTCATCCACAAAAGCTTATATCTCAATCCTCCACCAAAGGCAACTTCCAATACCCCAAAATGAGACATAGCATTCTACATTACATTCTACAGCAAATCTTGGGCACGTCGACTGGCCAGCTTCGTGCCCGAGTTGCCTCGGTCCAGAGGTGGGAGCCCGTAAAAGAAGCCGGCGACGTGGTGCCCTTCCAGCGACGTGGTGGAGACCGGAGATTCCGCGGGGAGATCGGGACGACGACGAGAAGACCGAAGGGGCACGGATCGCTCGGTATATCTCTCTTCCCATCTTTTAGTTAGCTAGATTTAGTTTAATGGCACGATCCGGGTTGATAGTGCGCGGTGGTGCCGGTTTTTAAAGTTTAAAGAAGAGCATCGCTTCCGCATTCCGGCGTCGGATTGACAGCCGGGGCGCCGCCGTGCACTTACACCCACTTCCTACTTCTTCATCCTCTACCACTTGCCGTGTAGTATAGGGTGTTCTCTTCACAAAGTTCCTGACCTAGTGAAGGAATAGCTTGAGTTAGTATCTCCCCGACGTAGATCATCTTCGGCCTCGAAGTCTTTGAAGCAAGCACGTTCGTTCTTCTTGTGGAGCTTCTCTAGAGTTCGAAGCCTGAGATCGTAGCGGAGGGGACTACTACATGGAGCTATTTGAAGTGAAGGACCGGTCTACAAAGGTTGTATTCCTTGCTCTTTTTACTTTTGCAAAGTGTTTGCATATATCTTTCCGTATATTTCTAGTAGACGATCTAAGTTAGGGTTATCTAAATTGGAAAATTTTTAATTTGGCATGGACGATGCCTCCCGAAACCTTGCTGCCACCGTAGGTAACCCTTCAGTGGTATCAGAGCCATGCTAGAAATAAATACGGAATTTGTTAGAATCACGAAACCGAAACAACTCCGAAACTGAAACACGAAATCTATAGTTTCTGTCGATTTTAAAAGTTGTCAAAATTTTTTTCAAACAAGTACAGAGTGATGTATATGTTATATCATGAACACTATAAAAATTTCAGGGGGTTTCTTGTAAATGTGGCCGGCCACCATAGGTGCCATATCGGCCCAATCCGATCACCCCCC
Source organism: Agapanthus africanus (assembly GCA_030015575.1). Classification (NCBI taxonomy): domain Eukaryota; kingdom Viridiplantae; phylum Streptophyta; class Magnoliopsida; order Asparagales; family Amaryllidaceae; genus Agapanthus; species Agapanthus africanus. Next base: position 496,325,917 of record JASDDO010000014.1, read on the forward strand.
TGAAATTTTGGCAGTGTTCCAGTGGCTTGGTTTTGATGTTTCATGTGTTGTTTATTTTTGTTAATTTTGCATGTGATGTAATCTTACACTATAAACAATTCAGAGTGTTTCGTATTCGTAGTTTTAACAATGTTTCGGGTGTTTCACATATTGTCTAGACGAAGTTAAAAAGTTCGATCGAATGTCAAAAACCCATTTTTCCAAGTTTAACGTATTCGGAAAAACATGCAAGTGATTCTTTGGACCCTCTAGAAGAACGAACCATTAACTCGATTATATGGTCGTTAAAACCATCACTTGAACCCTAGGGTTTGTGATGGTTTAGCGTTTCACATGTGAGGTGTTGGTTTGACCCTTCTACGGCTGGTTCATAGGTACTGTGGCATCTTCTGGGTATTACTAAAACTGTGCTCAAGTGTTGAGCTGTCGGGAAATTGTGGGACTTTGATGAATCGATCGAAGAGTTTAACATCATCCAGATATTATGTGATGGGATACAATATTTGGAATCCACATGTAGTTATAAGATAACTAGTTTGAATATTATAAATCTAGCAGTTTAGTCTCATTTGATCAGTTGCCACGGGATTTTGATGTGATCAAAAATCCGTCGCAATCACGTAGCGTACGCGGATACTTACCGGGTAAACTTAATAGATAACCACTCCCCATAGACCCGACCAAGTTACTGTAGGAGAACCCCGTCGCTAAAAGCATCCGTTCGGGTGCTCGCGGCAGCGGTGTTCCGCCTTAGTGCACTTCGTCGACGGCATCTGGGGGTGCGGCCGTCTACTAATGTTTCCGACGAGCACTCGATCAAGATGTCGGGAATCTTATTGAATTTCCCAACATGATATTGAAAAGAGTTTTCGAGATCGAGACTAAAATGCGGAGTTTATAATTGTTAGGCATGCGATGTCTAAGGAATTCATTTGGTTTGGCATGTGATGTCTAAGGTGGTTGCGGATTCCAACTGTTGTAGTTTTTCATTTTCTTTTCTACGACCCTAAGTGTAATATGTGGTGTATCGCCGGTTTTGGTGCTATATGTCAACAACAACTGGGATATGCATATTTACTTACGTTGATGACTTGTGATGTTATGTGTTGCCGTGATATGTTATATTGGATCGTCATGATTGAATAGCCGGGGGTTTTATGTGAGATAAGAGTTTTTTTTATTTTCATTCATGTAAAATTCATTGAATGTAATATTCTTTTATTGGGGCACTTCCGGGTTGAGGATGATGTCACCATTGTATATTATTTATGTTTCCGCATTAGGATAGATCCAAAGAGGGGAGCAAAAGTAACCGGGTTCTGGAGTCCAGTGGGAGACCAACTCGAGGAGTCGAGACCGGGTCTCCTAACTCTAGAATTGGTAGGGTCGCTTGATGCTCTCGTAGGGGTCTAGGGGTGTGGGATTGGCTATTCATCATGACCGTGGAATCCGTGCTTTATACTGGCTTAAAATAAAACACGGAAATCCTAGTATATCCAATATTTCATATGTTGTTCTTCTGCTGCGTTATCTGTGATGTGATCATTTGATATGTTGAGATGGATACAGGATATAGTATATGTGATATATTATATAGACATTGCTTATGTTTTACACCCGCGCTAGCACTGCCCCGCTCTGCCGTTAGTTACCTAACCTAACGGTGCACGAGGGGACATCGTGGTGAATGCGGGTGGCATAAGCGTACGTTGTATTTATCTGTGATGTTTAGGTAACTTAAAATGATGGGATTTCATTAATGAGATTAATGAAATAAAAGAAACCTAAAGATGTTGTGGAATCGAATTTTCAAAAACAGGTAGCTCTAGTTGTTGTTTTGCATAGCGGTGTTCCTTGTAGAACATCCAACAACTTATTCGATAAGGAATGAGCCGAGATCTCTTCACCGGGAATGACCTCTTTAGCAATAACTGGCAGATGCTACAACACTCGATTTGTTTTTTGATTGCTTCTATAGTTTTTGCTTTGCATAATGGTATTGTGAATATCCTGCACCTTATTCGATAAGGGAAGAGCCGACGATCCCTTCACCGGGAATGATCTCTTTAGCAAAACTAGTAATAGTCTCAAAAACACTCCATTTTAAATCATTTGATTCTACAACGATATCAAGTTCATTACGCAAAATGTTTTCTTAAAAAACTTTTCGTAGCCCTCCGTCATTTCAGATAAGACTAGTTAGTATTCGTGCAACGTTTGTTGACTATGTTAAGGCGTAGTGTGCGGTAGCTAATTAGTGCTTATCTGCATAAGCATTAGATGTGATTGGATTAGGGTAGTCGTGCGACTTTGTTGATTATGTTAAGGGTCGTGCAGGTGGGTTTAATTCAATCAGGAAATGACGGGTTGAACTTGACTAGCACTTATGTTTTGTTGACTATGTTAAGGTCATATAGCTGCTAGGGGTAAAATATTATTGGGAATTTCAAGTGTTGAAATTTGCAATGAGATTGCATACCTCCTATGAGATAGTTGGACCCGATACCCACTACGAGTAATAGTTACTCATAGGAGAGTTTTACACATTACAATTAGCAAATCAAGTAGGTGTCTAGAAAGGTGTTAAGGGGGTTACGCCTCTGGGAAAACGAGGTTTATTTTAATTAGGTCCGTGAGAAAGCACGGGGAACCTCCCTCAAAGTACCAGCACTGGCCTGGCTGAAAGATTGGCGAAATTGTAGGGTGTAATTAATCCCGGCTAGTCTTTCCTTTGAGGGTTTAAAGGAAGATTTGACTAAAACAGTGGGAGACATCCTGATTAGATATATTAATAACCAATCTAATCTTCCAAGAGCATACGCTGAGTGTTTTCTTCTCTCTCTCTCCAGGTAGAGATTATGTCACGTCTTAATCCAGATAATAATACGGATATATTGACCGATCTCGCTTGTTATACTGTGCTAAGGAACGTTGGTCCCGCTCCAACTTATAATTGTTATAAGACCGAGAAGGAAATTAGGGATTACCAGAATTCCCGTGCCGCCCAAACGAAGAAAGTGCATGCTGATGCATCTTCTTTGGGTGTGTTCATTACAGAGAACTGTTTCTCAGTATCCTTTATGTCCTGGTTATGAGATACTAAATCAGGATCCCGCATATGTAATATGTTTCATGGGCTACAGAAAAGTAGAGAACTGAGAAAGGGTGATAAGTTTTAAGAGTTAAAAATGGTTCATGTGTTGCAGCCAAGTTTCTTGGCAGTTATCACCCTGTATTACCAAATATATTGATTCTGAACGAATGTTATTAGATACCGAACCTGATATACAACAGCATATCGGTCTCTTTATTAGTAAAGAAGGATATAATTTTGTATTGTTGGATAATGTTTTGAACATTTCCTGTATCAAAAGTTGATCGATTCAGGCACGTTATCTAAAAGTATATACGTTCTAAATCAAACTACAGTTTTTAACATACAGAACACACACAAGAGGAAGAGTTCAGAAATGAACGAATCCTACTTGAAGCATAGTAGACTAGGTCATATCAATGCGACCCGACTAGCTAAGTTACATTTCGATGCATATTTAAATCTGTTTGAATTTATATCTTGTAAAACTTGCCAGTCATGTCACAAAGATAAGATGACCATAAATCCGTTTGTTGGAAATAGAGAAAGAGTTAGTGAACTCATGGGATTGATTCATGTTGATGTATGTAAGTCCCCTGTCTACACATACCAGGACCGGTTCTTTATACTTCATTACATTCACTGATCATCTCTCAAGATTCAGACAAATGTTCTTGTTGAAACACAAGTCTGAAGCTTTTGAGAAATTCATAGAATATAAGTCAGAAGTAGAGAACCAAAACGGGTATAAGTATTATGTCCTTTGATGAGATCATGGAGGAGAATACTTGAGCACCGAATTCCTGGACTATTCTAAAGGGGAATGGGATTCTCTCTCAGCATTACTCCTCCGTATACACAACAGTGCGTTGGTGTATCGGGGCAGAGCAATCGCACCCTATGTGATATGGTGTGCTCTGTAATGAGCACTACTAAGTTGCTTATTTCCTTTTGGGGGTTATGCACTTGTGAAGCTGCATACCTATTGAATAGGGTTCCAACCAAATCAGATGCCTACCACTCCATATGTGATATGGTATGGGAAGATCCCATCTCTTAAGTATGTTAAGATTTGCGGTTGTCCGGCCTATGTCTAAAAGCAAAATCCGGACAAGCTCGAGGCAAGGTCAGTTCTGTGGAAGTTTGTTCGATATCCCAAGCATTTGCAAGGGAATATCTTCTACCGCACTGAGGAATAAAAAGTGTTTTGTTTCTCAGCATGCCACCTTTTAGAAAGAGAATTTCTTTTGAAGAAATTAGTGGTCATGAGGTGGAACTGAAAGGAGTTCCAGCTATACAAACTGCAGCTGATGATTTGGTAGAACCGGAGGATTCAATAGCTTTCCAACGAACCTCAACCTCTTCGCCGATCTAGTAGGTTCCTCATCCGCCTGAGAGATACTTCGGTTTCTCTATGACAGTGGGAGCGAGATTGCATCATTAGACGATGACCCAACTAGTTTCGAGCAGGCCATCAGGAGTGGGGACTCTATGAGATATAGGGTTGCTAGGCACGCGCACAAGGGTCTACGAGGCATCAACCATGCCCGATTAAAATTTTAGCCGTGCCGAACAACCCGAAGCCGGATCTTTAAACTAGGGTTTAGGCAAAAACAAGCATGTTAAACTCTTTAACACTAAGTGAGAGGGATTACAACCTTTGTAGATCCGATCCTTCACTTCTTAAGCTTCGTGTTGATGTCCCTTCACTGCGATCATCGTGTTCCGGACTCTCGAGAGGGTTCACGAAGAGAACGATGAAACCTTGCTTCCGATCTCGGCCCTTTCCTGAAGCTGCCTTGGCAAAGGACTTCCTGTTATAGCCAATCGAGCAATGCGCAACATCAACTCCCTATACCGGGAGAGACAAAACCCCTCCTATCGCTCATTGCCTCCATGTGACTTGGGACTATACCCAAAAACCACCGTTTTGCACGCCCACTTGGACGTGGTATGATGGAAATCAAAGCACAGTGGGAATCACACAAGACTCTATGACGATCTCGGGTCTACAGACTAACCTGTACTAGTGTCACCAGAGAACTGCCATCTGACGATAGCTATAATACCATTTGGCTGTTCTCGGTGAGTGTGTCCAGTGTACCCAGTCTCCACTGAGCACCCGTATACTGTCTCTGATGTCAAACACCAATGGATATGGGATCATCCACTGCCCATCTACATGGGTCGAGAAGCTATACGCTAGTCTGCTCTGGTATATCGATGCCCTGTCTCGATACACCTAAAACTGGGAACATTTGAAGGATGTACTTAGCGACTACACTGTCCCCACTAGTATGATCTGCATCATAGTCCTGGTAGTCAAGTACTCATCCTAAGGGCTTTATCAACATGTAACACAGATAACATGTTAAGATAAAGAGCAACTAGATAGCATACTATCATGTCGAGCAAGAAAGTCCTCCCTATATATGTCCAAGCATCCACTACAATATACATCGTATGTACAGTAATGGCCTCTAGGGCATACATATAACTAACAATCTCCCACTTGCACTAGAGCCATCTGTTGTAGTATCTCATACCCAACAATCAGTAGTGGTTGAAGTATCTCATACTCAACCATCCCATAAAAGTCTCTACTGGGAAATAGGCCTTTGTGAGTGGATCCGCGCTGTTGTCCAATGTTTCTACTCTCCTAACCTCGATCTCCCTAGAAATCAACCATCTCTATGATCAGGTGATACTGCCTAAGAATATGTCTGGATCACTGATGGGACGGGGTTTCCTACGCTAAAGCCACAATTCCATTGTCACACAATGGTAGGAATGAAATTCATCTCATGAACTTATATACATCCAGACTACCTCTTTGGTAGCATCGTAGGTAGAAATGTATTAGCCTTTATCGTCTAGTATGCCACAATATCTAGCTTGTAACACTTCCAACATACCGTCCCTCCACTGAGGGTAAAGACAATTCCTGTGACTGACATTCAGTCGTTTTTACCACCCTGGATTCTATCCAGTCCTTCTCCATAGGATCGATTGATACCATCTCACTACACCTAGTGAGAATCCTAACATCCACTTTGATCTATCTCATAGATCCAACACCCAGGATTTAGGAGGTATCACCTTGATCCTATATAGAGAATTCTTGTGATAAGAGGAGATTGTCCGAGCGTAGCATAGGAAACTCCTTCCCTATCAAGAGTATGTCATCCATGTACAATACGAGGATCACCACCATACTCCCTACTACCTTTTTGTATATACAAGGTTGATCTACCATTTTAATGAAGTCAAACACTTTGACTACGACATCAAAACAGAAGTTCCAACTCCACGATGCCTGCTTTAATTCATAAAGCAACTTGCACACGTTTCCGTTGCTCCCACTGTCTACGAAGCACTTTGGTTGTGTACTTATAGACGTTCTCTTCTAAATCAGTATTTAGAAAAGCAGTCATGACACCCAACCGCCAGATATCGTAGTCATAGTATGTAGCAGTGACAAGTAAGATCCGGATGGACTTAAGCATAGCTTCTGGAGAAAAGCTTTCATCATAAACCACACCTGATCGACGACAAGAACCTTTTACAATAAGCCTAGCTTTGAAAGTCTCAACTTTTCCATGTACACCAAGTAATATTCTCAAGATATACTTGCTCCTGATGGGGATTTAACCCTTCAGATAAAGCAACTAAAGTCCATACTTTGTTGGTGTATATGGATTCCATCTCAGATCGCTTAGCATCCAGCCATTCACATGTTAGTTATATGTATGCCCTAGAGGCCATTACAGTATATACGATGTATATTGTAGTGGATGCTAGGACATATATAGGGAGGACTTTCTTGCTCGACATGATAGTATGCTATCTGGTTGCACTTTATCTTAACATGTACTCGTATTGTCTCTTTATTGCATGTTGATAAAGCCCTTAGGATGTGTACTCGACTACTGGGACTATGATGAGATCATACTAGTGGGGCCACGGTAGTCAACGATTACATCCTATAGCTGTTCCTAGTCGAGGGTGTATCGAGACAGGGCATCGATGCACCAGAGTAGACTAGCGTATACGCATCTTGACCCATATGATGGGCGATGGATGATCCCATATCCATCGGTGTTTGACATCAAGGATGGTGTACGGGTGCTCAGTGGAGACTGGGTACACTGGACGGACTCGCCAAGAACTCCCAAATGGTATTATACCTTACGTCAAATGGCAGTTCTCCGGTGACACTGGTACAGAGTAGTCTGTTAACCCGAGATCATCATAGAGTCTTGTATGTTTCCCACTGTGCTTTGATTTCCATGATACCACATCCAAGAGGGCGTGCAAAATGGTGGCTTTTGGGTACAGTCCCGAATCACATGGAGGCAATGAGCGATAGGAGGGGATTCGTCTCTCCCGGTATAAGGAGTTGATGTTGCGCTGTGTTCGATTGGCTATAACCGGAAATCCCTGGCCAGGGTTGCTGAGATTTACTGGTAAGTGTTATCAGTAGTTTCTCGAACTGTTATAGACCTCATATCGACACGACTTATCGAGCTACTGGGGTCTGACGTTTACCACCCCTAAGCGAGATATGCGACATATCAGATGACGAGATCGGACTGTACGGGAGTGTTACTGATTGGATTCACAGGAGAATGTACAGGCTTGCTTGTTGATCTTCCGAGCGCTCAATACCTGGGTAGCTGTTACGTTTAGCTGACCGCTTGCAGCTTGTGGGTGTTTGATATGATCATCACCTACTGCCGGCGTATTAACGATTCTTTAGAATCCTACACAGAGGTTTCTTGGCTCAGGGAAAACAGAGTAAGAGCACATATGTGATATGTGCGGGACCGAGGATAATGCGGTATGTGATACCGTATTGGATTCTCGCGATATGAGATATCGGCCGGGTATATGTGATATAGCCGGGTCATCGTATTAGTCGGTTATTTGTGAAATAGCCGGATTGTCGGATCAAGTGTTGATTCGATAATTTAATGTATAATAATATATATGATATATTAAATTACATTAACTAATATTATCTCACTAAAAGATTCATTTTCTCACGTGATAATACATTGATATATATGCGATATATGTTAATTGTATTATTTTCTATTGTTACAAAATATATTGTATATGTGATATATAATATTGTAACATGTTAGGGTTACAAATTTAACAATGGTTTAGGGTTTAAACTTGGTTAGGGTTTGGATTAGGGTTAGCTTTTGCATGAAGCTTCCATGAAGCTTCATGAAGTTTTGACTTTGTAGTTGCTTGATATTTTGTAAAGATATTATGTTAACCCAATCCAAACCATTAACTCTAGTTAACTCTCTACAAGGGTTAACTCTTTGATGCTTAACCCTTGGTTAGATTTGTGACCACTACAATAATTCATTGTTCATCACAAAAGGAAAAAGATTATTCATTCTTATTCTTGCTTGAGTTCCTTCTTGAAAAGCTTTCTAGTTTTGCTTTTGTGATGAAAATGAGTGAGAAAAAGATTATAAATGAGAGCAAAAATTCTACTTCATCATCCTCATCTATCCTTGCCATTTAGATGAGGGTGTTCACTTCATTTTATGAGTGTTAGCTTGTGTTAATGAAACTTCAAGGTAGATCATCTATGTTATCGAAGATCGGAAGCAAGGTTGCATCGTTCTCTTCGTGAACCCTCTCGAGAGTCCGGAACACGATGATCGCAGTGAAGGGACCTCAACACGGAGCTTAAGAAGTGAAGGACCGGATCTACAAAGGTTGTAATCCCTCTCACTTAGTGTTAAAGAGTTTAACATGCTTGTTTTCGCCTAAACCCCAGTTTAAAGATCCGGCTTCGGGTTGTTCGGCACGGCTAAAATTTTAATCGGGCATGGTTGATGCCTCATAGACCCTTGTGCGCGTGCTTAGCAACCATACAGTGGTATCAGAGCCTAGCTAGAGCTTTAGGCGAAGAGTAGACGAAGTTAGAAACCCGATCGAACCCCAAAACCCTAAACTACACCCCTCTCTGTACAATTTTTAAAACTGTGGATTTTTCGTAATTAAAAATGCTCAGAAAATAGTGCAGGGAAATATAAGGTAAACTGCAGAAAACGACAACCTGAATCTACTGTAGCGCCGCGTAACCGCCGCCATACCCTGCTTTGGGCGGCGGTTCCGCGGCCGTATGTAATGATTGGGGACTCAATTTTCTACAGTTATACCCGTAGTTGTTTCCTGTGTTTTCTGGGAACTTTTAAATTATACTCAACAGTTTAGTTTTCTGGGTTTCTTTGGGGACTCGATGTTTCAATCGGATTGTTTAACTTTGTTTATGTTTTTCCGGGTAATTTTAGAACATGTTAAAAGGTTCGACCGGATAGAAATAACCCACTTTTTCCCCTGCCGGAAAATTTCCAAGTGTTGGATTTTTCCGTAGTTTAAGAATGTTCTCAGTAGTGCAAGTAACGCGATGGACCCTCCAGAAGACAACAATCCTTAACTCGATTATGTGACCGTCTTGAACTGCCCTTTGAACCTTAGGGTTTGGGGCAGTACGGCGTGCCACATGTGAGGCGTTGGCTTGACCCTTCTACGGCTGGACCGTTGGTACTGTGGCATGTAGTGGATGTTTTTAAACTTATTTCATGTGTTGATCTTTTCGGGAAAACTTGGGTGTTTGATTGTTCGATCGGAAAGTTTAACATTGTCTATTTATCTGGAATGTGATACAATATTTGGAATCCACAAATAGTTATGAGATAACTGATTTGAATGTTATAAATCTAGCCGTTTAGTCTCACTTGATCGGTTGCCACGGAATTTTGATGTGATCGAAAGTCCGTCGCAATCACGTTGCGTACGCGGATACTCGCCGGGTAAACTAAATAGACAGCTACACCCCATTGCCCCGACCAAGTGACTGTAGGAGAACCCCGTCGCCAAAAAGCATCCGTTTGGGAGCTCGCGGCAGCGGTGTTCTGCCTTAGTGCACTTCGTCGACGGTATCGGGGGGTGCGACCGTCTACTAAAGTTTACGACGAGCATTCGTTCTGGATGCCGGGAATCTTGTTGAATTGCCCGACTTGATATTGAAAAGTGTTTTCGATAATGAGACTAAAATGCGGGGTTTATAATTGTTAGGCATGCTATGTCTAAGGAATTCATTTGGTTAGGCATGCGATGTCTATGCAGGTTGCGGATTCCAACTGTTGTAGTTTTACACTTTCTTTTCTGCGACCGTAAGTGTAATATGTGATATCGCCGGTTTCGTTGCTATATGTCAACGACAATTGAGATGGGCATATTTACTTACGTTGATGACATGTTCTGTTATGTATTGCTGGATATGTTATATTGGATCGTCGTGTTTGATTAGCCGGGGGGTTTTATTTGAGATGAGTGTTTTTCATTTTCATTCATGTAAAAAACCTGTATGTAATATTCTTTTATTTTGACACTTCCGGGTTGACGATGATGTCACCATTGTATATTATTTACTTTTCCGCATTAGGATAGACCCAAGGAGGGGAGCGCAAGTAACCGGGTTCTAGGGTCCAGTGGGAGACCATCTCGAGGAGTCAAGTCCGGGTCTCCTAACTCTAGAATTGGTAGGGTTACTTGCCACTCTCGTAGGGGTTTAGGGGTGTGGGATTGGCTATTCATCACGACCGTGGAATCCGTGTATTATACAGGCTCAAAATAAAACACGGACGTCCTAGTATATCCAATATTTCATATGATATATTCTGCTGCGTTATCTGTGATGTGATCAAGTGATTTGTTCAGATGGATACTGTATATACTATATATGATATATTATATAGACGTTGCTTATGTTTTACACCCGCGCTAGCCCTGCCCCACTCTGCCGTTAGTTACCTAACCTAACGGTTCAGACGGGACATCGAGGCGAATGCGGATGGAATAAGCGTACGTTGTATTTATCTGTAATGTTTAGGTGGACTTAAATGATGGGACATTCATTAATGAGATTAATGAAAGAAAATAAACCTAAAAGATGTTGTGGAATCGAATTTCAAAAATAAAACAGGTAGTTACAGTTCTTGCTTTGCATCACGGTGTTCCTTGTAGAACATCCTGTACCATATTCGATAAGGAAATGGCCGATCCGGACTGACGGAGCCCGAGATATTGAGACTATGAGATATTGAGACTATGAGATATTGATACTTGAGATTTACATGTTTTGTGTCGATGCTTGACACAGATTTCCATGGATTTCATCGTTGATATTTCAGATTTCTATACACATTTTACCTGGATAAAAGCTAAAGATTTCTTATACAGATATATCTAGACTTCAGGATTGGTTACATTACATTCATGGTGCATGCATACTCATTCATATGACATAGTACTATATGAGGCACTGACACGAGCACGGAGTATTTGCATTTACACGTAGCTTATCATCCTGTCTTACTTGATGACTAGGAGTATATTAGTATATTATTATGACCTAGGATAGCGTCGTGCATTCGATTTCTTTTCGTAGATGTATTCTACTCACGAGTTGGCAACTCACCCCCGTTGTGCCAAATTTTATTACAGGTTGATGTACAGGGTTCCTTGGCAGATTGCTGGTACATGATTTCTTTCCGGGTGATTTGCACGGTAGGTTGGTTCATTTGTATCTGGACCGCCGTTGTATTTTTATTATTTCATTTGTATCTAGAAAGCTCCATCAACCAAACATGTATTTCTTGATATTTTATTAGACCATTTATTTATTTCGACCTTAGAGTCTCGCATGTATTATTCTGATTTGGTGGATTTGTTTTCTTTCGAGTTTTGAGCCTCGCCCTTTGGCGTTGTATATTATTGTGCCTGTTGTGGTTATTTCCACCTGTTGGCGTTGAGCTAGCTCCCGTTTAGGGAAGCTTTTTATTGTTTATGTATATTATACTTGTTGTACCCGTTTGGGGCCAGTTTTTACAGAGGAGACTCTGCCAAAATTTTTGGGAAAATTTGCTGATGCTTTTAAACTTGTTTTCTTCATGTTTTCTTTTTCTTATTCTTCTTCTTCTTTTATATGGTTTAGATTTCTGGGCTTCGGCTTACTTAGGTTACGTTGCGCCTCTAGACGTTTCGTAATCTAAGTGCCGGTCACGTTCCGTACTTTCGGGTCGTGACAAAGTTGGTATCAGAGCGCTAGGTTTAACCTTGTATAAGTCTAGGTGACCCTTGGTTGATGGAGTAGGCGACTTAGGTAGAGTAACGTACCGTGGGTATGGTCCGCGGCATACTTACGATACGCTACTCTGCTTAAGGAGCCTTAGGATGTACATTTCTTTGCACCGCAATTCATTCGTTCCTTTAATCTTTCTTGGTCGATATCGGATGGTGGTTTCTGTTACCACGGGCGCACTGGCAGAGGGAGCTACGGCTCGAATGCGATAACCATTAGGGTATTGGTTATTCTTGATGATTGAATCATTGTTTAGCGTGCGGACGAAGGGTATTCACATGCCGTCCAGACGAAGTTAAAGGATTCGAACGATTATCAGAAAACCCATTTTCCCAAGTGTAAGGTATTCGGAAGAACATGCAGGTATTTCTATGGACCCTCTAGAAGAATGAAACCCTAACTCGACATAATGACCACGAGAACGCCCTTGAACCTTAGGGTTTACGGCAGTTCCGCGGTGCCATTAGTGAGGCTTGGGTTTGCCCTTCTACGGCTGGACCATCGATGCTGGGGTATGTACCGGATACTTTTAAATTGTACTTGAGTATTGAGCTCTCAGGGAATTATGGGATTTTGATGGATCGATCGAAAAGTTTAATGTAGTCCGGATATCAGGTGAAGGGATCGACTATGTGGGAGACTCTGGACATGAGTATTGCCGTTGGTAGCGCAGTCAGCACACCTATGAAGAGACGAGTTCGAAGCAGTCGACATCAGAGGAAAGAGGCGCACATTGACGATAGTGTTTACGATTGCGATTTGGTGATTTGAATTTCATATTTTCATTGATTAGAGTTTGGTATTTTGAGGACTTTGTTCTACGATTGGTATTTCTTATGTGTACCTTCATTACATTCTATTTGTGTTTCATATATCAGTTGTATTGATGTTGTTTAGTACACACCCAGTACACTCGATTTGGTTTTATACATTTTGAGATTTTTGATTTGATTTCGTGCATATGGGTTACATATGATTTTGACATATGCTTCGACCTAGTTTTCATGCATTTTCGTACTGTGATTTCGATTTTGATATTCGGTGTATGTTTTCGTGACCATGTGCACCTGATTGAGATTCTTGCGCACATTCGGTGCACTTGATGCGATTTTGTGCACACCAGATGCACTAAATCGGGGTTTTGTGCAGATTAGATGCACTTGATATTAGAGTCGTGCACGCCCGTTGCACTTGACAGATGTTTTTGGTGCACACTTGTTGCACTTAGTTTGGTTTTTGTGTGTATTCGTGGCATCTGTATTTGGTTTCGATTTCAGTGCGCACCGAACGCACATGATAATTTTATGATGTGATTGGGATTGATTTCAGTTTAAGCAGTATGTTTTTATAATCATTACTATTGATTTAGTAACCAGGCGGGACGTGTATGTTAAATAAAAGATATATATATATATATAGCTATTTTTTTTTAAAAAAATAAATAAATAATAAACGTCCGCTACATATGCCGTGACACGTGCATCGCACGGCGATTTTCAAGAGGGGTTTTTCTATGCTTCTTTATTAAGATGCAAACTATATATATATAAGTTATAGTTTTGATATATATTATGTTGGTTTTTGCATTGGGTTTTGATATTTTATCTTTACCATAACTCCGATGATTGCGTTATGCTTGACGGAGTTGATTTTAGTTATGTATTGATGATTTCGGAGCCCCGACGATTTGAGTATTTTGCTAAATGTTTTAGTATTTGGATGGGGAGTTTTAATTTAAATTCGGGGACCGAATTTCTTTAAGGGGGGAAAGATTGTAACGTTGTGAAAATCGTTTTGTTGAAATTTCGGAAAAATCGGTAAAATAAGGGTGTTTTCTGTAAAAGTAAAAATACAAATATCTTTATTTTAAAATTAAATATAAATATTCTAGTTATGTAATTGCTAGTATTTGGTGTTTATTGATCCACTGGTGAGATTTCAAAATTTCTGAATTTTTTTTTCTGAAATTAATTATTTTAATATTATTTTAAGTCGTCTCTAATATATTTAATTCGGGAAAATTACAAACTGGAATGAGTTGAAACAAATTTTGTGCATCATAATACATTAAACAAAATTTTATCATGTAGTTTTTGAATTGAAATAGGATTGTTAACCGGTGTTAGAAAATATCGAAGAAAAAGGTTTTTTTTCGGTGAAATTAGTGCAAATGGAGTGCGGTATAACTTTTATCTTTTCCCAAACAAAACCACACTCTCTTTTACTCCCTCACACCATTTTGTTCAGCCTTGGCAGCCCCTCTCTCTTCATGTTTTAAGTGGGTTCTAGAAATTTGGTTTTATGGAAAAATAAAAAGAAAGAAAATGAATGAAACTTGAAATGACATAAAGAAGGTTATGATGTAGAACTTTCCACACCTCTCCACACCCTCACTCCCTCACTCCCTCACTCTCCACCCACTTTCTCTAGCCGAAACCAGGCCCCCCCCCCTTCTACACAATTTCCACTTCAATTTTCTACAAAAACCATCAAAAATTCTTCAAAAATTCAATAAAAATTCCAAAAAATCCTAATAAATTCCTACCCTCTATTCTTTGCTCTTCTTTACATGGATTTTTGGAGATGGAAAGCACTCATTTTGGTGGCTCATTTTCATGTTTGGATTTTATGTTGTGGAGGTATAAATCTTTTTCTTTTGATTTATTTTTATTAGATGTTTCTTTTAAGCATAATTAGATTTATTAAATTAATTCTATTTGCAATTCTAAAATTCAAGTTAGGGTTTGTAAATTCAAGTTGGGGTTTTATTAATTCATTAGGGTTATAATAACTTGTTTAAAACTTTTAGAAATGGAAAATCATGCAAGGTTGATATATTGTAAATTGTTATCCAAAATTGTTTAAATTAAACAATTTTTGCAAACTAGATTTCTATATATTATATATATTGGTGAGATAAATTTCAATTAATGTTTGTAACATTAGATTGTTGTTTAAATGAGGATATTGACATGTTTAAGGAATGAAAAAAAAACTTAGTTTGGTAACTAGTTTCTTTTGATAATTGAAAAATACTAATAAAAATGCTATTTTTGCTAACTAGTTTTTTGAAATTCTTAAATAAATGAGATTTAAAATATAAATTATGGTTTCATTATATCATTATGATTATGAATTGTAGTTTAATACATTAATTCATGCAAAATCAAGTTTGTTGTGGAATTATGGAATTTTGCTTGTAAGATGTTGAAAATTTATAAAAGTTGCAAACTAGGAATTTTGTATTAATACAAATTTGTGTAATAAAAATATAGTTATGGGTTGTATAGTCTAGTTATGCTATTTAATGAGTTTTATGACCACTGGTTTCATTTAAATGTCAAGTTCTGAAGAAAAACGGTAAATTGGCATTTTCGGGTTTTATGAAATCGGGCGATTTGATGGATTTTAGGGTTTTGTTCATATCATAATATTGCATTATTATATTCCTCATTCTTATTCTTTTTATAAATAAACAGGTGCTTTTGATGCATGTCTGCTACATATTACAGGTTACAGGTTCTTAGACAGAAAACAGTGAAAACGATGTAAAGACGATGAAAAAGTGGACTTTGACCGACAAATAGAAGACTCTTGATCAAGCCTACATCAAAGATAAAATTCATAAAGTATAAGGCAATGCAAGGTCCAAGATTACAAAGCGAACGGTTAAAAACCCACCGCAATTATTCACTGGAGATCTGGAAGAAACATAGAAGCTATTTTAATAAAGAACCAAATAATAAGGAAGCCCAAATATCCAAGGCCCAATACTTTCTTTTAAAGAGACATAAAATTTTACCAAAACTTGAAGTCTATTTTGACTAGGTCTTCCTAAGGATATTTTGGTAAATGTAGACATGCAAATCAATTGTAACCTAGGGTTTCTATCTCCTATAAATAGAAGCCCAAATCATTGTATTCTTTTCATGCCTCCTTTTAATAATAAATTTTAGAATTCTTTTGGAGAGCATCGGTGTTTCTTTTCAATTCATGAATTCAGATCTGACAACCCTGCGTTGATGATTGGAGAGATGCATCTGTAAGTAGATTTAATTCCTTGCTCTAGTTTAGATTTCAATTCTTGCCCTAGGTAATTTTTATTCTCTGCCCTAGAAAAATGTTCTTCAATTCCCTAATGAGTGAGTAGTTTCCTCGCTTGTTAGGGTTAGGAATGTGGAAGGATTTGAGAGACGAAGATCTCTCATCTTTTTTCTTTGCCAATCTTTTATGAAAATTAGAACTCCATGCATACCTTCTTATTCCGCTCCCTACGGCACTCTACCCTCGAGGTAACGGTGATTCCGTAGTCTAAAGGCCCGGATTTTAAGGTTTTCCATGGAGGTTAGGGTAAAGATTAAGAAAGGAAGGACAAGGATCTAGAGGAAGAATCAATCTTCCCAATCATCCTAATCCCCTTTGTTAAGATTTACCATAACACTAATATGATATCTTTAATTAAAGGCAATGGAAAGAGATGTAGATATTTGTTTACCAAATTTTCCCTAAACCTAATCCTAGCAAGTTTCTAATCCTAGTATCATACAACTTCAATTTTTAGATTTAATAATCAATCCGAACACCCTTCGGAATTAACTCGTAAGCGCGAATCAGAAATTCACAACATCCCTGTGGACCGACCCGTACTCACCGGCTAGCTGCAAAGCGACGCCGTTCTTGATTGCGGTTACAAATATTTTTGATCTATCTTTTAGAAAGCGCGAGCACGCTAAATCATTCAAATCAACTGGCGCCGTTGCCGGGGATGGCGTAGAACTTTCCTTTTCGCGATTTCGGGTTAATCAAAATAAAAAAAAAATCATAAAAATCTGAAAAATCTAAAAAATATAAAAATGTATATCATCTGTTATTTTTGGAAAGGGTACTTTGTTGTTTAAATTTTGCAGGATCTACAATCGAAAGACGGATCTGGAAATCTACAGGAAGCGAAACAACAAATAAACGATCCTATCAACAGAAGATTGCAACAACAGAGGAACAGAAAAAAAATTTAGAGGACCGAGTCAACAAGTCAACCGCGCGATCTGGTGCAAAAACAAAAAGCGCCGGAGACCTAAAAAAAAAAAAAAAGGCACCGGAGGCTCTTCCGGCCGGAGACCACTTCTGGCCGCGGAACCGCCACGGCCTGGTCGGTTCAGGAAAAAAAAACAGGGGCAGAAGCGCGGAAAAAAAAAAAAAATCTCTGTAAGTTTCTCTGTTCCTCCTCTGCAAAAATTTGCATATATTTACTGAAAAATTCCTGCAAGATTTTGTGTGCTTTAAAAATCTCTCTCTTTCCAAATAACAATCTTGTGCAGGATTTTTGCGCCTAGATTAAAATAGAAATTGATTGCAAGTAATCTTTTTGTTGCACATCTTTTCTCGAAAATCTTTTTGCAACATTTTTTTCCAAATAAAGATTCTTTGTGATATGCTTAAGATAATAATTGATTGCAAGCGATCTTTTCTGATTTGCATATCCTTAATCTTTTTGCTAAAAATATCTTTCCAAATAAAGAGCAAATGGAAAAAGGAAAATTTTAATTAGAAAACTTGTAAATTTTGAAATTCACAAAAAAGATTTGATTGCAAGTGATTTACTGTTTTGCATATCTTTAATCGGACTTTAAGGGGCTTTTGACCAAATCAGATTGGGTGGGGATTTCATCACCCTTCCCAGGACCCCAGAAATCACATAAAGCATTTTGCATCGACCACAATTAATAAAAAATACTAGACTCAGCCCTAAGGAAATCGAGCTCAATAGGAAAAGGACTAGTATAGGCATCGACCGTTTATCCTAACTGATTTTGTGGTGTCTAGGCTAGTGGTTTTTAATTAGGCCCACTGTCGTGGTGGTTCCTTCCCACTTACCTGGCCGCAATTGGCGGTGAAGAGGCGGTTTGAGGTCCTATTTCTAGCCCTTTGGAACAGTTAGGAGCTGTCTAGCTGACCTAGGTGACCCTAGATCTCGGACTGATTGTGCAATTCTGGTTATTTGCATTTGTGTATTAGCCCTTTATCGAAAATTTTTGCAAAACAAATAAAAAAGAATAATAAGAGGAATTTTATTTATTTATTTTTTTTTTTTAAAAAAAACTTGCAACTTTTGTCGCTGAGAAATCCTTGCACCACCTACCTTCTTCATCTTCTCTTTCTTCTAACATGGGTACCCCACATAACAAATCACTTGCCGAACTTTGGTATCCCGAACCTAATTTTGCGTCGTTCGGCAATTTGTTCGATCAATTTAAAGACGATCCTTCCATGCCTAAAATATCTTTGAAAGATCAAATAGAGGCGTCTAGGAGAAACAATTCGACTTTTCAACCCACTTTGTGTCAACCAAGTCAATCTTTACCACCTCCATATGTTGATACCACTTTTTCAAGTCCTTCTGTCACTCCTAAGCCGATGTCCATTGCTGGGCATATTGCTCAATCTCGCAGCCGATCTTTCACCCCTCTCCACACATCTAGTTCTAGGGATCCACAAGATTATTCACATTTTTATCCACATGTAAACCCTACCCCTGTCCTACCACCCACTTCCTACCAGTCATACCCGACCTTACCACCTTCACTAGACATTGATTCTACATAGCCATTAGGGAGTTTCACATATCCAAACAATTTCGAATCTTTTGCCGAAACCCCTTTACCACCAAAGTCTAGTTTGGAAGAGGCGTTGGAGGCGTATATCGCAGCAACAAACAAAATGGTTAGGAATGTGGAAGCGTCCGTGGCCGCCCTTATGCAACCTGCTGAATCGGTAGCTAGTTTTCCCTAGCTCCAAATTTTTCAATGTATGAGGCGGCAGTTGGACAGAGTGAGAATGAGAGAGGATTTTCAAATCAAACCCACCCTTACCCAATTGAAGCCCACAACTCCTGTTTTCCATCGATTGCCCTAAATGGTTCACCTGTTGAAAATAAAAATGAGTTGTGTGATTTTGTAGTGTTTGATTTGCCAAATTGTGAGGAACCCCCTTCGAGTGAAACAGCACCTAATCCGTTTGACCTTTACACTTGCACTCTAGAACCTATATTGATAAACATCCATGCTTTTGAGGAGGTGTCTAAAGAAATTGACTTTCACTTGATTGAGGATTAGCTTGAAATTTTATGTTCAAATCATCATCCCGAGTCATTAAATGTTTCTCCCGAATCTCATATGCGTCTTGATTTTGATGATAATGGCATGGATGAGTTGAATATTGAGGAGAATTATGAGGATAATATTGAGGAGAGTGGTGAGGATCATATTGAGGTTGAATCATTTTTGTTTGATGTGTCGGATTTTCCAATTCATCCTCTTGAACCTTTACCTAAATCACCCTCCCTCCTTCCCATCGTTCCGACCCCGCTTGAAGACTGTGAGCTTGAAACCTTTTCCTTTGAATCTGACACAGATCTCACAGATGATAACACTTACGAGTGTTTCACTTTTTCGGACGATGTTGATGACTCACCGCCCGAGTTTGAGTCCTTTACATTTTCAGATGAGCCATCAGACTCGGTTGATTATAGTAGTTTCGAACCATTAATGGAATCTTTTAGGTTTGAAACAGTTTACTACGGTGAGAAAGATACTATCCCTAATTCACTCCCTTTCGTCTTTCCCATTGTTCCGACCGAACAAATGACCGTTACGCTTTCATCACAAATACCAAGTTCGGTGTACCCATGTTCTCTTGCGAATCTTGAGAGATTTGATCCCATTTCTCGACGAGTTGATAGGTTAGCGCAATCGCTTATAACATATCGGTCATCACATATTGTGCTAATTTATTCACTCAATTTACACCCTCAAGATCGTACTCCATTTCCTTCTTCTTTTCGCCATTCTTTCCCCCCACCGAGACCATATTCTACAATTCTTCTTTCCACACGGTCTCGCGTGTTTCTCATTTTCTTACACCAACTATACCATTACCACGATAAGACTTTTGAATGGTTGGTGCTAACCTTTGGCTTGTGTAAGGCCAAGCTTAAGTTTGGGGGAATCTTTGTATATATGTATATTTTTTGTTTTCTTTTTCTATAAAAAAATAAAATAAAAATTTCAAAACATTAAAAAATAAAAAAAATTACAAATAAATAAACAGGGGAGTGCCGGCATTTTGACCCTCTTAGTTTAGCATGACAGTGAGGACACTGTCAAGTTCAAGTTTGGGGGTATGCTCGGTACGTCTTCTTCCTTCGCATTCATTTGTACATATTTTTGCATTTGCATACTTATTTGAAAACCCATAAAAATTGAAAAATTTCAAAAATTATAAAAATCATTGTATTCAATTTTGGCTAATTGACTTGAGTTTGACAAATAGGTTAACTGGCTAGGAACAACTAGATCTTAAACTCAGTAAATTAAAAACCCTAAAAATAACCTTCCTTAAAGTTTAACGGTAGAAAGTATATGCCTTGTAGTTTATTTAGAAATAGGCAAATTTTGGGTTCTCTTCTTGGGCTAAGTCAAAATGAGGGAAGAGTATTGATGTTCTTATTAGAGTATAAGTTTGAAAAATAGTTCCTAGCTTAAGTCTAGATTCTGAAAACGTATACCCTACAATTTGCACAATCACGCACCTTGAAACTTGGAATAGTAGAGGAGACCTTGAAATGCTCTTTTCTAAAGTCCTTAGTACGATGAAAATAAAAAAAATGTGAATGAAGAATAAAAAAATGGACACTGGTTTTTGTGATTACTTAAGGCTGCAAAAATAGAAAAATATTTAGCGAGGGTTCTTCATCACCTAGTGCCTTAGACCAACTGGTTTGGGAGTCACTGCTAAAGCCTTGGGTGTTGCAAAACTAGGAAGTACGCTTTAAAGTGCTAACGCATCTAGTAGTCGGTTGTTGGTACCTCAAGAAGTATTAACGGTCGCATGAAGGATGTGTAAGCAAAATTCAATTAAAAATTCACCTACTAATAAGTACTTTGGACAACGGACAAGAGTATGATTGCTTGATTTGAATTTCCAAGTGTAGGGGTGATGTTTACACACACGTGGGGATATGTGATTGGAGTTTAGATGAGAGAAAGGAATGAAGAATAGAACTTGTATCTTTAGTAGAGTTGATAAAAATTCCAAAGTGGAGATGGAACCCTAGAAGGAAAACTTAAGAGATGCCGAAAGCTAAGTAGGTCTGCAGAACATATATAATCTTAAGTTAGATGATGAGGAAGTGTGAAGAATATGGGTGGATAATTTATGAGTCGACGATAATAGAATTCCTTGTTAGAAAACCTAATTGGAGAACAAAAGTTAATGGGCCGAATTGATATGATTTTGTGGGTGTAATCCGCTGAAAACCCTCAGGAGACAACACTCCTCCTACTAGGGACACCTAGAGGTTTAACGGCTTGTTGCACGTGCTCAGTGCAATCGCGTTTCCCTGCGAAAGTGCGGTTAGGATTTTAGTGAATAAAATAAGTTTGCTCGAGGACGAGCAAAAGATAAGTTTGGGGGTATTTGTTCATATCATAATATTGCATTATTATATTCCTCATTCTTATTCTTTTTATAAATAAACAGGTGCTTTTGATGCATGTCTGCTACATATTACAGGTTACAGGTTCTTAGACAGAAAACAGTGAAAACGATGTAAAGACGATGAAAAAGTGGACTTTGACCGACAAATAGAAGACTCTTGATCAAGCCTACATCAAAGATAAAATTCACAAAGTACAAGGCAATGCAAGGTCCAAGATTACAAAGCGAACGGTTAAAAGCCCACCGCAATTATTCACTGGAGATCTGGAAGAAACATAGAAGCTATTTTAATAAAGAACCAAATAATAAGGAAGCCCAAAGATCCAAGGCCTAATACTTTCTTTTAAAGAGACATAAAATTTTACCAAAGCTTGAAGTCTACTTTGACTAGGTCTTCCTAAGGATATTTTGGTAAATGTAGACATGCAAATCAATTGTAACCTAGGGTTTCTATCTCCTATAAATAGAAGCCCAAATCATTGTATTCTTTTCATGCCTCCTTTTAATAATAAATTTTAGAATTCTTTTGGAGAGCATCGGTGTTTCTTTTCAATTCATGAATTCAGATCTGACAACCCTGCGTTGATGATTGGAGAGATGCATCTGTAAGTAGATTTAATTCCTTGCTCTAGTTTAGATTTCAATTCTTGCCCTAGTAATTTTTATTCTCTGCCCTAGATAAATGTTCTTCAATTCCCTAATGAGTGAGTAGTTTCCTCGCTTGTTAGGGTTAGGAATGTGGAAGGATTTGAGAGACGAAGATCTCTCATCTCTTTTCTTTGCCAATCTTTTATGAAAATTAGAACTCCATGCATACCTTCTTATTCTGCTCCCTACGGCACTCTACCCTCGAGGTAACGGTGATTCCGTAGTCTAAAGGCCCGGATTTTAAGGTTTTCCATGGAGGTTAGGGTAAAGATTAAGAAAGGAAGGACAAGGATCTAGAGGAAGAATCAATCTTCCCAATCATCCTAATCCCCTTTGTTAAGATTTACCATAACACTAATATGATATCTTTAATTAAAGGCAATGGAAAGAGATGTAGATATTTGTATACCAAATTTTCCCTAAACCTAATCCTAGCAAGTTTCTAATCCTAGTATCATACAACTTCAATTTTTAGATTTAATAATCAATCCGAACACCCTTCGGAATTAACTCGTAAGCGCGAATCGGAAATTCACAACATCCCTGTGGACCGACCCGTACTCACCGGCTAGCTGCAAAGCGACGCCGTTCTTGATTGCGGTTACAAATATTTTTGATCTATCTTTTAGAAAGCGCGAGCACGCTAAATCATTCAAATCCGGTTTCGACGAATTAAATCATGTTTTATATTATAAGTAATGAGTTTTAAAACTATGAGTTGTTTGTTGATGTTTATCTCGATTAATCGGAGTTTGTACGCCGATATCGAGCGATATTTGGTTCTTTTGCATGAACGGGACATAGGTTTTAACCTATGCGCGTTCCGTGTGTCATTTTGACTTTTGTCCGTGATTTAGTTTACGATACTATATATGTTTTCGTATAGGTACCCTTTACGTGGACTGCGGTCGATAAAGAAGAGGATGGCGACACCGTCTTCGGCAGACATGGACTAGGTGAGTAGATGCATATCTACGGGGGGGAAGTCGGGTGGATGGCGTTTAGCACCTCCGCAAACGTAGAATAGGAATAGTACTTATTGTCATTAGGAAGCCTGACGTGACCTTAGAATTTCGGTGAGTAGGACCCTAGTAATGACCCGAGGATGAATATCTTGGAGGAGATTTCATAGGTTTTAGGTAGATACGCACACACGCACACACTGAGACTCGATGTGATGTATACGTGTAAGTGTATATATATATAGGACTAGGTGTGGGTATATATATATATACACAATACGTATATGTGATACAAGGATGTGATATGATATACGGGGATGAAACAATATAACTGGGCTGATGCCGTGATTCTTGGCTACGGTCGTGTTATGATGTTTGCGGATCATTAGGAAATGAGTTAAAGAATATGTATACGTAGATAATAAAGGGTGGTGATGATATTGAGGTACATGGGACTCTAAAATAGCACCCGGACCGTAACATGTGATTGAAAATCTGATATGATATATGTGTGACTTGATTAGGACATCATATAGGTGTAACTTGATGGCGATATCATAAAAGTGTAACTTGATTTCGATATCTTATAGGAGTGACTTAATCACGACTTGACATATGTGACTTGATCAAGATATGATATATGTGACATGACATTTCTGAGGACAAATTAACGATGTATATTTATGCTGACAATGATATATGATTGATGTATGCGATTACAGTATAGCACCTTGATCATGACATGTGTTGATGATGGTATTATACGAATGATGAGACACGTAGGTGATACTTGACCCGTACCCCGATATTGAGATGTCGTACGATGGATTTTACCGTACGAGGCATAGATGTAATGATTGATCCGCACTCTTGTTTCGAGGAAATCGTACTACGTACGTGACGCTATTGAGGCTGGATCGCCGACTATTAGAGATATGGACTCAGACTTTAGGTGTACTCCTATTCCTTATCGACTAGTTTCTTGGGTTTAGTTCCTTAGGAGGTTAGATGGACACTAGTTTAGGTTCGAGTCATATAGTGGTAGTGGTACTTGTATATCACAGATGAGTGGTTATTACACATCCGTCTTTACATTCATACCGTATCCTTAATGTGCATGTTCATACATATGTTTCTATAATCAGCATAAAACTTTGCCTGTTAGGACACCAGCACCATTACCGATGATGCGTGTCTTTCACGCACACTTATTTGCCGGCTCACACACATCACCATCGGTAATTGCTATGTCACGTACACTTTAGATCATATTATCTTTTATTGATAGAATCAGCTAACAGCTAGATCGATATAATATTGAGATTACTTTCTGGTGTTAGTATAGACATGGTATTTATTACTTAGACATTTCATGCATTCGCATTTCCATGTTATCATGCAGTATTATGGGCATATGCCGACACTTATCATATAATTACTCATGATTTTGGGATTTTGGTTTTTTATGAGATTTCTGGATTTTGGGGAAAACCGCAAGAATATATAAAAACTTCTCTCTCTCTCCTCCTCTCTTTTTAAAACACAAGATGCGGTTTTCTCGTGATGTATGTGTCGTCTACCATGAGATTTCATGTTTTCTGTTGGATTTCGAGACCCGATTCGAGGAGTGGATGAACCGTCTCGGGGACATGGTGGGCCCAGTATGGTATCCCGGGGCAAGAAGATCGAGTTGTAGACGATGAGCCTGGCAGGGGAAGGCTACCTACCGGTGATGTCTAGCGCTGCGGATATCCGGAGGATACCGACCGTTGTCGTGAGATTTGATGATATGGGTCGATCCGGACTGACGAAGCCCGAGATATTGAGACTATGAGATATTGAGACTATGAGATATTGAGACTTGAGATTTACATGTTTTGTGTCGATGCTTGACACAGATTTCCATGGATTTCATCGTTGATATTTCAGATTTCTATCCACATTTTTCCAGGATAAAAGCTAAAGATTTCATATACAGATATATCTAGATTTCAGGATTGGTTACTTTACATTCATGGTGCATGCATACTCATTCATATGACATAGTACTATATGAGGCACTGACACGAGCACGGAGTATTTGCATTTACACGTAGCTTATCATCCTGTCTTACTTGATGACTAGGAGTATATTAGTATATTATTATGACCTAGGATAACATCGTGCATTCGATTTCTTTTCGTAGATGTCTTCTACTCACGAGTTGGCAACTCACCCCCGTTGTGCCAAATTTTATTACAGGTTGATGTACGGGGTTCCTTGGCAGATTGCTGGCACATGATTTTTTTTCCGGGTGATTTGCACGGTAGGTTGGTTCATTTGTATCGGGACCGCCATTGTATTTTTATTATTTCATTTGTATCTAGAAAGCTCCATCAACCAAACTTGTATTTCTTGATAGTTTATTGGACCATTTATTTATTTCGACCTTAGAGTCTCGCATGTATTATTCTGATTTGGTGAATTTGTTTTCTTTCGAGTTTTGAGCCTCGCCCTTTGGCGTTGTATATTATTGTGCTTGTTGTGGTTGTTTCCACCTGTTGGCGTTGAGCTAGCTCCCGTTTGGGGATGTTTTTATTGTTTATGTATATTATACTTGTTATACCCGTTTGGGGCCAGTTTTTACAGAGGAGACTCTGCCGAAATTTTTGGGAAAATTTGCTGATGCTTTTAAACTTGTTTTCTTCATGTTTTCTTTTTCTTCTTCTTCTTCTTCTTCTTTTATATGGTTTAGATTTCTGGGCTTCGGTTTACTTAGGTTACGTTGCGCCTCTAGACGTTTCGTAATCTAAGTGCCGGTCACGTTCCGTAGTTTCGGGTCGTGACAGTGTTATAAAAATACAAGACCAAACTCACTCATATGGCAGCCCCTCTCTCTCTTCTTATCATATCAACACACATCCATCACATAATGTGACATTTGCACAAGAAATGAGACCATGAGTCATCCATGAAGCACATGTCTCATTTAATGCACAAAATGATAATTTCTAGCTCACAATTTCCATATGCAAACATTAATCCAAATGTTTGCAACAATAAAAAGATACGACAACATCTAAAGTAAACTCATGACGGATCACAAGGATACCCCTCACCTGTATATACATATCTGCATCCGCATTCCGACTGAATGCGAATGCGATGAGACTAAAGTAATCCAACAAATCTAATACTAGGATCCGGCTTAAATCAAAGCCCACTAGTATGATCCGTCCACTATTGCACGTATATGATCGGACCCTGCCATATATCAAACGGCCTCGACAACGTTTCGCCCAAAACTTGAAAACTGTCTGTAGGGGACTCTGAAGACTCGTCAATACTTTGGCTGTGGATTTAACCACTAGCACGTCAGAGGTACTAGCTGTACGTAACGGCCTACCAGGTATTGACAAAAAGGGAGGTCGATGAGCGAACTCATCCTGACACCCTACTGAGCCTGTCAGTGATAATATCCGTACAGTCCGGTCCGTTCGTCTATGAGCATCGCATGGCGGGCCTAGGGGGTTGGTAAAAGTCAGACCCCCAAAAGCGGTACAAGTCGTGTCGGAGTGTATCCCAGAACACCCGGAGATACTACTGGAATACCTACCATTAAATCTCTTGCCTTGGCCAAGGACATCATGTAATGGCTCTCCTAGACACTGTGCGATCTCACCCCCAATACCGGGAGAGACGAAACCCCTGCCGATCCGCTCACTGCCTCCATATGGCTCGGGACTGTACCCAACTAAAACCTGTTTGCACGACTCCTTTGAGCCGTGGTAGGGTAGTAATAAAAATACAGTGGGAACTCACACGAGACAAATGACGATCTCAGGTCGATGAACTAACCTGTACACATGTCACCAGGGAACTGCTATCTGACGCTAGGTATAATACCAACTAGCATGTTTCCGGCGAGTCCTGTCCGGGGTACTCATAATCCAATGAGCACCTGTATACATCTTAGGTGATCCAACTGACACCAATGGCTTGTGAGACTGGCGACTGCCCCTCGTCGGGGTCTCGACTGTATACACTAGTCTACTAATGGAGTATCGATGCCCAGTCTCGAAACTCCCACGACTAGGGACCTTTTAAAGATGTGCTTATAGACCCCAGCTCCCACGTATATGATCACCATCATACTGCTGGAAGTCAAGCAAGAATCCTAAGGGCTCTATCAACGTGTAATAGCGACCTGTAAGGTCATCTAATGCAGTACACGATGATAAAGACAAACCATGGTAGCATACTATTCTCTATCAACGTGTAATAGTGAACCACAATGCCACCTAAAGCAGTACACGATGATAGAGAAAAACCAGATAGTATACAATCATCCTGAGTAAGATTGTCCTACCGGCATAGGTCCTCCCTCAATCATTGCAATCACGTGCCTATGATCCAATAATTGACTCTGAGGGCACTGTATCCAATAATCTCCCACTTGCACTCAAGGCTAATTATTGCGATGTCGCATACTCACACCCCGTGTGATACCGAACACCCAACTCCTCTACTGATCAGTCTCACAAAGCCCGTTTTTGAAACTATTGCGTTCAAGGAATAGCTTCGGTTAGTGGATCCGCTCTGATGTTTCTTTCTATATCTCTCTTTATCTCAAGTTCGCGGAGAAAGCCATCCCCCGAAATGAGCAATACCTGCCTTAGAATATGTCTGGATATCTGATAGGACCTAGTTTATAAATGAACTCCAGATCCAAACTTCTTAGACTGTATCGCCAACTGAACTTAATCAGTATCCTGCGCCACACCTCCCTCAGTATCCGCTTGGACCATCTATCCAAAATACTGCCTCTCGTCAGAGGGAAAACTATAACTCTGACAGTCACTCTGTCATCCAGGTCACCTTGGAAGCCTGGAATGATAACCGTCTCCTAAAAGAGGCTGTTGTTATCATATCCCTAGAACATCCACTTATGTTCTAAAACTGCTTCCGAACGTTTCTCTAGGATAGGATTAATATCAACTTATTGCATCTAGTGCAAAAAAAATATCCGGTGTGGTACTTGACATCTCATGATTGACTTAATTGCCTAAGCAAGTGATCTGCCAATCATGCACATCCCTCTCCCCTTTAGTCTGTAAGACACCTTTAGAGAGGGTGACTCCATCACCTGTAGGTACACTACCGTGCCAGGAGTCATCCATTCTAAAATACCTTTAGAATGCTGTCTAAGTACCCAGATTGGGAAACTACCCAAATCTAGATCTAAGACCATAGATATAGTAACCAGAATGTCTCATATTATATCTATATCTTTCGTGGAGAAACCAGTGTGTGACAACCAAAGTATAACCGATCGTAGTATAGGAATTTCACTTCCTACTCTGTGTATGTCATCCATGTACCAGGACATCACACCCTATGACCTTCTTAACAGATCCATCCCCTATTCTGATGAAGTCAAACCTATGACTGTCACATTAGAAATAGATGATCTATCTCCGCTATATCTGCTTTAGTCCATAAATAGACATAAGCTACTTTTCCACTATGCTTCCGCTGCTCCCACTGACTACGACAACCCTCTGGCAGAGTCATATACACGTACACTTCTAAAACTAGTTTAGAACGACACTATACTCATCCTCCTGCCGGGTCTCACAATCTGGAACAACAGTAATGGCAAGTTTGGGTAAACAAGAACCTCCCTGTCACCGTCCTTGGGGCTACCGGAGTACCTCTCGGGTGCCTGAGGTTACCCACTATATCTGTGGAGTGGCCAATGGAATGTTAAACCAGATTGAATCTTTAGGTTCTTATCAAATTTTCAGTAATCGTTTGCGGTTCTGGAATCACTTCCAGTTCTACAATACTCCCACTACCGTTTTCTGAAAAAAAATCCATTTTTATCAAAACTGTTGCGAGTCAAGAACAATATCACTATTGATCTTCCAGATGGTAGAAGGTCAACCCTCGTCATAGCCCAGGTCAACCCACAAACTGCCATTACAAAAACGTACCTTGAGTTATCCAGAGTCTGGTTTTAGACATAAGCCCGAAAACTCCCCGTAACTTAATAATGTTAAGATATGAACTATTCTATATACAATATAGAAACAGAGGCACTGATTTAATTTGAACCAGATTCAAATCATGCAGCTGTCTCCAGTGCATGTCAACTAAATGGAGAGAGGCCGATCAGCATTACTCAACTTAGGAGTGCTTCCAATTATGAGTAACCTGAAAGAGAAGAAAGTTCTCTTAATCATTACTATTAACTGAATACCATACATAAGTATCTACATCTTCGATCACCTTGAAGAATCCTGATACTTGCAATGCCTGGTTCTCTACTTTATTCTTATACCTATAACTTCTCAAAACTTAGACCTTGCATTTCTACGAAACACATGTCTAAGACCAGAGAAGTCACAAGTAAACAGAATATAGTACGAGTACCAACCCCTCTGTCCTCATGGACACTGGACAACATACAATACTCTGTATAAGTCCCCTAAGTCTAATAACTCATTCCATGTGTGTCGTAGGTTGAAAACTGTACTTATGGTTAAGAAGAATTACACCGTTGTTTAATTCTCCTTACCTAACCATCCTCTGATATAGGTAAATGTTATAGACATAATTTCAAAAAGTTATATCTCACTTTATAAAAAAAAATAAACGTACAGATATATCAATTTGAAATTGGTGCATAACAACGGATATTCAAAACCAAATATTTGCCATCCGGCAAACAACCCAGGTGATTTCCTCAAATATCACCAATTACAATGAATCCCGATATAATGAGGATGATCACCCAATTCCCAATAATTTACTCCCACTCAACATCTGTAAAACCATACAGATGTGAGAATCAAATCTGGTAAATACATACCCTGGAGCAAGGATTTATTGGGAAATCAGTTTTCCTTTTAACAATACACAGTGAAACTGAAACAGGTAAAAGTTTCGAAAGGGTATCCGGGTATTCTTAGTAATGCCTCTTCCATTATCAAATTCATAACTATAACCATATATTTCTTTGCCACCTCTCCAAATCCCTTTATATGTCTTTAGTCATTACCTTCTGTACACCCCTTTAGGCCAAATGGTTTTCTTCCTTCCCTACCGTTCGGCACCAGCCTATGGTTTGGAAGAAGACTATCCAATAAGCGTAATAGGTGTACTGTCCTAATCCTAGGAGCACTCGCAACCCGAGAGAAGGTAAAGATAAAAGACAACTGAATAAACCTTATTCCTATTTCTCCTTAACCAGAATCCATCCACGAACTGGAACAAGTTCCTTCGAGTTCGTATATAACGATACGATGGAGTATCCAAATAACTGTGGATCTTCGTAGTGATACGGAGTGTCCTGGAGAAATACAAAGGTGATGTAGGATTGGAGAAGAAATACTTGGTTTGGTCGCGAACAGCAGTCGCAATTTACTTTGCCTTCTTATTAATCCCTTTATTTGTCTTAACTTATTACTTCTATACACCATCATTAGGCTAATTGGTTTTCTTCATTCCCTACAGTTCGGCACCTGCCTATGGTTTGGAAGAAGACTATCCAATTAGCATAATAGGTGTACTGTCCTAATCCGAGGAGCACTCATAACCTGAAAGAAGGTAAAAGGAAAAGACAACTGAACAGTCCTATTCATTTTCTCCAGAACCGGAAACCATCCTCGAATCTGGAACAAGTTCCTTCGAGTTCGTATATAAACATACGATGGTTTTATCCAATGGAAGTGGATGTCCATAGTAATACGGGGTGTTCTGGAGAAAAGGGTAAAAGTAGGAGTGGCAATGAAGTATGCAACTCAGACAATCCAAAAACCAGTGTTTTAAGAAGGTTCGGTTAACTTGGTCACTGAGTCATAGTCTAGGGTCGGGCCATGGTCGCTGCCAAAGAGAGAGAGAAAAGAAACACTCAGCGTGCACTCTAACCTAGATCAGAATGGATATCAATTTATCTAATCAGGAAATCTCCCACTGTAACCTCAAATTCTCCCCCAAAGCTGAAAGAAGAATTAGTCGGGATCACCCGAGGAGTAAACCAACTCATCAGTGGGAATCGGTATCCAACTATCATCACATGATAACGTGATGGAATCCACTCACGTTATCAAACTCCAGAAGGTATGCGCATATCTGGAAAGTTTCAGTTTCTTTAGAAACTCCCGATGTGATTTTTACCCCATGCTCTTATGACCTTGACGAAGGTCAACAAATCATAAGTCACATGTCAAGTTCTACCCGTCATTGTCCAGGTTAATTTGAACCCACCCGTACAAGCCTTTGACGAAGGTCAACAAGGCTGCACGACTTTCCCAAACCAACGCATCTATCTATGCAGCAGAAAGGTAACAAGCAGCTACCATTAAATATGCCTTGACGAAGGTCAACAAACATAGCATGAATACTAAGTGCTACCTGTCTGAAATGACGGAGGGCTACGAATGGTTTTTGGAGAAAAACCTTTAACGTAATGAACTTGATATCGTTGAAGGAACCGGATAGCTTTTTATAAAAATATAGGGGCGAAAACCTTTGCTAAAGAGGTCACTGCCGGTGAAGGGATCTCGGTTCTTTCCCCGTAGAATGAGGTGCAGGATATTCCAACTGAATACCACGATGCAAAGCAAAAATAATTGACTATAGTGAAGTTATTACCCTGACGCAAACTTTTGTCCACGGGGTCACTCCCGGTGAAGGGATCTCGGCCCTTCCCTCGTCGACTGAGGTGTTGGATATTCATAACCGAATACCACTGTGCAAAACAAAAGAGAACGTCCTTACAATAACAGCTTTTTCTTTTTTTGAAAAATGTTCCAACAACATCAGAATAGGTTTGTTTAGCTTGCATTGATCCGAATCAATGCAGTCCCATCAATTAATCACACCACAAAAGAACGAAAATATGATGTACGTATATGCCATCTGCATTCGCCACTGGGTCCCGTCATCACCCGTTAGGTTACTTAACTAACGATAGAGCGGGGACTGGACAAGCGCGGGTGTAAAACATATACAACATCTACTAGTATATATATCAATATATAATATTCGCTCAAGGCATGATAAAATGCAACATTACAGAAATGTAATAAGCATCACAGAACAATACAGATAATCTGGGATCCCCGGGTTTCATAGAGCCGCTACTGAAACCCGACGTTCCCCTGGTCGTGTGGATAGCTGTGCAATGAAATCCTAGACCCCTACGAGTGCGGGAAGTTACCCGCCAAAACCTGAAGCGAGGCAACCCCCTTCAACAACGTGAATGGACCACCCAGCACTTCATGGAATTCGGTAACTTGAGCACCCCTCCTTGGGTCAATCTGTACCCCCTATGAGTGCGGCGAATAGCCCGCTAATTCTAAAGTAAAGCCCCCTCCTTCTCAAAGCCATGAGATGCGGGCCCGTTGCCCTCTAGAACTCGGCTATCCGTGCACCCCACCGCCGGGTAATCCTAGTACAGAAAGTAAAAATATACAACGGGTACATCGACCTCAGCCCGGTCGTGCCAAAAAGAATAATATACAAACAGGCTGTGACGACAGTCCACATGTCGGACGCTCGCCCCACAATATCAAATGTACAAATACAACCAAACTGTACTACCATTACATCCAGGCTATCCACCACGACAAATCTGCAACATCACAGCACAACACAGAATATCAACGTGAATGTCACGTTCGCAAATCCGTCTAAAAGTGCTATAACAATTAGACAAGATTTACCGATCAAATGAAATTCACAGTCGGAGATATAAAGTAAATACTGTGAACTAACATGTTTAGAATTTTTTCGATCGACAAAATTTCCCGAAATGGGCCCCAAGCACAATTCCCAGTACTCAAATAAATCTGGGCCCGAACAAAAAATACCAGAAACCCCAATTCCAACTCAGAGAGAACAGTCGAAATTTTGGTGCAGTGTTGCTACAGTACTGCGGTGGATCCGCGGCCAAAACATGGGTACGGCCGCGGTTCCGCCGCGCTACAGTGACATCATGCTACCAATTTTCTGCAGTGTTCTTAGAAAAGCCTGCCAGATTTTCTGCAATACTCAAAATAATTTTTCGACGATAAAAAAAATTCGACAGAAACTTCATGATTGGAAATGCAGTTTGTGAAAATTTCGTTCGATCGAAGTTCTAAACACGTTAGAGCAAGCTAGTAAAGGTTAATGGCGTAGCTCTGATACCATGTAAGTCTACGGTAGCGCCCCGGCCGTCTTTCCGAGGCCAAAATGCGGAAACGAAAAACTTTTTCAAGCTAGAAACCGGCGCTATCGTATACTTTAAATCCGGATCGAACCATTAACCTACAACTAGCAACTAGAGAAAGGGTTGGAAAGCTATACCGATCGATCTGTATCCTTCGGTCTTTGGCCATCCCAAGCTCCTCGCGACATCTCCGGTCTTGATCTCCTCGTCGGAAAGGGCACAACATCTTCGAGTCTTTTTACGGGCTCCCGCTTCATTCGAAGCAACTCGGGCACGAAGTTCGCTAGCCGACATGTCCAAGGTGAATTAGAGAATGTTTGTAATCACTTTGTCTCTTGCATCCATTGATTTGGATGGAGGTTAGAGGTGTTGCCATTAATGGAGATAATGAGCTAGAGGAAGAAGAAGAAGAAACTTTCTTTTCTTTTGTTGTTGTATTATAAAATGAGAGAGTGTGTTATAAAAATACAAGACCAAACTCACTCATTTGGCAGCCCCTCTCTCTCTTCTTATCATATCAACATACATCCATCACATAATGTGACATTTGCACAAGAAATGAGACCATGAGTCATCCATGAAGCACATGTCTCATTTAATTCACAAAATGATAATTTCTAGCTCACAATTTCCATATGCAAACATTAATCCAAATGTTTGCAACAATAAAAAGATACGGCAACATCTAAAGTAAACTCGTGACGGATCACAAGGATACCCCTCACTTGTATATACATACCTGCATCCGCATTCCGACTGAATGCGAATG
Organism: Agapanthus africanus; assembly: GCA_030015575.1. NCBI lineage: Eukaryota > Viridiplantae > Streptophyta > Magnoliopsida > Asparagales > Amaryllidaceae > Agapanthus > Agapanthus africanus. Next base: position 496,360,259 of record JASDDO010000014.1, read on the forward strand.
CGATGAGACTAAAGTAATCCAACAAATCTAATACTAGGATCCGGCTTAAACCAAAGCCCACTAGTATGATCTGTCCGATCATGATCTGTGCACTACTGCACGTATATGATCGGACCCTGCCATATATCATACGGCCTCTACAAAGTTTCGCCCGAAACTTGAAAAATATCTGTGGGGGACTCTAAAGACTCGTCAACACTTTGGCTGCGGATTTAACCACTAGCATGTCAGAGGTACTAGCTGTACGTAACGGGCTACCAGGTATTGACAAAAAGGGAGGTCGATGAGCGAACTCATCCTGACACCCTACTGAGCCTGTCAGTGAAGATATCCGTACAGTCCGGTCCATTCGTCTATGAGCATCGCATGGCGGGCCTAGGGCGCTGGTAAATGTCAGACCCCCAAAAGCGGTACAAGTCGTGTCGGAGTGTAGCCCAGAACACCCTGAGATACTATTGGGATACCTACCAGTAAATCTCATTCTTTGGCCAAGGACTTCGTGTAATGGCTCTCCTAGACACAGCGCGATCTCACCCCCAATATCGGGAGAGACGAAACCCCTGCCGATCCGCTCACTGCCTCCATGTGGCTCGTGACTGTACCCAACTAAAACCTGTTTGCATGACTCCTTTGAGCCGTGGTAGGGTAGTAATCAAAGTACAGTGGGAACTCACACGAGAAAAATGACGATCTCAGGTCGATGAACTAACCTGTACACATGTCACCAGGGAACTGCTATCTGACGCTAGGTATAATACCAACTAGCATGTTCCCGGAGAGTCCTGTCCGGTGTACTCATATCCCAATGAGCACCTGCATACATCTTAGGTGATTCAACTGACACCAATGGCTTGTGAGACCGGCCACCGCCCCTCATCGGGGTCTCGACTGTATACACTAGTCTACTAATAGAGTATCGATGCCCAGTCTCGAAACTCCCACGACCAGGGACCTTTTAAGGATGTGCTTATAGACCCCATCTCCCACGTATATGATCGCCATCATACTGCTGGCAGTCAAGAAAGAATCCTAAGGGCTCTATCAACGTGTAATAGCGACCTGTAAGGTCACCTAAAACAGTACACGATGATAAAGACAAACCATGGAAGCATACTATTCTCTATCAACGTGTAATAGTGAACCACAATGTCATCTAAAGTAGTACACGATGATAGAGACAAACCAGATAGTATACAATCATTCCGAGTAAGATTTTCCTACCGGCATAGGTCCTCCCTCAATCATTGCAATCACGTGCCTGCGATCCAATAATTGACTCTGAGGGCACTATATCCAACATTAACCCTAGCCCATGGTTTATTCTCTGCAAAGGTTAAGCATGACATACTTAACCCATGGTTGTTTTTCTAACCTCAACAATAATTAATTTTCATTCATCACATTTGATCTGCTTCTTCCTCCTCACAAAAGCTTTCTAGCTTTTTATTTTGTGATGAATGATTAAGAAAAAAAGAAAACTAAAGAGAGAAAAATTCATACTTCATCATCCTCATTTATTCTATCCACTTAGATTAGGGTTTTTGCTTCACTAATACCTCATTAGTGAAGTGAGAGCTTGGGTTTGTGATTCCTCATAGTAGATCATCTTGGATTGTGAAGTCTTCAAGCAAGGATGTCTCATTCACCTCATAGAGCCTCTAAAGAGTCTGGGAGCTTGATGATCGCAACGAAGGGACCTCAACTCGGAGCTTATGAAGCGAAGGAATGGACTACAAAGGTTGTAATCCCTAACTCTTAGATGTTAAGTTGTTAACATGTTATTTAGTTTGATTCTCTAGTTAAAGATTCATGGCTAGGGTTATCTAGAACGACAAAAATTTGAAATTGGCATGGACGATGCCTCCCAAAATCTTGCTACCGTTGTAGGTATCCCAACATTTAGAAAATGGTTTTCTTATGAAAGAAATTAGTGGCAAGGAGGAAGAACTGGAAGAAGTTCCAGCTATACAAACTACGACAGAAGATTTGGTAGAACCATAGAATTCGATAGTTCCCAATGAACCTCAGCCTCTCTGCCGATCTAGTAGGGTTCCTCATCCACCTGAGAGATACTACGGTTTTATCATTGATGGTGGAAGCGAGGATTGCATCATGGAAGATGATGACCCAACTAGCTTCGAGCAGGCCATCACGAGTGGGGACTCTGTGAAATGGCTAGATGCAATGCGATCTGAGATGGAATCCATGTACACCAACAAAGTATGGACTTTGGAAGATGCTCCTGAAAGGGTAAAATCCATCGGGAGCAAGTGGATTTTCAAGAAAAATTTTGGTGTAGATGGAAAAGTTGAGACTTTCAAAGATAGACTTGTTGCAAAAGGTTTTCGTCAACGACCAGGTGTGGATTATGATGAAATTTTTTCTCCAGTGGCTATGCTTAAGTGCATCCGGATCCTACTTTCCATTGCTGCATACCATGACTACGAAATCTGGCAAATGGATGTTAAGACCACCTTTCTAAATGGTGATTTAGAGGAGAGCGTGTACATGACTCATCCAGAGGGCTTCGTAGACAGTGGGGCCAGCAGAAAGATGTGCAAGCTGCTTAAATCCATCTACGGGTTGAAGCAGGCATCGCGGTATCACCACTGCATACCATGTCTGAGGCGGTATCACCTGATCCGGGAGATAGTTGATCGCCAGGAGATCGAGGTTGTAACGTCTTCAAAATAATAAAATATGATTTTTGGGAAATTTTATAATTTAATATTATTTTAATGAATATTTTAATATTCTGGTATAATTAAATACAGATAAATGGGGAAAAATTATGGAAAATTCTAAAATAAGGTATTTTAAGGAATTGCCTCGTTTTCTGTGCATGCCCCCATTTCCTCTAGTTTTGACCCTGAGTATGTCTAGTTTTGACTGATTCCATCTAGGGTGAAATCTGGGTTGATTTTCCTATGTTGGTGTATAATTTGGGACTTGTTTTAGCATGGATTTTGGTATTTGGTGATTCATTCCTGTCGGGTGGCGTTTGGACGTCAACGACAAGTGGATTTTGATTGTGTTTACATGCGAGTCGATAGGTTTTTACCTATGCGGGTAGCGTGTGCTATTTTGGTTTCCGATGTGATTTTCATGTGCTTTAGCATTGTGATATACTTGTAGGTACCCCGCGTGATGTTGAGGCAAAGGAGGTGAAGATAGCGACATCGGCTTTGGCACACGAGAAGCAAGGTGAGTAGATTATATCTACAGGGGGAAGTCGGGTGGATGGCGTATAGCACCCCCGCAGTCCGTAGATAGATTATTATGTAGTTATCGTGATATTAGGTGTATTATGGATAGTACAGGGTTAGAAGTGACTAGTGCAGTTCATAGTCGCGAACCCTAGGATAGAATTACATCTATACACACACCCTTGCTTATCACTTGTACTTGCACTATGATTGATGATATGTGATGACTTTGGAGATGAGTCGATGATGTGGGCTTGGTGCCCTGGGATCGGTGATTTGATACGATTCATATGTGGGATATGACTTGTGATTCTTGCGGGCTTGGGATATGTGTTTATCCCCGCATGCATACTTTACTGATGTTACCGTTTTGTACTAGACATAGAGTAGTACTCCAGACTATATGTTCTGATGATGGTGATATCTGTTATGTGATGAGACAGTGAGATGTTGACCCCTACCCAGCTTTTGGGGATGCCGTACGATGATTTACCGTACGTGCCGATATTGATGATAGATCCGCACTCATAACTCGAGGATATCTTATGATATGACATTGAGGCGAGATCACCGACTATATATCTTTATATATATACCGACTCAGATTTAGGTGGTTTCCACACCTACCCCTCCTGTTTGACCTGATACTTAGGTGTAGTTGCATAGTAGATACTTCACTGTGGTGTTGACTACTAGATTTCTGCATCTTCATGCTATTCGCATTGCTGGCATATGTTCATTGCTATATTATTATCATGCTGTTAGGACACCAGCACCATTATCGATGATGCGTATGTTCCACGTACACTATTTGCCGGCTCACACATTTCATCATCGATAATTGCCATGCCATTACACTGTAGTACTATTGCATTCATGAGATGATTCTTCCTTCGACATATGCACATTACTATTCCATGTTGCATGATTTCCGATATGATTACTGTTCTTTACATGTCGCATACGTCATGGATTGACTGCATAGCACATCGCATTGGATTTACTTCCTGATGTTGGATTTTCATGTGATTTCTGGTTTTTGAGGACCGTGGGGTTATTTAAGAAAAGAGGCACTTTTATGAAAACCCGGTACCTCGTGATATGATATTTCGGTGCGTCCACCACGCGTTTTCTCGGTGCTGAGACGTGTGCTTGAAACCCGATTCGAGGAGGTGATGATCCGTTTGCGGGTTCGTGGTGGGCCCGGTATGGTTCCCCTCGGCGAGATTATCGATGGGTTTGCCGATTGAGCCTGGAGGCGGGCGAGTACCTACCGGTGATTGTATTTGAGCTCGGCGGATATCTGGAGGATACCGGCCGCAGTCGAGAGATGGGCTGACCCGTACTGCCGGGGGCCGAGGGCCGATACCGCAGACGGAGCCCAGAGATGGACATGGGTTGACTCGTACTGCCGGGGGCCGAGGGCCGATACCGCCGACGGAGCCCCATATGGATGAGGATTTACGTGTCGATGTTAGGCACGGGTTTTCATGATGTTTTTCCATGATATTGTTTATATCCTCATACTTGCATACTTGATGCTTATCGTCAGTGGGTGACGAGTGGACGGGTTCAACATACATACAGACATGGATTATATACAGACTTGGATCATATACAGACTGGTTTTACATTGATCATACTTTATTTGTATATATAACAGGGTATGAGGGCGCTGTTATATATACCCTTACACCAATATTAGTGGTATGGGACGCTAATATATGTGTATTGATATCATTGATATTTCTTCATGGTTACTTCATGCAGACATACCTTACACTGTTGACATGTGATTACCTGAGTACCTGGCACTACATACATGATTAGATGTTACCTTGCCACCCTATTACACTCAGATGTACTCTTGTGGATTATATTATTGATCGTTGACTTAGGTTTATGTCTTGCATTCGGTTTCTGTTTGTAGATGTTTCTATTCACAAGTTGGCAACTCACCCCCGTTGTGCCACAGTTCTTGCAGGTTCTGCCGTACAGGTTCTATTGCGGCATTTCTGGCACACTTTCTTCTTGCGGGTGACTTGCTTTGGTAGGTGGATTCTTTCGCATCAAGAACCACCATTGTATTTATTTATTTCATTGTATCTATAATTTCCATCAACCAAAACTTGTATTGTTTCAGACCTAGACTAGTGATGTATTATTTCGACCTTAGAGTCGCGCTTAGTAGTATTGCGTTTTTTTCTTATTGCTTTTGAGTTTTCTTTGGATTTGATCCTCGCCACTAGGCGTTGTATATTATTGCTGCATATGTGGTTGTGACCGTCGATTGACGAAGAGCTAGCTCCCGCTTGGGGATGCCATTATCATTGCATACATATTGTTATACTTGTTGTACCCCATTCGGGGCCAGTTTTTCAAAAGAAACTCTGCCGAAATTTTTAGAAAAGAATTTATTGTTTTCAAAACGTACCTTCGGCTTAGTTATTTAAAAACCTTGATTTCAAACCTGTATTTCTTCACTTCTTTAAACCAGTTTTCTTTACTTATTCTCAAAAATGGTTTTAGATTTCTGGGCTTTTGGCTTACTTGGATCAGATGGAGTCCTATAGGCTTCATATGGTTCAAGGGCCAGTCACGTGCTCTTTCGGGTCGTGACAAAGTTGGTATCAGAGCGCTAGGTTGACCTTGGTTCGAGTCTGAGTTTGACTATGTGGAGCCTAGGGCGTTGTTTATATACGAAACTTAGGCTTGACCTTACGGAACTTAGACTTGGTCGAGGGGGTATTCGACCCGAACATTCGTCGTATTAGGATGACCCTTGGTTGATGGATTTGGTGACTAAAGTAGAGTGACGTACCGTTGGTATGTTCCGCGGCATACTTACGACACGCCACTCCGCTTAAGGAACCATAGGATGTACATACTTTCGAGATCAGTGATTCTATTCATATCCTGGATTATACATCCATTTGAGATCCCCGATTCTATTAGTTTCATGATCATACCTCCATTGATGCTGTTCCTTCCTATGATCATGTATCCACTTTGGATCTGTTGTTTCCTTTCTTGCCATTGATGTGCTCTCTTTGATACTCGACTGAGGTTCCTGTCGCCATGTTTGAGCGCAGTTTGGGCTGCTGCTAGGGTTACGGCCGGTGTGAGCTCGTTTGGTACGAGGGCCGATCATTGTGTTTTCTGGTGACATGGGAACGTCTCGAGTTAGTGTTGGTGATTGTGACCTCTAGTGGAGGCGAGTGCTTGGTCTTGCACCGGATGATCGGGCCATTGTTAGAGCTGCCAGTTGAGAGAAGACTGTTGATGTACAGCATACCTCAGAGATTGTGATGTTGCCTACCGTGCAGACAGATGGACCAGCTGTGGCTGAGATTGACAGGATGTTGCTTTCGGAGCTTACGAGCTGAGATTGCCGGAGCTTTCGGGCAGTCATGCGACTGATGATAGCTAGTCTACCCGATTTGAGAGACGAAGGTGATTCGTCCGATTTTGCGCCAGAGCGGGCCCAGATGAGTTGAAGATTTCCAGTGTGGAGAGTCTTACTCAGATCTAGAGCAGACCGACTCAGAGATGACCGCTTATGTATTGCCTTTCCTGGAGGATTGAGGCGTTGTTCGGCGTACAGGCGTATGAGCCAGTTGCTACTGCAAATGACGAGATATCGCCCAGATGGTTGGAGCTACTGCAGCATGAGCATGTTCTTGGAGTTATGATAGCGAGTCGCTAGTCACCGAGGATGAATGACTAGGACGTGTGGTGAGTTTGCTTACCCGATGCGAGTCATCAGGTGGATCGATTCCAGATAGAGACTTCACGCAGGTTCGTTGAGAGTCGATAGAGACGATCGAATGTCAGGAACCTATTTTCCAAGTTTAAAGTATACGGAAAGACATGCAGGTGATTCTATGGACCCTCTAGAAGAATGAAACCCTAACTCGACTTAATGACCGTGTGAAAGCCTTTGAACCTTCGGGTTTGCGGCGGTTCCTCGGTGCCATTAGTGAGGCTTGGGTTTGCCTTTCTACGGCTGGACCACCGACGCTGTGGCATGTACTCGATACTATTAAACTGTACCCGAGATGTGAGCTCTTGGGGGATTATGAGGATCTGGCGAGTCGATCGGATGGTTCGACATCTTCGGATATCGTGATGGGACACTGCTTGGGAGACTCCAGATGCGAGCATAGCCGTTGGAGCACAGTACATGCAGCCATGATGAGACGAGTCCGAATCAGTCGACATTGACGCAGAGTGAAGAAAAGAGTTCGCAAGATATTTCGACGAGATGACGTCCCACTCCGCTGACATCAGAGATGTGATACGCACCCCGAGGCGTGGTATGTGGATAGATCTTCCAGAAAGAAGCGCAATATGTATGCAGCCGTTCCGGAATGAGCTTTAGCTTCAGCATCGGATGACGACTTCCGGGCATTTCGGCAGGTTTGAGATTTGAGAAGGAACCTCGACAGGACCTTTCTGGAGTACGATACGAGAAGACCTAGACCAGGAGTGGTCGTATTGCGCACACCCAGCAGGACAGAGTTCGGCATTGTCGACGGGGTAGTCGACTAAGTTCGGATAAAGGAACTTACCCAGATGCGTTGCGGATTGACCAAGGACGGACGAGTGATAAGTATTCCTCCGATGGTTGGGACGTGTTCCCGAAGACCAGTTCGGCCTGAAATCTTCTACGGAATGATGAAGCTACATAGTACGCGATTTCGAGTCCGTACGAGAGACTTCAGATTGACTGCGGCCGAGAACAGTGCGGTGCATCGTAGCTTAGCATGACGCCATAATGGACGGCGATAGATACAGGTGGAACAAGAGGTTCGTGTGAGACACTGACGAGCTGTCATTGCTTCCCGTCAAGACTAGAGACCTGATATGCTTACAGAGACGTTGGGATGTGACCAGTTTCTGAGAAAATATTGTGCTGAGGACACAGGTGTCTTTTGAGCGAGAAGAGGTTGTGCAGGAAGTCCAGCCTCTGTACAGATCGGTATAGGCATGCTTGGAAGAGACCTTGAGTAGGACCCCTTCCAGGACATTGCTGCCATGATGATTGCACCCAGGATCAGATGTGTGACGTGCTTTTAGAGAGCCAGAGGCCGGCGCCAGTGATATGCTGCCTTACGAGTGGTCGTGAGGTTTGACCGAGAGGTGACCAGAGAAGTGCCAGAACGGAATCGTCCCCGTTAGCACATCTGACAGGGCCGATGAGCCGGTTGACTGTGAGATTGGAAATCCACGGAGAAGATAAGGACCCAGAGAGCCAGAGGACGCCAGATCGTGAGCAAGAGGCAGGTAGATATCCTGCGCTGCTAGCAGTGGATTGCACCGACTCCTTCTCGACCTTGAAGGAGGAACTACCGACGACGGTATTTATGATTTGTGATTTTGTGATTCGATTATCACGTATCCGTCATTTTGGATTTCGGTATTTTGGGCGTTCTGTTTGCATGATTTAGTTTTGATGACTGAGTTTCATGATATTTGATTTTGTGCACCATGGTTGCACCTACTGGGTATTTATACCTTGTACATAGTTATTACTCTTGAGCTGTTGATTGCGATTTCATGCCTATTTTATGCTGGTGATTTGATTTACGTTTCCAGCAGAGTTTCATGTAATTTTAGTGTTTTGATTTTGCACTCGGTATAGCTTATATGTACTTGTAGTGCATCGATATGTGTTTTGTGCCCGCAGCTGCACACGTTTATGATTTTCTTCATATCTGGATACACTTGGTGTTGCTGCTTACGTATTTGAGTTATTGCTTGGTATTTGTGCATGGGATGCACCAGTTCTATACTTCATGCATTTGTCGCACCAGTTTTATGTTTCTTGCGTTTATCGCATCAGATTTATATTTCGTGCCTTTGTTGCACCGGATTTATATTTTGTGCATTATGATTGCACCTGACTTCGATTTGATGCCTTTCGGTATGTCGATTTTGATTGTGATATTGATGTGGATTCTTGCACTCCGTGCTTTGGGGTTTGACTTACGCATATTCGACGTTGCTATTGGATTTTGTGATTCCGTGCATATTGAGTGCGCAGGGTCTAGATTTTCATTCGTGCATGATGGATGCACCGATTTGGATTTTCGCGCATGTTGGGCGCATGTTGGAGATACGATTTTGGGACACACCAGATGCACTAAATCGAGATTCTTCGTGCATTTCAGATGCACCTGTTTTGGCTGTCAGGCACACATGTTGTCTATGACAGATGCTTCGTGCACACCCGTTGCACCTAGATGTTGTTTTGTGCACATGTTTAGCGCATATATGGATTTTGATTTCCGTGCGCGTCAGACGGACAGGGTGGTGTTATGTGCATTTTTGGAATTTATTCCTTTTGGAGCAGTACATTTTTATGATGTGGGATATTTGCTTTCATACTGAGCAGGACTAGTCAGTGGACAGTGCCTGGATATATTTTGCATGCAACGATAGTTATCGAAGGGATTTCCGAAAAGCGAGCTATAGTCTCAGTATATACCTACGTGTCCGATATGACACAAAACGTTTTAAAAACAAGGAAACCCTTCTGATTATTTTCAAAATGGTGGAACGTGCTTATTAAACAAAGGATATATATACACATATATAGTTATTTTCTTATGAGAAACGTCCGCCACTGTGCAGTGTTACGCGCATCGCACAGCGACTTAAAAAGATTTGGCATACAGTTGCATCAGCTAATTACATGTATAGATTGGGTGTCTACATGTATAGTCTTGGTTCATATCATATTGATTTTGTATTGGATTTGACATTGTGTCGTTACCATAACTCTGATGATTGCGGATGCTTGATGGAGTGTTGCTTTTGAGTTATCTGCTCAGTACTCATGCGCATGCATTGCGCTATGATGTTTTATGTATAGATGATTTCGGAGCCCCGATGACTTGGAATTTGTATTGAAATATTTTAGTATTTGGGGGTTTAAATTTAAATTCGGGGACCGAATTTCTTTAAGGGGGGTAGATTGTAACGTCTTCAAAATAATAAAATATGATTTTTGGGAAATTTTATAATTTAATATTATTTTAATGAATATTTTAATATTCTGGTATAATTAAATACAGATAAATGGGGAAAAATTATGGAAAATTCTAAAATAAGGTATTTTAAGGAATTGCCTCGTTTTCTGTGCATGCCCCCATTTCCTCTAGTTTTGACCCTGAGTATGTCTAGTTTTGACTGATTCCATCTAGGGTGAAATCTGGGTTGATTTTCCTATGTTGGTGTATAATTTGGGACTTGTTTTAGCATGGATTTTGGTATTTGGTGATTCATTCCTGTCGGGTGGCGTTTGGACGTCAACGACAAGTGGATTTTGATTGTGTTTACATGCGAGTCGATAGGTTTTTACCTATGCGGGTAGCGTGTGCTATTTTGGTTTCCAATGTGATTTTCATGTGCTTTAGCATTGTGATATACTTGTAGGTACCCCGCGTGATGTTGAGGCAAAGGAGGTGAAGATAGCGACATCGGCTTTGGCACACGAGAAGCAAGGTGAGTAGATTATATCTACAGGGGGAAGTCGGGTGGATGGCGTATAGCACCCCCGCAGTCCGTAGATAGATTATTATGTAGTTATCGTGATATTAGGTGTATTATGGATAGTACAGGGTTAGAAGTGACTAGTGCAGTTCATAGTCGCGAACCCTAGGATAGAATTACATCTATACACACACCCTTGCTTATCACTTGTACTTGCACTATGATTGATGATATGTGATGACTTTGGAGATGAGTCGATGATGTGGGCTTGGTGCCCTGGGATCGGTGATTTGATACGATTCATATGTGGGATATGACTTGTGATTCTTGCGGGCTTGGGATATGTGTTTATCCCCGCATGCATACTTTACTGATGTTACCGTTTTGTACTAGACATAGAGTAGTACTCCAGACTATATGTTCTGATGATGGTGATATCTGTTATGTGATGAGACAGTGAGATGTTGACCCCTACCCAGCTTTTGGGGATGCCGTACGATGATTTACCGTACGTGCCGATATTGATGATAGATCCGCACTCATAACTCGAGGATATCTTATGATATGACATTGAGGCGAGATCACCGACTATATATCTTTATATATATACCGACTCAGATTTAGGTGGTTTCCATACCTACCCCTCCTGTTTGACCTGATACTTAGGTGTAGTTGCATAGTAGATACTTCACTGTGGTGTTGACTACTAGATTTCTGCATCTTCATGCTATTCGCATTGCTGGCATATGTTCATTGCTATATTATTATCATGCTGTTAGGACACCAGCACCATTATCGATGATGCGTATGTTCCACGTACACTATTTGCCGGCTCACACACTTCATCATCGATAATTGCCATGCCACTACACTGTAGTACTATTGCATTCATGAGATGATTCTTCCTTCGACATATGCACATTACTATTCCATGTTGCATGATTTCCGATATGATTACTGTTCTTTACATGTCGCATACGTCATGGATTGACTGCATAGCACATCGCATTGGATTTACTTCCTGATGTTGGATTTTCATGTGATTTCTGGTTTTTGAGGACCGTGGGGTTATTTAAGAAAAGAGGCACTTTTATGAAAACCCGGTACCTCGTGATATGATATTTCGGTGCGTCCACCACGCGTTTTCTCGGTGCTGAGACGTGTGCTTGAAACCCGATTCGAGGAGGTGATGATCTGTTTGCGGGTTCGTGGTGGGCCCGGTATGGTTCCCCTCGGCGAGATTATCGATGGGTTTGCCGATTGAGCCTGGAGGCGGGCGAGTACCTACCGGTGATTGTATTTGAGCTCGGCGGATATCTGGAGGATACCGGCCGCAGTCGAGAGATGGGCTGACCCGTACTGCCGGGGGCCGAGGGCCGATACCGCAGACGGAGCCCAGAGATGGACATGGGTTGACTCGTACTGCCGGGGGCCGAGGGCCGATACCGCCGACGGAGCCCCATATGGATGAGGATTTACGTGTCGATGTTAGGCACGGGTTTTCATGATGTTTTTCCATGATATTGTTTATATCCTCATACTTGCATACTTGATGCTTATCGTCAGTGGGTGACGAGTGGACGGGTTCCACATACATACAGACATGGATTATATACAGACTTGGATCATATACAGACTGGTTTTACATTGATCATACTTTATTTGTATATATAACAGGGTATGAGGGCGCTGTTATATATACCCTTACACCAATATTAGTGGTATGGGACGCTAATATATGTGTATTGATATCATTGATATTTCTTCATGGTTACTTCATGCAGACATACCTTACACTGTTGACATGTGATTACCTGAGTACCTGGCACTACATACATGATTAGATGTTACCTTGCCACCCTATTACACTCAGATGTACTCTTGTGGATTATATTATTGATCGTTGACTTAGGTTTATGTCTTGCATTCGGTTTCTGTTTGTAGATGTTTCTATTCACGAGTTGGCAACTCACCCCCGTTGTGCCACAGTTCTTGCAGGTTCTGCCGTACAGGTTCTATTGCGGCATTTCTGGCACACTTTCTTCTTGCGGGTGACTTGCTTTGGTAGGTGGATTCTTTCGCATCAAGAACCACCATTGTATTTATTTATTTCATTGTATCTAGAATTTCCATCAACCAAAACTTGTATTGTTTCAGACCTAGACTAGTGATGTATTATTTCGACCTTAGAGTCGCGCTTAGTAGTATTGCGTTTTTTTCTTATTGCTTTTGAGTTTTCTTTGGATTTGATCCTCGCCACTAGGCGTTGTATATTATTGCTGCATATATGGTTGTGACCGTCGATTGACGAAGAGCTAGCTCCCGCTTGGGGATGCCATTATCATTGCATACATATTGTTATACTTGTTGTACCCCATTCGGGGCCAGTTTTTCAAAAGAAACTCTGCCGAAATTTTTAGAAAAGACTTTATTGTTTTCAAAACGTACCTTCGGCTTAGTTATTTAAAAACCTTGAGTTCAAACCTGTATTTCTTCACTTCTTTAAACCAGTTTTCTTTACTTATTCTCAAAAATGGTTTTAGATTTCTGGGCTTTTGGCTTACTTGGATCAGATGGAGTCCTATAGGCTTCATATGGTTTAAGGGCCAGTCACGTGCTCTTTCGGGTCGTGACAGAGGTCAGGAGAGTTGACACGAAGGAAAACCCAGCGGATCCACTCACAAAGGCCATACCCCAGATACAATTTGAGAGACTCTTCGGGATGTTGGGTATGAGATACTACAACAATTGGCCTTAGTGCAAGTAGGAGATTGTTAGTTATATGTATGCCCTAAAGGCCATTATTGTACATGTGATGTATATTATAGTGGATGCTTGGATATATATAGAGAGGATTTTCTTGCTCGACATGATAGTATGCTATCTGGTTGCTCTTTGTCTTAACATGTAGACTAGTATTGCGGTACTGTCTTGCTCTCACATGTTGATAAAGCCCTTAGGATGTGTACTTGACTACTAGGACTATGATGGAGATCATACTAGTGGGGCCAGGGTAGTCCACAAGTACATCCTTTAATTGTTCCTAGTCGAGGGTGTATCGAGACAGGGCATCGATATTCCAGAGTAGACTAGCGTATACGCTTCTTGACCCATATGATGGGTAATGGATAATCCAACATCCATGGGTGTTTGACATCAAAGATGGTAGACGGGCGCTCAGTGGAGACTGGGTACACTAAACGGACTCACCGAGAACTCTCAGTTGGTATTATACCTATCGTCAAATAGCAGTTCTCTGGTGACACTGGTACATGTTAGTCTGTAGACCCGAGATAGTCATAGAGTCTTGTGTGATTCCCAATGTGCTTTGATTTCCACCTTACCACGTTCAAGAGAACGTGCAAAACGGTGGCTTTTGGGTACTGTCCCGAATCACATGGAGGCAATGAGCGATAGGAGGGGATTCGTATCTCCCGGTATTGGGGGTTGATGTTGTGTTATGCTCAATTGGCTATAACAGGAAGTCCCTGGCCAGGGCTGATACGGAGATCTACTGGTAAGTGTTATCAGCAGTTTCTCGACCCGTTATGAGCCTCACATTGGAACGACTTATCGGTTACTGGGGTCTGACGTTTACCACCCCTAGACTAGATATGCAACATATCTGACGAAGAGACCGGACTGTACGGTAGTGTTACTGACAGGCTTTACAGGAGTATGAGCAGGCTTGCTTATTGATCTTCTGACCGCTCAATACTCGGGTAGCCGTTACGTCCAGCTAGTACCGCTGACGGCTTTTGGGTGAATGATATGATAATCACCTACTGTCAGCGTATTGACGAGTCTTTAGAGTCTTACACAGAGGTTTACTGGCTCAGGCAAAACGAAGTAGGAGCACATATGTGATATGTGCGGGACCGAGATTAATACGAGTATGTTATACCGTCTTCTATTCTCGCGATATGTGATATCGGTCGATTATATTTCATATTGTCGGGTTATCGAATCAAGTTTTGATTCGATAAGATGATACATATGATATTAGTCGGTTATATGTGATACAGCCGGATTATTGAATCAAGTGTTGATTTGATAATTTAATGAATAATAATATATTTGATATATTAATTTACATTAACTAATACTTGCTCACTTAAGCATTTCTATTTCTCACTTTAGCACACTTAATATATATGTGATATATATTAATTGTGTTTTCTTTTTTTGTCATGCTTGATTATACATGCAACATGGGTGTATGAGACATACACCATACTCATTATAATGTAGGGTTTATTTATTTAAAGTAAATCTAAAATTAGATGGAAAATTGTTCATGGTTGAAGCTTATAGAAGCTTGTGGAACCATTGACTTAGTCCACTAATTTTGTTTTAGTTAAGATATTTATTAACCCAACCATTCTAATTAGCCATGGTTATGTCTCTACAAGGGTTAATCTTAAATATTATCTCACCCATGGTTGCTATTCTCAAACATAACATTATCTTCTTCATCTTCATCTTCATCTTCATCTTCGTCTTCCTCAAGAGCTTAGCTCTCTAGCTTTTGAGGAAGTGAGGAAAAATAGTGAGAAAAAGAATTCTAAAGTGAGCAAAATTCCTACTTCATCATCCTCTACTAGATTAGCCATTTAGTTTAGGGTGTTAGCTTCACTAATCCCTAATTAGTGAAGAGGTAGCTTGAGTTGGTGTCTCCTCAAAGTAGATCATCTTCGGCCTCGAAGATCATTGAGCAAGCTCATTCATTTCGACTAGTGGAGCCTACGAAGAGTCCGGATCACCACTACTTAGAGCGAAGGGACTTCTTCACGGAGAATTTGAAGTGAAGGAACGATCTACAATAGTTGTATTCCATATTCACTTAGATGTAAAGTTGTTTACATATTGTATTGTCTGATTCTCAAGTTAAGATTTTAGGGTTAGGGTTAAGTAGCATGGCAATTTTTTGAAAATGGCATGGACGATGCCTCCCGAAACCTTGTTGTCGTGCTAGGTAACCCTACACTATCGTCGGGTAGCAGTTCCAAGGTGACATGAGTACAGCTTAGTCCGTCGACTTGACACTGCTACTTCGTCTCGAGTGTTTTCCCAGTATACTTTGATTACTATCCTACCACGGCTCAAAAGAGTCGTGCAAAAAGGTAGTAGTTGGGTGCAGTCCTAAAGCATTTGGAGGCAGTGGAAGTTAGATAGGATTCATCTCTCCCGGTATTAGGGGTTGATATCGCGCTGTGTTTGGAGAGCCATTACACAAAGTCCTTGGCCAAGGCAAGTGAGATTTACTGGTAGGTATTCCAGTAGTTTCTCAAGGTGTTCTGGGCTACACTCCGGCACGACTTATTGCGCTATTAGGGGTCTGACGATTACCCCCCTAGACCCGATATGCGATACTCTTTAAATAACAGACCGGACTGTACGGAGATTATCACATGCAGGCTCAGTAGGAGTTCGGATGGGTTTGCTCATCGACCTTCTTATCGACAGATACCTGGATAGCCGTTACTTGCAGCTAGTACCGCTTGCGGCTTATGGTTAAACCCAGTGCCAGTGTACTGTCGAGTCTTTAGAGTCCCATACAGAGGGTTTCCCTACATCGAGCAAAAGATGTAGAGGTCGTATGGTTTTATGACAGGGCTTCGATCACGTACGTGCACTTGTGTGCGTTTGATGTTCGGGCGGATGATACTAGTTGGATTTGGTTTAAGCCGAATCCTAGTATTGTATTGATGTATTTGTTTCATCTCTTTGTATTAGTATTCTTCGGAATGCGGATGCAGGTATGTATATACGGATGAGGGGCATTCTCGTAATTAGTTCAGGAAAGCTTCTAGAAGAGTACAACTATTAGGGTTTGGATTCTTATTTGGATTAAAACAAATGGGTAGAGAAATGAGGTGGATTATGAGCATTGAACCTAGCATGGCTACTTGGTGACTCACTCACTTGACAAATTAGATATTTGTGAAGCTTGTGAGATATTTTGTGGTGAGATATTCATCTTCAAAATAACATATTTACTTCACTCATTATTTTTGGGCAGCCAAGCATTCTTCAAAGCTCACAACTCCTCTCTCATTTCACAAGTCTTCTTCTATTCTCAAATAAACTCTAATTGTCTCATGAGTTGAGAAACCTAGAGTTCCAAGAGACAAAGTATTCCATCTTCAATCTCTACATCACCTAGGCCATCTAGTCTAGCTAGCTACTTGCGCTAGTTACCTCGGAGTTGAGGTTGGAGCTTGGACTATAGACTTTTGAGTGGATCGTCATTGACTCGAGGAAGCCGACGAGAAATCCACGATCCGTTACGATCTAAATCCTACGATGACGAGGTGGACAGCGACTAAAAGACTCGAAGGACTTGGTTTCGTGAGTTATAACTTTCATCCGAGTAGTTAAAC
This sequence comes from Agapanthus africanus, assembly GCA_030015575.1. Taxonomy (NCBI): domain Eukaryota; kingdom Viridiplantae; phylum Streptophyta; class Magnoliopsida; order Asparagales; family Amaryllidaceae; genus Agapanthus; species Agapanthus africanus. The sequence continues at coordinate 496,377,345 of JASDDO010000014.1, forward strand.
TTCACACAGTATTTTGTTAGCTAGGGTTTAGCATCGATCCTGGAGTTTAAGTCCGTGTTGCGAGCTTTGAAAAATCTTTTTTTTTTTTTGCAAATTCCGCCTCCCTGCGAACTCGTGGGGTGCGCGACACAGACTTACAGTACTTACGTGCTAAGTGAAGTATCTAGGCCATGCAAAACCCAGATTTCGGAGTGTCATAAATATCATAATAGTTGTAAACTAAATAGTATTTTATACAAAATATCACGTGCAAAAGTGAGCTTTGTGTTGGATGAGTATGCCCTAGAGACCTATATTGTATAGGATGCTAGGGATATGTATGTACATAACAATCTTGCTCTATTGTATATAATATATTATTTGAGTTGTCTTTATCCTGATATGTGTATTTCATTCTATTGATACTTTATATTGCTTGCATATATTGATAAAGACTCGATACAGTAGTATACTATTATGGTTTGACTTTAACTTAATATGTGCGTATGTTATACTCGATATAACATATAGCGGTTACATGTTGATAAAGCCCATAGGATTTTGCTTGACTACCATCATTATGATGGCGATCATACTTGTGGGAGCTGGGTAGTCCATAAGCATATCCTTAAAGGTCCCAAGTCGCAGGAGTATCAAGATTGTCAAGTACTCATCCTAAGGGCTTTATCAACATGTAACAGAGAGACAATAAGTATACATGTCAAGATAAAGAGCAACCAGATAGCATACTATCATATCGCAGGAGTAATGGATCGTCTGGATGGCGCAAGGCGCCCGATAGTTAGGATTACTAGTAGTTTATGTATTTATATGCGTAGTCTCCAAATCATTCATATCATGCCATTGCATCCTCTTACATATGATATTGTTACTTAGGACACTTGCACCATTACCATTGGTTCATGCCGCACGTGCACTATTTATGCGAACCCACACGCCATTGCTAATAGCTATGTCACAAACACTATAGAACTTGCTTAAATCAGTATCTGAGCATTTGCATCATATATGATATGTAACTTGTAGAGGTATATTCATTTCATCAGGATGGATACGTAGTATTGGCCGTCATATATACCTCATTCGCAACATCAACCCCCAATACCGGGAGAGACGAAATCCCTTCCTATCGCTCATTGCCCCAATGTGACTCGGGATTGTACCCCAAAACCACGGTTTTGCACGTTCTCTTGAACGTGGTAAAGTGGAAATCAAAGCACATTGGGAATCACACAAGACTCTATGACGATCTCGGGTCTATAGACTAACATGTACGAGTGTCACCAGAGAACTGCTATCTGACGTGAGGTATAATACCATCTAGGAGTTCTCGGCGAGTCCTGTTCAGTGTACCCAGTCTCCACTGAGAACCCGTATACAATCTTTGATTTCAAACACCAATGGATGTGGGATCATCCATCGCCCATCATATGGGTCAAGAAACGTATACTCTAGTCTACTCTGGAATATCGATGCCCCCATCTCGATTATCCCACGACTAGGAACAATTGAAGGATATACTTACGGACTACCCTGGCCCCACTAGTATGATCTGCATCATAATCTTGGTTGTCAAGTACTCATCCTAAGGGCTTTATCAACATGTAACAGAGAGACAATAAGTATAAATGTCAAGATAAAGAGAAACCAGATAGCATACTATCATGTCGAGCAAGAAAGTCCTCCCTATATATGTCAGAGCATCCACTATAATATACATCATATGTACAATAATGGCCTTTAGGGCATACATATAACTAACACATAGCAACCCCTAGTTGTGATTTGTGGCAATGTCGCGTGCGTTTTGTGCACCGAGTGCATGCTCGTCTTGCTAGTACGTGTTGGTTGTATTGTATCGTTGTGCGTATGCGTCTATTTAAATGTCTAACCTCATATATATACTATTTTTTGCGGATCTAGGATCGGTTGCGGGGGCATCGGACGCGACAAAGAAAGGAAAGGTTGTGATTGGATCGGATTAGTCGAGGCATCCGAAGAAGATTCCTGTTTTGAGCACTTCGGTATTTGAACTTTTTTGGTCAGTTCTTAGAACGTCTTGAGACCTGCTGTCACGACCCGAATAAGTGGAACGTGACTGGCACTTAAATTACGCAACGTCTAGAGGCGTAACGCAATCTAAGTAAGCCAAAGCTTAGAAATCTAAACCATTTAAAGAAAATAGAGTGAAGGAAAACTCGTTTAAAAGTTAAGTTAACATAGAAAATAACTTTGAAAGTGTTTATAATAAGCTCATGTTTTTATGAAAATTTCGGCAGAGTTTCCTTTGTAAATACTGGCCCCAAACGGCTACAAACATGAATATATACAAGTAATGAACAAAGGCATCTCTAAGCGGGAGCTAGCACTTCGACGAACGGCCGAATCACAACCACATGTAAGATATATCATCCAAGAATGAAACCAACATTTAAAAGAAAGAAAACGGAAACCAAAAATAAGTCGGCTCACACGAGCTCGACACCAGATACCAAAAATACAAGTCTCAAAGTCTCACTGTCTAGTCCAATATACAAAGGTAGATGGAGTATGCTATATACAAAATAAAGATATACATGGTTGGAACAAAAGAACATCTTCACAACCCACCTACAAGCAAGTCTATGCAAAGGAAGCAGAAGAAGAAATATGCCCGCCGCTACTATGCTGACGGGTCGGACCTGCAAAATACTGTGGCACAACGGGGTGAGTTGCCAATTCGAGTAGTAAGTAACATCTAATAAGTCTATCATAAGCATGCACGCAAATGTGTCACAACCTTCATATAAAATAATGATGCGATGTGCTAGTGTGAATGCGACATGAATGAATAATCAAACACGAAATCCGGATAGATCTGGTATGAGGAAATCTATATCCATATCTTAGTAAGACCTTTGTATAATAAAGCTGGAGTATAATCAATGAAATCGCCAGAAAATCCGTGTCAAGCATCTGTAGGGATGCTAGGCACACTAAACCAAGATCTTACACTAGAGATTAGGCGAAAACAAGCATGTTAAACACTTTAACACTAATTGAGAGGGATTACAACTTTTGTAGATCCAGTCCTTCACTTCTTAAGCTCCGTGTTGAGGTCCCTTCGCTGCGATCATCGTGCATCCAGACTCTAGAAAGGCTTTACGAAGAGAATGATGCAAACTTGCTTCCGATCTTCGATAACAAAGATGATCTACCTTGAAGTTTCATTAGCACAAGCTCTCACTCACAAATTGAAGTGAACACCCTCATCTAAATGGCAAGGGTAGATGAGGATGATGAAGTAGGATTTTTGCTCTCATTTGTTTTCTTATTCTCACTCACTTTCATCACACAAAGCAAAGCAAGAATGCTTTGTATCAAGGAAGAAGAAGAAGAAGAATAGTCAATCCTTTTGTGATGAATAATGAAAGTTATGATAAGGTTAGAAATGCAACCATGGTCAATGCATCCTTTGTAGAGATTTAACTAGGGCTAGGGTTTGGGTTGAGTTAAAGATGAGTCACTTAAAAATATCAACACAAATATCTTTGCACAAAACAAAACAAACCTTCTAGAAACTTCGAGAAAATCTTAACCCAAATCAAACCCTAACCATGTTTAATCTCCAGTAATCATGTTGCATTAATAACCACATTATGTTACAATATTATATATCACATATATAATATTTATTGTAACAAAATAAAATAATACAATTAACATATATCGCATATATATCAATGTATTACCCGAGTGAGAAAAAGAATCTTTTAGTGAGCTAATATTAGTTAATGTAATTTAATATATCATACATATATTATTATACATTAAATTATCGAATCAACACTTGATCCGACAATCCGGCTATATCGCATATAACCGAATAATATCTCATTTACCGATTCATCGAATCAATACTTGATCCGATGACCAGGCTGATATCAAATATCGCGAGAATAGAATACGGTATCTCATACCGCATTATCCTCGGTCCCGCACATATCACATAAGTGCTCCTACTCCGTTTTGCCTGAGTCAAGAAACCTCTGTGTAGGACTCTAAAGAATCGTCAATACGCCGGCAGTAGGTGATGATCATATCAAACACCCACAAGCTGCAAGCAGTCAGCTAAACGTAACAGCCACCCAGGTATTGAGCGCTCAGAAGATCAACAAGCAAGCCTGTATATTCCCCTGAGAATCCAATCAGTAACACTCTCGTACAGTCCAGTATCGTCGTCTGATATGTCACATATCTCGCCTAGGGGTGGTAAACGTCAGACCCAAGTACCTTGATATGTCGTGTCGATATAAGGTCTATAACAGTTCGAGAAACTACTGATAACACTTACCAGTAAATCTCAGCAACCCTGGCTAGGGATTTCCAGTTATAGCCAATCGAACACAGCACAACATCAACTCCTTATACAGGGAGAGACGAATACCCTCCTATCGCTCATTGCCTCCATGTGATTCGGGACTGTACCCAAAAGCCACCTTTTTGCATGCCCTCTTGGACGTGGTATGATGGAAATCAAAGCACAGTGGGAATCACATAAGACTCTATGACGATCTCGGGTCAACAGACTACTCTGTACCAGTGTCACCGGAGAACTGCCATCTGACGTGAGGTATAATACGATCTGGGAGTTCTCGGCGAGTCCGTCCAGTGTACCCAGTCTCTGCTGAGAACCCGTACACCATCCTTGATGTCAAACACCGATTGATATGGGATCATCCATCGCCCATCATATGGGTGAAGATGCGTATACGCTAGTCTACTCTGGTGCATCGATGCCCTGTCTTGATACACCCTCGACTAGGAACAGGTACTCGTCGACTACCGTCGCCCCACTAGTATGATCTCATCATAATCCCAGTAGTCGAGTACATATCCTAAGGGCTTTATCAACATGTAACATAGAGACAATCATAGTACATGTTAAGATAAAGTACAACCAGATAGCATACTATCTTGTCGGGCAAGAAAGTCCTCCCTATATATGTCCAAGCATCTATTACAATATACATCGTATGTACAGTAATGGCCTCTAGAGAATACATATAACTAACAATCTCCCACTTGCACTAGGGCCATCTGTTGTGGTATCACATACCCAATAATTAGCTGTGGTTGAAGTATCTCATACTCAACCATCCCATAACAGTCTCTACTGGGAAAAGGCCTTTGTGAGTGGATCCGTACTGTTGTCCTCTGTGTCTACTCTCCTAACCTCGATCTACCTGGAGATCAACCATCTCCAAGATTAGGTGATACTGCCTAAGAATAATATCTGGATTTCTGATGGGACGAGGGTTCCTTGGCATATGCCACAACTCTATTGTCACACAATGGCAGGAACGAAGTTCATCTCATGAATTTATATATATCCAGACCGCCTCTTTGGTAGCATCCTTGGTAACGATGTATCTTGCCTTTAATCGTCTAGCAAGTCACGGTATCTAGCTTGGAACTCTTCCAACATACCGTCCCTCCACTGAGGGTAAAGACAATGCCTACAAATGACATTCAGTCGTCCTTATCACCCTGGAACTTTTCCAGTGATTCTCCCCAGGATCAATTGATACCATTGTAAGTCCATGTCACGCACCCCACGAACTTGCGGGGAGGCGGAATATATGAAAAACGATTATCAAAGCTTCGTAACACGGACTTGAGCGCATGAATCATTTCTAAACCATTGCTAGCAAACTATGAAAGGTTTAACTACTCGGATTCAAAATTAGACCTCACGTTACTTGTCCTTCGGGTCTTCATCGCGGTCCTCCACTCCTCGTAGGCTCCTTGGAACATCGGCACCTCAACGGCCTCCTCGAGTCAAAGACGATCCACCCGAGAGCTCTTGAGATAACTAAGTTGCTTAAAGTGCTAATCTAAGCTACCTAGGAGATATAGAGTGAGGTTATGGATGTATTAGTCTAGCTAACCCTTGATCTCAACACATGAGAGGTTAGGGTTAGGGTTTGAAGAGAGAGTGAGCTTGAGGAGAGAGAAGGTGAAGATGATAATGAAATGAGATAATGATATATCATAATATATATGAAGCATAATTTATTTATCCAAAAATGAAATAATAGAATTAACAACCATGCTTCATAAATATCTATGAGTGATTCATCTCCATGAGTCATTAAGCATTTATGATGCATTAATGACATAGATGAATCACACAAATGAGTCACTAATCTCATTTAATGCAATGCCACCTTACCCCCCAAGCCACCACTCTTCTAGAAGCTTCCCGACAAATTACGAGAACGCCCCTCCAATCCGTGAAAACACGAAAAAACTTTAGACTGTATAAATCCTATAACCCGATACTAGAATCTGGCTTAAACCAAAGCCGGCAGGTAAAAACTGTCTGAAAATTCGTACGTGCGTAAACACACGTATGCGTCCGAACTCTTGTCGTAAAACCATACGACCTCTATATCGTTTCTCCTGGAGTAGGGAAACTCTCTGTGTGGGACTCTAAAGACTCGACACTACGCTGGCAGTGGGTTTAACCACAGACCGCAAGCGGCACTAGCTGTACGTAACGGTCCCCAGGTAGATGTCGATAAGAAAGCCGATGAGGAAACCCATCCGAACTCCCACTGAGCCTGATGTGACAATCTCCGTACAGTCCCGTCTGTTCGTCTAAGACTATCGCATATCAAGCCTAGGGGGCGGAAAGCGTCATTCCCCTAATAGCTGTATAAGTCGTGTCGGAGCGAAGCCCATTACACCCTAAGAAGGTACTGGAACTTACCAGTATATCTCGCTTGCCATGGCCAGGGACTTTGCGTAATGGCTCTCTGACACAGCGCGATATCAACTCCCAATACCGGGAGAGACGAATCCTATATAACCGCCACTGCCTCCAAGTGCTCGGGACTGCACCCAACTGCTACCTATTTGCACGACTCTTTTAAGCCGTGGTCGGGTAGCAATCTAAGAACAGTGGGACACACTCAAGGCGAAGTAGCAGTATCAAGTCTGCGGACTATGCTGTACTCATGTCACCTGGGAACTGTTAACTGACGATGGGTATAATAACAACCAATCAGTTCCCTGGCGAGTCTTGTCCGGTATACCCGTAACCTAACGAGCACCTGTATACTATGTCTAGTACGACGTATTGATGGCTGTGGGACAGACCATCTCCACAACTGGGATTAGAAGCGTACATGTTGGGTTCCTAGGCACACTAATGAGGTCTCACAAGGCATCAACCATGCCAATTTCAAATTTTACAAGTGCCGAGAAACCCTAACATGATAGTTGGCTAGAATTTTAGGCGACAAAAGAAACTAGTTAACAACTTAACTAAAAGAACGGAAATACAACCTTTGTAGATCCGGTCCTCCACCTCCATAGCTCCGCAATGAAGTCTCCTCGCTGTCCAAATCGAATCCCGGGCTCTAGCGTCGGCTTCATCAGAAAAATGGGCGTGCTAGGTCGTCGACGTCCATGCCGAAGATGATCTACGTCGAGGCATCACTAGATCAAGCTCTAACTTCACCAAGTCATGAAACTTGTGAAGAAAACACCCTATACTACTTTGCAAGAGGTAGAGGATGAAGAAATAGGAAGTGGGTTCACTTTAGAAATGGATTTCTCACTCTTTTTCATCAAATCACCATTGATGAAAGCTAGGTTTTATTCTTGAAGAAGAACAAGAAGAAGAAGATGAATATTATGATAAGTTAATTAAATCCAAAAGAAAATGAATACTTATCATAATATGAACCATGGTTATGTGTAGAGAGTTGACTAAGGTTAGATGAATGGTTAGGGTTAAGGATGAAGACAAAGTGGTCACTTTGGTCAAAGCTTCATGAAGCTTCAACAAGCTTCATGAAAGAAAGAAAGAAAGAAACCATTTTGTTTTCTTTTGCCATTTCTTTTTAATCTAAATTAAAAAGATAAATGAATGATAAAATAAAAACCCTAACCATTTACTTAACCAAGGTTTAATTCTTTACACAAACCCTAGCAAACATGTATAATCAAACATGATACATCCAAGTGCACAAAAGTATATCACATATACAACTTGTGAACTTCAAGTGAGAAAATGCATTTAAAGTGAACCAATACTAGTTAATGCAAAGTAATATATCAAATATATAATTATACATTAAATTATTAAATCAACACTTGATTTAACGATCCGGTCATATCGCATATAACCGACTAGTATCCTATGTATCGGCTTACCGAATCAATCCTTGATTCGATAACTAGGTTATATCGCATACAACCAATCGATACATTCATCGCGAGAATGGAATGCGGTATCACATACACGCATTATTCTCGGTCCTGCACATATCTCATATGCGCTCCTATTTCGTTTCGCTTGAGCCAGGAAACCTCTGTATAGGACTCTAAAGACTCGTCAATACGCCGGCAGCAGATGATGATCATATCAAGCACCCACAAGCCGCAAGCGGTCTGCTAAACGTAACGGCCACCCGGGTATTGAGCGATCAGAAGATCGACGAGCAAGCTCGCTCACACTCCTGTGAATCCAACCAGTAACACTTACCGTACAGTCCGGTCTGATCGTCTGATATGTCGCATATCTCGCCTAGGGGTGGTAAACGTCAGACCCCAATAGCTCGATAAGTCGTGTCTATATGAGGTCTATAACAGTTCGAGATACTACAGGTAACACTTACCAGTAAATCTCAGTAACCCTGGCCAGGGATTTCCGGTTATAGCCAATCGAACACAGCGCAACATCAACTCCCTATACCGGGAGAGACGAATCCCCTCCTATCGCTCATTGCCTCCATGTGATTCGGGACTGTACCCAAAAGCCACCGTTTTGCACGCCCTCTTGGACGTGGTAAGGTGGAAATCAAAGCACAGTGGGAATCACACAAGACTCTATGACGATCTCGGGTCTACAGACTAACCTGTACCAGTGTCACCAGAGAACTGCCATCTGACGTGAGGTATAATACGATCTGGGAGTTCTCGGCGAGTCCGTCCAGTGTACCCAGTCTCTACTGAGCACCCGTATATCATCTCTGATGTCAAACACCAATGGATATGGGATCATCCATCGCCCATCTGTATGGGTCGAGAAGGTATACGCTAGTCTACACTGGTATATCGATGCCCCGTCTCGATACACCCACGACTAAGGACCTTGAAGGATGTACTTATAGACTATCATGTCCCCACTGGTATGATCCGCATCATAGTCCAGGTAGTCAAGTACACATCCTAAAGGCTTTACCAACATGTAACAGAGAGGCAATCAGTATACACGTTAAGGTAAAGAGTAACCAGATAGCATACTATCATGTCGAGCAAGAAAGTCCTCCCTATATACGTCCCAGCATCCACTACAATATACATCCTATGTACAGTAATGGCCTCTAGGGCATACATATAACTAACAATCTCCCACTTGCACTAGGGCCATCTGTAGCAGTGGTTGCAGTATCTCATACTCAACCATCCCATAAAAGTCTCTCTCTGGGAATAGGCCTTCGTGAGTGGATCCGCCGTGTTATCCTCTGAGTCCGCTCTCCTAACCTCGATCACCCTGGAGATCAACTATCTCCATGATCAGGTGATACTGCCTTAGAATATGTCTGGATCACTGATGGGACGGACGTTCCTTGGCATAAGCCACATCTCCATTGTCACACAATGGGAGGAACTAAGTTCATCTCATGAACTAATATATATCCAGACTTCCTCTTTGGTAGCGTCTTAAGTAGCGATGTATCCAGCCTTTATTGTCTAGTATGTCACGGTATCTAGTTTAGAACTCTTCCAATATACCGTCCCTTTACTGAGGGTAAAGACAATGCCTGTGATTGACATTCAGTCGTCTTTATCACTCTGGAACCTTTCCAGTGATTCTCCTCAGGATCAATTGATACCATCTCACTACAACTAGTGAGTATCCTAACACCCAAATAACATCTATCTCATAGATGAAGACTCAGGATTTTAGAAGGTATCACTTTGATCCTAATTGGAGAATCCATGTGATAAGCGGAGATTGACCGAGCGTAGCATAGGAAACTTCTTTCTTATCAAGAGTATGTCATCCACGTACTCTACGAGGATCACCACCATACTCCCTACTACCCTTTTTTATATACAAGGTTCATCTACCATTTTGATGAAGTCAAACTCTTTGACTACTACATCAAAACAGACGTTCCAACTCCGCGATGCCTGCTTTATCACATAAAACATCTTGCACGCGTTTCCGCTGCTCCCACTGTCTACGAAGCCCTCTGACTGTGTACTTATAGACGTTCTCTTCTAAATCATTATTTAGAAAAGCAGTCATGGAACCCAACCGCCAGATATCGTAGTCATGGTATGTAGCCCTGGCAAGTAGGATCTGGATGGACTTAAGCATAGCTACTCAGAAAAGGTTTCATTATAATCCATACCCGGTCAATGATGCAAACCTTTAACAAGTCTAGCTTTGAAAGTCTTAACTTTTCCATGTACACCAAGTAATCTTCTCAAGATATACTTGCTCCTGATGCGGATTTAACCCTTCAGATATAGCAACTAAAGTCCATACTTTGTTGGTGTATAAGGATTCCATCTCAGATCACTAAGCATCCAGCCATTCTTACAGAGTCCCACTCTTGATGGCCATCTCGAAACTAGTTGGGTCATCATCTCATGATGCAATTCTCGCTCCCACTGTCATCGAGAAATCGAAGCAACTCTCAGGTGGGTGAGGAACCCTACTAGATCGGCGGAGAGGCTGAGGTTCATTGGAATCTATTGAATCCTTTGGTTCTGTCAAATCATCAGCTGCAGTTTGTATAGCTGGAACATTTCCAGTTCTACATAACAGACCTTGCCTCGAGCTTGTCCGGATTTTGCTTTTAGACATAGGTCGGACAACCCCAAATCTTAACTAACTTAAGAGATGGGCTCTTCCCTTTCCATATCATATATGAAGCGGTAGGCTTTTGATTTGATTGGAACCCTATTCAATAGGTATGCAACTTCCCAAGTGCATAACCCCCAAAAAGGAAAAAGGTAACTCAGTAGTACTCATCATAGAGCACACCATATGAAATAGGGTGTATCTGCTCCGCCCCGATATACCATCGTGCTATGGTGTATTCGGAGGAGTAATGCTGAGAGAGAATCTCATTCTCCATTAGAATAGTCCAGGAATTCCATGCACAAGTATTCTCCTTCTCGGTCACATCAAAGGACATAATACTTATACCCTGTATTTTGGTTCTCTACTTCTAACTTATATTCTGTGAATATCTCAAAAGGTTCGGACTTGTGTTTCAATAGGAACATAGGTCTGAATCTCGAAAGATCATCAGAGAATGTAATGAAGTATAAAGAACCAGTCTTGGCATGTGTAGACAGGGATCCTAACATACATCAGCATGCATCATCCTAAGAGTTCACAAACTCTTTCTCTGTTTCCAATAAACAGAGCTATGGTCATTTTATCTTTGTGACATGACTGGCGAGTTTCATAAGATGTAAATTCAAACTAATTTAAATATGCATCTTTATGTAACTCAAGCTAGTCGGGTCGCATTGATATGACCTAGTCTACAATACCTCAAGAAGGATCCGTTCATTTCTGAACTCTTCCTCTTGTGTGTGTTCTATATACTAAGAACTGTAGTTTGATTTAGAACATCAATGCTTTTAGATAACGTGCCTGAACCGATCAACTTTTGATATAGGAAATGTTCAAAACATTATCCATCAATACAAAATTTTATCATTTCTTTACTAATAAAGAGACTGATATGATTTTGTATATCAGGTTCGGTATCTAATAACATTCGTTCAGAATCAATGTATTGGTAATACAGGGTGACAGTGACCGACAGACTTGGCTGCAACTCTTGCCCCGTTTTCTGCCTCATGAAACTTATCACCCGTTCTCAGTTCTTTACCTTTCTGTAGCCCTATGTAACAGATTACATATCTGGGATCCTGATCCGGTATCAAATACCCAGGACGTAGAGGATATAGAGAAACAGTTCTATGTAACGAACACACCCGAAGATGATGCATCATATGCACTTTCTTTGTTTGGGCGGCACGGGAATTCTGGTAATCCCCAATTTCCTGCTCTGTCTTATAACAATTATATGTTGGAGCGGGACCAAAGTTCCCCAGCTCAGTATAACAAGCGGGTTCGGTCAATAATCCATATTATTATCTTGATTAAGGCGTGACATGGTCGCTACCAGGAGAGAGAGAGAAGAAAACACTCAGCGTGCGCTCTTGCAAGAATAGATTGGTTATTAGTTTATCTAATCAGGATGGCTCCCACTGCTTTTTATCAAATCTTCCTTCAAACCCTAAAAGGAAAGACTAGCCGGGATTAATTACACGCTACAAGTTCGTCGATCTTTCAGCCAGGCCAGTGTCGGTACTTTGAGGGAAGTTCCCCGTGCTTTCGCACGGACCAAATTAATGTAAACCTCGTTTTCCCAGAGGTGTAACCTCGTTAACACCTTTCTAGACACCTACTTGATCGGCTAATTGTAATGTGTAAAACTCTCCTAGGAGTAACAATTACTCGCAGCGGGTATCGAGATCCAACTATCTCATAGAAGGTACGCAATCTCATTGCAAATTTCAACACTTGAAATTCCCGATAATCTTTTGCCCCTAACCTCCTATGACCTTGACAAAGGCCAACAAACCATAGGATGCTAGTCAAGTTCAACCCGTCATTTCCTGATTGAATTAAACCCACCCGCACGACCCTTGACAAAGGCCAACAAGGTCGCACGACTACCCTAACCCAATCTGCATCATATGCATAAGCACATAAGCACCAGTTAGCTACCGCACACTACGCCTTGACAAAGGCCAACAAACGCAGAACGAATACTAACTACTACTTATCTGAAATGACGGAGGGCTACGACAGGTTTTTCTGAAAACCTATTGCGTAATGAACTTGATATCGTCGTAGGATCGAATGAATTTAAAATGGAGTGCTTTTGAGGATTTTCTAGTTTTGCTAAAGGAGTCACTCCCGGTGAAGGGATCGTCGGTCCTTTACTCGTCGAATGAGGTGCGGGATATATCATATATATCACTGTGCAAAGCAGAACTCTTAAAAGCAATCAAAAGACAAACCGAGTGTGTAGCATCTACCAGTTATTGCTAAAGGAGTCACTCCCGGTGAAGGGATCTCGGTCCTTTCCTTATCGAATAAGGTGCAGGATATATCATATATACCGCTGTGCAAAGAAAGAACTGTAGCTACCTGTTTTATTTTGAAATTCGATTCTACAACATCTTAGGTTTCTTTTATTTCATTAATCACATTAATGAAGTCCCATCATTTAAATACCTAAACATCACAGATAAATACGACGAACACTTATGCCATCCGCATTCGCCTCGATGTCCTCTCGTGCACCGTTAGGTTAGGTAACTAACGACAGAGCGAGGCAGGGCTAGCGTGGGTGTAAAACATAAGTAACGTCTATATAATATATCATATATACTATATACTGTATCTATCACAGAACATCACATGATCACATCACAGATATCGCAGCAGAAGAATCATATGAAATATTGGATATACTAGGACGTCCGTGTTTTTAATACGAGCCAGTATAAAACACGGTTTCCACGGTCGCGATGAATAGCCAAACCCACACCCCTAGACCCCTATGAGAGCGGCAAGCAACCCTACCAATTCTAGAGTTAGGAGACCCGGACTCGACTCCTCGAGTTGGTCTCCCACTGGACTCCTGAACCCGGTTACTTGTGCCCTCCTCCTTAGGTCTATCCTAGTGTGGAAAAGTAAATAATATACAACAACGGTGACATCTTCCGCAACCTGGAAGTGCCCCAATAAAAGAATATTACATACTTGTTTTTACATGAATGAAAATGAAAAACACTCATCTCATATAAAACCCCCGGCTATTCAAACACGACGATCCAATATAACATATCCAGCAACACATAACATCACATGCCATCAAAGTAAGTAAACATGCGTATCCCAATTGTCGTTGACATATAGCAACAAAACCGGCGATATCACATATTACACTTACGGTCACAGAAAAGAAAGTGTAAAACTACAACGGTTGGAATCCGCAAACTCTTTAGACATCGCATGCCTAGCCAAATGAATTCCTTAGACATCGCATGCCTAACAATTATAAACCCCGCATTTTAGTCTCATTATCGAAAACACTTTTCAATATCAAGTCGGGCAATTCAACAAGATTCCCGAAAATCAGATCGAATGCTCGTCGCAAACTTCAATAGGCGGCCGCACCCCCGATACCGTCGACGAAGTGCACTAAGGCGGAACACCGCTACCGCGAGCACCCGAACGGATGCTTTCGGCGACGGGGTTCTCCTTCAGTCACTTGGTCGGGGCTATGGGGTGAGGCTGTCTATTAAGTTTACCCGGCGAGTATCCGCGTACGCTACGTGATTGCGACGGACTTTTGATCACATCAAAATTCCGTGGCAACCGATCAAATGAGACTAAACTGCTGTGTTTATAACATTCATTTAGTTATCTCATAACTACTTGTGAATTCCAATTATTGTATCCCATTCCAGATAAATAGAAAATGTTAAACTTTCCGATCGAACAATCGAACACCCAAGTTTTCCCGAAACCGTTCAACACATGAAATAGGTTCAAAGACATTCACTTCATGCCTCAGTACCAATGGTCCAGCCGTAGAAGGGTCAAGCCAACGCCTTACATATGGAACGCCGTACTGCCCCAAACCCGAAGGTTCAAAGGGCAGTTCAAGATGGTCACATAATCGAGTTAAGGTTTGTTGTCTTCTAGAGGGACCATCGCTTTACTTGCACTACTTAGAACGTCTTTAAACCTCAGAAAAATCCAACACTTAGAAATTTTCCGGCAGGGGAAAAGTTGGGTATTTATATCCGGTCGAACTTTTTAACATATTCAAAAAATTATCCGGAAAGCCACACAGACAAAATTTGATAATCCGATCGAATCATTGATTCCCAATACAACCCCAGAATACTCAACTGTAAAGTATACATTAAAATTACCCAGAAAACACAGGAGTTAATTATTGACATTACTGTGCAAAGTGGGGTGAAAATATCAACTAGATGGCCGCGGAACCGCCGCGTCACGTGTGGTAAGGCCGCGGTTCCGCGACGGGTTGACGGAGTTAGAACTCCGTTTTGCACAGTAATTCATAAAAAACCCTGCTTAATTTCCACTGTAGTCAGATTTTTAAAAAATGGACAGAGAGTACTTTGAGAGTTAGGGTTTCGGTTCGTTCGGATTTCAAGCGCCGTCTAGACTTCGCCTAAGGCTCTAGCTAGGCTTTGATACCACTATAGGGTTCCTAGGCACACTAATAAGGTCTCACAAGGCATCAACCATGCCAATTTCAAATTTTACAAGTGCCGAGAAACCCTAACAAGATCGTTGGCTAGAATTTTAGGCGACAAAAGAAACTAGTTAACAACTTAACTAAAAGAACGGAAATACAACCTTTGTAGATCCGGTCCTCCACCTCCATAGCTCCGTAATGAAGTCTCCTCGCTGTCCAAATCGAATCCCGGGCTCTAGCGTCGGCTTCATTGGAAAAATGGACGGGCTAGGTCGTCGACGTCGATGCCGAAGATGATCTACGTCGAGGCATCACTAGATCAAGCTCCAACTTCACCAAGTCATGAAACTTGTGAAGAAAACACCCTATACTACTTGGCAAGAGGTCGAGGATGAAGAAATAGAAAGTGGGTTCACTTTAGAATTGGATTTCTCACTCTTTTTCATCAAATCACCATTGATGAAAGCTAGGTTTTCTTCTTGAAGAAGAACAAGAAGAAGAAGATGAATATTATGATAAGTTAATTAAATCCAAAAGAAAATGAATACTTATCATAATATGAACCATGGTTATGTGTAGAGAGTTGACTAAGGTTAGATGAATGGTTAGGGTTAAGGATGAAGACAAAGTGGTCACTTTGGTCAAAGCTTCATGAAGCTTCAACAAGCTTCATGAAAGAAAGAAAGAAAGAAACCATTTTGTTTTCTTTTGCCATTTCTTTTTAATCTAAATTAAAAAGATAAATGAATGATAAAATAAAAACCCTAACCATTTACTTGACCAAGGTTTAATTCTTTACACAAACCCTAGCAAACATGTATCATCAAACATGATACATCCAAGTGCACAAAAGTATATCACATATACAACATGTGAACTTCAAGTGAGAAAATCCATTTAAAGTGAACCAATACTAGTTAATGCAAAGTAATATATCAAATATATAATTATACATTAAATCATTAAATCAACACTTGATTTAACGATCCGGTCATATCGCATATAACCGACTAGTATCCTATGTATCGGCTTACCGAATCAATCCTTGATTCGATAACTAGGTTATATCGCATACAACCAATCGATACATTCATCGTGAGATTGGAATGCGGTATCACATACACGCATTATTCTCGGTTCTGCACATATCTCATATGCGCTCCTATTTCGTTTCGCTTGAGCCAGGAAACCTCTGTGTAGGACTCTAAAGACTCGTCAATACGCCGGTAGCAGAAGATGATCATATCAAGCACCCACAAGCCGCAAGCGGTCTGCTAAACGTAACGGCCAACCGGGTATTGAGCGATCATAAGATCGACGAGCAAGCCCGCTCACACTCCTGTGAATCCAACCAGTAACACTTACCGTACAGTCCGGTCTGATCGTCTGATATGTCGCATATCTCGCCTAGGGGTTGTAAACGTCAGACCCCAATAGCTCGATAAGTCGTGTCGATATGAGGTCTATAACAGTTCGAGATACTACAGGTAACACTTACCAATAAATCTCAGCAACCCTGGCGAGGGATTTCCGGTTATAGCCAATCGAACACAGCGCAACATCAACTCCCTAAACCGGGAGAGACGAATCCCCTCCTATCGCTCATTGCCTCCATGTGATTCGGGACTATACCCAAAAGCCACCGTTTTGCACGCCCTCTTGGACGTGGTAAGGTGGAAATCAAAGCACAGTGGGAATCACACAAGACTCTATGACGATCTCGGGTCTACAGACTAACCTGTACCAGTGTCACCAGAGAACTGCCATTTGACGTGAGGTATAATACCATCTGGGAGTTCTCGGCGAGTCCGTCCAGTGTACCCAGTCTCTACTGAGCACCCGTATATCATCCCTGATGTCAAACACCAATGGATATGGGATCATCCATCGCCCATCTGTATGGGTCGAGAAGGTATACGCTAGTCTATACTGGTATATCGATGCCCCGTCTCGATACACCCACGACTAGGGACCTTGAAGGATGTACTTATAGACTACCATGTCCCCACTGGTATGATCCGCATCATAGTCCAGGTAGTCAAGTACACATCCTAAGGGCTTTACCAACATGTAACAGAGAGGCAATCAGTATACACGTTAAGGTAAAGAGTAACCAGATAGCATACTATCATGTCGAGCAAGAAAGTCCTCCCTATATACGTCCCAGCATCCACTACAATATACATCCTATATACAGTAATGGCCTCTAGGGCATACATATAACTAACAGTACACACTTAGTCTACTCCGGAATATCGATGCCCTATCTCGATAATCCAACGACCAGGGACCTGTATACGATGTTGCTTACAGACTACCTAGCCCCCACTAGTGTGACTGCCATCACGACGCTGGTAATCAAGCAAAGATCCTATGGGCTCTACCAATATGTATAAGTGATACGTTACAAGAAACATATGCACAAAATAAAGTAGACACAAACCAGGTAGCATATTACCATTTTTAGCAAGACTCTTATATACAACTGTGAATATCCCAAGCTTCCATTAAGTAATATACAACCTAGTATGATACAATAATGGCCCCTAGGGCATATACACTAACAATCTCCCACTTGCACTAGGGCCATGAGCTGGCATATCATAGACCTATCATCTAGAATAGCCTCTCGAACTGCGTCTGAGGAAGGGCCTTTGTGAATGGATCAACAATGTTATTCTCCGTCTCTACTCTCTTTACCTTCATCTCCCGGCGATCTACGATCTCCTTGATCAGGTGATACCGCCTTAAGATGTGTCTGGACTTCTGATGGGACCTGGGTTCCTTCGCTAAAGCTATAGCGCCGTTGTTGTCACAATACAGAGGTATTGGACCAACACTGGTAGGAACCACCGGAAGTTCTGTGAGGAACTTCTTCATCCAGACAGCTTCTTTTGTGGCATCGCAAGAAGCTATGTACTCTGCTTCCATCGTTGAGTCAGCAACGGTCTCCTGTTTGGAACTCTTCCAACAGACCGCCCCTCCATTGAGGGTAAAGACATAACCCGACATTGATTTGGAGTCATCTTTGTCACTCTGGAAGCCGGAGTCGGCAAAGGCCTCAATCTGGAGGTCTTTTCCGCCATATACCAAGAACATATCTTTAGTCCTCCTTAGGTACCTGAGAATGTTCTTTACTGCTATCCAGTGATTCTCCCCTGGGTTTGCCTGATACCGTCTTACAACGCTCATTGCGTATGCTACATCTGGTCTGGTACATAACATCGCATACATTATAGAGCCTACCGCAGAAGCGTAGGGTATAATCGACATGCGATCCCTTTCCAAATCAGTCTTGGGAGACATCTCTTTGGAGAGGGTGATTCCGTGACAAGCCGGTAGATTACCGAGCTTAAAATCATCCATACTGAATCTCTTCACTATGGTGTCTATGTACCTGGACTGCGAAAGTCCCAACATCCTTTTTGATCTATCACGATAGATCCGAATCCCCAGAATGTAGGTGGCATCACCCAGGTCTTTCATGGAGAATTTATGTGACAATAATCTTTTGACTGACTGTAACATAGGAATATCATTTCCTATTAGGAGAATGTCATCCACGTACAAGACGAGGAATACCACAGCTCTCCCTACAATCTTACTGTATATGCAAGGTTCATCTGGATTTTTGATAAAGTCAAATTCTTTGACAGCATCATCAAAACAGATGTTCCTACTCCGCGATGCCTGCTTTAGTCCATAAATGGACTTAAGCAGCTTGCATACTTTACCGCTGCTCCAACTCTGAATGAATCCCTCTGGCTGATCCATATAGACGCTCTCTTCCAAATTACCATTTAGAAAGGCCGTCTTTAAGTCCATCTGCCAGATTTCATAATCGTGGAAGGCAATAATAGCAAGAAGGACCCGAATAGATTTAAGCATAGCCACTGGAGAAAAGGTTTCGTCATAGTCCAAACCAGTCTTTGACGAAAACCCTTTGCAACAAGTCTAGCCTTATAGGTTTCAACCTGTCTATCTACAACAATCTTCTTTTTGAAGATCCATTTGCATCATACGGGTTTTACCCCATCTGGAGCAACATCCAAAGTCCATACTTTGTTAGTATACTTGGACTCCATTTCGGTCGGCATTGCATCCAGCCATTTTACTGAGTCACCGCTCTGAATGGCTTGCTGGAAGCTAGTAGGGTCATCTTCATCAATGACACAATCCTCTCTATCCCCATCTATGAGAAAACCGTAGTATCTCTCAGGCGGATGAGTTGGCCTACTACTCCTGCGGAAGGGTGTGGGAATGTCCAATTCTTCTTGAACTACTGGTTCTACCATACTTACAGTTGTAGCTTATGGTTCTGGAATTTCTTCCAGTTCTATTTCGCTCCCACTTGTATCCTTTTCTAAAACTTGTTGTTCTAAAAAATGGGCATTACGAGAAACAAAAACCTTTTGTTCCTCTGCGTTATAGAATAGATACCCCTTGGAGTTCTTGGGATATCCTACAAACTTACACTGTATTGATCGTGCCTCGAGCTTGTCCGCATACTGTTTTTTAACAAAAACCGGACATCCCCAAATCTTCAGATACTGAAGATAGGGTTTCTTCCTACTCCACATCTGATATGGGGTGGTAGGCACCGTCTTGGTAGGAACCCTGTTCAGAAGATATGCCGCTGATTCTAGCGCATATCCCCAGAATGATCGCGGTAACTCAGCGTTACTCATCATGGAACGAACCATATCCAATAGGGTTTGATTCCTCCTTTCTGATACACCGTTATGTTGTGGCGTGTATGGAGGAGTAAGCTGAGAGAAAATTCCATTCTCTTTTAAGTATCCCAGGAACTCGGTACTTAAGTATTCACCACCTCGATCAGATCTCAGTGTCTTTATACTCTTGCCTGTTTGTTTTTCCACTTCATTCTTGTATTCTTGGAATTTCTCAAAAGACTCGGATTTATGCTTCATTAAGAAGACATATCAATACCTAGAGAAATCATCCGTAAAAGTAATGAAGTAGGAATAACCACCTCGCGCATGTGTAGACATTGGACCGCACACGTCACTGTGTATGAGTCCTAAGAGCTCGCTTGCTCTTACTCCGTGTCCAGTGAACGGAGTCTTTGTCATCTTTCCTTTGAGACAAGATTCACAAGTAGCATAAGATTGATATTCGAACGGATTCAAATATCCTTCTCTATGTAACTTAGTCAACCTTCTCTCATTGATGTGACCTAGTCTACAATGCCATAAGAAAGCCTGATTTATTTCTGGAGACTTTCTTTTAAGTGTGTTCTGGATATTTAAAACCTGAGCTTGACTTAATACGTATATACCGTTATCTAATGTACCGGACCCAATCATAACTTGATTTAGGTGGATGTTAACTACATCGCTTACGAATGTAAAATCATATCCTTCTCTCGAAAGTGAGGACACTGATATGATATTACATGTCATACTAGGTACATACAAACAGTTACGTAGAATCAATATATGCCCACTGGTCAAACCTAGGTGATATTCTCCGACGGATTCAGCGTCCACGCTCATTCCGTTTGCAATTCTGAGAGACCAATCACCTACCTTTATAACTCTATGGTTTCTCAAAGCATGTATTGAATTACCGACATGAGATCCTGCTCCGGTATCTAGTACCCAGGAAGTAGAGTTAATTGACAAACAGTTCTCAATAACAAATACACTTGAGGCCGAAGCCACAACATGCTTCGAATCCTGGCTACTGGTTTTGCTAGCCCTGTAATCATTCTGCCAATGTTCATTCCTGTAACAATAGGAACGTCCTTCTTTTACTATATCCAGTCCCAAAACTTTTGCCGTTCTCTTTCCTTCTGCTTCCCTGGTTTCCTTCAGGGTAGGAGGCAGAGACTGTAGAATCAAGTCAGTATCTGACTCGTTTCCCAACGCGGTCTCCAGGTCCTAGAGCTCTTCAATACAGCTAGTCATTGTAAGGACGTTGTCCCCTACAGATGACCCGTCAGCCAACCTCGCTTGAATTAATTCGTTCAAGGTCTCATATCTTGCGATATGAGATTGCTCTCCATATAAATCTTTGTTATGGAGAAAGATGGAAACTAAGTCCATCTTCTCGTGCTGCTTCTGGTATACACCATCAACTGAAGCTAACTCGAGGCACTTAGCTTTCGCTTTATCTTTTTCCCTTGTCTGACGGATATCCATATCCGCGACAGTGGAAACTGGACCTGGGACGGCGGGATCTTGAGTAGTAATAGGGTGGTCCAGCTTGTCATAGGCAATGGACATCTGGAAAGACCTTTGCCAGTCATATAAGTAAGATTCAGTCAAATTATTATCTAGATGTAACCTATGTGTGGTCACAAGGTCGCTGCAATTTAAGAGAGAGAAGAAAATACTATTAGCATGATGCTCTTGCAAGTTTAGAGTGGTTTTTAATTTATCTAAACAGGATGGCTCCCACTGTTTCTCGAATCCCTCCTCAAACCATAAAAGAAGAATCAGCCAAGACTATTCTCACCGTACAATTCTTGCCTAACCGTTCAGCCAGGTCAGTGTCGATACTTCGAGGGAGGTTTTCCAACGCTTTCGCGAAGTTCCTTAATTAAATAACCTCTTTTCTCTGGGGGCGTAACTCCGCTGACACCTTTCTAGGCACCTATTTAGTTTATAGCATTGATCGTTAAGTGTCGAATCTCATGATAAGTAGTATATACTCACAGTAGGATCGGGATCCAAAATATCATCGTATGATAATGTTGAAGGAATCCTACCAACATTCATCAAACTCCAAAATGGTATGCTTTCTCTGCAAATTTCAGTTTCTTTAGAAATTCCCGATATAGATTTTTGCCCCATGCTCTTATGACCTTGGCGTTGGTTAAAATGTGATAAGTCACATGTCAAGTTCTACCCATCATTGTCCTAGTTAATTTGAACCCATCCGTACATATCCCTGACGTTGGCCAAATGATAATACGACTATCCCAAACTAACACATCTATCTATGCAAACAAATGAAATACCCCAGCAACTACCAAACACTATGCCCTGGCGTTGGTTAAATGCATAGCTTGAATACTACTGAATATCCAAATGAAATGACGGAGGGCTACGAATGGTTTTGGCAAAACCGTGAACGTAGTGAACTAGATATAATCGATGGAACCTGATACTTTTTAAAAGGAGAGGTTAAAGCTCCGCAATTAAAAATTCTGCTCTTTTAAAAAAAACCGAGTGGTTTCTTTTAAATTTGTTCCAACGATTTAAACTTTGGTTTATTTTATTTGCATTATAATAATGCGTCCCATCATTTAACTTATCATTGCAGAAAACAACGAAAATACCACTTCCTCTTATGCCATACGCATTCGCCACGGGGTCCCGTCATCACCCGTTAGGTTACTTAACTAACGACAGAGCGGGGGCTGGGCTAGCGCGGGTGTAAAACATAAGTGACGTCTAATAGCTATCATATATAGATATTGTACATTCGTCAGACGCAATAATAAACATTCTAGATCACTGATGAACTTTATTGGATTTACTAGCAATCCGCATTTGCTTTGAGCCTACAATAAAAGTCGGATTACACAGTTGTGATGAATAGCCATTACCCCACCCTAGACCCCTACGGGTACAGAAAACTACCCGCCATGTACCCGAAGTGAAGCGTTCTCCCTCAACAATGTGAGTAGGCCACTAAACACTTCAACGTACCCGGTTGTTTGTGTACCCCGCCTTGGGTCTATCCTAGGAGCAAAAACAGTAAAAAGAAATAATACAACGGTGGCTACAACCGCAACCTGGATGTGCCCCGTAAAAGAATATTACATCATATTACATTTACATCGAATGAATGATTATTAAACCCATCTCAAAATACCGGCTAATCATCACAACAGTCCAATACAGTTCATATACACAAACAGTAAACATTACAGAAATGTGCAACCCCCTGCCAACCGACATACTAGCAGTTAGGGGAGGTTTACGAACGCATTAAACATTACAGATAAAAACCCAATTAGCAAATATCTTAGAACATCGATCGATAACCATATTCCGTGTTTACCCCAAAAGCCAACCAGCAAAGAAGCAACCTGGGTAGAAGCAGAACATACAGGAAGACAAAAACCCAGAAACTATGAATTACTGTGAAACTCCGAGTCAACTCGGCGTTGACTCGGCGGCGGATCCGCGGAAGCAGCACTCTTTTGCGCGGATCCGAGGCCATTATGTCGAGTCACTGGCTCGTATTTTCCCATTATTCATTAATTTACCTGCTGTGAATTTTAAGGTATTTAAAAAAATTTTGTAGACACTTTTAAAATTAACAGAAACTGTAAAGGGGTTAGGGTTTTGTTTTCGTGTTTTCCGTCGATCGAACTTCTAATTAGTTGCTAACAAGCTAGTAATGGTTTAGTTGGCTCTGATACCACTGTAAGTCCATGTCACGCACCCCACGAACTTGCGGGGAGGCGGAATATTTGAAAAACGATCATCAAAGCTTCGTAACACGGACCTGAGCGCAAGAATCTTTTCTAAACCATTGCTAGCAAACTACGAAAGGTTTAACTACTCGGATTCGAAGTTATACCGCACGTTACTTGTCCTTCGGGTCTTCATCGCGGTCCTCCACTCCTTGTAGGCTCCTTGGAACATCGGCACCTCAACGGCCTCCTCGAGTCAAAGACGATCCACCCGAGAGCTCCTACGCCAAGCTTGATCTCTAACTTGAGATAACTAGGTTGCTTAAAGTGCTAATCTAAGCTACCTAGGGGATATAGAGTGAGGTTATAGAAGTATTAGTCTAGCTAACCCTTGATCTCAACACATGAGAGGTTAGAGTTAGGGTTTGAAGAGAGAGTGAGCTTGAGGAGAGAGAAGGTGAAGATGATAATGAAATGAGATAATGATATATCATAATATATATGAAGCATAATTTATTTATCCAAAAATGAAATAATAGAATTAACAACCATGCTTCATAAATATCTATGAGTGATTCATCTCCATGAGTCATTAAGCATTTATGATGCATTAATGACATGGATGAATCACACAAATGAGCATTTAATGCAATGCCACCTTACCCCCCAAGTCACCACTCTTCTAGAAGCTTCCCGACAAATTACGAGAACGCCCCTCCAATCCGTGAAAACACGGAAAAACTTTAGATTGTATAAATCCTATAACCCGATACTTGATTCTGGCTT
This sequence comes from Agapanthus africanus, assembly GCA_030015575.1. Taxonomy (NCBI): domain Eukaryota; kingdom Viridiplantae; phylum Streptophyta; class Magnoliopsida; order Asparagales; family Amaryllidaceae; genus Agapanthus; species Agapanthus africanus. The sequence continues at coordinate 496,401,861 of JASDDO010000014.1, forward strand.
AAACCAAAGCGAGCTAGTAAAAACTGTCTGAAAAGTCGTACGTGCGTAAACACATGTATGCGTCTGAACTCTTGTCGTAAAACCATACGACCTCTATATCATTTCGCCTGGAGCAGGGAAACTCTCTGTGTGGGACTCTAAAGACTCGACACTACGCTGGCAGTGGGTTTAACCACAGACAGCAAGCGGCACTAGCTGTACGTAACGGTCCCCAGGTAGATGTCTATAAGAAAGCCGATAAGGAAACCCATCCGAACTCCCACTGAGCCTGATGTGACAATCTCCGTACAGTCCCGTCTGTTCGTCTAAGACTATCGCATATCAAGCCTAGGGGGCGGCAAGCGTCAGTCCCCTAATAGCTGTATAAATCGTGTCGGAGCGAAGCCCATTACACCCTGAGAAGCTACTGGAACCTACCAGTATATCTCGCTTGCCCTGGCCAGGGACTTTGCGTAATGGCTCTCTTACACAGCGCGATATCAACTCCCAATACCGGGAGAGACGAATCCTATATAACTGTCACTGCCTCTAAGTGCTCGGGACTGCACCCAACTGCTACCTGTTTGCACGACTCCTTTGAGCCGTGGTAGGGTAGCAATCTAAGAACAGTGGGACACACTCGAGGCGAAGTAGCAGTGTCAAGTCTGCGGACTATGCTGTACTCATGTCACCTAGGAACTGTTAACTGACGATGGGTATAATACCAACCAATCAGTTCCCCGGCGAGTCCTGTCCGGTGTACCCGTAACCTAACGAGCACCTGTATACTATCTCCAGTACGACGTACTGATGGCTGTGGGACAGACCATCTCCCCAACTGGGATGAGAAGAGTACACACTTAGTCTACTCCGGAAAATCGATGCCCTATCTCGATAATCCAATGACCAGGGACCTGTATAGGATGTTGCTTATAGACTACCCAGCCCCCACTAGTGTGACTGCCATCACGACGCTGGTAATCAAGCAATGATCCTATGGGCTCTACCAATATGTATAAGTGATACGTTACAAGAAACATATGCACAAATTAAAGTAGACACAAACCAAGTAGCATACAACTATTTTTAGCATGACTGTTATATACAACTGTGAATATCCCAAGCTTCCATTAAGTAATATACAACCTAGTATGATACAATAATGGCCCCTAGGGCATATACACTAACAACCATCTCACTACAACTAGTGAGTAACCTAACATCCAATTAGATCTATCTCATAGATCCAAAACCCAGGATTTAGGAGGTATCACTTTGATCCTATCCGGAGAATCCTTATGATAAGCGGAGTTTGACCGAGCGTAGTGTTAGTGTATATGCCCTAGAGGCCATTACTGTATCATACTAGTATGTATATTACTTAATGGAAGCTTGGGATATTCACCTTGTATATACAATCTTGCTCAAAATGGTAGTATGCTACTTGGTTTATTTCTACTTCAATGTGTACATATGTTTATCTTTGTATATTGCTTATACACATTAGTGGAGCCCTTAGGATCTTTGCTTGATTACCAGCGATGTGATGGCCGTCACACTAGTGGGGCTGGGTAATCTAGAAGCACATCCTTATGCAGGTCCCTGGTCGCAGGACTATCGAGACAGGGCATCGATACTCCGGAGTAGACCAGCGCATGCGCTTCTCATCCCAGTGTGGGAGACGGTCTGTCCCACAGCCGTCAGTACGTCGTACTTGAGATAGTATGCGGGTGCCCGTTAGGTTACGGGTACACTGGACAGGACTCGTCGGGAACTGACCAGTTGGTATTATACCTATCGTCAGTTATCAGTTCCCAGGTGACATGAGTACAGCTTAGTCCGCTGACTTGACACTGTCACTTCGCCTTGGGTGTGTTCCCACTGTACTTTGATCACTACCCTACCACGGCTCAAAGGAGTCGTGCAAACAGGTGGTGGTTGGGTGCAGTCCCGAAGCACTTGGAGGCAGTGACGGTTAGACAGGATTCGTCTCTCCCGGTATTGGGGGTTGACATCGCGCTGTGTCTAGGAGAGCCATTACACGAGTAGTCCCTGGCCAGGGCAAACGAGATATACTGGTAGGTTTCCAGTGTTATCTCAGGGTGTTTTGGGCTTCGCTCCGGCACGACTTGTACCGCTATTGGGGGACTGACGTTTACCGCCCCCTAGGCCCGCCATGCGATGTATCAGACGAACAGACCGGACTGTACGGAGAATGTCACACTCAGGCTCAGTAGGAGTTCAGATGGGTTTCGCCTCGTCGGTCTTCTTGTCGGCATTACCTGGGGACCGTTACGCACAGCTAGTGCCGCTTGCGGTCTGTGGTTAAACCCACTGCCAGCGTAGTGTCGAGTCTTTAGAGTCCCACACAGAAAGCTTTTCGCCTTTAGGCAAAAGAGTAGAGGTCGCATGGTATTGCGACAGGTCGCATGGTTTTGCGACAGGGTTCGGTCACATCCGTGCACTTGTGCACGTACAGTGTCCAGACAGTTTACACTAGCGGGCTTTGGTTTAAGCCAGATCCTAGTGTACCTTATGGGATTGGATTTATCCAGTTTGCATTCGTGTTCCTCGGAACGCGGATGCGGGTGTGTATGCACAGTTGACAGGGAGGCACAGACAGCGGATTCTCATTAGGGTTGTTGACAGTTGACCGTTGACTTTTTGACTTTTTGCTCAACCCTAATGAGAATATGATATGTGATTAACTATTATTTTAATTAAGTATTATGGTGACTTGGTTGTTGACTTTGTTGACTTGTTGACTTTTGTTGACTTGTTGACTTTGTTGACCGGTTGACTAGGCTTGACTAGTTGACCATCATGATAACCATGGCTATCATTTCATGCCAAAGACTTTTACTTGCTTGTTCATTTAAGTAAAGTGAGTGCATGACATGATAAGGTTATGGTTGCTTCTACCATCACATAAGACTTTTGTTAATATGATGAGTTATCATTGCTTTGGATTATGAGAGGGTGAGAGACAAAAGAGTTGCTCATTCTTTCTTGCTCATTCTCTCTCTTGTTCTTGAGCTCTCACCCTCATCCTCTTGCTCCCTCTCTTTGATCTATGGTTCTCTTGTCTCATGAGTTGAGAATCAAGAACCATAGATAAAATCCCATTCTATTTCTTCTCTACTCATTCTAGTTCACTAGGTTTAGCAAACCAAGTGAACTAGTTTCTTCAAAGAACGAAGAAGGAGCTAAAGGTTGGAGCTTTCAAGTGGATCTATCTTCGGCGTACGGAGACGACGAGAAGGAGCCATCGGACCACCACCGGAGCTTGAAGAGAAGGAGTTCAAGACAAGCTAGGTATAACCATCTTAATCCGAGTAGCTAAATATCTTTAGCTTAGTATGCTAGTTTTAGTTTAGGTAAAGATCCCGACCTAGTTTAATCCATGTTGCCTCTTGCGATAAAAATTTGATTTTATACCGTTTCCGCCTCCCCGTAAGCACCGGGGGTCGCAACGTGGACTTACAGTGGTATCAGAGCCTAACTAAACTTAAACTAGCTTGGTAGTAAAGTGTAACGAAGTTCGGAACCGGAAAAATCCAAAAACCAAACTTTTACAAAAACTGAGTTTCTGTTGAAATTTTTTCTGGTCAAAATGAAAAACTTTATATTCCTAAATTCGGCTCAGGGTTTTGTTAGAACACCCATGAAAAACGGCCCACTAATTCGTTCAAACCGCCGCGCTTCCGCCGCACGAGGTAGGCATGTGCCGCGGAAGCGCCGCGGTTTGTCGTCTTCTGTGCGTCATTTTTCGTGCAGTGTGTGTCTGTGTTGGTTTTGGAATTTTTGAGATATATTATATGTGCCCAGATTTTCCAGAAAAGAAATTTCCTTTTGGGGTCCTATAATTCCGTATTTTTCCGAACTTCACTGCACTTTGACTATGATGGTTATATCTATGTTGTTTGCATGTATTGAACGTCGGCTAATCGCTATAAGTCGATTAGTCGGGGTTATACATGATCTGTAATGTGCTGGAATGTGTATATAAATATGTTGGATTGTCGCGGGTGAATAGCCGGGGGTTGTGAGACGAGAGTTTTCTTTTCTTGCAATTTCATGTAAATTTGTAAATTGATGTAATAATTATTTGTATGGCCGCACAACCGGGTCGGGGTTGTAGCCGTCATTGTATAATTTCTTTTTACTGTTTTTGCTCCTAGGATAGACCCATGGAGGGGTGCACAAACTACCGGGTATGCCGAAGTGTCGAGTGGCCTACTCATGGTGATGAGGGAGGTTGCTACGCTTCGGGTACTTGGCGGGTAGTTTGCCGCACCCGTAGGGGTCTTGGGTGGGGTATTGGCTATTCACCGTGACCGTGTAATCTGTTTTTGTTACAGGTTCGTACAAATTACAGATTCCTAGTATATCCAATGTATTTATCTGTGATCTGAAATGTCTATCATTGCTTTCTATTTAGGCGTTGCTTATGTTTTACAGACGCGCTAGCCCAGCCCCCGCTCTGTCGTTAGTTAAGTAACCTAACGGGTAATGACGGGGCCCAGTGGCGAATGCGAATGGCATAAGCGTACGTCATATTTTGGTTGTTTTCTGCAATGGTAGGATTAAATGATGGGACGCATTAAAAGAACTAATGCAAGAATATCACGCATTAAAAGAACTAATGCAAGATAATAAACCAAGTTAAAGTCGTTGGAACACTTTCGAAAAACCACTCGGTTCTTTTCAAAACAACTTTTAAAATACGGAGTTTGAGCCACTCCATTTAAAAGCTATCTCGTTCCATCGACTAAATCAAGTTCACTACGTTCACGGTTTTGCCAAAACCATTCGTAGCCCTCCGTCGTTTCACATGAATAGTCAATAGTATTCAAGCTGTGTTTGTTGGCCAAAGTCAAGGCATAGTGATTGGTAGCTATTGGGTATTCATGTGCAGCATAGATAGATGCGTTGGTTTGGAACAGTCGTACTGCCTTGTTGGCCAAAGTCAAGGGTATGTGCGGGTGGATTCAAATTAACCTAGAGAACGACGGGTCGAACTTGACATGTGACTTATGATTTGTTGGCCAAAGTCAAGGTCATAAGAGCATGGGGCAAAAAAAATCCACATCGGGAGTTTCATAAGTACTGAAACTTGCTAGTTTTGCATACCATTTGGAGTGTGATGATTCTGGTAGGATTCCTTCAGTTTCGTCACGCGATGATATTTGGATCCCGATCCTACTGTGAGTATATGTTACTCCTCGGGAAATTTCTCACTTAACGATCAATGCTATAAACCTAGTAGGTGCCTAGAAAGGTGTTAGCGGGGCTACGCCCCCAGGGAAAAGAGGTTCTCTAATTAAGGAACTTCGCGAAAGCGTTGGAAAACCTCCCTCGAAGTACCGACACCAGCCTGGCCGAACGGTTAAGCAAGTATTGTACGGTGGGATTGATCCTGACTAATTCTTCCTTTATGGTTTGAGGAGGGATTCGAGAAACAGTGGGAGCCATCCTGTTTAGACAAACTAAAAACCACTCTAAACTTGCAAGAGCATCATGCTGAGTGTTTCTTCTTCTCTCCAAATTGCAGCGACCAATCAACATGACTGGACTTAAGTTACTCCTAGATAAAAACAAACTGACAGGGCCAAACTACAAAGATTGGCTCAGGAATGTCAAGATAGCAATCACTTATGACAAGCTGGGGTATCTTCTTACCACCAAAGCTCCCCCTGTCCCTGGTCCAACTTCCAGTGTCGCGGATAAGGAAATCCGCAAGACTTGGGAGATTGATAGCGCGAAGGCCAAGTGCCTCTTGCTTGCCTCGATGGACAACGAACATCAGAGGAGGCATGAGAATATGGACATGGAATCCATATTGCTCCATACAAAAGAACTGTATGGAGAGCAATCACGTATCGCAAGATACGAAGCGTCGAAAAAGTTATTTTCGACAAGAATGGCCGTCGGATCATCAGTAGCCGAGCATGTGCTAAAGATGATCGGCTACATTGAGGAGCTCGCTGACCTAGGGATCACATTGGAGAGTGAGCTATATACGGATATAGTTCTCCAGTCCCTTCCTTCCACTTACGCCCAGTTTATACTGAACTTCAACCTACAAGAAAAAGAGGTTGAACTATCAGAGCTCCTCAACATGCTGAGGAGCGCAGAGGGCACCCTACAGAAAGGTAGGGATACATCCACTTTGTTTGTAGGAGGATCATCTTCTTCTAGGTCCAAGGCGAAAGCCAAGGGAAAGAAGAAGAAGGCCCCCGCCAAACCAAGGGGCGGTGTAAGTAAAGTGGATACGAAGGGAAAAGGTAAAGCAACAAAAATAGCGGGGAAGCTTGTGGATAAGGAAGAATGCTTCTATTGTCATAAGAAAGGACACTGGAAGAATGATTGCAGGGCCTGGAAGGCCAGAACACAGGAATTGAAGCAGGTTGCAGCTTCAGCTTCAGGTGTGTATGTTATTGAAAACTGTCTTTCAATAAACTCTACTTCCTGGGTATTGGATACCGGATCAGGATCTCATATCTGTAATTCTTTGCAGGCGTTGAGAAACCGTAGTGTTTTGAAAGCAGGTGACATGACCCTCAGAGTTGCGAACGGAGCTAGCATGGATGCTAAAGCCGTGGGGGGCTATCACCTGGGAATGTCAGATGGACATGTTTTGGTTTTGCGTAATTGCTTTTTTGTACCCAACGCAACTTGTAATATCATTTCTGTATCTTTAGTTTCTAAAGAAGGTTATGAATTTGCGTTTGTAAGTAATGTTGTAAACATTCACCTTAATCAAGTTTTGATTGGGTCAGGTACTTTGAGTAATGGTATATACGTATTGAACCAACCACAGATTTTTAATGTCCATAATACACACAAAAGAAAGTCTCCAGAAATAAATCAGACTTTCTTATGGCATTGTAGATTGGGTCACATCAATGAGAGAAGGTTGACGAAGTTACATACAGAAGGGTATTTGAATGCGTTTGAATATCAGTCGTATGCCACTTGTCAATCCTGTCTCAAAGGAAAGATGACAAAGACTCCGTTTACTGGACATGGAGTAAGAGCGAGTGAGCTCTTGGGACTCGTACACAGTGACGTGTGCGGTCCAATGTCTACACATGCCCGAAGCGGACATTCTTACTTCATTACTTTTACGGATGACTTCTCAAGGTACGGTTATGTCTTCTTAATGAAACATAAGTCCGAGGCCTTTGGAAAATTCCAGGAGTATAAGAATGAAGTAGAGAAACAGACCGGCAAAAGTATTAAGATTCTAAGATCGGATCGAGGTGGAGAATACTTAAGTGCCGAGTTCCTGGACTATTTAAAAGAGAATGGCATTCTCTCTCAGCTTACTCCTCCATACACTCCGCAACATAACGGTGTATCGGAGAGACGGAACCGAACCTTATTGGATATGGTTCGGTCCATGATGAGTAACGCTGAGTTGCCGCGATCATTCTGGGGGTATGCGCTAGAATCAGCTGCGTACCTTTTGAACCGAGTTCCGACTAAGACTGTGCCTTCCACACCATATGAAATGTGGTGTGGGAAGAGACCCTATCTTAAGCACATTAAGACATGGGGATGTCCGGCTTTTGTCAAAAAGCAGCATGCGGACAAGCTCGAGGCACGCTCAGTACAGTGCAAGTTTGTGGGGTATCCAAAGAACTCAAAAGGATATTTCTTCTACTGTGAAGAGGAACAAAAAGTTCTTGTTTCTCGTCATGCCTACTTCTTGGAAACTGAGTTTTTGGAAAACCAGATAAGTGGGAGCACAATAGAACTGGAAGAAATTCCAGAACAACAGACTGTTACTGAAAGGTTAGTGGAACCAGAGGGTTCAACAGAACAGGACATTCCTACGCCGCTCCGCAGAAGTAGTAGGCAGTCTCATCCGCCCGAAAGATACTTCGGTTTTCTCATAGACGGGGATAGAGAGGATTGCATCATAGATTATGATGAGCCTACTAGCTTTCAGCAGGCCGTTCAGAGCGTTGACTCAGTGAAATGGCTGGATGCAATGCGGACCGAAATGGAGTCCATGTACACCAACAAGGTTTGGACGTTGGACATTGCTCCAGACGAGGTAAAACCCGTAGGATGCAAGTGGATCTTCAAAAGGAAGATTGGTGTAGATGGACAGGTTGAGACCTATAAAGCAAGGCTGGTAGCAAAGGGTTTTCGTCAAAGACCTGGCTTAGACTATGACGAAACCTTCTCTCCAGTAGCCATGCTGAAATCCATTCGGATCCTTCTTGCCATTGCTGCCTTCCACGATTATGAGATTTGGCAAATGGACGTAAAGACAGCTTTTCTAAATGGAAATTTAGAGGAGTGTGTCTATATGGACCAGCCAGAGGGTTTCATTCAGAGTGGGAGCAGCGGAAAGGTGTGCAAGTTGCTTAAGTCCATCTATGGACTAAAGCAGGCATCGCGGAGTTGGAACATCTGCTTTGATGAGACGGTCAAAGAATTTGGCTTTATCAAAAATCCAGATGAACCATGCATCTATAGTAGATTTGTAGCGAGAACTGCAGTATTCCTCGTTTTATACGTCGATGACATTCTCTTAATAGGAAATGACATTCCTATGCTACAATCTGTCAAGGGGTTCTTGTCACACAGGTTCTCCATGAAAGACCTGGGTGATGCCTCATACATTCTGGGTATCCGGATCTACCGTGACAGATCCAAGAGGATATTAGGACTTTCACAGTCCAGGTACATCGACACCATACTGAAGAGATTCAGTATGGAAGATTCCAAGCGCGGTAACCTACCGGCTTGTCACGGGATCACCCTCTCTAAAGAGATGTCTCCCAAGACTGATTTAGAGAGGGATCGTATGTCTATTATACCCTACGCTTCTGCGGTAGGCTCTATAATGTATGCGATGTTGTGTACCAGACCGGATGTAGCTTATGCACTGAGTGTGGTAAGCCGGTATCAGTCAAACCCTGGGGAGAAACATTGGATAGCGGTAAAGAACATTCTCAAGTACCTGAGAAGGACTAAGGAGATGTTCTTGGTGTATGGCGGAAAGGACCTCCAGATCGAGACCTTTGCTGACTCCAGCTTCCAGAGTGACAAGGATGATTCCAAGTCCATGTCGGGTTTTGTCTTCACCCTCAATGGAGGGGCGGTGTGTTGGAAGAGCTCCAAACAGGAAACCGTTGCAGACTCGACGATGGAAGCGGAATACATCGCTGCATCAGATGCCGCAAAAGAAGCTGTCTGGATGAGGAAGTTCTTGAAAGAACTTCAGGTGGTTCCGTCCATTGTTGATCCAATACCTCTGTATTGCGACAACAACGGGGCTATAGCTTTAGCGAAGGAACCCAGGTCCCATCAGAGATCCAGACACATCTTGAGGCGGTATCACCTGATCAGGGAGATCGTGGATCGCCAGGAGATCGAGGTTCGGAGAGTCGCTTCAGAAGACAACACTGCAGATCCATTCACTAAGGCCCTACCCCAGACTCAGTTCGAGCGGCTGATCGAGATGATAGGTCTTCGATACGCCAGTACATGGCCTTAGTGCAAGTGGGAGATTGTTAGTGTATATGCCCTAGAGGCCATTACTGTATCATACTAGTATGTATATTACTTAATGGAAGCTTGGGATATTCACCTTGTATATACAATCTTGCTCAAAATGGTAGTATGCTACTTGGTTTATTTCTACTTCAATGTGTACATGTGTTTATCTTTGTATATTGCTTATACACATTAGTGGAGCCCTTAGGATCTTTGCTTGATTACCAGCGATGTGATGGCCGTCACACTAGTAGGGCTGGGTAATCTAGAAGCACATCCTTATGCAGGTCCCTGGTCGCAGGACTATTGAGACAGGGCATCGATACTCCGGAGTAGACCAGCGCATGCGCTTCTCATCCCAGTGTGGGAGACGGTCTGTCCCACAGCCGTCAGTACGTCGTACTTGAGATAGTATGCGGGTGCCCGTTAGGTTACGGGTACACTGGACAGGACTCGTCGGGAACTGACCAGTTGGTATTATACCTATCGTCAGTTATCAGTTCCCAGGTGACATGAGTACAGCTTAGTCCGCTGACTTGACACTGTCACTTCGCCTTGGGTGTGTTCCCACTGTACTTTGATCACTACCCTACCACGGCTCAAAGGAGTCGTGCAAACAGGTGGTGGTTGGGTGCAGTCCCGAAGCACTTGGAGGCAGTGACGGTTAGACAGGATTCGTCTCTCCCGGTATTGGGGGTTGACATCGCGCTGTGTCTAGGAGAGCCATTACACGAGTAGTCCCTGGCCAGGGCAAACGAGATATACTGGTAGGTTTCCAGTGTTATCTCAGGGTGTTTTGGGCTTCGCTCCGGCACGACTTGTACCACTATTGGGGGACTGACGTTTACCGCCCCCTAGGCCCGCCATGCGATGTATCAGACGAACAGACCGGACTGTACGGAGAATGTCACACTCAGGCTCAGTAGGAGTTCAGATGGGTTTCGCCTCGTCGGTCTTCTTGTCGGCATTACCTGGGGACCGTTACGCACAGCTAGTGCCGCTTGCGGTCTGTGGTTAAACCCACTGCCAGCGTAGTGTCGAGTCTTTAGAGTCCCACACAGAAAGCTTTTCACCTTTAGGCAAAAGAGTAGAGGTCGCATGGTATTGCGACAGGTCGCATGGTTTTGCGACAGGGTTCGGTCACATCCGTGCACTTGTGCACGTACAGTGTCCAGACAGTTTACACTAGCGGGCTTTGGATTAAGCCAGATCCTAGTGTACCTTATGGGATTGGATTTATCCAGTTTGCATTCGTGTTCCTCGGAACGCGGATGCGGGTGTGTATGCACAGTTGACAGGGAGGCACAGACAGCGGATTCTCATTAGGGTTGTTGACAGTTGACCGTTGACTTTTTGACTTTTTGCTCAACCCTAATGAGAATATGATATGTGATTAACTATTATATTAATTAAGTATTATGGTGACTTGGTTGTTGACTTGTTGACTTTTGTTGACTTGTTGACTTTGTTGACCGGTTGACTAGGCTTGACTAGTTGACCATCATGATAACCATGGCTATCATTTCATGCCAAAGACTTTTACTTGCTTGTTCATTTAAGTAAAATGAGTGCATGACATGATAAGGTTATGGTTGCTTCTACCATCACATAAGACTTTTGTTAATATGATGAGTTATCATTGCTTTGGATTATGAGAGGGTGAGAGACAAAAGAGTTGCTCATTCTTTCTTGCTCATTCTCTCTCTTGTTCTTGAGCTCTCACCCTCATCCTCTTGCTCCCTCTCTTTGATCTATGGTTCTCTTGTCTCATGAGTTGAGAATCAAGAACCATATATAAAATCCCATTCTATTTCTTCTCTACTCATTCTAGTTCACTAGGTTTAGCAAACCAAGTGAACTAGTTTCTTCAAAGAACGAAGAAGGAGCTAAAGGTTGGAGCTTTCAAGTGGATCTATCTTCGGCGTACGGAGACGACGAGAAGGAGCCATCGGACCACCACCGGAGCTTGAAGAGAAGGAGTTCAAGACAAGCTAGGTATAACCATCTTAATCCGAGTAGCTAAATATCTTTAGCTTAGTATGCTAGTTTTAGTTTAGGTAAAGATCCCGACCTAGTTTAGTCCATGTTGCCTCTTGCGATAAAAATTTGATTTTATACCGTTTCCGCCTCCCCGTAAGCACCGGGGGTCGCAACGTGGACTTACACGTAGCATAGGAAACTCCTTCCCTATCAAGAGTATGTCATCTGTAAGTCGATGTACAACACCCCAATACTTGTGGGGAGGCGGAATTTTCAAAAACGAACTTGTTTAGTGAACAAACATCGACTAACCGCTTGAATCGAAGCTAAACGATAACTAACTTAAAACATAGAGTTGCTATGCTACTATGTTTAGGGATTATACCTAACGAATCATGTCCTTCGTCTTTGCGAACTCCACCTCCTCCTCGGCCTTCTCGAAGTAGTAGACGATCCACCCGAGAGCTTTACTCCAAGCTTAGCCTCTAAACTTGAGGCAACTAAACTTCTCTAAGTGCTAATCAAAGAAGCTAAGTGTAATATAAAGAGGGTTATGGATTAAGTAGTCTAACTAATCCTTGTACTCAACACATGAGAGGGGAGGATTATGGTTTGAAGAGGGAGAGCTTGAGGAGAGAGAAGGTGAGGATAATAATGAAGTGAGAATAATGAGTTATGATAATATATATCAAGCATTTCTTTTATCAAGAAAAGAATAAGAAAAGAATTTAGCAACCATGCTTGATAATATCTAGTGATGATTCACTCCATGAGTCATTAAGCATTTATCATGCATTAATGACATGGATGAATCATCCATATGACTCACTAATCACATTCATTGCTTATGCCACCTTAACCTCCTTAGTCACCACCTTCTAGAAGCTTCTCGCGCAATTACGAGAACGCCCCTCCTTTCCGCAAAAATACGGAAAAACTTTAGACTGTATAAATCCAATAACCGGATACCAGTAACTGGCTTAAACCAAAGCCGACTGGTAAAAACTGTCCGAAAGTCGTACGTGCGTAAACGCACGTATGCGTCCGAACCCTTGTCGTAAAACCATACGACCTCTATATCGTTTCGTCTGGAGTAGGGAAACTCTCTGTGTGAGACTCTAGAGACTCGACTACTACGCTGGCAGTGGGTTTAACCATAGACCGCAAGCGGCACTAGCTGTACGTAACGGTCCCCAGGTAGATGTCGATAAGAAGGCCGATGAGGGAACCCATCCGAACTCCAACTGAGTCTGATGTGACAATCTCCATACAGTCCGGTCCGTTCGTCCAAGACTATCGCATATCGAGCCTAGGGGGCGGCAAGCATCAGTCCCCTAATAGCGGTATAAGTCATGTCGGAGGGAAGCCCATTACACCCTGAGAAACTACTGGAACCTACCAGCAAATCTCGCTTGCCCTGGCTAGGGACTTTGCGTAATGGTTCTCTGACACAGCGCGATATCAACTCCTAATACCGGGAGGGACGAATCCTGTCTAACCGCCGCTGCTTCTAAGTGCTCGGGACTGCACCCAACTGCTACCTGTTTGCACGACTCCTTTGAGCCGTGGTAGGGTAGCAATCTAAGAACAGTGGGACACACTCGAGGCGAAGTAGCAGTGTCAAGTCTGCGGACTATGATGTACTCATGTCACCTGGGAACTGTTCACTGACGACTGGTATAAAACCAACCAACAGTTCCCTGTGAGTCCTGTCCGGTGTACCCGTAACCTAACGAGCACCTGTATACTATCTCCAGTACGACGTACTGATGGCTGTGGGACAGACCATCTCTCCAACTGGGATGAGAAGCGTACACACCAGTCTACTCCGGAGTATCGATGCTCTGTCTCGATAATCCAACGACCAGGGACCTGAAAAAGTATGTGCTTGTAGACTACCCAGCCCCCACTAGTGTGACTGCCATCATAACGCTGGTAGTCAAGCAAGATCCTAAGAGCTCTATCAATACGTATACTCACATATTAAGATAGAAAAACCAAGTAGCATACTACCATGTTTAGCAAGACTGTTATATACATGTGAATATCCCAAGCTTCCATTAAGTAATATACAAACTAGTATGATACAGTAATGGCCTTCTAAGGCATAAACACTAACAATCTCCCACTTGCACTAGGGCCATGTACTGGCATATCGAAGACCAATGATCTCGAGTAGCCTCTCAAACTGAATCTGAGGTAGGGCCTTCGTGAATGGATCAGCAATGTTCTCTTCAGAAGCAACTCTCCAAACCTCGATCTCCTGACGATCAATGATCTCCCTGATCAGGTGATACCGCCTCAAGATGTGTCTGGACTTCTGATGGGACCTTGGTTCCTTTGCTAAAGCTATAGCTCCGTTGTTGTCGCAATATAGAGGTATTGGATCAACTATGGTAGGAACCACCTGAAGTTCTGTTAGGAACTTCTTCATCCAGACTGCTTCTTTTACGGCATCGCAAGCAGCTATATACTCCGCTTCCATCGTCGAGTCAGCAACGGTGTCCTGCTTGGAGCTCTTCCAGCACACCGCCCCTCCATTGAGGGTAAAGGCATAACCCGACATGGACTTGGAATCGTCCTTATCACTCTGGAAGCCGGAATCAGCAAAGGCCTCCAACCTGAGGTCTTTTCCGCCGTAAACCAAAAACATCTCCTTAGTCCTTCTCAGGTACTTGAGAATGTTCTTTACTGCTATCCAGTGCTTCTCCCCTGGGTCTGAATGATACCGGCTTACCACGCTTAGTGCGTAAGCTACATCTGGTCTGGTGCACAACATCGCATACATTATAGAGCCTACCGCAGAAGCGTAGGGTATAATAGACATGCGTTCCCTTTCAAATCAGTCTTGGGAGACATCTCTTTGGAGAGGGTGATTCCGTGACAAGCCGGTAGATTACCGCTCTTAGAATCTTCCATACTGAATCTTTTCAGTACAGTGTCGATATACCTGGACTGCGAAAGTCCCAACATCCTCTTGGATCTATCACGATAGATCCGGATCCCCAGAATGTAAGAGGCATCACCCAGGTCTTTCATGGAGAACCTGTGTGACAAGAATCCTTTGACAGATTGTAGCATAGGAATGTCATTTCCTATCAATAGAATGTCATCCACGTACAAGACGAGGAATACGACACTTCTGGCTACAACTTTACTATATATGCACGGTTCATCTGGATTTTTGATAAAGTCATATTCTTTGACTGTCTCATCAAAACAGATGTTCCAACTCCGCGATGCCTGCTTTAGTCCATAAATGGACTTAAGCAGCTTGCATACTTTCCCGCTGCTCCCACTCTGATTGAAACCCTCTGGCTGATCCATATAGACGCTCTCTTCTAAATTTCCATTCAGAAAAGTCGTCTTTACGTCCATCTGCCAGATTTCATAATCATGGAAGGCAGCAATAGCAAGAAGGACCCGAATGGATTTGAGCATAGCCACTGGAGAAAAAGTTTCGTCATAGTCCAAACCAGGTCTTTGACGAAAACCCTTTGCAACAAGTCTAGCCTTATAGGTTTCCACCTGTCCATCTACACCAATCTTTTTCTTGAAGATCCATTTGCATCCTAGGGGTTTTACCCCATCTGGAGAAAAGTCCAAAGTCCATACTTTGTTGGTGTATATGGACTCCATTTCGGTCCGCATTGCATCTAGCCATCGTACCGAGTCGCCGCTCTGGATGGCCTGCTGGAAGTCAGTAGGTTCATCATCATCTATGATGCAATCCTCTCTATACCCATCTATGAGAAAACCGTAGTATCTCTCAGGCGGATGAGACGGCCTACTACTCCTGCGGAGGGGTGCGGGAATGTCCTGTACTTCTTGAACTTCCGGTTCTACCAAACTTTCAGTAGCAGTTTGTGGTTCTGGAATTTCTTCCAGTTCTACTACGCTCCCACTCTTCTGATTTTCTAAAAATTCAGTTTCTAAGAAGCGGGCATGACGAGAAACAAAAACCTTTTGTTCCTCTGCGTAATAGAAACAATATCCTGTAGAGTTCTTTGGATATCCCACAAACTTACACTCTACTGAGCGTGCCTCGAGCTTGTCCGGATGCTGCTTTTTTACAAAAGCTGGACATCCCCATGTCTTCAGGTACTGAAGATAGGGTTTCTTCCCACTCCACATCTGATATGGTGTGGTAGGCACAGTTTTGGTTGGAACTCTGTTCAAAAGATGTGTCGCTGATTCTAGCGCATAACCCCAGAAAGATCGCGGTAACTCAGCATTACTCATCATGGATCGTACCATATCCAATAAGGTTCGATTCCGTCTCTCCGATACACCGTTGTGCTGTGGAGTGTATGGAGGAGTAAGCTGAGAGAGAATTCCTTTCTCTTTTAGGTAACCTAGGAACTCGGCACTTAAGTATTCTCCACCTCGATCAGATCTCAGTGTCTTAATACTTTTGCCTGTTTGGTTTTCCGCTTCACTCTTGTATTCCAGGAATTTCTCAAAGGCTTCGGATTTATGCTTCATCAAGAAGACATGTCCAAACCTAGAGAAATCATCTGTAAAAGTAATGAAGTAGGAATAGCCACCTCTTGCATGTGTAGACATTGGACCACATACATCGCTGTGTATGAGTCCTAAGAGCTCGCTCACTCTTACTCCTTGTCCAGTAAATGGAGTCTTTGTCATCTTTCCTTTGAGACAAGATTGACAAGTGTCATAAGTTTGATATTCGAACGAGTCCAAATATCCTTCTCTATGCAACTTAGTCAACCTTCTCTCATTGATGTGACCCAGTCTACAATGCCATAAGAAAGTTTTATTTAAATCTGGAGACTTTCTTTTTAGTGTGTTCTGGACATTGAAAATTTGGAGTTGGTTTAAAACATATATACCGTTATTTAATGTACCGGACCCAATCAAACCATGATTAAGGTGGATGTTAACAACATCTCTTACAAACGTGAAATCATAACCTTTATTTGATAATAAGGAAACCGATATGATATTACACGTTAAGCTTGGTACAAATTAACAGTTATGTAAAACCAAAATGTGTCCACTCTTCAATCCTCGGTGATAATCCCCGACGGACGCAGCTCCCACGCTAGCTCCGTTAGCAACCTTTAGGGTCATATCACTTTCCTTCAGCACTCTACGGTTTCTCAGTGCCTGCAATGTATTGCAAATATGAGATCCTGATCCGGTATCCAATACCCAGGAAGTAGAGTTGATTGACAGACAATTCTCAATTACAAACACACCTGAAGTCGAAGCCACAGCTTGCTTCGGTTCCTGGTTCTTGGCGTTCCACGCCTTGCAATCCTTCTTCCAGTGCCCTTTCCTATGACAATGGAAACACTCATCCTGGCCAACTACCCGTACTGCAAACTTTTTCTTTCCCTTCCATCCCACCTTACTTACACCTCCTCTAGGTCTGGGTGCGGCCTTCTTCTTCCTTCCTTTGGCCCTAGCCTTGGACCCGGAAGAAGATGAACCGCCAACAAACATAGCGGGTGTTTCCCTTGCTTTCTGCAAGGTGCCCTCTGCACTCCTTAACATGTCCAGGAGTTCCGGAAGTTCAACTTCTTTTCTTTGAATGTTGAAGTTCAGGATAAACTGGGCGTAGGTGGAAGGAAGGGACTGAAGAATAAGGTCTGTATAGAGCTCATTATCCAAAGTCGTCCCAAGGTCTGCGAGCTCTTCTATATAGCCGATCATCTTTAGGACATGTTCTCCTACCGATGACCCGACAGCCAACCTCGCTCGAAACAAGTTCTTTGAGGTCTCATATCTTGCTATACGAGATTGCTCTCCATAAAGTTCCTTTGTATGGAGAAATATGGCATCAAGTTCCATATCCTCGTGCCTCCTCTGATGTTCATTGTTCATCGAGGCAAGCACGATGCACTTGGCTTTCGCGCAATCTAAATCCCAGGTTTTGCGGATTTCCTTATCCGCATTGCTGGATTTGGGATCAGGGACAGCAGGTGCCGTAGCTGTGAGGACGTACCCCAATTTGTCATAGGTCAAAGCCATTTTGACATTCCGCAGCCAATCTTTATAGTTTGGCCCTGTCAGTATATTTTTTTCTAAAAGTAACTTAAGTCCAGTCATTTTCAGGTCGCTGCAATTAGGAGAGAGAGAAGAAAACTCTTTAGCATGATGCTCTTGCAAGTTTAGAGTGGTTTTTAGTTTATCTAAACTGGATGGCTCCCACTGTTTCTCGAATCCTTCCTCAAACCATAAAAGAAGAATTAGCCAGGACTATTTTCACCATACAATACTTGCTTAACCGTTCAGCCAGGCTAGTGTCGATACTTCGAGGGAGGTTTTCCAACGCTTTCGCGAAGTTCCTTAATTAAATAACCTCTTTTCTCTGGGGGCGTAACCCCGCTGACACTTTTCTGGACACCTACTTGGTTTATAGCATTGATCGTTAAGTGATGAATATCCTGATAAGTAGCATATACTCACAGTAGGATCGAGATCCAAATATCATCGTATGATAATGTTGAAGGAATCCTACCAACATTCATCAAACTCTAAATGGTATGCATCTCTTTGCAAATTTCAGTTTCTTTAGAAATTCCCGATATAAGTTTTTGCCCCATGCTCTTATGACCTTGACGTATGCCAACAAATCATAAGTCACATGTCAAGTTCTGCCCATCATTATCTTGTTAATTTGAACCCACCCGTATATACCTTTGACGTATGCCAACAAGGTAATGCGACTGTCCCAAACCAACACATCTATCTATGCAACAAATGAATACCCCAGCAGCTACCAAACACTATGCCTTGACGTATGCCAACAAGCATATCTTGAATACTACTGACCATCCATAAGAAATGACGGAGGGCTACGACTGGTTTTGGCGAAACCGTGAACGTAGTGAACTTGATATAACCGAAGTAACCTGATAGCTTTTAAAAGGAGTGGTTAAGGCTCCGCATTTAAAAATATCTGTTTTAAAATTAACCGAGTGGTTTCTTTTAAATTGTTCCAACGATTAAAACTTTGGTTTATTTTCTTTGCATTATTGATAATGCGTCCCATCATTAACCTATCATTGCAGAAAACAACGAAAATACAACGTCCTCTTATGCCATCCGCATTCGCCACGGGGTCCCGTCATTACCCGTTATGTTACTTAACTAACGACAGAGCGGGGGTTGGGCTAGCACGGGTGTAAAACATAAGTGACGTCTAAATAGCTTTCATATATATAGATATTTTACATTCGTCTGACGCAATGATATTCATTCCAGATCACAGATGAACTTAATTGGATTTGCAAGAAATCCGTGTTTGTTTTGAGCCTGCAACAAAATACGGATTACACAGTTGTGATGAATAGCCATTACCCCTCCCACGACCCCTACGGGTGCGGCAAACTACCCGCCCGGCAGTTTGTGCACCCCATCTTGGGTCTGTCCTAGGAGCAAAAACAGTAAAATGAAATAATACAACGGTGGCTACAACCGCAACCTAGAAGTGCCCCGCAAAATAATATTACAACAAATTACATTTACATCAAATGAATTAAATGATAACCCATCACATAACCCCGGCTATACATCACAACAGTCCAACACAGTTCATATGCACAAACAGATAAAATCCATTTCAGAAATGTGCAACCCCCTGCCAACTGACATACTAGCAGTTAGGGGAGGTTTACGAACACATTATACAATCACAGATATAATCCAACAAGCAAATACTGTATAATTTCGATCGATTAAACACTTTTAATCTTGCTCCAATACTGCTCTGCAAATCTGAAACCTGAGCAAAAATTAAATATTCCAGAAAATACCAAATCACACAGAGAAGCAACACAGGAAAATTGGGTTCCTGAATCGTCAACTCGGCGGCGGAAGCGCGGCGGATCGGTAGGATCCGCCGCGGTTCCGCGGCGCGTTAGACGATTCAGGGGCCCAAATTTCTTGTGTGTTCTTCTGGTGTCTTTTCAAGCTTTCTGAACATCCCTGAAAAATTTTTGGACTTCATTTTAAAAACGACAGAAACTTGATATTTCAGGCTTTTCCGGTTTCGTTTTATTCTTTCGAAATTCATACAAATTTGCAAGTAAGTTATTTATTGTTTAGCGAGGCTCTGATACCACTGTAAGTCGATGTACAACACCCCAATACTTGTGGGGAGGCGGAATTTTCAAAAACGAACTTGTTTAGTGAACAAACATCGACTAACCGCTTGAATCGAAGCTAAACGATAACTAACTTAAAACATAGAGTTGCTATGCTACTATGTTTAGGGATTATACCTAACGAAACGTGTCCTTCGTCTTTGCGAACTCCACCTCCTCCTCGGCCTTCTCGAAGTAGTAGACGATCCACCCGAGAGCTTTACTCCAAGCTTAGCCTCTAAACTTGAGGCAACTAAACTTCTCTAAGTGCTAATCAAAGAAGATAGGTGTAATATAGATAGGGTTATGGATTAAGTAGTCTAAGTAATGCTTGTATTCAACACATGAGAGGGGAGGATTAGGGTTTGAAGAGGGAGAGCTTGAGAAGAGAGAAGGTGAGGATAATAATGAAGTGAGAATAATGAGTTATGATAATATATATCAAGCATTTCTTTTATCAAGAAAAGAATAAGAAAAGAATTTAGTAACCATGCTTGATAATATCTAGTGATGATTCACTCCAAGAGTCATTAAGCATTTATCATGCATTAATGACATGGATGAATCATCCATATGACTCACTAATCACATTCATTGCTTATGCCACTTTAACCTCCTTAGTCACCACCTTCTAGAAGCTTCTCGCGTAATTATGAGAACGCCCCTCCTTTCCGCAAAAATACGGAAAAACTTTAGACTGTATAAATCCAATAACCGGATACCAGTAACTGGCTTAAACCAAAGCCGACTGGTAAAAACTGTCCGAAAGTCGTACGTGCGTAAACGCACGTATGCGTCCGAACCCTTGTCGTAAAACCATACGACCTCTATATCGTTTCTCCTGGAGTAGGGAAACTCTCTGTGTGGGACTCTAGAGACTCGACTACTAAGCTGGCAGTGGGTTTAACCACAGACCGCAAGCGGCATTAGCTGTACGTAACGGTCCCCAGGTAGATGTCGATAAGAAGGCCGATGAGGGAACCCATCCGAACTCCTACTGAGTCTGATGTGACAATCTCCATACAGTCCGGTCCGTTCGTCCAAGACTATCTCATATCGGGCCTAGGGGGCGGCAAGCGTCAGTCCCCTAATAGCGGTATAAGTCGTGTCGGATGGAAGCCCATTACACCCTGAGAAACTACTGGAACCTACCAGCAAATCTCGCTTGCCCTGGCCAGGGACTTTGCGTAATGGCTCTCTGACACAGCGCGATATCAACTCCCAATACCGGGAAGGACGAATCCTGTCTAACCGCCACTGCCTCCAAGTGCTCGGGACTGCACCCAACTGCTACCTGTTTGCACGACTCCTTTGAGCCGTAGTAGGGTAGCAATCTAAGAACAGTGGGACACACTCGAGGCGAAGTAGCAGTGTCAAGTCTGTGGACTATGCTGTACTCATGTCACCTGGGAACTGTTCACTGAAGTCTGGTATAAAACCAACCAACAGTTCCCTGTGAGTCCTGTCCGGTGTACCCGTAACCTAACGAGCACCTGTATACTATCTCCAGTATGATGTACTGATGGCTGTGGGACAGACCATCTCCCCAACTGGGATGAGAAGCGTACATACCAGTCTACTCCGGAGTATCGATGCTCTGTCTCGATAATCCAACGACCAGGGACCTGAAAAATGATGTGCTTGTAGACTACCCAGCCCCCACTAGTGTGACTGCCATCACAACGCTGGTAGTCAAGCAAGATCCTAAGAGCTCTATCAATACGTATACTCACATATTAAGATAGAAAAACCAAGTAGCATACTACCATGTTTAGCAAGACTGTTATATACATGTGAATATCCCAAGCTTCCATTAAGTAATATACAAACTAGTATGATACAGTAATGGCCTTCTAGGGCATAAACACTAACATCATCCACGTACTCTACGAGGATCACCACCATACTCCCTACTACCTTTTTGTATATACAAGGTTCATCTGCCATTTTGATGAAGTCAAACTCTTTGACTACCACATCAAAACAGACGTTCCAACTCCGCGATGCCTGCTTTATCACATAAAACATCTTGCACATGTTTCCGCTGCTCCCACTGTCTACGAAGCCCTCTGGCTGTGTACTTATAGACGCTCTCTTCCAAATCATCATTTAGAAAAGTAGTCATGACATCCAACCGCCAGATATCGTAGTCATGGTATGTAGCCGTGGCAAGTAGGATCTGGATAGACTTAAGCATGCTTTGAAAGTCTCAACTTTTCCATGTACACCAAGTAATCTTCTCAAGATATACTTGCTCCTGATGGGGATTTAACCCTTCAGATAAAGCAACCAAAGTCCATACTTTGTTGGTGTATAAGGATTCCATCTCAGATCGATAAGCATCCAGCCATTCTTACAGAGTCTCACTCCTGATGGCCAGCTCGAAACTAGTTGGGTCATCATCTCATGATGCAATCCTCGCTCCCCTGTCATAGAGAAACCGAAGTATCTCTCAGGTGGGTGAGGAACCCTACTAGATCGGCGGAGAGGCTGAGGTTCGTTGGTTTCTATTGAATCCTTTGGTTCTACCAAATCATCTGCTGTAGTTTGTATAGCTCGAACTCCTTCCAGTTCTACCTCATGACCAATAATTTCTTCACAAGAAATTCCCTTTCACAAAGGTGGCATGCTGAGAAACAAAACATCTTTTGTTCCTCTGTTTGGTAGAAGATGTTCCCTAGCGAATGCTTGGGATATCCAACAAACTTCCACAGAACAGACTTTGATTTGAACCCTATTCAATAGGTATGCAGGTTCTCAAGTGCATAACTCCCAAAAGGAAATAGGAAACTCAGTAGTACTCATCATAGAGCGCACCATATCAAATAGGGTGTGATTGCTCCGCCCCGATACACCGACATGCTGTGGTGTATACGGAGGAGTAATGCTGAGAGAGAATCTCATTCTCCTTTAGAATAGTCCAGGAATTCCGTGCTCAAGTATTCTCCTCCTTGATCTCATCAAAGAACACAATACTTATACTCGTTTTTGGTTCTCTACTTCTAGCTAATATTCTGTGAATATCTCAAAAGGTTCAGACTTGTGTTTCAACAGGAACATATGTCCGAATCTTGAGAGATAAACAGTGAATGTAATGAAGTATAAAGAACCAGTCTTGGCATGTGCAGACAGGGGACCTCATACATCAGCATGTATCAATCCTAAGAGTTCACTAACTCTTTCTCTGTTTCCAATAAACGGAGTTGTGGTCATCTTATCTCTGTGACTTGACCGGCAAGTTTCACAAGATGTAAATTCAAACTAATTTAAATATGCATCTATATGTAACTTCAGCTAGTCGGGTCTCTTTGATATGACCTAGTCTACAATACCTCAAGAAGGATTCATTCATTTCTGAACTCTTCCTCTTGTGTGTGTTCTGTTCGTTAAGAATTGTGGTTTGATTTAGAACGTCTATGCTTTTAGATAACGTGCCTGAACCGATCAACTCGTGATATAGGAAATGTTCAAAACATTATCCAACGATACAAAATTATATCCTTTCTTTCCTAATAAAGAGACTGATATGATGTTGTATATTAGGTTCGGTATCAAATAACATTCATTCAGAATCAATGTATTTTGATAATAAAGGGTGATAACTACCAACAGACTTGGCTGCAACACTTGCACCGTTTCTATCTCATGAAACTTATCACCCGTTCTCAGTTCTCTACCTATCTGTAGCCCATGTAACAAATTACATATGCGGGATCCTGATCCGGTATCTCATACCCAGGACGTAAAGGATACTGAGAAACAGTTCTGTTTAATGAACACACCCGAAGAAGATGCATCAACATGTACTTTCTTCGTTTGGGCGGTACGGGAATTCTGGTAATCCCCAATTTCCTGCTCCGTCTTATAACAATTATAAGTTGGAGCGGGACCAACGTCCTTAACGCAGTATAACAAGCGGGTTCGGTCAATACATCCGTATTATTATCTTGATTAAAGCGTGACATAGTCTCTACCTGGAGAGAGAGAGAAGAAAACACTCAGCGTGCGCTTTTACAAGATTAGATTGGTTATCAATTTATCTAATCAGGATGTCTCCCACTGTTTTAGTCAAATCTTCCTTCAAACCCTAAAAGGAAAGACTAGCCGGGATTAATTACACTCTACAAGTTCGCCAATCTTTCAGCCAGGCCTGTGCCGGTACTTTGAGGGAGGTTCCCCATGCTTTCGCACGGACCTAATTAAAATAAACCTCGTTTTCCCACGGGCCTAACCCCGTTAACACCTTTCTAGACACCTACTTGATCGGCTAATTGTAATGTGTAAAACTCTCCCAGGAGTAACTCTTACTCGCAACGGGTATCGGGATCCAGCTATCTCATCGAAGGTATGCAATCTCATTGCAAATTTCAACACTTGAAATTCCCAATAATATTTTTACCCCTAGCGTCCAATGACCTTGACGAATGCCAACAAACCATAGGGTACTAGTCAAGTTCAACCCGTCATTTCCCGATTGAATTAAACCCACCCGCACGACCCTTGACGAAAGCCAACAAAGTCGCACGACTACCCTAACACAATCGCATTATATGCTTATACAGATAAGCATAAATAGCTACCGCACACTACGCCTTGACGAAATCCAACAAACGTAGTACGAATACTATGAAGTTCTTATCTGAAATGACGGAGGGCTACGACAGGTTTTTAAGAAAACCCTTTGCGTAATGAACTTGATATCGTTGTAGAATCAAGTTATTTTAAAATTGAATGTTTTTGAGGCTTTTCTAGTTTCTCTAAAGAGGTCACTCCCGGTGAAGGGATCGTCGGCTCTTTTCTCATCGAATAAGGTGCAGGATATTTCACAAATATCACTATGCAAAGTAAAAACTATAGAAACAATAAAAAACAAACCGAGTTTGTAGTATCTGCTAGTTTCACTAAAGAGGTCACTCCCGTTGAAGGGATCTTGGCTCTTTCCTTATCGAATAAGGTGCTGGATGTTCTACAAGGAACACCGCTATGCAAAGAAAGAACTAGAGCTACCGGTTTTTAAACAAGTTTCTACAACATCTTTAGGTTTCTTTTAGTTTCATTAATCTCATTAATGAAGTCCCATTTTATTATGCTTCACAACCATCACATTTGAAACGAAATCTGCAATATAACATATATCTCATATATATAATATATGCATTCATCTCAGACAGTAATATGATCTCATCACAGAGCATTGCAGCAGAAGAACATATATGAAATATTGGATATACTAGGACGTCCGTGTTTTAATACGAGCCTGTATAAAACACGAATTCTACGGTCGCGATGAATAGCCAAACCCACATCCCTAGACCCCTACGAGAGCAGCAAGAAACACTGCCAATTCTAGGGTTAGGAGACCCGGTCTCGACTCCTCGAGATGGTCTCCCGCTGGACCCTAGAACCCGGTTACTTGTGCTCCACGCCTTGGGTCTACCTAATGCAGAAAAGTAAATAATATACAACGGTGACATCATCCTCAGCCCGAAAGTGCCCCAATAAAAGAATATTACATACAAATGAATTTTACATCAATGAAAAAGAAAAAACTCCCATCTCACATAAAACCCCCGGCTATTCAAAACACGACGATCCAATATAACATATCACAGCAACACATAATATCTCATATCATCAACGTAAGCAAGTATGCGTATCCCGATTGTCGTTGATGTATAGCAACGAAGCCGGCGATACACCACATACTACGCTTAAGGTCACAGAAAAGAAAGTGTAAAACTAGAACAGTTGGAATCCGCTACTTCCTTAGACATCGCATGCCTAACTAAATGAATTCCTTAGACATCGCATGCCTAACTATTATAAACCCCGCATTTTAGTCTCATTATCGAAAACACTTTTCAATATCAAGTCGGGCAATTCAACAAGATTACCGACATCCTGATCGAATGCTCGTCGTAAACTTTCGTAGACGGCCACACCCCCGGATGCCGTCGACGAAGTGCACTAAGGCGGAACACCGCTGCCGCGAGCATCCGAACGGATGCTTTTGGCGACGGGGTTCTCCTACAGTCACTTGGTTGGGGCTATGGGGTGTGGCTGTCTATTAAGTTTACCCGGCGAGTATCCGCGTACGCTAAGTGATTGCGACAGACTTTTGATCACATCAAAATTCCGTGGCAACTGATCGTCGGAGACTGAACTGCTAGATTTATAACATTCAAATTAGTTATCTCATAACTACTTGTGGATTCCAAATATTGTATCACATTCCAGATAAAAAGACATTGCTAAACTTTCCGATCGAATAATCAAACACCCAAGATTTCCCAAATAGCTCAACAATTGAGCGAAGTTCAAAAAATATCCATCACATGCCACAGTACCAAT
Organism: Agapanthus africanus; assembly: GCA_030015575.1. Taxonomy (NCBI): domain Eukaryota; kingdom Viridiplantae; phylum Streptophyta; class Magnoliopsida; order Asparagales; family Amaryllidaceae; genus Agapanthus; species Agapanthus africanus. The sequence continues at coordinate 496,427,801 of JASDDO010000014.1, forward strand.
GGTCCAGCCGTAGAAGGGTCAAGCCAACGCCTCACATGTGGCACGCCGTACTACCACAAACCCTAAGGTTTAGAGGCAGTTCAAGACGGTCACATAATCGAGTTAAGGTTTGTTGTCTTCTAGAGGGCCCACCGCGTTACTTGCACGACTTAGAACGTCCTTAAACTACGGAAAAATCCAACGCTTGGAAATTTTCCGGCAGGGGAAAAAGTGAGTTATTTATATCCGTTCGAACTTTTTAACACGTTCTAAAAATTACCCGGACAAACTAAACGAAGTTAAATTATCCGATCGAATAAACGAGTCCCTAATACAACCCAGAAAACTCAACTCTTGAGTAGAATAAAATTATCCCAGAACAATCGGGAAAATAGTACGGACATTACTATGGAAACAGAACATAACAAGCGCACTGTAGAGCCGCGGAACCGCCGCGCCAGGCATAGGTCTGCCGCGGTTCCGCGGCGCTTTAAGAGTATCAGTGGATCGTTTTTCACAGAGGTCCATATAATTCCCTGCTGATTTTTTTGAGTATTTTTAATGCAGAAAAAATCATATTTTTGAAAAATATCGAGAGAATGGTATATATCGGGGTTTCCGGGTTCGATCGGGCTTTAAACTTCGCCTAGACATCTTCTAAAGCTCTAGCTTGGCTCTGATACCACTGTAGGGATGCTAGGCATACTAACAAGGGTCTACGAGGCATCAACCATGCCCGATTTAAAATTTAGCCGTGCCGAACAACCCTAAACCAAGATCTTAGACTAGAGATTAGGCGAAAACAAGCATGTTAAACACTTTAACACTAAGTGAGAGGGATTACAACCTTTGTAGATGCGGTCCTTCACTTCTTAAGCTCCCTGTTGAGGTCCCTTCGCTGCGATCATCGTGCATCCGGACTCTAGGGAGGCACCACGAAGAGAATGATGCAAACTTGCTTTCGATCTTCGATAACAAAGACGATCTACCTTGAAGTTTCATTAGCACAAGCTCTCACTCACAAAATGAAGTGAGTACCCTCATCTAAATGGCAAGGGTAGATGAGGATGATGAAGTAGGATTTTTGCAATCATTTGTTTTCTTATTCTCACTCACTTTCATCACACAAAGCAAATCAAGAAAGCTTTGTATCAAGGAAGAAGAAGAAGAAGAATAGTCAATCTTTTTGTGATGAATAATGAATGTTATGATATGGTTAGAAATGCAACCATGGTCAATATAACCTTTGTAGAGATTTAACTAGGGCTAGGGTTTGGGTTGAGTTAAAGATGAGTCACTTAAAAATATCAACACAAACATCTTTGCACAAAACAAAACAAAACCTTCTAGAAAATCTTAACCCAAATCAAACTCTAACCATGTTTAATCTCCACTAATCATGTTGCATTAATAACCACATCATTTTACAATATTATATAACACATATATAATATTTATTGTAACAAAATAAAATAATACAATTAACATATATCGCAAATATATCAATGTATTACCCGAGTGAGAAAAAGAATCTTTTAGTGAGCTAATATTAGTTAATGTAAATTAATATATCATACATATATTATTATACATTAAATTATCGAATCAACACTTGATCCGACAATCCGGCTATATCGCATATAACCGACTAATATCTCATTTACCGATTCATCGAATCAACACTTGATCCGATGACCCGGCTGATAACAAATATGGCGAGAATAGAATATGGTATCTCATATCGCATTATCCTCGGTCCCGCACATATCACATATGTGCTCCTTGTTAGTTATATGTATGCCCTAGATACCATTATTGTACATAGGATGTATATTGTAGTGGATGCTTGGACATATATAGGGAGGACTTTGTTGCTCGACATGATAGAATGCTATCTTGTTGCTCTTTACCTTAACGTGTACACTGATTGTCTCTCTGTTACATGTTGGTAAAGCCCTTAGGATTTGTACTTGACTACCTGGACTATGATGCGGATCATACTAGTGGGAACATGGTAGTCCATAAGTACATCCTTCAAGGTCCCTAGTCATGGGTGTATCGAGACGCGGCATCGATATACCAGAGTAGACTAGCGTACACCTTCTCGACCCATACAGATGGGCGATGGAAGATCCCATATCCATCGGTGTTTGACATCAAAGATGGTGTACGGCTGCTCAGTGGAGACTGGGTACACTGGACGGACTCGCCGAGAACTCCCAGATGGTATTATACCTTACGTCAGATGGCAGTTCTCTGGTGACACTGGTACAGGTTAGTCTGTAGACCCGAGATCGTCATATAGTCTTGTGTGATTCCCACTGTGCTTTGATTTCCACCTTACCACGTCCAAGAGGGTGTGCAAAACGGTGGTTTTTGGGTACAGTCCCGAATCATATGGAGGCAATGAGCGATAGGAGGGGATTCGTCTCTCCCGGTATAGGGAGTTGATGTTGCGCTGTGTTCGATTGGCTATAACCGGAAATCCCTAGCCAGGGTTGCTGAGATTTACTGGTAAGTCTTACCAGTAGTTTCTCGAACTGTTATAGACCTCATATCGACACGACTTATCGAGCTACTGGGGTCTGACGTTTACCACCCCTAGGCGAGATATGCGACATATCAGACAAACAGACCGGACTGTACGGTAAGTGTTGCTGGTTGGATTCACAGGAGTGTGAGCGGGCTTGCTCGTTGATCTTCTGATCGCTCAATACCCGGGTGGCCGTTACGTTTAGCAGACCGCTTGCGGCTTGTGGGTGCTTGATATGATCATCACCTGCTGCTGGCGTATTGACGAGTCTTTAGAGTCTTACACAGAGGTTTCCTGGCTCAAGCGAAACGAAATAGGAGCGCATATGAGATATGTGCGGGACCGAGAATAATACCAGTATGTGATACTGTATTCTATTCTCACGATTTGTATCATTGGACGGTTATATAAGATATAGCCGGGTTACCGAATCAAGTGTTGATTCGATACATTGATACACTTGATATTAGTCGGTTATATGAAATATGACCGGATCATTAAATCAAGTGTTGATTTAATGTATAATTATATATTTGATATATTACTTTACATTAACTAGTATTTGTTCACTTAAGATTATTTTTCTCACTTGGTGTGCACAAGTAGTATATGTGATATATTTTTGTGCACTTGATTGTATCATGTTTGATGATACATGCAAACTTGGGTGTATGTTTGATTTAAACCATGTTTAGGTTAATGGTTAGGGTTTTGTTATCTTTACTTAATTATTTGTTTTATTTATTTATTTTTGGGCAAGAAACAAAATGGTGGATTCTTTTGTTTTTTACTTGAAGCTTCCTGAAGCTTTGACCATTTTGTTTCTTTCCTTAACCTAACCATTCACCTAAACCCTAGTTTTGTCTCTACACTAGTTTAACTCACCCATGGTTGCATTATGATAACCATCACTTGATTTTCTTTTTGGAGATAATTCATAATTCTTTTTCTTTCTTCTTCTTCATCTTCTTCATGAAGAGAAGAAACCATTGCTAGATTTTTCCAAGTGAGAAATCCAAATCCAAAGTGAACCCACTTCCTATTTCTTCATCCTCTATCACTTGTCATGTAGTAGAGGGTGTTTTCTTCACAAGTTTCTTGACCTAGTGAAGATGGAGCTTGAGTTTGAATCGCCTCGACGTAGATCATCTTCGGCATCGAAGTCAACGACCTAGCCCGATTATTTCTCCGAGGAAACCATCGCTAGAGTCCGGGATTCCGATGATCGCAGCGGAGGGACGTCAACATGGAGCTAAAGAAATGGTGGAGCGGATCTACAAAGGTTGTAGTCCCTTTTACTTAGCAATAAAGTTGTTTACTTGCTTACTTTTCGCCTAAACTCTAGTTAACGATCTTGCTAAGGGTTGTTCGGCACTTAGAAAGTTTGAATTTGGCATGATTGATGCCTTGTTGAACCTCTTGAGTGTGCCTAGTAACCCTACAGTGGTATCAGAGCCTAGCTAGAGCTTTAGACGATGCGTAGACGAAGTTAGAAACCCGATCGAACCCCGAAACCCTAACTTAGAGCCCTCTCTGTACATTTTTTGAAAACAGTGGATTTTTCATATTAAAAATACCCAAAATATTCAGCAGGGTATTGTATGAGTTACTGTGCAGCACGTGACCCCAACTCGACCAAAGCGCCGCGGAACCGCGGCCCCACCCCTTCTTGCGCGGCGGTTCCGCGGCCATACTGGTGAGTTAGGCCACGTGGTTTGCACAGTAATTTATTTCTGGAGTTGGTGTGTTTTCTGGGAAGTTTTAAATTTTACTCAAGAGTTGAGTTTTCTGGGTTGTATTGGGGACTCGGTGTTTCGATCGGGAAGTCTAATTTCCTCTATGTGTGTTTCCGGGTAATTTTAGAATATGTTAAAAAGTTCGACCGGATATAAATACCCAATTTTTCCCCTGCCGAGAAATTTCCAATTGTTGGATTTTTTCGTAGTTTAATGACGTTCTAAGTAGTGCAAGTAACGCGATGGACCCTCTAGAAGACAACAAACCTTAACTCGATTATGTGACCGTCTTGAACTGCCCTTTGAACCTTCGGGTTTGGGGTAGTACGGCGTGCCACATGTGAGGCGTTGGCTTGACCCTTCTACGACTGGACCGTTGGTACTGTGGCATGAAATGAATGTTTTTAAACTTATTTCATGTGTTGAGCTGTTTCGGGAAAACTTGGGTGTTTGATTGTTCGATCGGAATGTTTAACATTTTTCTATTTATCCGGAATGCGATACAATATTTGGAATTCACAAGTAGTTATGAGATAACTAATATGAATGTTATAAACATAGCACTTTAGTCTCAATTGATCGGTTGCCACAGAATTTTGATGCAATCAAAAGTCCATCTCAATCACGTAGCGTACGCGGATACTCGCCGGTAAACTTAATAGACAGCTACACCCCTTAGCCCCGACCGAGTGACTGTAGGAGAACCCCGTCGCCGAAAGCATCCGTTCGGGTGCTCGCGGCAGCGGTGTTCCGTCTTAGTGCACTTCGTCGACGGCATCGGGGGTGCGGCCGCCTACTAAAGTTTGCGACGAGCATTCGATCAAAATGCCGGGAATCTTATTGGATTGCCCGACTTGATATTGAAAAGTGTTTTCGATAATGAGACTAAAATGCTGGGTTTATAATTGTTAGGCATGCGATGTCTAAGGAATTCATTTGGTTAGGCATGCGATGTCTAAAGAGTTTGCGGATTCCAACTGTTGTAGTTTTACACTTTCTTTTCTGCGACCGTAAGTGTAATATGTGATATCGCCGGTTTCGTTGCTATATGTCAACGATAATTGGGATACGCATGTTTACTTACGTTGATGACATGTGATGTTATGTGTTGCTGGATATGTTATAGTGGATCGTCGTGTTTGAATAGCAGGTTTTTTTTTATGTGAGATGAGTGTTTTTCATTTTCATTCATGTAAAAACTTGTATGTAATATTCTTTTATTGGGGCACTTCCAGGTTGCGGAAGATGTCACCTTTGTATATTATTTACTTTTCCGCACTAGGATAGACCCAAGGAGGGGAGCATAAGTAACTGGGTTCTGGAGTCCAGTGGGAGACAAACTCGAGGAGTCGAGTCCGGGTCTCCTAACTCTAGAATTGGTAGGGTTGCTTGCCGCTCTCGTAGGGGTCTAGGGGTGTGGGTTTTCCTATTCATCGCGACCGTGGAATCCGTGTTTTATACAGGCTCGTATTTAAAACACGGACGTCCTAGTATATCCAATATTTCATATGTTTCTTCTGCTGCGATATCTGTGATGTGATCATTTGATATTCTGTGATAAATACTGTATATAGTATATATGATATATTATATAGACGTTGCTTATGTTTTACACCCGCGCTAGCCCTGCCCCGCTCTGCCGTTAGTTACCTAACCTAACGGTGCACGAGGGGACATTGAGGCGAATGCGGATGGCATAAGTGTCCGTCGTATTTATCTGTGATGTTTAGGTGATTTAAATGATAGGACTTCATTAATATGATTAATGAAAGAAAAAGAAACCTAAAGATGTTGTGGAATCGAATTTTCAAAGACAGGTAGCTACAGTTCTTGCTTTGCATCGCGGTGTTCCTTGTAGAACATCCTGCACCTTATTCGATAAGGAAAGGGCTGAGATCCCCTCACCGGGAGTGACTCCTTTAGCAATAACTGGCAGATACTACAACCCACGGTTTGTCTTTTGATTGCTTCTATAGTTTTTGCTTTGCACAGTGGTATATATGATATATCCTGCACCTTATTCGATGAGGAAAGGGCCGACGATCCCTTCACCGGGAGTGACCCCTTTAGCAAAACTAGAAAAGCCTCAAAAGCACTCCATTTTAAAATTTATTCGATCCTACAACGATATCAAGTTCATTACGCAATGGGTTTTCAGAAAAACCTGTCGTAGCCCTCCGTCATTTCAGATAAGTTGTATATAGTATTCGTGCTACATTTGTTGGCTTTCATCAAGGTGTAGTGTGCGGTAGCTATATGCTGCTTATCTGCTGCATAAGATGCGATTGGATTAGGGTAGTCGTGCGGCTTTGTTGGCTTTCATCAAGGGTCGTGCGGGTGGGTTTAATTCAATCAAGAAATGACGGGTTGAACTTGACTAGTGGGCTATGGTTTGTTGGCTTTCGTCATGGTCATAGCACGTTAGGGGAAAAATTATCGGGAATTTCAAGTGTTGAAATTTGCAATGAAATTGCATATCTTCTATGAGATAGTTGGATCCCGATACCCACTGCGAGTAATTGTTACTCATGGGAGAGTTTTACACATTACAATTAGCCGATCTAGTAGGTGTCTAGAAAGGTGTCAACGGGGCTACGCCTCTGGGAAAACGAGGTTTACTGTAATTAGGTCCGTGCGGAAGCACGGGAAACCTCCCTCAAAGTACCGACACTGGCCTGGCTGAAAGATTGGCGAACTTGTAGCGTGTAATTAATTCCGGCTAGTCTTTCCTTTTAGGGTTTGAAGGAAGATTTGATAAAAACAGTGGGAGCCATCCTGATTAGATAAAATAAATAACCAATCTAATCTTGCAAGAGCGCACGCAGAGTGTTTTCTTCTCTCTCTCTCCAGGTAGCGACCATGTCACGCCTTAATCAAGATAATAATACGGATGTATTGACCGAACCCGCTTGTTATACTGAGCTGGGGAACGTTGGTCCCGCTCCAACTTATAATTGTTATAAGACAGAGCAGGAAATAGACGAATACCAAAATTCCTATGCCGCCCAAACGAAGAAAGTGCATATGATGCATCTCCTTCGGGTGTGTTCATTACAAAGAACTGTTTCTCAGTATCCTCTACGTCCTGGGTATCTGATACCGAATCAGGATCCCAGATATGTAATCTATTACATAGGGCTACAGAAAAGTAGAGAACTGAGAACGGGTGATAAGTTTCATGAGACATAAAACGGGGCAAGTGTTGCAGCCAAGTCTGTTGGTCACTGTCACCCTGTATTACCAATACATTGATTCTGAATAAATGCTATTAGATACCGAACCTGATATACAAAATCATATCAATCTCTTTATTAGTAAAGAAAGGATATAATTTTGTATTGTTGGATAATGTTTTGAACATTTCCTATATCAAAAGTTGATCGGTTCAGGCACGTTAAGTAAAAGCGTTGACGTTCTAAATCAAACTATAGTTCTTAGTATACAGAACACACACAAGAGGAAGAGTTCAGAAATGAACGGATCCTTCTTGAGGTATTGTAGACTAAGTCATATCAATGCGACACGACTAGCTAAGTTGCGCATAGATGCATATTTAAATCTGTTTGAATTTACATCTTGTGAAACTTGCCAGTCATGTCACAGAGATAAGATGACCATAGCTCTGTTCACTGGAAACAGAGAAAGAGTTAGTGAACTCTTGGGATGATACATATTGATGTATGAAGGTCCCTTGTCTACAAATGCCAAGACCGGTTCTTTGTATTTCATTACATTCTCTGATAATCTCTCAAGATTTTGACATATGTTCCTGTTGAAACACAAGTCCGAACCTTTTGAGATATTCACAGAATATAAGTTAGAAGTAGAGAACCAACAACGGGTATAAGTATTATGTCCTTTGATGTAATCAGGGAGGAAAATACTTGAGCACGGGATTCCTGGACTATTCTAAGAATAAGATTCTCTCTCAGCATTACTCCTCCGTATATAACATAGCATGATGGTATATCGGGGCGGAGCAATCACACCCTATATGATAAGGTGTGCTCTATGATGAGTACTACTGAGTTACCTATTTCCTTTTGGGAGTTATGCACTTGAGAAGCTGCATACCTATTGAATAGGGTTCAAATCAAATTAGTTGCCTACCACTCCATATGAGATATGGTATGGGAAGAACCTATCTCTTAAGTAAGTTAAGATTTAGGGTTGTCCGGCCTATGTCTAAAAGCAAAATCCGGACAAGCTCGAGGAAAGGTCAGTTATGTAGAACTGGAAAGGTTCCAGCTATACAAACTGCAGCTCGTGATTTGGTAGAACCAATGGATTCAATAGTCCCCGACGAAGCTCAGCCTCTCTGCCGATCTAGTTGGGTTCCTCATCCGCCTGAGTGATACTTCGGTTTCTCTATGACAGTGGGAGCGAGGATTGCGTCATGAGATGATGACCCAACTAGTTTCGAGCAGGCCATCAAGAGTAGGGACTTTGTAAGAATGGCTGGATGCTTAGCGATCTGAGATGGAATCCATGTACACCGGCAAAGTATGGATTTTGGCTGCTTTATCTGAAGGTTTAAATCCCCATCAGGAGCAAGTATATCTTGAGAAGATTACTTGGTGTAGATGGAAAAGTTGAGACTTTCGAAGCTAGACTTGTTAAAGGTTTTTTGTCATCGACCAGGCGTGGATAATGATGAAACCTTTTCTAAGTAACTATGCTTAAGTCCATCCAGATCCTACTTACCACGGCTACATACCATGACTACGATATCTGGCGGTTGGGTGTCATGACTGTTTATCTAAAATGATGTTTTAGAAGAGAGCGTATGTAAGTACACAGCCAGAGGGCTTCGTAGACAGTGGGAGCAGCGGAAACGTGTACAAGATGCTTTATAATATTAAAGCAGGCATCGCGGAGTTGGAACGTCTATTTTGATGTGTTAGTCAAAGAGTTTGACATCATCAAAATGATAGATGAACCTTGTATATACAAAAAGGTAGTAGGGAGTATGGTGGTGATCCTCGTAGTATATATGGATGACATACTCTTAATGGGGAAGGAATTTCCTATTCTACGCTCGGTCAATCTCCGCTTATCACAAGGATTCTCCATATAGGATCAAAGTGATACCTCCTAAATCCTGAGTTTTGATCTATGAGATAGAAGTACTTGGATGTTAGGATTCTCACTAGTTGTAGTGAGATGGTATCAATTGATCCTGGGGAGAATCACTGGAAAGGTTCCAGGGTGATAAGGACGACTGAATGTCAGTCACAGGAATTGTCTTTACCCTTAGTAAAGGGATGGTATGTTGGAAGAGTTCCAAGCTAGATACCGTGGCTTACTAGACGATAAAGGCTGGATACATCGCTACTTAAGATGCTACCAAAGAGGCAGTCTGGATGTACATTAGTTCATGAGATGAACTTCGTTCCTCCCATTGTGTGACAATGGAGCTGTAGCTTATGCCAATGAACGCCCGTCCCGTCAGTGATCCAGACATATTCTAAGGCAGTATTACCTGATCATGGAGATAGTTGATCTCCAGGGTGATCGAGGTTAGGAGAGTAGACTCAGAGGACAACACGGCGGATCCACTCACAAAGGCTTTTTCCCAGAGAGAGACTTATATGGGATGGTTGAGTATTAGATACTGCAACCACTGCTACAGATGGCCCTAGTGCAAGTGGGAGATTGTTAGTTATATGTATGCCCTAGATGCCATTACTATACATAGGATGTATATTATAGTGGATGCTTGGACAAATATAGGGAGGAATTTCTTGCTCGACATGATAGTATGCTATCTGGTTGCTCTTTACCTTAACGTGTACACTGATTGTCTCTCTGTTACATGTTGGTAAAGCCCTTAGGATGTGTACTCGACTACCTGGACTATGATGCGGATCATACTAGTGGGAACATGGTAGTCCATAAGTACATCCTTCAAGGTCCCTAGTCGTGGGTGTATCGAGACGGGGCATCGATATACCAGAGTAGACTAGCGTATACCTTCTCGACCCATACAGATGGGCGATGGATGATCCCATATCCATCGGTGTTTGACATCAAGGATGGTGTACGGGTGCTCAGTGGAAACTGGGTACACTGGACGGACTCGCCGAGAACTCCCAGATGGTATTATACCTTACGTCAGATGGCAGTTCCTGGTGACACTGGTACAGGTTAGTCTGTAGACCCGAGATCGTCATAGTGTCTTGTGTGATTCCCACTGTGCTTTGATTTCCACCTTACCACGTCCAAGAGGGCATGAAAAATGGTGGTTTTTGGGTACAGTCCAGAATCACATGGAGGCAATGAGCGATAGGAGGGGATTCGTCTCTCCCGGTATAGGGAGTTGATATTGCGCTGTGTTCGATTGGCTATAACCGGAAATCCCGGGCCAGGGTTGCTGAGATTTACTGGTAAGTGTTACCAGTAGTTTCTCGAACTGTTATAGACCTTATATCGACATGACTTATCGAGCTACTGGGTCTGACGTTTACCACCCCTAGGCGAGATATGCGACATATCAGACGAACAGACCGGACTGTACGATAAGTTTTGCTGGTTGGATTCATAGGAGTATGAGCGGGCTTGCTCATTGATCTTCTGATCGCTCAATACCAAGGTGGCCGTTACGTTTAGCAGACCGCTTGCGGCTTGTGGGTGCTTGATATGATCATCACCTGCTGCCGGCGTATTGACGAGTCTTTAGAGTCCTACACAGAGGTTTCCTGGCTCAAGCGAAACGAAATAGGAGCGCATATGAGATATGTGTGGGACCGAGAATAATACCAGTATGTGATGCTGTATTCTATTCTCGCGATTTGTATCATTGGACGGTTATATAAGATATAGCCGGGTTACCGAATCAAGTGTTGATTCGATACATTGATATACTTGATATTAGTCCGTTATATGCAATATGACCGGATCATTAAATCAAGTGTTGATTTAATGATTTAATGTATAATTATATATTTGATATATTACTTTATATTAACTAGTATTTGTTCACTTAAGATTGTTTTTCTCACTTGGTGTGCACAAGTAGTATATGTGATATATTTTTGTGCACTTGATTGTATCATGTTTGATGATACATGCAAACTTGGGTGTATGTTTGATTTAAACCATGTTTAGGTTAATGGTTTGGATTTTGTTATCTTTACTTAATAATTTGTTTTATTTATTTATTTTTGGGCAAGAAACAAAATGGTGGATTCTTTTGTTTTTTACTTGAAGCTTCATGAAGCTTTGACCATTTTGTTTCTTTCCTTAACCTAACCATTCACCTAAACCCTAGTTTAGTCTCTACACTAGTTTAACTCACCCATGGTTGCATTATGATAACCATCACTTGATTTTCATTTGGGAGATAATTCATAATTATTTTTCTTTCTTCTTCTTCATCTTCTTCATGAAGAGAAGAAACCATTGCTGGATTTTTCCAAGTGATGATTCCAAGTGAGAAATCCAAATCCAAAGTGAACCCACTTCCTATTTCTTCATCCTCTATCACTTGCCATGTAGTAGAGGGTGTTTTCTTCACAAGTTTCTTGACCTAGTGAAGATGGAGCTTGAGTTTGAGTCGCCTCGACGTAGAGTCAACGACCTAGCCCGATTATTTCTCCGAGGAAACCATCGCTAGAGTCCGGGATTCCGATGATCGCAGTGGAGGGACGTCGACACGGAGCTAAAGAAATGGTGGAGCGGATCTACAAAGGTTGTAGTCCCTTTCACTTAGCAATAAAGTTGTTTACTTGCTTACTTTTCGCCTAAACTCTAGTTAACGATCTTGCTAAGGGTTGTTCGGCACCTAGAAAATTTTAAATTGGCATGATTGATGCCTTGTTGAACCTCTTGAGTGTGCCTAGTAACCCTACACTTCTACTCCGTTTGCCTGAGTCAAGAAACCTCTGTGTAGGACTCTAAAAAATCATCAATACGCCGGAAGCAGATGATGATCATATCAAACACCCACAAGATGCAAGCGGACAGCTAAACGTAACAGCCACCCAGGTATTGAGCGCTCAGAAGATCAACAAGCAAGCCTGTACATTCTCCTATGAATCTAATCAGTAACACTCCCGTACAGTCCGGTCTCGTCGTCTGATATGTCACATATCTCGCCTAGGGGTGGTAAACGTCAGGCCCCAGTAGCTTGATAAGTCGTGTCGATATGAGGTCTATAACAGTTCGAGAAACTACTGATAATACTTACCAGTAAATCTCAGCAACCCTGGCCAGGGATTTCCAGTTATAGCCAATCGAACACAACACAACATCAACTCCCTATACCGGGAGAGACGAATCCCCTCCTATCGCTCATTGCCTCCATGTGATTCGGGACTGTACCCAAAATCCACCTTTTTGCATGCCCTCTTGGACATGGTATGATGGAAATCAAAGAACAGTGGGAATCACACAAGACTCTATGACGATCTCGGGTCAACAGACTACTCTGTACCAGTGTCACCGGAGAACTGCCATCTGACGTGAGGTATAATACCATCTTGGAGTTCTCGGCGAGTCAGTCCAGTGTACCCAGTCTCTACTGAGCACCCGTACACCATCCTTGTTGTCAAACACCAATGGATATGGGATCATCCATCGCCCATCATATGGGTCAAGATGCCTATACGCTAGTCTACTCTGGTGCATCGATGCCCTATCTCGATACACCCTCGACTAGGAACAGTTATAGGATGTACTCGTCGACGACAGTAGCCCCACTAGTATGATCTCATCATAGTCCCAGTAGTCGAGTACATATCCTAAGGGCTTTATCAACTTGTAACATAGAGACAATCAGAGTACATGTTAAGATAAAGTACAACCAGATAGCATACTATCATGTCGAGCAAGAAAGTCCTCGCTATATATGTCCAAGCATCCATTACAATATACATCGTATGTACAGTAATGGCCTCTAGGGCATACATCTAACTAACATCATCGACACAATATATGTATCTCAATGTCTCAATATCTCAACAGCCGTCTCTCAGATCGGCTTTCAATCTGCCACATCCCACGACTCTGGTCGGTATCCTCCGGATAACCGCTGGACCAATAATCATAACCGGTAGGTCGTGCTCCCTTACCAGGCTCATTGTCTACAACTCTGTTGGAGATAGTGCCCTCAGAGTCAATTATTGGATCGCAGGTACGTGATTGCAATGATTGCGGAGGACCTATACCGGTAGGACAGTCTTACTCAAGATGATAGTATGCTATCTGGTTTGCCTTTATCAGTCGTGTACATGTTCAGGTGACTGATTACATGTTACACTTTGACAGAGCCCTTAGGATCTTTCTTTACTACCAACAGTATGATGGCGATCATATACGTGAGAGTTGGGTAGTTTATATGCATATCCTTAATTGTGGTCCTTAGTCGTGTGAGTTTCGAGACAGGGCATCGATACTCCGGAGTAGACTAGTGTATACAGTCAAGACCACGACGAGGGGCGGTGGCCGGTCTCACAAGCCACTGGTGTCAGTTGGATCACCTAAGATGTATACAGGTGCTCATTGGGTTATGAGTACACCGGACAGGACTCGCTGGGAATCTGCTAGTTAGTACTATATCTATCGTCAGATAGCAATTCCCTGGTGACATGTGTACAGGTTAGTTCATCGACCTGAGGTCGTCATTTGTCTCGTGTGAGTTCCCACTGTGCTTTGATTTCTACCCTACCACGGCTCAAAGGAGTCGTGCAAACAGGTAGTTTTTGGGTACAGTCCCGATCCATATGGAGGCACGTGAGAGGATCGGCAGGGGATTCGTCTCTCCCGGTATTAGGGGCGAGGTCGTGCTATGTCTAGGAGAGCCATTACACAAAGTCCATGGCCATGGCAGGAGATTTACTGGTAGGTACTCCAGTAGTATCTCAGGGTGTTATTGGGCTACACTCCGACACGACTTATACTGCTATTGGGGGTCTGACGTTTTTAGCCCCCTAGGCAGATATGCGATACTCATAGACGAACGGACCGAACTGTATATACATTGTCACTGTTAGACTCAGTAGGGTTTCCGGATGAGTTCGCTCATCGGCCTCCCTTGAGGTCAGTCTATGGGCAGCCGTTACGCATTGCTAGTGCCGCTGACGGTTTGTGGTTAAACCCACTGCCTGGGTACTGAGAATCATTAGAGTCCCCCATAGACAGTTTCCCAAGTTCGGGCGAAACGTTGTAGAGGCTGTATGGTTTTATGGCAGGGTTCGGAAAATGCACGTGCGTTTACGCACGTGTTATTTTTTCGGGCAGATGATACTGGTCGGCTTTGGTTTAAGCCAGATCCGAGTATTATATTGAGTAGGTATAATATCTTTGTCTCAGTTGTATTTGTATTCGGTCGTAATACAAATGCGGGTATATTTATACAGTTTCGGGGTTGTCCTGAAATTCGTTTCAGGATCACTTTTGGAAGTTGCCAGTTTCCAGTTTTCTATCAGCCGTCTTTTAACATTCGGTTAAAGACGGATTTATCTTTTCTTGGATGAGGGTGAGTCATGCTTCTAGAAGGTTCTAGAAAGGGTGACTTGGCATGGTGAGTCATTAGTGTAATAATGGAGCCATTAATGCAATGGTGACTAGGTTAATGAATCACCATTTGCATTAATGAGGTTTTGTTTGCATGAAGGATATTTGTTCTTGATATTTTTTTTGTGAGAAGCTTTTTATGGTCACCCTCTTCTCTCTTACACTCACCCCCTCTCCATGTATATGGCCGGCCCCTCCCCTCTCTCATTCACATACTTGATGTTTCATTTAAAAAGATATGATAGATTTTGGGGTGTATGGAATTTCACAGCTCATTTCATTCCATCACCCGATTCGAGTGGCAACTTCATTTACCGATCGTCCACGGACTTGGACGAAGTGAGACAAAGTCATCTACTCATTCTCTACATCATTCTTGGTCGTCTCTTTTAGCAAACTTGACGACCGAGTTGCCTCGAGTCAGAGGCGGGAGCCCATTTAAAGAATCAGTGACGTGGTGCCACCTGGACGAGCAGATCGGAGATCGACGAGATCAAAGAAGCCGCAACGGAGCGTGGGATGATGGTTAAAGAACGAAGGACTCGGATCGTTCGGTATAACCTTTCTACACTCTTTACAGTTTGTTAGTTTAGCAATAATGGCAGATCCGGGTTAAAGTATACGATAGCGCCAGTTAAAAGTTTTTTGTTCCGCATTTGGCGTCTGTAGACGGCCGGGGCGCTACCGTAGACTTACAGTGGTATCAGAGCCTCACCATTTTGCTATACTAACTTGTGCTAACGCGTTTAAAATATCGATCGAACTAGAAATCATAAACTGCAAATTTCTATTTTCACAGTTTCTGTCGATTTTAAATGATGTCCTAAAATTATTCTACATATCACAGAAAGTTGTGCAGGGTTGTAGAAACACACCGACAAAATTTGAGCAAGTGATTCGACTATTTTGCCGCGGAATCGCGGCCAAACCCATGGTTTGGCCGCGCATCCGCGGCCATTCTATTGAATTATGCTTCCAAATTTGCACAGTGTTTTCTCCTCTGCAATTTGGGGTTTTTGGTATATATCTTTTGGGCCCAGATTTTTTTACTGTTCAACAGATGTTCGTGGGGCCCACTTCTTGATATTTAGTCGATCGAAATTTAAACATGTTAGTTTACAGTGCTTACATTATATCTCCGACCGGGAATGTCATTTGATCGGCAAACCGCGTCAGATTGCTATAGTTCTTTTAGACGGGTTTGCGAACATGACATTCGCGTTGATGTTCTGTGTTGTGCTGTGATGTTGCGGATTTGTCATGGTGGATAGCAGTGTGCAATGGTAGTACAGTTTGAGTTTATTTGTACATTTGATATTGCGGGGCGAGCGTCCAACTTGTGGACTGCCGTCACTGCCTGTTGTATAATATTCTTTTGGGCCACGACCAGGTTGCGGTCGATGTACCTGTTGTACTATTTTTCATTACTGTACTAGGTTTTGCCCCGCGACGGAGTGCACGGATAGCCGGGTTCTGGAGGGGCAACGGGTCCTCATCTCATGGCTTTGAGAGGCAGAGGGGCCCCACTCTAGAATTGGCAGACTATTCGCCGCACTCGTAGGGGTACAGGTTGACCCAAGGAGGGGTGCCCAAGATTTCCGGATTCCGTGAAGTGCTGGGTGGTCCATTCACTATGCTGTAGGGGGATGCCTCGCTTCAGGTTTTGGCGGGTAACTAGCCGCACCCGAAGGGATCTAGGTTTCATTGCACAGGCTATCCACACGACAGGGGAACGTCGAGTTTCAGCAGCGGCTCTGTGAAACTCGGGGATCCCAGATTATCTGTATTGTTCTGTGATGCTTATTACTTTTCTGCAATGTTGCATATTATCACGCCTGGAGCGATTATTGTATATTGGTTTATATACTATTAGATGTTGTATATGTTTTACACCCGCGCTGGTCCAGTCCCCGCTCTGTCGTTAGTTAAGTAACCAAACGGGTGATGACGGGACCCAGTGACGAATGCGGATGGCATATACGTACATTTTATTTTCGTTCTTTTCTGGTGTGATCGATTGATGGGACTGCGTTGATTCTGATCAATGCAAAGTAAAGAAAACCTGTTTACAGTTGTTGGAACAAATTTAAAATGTGTTATTGCAAAGACGTTTCCTTTTGTTATGCATAGCGGTATTCAGTGGAATATCCTGCACCTCATTCGACGGGGCAAGGGCCGATATCCCTTCACCGGGACTGACCCCTTAGGCAGAAGTTTGCGTCAGGGTAATAACTTCACTATAGTTGATTACAAGTTGCTTTGCATAGCGGTATTCAGTGGAATATCCTGCACCTCATTCCACGAGGAAAAAGCCGAGATCCCTTTACCGGGAGTGACCTCTTTAGCAAAAGGTTTTCGCCACTATATTTTAAAAAGCTATCAGGTTCCTTCAGCGATATCAAGTTCACCACGTTAAAGGTTTTTCGCCAAAAACCAACCGTAGCCCTCCGTCACTTCTTTTGGGTATTCAGTAGTATTCAAGCTATGTATTTTGACCTAACGCCAAGGCATAGTGTTTGGTAGCTGCTGGGTATTCAATTGTTGCATAGATAGATGAGTTGGTTTGGGACAGCCGTTCTGCCATTTTGACCTAACGCCAAGGGCATGTACGGGTGGGTTCAAATTAACAAGATAGTGAAGGGTAGAACTTGGCATGTGACTTATGACATTTTGACCTAACGCCAAGGTTATAAGAGCATGGGGCAAAAATCATATCGGGAGTTTCTAAAGAAACTGAAACTTGCCAAGTATGCGCATACCTTCTGGAGTATGAGTAACGTGGATGCATTCCATCACGTTATCATGCGATGAGAGTTGGATCCCGATTCCCACTGATGAGTTGGTTTACTCTTCGGGTGATCCCGATTGATTCTTCTTTCAGGTTTGGAGGAGAATTTGACAGGACAGTGGGAGGTTTCCGGATTAGATAAAGTGATAACCATTCTGATCTAGGTTAGAGTGCACGCAGAGTGTTTCTTTTCTCTCTCTCTTTGGCAGCGACCTTTGACCGACCCTAGACTATGACTCAGTGGCCAGGTTGACCGAACCTTCTTAAAATACTGGCCTTTGGATTGTCTGAGTTGCATAAGTCATTGCCACTCCTTCTTTTACCCTTTGAATTTCTCAGAACACCCGTATTACTACGGATATCCACTTCCATTGGATAGATCCATCGTATGGTTATATACGAACTCGAAGGGACTTCTTCAAGGATGGATCCAGGTTCAGGAGAAAAAGAATTGGTTTATTCAGTTATCTTTTATTATCACCTTCTCTCAGGTTGCGAGAGCTCCTTGGTTTAGGAGAGTACACCTATTACGCTTATTGGATAGTCTTATTCCAAACCATAGGCTGGTGCCGAAAGGTAGGGAATGAAGAAAACCAATTAGCCTAAGTAGGGTGTGCAGAAGGTAATATGTAAAGACAAAATAAAGGGATTAGAAAGAGGGCAAAGTAAATTGCGACTGATATCATTAACGACCAAACCGCGTACTTCATCGCCACTCCTATTTCACCTTTAAAGGAATAAGGTATTATTCAGTTGTCTCTTATCATCACCTTCTCTCAAGATGCGAGTACTCCTTGGTTTAGGAGGGTACACCTATTATGCTTACTAGATAGTCTTCTTCCAAACCATAGGCTGGTGCCGAACGGTAGGGAAGGAAGAAAACCATTTAGCCTAACGATGGTGTACAGAAGGTAATGACTTAAGACAAATAAAGGGATTTGGAGAGATGGCAAAGAAATATACGGTTATAGTCATGAATTAGATTTTGGAAGAGGCATTGCTATGAATACCAGGATACCCCTACGAAACATTTTCATGTTTCAGTGCATTGTTAAAGGAAAACTGTTTTCCCGATTGGATACTTACTCCAAGGGTATGTATTTACCAGGTTTCATTCTCATATCTGTATGGTTTTACAGATGATGAGTGGGAGTAAGTTATTGGGAATTAGGTGATTATCCTCATTATATCGGAATTCGTTGTAATTGGTGATATTTGAGGAAATCTCCAGGGTAAAGTTTTTAACCTACGACGCACAGGTTTTGAGTTGCTTAAACTCAGCGGACTTATACAGAGTATTGTATGTTGTCCAGTGTCCATCAGGACAAAGGGGTAGGTCCCCGTACTATGTTCTGTTTACTTATGACTTCTCTAGTATTTAGACAAGTGTTTCGTAGAAATACGAGGTCTAAGTTTTGAGAAGTTGTGGGTATAAGAATAAAGTAGAGAACCAGGTATCGCAAGTATCGGGATTCTTCAAAGAGATCGAAGATGAAGATTCTTGTGATTGGTATTCAGATGATAGTAATGGTTTTGAGAAACTTGTTTCTCTTTCAGGTTGCTCATAATTGGAAGGATTCCTAAGTTGAGTAATGCTGATTAGCCTCTTTCCATTAAGTTGATATGCACTGGAGACAGTTGCATGATTTGAATCTGGTTCCAATTAAATTAGTGCCAAAGTTTCTATATTGGATATAGAATAGTACGTACCTTAAAAGATATTAAGGTACGGGGAGTTGTCCAACTTATGCTTAAAACCAGACTCTGGATAACTCAGGGCACGTTTCTGTAATGGCTGTTTGTGGGTTGACCCTGGCTATGACGAGGGTTGATATTCTACCATTTGGAAGATCAATAGTGATATTGTTCTTGACTCGCCACAGTTTTAGTAAAATGGATTTTTTCAGAAAACAGTAGTGGGAGTATGGTAGAACTGGAAGTGATTCCAGAACCGCGAACGATTACGGAAAATTTAATAGGACCTATATATTCAATCAGGTTTGACATTCCAATAGCCACTCCGCAGATATGATGGGTAACCTCAAACACCCGAGAGGTACTCCGGTAGCCTCAAGGACGGTGACAGGGAGGATCTTGTTTACCCAGACTTGACACTACTGTTGTTCCAGGATATGAGACCCGGTAGGAGGGTTGTCGTAGTCAGTAGGAGCAGCGGAAGTATAGTGGGCAAGATGCTTATATCTATTTATAGACTTGAGCAGTTATAGCGGAGATAGATCATCTGATTTTGATGTGACAGTCATGGGTTTGACTTCAATCAGGATAGGGGGTGGATCTGTTAAGAAGGCAGTAGGGTGTGATGTCATGGTATCTGGATGACATACACATAGTAGGAAGTAAAATTCCTATACTACGATCGGTTGTACTGTGGTCGTCACACAGTTGTTTCTCCAGACAGGATATGGATATAATATTTGACATTCTGGTTTCTAGATATATGGTTTTAGATCTGGATTTGGGTAGTTTCCCAATGTAGGTACTTTGACAGTATTCTAATGGTTTTTAGAATAGATGACTCCTAGCATGGTGGTGTACCTGCAGGTGATGGAGTCACCCTCTCTAAAGGTTTCTTACGGACTAAAGGGGAGAGGGATATGCATGATTGGCAGATCACTTGCTTAGGCAATTGAGTCAATCATGAGATGTCAAGTACCACACCAAATGTTGGTTTTGCACTAGATGCAATAAGTTTGTATTAATCCAATCCTGGAGAAACATAAGGAAGCAGTTATAGAACATAAGTGCATGTTCTACGGATTTGATGACGGCAGCCTCTTTCGAGAGACGATTATCATTCCAGGCTTCAAAGGTGACAAGGTTGACAGAGTGATTGTCAGAGTTACAGTTTTCCCTCTGACGAGGGACAGTATTATGGACAGGTGGTCCAAGAGGATACTGTGAGAGACTTGGTGCAGGATACTGATTAAGTTCAGTGATCGATACAGTCTAAGAAGTTTGGATTTGGAGTTCATTTATGAACTAGGTCCCATCAGATATCCAGACATATTCTAAGACAGGTATTACTCAATTCGGGAGATGGCTTTCTCCGCGAACTTGAGTTTAAGAGAGATATAGAAAGAAACAACTAGGCGGATCCACTCACTGAGGCTATTTCTCGAACACAATAGTTTTACAAACGGGCTTTGTGAAACTGATTAGTAGAGGAGTTGGATGTTCGGTTTCACACGGGCTGTGAGTAGTCGACATCGCAATAATTAGCCTTGAGTGCAAGTGGGAGATTGTTGGAGATAGTGCCCTCAGAGTCAATTATTGGATCGCAGGTACGTGATTGCAATGATTGCGGTGGACCTATACCGGTAGGACAGTCTTACTCAAGGCGATAGTATGCTATCTGGTTTGCCTTTATCAGTCGTGTACATGTTCAGGTGACTGATTACATGTTACACTTTGATAGAGCCCTTAGGATCTTGCTTTACTACCAACAGTATGATGGCGATCATATACGTGAGAGTTGGGTAGTTTATATGCATATCCTTAATTGTGGTCCCTAGTCGTGGGAGTTTCGAGACAGGGCATCGATACTCCGGAGTAGACTAGTGTATACAGTCGAGACCACGACGAGGGGCGGTGGCCGGTCTCACAAGCCACTGGTGTCAGTTGGATCACCTAAGATGTATACAGGTGCTCATTGGGTTATGAGTACACCGGACAGGACTCGCTGGGAATCTGCTAGTTAGTACTATATCTATCGTCAGATAGCAGTTCCCTGGTGACATGTGTACAGGTTAGTTCATCGACCTGAGGTCGTCATTTGTCTCGTGTGAGTTCCCACTGTGCTTTGATTTCTACCCTACCACGGCTCAAAGGAGTCGTGCAAACAGGTAGTTTTTGGGTACAGTCCCGAGCCATATAGAGGCACGTGAGCGGATCGGCAGGGGATTCGTCTCTCCCGGTATTGGGGGTGAGGTCGTGCTGTGTCTAGGAGAGCCATTACACAAAGTCCATGGCCATGGCAGGAGATTTACTGGTAGGTACTCCAGTAGTATCTTAGGGTGTTATTGGGCTACACTCCGACACGACTTATACTGCTATTGGGGGTCTGACGTTTCTAGCCCCCTAGGCAGATATGCGATACTCATAGACGAACGGACCAGGCTATATATACATTGTCACTGTTAGGCTCAGTAGGGTCTCCGGATGAGTTCGCTCATCGGCCTCCCTTGAGGTCAGTCCATGGGCAGCCGTTACGCATTGCTAGTGCCGCTGACGGTTTGTGGTTAAACCCACTGCCAGGGTACTGACGAGTCATTAGAGTCCCCCATGGACAGTTTCCCAAGTTCGGGCGAAACGTTGTAGAGGCCGTATGGTTTTATGGCAGGGTTCGAAAAATGCACGTGCGTTTACGCACGTGTTATTTTTTCGGGCAGATGATACTGGTCGGCTTTGGTTTAAGCCGGATCCGAGTATTATATTGAGTAGGTATAATATCTTTGTCTCAGTTGTATTTGTATTCGGTCGTAATACAAATGCGGATATATTTATACAGTTTCGGGGTTGTCCTGAAATTCGTTTCAGGATCACTTTTGGAAGTTGCCAGTTTCCAGTTTTCTATCAGCCGTCTTTTAACATTCGGTTAAAGACGGATTTATCTTTTCTTGGATGAGAGTGAGTCATGCTTCTAGAAGGTTCTAGAAAGGGTGACTTGGCATGGTGAGTCATTAGTGTAATAATGGAGCCATTAATGCAATGGTGACTAGGTTAATGAATCACCATTTGCATTAATGAGGTTTTGTTTGCATGAAGGATATTTGTTCTTGATATTTTTTTTTGTGAGAAGCTTTTTATGGTCACCCTCTTCTCTCCTACACTCACACCCTCTCTATATATATGGTCGGCCCCTCCCCTCTCTCATTCACATACTTGATGTTTCATTTAAAAAGATATGATAGATTTTGGGGTGTATGGAATTTCACAGCTCATTTCATTCCAATACCCGATTCGAGTGGCAACTTCATTTACCGATCGTCCACGGACTTGGACGAAGTGAGAAAAAGTCATCTACTCATTCTCTACATCATTCTTGGTCGTCTCTTTTAGCAAACTTGACGACCGAGTTGCCTCGAGTCAGAGGCGGGAGCCCGTTTAAAGAATCAGTGACGTGGTGCCACCTGGACGAGCAGATCGGAGATCGACGAGATCAAAGAAGCCGCAACGGAGCGTGGGATGATGGTTAAAGAACGAAGGACTCGGATCGTTCGGTATAACCTTTCTACACTCTTTACAGTTTGTTAGTTTAGCAATAATGGCTAATCCGGGTTAAAGTATACGATAGCGCCAGTTAAAAGTTTTTTGTTCCGCATTTGGCGTCTGTAGACGGCCGGGGCGCTACCGTAGACTTACAAACTCGAGCTTCTCGCCCTGGGGTACCTCACCGGGTCCACCATGTACTCGAGACGGTTCATCCCACTCCTCGAATCGGGTCTCGAAAACCAACTCAATTCAGGAAAACTCATGGTGGACTTCACATACATCTTATCTCGAGAAAACCACAACTTGTATTTTTAAGATGATAATAGGTTTATGAGATTCTTGCGGTTTTCCCCAAAATCCAGAAATCTCATAAATATTGAAATCTCCAAGAAGAATCACAATATATGAATATGTCAGTAATGACGGATGTCCATAATATCGAAAATATCCAATGCGATGTTTAGCTATAAAACTATGTATGAATGATGATGCAATGAGGTATATATGACGGCCAATACTACGTATCCATCCTGATGAAAGGAATATACCTCTACAAGTTACATATCATATATGTTGCAAATTCTCAGATACCGATTTAAGAAAGTTCTATAGTGTTCGTGACATAGCAATTACCAATGGCGTGTGTGTTCGCATAAATAGTGCACGTGCGGCATGAACCAATGGTAATGGTGCAAGTGTCCTAAGTAACAATATCATATGTAAGAGGATGCAATGCCATGATATGAATGATTTGGAGACTACGCATATAAATACAAAAACTACTAGTAATCCTAACTATCGGGCGCCTTGCGCCATCCAGACGATCCCCCTATGGATGTGTACATCCACTCACCAGGATGCCTCGACTAATCCGATCCAATCACAACCTTTCCATTCTTTGCAGCGTCCGATGCCCCCGTAACCGATCCTAGATCCGCAAAAATAGTATATATATGAAGTTAAACATTTAAATAGACGCAGACACACAACGATACAAGACAACCAACGCGTACTAGCAAGACGAGAATGCACTCATTGCACAAAACGCATATTTCCTATCTTAATGGGGTGACGAAAAACACCCTACAATGATCACACCAATAGTTGTGCAAAGAACCACCGCCCCTCGTCGGGCTCTAGAAACTTATACACAAGTCTACTCTGGAGTATTGATTCCCAATCTCGATACTCCTGCGACTTGGGACCTTTAAGGATGTGCTTATGGACTACCCAGTTCCCACAAGTATGATCGCCATCATAACGATGGTAGTCGAGCAAAATCCTATGGGCTTTATCAACATGTAAACGCTATATGTTATATCGAGTATAACATATGCACATATTAAGTTAAAGTCAAACCATAATAGTATACTACTGTATCGAGTCTTTATCAATATATGCAAGCAATATAAAGTATCAATAGAAAGAAATACACATATCCGGATAAAGACAACTCAAATAATATATTATATACAACTGAGCAAGATTGTCCTGTACATACATATCCCTAGCATCCTATACAATATAGGCCTTTAGGGCATACATATCCAACACATAGCTCACTTTTGCACGTGATATTTTGTATAAAATACTATTTAGTTTACAACTATTATGATATTTATGACGCTCCGAAATTTGGGTTTTGCATGGCCTAGATACTTCACTTAGCACTTGAGTACTGTAAGTCTGTGTCGCGCACTCCACGAGTTCGCGGGGAGGCGGAATTTGCAAAAAAAAAAAGATTTTTCAAAGTTTGGAACACGGACATAAACTCCAGGATCGATGCTAAACCCTAGCTAACAAAATACTGTGTGAAGTTTAACTACTCGCATGAAAGTTATACCTCACGAAACCAAGTCCTTCGAGTCTTTTAGTCGTTGTCCTCCTCGTCATCGTAGGCTTTGAGGATCGTAACGGATCGTGGCTTCATCGTCGGCTTCCTCGAGTCAAAGACGATCCACTCGAGAGTCTATAGTCCAAGCTCCAACCTCAACTCCGAGGTAACTAGGACAAGTAGCTAGCTAGACTAGATGGACTAGGTGATGTAGAGATTGAAGATGGAATACTTTGTCTCTTGGAACACTAGGTTTCTCAACTCATGAGACAATTAGGGTTTATATGAGATATATGATGTATCTTATAGTGGTTGCTTTGACATATATAGGGAGGAATTTCTTGCTCGACATGATAGTATGCTATCTGGTTGCTCTTTATCTTGACATGTATACTTATTGTCTCTCTGTTACATGTTGATAAAGCCCTTAGGATGAGTACTTGACAACCAGGATTATGATGCAGATCATACTAGTTAGGATAACTAGTAGTTTTTGTATTTATTTGCGTAGTCTCCAAATCTTTCATATCATGCCATTGCATCCTCTTACATATGATATTGTTACTTAGGACACTTGCACCATTACCATTGGTTCATGCCGCACGTGCACTATTTATGCGAACACACACGCCATTGGTAATTACTATGTCACGAACACTATAGAACTTGCTTAAATCAGTATCTGAGTATTTGCATCATATATGATATGTAACTTGTAGAGGTATATTCCTTTCATCAGGATGGATACGTAGTATTGGCCGTCATACATGTAGGGTTGCTAGGCACGCGCACAAGGGTCTACGAGGCATCAACCATGCCCGATTAAAAATTTAGCCGTGCCGAACAACCCGAATACGGAACTTTAAACTAGAGATTAGGCGAAAACTAACATGTTAACAACTTAACACTAAGTGAGAGGGATTACAACCTTTGTAGATCCGGTCCTTCACTTCATATGCTCCGTGTTGTGGTCCCTTCGCTGCGATCATCGGGTTCCGGGCTCTCGAGAGGTTCCACGAAGAGAAAGATGCAACCTTTGCTTCTGATCTTCGATACTAAGATGATCTACCTTGAAGTTTCTTTAACACAAGTTAACACTCATGAAATGATATGAACACCCTCATCTAAATGGCAAGGGAAGATGAGGATGATGAAGTAGGATTTTCTCTCTCTTTATTTATCTTTTTCTCATATTTATCCATCACAAATATCAAAGCAAGAAACCATTTCAAGCAAAGAAGAAGAAGGAAGAAGATGATGAACAATAATGATAATCCTTTTGTGATGAATAGGAAAAGGAGATAATGATCAATTATGCAACCATGGTTCACTTAACCATTGTAGAGAATTAACCAAGGGTTAGGGTTTGGGTTGAGTTAAGAATGAGTCACACACAAATATCTTTCACAAAACAAAAAGAAAACCTTCTAGAAACATCTAGAAAGTTTAATCCTAATCCAAACCCTAATCATGTTTAAACTCCACTAAATGAGTTGCATTATTTATCATATCATGTTACAATATTATATATCACATATATAATATTTATCGTAACAAAAGAAAATAATACAATTAACATATATCGCATATATATCAATGTATTACCCGAGTGAGAAAAAGAATCTTTTAGTGAGCAAATATTAGTTAATGTAATTTAATATATCAAATATATTATTATACATTAAATTATCGAATTAACACTTGATCCGACAATCCGGCTATATCGCATATAACCGACTAATATTTATCTGTACCGATTCATCGAATCAACACTTGATCCGATGACCCGGCTGATATCAAATATCGCGAGAATAGAATACGGTATCTTATATCGCATTATCCTCGGTCCCGCACATATCACATATGTGCTCCTACTCCGTTTTGCCTGAGTCAAGAAACCTCTGTGTAGGACTCTAAAGAATCGTCAATACGCCGGCAGTAGGTGATGATCATATCAAACACCCACAAGCTGCAAGCGGTCAGCTAAACGTAACAGCTACCCAGGTATTGAGCGCTCAGAAGATCAACAAGCAAGCCTTTACATTCTCCTGTGAATCCAAACAGTAACACTCCCGTACAGTCCGGTCTCGTCGTCTGATATGTCGCATATCTCGCCTAGGGGTGGTAAACGTCAGACCCCAGTAGCTCGATAAGTCGTGTCGATTTGAGGTCTATAACAGTTCGAGAAACTACTGATAACACTTACCAGTAAATCTCAGCAACACTGGCCAGGGATTTCCGGTTATAGCCAATCGAACACAGCACAACATCAACTCTCTATACCGGGAGAGACGAATCCCCTCCTATCGCTCATTGCCTCCATATGATTCGGGACTGTACCCAAAAGCCACCTTTTTGCATGCCCTCTTGGACGTGGTATGATGGAAATCAAAGCACAGTGGGAACCACACAAGACTCTATGACGATCTCGGGTCAACAGACTACTCTGTACCAGTGTCACCGGAGAACTGCCATCTGACGTATGGTATAATACCATCTGGGAGTTCTCGGCGAGTCCGTCTAGTGTACCCAGTCTCCACTGAGCACCCGTACACCATCCTTGATGTCAAACACCGATGGATATGGGATCATCCATCGCCCATCATATGGGTCAAGATGCGTATACGCTAGTCTACTCTGGTGCATCGATGCCCTGTCTCGATACACCCTCGACTAGGAACAGTTATAGGATGTACTCGTCGACTACCGTGGCCCCACTAGTATGATCTCATCATAGTCCCAGTAGTCGAGTATATATCCTAAGGGCTTTATCAACATGTAATATAGAGACAATCAGAGTACATGTTAAGATAAAGTACAACCAGATAGCATACTATCATGTCGAGCAAGAAAGTCCTCCCTATATATGTCCTAGCATCCACTACAATATACATCGTATGTACAGTAATGGCCTCTAGGGCATACATATAACTAACAATCTCCCACTTGCACTAGGGCCATCTGTTATGGTATCGCATACCCAACAATTAGCTGCGGTTGAAGTATCCCATACTCAACCATCCCATAAAAGTCTCTACTGGGAAAAAGGCCTTCGTGAGTGGATCCGCGCTGTTGTCCTCTGTGTCTACTCTCCTAACCTCGATCTCCCTGGAGATCAACCATCTCCATGATCAGGTGATACTGCCTAAGAATTATATCTGGATTTCTGATGGGAAGGTAGTTCCTTGGCTAAAGCCACAACTCCATTGTCACGCAATGGTAGGAACGAAGTTCATCTCATGAACTTATATATATCCAGACTGCCTCTTTGGTAGCATCTTTGGTAACGATGTATCTTGCCTTTAATCGTCTAGTATGTCATGGTATATAGCTTGGAACTCTTCCAACATACCGTCCCTCCACTGAGGGTAAGGACAATGCCTGCGACTGACATTCAGTCGTTCTTATCATCCTGGAACCTTTCCAGTGATTCACCCCAGGATCGATTGATACCATCTCACTACAACTAGTGAGTATCCTAACATCCAATTAGATCTATCTCATGGATCCAAAACCTAGGATTTAGGAGGTATCACTTTGATCCTATATGGAGAATCCTTGTGATAAGCGGAGATTGACCGAGCGTAGCATAGGAAACTCCTTCCCTATCAAGAGTATGTCATCCACGTACTCTACGAGGATCATCACCATACTCTCTACTACCTTTTCGTATATACAAGGTTCATCTACCATTTTGATGAAGTCAAACTCTTTGACCGCCACATCAAAACAGATGTTCCAACTCCGCGATGCCTGCTTTATCATATGAAGCATCTTGCACACGTTTCCGCTGCTCCCACTGTCTACGAAGCCCTCTGGCTGTGTACTTATAGACGCTCTTTTCTAAAACATCATTTAGAAAAGCAGTCATGACACTCAACCACCAGATATCGTAGTCATGGTATGCAGCCGTGGCAAGTAGGATCTGGATGGACTTAAGCATAGATCCTTAGAAAATGTTTCAACATAATCCATACCTGGTCTATGATGCAAACCTTTAACAAGTCTAGCTTTGAAAGTCTCAACTTTTCCATGTACACCAAGTAATCTTCTCAAGATATACTTGCTCCTGATGGGGATTTAACCCTTCAGATAAAGCAACCAAAGTCCATACTTTGTTGGTGTATAAGGATTCCATCTCAGATCGATAAGCACCCAGCCATTCTTACAGAGTCCCACTCCTGATGGCCAGCTCGAAACTAGTTGGGTCATCATCTCATGATGCAATCCTCTCTCCCACTGTTATAGAGAAACCGAAGTATCTCTCAGGTGGGTGAGGAACCCTACAAGATCGGCGGAGTGGCTAAGGTTCGTTGGAAACTATTGAATCCTTTGGTTCTACCAAATCATCAGCTGCTTTTGTATAGCTGGAACCTTTCCAGTTGTACATAACAGACCTTGCCTCGAGCTTGTCTGGATTTTGCTTTTAGACATAGGCCGGACAACCCCAAATCTTAACAAGCTTAAGATATGGGCTCTTCCCTTTCCATATCACATATGAAGTGGTAGGAAACTGATTTGATTCGAACCCTATTCAATAGGTATGCAACTTCACAAGTGCATAACTCCCTAAAGGAAATAGGAAACTCAGTAGTACTCATCATAGAGCACACCATAACACATAGGGTGCTATTGCTCCGCCCCGATACACTGACGTGTTGTGGTGTATACGGAGGAGTAATGCTGAGAGAGAATCTCATTCTCCTTTAGAATAGTCCAGGAATTCCGTGCTTAAGTATTTTCCTCCTTGATCTCATCATTAGGACATAATGCTTATACCCTTATTTTGGTTCTCTACTTCTAACTTATATTCTGTGAATATCTCAAAAGCTTCGGACTTGTGTTTCAGCAGGAACATATGTCTGAATCTTGAGAGATCATCAGAGAATGTAGTGAAGTACAAAGAACCAGTCTTGGCATGTGTAGATAGGGGACTTTCATACATCAGCATGTATCAATCCCAAAAGTTCACTAACTCTTTCTCTGTTTCCAACAAACAGAGCTGTGGTCATCTTATCTTTGTGACATGACCGGCATGTTTCACAAGATGTAAATTCAAACTAATTTAAATATGCATCTCTATGTAACTTCATCCATTCGGGTCGCATTGATATGACCTAGTCTACAATGCCTCAAGAAGAATTCGTTCATTTCTGAACTCTTCCTCTTGTGTGTGTTCCGTATACTAAGAACTGTAATTTGATTTAGAACGTCAATGCTTTTAGATAACGTGCCTGAACCGATCAACTCTTGATATAGGAAATGTTCAAAACATTATCCAACAATACAAAATTATATCCTTTCTTTACTAATAAAGAGACTGATATGATTTTGTATATCAGGTCCGGTATCTAATAACATTTGTTCAGAATCAATGTATTCTGGTAATACAGGGTGATAGTGACCAACAGACTTGGCTGCAACACTTGCACCGTTTTCTGTCTCATGAAACTTATCACCCGTTTTCAGTTCTATACCTATCTGTAGGCCATGTAACAGATTACATATACGGGATCCTGATCTGGTATCACATACCCAGGACGTAAAGGATACTGAGAAACAGTTCTCTGTAACGAACACACCCGAAGATGATGCATCAACTAGCACTTTCTTCGTTTGGGCGGCACAGGAAATCTGGTATTCCCCAATTTCCTGCTCTATCTTATAACAATTATAAGTTGGGAGTGGGACCAACGTTCCCCGGCTCAGTATAACAAGCGGGTTCGGTCAATATATCCTTTTTATTATCTTGATTAAGGCGTGATATAGTCGCTACCTGGAGAGAGAGAAGAAAACACTCAGCGTATGCTCTTGCAAGATTAGGTTGGTTATATAATATATCTAATCAGGATGTCTCCCACTGTTTTAATCAAATCTTCCTTCAAACCCTAAAAGGAAAGACTAGCCGGGATTAATTACACGCTACAAGTTCGCCAATCTTTCAGCCAGGCCAGTGTCGGTACTTTGAGGGAGGTCCCCCGTGCTTTCGCACGAACCTAATTAATGTAAACCTCGTTTTCCCAGAGGCGTAACCCCATTAACACCTTTCTAGACACCTACTTGATCGGCTAATTGTAATGTGTAAAACTCTCCCAGGAGTAACTCTTACTCGCAGTGGGTATCGGGATCCAACTATCTCATAGAAGGTATGCAATCTCATTGCAAATTTCAACACTTGAAATTCCCAATAATATTTTACCCCTAGCGTCCTATGACCTTGACGAATGCCAAACCACCCATAGTCCGCTAGCCAAGTTCAACCCGTACATTTCTTGATTGAATTAAACCCACCCGCACGACCCTTGACGAATGCCAAACAACGCCGTACGAATACCCTAATCCAATCTGCATCATATGCATAAGCAGATAAATACTAGTTAGCTACCGCACACTACGCCTTGACGAATGCCAAACTATCATAGCACGAATACTAACTAGTACTTATCTGAAATGACGGAGGGCTACGACAGGTTTTTAAGAAAACCTTTTGCGTAATGAACTTGATATCGTTGTAGAATTGAGTGATTTTAAATGGAGTGTTATTGAGGCTTTTCTAGTTTTGCTAAAGGGGTCACTCCCGGAGAAGGGATCGTCGGCCCTTTCCTCATCGAATAAGGTGCAGGATATATCATATATACCGCTGTGCAAAGCAAGAACCATAGAAGCAATCAAAAGAGAAACCGAGTTTGTAGCATCTGCCAGTTATTGCTAAAGGAGTCACTCCCGGTGAAGGGATCTCGGTCCTTTTCTTATCGAATAAGGTGCTGGATGTTCTACAAGGAACACCGCGATGCAAAGCAAGAACTGTAGCTACCAGTTTTTAAACAAGTTTCTACAACATCTTAGGTTTCTTTTATTTCATTCATCTCATTAATGAAGTCCCATTTTATTATGCTTCATAAGCATCACATTTGAAACGAAATCTGCAATATAACATATATCTCATATATATATAATATAAACATTCGTCTCAGGCAGTAATATGATCTCATCACAGAACATTGCAGCAGAAGAACATATATGAAATATTGGATATACTAGGACGTCCGTGTTTTCAAAACGAGCCTGTATAAAACACGGATTCCACGGTCGCGAAGAATAGCCAAACCCACATCCCTAGACCTCTACGAGAGCGGCAAGCAACACAGCCAATTCTAGGGTTAGGAGACCCGGTCTCGACTCCTCGAGATGGTCTCCCACTGGACCCTAGAACCCGGTTACTTGTGCTCCCCGCCTTGGGTCTACCTAATGCGGAAAAGTAAATAATATACAACGGTGACATCTTCCGCTACCTGGAAGTGCCCCAATAAAAGAATATTACATACAAATGAATTTTACATGAATGAAAAAGAAAAAAAACTCTCATCTCACATAAAACCCCCGGCTATTCAAACGCGACGATCCAATACAACATATCATAGCAACACATAATATCTCATATCATCAACGTAAGCAAGTATGCGTATCCCGATTGTCGTTGATGTATAGCAACGAAGCCGGCGATACACCACATACTACGCTTATGGTCACAGAAAAGAAAGTGTAAAACTACAACAGTTGGAATCCGCAACTTCATTAGACATCGCATGCCTAACCAAATGAATTCCTTAGACATCTCATGCCTAACTATTATAAACCCCACATTTTAGTCTCATTATCGAAAACTCTTTTCAATATCAAGTCGGGCAATTCAACAAGATTCCCAACGTCCTGATCGAATGCTCGTCGCAAACTTTAGTAGACGGCCGCACCCCTGGATGCCGTCGACGAAGTGCACTAAGGCGGAACACCGCTGCCGCGAGCACCCGAAGGGATGCTTTCGGTGACGGGGTTCTCCTACAGTCACTTGGTCGGGGCTAAGAGGTGTAGCTGTCTATTAAGTTTACCCGGCGAGTATCCGCGTACTCTACGTGATTGCGTCGGACTTTTGATCGCATCAAAATTCCGTGGAAACCGATCATCTGAGACTAAACTGCTATGTCTATAATATTCAAATCAGTTATCTCATAACTATCTGTGGATTCCAATTATTGTATCACATTCCAGATAAATAGAAAAAGTTAAACTTTCCGATCGAATCATCAAGCACCCGAGATTTCCCCAATATATCTCAACACTTGAAATCAGTTTAAAAACGTCCATCACATGCCACAGTACCAATGGTCCAGCCGTAGAAGGGTCAAGCCAACGCCTCACATGTGGCACGCCGTACTGCCCCAAACCCTAAGGTTCAAAGGGCAGTTCAAGACGGTCACATAATCGAGTTAAGGTTTGTTGTCTTCTAGAGGGTCCACCGCGTTACTTGCATGACTTAGAACATTCTTAAACAAGAGAAAAAATCCAACTTTTGAAAAATTTTCCAACAGGGGAAAAAGTGAGTTATTGATATCCGTTCGAACTTTTTAACAGTTTCTAAAATTTATCCGGAAAGCCACATAGACAAAATCTAATACTTCGATCGAAACATCGAATCCCCAAAACAACCCCAGAAAACTCAACTGTAGAATAAAAATTAAAAATTCCCAGATAACTCAGCACTGTGTAGTAGGAATTACTGTGCAAAATAGGAGGGGTGACGTCATCAAATGACCGCGGAACCACCGCAGAAGCCAGGCTTCTGCCGCGGTTCCGCCGCACTTTTGACGAATTAGCCCCTCGAATTTCACAGTAATTCTAATAAAACCCTGCTGAATTTTTTAGAAATTTTTAATTGACAAAAATCCAAATTTTCAGAAAATTTCCAGAGAGCATTTTGGAGTCGGGGTTTCGGGTTCGATCGGACTTTAAACTTCGTCTAGACTTCGCCTAAAGCTCTAGCTTGGCTCTGATACCACTGTAGGGTTGCTAGGCATGCGCACAAGGGTCTACGAGGCATCAACCATGGCCGATTAAAAATTTAGCCGTGCCGAACAACCCGAATACGGAACTTTAAACTAGAGATTAGGCGAAAACTAACATGTTAACAACTTAACACTAAGTGAGAGGGATTACAACCTTTGTAGATCTGGTCCTTCACTTTATATGCTCCGTGTTGTGGTCCCTTCGCTGCGATCATCGGGTTCCGGGCTCTCGAGAGGTTCCACGAAGAGAAAGATGCAACCTTTGCTTCCGATCTTCGATACTAAGATGATCTACCTTGAAGTTTCTTTAACACAAGCTAACACTCATGAAATGATGTGAACACCCTCATCTAAATGGCAAGGGAAGATGAGGATGATGAAGTAGGATTTTTGCTCTCTTTATTTATCTTTTTCTCATATTTATCCATCACAAAAATCAAAGCAAGAAACCATTTCAAGCAAAGAAGAAGAAGGAAGAAGATGATGAACAATAATGATAATCCTTTTGTAATGAATAGGAAAAGGAGATAATGATCAATTATGCAACCATGGTTCACTTAACCATTGTAGAGAATTAACCAAGGGTTCGGGTTTGGGTTGAGTTAAGAATGAGTAACACACAAATATCTTTCACAAAACAAAAAGAAAACCTTCTAGAAACATCTAGAAAGTTTAACCCTGATCCAAACCCTAATCATGTTTAAACTCCACTAAATGAGTTGCATTATTTATCATATCATGTTACAATATTATATATCACATATATAATATTTATCGTAACAAAAGAAAATAATACAATTAACATATATCGCATATATATCAATGTATTATCCGAGTGAGAAAAAGAATCTTTTAGTGAGCAAATATTAATTAATGTAATTTAATATATCAAATATATTATTATACATTAAATTATCGAATTAACACTTGATCCGACAATCCGGCTATATCGCATATAACCGACTAATATTTATCCGTACCGATTCATCGAATCAACACTTGATCCGATGACCCGGCTGATATCAAATATCGCGAGAATAGAATACGGTATCTTATATCGCATTATCCTCGGTCCCGCACATATCACATATATGCTCCTACTCCGTTTTTCCCGAGTCAAGAAACCTCTGTGTAGGACTCTAAAGAATCGTCAATACGCCGGCAGTAGGTGATGATCATATCAAACACCCACAAGCTGCAAGCGGTCAGCTAAACGTAACAGCTACCCAGGTATTGAGCGCTCAGAAGATCAACAAGCAAGCTTGTACATTCTCCTGTGAATCCAAACAGTAACACTCCCGTACAGTCCGGTCTCGTCGTCTGATATGTCGCAAATCTCGCCTAGGGGTGGTAAACGTCAGACCCAGTAGCTCGATAAGTCGTGTCGATTTGGGGTCTATAACAGTTCGAGAAACTACTGATAACACTTACCAGTAAATCTCAGCAACCCTGGCCAGGGATTTCCGGTTATAGCCATTCGAACACAGCACAACATCAACTCCCTATACCGGGAGAGACGAATCCCCTCCTATCGCTCATTGCCTCCATATGATTCGGGACTGTACCCAAAAGCCACCTTTTTGCACGCCCTCTTAGACGTGGTATGATGGAAATCAAAGCACAGTGGGAACCACACAAGACTCTATGACGATCTCGGGTCAACAGACTACTCTGTACCAGTGTCACCGGAGAACTGCCATCTGACGTATGGTATAATACCATCTGGGAGTTCTCGGCGAGTCCGTCCAGTGTACCCAGTCTCCACTGAGCACCCGTACACCATCCTTGATGTCAAACACCGATGGATATGGGATCATCCATCGCCCATCATATGGGTCAAGATGCGTATACGCTAGTCTACTCTGGTGCATCGATGCCCTGTCTCGATACACCCTCGACTAGGAACAGTTATAGGATGTACTCGTCGACTACCGTGGCCCCACTGGTATGATCTCATCATAGTCCCAGTAGTCGAGTATATATCCTAAGGGCTTTATCAACATGTAATATAGAGACAATCAGAGTACATGTTAAGATAAAGTACAACCAGATAGCATACTATCATGTCGAGCAAGAAAGTCCTCCCTATATATGTCCTAGCATCCACTACAATATACATCGTATGTACAGTAATGGCCTCTAGGGCATACATATAACTAACAATATATACCTCATAGCATCATCATTCATACATAGTTTTATATATAGTAACAATATCCACTCACCAGGATGACTCGACTAATCCGATCCAATCACAACCTTTCCTTTCCTTGCCGTGTCTGATTCCCCCGCAACCGTTCCTAGATCCGCAAAAATAGTATATATATGAGGTTAAACATTTAAATAGACGCAGACACACAACGATACAAGATAACCAACGCGTACTAGCAAGACGATCATGCACTCGGTGCACAAAACGCGTGCGACATTGCCACAAACCACAACTAGGGGTTGCTATGTGATTGAAACGAATCCTTGTTGTGTGTTTAAGAAAATGTATAGAATCACAATCAAAGAATTATTTGACCGCAATCAACTACGGTGTCGGATGTAGATCGTAAGCGAGTGCGGATCGTCCACAGGGATTGTGCGATTCGTTATTATTTTGATTTGTTTGAATCGAAAAGTTAATCGAAAAGAAAAGAAAACTTGAATGAAGATTTTATCGATTGATTCATGTGTCACTAGTCTAATCAAGAATCAAGAAAATTATAAACAATCGAGAATTGGGTTTCGATGATATTTCCAACCAAATGTCAAGAATCTAAGTGAGGCTCGCAGGAATCGATCGGATCTATAGACGTGATGTAATCTCAAGATATCGTATTCTTGTCCTTCGAAGGATTGAAACTAGATCGATGATGATCGACGAGAGTTAGGGATTTCTCGTGAAACTAGCGTTTTATCATTTCTCCCTTGTTCTTTCGTTGATATCATTCGCATTCTAGCCTCGAGCAAATTCAAGAAGCGATCGTAACTCCCCAATTTCGATCGATAACAATCAAGAAAGCATCGCAACGAAACTCGGTCGTCGATTCTTGAACTTGCTAGGGTTTACAAAACTCGTAGGAATCAAGAATTGTTTTAAGATATGTTACATCATCATTCTAATGATCGTCTCGACTCCTCGACGAGCGGAGTATTACTCAAACATCACAACAAGAACTACAACTAGAAATTGAGATCGAATCAAGATGCGAGAATTTAAAGAAAACAAGATAAAAGAATTTCACCTTTTATTTATATCAACAATTTCATTACAGTCGCTCAAGAAGTACAAGAGGAAGAACTAGATTGTCGATTTGCCTTCGCTTTTCTCCGTGAGTCGCGGATCGGCTTGGACCACTTGCTCTGTTGAAGATCGGCTCCGCTTTTAAAAGGTTGAAGGGCTCCTTGCTTGATTTGGTACTCGGGAATCTTCGCTTTGGATTGGAATTAGGGTTAGGGTTTCATACAAGTCTTGTCACTAGACTTGTGGAAGAAGACGAAGAAAGGGGTGAAATGAAAAAGTAAAGATTGAATGGTTCTAGATTCTAGATTCTAGATTCAATGATTGGATTCTCTACACCCTAGGTCTAGGCTTCTATTTATAAACTTCCCAAACCCTAAGTCTAGGTTTGAAATTACAATTCCCTCCAAAAGTTTGTTGAGGAGCTTCTAGAATTAGTTTGTTAGGAGCTAGCTTAGGCTTTAAGCTAGGATTAATTAAGCTTAGAAACCCTAGTTCGCTGAACTGGCAGAAGTATCTGGAGTCTTCTGGAATTTGACATGTCTTGCTGTAGTGTTGGCCCTGAGAGAGAAATAATGCACTGAATTTGAGGAGGTGACGTGGCAAGATGGCCGCGGAACCGCGGCGTAAGCAGGATCTAGCCGCGGTTCCGCGGCCATGTTGGAAGCTTGGGCTTTGAAACTTCTGGTGCTGCTTTAAACTGAAGTTTAGGGCTTTATCTGACATGTTGAATTTTATTGTTCCTTCTATATTGCTACCAGATCTCAAAACTTGGAGTTGGTGCATTTTAGCAGCCCCTTTTGATCCTGCATTTTCCTGCACAAATCTTGAGACAAGTGTTGCACAATATAGGGATGATGCGATGCCATGAAATGCCGTCAATTTCCTTTATAGTGCCGGTTTTAGAGTCTAACACATGCAATCTGATATTTAACGACCGATTTGCTAATATGTGAAATATGAATACCGTACACTTTTAAATGAGTGCAAATGATAGGGAAATTGCCGGTTAAAAGATGCAGTATTTTCGACTGATCAAATTCCTCCAAACTTAATTTCGATCGTCTCGAGCGAACTGTTTTATTAAAAAGAGAAGGAGAAAATAAAGAAAGAGAAAAACTATCTAGCACACTTTCGTAGGCAACACGATTGCACTGAGCACGTGCAACAAGCCTTTAAACCTCTAGGTGTCCCTAATAGGAGGAGTGTTGTCTCCTGAGGGTTTTCAGCGGATTGCACCCACAAAATCCAATAATAAAAGAAAGATCATGAATATTACATTTAAAGAAAAGAATTGTAAAAGATAAGCTTCGAAAATTAGGGTTTCCAACTAAGCTAGCTTTTCGGTTGTCATGAGCCCTATCTTAATGGTCATGAAAAGATGTTAGAAATCACGTCCTCCCTCAATAAAATATCGTCTTATTTTTCATTCCTATCTTTCTTCCAAACATCGATCATATAACCCTGCGTGTGTGTAAAAACATCCTAACACCCGGAGAATTCAATTCAAGCTATCATACTCTTGCCCATCAGCCTCAGTACTTTTTAATTAATGAATATTTAGATGAGATTGCTCACACACTTTCATGCGACCGTTAATACTTCTTGAGGTACTAACCGACCGATTACTCCTGTGCTTGCTTACTTGGCGTATTTTTCTCGTCTTGCACCACCTTAGGCATAGCAGTGACTCCCAGACCAGTTGGCCTTAGGGCACTAGGTGAAGAAGCACCCTCGCTATATATTTTTATTGCCCTTGGTGATAACAAAACCAGTGTTCATTTTTCTCACCACTTTATATTTTCTTTATTTTTTTATTTCCTTCAAACTTTTGGCTTTAAGACAAGAGCATTTCAAGGTATCCTCTACTATCCCAGGCTTTAAGACGTGTGTAAGTGCGAATAGCAGGGTATCAACGTTCAAAATGTTTGGCTTCCAGAAAAGAAACTATTTTTCAGACTTATTTTTATCCTCAGATTAGTGACGTCTTTCATCTTACTAACCCTTGGGACAACGGCTCATAACTACTTATTACTAGTTCGTATAAGAAAACTTCTAATTTTCTTGGTATTCTTAAATTTTTCTAATCTCATGGATGTAATTTTTCATTATCTAAACTTTCATTATCTTATTTATGTACAAAAAAAGATTTTTATTTTTGAAAATTTTTAAATTTTTATAAGTTTTTAAAGAAATGTTTTGTGCTTATGCAAATGATATGCAAATGATGCAAAAATAAGCACAAACCTCCCCCAAACTTGTTTTCAACAGTGTCCTCACTGTTGCCATCTGCTAAATCTACAAAACCTGTAAGCTTGGGAGGAATTTATTAGTGGGGGAAAAATATTTAAGTGAAGAACTTCCCCAAACTTATTTTTGGCTCATCATTTTGTAAAAATTTTCTTTTCAAGAGCCAGAAAAATATACCCCCCCAAACTTGAGTTATGCAATGTTAATCTTTTGAAAATCACATGAGGGGGTCAAGAATTATTGGTCGATGCCAAGCTTTGCAAAGACCGAATATCAACACCAACCATTCGAAAATTTTATCAATGCAGTGCTATGGTTGGTGGAAGAAGAAGTGTGGAAAGGGAAAGGGGTGGAAAAGAATGTGTGTGCGTCTCATTTTGGAGAGACGATACAGTGAGTGTGATGGATTACTCGCATTCTTCTTACAAGTCAGAAGAAGGGGTGGAGTTTCAATTTCAATGATTGGAACCTGATTCATCTCAACACCCGTGTTATTCAGAAATGCGAGTTCATCAGCGAAGATCTCCTCAAAAGTTTCATCAATACCCCGAAGAATAATGTCATCACAAAGTGCGGGGTGATCTTCAGACTCTAAAAATATTTCATAATCAGTGTTAGCTGTTGACCCGGACATCTCGGTGGTAGAGTCCGTATGTGTAAGATACATAGTTGGGTTAAACAACAACATATGAAAAGAGTCAAGATCAGTATTATGAGGGTCATCAAATTCGCTGCTGTCGACATCCATTAAGTCGACAGAACAGACCTGAGCAGTAGGTTCGGAGGGTAAACTTCCCAACTTTTAAATGTTCATCTCAATTGGCCTCTTCCCGAAGGATAGGGTCATAGAACCATTACGACAGTTGATGATAGTGTTAGAAGTGGCCAAAAAGGGCGACCTAAAATCACCGGAATTTGATTTCGTGAGTTCGCTACAGGCTGTGTATCAATTACAATAAAGTCCACAGGGAATATAAATTCCCCAATTTTTATTAACACATCCTCTAGTTCACCCCTAGGTTTGGTGATTGATCGATCAGCCGTCTCGAGAGTGTAAGGAGATGGTTTCAACTCTCCGATCCCTAACTGCTCATAGACTGAGAAAGGAAGCAGGTTAACACTTGCCCCAAGGTCTAGTAGAGCACGGTTGATGTGTTTCTCCCCAATAGAGATGGAAATCGTAGGATAGCTAGGATCCTTACGTTTCCTCGGTAATTGCTGGGGGAAAGCCGTGTCTACAGTCTTTGCCATGAATATCTTCTTGGGCATTTGTTTCTTCCTCTTTCTAGTGCACAAGTCTTTAAGAACTTTCGCATATGCGGGGACTTGTTGGATAGCATCTAGAAGAGGGATGTTTATGTTAACCTGTTTAAACATCTCAGTGATCTTCTCCATATGTGGACTTGGTGTGTTAGCCCTTAACCGATTAGGATAAGGTGCTTTAGCAATAAGCGCTGGGTCCATAATAGGAGATGGAAGTGTGTGTGGAACCGATCCCAGAATAGAAGTGGGGATCGTCCGTGGAGGAGTAGAAGAGGTGGACTGAAGTGGCGAGCCTTTTGGGAAACGAAGAATAGGCTCGGAAGAAGGTGGTGGGGTAGAAGAACTGGGGTCAGAATTAGAAGTAGAAGTGTGTGTGTGAGGAAAGGTCTCAGCCGGGGTGTTGATAGGATTTTCAATATCATCAATCTCTTCCCCAACGTGATTGTCAAGCACTCTTCCAGATTTCAACGTGGTGATTGCACTCACATGATGTGAATAGCCCGGATTAGGTAAGGGTTGAGCTGGAAGTTTCCCTTTCTCTCTTGCACTCATTTCGGCTTTTAATCGTGCAATTTCTTCTTCCATCGATTTAATACTCTCGTTTTGGGACGCAGAGTTTTTCTCAATTTTATCGACAGAAGACTTCATTTCAGCCGAAACTTGCATGATATTTGTTAAGACCAAATTCATGTATTGTGCAAAAGAAGAGGTTTCATCAGTTCCGGTCAACTGTAAAGGACTAGACAGTGCAGGGGTGTTGACCGGATTTTGAAAGTTATGTTCTTGAAAGGGGTGCTGACTCAATTGAAGTTGTGGTTGCTGTTGTGGTGGAGGGACCCTTTGGAAATTGTTTTGGTCTGGAACCGTGTTTTGAGATTGTGATTGGTTCCAAGCAAAATTAGGGTGATTCCTCCAACCTTGATTATATGTGGAAGAAAATGGATCGTTTCTAGGTCTTTGAAATGCGGCATTGGTATGCTCATGACCTTGAAACGGAGAATTTCGTGGACATTCTTCCGTCAAATGAGAAGGATCAGAACAACATCCACATACAGTTTTGGAAAGTGACATTTGATTAAGGGAGGCAGCTAAAAATTTGTTTTCTATAGTCTTGAGTTTCTTGTGTATAGCTGAAATGTCAACTCTAACTCCTATGGAAACATCCGATTGGTTATTGCCACTCCTAAATGATGGACTTTCCCACTGTAAAGACTTTTCACCGAACTCTTCTAAATATCGCCAAGCTTCCCCATCATCCTTAGTCATAAAAGTACCTTGACACATGTTTTCAAGGTTCTGTTTAGTGTTTGAGTTAATGCCCTCATATATGATTCGGCAAAGATCCCATCTCGGGATGCCATGATGAGGACATTGAACCAATAAATCCTTGAAACGTTCAAAGCATTTAGAGAATGGTTCAGCTGGGAGCTGGGTGAATTGATATAGTTCGCTACGGATTCGAGCTGTCTTTTGCATAGGGTAGAATTTCTTAAGGAATGCCGCAGTGAATTCTTCCCAATTTGTAATGGAATGTGCGGTGGTGTTATATAGCCACTTCTCGGCTATATCGCACAAAGTAAATGGAAGAAGTCGTCGACGCATCGCATCCACAGAAAGTTGTGACGTACCCAACATTGCGCATACGTTTTCAAATTTGGTAATGAAAACGTAAGCGTCCTCAGTCTCGAGTCTGTGGAATTTGGGTAAAAGGTTGATGTATTGGGGTTTAATCTCAAAGTTATCCCCATTGGATGGTGGAATGGATAAGCAGGTCGAAAGAGGACCTCGCAGTGGATAGCACCTCTCTTGGAGAGAGATGCGGGGTGGATTCTGCGCACCAACGGACGGCGGCAGATTAGGGTTAAAGAAGTTCGATGGAGGTGGATCCATCGATGTGGGTGTGGTAGTAGGTAAAGAAGAAGTAAATGGAGAAATATCGACTTCGGAGTCGATAGAGGGTACGCGGACTAAACGGGCACTAGAATCCCGTGTCCAGCCTATCTTGTAATAAAAAGGGTTAGTACAAGTGGCAGCGTGAATTTATAATTAGGGGTATGAATGAATACGGTGTTTGCTTTGAAAAAGGGACGGATTTTTGAAAAAATGATGCGACACAACAAATGCAACACACAAAACTCTAATTCTAGGGGTCGCCTAGGTCAGATCTCTAGACCGCTCCTAACTGCCAGAAGACAAGACGTAGGATAAAATCCTCCACTGCCTCTTTGTCTCTCCTGTGGCCAGGTAAGTGGGAGGTTCTCCACTACGTAAGTAGTGGGCCTAATTAAGTAACCACTAGCCTTCGACACACTTGCCTAGACACCACAAGAGAAACGCGGATAAGCAATGAATTACCCACGGCCTACTTCTGTCCTAAGTGAGCGCGACGGTCTTTAGAGTCATCTCTAGATCTTTTTTAGTTAATGTGGGTCAATGCGGATGCAAGTTTTGTGATTTTCGGGGCTTAGGAAGGGTAATGAACTCCCCACCTAATTTGGATTTGGCCGTGCCCCTTAATATCCGTATTTAGAATGTAAACAACCAAGAAACAAAAAACACGCACAAATTTAATTTTGCTATTTGCGCGTTGCGATTATTTGTAAAGAAGCCAGCAGAAATTTGTTAGTTGGAGCAGATAAAGGAGAAGAGGAGAAAGTAAGAAGCTTACTGTGGAAAATTTGCACTGAGATCCTCTCACAGAGGCGCGGAACCGCCGCAAAAGGAGGTTAATACCGTGGAAACGCGGCCGTATGTGCTGCTCCCTGCTTCAATTTTCAACAGCAAGCTTCTGTTGATTTCTCCAGCTCTTTGGAAATTTCCAAAAAATTTCTCCAATTGCACAATAGCTCCAGATTTCCTTGCAATGAACCACAACAAATCGTTTAGATTTTACGCGAATTTTGATCTCAAAATAACAATGGAATAAATCTTTCAATTCAAATTTCAATATAAAACGAATTAGCGCGTAATCCCCGGCAACGGTGCCATTTGATTGAAACGAATCCTTGTTGTGTGTTTAAGAAAATGTATAGAATCACAATCAAAGAATTATTTGACCGCAATCAACTACGGTGTCAGATGTAGATCGTAAGCGAGTGCGGATCGTCCCCAGGGATTGTGCGATTCGTTAGTATTTTGATTTGTTTGAATCGAAAAGTTAATCGAAAAGAAAAGAAAACATGATTCAAGATTTTATCGATTGATTCATGTGTCACTAGTCTAATCAAGAATCAAGAAAATGATAAACAATCGAGAATTGGGTTTCGATGATATTTCCAACCAAATGTCAAGAATCTAAATGAGGCTCGCAGGAATCGATCGGATCTATAGACGTGATGTAATCTCTAGATATCGTATTCTTGTCCTTCGAAGGATTGATACTAGATCGATGATGATCGACGAGAGTTAGGGATTTCTCGTGAAACTAGGGTTTCATCATTTCTCCCTTGTTCTTTCGTTGATATCATTCACATTCTAGCCTCGAGCAAATTCAAGAAGCGATCGTAACTCCCCAATTTCGAGCGATAACAATCAAGAAAGCATCGCAACGAAACTCGGTCGTCGATTCTTGAACTTGCTAGGGTTTACAAAACTCATAGGAATCAAGAATCGTTTTAAGATATGTTACATCATCATTCTAATGATCGTCTCGACTCCTCGACGAGCGGAGTATTACTCAAACATCACAACAAGAACTACAACTAGAAATTGAGATAGAATCATGATGCAAGAATTTAATGAAAACAAGATAAAAGAATTTCACCATTTATTTATATCAACAATTTCATTACAGTCGCCCAAGAACTACAAGAGAAAGAACTAGATTGTCGATTTGGCTTCGCTTTTCTCCGTGAGTCGCGGATCGGCTTGGACCACTTGCTCTGTTGAAGATCGGCTCCGCTCCTAAAAGGTTGAAGGGCTTCTTGCTTGATTTGATACTCGAGAAGCTTGGCTTTGGATTGGAATTAGGGTTAGGGTTTCACACAAGTCTTGTCACTAGACTTGTGGAAGAAAATGAAGAAAGGGGTAAAATGAAAAAGTAAAGATTGAATGGTTCTAGATTCTAGATTCTAGATTCAATGATTGGATTCTCTACACCCTAGGTCTAGGCTTCTATTTATAGACTTCCTAAACCCTAGGTCTAAGTTTGAAATTACAATTTCCCTTCCAAAGTTTGTTGAGGAGCTTCTAGAATTAGTTTGTTAGGAGCTAGCTTAGGCTTTAAGCTAGGATTAATTAAGCTTAGAAACCCTAGTTTGCTGAACTGGCAGAAGTATCTGGAGTCTTCTGGAATTTGACATGTCTTGCTGTAGTGTTG
The DNA here is from genome assembly GCA_030015575.1 of Agapanthus africanus. NCBI lineage: Eukaryota > Viridiplantae > Streptophyta > Magnoliopsida > Asparagales > Amaryllidaceae > Agapanthus > Agapanthus africanus. Next base: position 496,472,318 of record JASDDO010000014.1, read on the forward strand.
GCCCTGAGAGAGAAATAATGCACTGAATTTGTGGAGGTGACGTGGCAAGACGGCCGTGGAACTGCGGCGTAAGCAGGATCCGGCCGCGGTTTCGCGGCCATGTTGGAAGCTTGGGCTTTGAAACTTCTTGTGCTGCTTTAAACTGAAGTTTAGGGCTTTATCTGACATGTTGAATTTTATTGTTCCTTCTATATCGCTACCAGATATCAAAACTTGGAGTTGGTGCATTTTATCAGCCTCTTTTGATCCTGCATTTTCCTGCACAAATCTTGAGACAAGTGTTGCACAATATAGGGATGATGCGATGCCATGAAATGCCATCAATTTCCTTTATAGTGCTGGTTTTAGAGTCTAACACATGCAATCTGATATTTAACGACTGATTTGCTAATATGTGAAATATGAATACCGTACACTTCTAAATGAGTGCAAATGATAGGGAAATTGCCGGTTAAAAGATGCAGAATTTTCGACTGATCACTATGTGTTAGTTATATGTATGCCCTAAAGGCCATTATTGTACATATGATGTATATTATAGTGGATGCTTTGACATATATAGGGATGACTTTCTTGCTCGGCATGATAGTATGCTATCTGGTTGCTCTTTATCTTGACATGTATACTTATTGTCTCTCTGTAACATGTTGATAAATCTCTTAGGATGAGTACTTGACAACCAGGATTATGATGCAGATTATACTAGTGGGGCCAGGGTAGTCTGTAAGTATATCTTTCAATTGTTCCTAGTCGTGGGAGTATCGAGATGGGGGCATCGATATTCCAGAGTAGACTAGAGTATACGTTTTTTGACCCATATGATGGGCGATGGATGATCCCACAACCATTGGTGTTTGAAATCAAAGATTGTATACGGGTTCTCAGTAGAGGCTGGGTAAACTGAACAGGACTCGCCGAGAACTCCTAGATGGTATTATACCTCACGTTAGATAGCAGTTCTCTGGTGACACTCGTACAGGTTAGTCTATAGACCCGAGATCGTCATAGAGTCTTGTGTGATTCCCACTGTGCTTTGATTTCCACCTTACCACGTTCAAGAGAACGTGCAAAACGGTGGTTTTTGGGTACAGTCCCGATTCACATTGGGGAAATGAGCGATAGGAGGGGATTTCGTCTCTCCCGGTATTGGGGGTTGATGTTGCGCTATGATCGATTGACCATAACAGAAAATCCCTGGCCAGGGTTGCTGAGATTTACTGGTAAGTATTATCAGTTGTTTCTCGAATCGTTATGGGCCCCACATCGGCATAACTTATCAGGCTATTGGGGTCTGACGTTTACCACCCCCAGGCTGGATATGCGACATATCAAACAAAGAGACCAGACTATACGGTAGAGTTACTTATTGGATTCACAGGAGTATCAGCATGCTTGCTTGTTGATCTTCTGATCGCTCAATACCCGGGTAACCGTTACTTCCAGCTAGTACCGCTGACGGCTTATGGGTAATTGATATGATCATCACCTACTGTCGGCGTATTGACGAGACTTTAGAGTCCTACACAGAGGTTTCCTGGCTCAGAAGAAACGAAGTAGGAGCACATATGTGATGTGAACGGAACCGAGATTAATACACGTATGTGATACCGTATTCTATTCTCGCGATATGAGATATCGGTCGGTTATATGTGATATAGCCGGGTTATCGAATCAAGTGTTGATTCGATAAGTTGATACATATGATATTAGTCGGTTATATGTGATATAGCCGGATTATTAAATCGAGTGTTGATTTAATAATTTAATGTATAATTATATATTTGATATATTAATTTACATTAACTAATATTAGCTCACTTAAACATTTCTTTTTCTCACTTGTGTACACTTAATATATATGTGATATATATTATTGTGTCATGCTAGTTACTACATGCTACTTGGGTGTATGAGACTCATACCATACAAATAATAATGTGGGGTTTTAATAATTATGTGTAAAAGAAAATTAGTTGGAAATTAGTCAAGGTTAGATGCTTGGAGAAGCTTTGTGCTAACTTTTGACTTAGTCAACTAATTTTGTCTCACTCTAGATATTTGTAGGGTTCCTAAGCACTCTCAAGAGGTCTCACAAGACATCAACCATGCCAATTTCAAAAATACGGTGCCGAGAAACCCTAGACTAGATCGTTGGCTAGATGTTTAGGCGATAAAATGAAACTAGTTTACAGCTAAACTAAATGAACCGATATACAACCTTTGTAGATCCGGTCCTCCACCTCCATGCTCCGCGATGATGTCTCCTCGTTGTCCAAGTGGAACCCCGGGCTCTAGCGTCGGCTTCATCGGAGAATGGACGGGCTAGGTCATCGACGACGATGCCGAAGATGATCTACGTCGAGGCATCGCTAGATCAAGCTCCAACTTCACCAAGTCAAGAAAACTTATGACACACTCTACTACTTGGCAAGAGGTAGAGGATGAAGAAATAGGAAGTGGGTAGACTTTAGAATTGGATTTCTCACTCATTTTCATCAATCACCATTGATGAAGAAAGGTTTTCTTCATTGAAGAAGATGATGAAGAAAAAGAATATTATGATAAGAATTAAAGAATAGAAAAGAATAATCATTCTTATCATAATCAAACCATAGTTAAGTGTAGAGAGCTAACTAGAGTTTATGTGAGTGGTTAGGGTTAAAGAAGAAGACAAAATGGTCACTTGGTCAAAAGCTTCATGAAGCTTCAACAAGCTTCATGAAAGAAAGAATGAAAGAAAACCATTTTGTTTTTTCTCTTTATGCTTTTATTTTCCAAAACTAATAAATAAATAAATGAATAAGTAATCATAACCCTAACCATTCATATAACCAAGGTTCAATCTTTACACTTAACCAATTTTGCATGTATCATCAAACATGATACAATCAAGTGCACAAAACTATATCGAATATACAATGTGCACAAGCGAGTGAGAAAATCCATTTAAAGTGAACCGATACTAGTTAATGCAAAGTAATATATCAAATATATAATTATACATTAAATCATTAAATCAACACTTGATTTAACGATCCTGTCATATTGCATATAACCGACTAGTATCCTATGTATCGGTTTATCGAATCAATCCTTGATTCGTTAACTAGGTTATATCGCATACAACCATTCGATACATTCATCACGAGAATGGAATACGGTATCACATACACGCATTATTCTCGGTCCCGCACATATCTCATATGCGCTCCTATTTCGTTTCGCTTGAGCCAGGAAACCTCTGTGTAGGACTCTAAAGACTCGTCAATACGCCGGCAGCAGGTGATGATCATATCAAACACCCACAAGCCGCAAGCGGTCTGCTAAACGTAACGGCCACCCGGGGATTGAGCGATCAGAAGATCGACGAGCAAGCCCGCTCACACTCCAGTGAATCCAACCAGTAACACTACCGTACAGTCCGGTCTGATCGTCTGATATGTCGCATATCTTTCCTAGGGGTGGTAAACGTCAGACCCCAATAGCTCGATAAGTCGTGTCGATATGAGGCTCATAACGGGTCGAGAAATTACTGGTAACACTTACCAGCAATTCTCTGATCAGCCCTGGCCAGGGACTTCCTGTTATAGCCAATCGAACACAGCACAACATCAACTCCCTATACCGGGAGAGACGAATCCCCTCCTATCGCTCATTGCCTCCATATGATTCGGGACTGTACCCAAAAGCCACCTTTTTGCACGCCCTCTTGGACGTGGTATGATGGAAATCAAAGCACAGTGGGAACCACACAAGACTCTATGACGATCTCGGGTCAACAGACTACTCTGTACCAGTGTCACCGGAGAATTGCCATCTGACGTATGGTATAATACCATCTGGGAGTTCTCGGCGAGTCCGTCCAGTGTACCCAGTCTCCACTGAGCACCCGTACACCATCCTTGATGTCAAACACCGATGGATATGGGATCATCCATCGCCCATCTGTATGGGTCGAGAAGGTACACGCTAGTCTACTCTGGTATATCGATGCCCCATCTCGATACACCCACGACTAGGGACTTTGAAGAATGTACTTATGGACTACCATGTCCCCACTAGTATGATCCGCATCATAGTCCAGGTAGTCAAGTACACATCCTAAGGGCTTTACCAACATGTAATAGAGAGACAATCTGTGTACACGTTAAGGTAAAGAGCAACCAGATAGCATACTATCATGTCGAGCAAGAAAGTCCTCCCTATATATGTCCCAGAATCCACTACAATATACATCCAATGTACAGTAATGGCCTCTATGGCATACTTATAACTAACAATCTCCCACTTGCACTAGGGCCATCTGTAGCAGTGGTTATAGTATCTCATACTCAACCATCCCATAAAAGTCTCTCTCTGGGAATAGGCCTTCGTGAGTGGATCCGCCGTGTTGTCCTCTGAGTCTACTCTCCTGACCTCGATCCCCTGGAGATCAACCATCTCCATGATCAGGTGATACTGCCTTAGAATATGTCTGGATCACTGATGGGACCTTCATTCCTTGGCATAATCCACAACTCCATTGTCACACAATGGGTGGAACATAGTTCATCTCATGAACCAGTATACATCCAAACAGCCTCTTTGGTAGCATCTTAAGTAGCGATGTATCCTGCCTCTATCGTCTAGTATGTCACGGTATCTAGCTTGGAACTCTTCCAACATACCGTCCCTTTACTGAGGGTAAAGACAATGCCTGCGACTGACATTCAGTCGTCTTCATCACCCTGGAACACTTCCAGTGATTCTCCCCAGGACCAATTGATAACATCTCACTACAACTAGTGAGTATTCTAACATCCAATAAGATCTATCTCATAGATCCAAAATCCAGGATTTAGTAGGTATCACTTTGATCCTATGTGGAGAATCATTGTGATAAGCGGAGATTGATCGAGCGTAGCATAAGAAACTCCTTCCCTATCAAGAGTATGTCATCCACGTACTCTACGAGGATTTTCACCATACTCCCTACTACCTTTTTGTTTATACAAGGTTCATCTACCATTTTGATGATGTCAAACTCTTTGACTAATCCATCAAAACAGATGTTCCAACTCCGCGATGCCTGCTTTAATCCTATAAAGCATCTTGCACACGTTTCCGCTGCTCCCACTGTCTACGAAGCCCTCCGGTTGTGTACTTATAGACGCACTCTTCTAAAACTTCATTTAGAAAAGCAGTCATGACACCCAACCACCAGATATCGTAGTCATGGTATGTAGCCGTGACAAGTAGGATCTGGATGGACTTAAGCATAGGTACTGGAAAAGGTTTCATCATTATCCACGCCTGGTCGATGACGAAAACCTTTAACAAGTCTAGCTTTGAAAGTCTCAACTTTTCCATGTACACCAAGTAATCTTCTCAAGATATACTTGCTCCTGATGGGGATTTAACCCTTCAGATGTAGCAACCAAAGTCCATACTTTGTTGGTGTATAAGGATTCCATCTCAGATCGCTAAGCATCCAGCCATTCTTACAGAGTCCTACTCTTGATGGCCAGCTCGAAACTAGTTGGGTCATCATCTCATGATGCAATCCTCGCTCCCACTGTCATAGAGCAACCGAAGTATCTCTCAGGTGGGTGAGGAACCCTACTAGATCGGCGGAGAGGCTGAGGTTCGTTGGCATCTACTGAATCCTTCGGTTCTACCAAATCATCTGCTGTAGTTTGTATAGCTGGAACATTTCCAGTTCTACATAACAGACCTTGCCTCGAGCTTGTCCGGATTTTGCTTTTAGACATAGGCCGGACAACCCCAAATCTTAACTAACTTAAGATATGGGCTCTTCCATTTCCATATCACATATGAAGCGGTAGACAACTGATTTGATTGGAACCCTATTCAATAGGTATGCAACTTCTCAAGTGCATAACACCCAAAAGGAAAAAGGTAACTCAGTAGTACTCATCATAGAGCACACCATATCAAATAGGGTGTATCTGCTCCGCCCCGATATACCATCGTGCTATGGTGTATACGGAGGAGTAATTCTGAGAGAGAATCTCATTCTCCTTTAGAATAGTCCAGGAATTCCATGCACAAGTATTCTCCTCCCTGATCTCATCATAGAACATAATACTTATACCCGTATCTTGGTTCTCTACTTCTAACTTATATTCTGTGAATATCTCAAAAAATTCGGACTTGTGTTTCAACAGGAACATAGGTCTGAATCTCGAAAGATCATCAGAGAATGTAATGAAGTATAAAGAACCAGTCCTGGCATGTGTAGACAGGAGACCTTGCATACATCATCATGTATCAGTCCCAAGAGTTCACTAACTCTTTCTCTGTTTCCAATAAACAGAGCTATGGTCATTTTATCTTTGTGACATGACTGGCGAGTTTCACAAGATGTAAATTCAAACTAATTTAAATATGCATCTTTATGTAACTCTAGCTAGTCGGGTCATATTGATCTGACCTAGTCTACAATACCTCAAGAAGATTTCGTTCATTTCTGAACTCTTCCTCTTGTGTGTGTTCTGTATACTAAGAACTGTAGTTTGATTTAGAACATCAATGCTTTTAGATAACGTGCCTGAACCGATCAACTTTTGATATAGGAAATGTTCAAAACATTATCCAACAATAAAAAATTTTATCATTTCTTTACTAATAAAGAGAGTGATATGATTTTGTATATCAGGTTCGGTATCTAATAACATTCGTTCAGAATCAATGTATTGGTAATACAAGGTGACAGTGACCGACAGACTTGGCTGCAACACTTGCCCCGTTTTCTGCCTCATGAAACTTTTCACCCGTTCTCAGTTTTTCTACCTTTTTGTAGCCCTATGTAACAGATTACATATCTGGGATCCTGATCCAGTATCATATACCCAGGATTCGGAGGATACTGAGAAACAGTTCTTTGCAATGAACACACCCGAAGATGATGCATCAGCATGCACTCTCTTCGTTTGGGCGGCATGGGAATCTTGGTATTCCCCTATTTCCTGCTCTGTCTTATAACAATTATAAGTTGGAGCGGGACCAACGTTCCCCAGCTCAGTATAACAAGCGGGTTCGGTCAATTATCCGTATTATTATCTTGATTAAGGCGTGATATGGTCGCTACCAGGAGAGAGAGAGAAGAAAACACTCAGCGTGCGCTCTTGCAAGAATAGATTGGTTTTATTTTATCTAATCAGGATAGCTCCCACTGCTTTTTATCAAATCTTCCTTCAAACCCTAAAAGGAAAGACTAGCCGGGATTAATTACACACTACAAGTTCACCAATCTTTCAGCCAGGCCAGTGTCGGTACTTTGAGGGAGGTCCCCCGTGTTTCGCACGAACCTAATTAATGTAAGCCTCGTTTTCCCAGAGGCGTAACCTCGTTAACACCTTTCTAGACACCTACTTGATCGGCTAATTGTAATGTATAAAACTCTCCCTGGAGTAACTCTTACTCGCAGCGGGTATCGGGATCCAACTATCTCATAGAAGGTATGCAATCTCATTGCAAATTTCAACACTTGAAATTCCCGATAATATTTTGCCCCCAGCACCCTATGACCTTGACGGAGGTCAACAAACCATAGGCTACTAGTCAAGTTCAACCCGTCATTTCTTGATCGAATTAAACCCACCCGCACGACCCTTGACGGAGGTCAACAAGGCCGCACGACCACCCTAATCCAATCTGCCTCATATGCATAAGCAGATAAATACTAGTTAGCTACCGCACACTACGCCTTGACGGAGGTCAACAAACGTAGCACGAATACTAAATAGGACTTATCTGAAATGACGGAGGGCTACGACAGGTTTTTCTGAAAACCTATTGCGTAATGAACTTGATATCGTTGTAGGATCGAATGAATTTTGAAATGGAGTGTCTTTGAGGCTTTTCTAGTTTTGCTAAAGGAGTCACTCCCGGTGAAGGGATCGTCGGTCCTTTCCTCGTCGAATGAGGTGCGGGATATATCATATATATCACTGTGCAAAGCAAAAACTCTTAAAAGCAATCAAAAGACAAACCGAGTGTGTAGCATCTGCCAGTTATTGCTAAAGGAGTCACTCCCGGTGAAGGGATCTCGGTCCTTTCTTCATCAAATAAGGTGCAGGATATATCATATATACCGCTGTGCAAAGCAAGAACTGTAGCTACCTGTTTTATTTTGAAATTCGATTCTACAACATCTTAGGTTTCTTTTATTTCATTAATCATATTAATGAAGTCCCATCATTTAAGTACCTAAACATCACAGATAAATACGACGTACACTTATGCCATCCGCATTCGCCTCGATGTCCCCTCATGCACCGTTAGGTTAGGTAACTAACGGCAGAGCGGGGCAGGTCTAGCACGGGTGTAAAACATAAGTAACGTCTATATAATATATCATATATACTATATACTGTATCTATCACAGAACATCACATGATCACATCACAGATATCGCAGCAGAAGAAACATATGAAATATTGGATATACTAGGACGTCCGTGTTTTCAATACGAGCCAGTATAAAACACGAATTCCACGGTCGTGATGAATAGCCAAACCCACACCCCTAGACCCCTACGAGAGCGGCAAGCAACCCTACCAATTCTAGAGTTAGGAGACCCGGCCTCGACTCCTCGAGTTGGTCTCCCACTGGACTCCAGAACCCGGTTACTTGTGCCCTCCTCCCTGGGTCTATCCTAGTGCAGAAAAGTAAATAATATACATCAACGGTGATAACTTCCGCAACCTGGAAGTGCCCCAATAAAAGAATATTACATACAAGTTTTTACATGAATGAAAATGAAAAACACTCATCTCACATAAAAACCCCCGGCTATTCAAACACGACGATCCAATATAACATATCCAGCAACACATAACATCACTTGTCATCAACGTAAGTAAACATGCGTATCCCAATTGTCGTTGACATATAGCAACGAAACCGGCGATAACACATATTACACTTACGGTCACAGAAAAGAAAGTGTAAAACTACAACAGTTGGAATCCGCAACTGTTGCGCCACGGCAGCGCCCCGGCCTCGTACTCGAGGCCAAAATGCGGAATCAAAATTTTTTCCTTACTCGGAAACCGGCGCTACCGCGGACAAAGAAAACCCGGATCGTAACCATTAACCTAATGCTAGCAATCAAGAGATAGGGTGAGAAGTATACCGAGTGATCCGAGTCCTCCGGTCTTCTCGTCATCGTCCCGATCTCCCTCGGAAAGTGTAGTCTCCATATCGTCGCCTCCTCGCCGGAAAGTGCACCACATCGCCTGCGTCTTTTACGGGCTCCCGCCTCAATACCGAGGCAACTCGGGCATGAAGCCGGCAACTCGACATGCTCAAGATATGCTGTAGAATGTGTAGTGTAGAGGGTATGTCTCTTTTGGGGTTTGTTGCCATGGTGATGGAGGAATCAAGAATAGAAAAATGGTGCTTGCATTTTTCTAGCAAGAAAATGAGATCATGAATGAAACTCTCAAGATGAAGCTCTCTTCTTCTTCTTCTTCTCTCTTTCTTTTTCCTCTCATGAAAAACTTATCATTCCTTATCAAATAAATGGTGGAGGAAAGAATGTATATGAAGCATGAAGGGAGGTGAGTGTAGTGTAAAGCAAGTGGTGACCACATCAAGACATCATGATTACAAAAACTCAAATCAATTCCTAATCAACTCTAATCAACATAAATGAAAAAGGTTGATGCAAAAGGAATCTCATCATGATGCCACACAATTACAAAGAACCCCCTTCCACAAATGTTATTTGCAAACTTGCAAATAACCCCCTCCATCGGAAAAGTCCGGCCGGGAAAGAACAAAGGAAAACCGGCCGGAACGGAATGCAAACTGGCAACTCCAGAAAACTGGTCCCGTAATCAATTACAGGAAAACCCCGATACTGTGCATACACACCCGCATCTGTATTCCGACCGGATACAAATGCAATGAGACAAAATCTACACTGTACTAAACTAGTACCGGCTTAAACCAAAGCCGGCTAGTAAAATCCGTTCGATCCTGATCCGTGCAATACCGCACGTATCTGATCGAACCATGCCATATAACTATACGGCCACTAGTACAAAACTGTCCGATCCTGATCCGTGCAGTACCGCACGTATCTGATCGGACCCTGCCATATCTCCATACGGCCTCTACAGCGTTTCGCCCGAAAGCTTGAGTAACTGTAAGTGTGGTGGACTCTAAAGACTCGTCAATACTATGGCTGTGGATTTAACCACTAGCACGTCAGAGGTATAAGCCAATACGTGACGGGCCACCAGCTATTGACCAAAAGGGACGTCGATGAGCGAACTCATCCTGACACCCTACTGAGCCTGTCAGTGACAATATCCGTACAGTCCGGTCCGTTCGTCTATGAGCATCGCATGTCGGGCCTAGGGGGTTGGTAAAAGTCAGACCCCCTAAAGCGGTACAAGTCGTGTCGGAGTGTAACCCAGAACGCCCTGAGATACTACTGGAATACATACCAGTAAATCTCCTGCCTCGGCCGAGGGCTTTGCGTAATGGCTCTCCTAGACACAGCGCGACCTCACCCCCAATACCGGGAGAGACGAACCCCTGAAGATCCGCTCACTGCCTCCATGTGGCTCGGGACTGTACCCAACTAAAACCTGTTTGCATGACTCCTTTGAGCCGTGGTAGGGTAGTAATCAAAGTACAGTGGGAACTCACACGAGACAAATGACGATCCTCAGGTCGATGAACTAACCTGTACACATGTCACCAGGGAACTGCCATCTGACATCAGGTATAATCCCAACTGGCAGGTTCCCGGCGTGTCCTGTCCGATGTACTCATAACCCAATGAGCACCTGTATACATCTTAGGTGAACCAACTGACACCAGTGGCTTGTGAGACCGGCCACCGCCCCTCGTCGGGGTCTCGACTGTATACACTAGTCTACTCTGGAGAATGGATGCCCTGTCTCGAAACTCCTACGACTAGGGACCTTTTAAGGATGTGCTTATAGACTACCAGCTCCCACGTATATGATCGCCATCATACTGCTGGCAGTCAAGCAAGAATCCTAGGGGCTCTATCAACGTGTAATAGCGACATGCCAGGTCACCTAAAGCAGTACACGATGATAAAGATAAACCAGATAGCATACTATCATCTCGAGTAAGACTGTCCTACCGGGATAGGTCCTCCCTCAATCATTGCAATCACGTGCCTGTGATCCAACAATTGACTCTGAGGGCACTATCTCCAACAATCTCCCATTTGCACTCAAGGCTAATTATTGCGATGCCGCATACTCACAGCCCGTGTGATACCGAACACCCAACTCCTCTACTAGTCAGTCTCACAAAGCTCGTTTGCGAAACTATTGCGTTCGAGGAATAGCCTCAGTGAGTGGATCCGCTGTGATGTTTCTTTCTATGTCTCTCTATATCTCAAGTTCGCGGAGAAGGCCATCTCCCGAAATGAGCAATACCTGTCTTAGAATGTCTGGATGTCTGATGGGACCTAGCTCATAAATGAACTCCAAATCCAAACTTCTTAGACTGTATCGTCAACTGAACTTAATCAGTATCCTGCGCCATGCCACCCTCAGTATTGCCTTGGACCACCTGTCTAAAATACTGTCCCTCGTCAGAAGGAAAACTATAACCCTGACAACCTCCTTGTCGTCCATGTCACCTTGGAATGATAACTGTCTCCCAAATGTGGCTGTCGTTATCATATCCCTAGAACATCCACTTATGTTCTAAAAAACTTCTTCCGACTGTTTCTCCAGGATTGGATCAATGTCAACTTATTGCATCTAGTGCAAGAACAACATCTGGTGTGGTACTTGACATCTCATGATTGACTCAATTGCCTAAGCAAGTGTTCTGCCAATCATGAGTATCCCTCTCCCCTTTAGTCTATAAGACACCTTTAGAGAGGGTGACTCCATCAACTGCAGGTACACTACCGTGTCAGGAGTCGTCCATTCTAAATACTCATAGAATGCTGTCAAGGTACCCAGATTGGGAAACCACCCAAATCTAGATCTAAAACCATAGATCTAGTAACCAGTATGTCTGACATAATATCCAAGTCCTATACGGAGAAAACACTGTGTGACGACCAAAGTATAACCGATCGTAGTATAGGAATATCACTTCCTACTACCTTCCCAACTGATCCACCCCCTTATTCTGATGACGTCAAACCTATGACTGTCACATCAGAAATAGATGATCTATCTCCGCTACATCTGCTTTAGTCTATAAATAGACATGAGCCTGATGACCACCAATGCTTCCGCTGCTCCCACTGACTACGACAACCCTCTGCCAGAGTCATATAGACATGCACTTCTAAAGCTAGTTTAGAACGACGCTATGCTCATCCTCCCGCCGGGTCTCACAGTCTTGAACAACAGCAATGGTAAGTCTGGGTAAACAAGAACCTCCCTGCCACTGTCCTTGAGCATACCGAAGTACCTCTCGAGTGCCTGAGGTTACCCATCATATCTGCGGAGTGGCCAATGGAATGTCAAATCAGATTGAATCTTTAGGTTCCTTATCAAATCTTCAGTAATCGTTTGCGGTTCTGGAATCACTTCCAGTTCTACCATACTCCCACTACTTTTTCTGAAAAATCCATTTTTAATAAAACTGTGGCGAGTCTAGAACAATATTGCTATTGTTCATCCAGATGGTAGAAAATCAACCCTCGTCATAGCCTGGGTCAACCCACAAACAGCCATTACAGAAACGTGCCTTGAGTTGTCCAGTGTCTGGTTTTAATCATAAGCCGGACAACTCCCCGTACCTTAACAATGTTAAGATATGAACTGTTCTATATCCAATATAGAAACAGAGGCACTGATTTAATTGAACCAGATTCAAATCATGCAGCTGTCACCAGTGCATGTCAACTAAATGGAAAGAGGTCGATCAGCGTTACTCAACTTAGGAAAGTTTCCAATTATGAGTAACCTGAAAGAGAAGCAATTTCTCTTTATCATTACTATCAACTGAATACCATACACAAGTATCTACATCTTCGATCTCTTTGAAGAATCCCGATACTTGCTATACCTGGTTCTCTACTTTATCCAAATACCTATAGCTTCTCAAAATTCGGACCCTGTGTTTCTACGAAACACTTGTCTAAAAACTAGAGAAGTCATAAGTAAACCGAATATAGTACGAGGACCAACCCCTCTGTCCTAATGGACACTGGACAACATACAATACTCTGTATAAGTCCGCTGAGTCTAACAACTCTTTCACTGTGCGTCGTAGGTTGAAAACTGTACTTATGGTTAAGAAGAATTACACCGCTGTTTAATGCTCCTTACCTAACCATCCACTGATATAGGTAAATGTCATCGACATAACTTCAAAAGGTATATCTCACTCTATAAAAATAGACGTACAGATATATCAATTTGAAATTGGTGCACAACAGCGGATATTCAAAACCAAATTATTGCCGTCCGGCAAACAACCCAGGTGACTTCCTCAAATAATGAGGATGATCACCTAATTCCCAATAACTTACTCCCACTCATCATCTGTAAAACCATACAGATGTGAGAATCATACCTGGTAAATACATACCCTGGAGTAAGTGTCTAATCGGGAAATCAGTTTTTCCATTAACAGTACACAGTGAAACTGAAACATTGAAATGTTTCGTTGGGGTATCCTGGTATTCCTAGTAATGCCTCTTCCATTATCCAGATTCACAACTATAACCGTATAATTCTTTGCCACATCTCCAAATCCCTTCATATGTCTTTAGTCATTACCTTCTGTACATCCCTTTAAGCCAAATGGTTTTCTTCCTTCCCTACCGTTCGGCACCAGCCTATGGTTTGGAAGAAGACTATCCAATAAGCATAAAAGGTGTACTATCCTAATCCTAGGAACACTCGCAATGCGAGAGAAGGTGAAGATAAAAGACACCTGAATGTACTTTATTCCTATTTCTCCTAAACCAGAATCAATCCCCGAACTGGAACAAGTTCCTTTCGAGTTCGTATATAACCATACGATGGAGTATCCAATAAACTGTGGATCTTCGTAGTGATACGGAGTGTCCTGGAGAAATACAAAGGTGATTTAGGATTGGCGAAGAAACACTTGGTTCGGTCGTGAATAGCAGTCGCAATTTACTTTGCCCTCTTACTAATCCCTTTATTTTGTCTTAACTTAATACCTTCTGCACACCATCATTATGCTAATTGGTTTTCTTCATTCCCTACCGGTCGGCACCAGCCTAAGGTTTGGAAGAAGACTATCTAATTTGCGTAATATGTGTACTATCTCCTAAACTAAGGAGTACCCGCAATGAGAGAAGGTGAAAAGAAAAGACAACTGAATAATCCTATTCGTTTTTTCCAGAACCAGAAACCATCCTCGAAGTCCTTCGAGTTTGTATATAACCATACGATGGTTTTGTCCAATGGAAGTGGACGTTCGTAGTAATACGGGGTGTCCTGGAGAAAAGGGTAAAAGTAGGAGTGGCAATGAGGTCTGCAACTCTGACAATCCAAAAGCCTGTGTTTAAGAAGGTTCGGTCAACTTGGTCACTGAGTCATAGTCCAGGGTCGGGTCAATGGTCGCTGCCAAAGAGAGAGAGAAAAGAAACACTCAGCGTGCACTCTAACCTAGATCAGAATGGTTATCACTTTGTCTAATCTGGAAACCTCCCACTGTACCTCAAATTCTCCTCCAAACCTGAAAGAAGAATTAGTCGGGGTCACCCGAGGAGTAAAATAACTCATCAGTGGGAATCGGGATCCAACTATCATCGCATGATAACTTGACGGAATCCACTCAAGTCACCACACTCCAGAAGGTATGCGCATGCCAGGCAAGTTTTAGTTCTTTTGAAACTCCCGATGTGTGTTTTTACCCCAAGCGGTTTATGACCTTGACTAGGTCAACAAACCATAAACCGCCAATCAAGTTCAACCCGTCTTTATTCTGGATTGCATTAAACCCACCCGTACGTGCCCTTGACTAGGTCAACAAGGCCGCACGACTGTCCTAACCAATCCCACTTATGCAACAAACAAGTACCACTCAGCTACCGAACACTACGTCTTGACTAGGTCAACAAACGCAGCACGAATACTAAATAATACCCGTAGGAAATGACGGAGGGCTACGGCTGGTTTTTGGCGAAAAACCTTTAACGTAATGAACTTGATATCGTTGAAGGAACTGCACAGCCTTTTATAAAAATATAGTGACGAAAACCTTTACTAAAGAGGTCACTCCCGGTGAAGGGATCTCGGCTCTTTCCCCGTAGAATGAGGTGCAGGATATTCCAAATGAATACCACGGTGCAAAGCAAAAGTAATCGGCTATAGTGAAGTTAATGCCCTGACGCAAACTTCTGTCCAAGGGGTCACTCCCGGTGAAGGGATCTCGGCCCTTGCCTCGTCGACTGAGGAGCAGGATATTCCAAATGAATACCACGATGCAAAACAAAAGTGAACGTCCTTGCAATAACAGCTTTTTGAAAAATGTTCTAACAACATCAGAATAGGTTTGTTTAGCTTGCATTGATCCGAATCAACGCAGTCCCATCAATAAATCACACCACAAAGAACGAAAATATACTGACGTACGTATATGCCATCCGCATTCGCCACTGGGTCCCGTCATCACCCGTTAGGTTAGCTAACTAACGGCAGAGCGGGGACTGGACTAGCGCGGATGTAAAACATATACAACATCTACTAATATATATACCAATATATTATATTTCGCTCAAGGCGTGATAAAATGCAACATCACAGAAATGTACAGCATCACAGAACAATACAGATATCTGGAAGCCCCGGGTTTCACAGAGCCGCTGCTGAAACCCGACGTTCCCCTGGTCGTGTGGATAGCCTGTGCAATGAAATCCTAGACCCCTACGGGCGCGGCAAGTCACCCGCCAAAACCTGAAGCGAGGCAGCCCCCTCCAGCACCGTGAATGGACCACCCAGCACTTCATGGAATCCGGTAACTTGGGCACCCCTCCTGGGTCAACCTGTACCCCCTACGAGTGCGGCGAATAGCCCGCCAATCCTAGAGTGAAGCCCCCTCCGTCTCAATGCCATGAGATGCGGGCCCGTTGCCCTCTAGAACCCGGCTATCCGTGCACCCCTCCGCGGGGTAATCCTAGTACAGAAAGTAAAATATACATACAACGGGTACATCGACCGCAACCAGGTCGTGCCCCAAAAGAATAATACAAACAGGCAGTGACGGCAGTCCACATGTCGGACGCTCGTCCCGCAATATCAAATGTACATAATACAACAAAAACTGTACTAGCATTGCATCCAGGCTATCCCCCACGACCGATCCGCAACAACACAGCATAAACATAGAACATCAACGTGAAAGTCACGTTCGCAAATCCGTCTAACCGGGCTATAGCAGTTAGACGGGATTTACCGATCGAGTGACATTCACGGTCGCAGATATAATGTAAATACTGTGAAATAATGTGTTTAAAAATATCCGATCGATCAAACAATTAACAAGTGGGCCCCAAGAAAAACTGTAGCACTCACAGAAATAATTGGCCCAAATTTAATATTCCAAAAGCCCTATTTTCAGCCCAGAAAGCAACTGGAAAAAACCGACCAAGTGAACTCACCATAGTGCGGCGGAACCGCGGCCCCAAGGGGGTTTTGGCCGCGGTTCCGCGCTCCAACCAGTGAGTCACTTTATCGTTTTTCTACAGTATCCTTATATTTTCCTGCACATCATTTTTCTGCAACCTGAAAAATTTTTAGACACCAAAAAATTCCAACAGAAACTGATGTGAACAAAAATGAAGTTTTTGGAATTTCGGTCGATCGGAAATGCAAAACACATTAGAACAAGCTAGGTAAGGTTAATGGCGTGGCTTTGATACCATGTTGCGCCACGGCAGCGCCCCGGCCTCGTACTCGAGGCCAAAATGCGGAATCAAAATTTTTTCCTTACTCGAAAACCGGCGCTACCGCGGACAAAGAAAACCCGGATCGTAACCATTAACCTAATGCTAGCAATCAAGAGATAGGGTGAGAAGTATACCGAGTGATCCGAGTCCTCCGGTCTTCTCGTCATCGTCCCGATCTCCCTCGGAAAGTGTAGTCTCCATATCGTCGCCTCCTCGCCGGAAAGGGCACAACATCGCCTGCGTCTTTTACGGGCTCCCGCCTCAATACCGAGGCAACTCGGGCATGAAGCCGGCAACTCGACATGCTCAAGATATGCTGTAGAATGTGTAGTGTAGAGGTTATGTCTCTTTTGGGGTTTGTTGCCATGGTGATGGAGGAATCAAGAATAGAAAAATGGTGCTTGCATTTTTCTAGCAAGAAAATGAGATCATGAATGAAACTCTAAAGATGAAGCTCTCTTCTTCTTCTTCTCTCTTTCTTTTTCCTCTCATGAAAAACTTATCATTCCTTATCAAATAAATGGTGGAGGAAAGAATGTATATGAAGCATGAAGGGAGGTGAGTGTAGTGTAAAGCAAGTGGTGACCACATCAAGACATCATGATTACAAAAACTCAAATCAATTCCTAATCAACTCTAATCAACATAAATGAAAAAGGTTGATGCAAAAGGAATCTCATCATGATGCCACACAATTACAAAGAACCCCCTTCCACAAATGTTATTTGCAAACTTGCAAATAACCCCCTCCATCGGAAAAGTCCG
This sequence comes from Agapanthus africanus, assembly GCA_030015575.1. NCBI lineage: Eukaryota > Viridiplantae > Streptophyta > Magnoliopsida > Asparagales > Amaryllidaceae > Agapanthus > Agapanthus africanus. The sequence goes on from JASDDO010000014.1 coordinate 496,489,971, forward strand.
GCCGGGAAAGAACAAAGGAAAACCGGCCGGAACGGAATGCAAACTGGCAACTCCAGAAAACTGGTCCCGTAATCAATTACAGGAAAACCCCGATACTGTGCATACACACCCGCATCTGTATTCCGACCGGATACAAATGCAATGAGACAAAATCTACACTGTACTAAACTAGTACCGGCTTAAACCAAAGCCGGCTAGTAAAATCCGTTCGATCCTGATCCGTGCAATACCGCACGTATCTGATCGAACCCTGCCATATAACTATACGGCCACTAGTACAAAACTGTCCGATCCTGATCCGTGCAATACCGCACGTATCTGATCGGACCCTGCCATATCTCCATACGGCCTCTACAGCGTTTCGCCCGAAAGCTTGAGTAACTGTAAGTGTGGTGGACTCTAAAGACTCGTCAATACTATGGCTGTGGATTTAACCACTAGCACGTCAGAGGTATAAGCCAATACGTGACGGGCCACCAGCTATTGACCAAAAGGGACGTCGATGAGCGAACTCATCCTGACACCCTACTGAGCCTGTCAGTGACAATATCCGTACAGTCCGGTCCGTTCGTCTATGAGCATCGCATGTCGGGCCTAGGGGGTTGGTAAAAGTCAGACCCCCAAAAGCGGTACAAGTCGTGTCGGAGTGTAACCCATAACGCCCTGAGATACTACTGGAATACCTACCAGTAAATCTCCTGCCTCGGCCGAGGGCTTTGCGTAATGGCTCTCCTAGACACAGCGCGACCTCACCCCCAATACCGGGAGAGACGAACCCCTGAAGATCCGCTCACTGCCTCCATGTGGCTCGGAACTGTACCCAACTAAAACCTGTTTGCACGACTCCTTTGAGCCGTGGTAGGGTAGTAATCAAAGTACAGTGGGAACTCACACGAGACAAATGACGATCCTCAGGTCGATGAACTAACCTGTACACATGTCACCAGGGAACTGCCATTTAACATCAGGTATAATCCCAACTGGCAGGTTCCCGGCGAGTCCTGTCCGGTGTACACATAACCCAATGAGCACCTGTATACATCTTAGGTGAACCAACTGACACCAGTGGCTTGTGAGACCGGCCACCGCCCCTCGTCGGGGTCTCGACTGTATACACTAGTCTACTCTGGAGAATCGATGCCCTGTCTCGAAACTCCTACGACTAGGGACCTTTTAAGGATGTGCTTATAGACTACCAGCTCCCACGTATATGATCGCCATCATACTGCTGGCAGTCAACCAAGAATCCTAGGGGCTCTATCAACGTGTAATAGCGACATGCCAGGTCACCTAAAGCAGTACACGATGATAAAGATAAACCAGATAGCATACTATCATCTCGAGTAAGACTGTCCTACCGGGATAGGTCCACCCTCAATCATTGCAATCACGTGCCTGTGATCCAATAATTGACTCTGAGGGCACTATCTCCAACAGCAACCTCCTCAGACATCGCATGCCTGACCAAATGAATTACTTAGACATCACATGCCTAACAATTATAAACCCCGCATTTTAGTCTCAAAATCGAAAACTCTTTTCAATATCAAGTCGGGCAATTCAACAAGATTCCCGACATCCTGATCGAATGCTCGTCGCAAACTTTAGTAGGCGGCCGCACCCCCGATACCGTCGACGAAGTGCACCAAGGTGGAACACCGCTGCCGCGAGCACCCGAACGGATGCTTTCAGCGACGGGGTTCTCCTACAGTCACTTGGTCGGGGTTATGGAGTGAGGCTGTCTATTAAGTTTATCCGGCGAGTATCCGCGTACGCTACGTGATTGCGACGGATTTTTGATCACATCAAAATTCCGTGGCAACCGATCAAGTGAGACTAAACTGCTATGTTTATAACATTCATTCAGTTATCACATAACTATTGTGAATTCCAATTGTTGTATCACATTCCGGATAAACAGAAAATGTTAAACTTTCCGATTGAACATTCGAACACCCAAGTTTTCCCGAAACAGCTCAACACATGAAATATGTCTAACAACATTCAGTTCGTGCCTCAGTACCAACGGTCCAGCCGTAGAAGGGTCAAGCCAACGCCTCACATGTGGCACGCCGTACTACCCCAAACCCAAAGGTTCAAAGGGCAGTTCAAGACGGTCACATAATCGAGTTAAGGTTTGTTGTCTTCTAGAGGGTCCACTGCGTTACTTGCACTACTTAGAACGTCTTTAAACTACGGAAAAATCCAACACTTGGAAATTTCCCGACAGGTGAAAAATTGGGTATTTATATCCGGTCGAACTTTTTAACATATTCTAAAATTTATCCGGAAAGCCAGATAGACAAAATCTGATATTCCGATCGAAACACCGAATCCCCAAAACAACCCCAGAAAATTCAACTCTTGAATAAATATTAAAAAATCCCAGAAAATCCAGCACCAGAAATCATGAATTACTGTACAAACAGTTAATGATGATGTCATCAACTTGCCGCGGAACCGCCGCATAAGCTAGGCTTATGCCGCGGTTCCGCCGCACATTAGAGCGATCATGAGAAAATTTTTGCGCCGAAATTCTTAGAATTCCCTGCTGAATTTTTTAATAATTTTTAATTTGGAAAAATCCACGTTTTTAGAAAAATTCCAGAGAGCATTTTTCGGGTTAGGTTTTCGGTTCGATCGGGTTTCAAATGTCGTCTAGACTTCGCCTAAGGCTCTAGCTAGGCTCTGATACCACTGTAGGGTTCCTAGGCACCCTCAAGAGGTCTCACAAGGCATCAACCATGCCAATTTCAAAAATACGGTGCCGAGAAACCCTAGACTAGATCGTTGGCTAGATGTTTAGGCGATAAAATGAAACTAGTTTACAGCTAAACTAAAAGAACGGTTATACAACCTTTGTAGATCCGGTCCTCCACCTCCATAACTCCGCGATGATGTCTCCTCGCTGTCCAAGTGGAACCCCGGGCTCTAGCGTCGGCTTCATCGGAGAATGGACGGGCTAAGTCATCGACGACGATGCCGAAGATGATCTACGTCGAGGCATCGCTAGATCAAGCTCCAACTTCACCAAGTCAAGAAAACTTGTGAAGGAAACACACTCTACTACTTGGCAAGAGGTAGAGGATGAAGAAATAGGAAGTGGGTAGACTTTAGAATTGGATTTCTCACTCATTTTCATCAATCACCATTGATGAAGAAAGGTTTTCTTCATTGAAGAAGATGAAGAAGAAGAAGAATATTATGATAAGAATTAAAGAATAGAAAAAATAATCATTCTTATCATAATCAAACCATAGTTAAGTGTAGAGAGCTAACTAGAGTTTATGTGAGTGGTTAGGGTTAAAGAAGAAGACAAAATGGTCACTTGGTCAAAAGCTTCATGAAGCTTCAACAAGCTTCATGAAAGAAAGAATGAAAGAAAACCATTTTGTTTTTTTCTCTTTATGCTTTTATTTTCCAAAACTAATAAATAAATAAATGAATAAGTAATCATAACCCTAAGCATTCATATAACCAAGGTTCAATCTTTACACTTAACCAATTTTGCATGTATCATCAAACATGATACAATCAAGTGCACAAAACTATATCGAATATACAATGTGCACAAGCGAGTGAGAAAATCCATTTAAAGTGAACCAATACTAGTTAATGCAAAGTAATATATCAAATATATAATTATATATTAAATCATTAAATCAACACTTGATTTAACGATCCGGTCATATTGCATATAACCGACTAGTATCCTATGTATCGGTTTATCGAATAAATCCTTGATTTGATATCTAGGTTATATCGCATACAACCATTCGATACATTCATCGCGAGAATGGAATACGGTATCACATACACGCATTATTCTCGGTCCCGCACATATCTCATATGCGCTCCTATTTCGTTTCGCTTGAGCCAGGAAACCTCTGTGTAGGACTCTAAAGACTCGTCAATACGCCGGCAGCAGGTGATGATCATATCAAACACCCACAAGCCGCAAGCGGTCTGCTAAACGTAACGGCCACCCGGGTATTGAGCGATCAGAAGATCGACGAGCAAGCCCGCTCACACTCCAGTGAATCCAACCAGTAATACTACCGTACAGTCCGGTCTGATCGTCTGATATGTCGCATATCTTGCCTAGGGGTGGTAAACGTCAGACCCCAATAGCTCGATAAGTCGTGTTGATATGAGGCTCATAACGGGTCGAGAAACTACTGGTAACCCTTACCAGCAATTCTCTGATCAGCCCTGGCCAGGGACTTCCTGTTATAGCCAATCGAACACAGGGCAACATCAACTCCCTATACCGGGAGAGGCGAATCCCCTCCTATCGCTCATTGCCTCCATGTGACTCGGGACTGTACCCAAAAACCACCATTTTGCACGCCCTCTTGGACGTGGTAAGATGGAAATCAAAGCACAGTGGGAACCACACAAGACTCTATGACGATCTCGGGGGTCAACAGACTACTCTGTACCAGTGTCACCTGAGAACTGCCATCTGACGTAAGGTATAATACCATCTGGGAGTTCTCGGCGAGTCCGTCCAGTGTACCCAGTCTCTACTGAGCACCCGTATATCATCTTTGATGTCAAACACCGATGGATATGGGATCATCCATCGCCCATCTGTATGGGTCGAGAAGGTACACGCTAGTCTACTCTGGTATATCGATGCCCCATCTCGATACACCCACGACTAGGGACTTTGAAGGATGTACTTATGGACTACCATGTCCCCACTAGTATGATCCGTATCATAGTCCAGGTAGTCAAGTACACATCCTAAGGGCTTTACCAACATGTAATAGAGAGACAATCTGTGTACACGTTAAGGTAAAGAGCAACCAGATAGCATACTATCATGTCGAGCAAGAAAGTCCTCCCTATATATGTCCCAGCATCCACTACAATATACATCCAATGTACAGTAATGGCCTCTAGGGCATACATATAACTAACAATATTTATTAACCTAACCATTATTGTTAGCCATGGTTTAGCCTCTACAAGAGTTATATGAGATATTTCTCACCCATGGTTGCCATTTTATACTTGCTTCTTTCCATAGTTGTTTTTCTTCATCTCCTTCCTCAAGCTCTCTAGCCTTTTGGGAGGTGAAGAAAATTACTGAGAAAAATATTTCTAAAGTGAGCAAAATTCCTACTTCATCAACCTACACTAGATTAGCCATTTAGTTTAGGTTGTTTGCTTCACCAATTCCTAATTAGTGAAGAGGTAGCTTGAGTTAGTGTCTCCTCGACGTAGATCATCTTCATCCTCGAAGACTTCAAGCAAGTTTGTTCATTTCACCTTGATAAGCCTTACTAGAGTCCGGGAGATCACTACTTGGAGCGAAGCGACTACTACACGGAGCTTTTGAAGTGAAGGACCGGTTTACAAAGGTTGTATTCCTTGTTCACTTAGATGTAAAGATGTTTACATGCTAGCTTTCATCTAATTCTCTAGTTAAGATTCTAGGATAGGGTTCTTTAGCGCGCCAATTTTTTGAAAACGGTATGGTTGATGCCTCCCGAAACCCAGTGGTCATGCTAGGAACCCAGCAGTGGTATCAGAGACATGCTAGAGAATTATACGATATTTGTAGAATTACGAAACCGAAAAAACTCCGAAACCTCGAAACAAAAAGCCTAGTTTCTGCCGAAATTTTTAAGTCCTCCAAATTTTTTTAAGCAGTTGCAGAATGTTACATGAGATGTAACATGAACACCAGAGCAAAACGAGCCACTTTCACTCGGTTAGGCCCGACGAAACTTGTAATAAAACCGGTCCCACCGGTTTTTCATTGGTGTTCGGGCCTCGTTTCGCTTTAGTGTTCCAGGCTCTGGGTTTTGGTGTTTCATGTATTGTTTGTTTTTACTAAGATTGCATGTCATATTATCTTTCTGTAAAGGCAATTCGGAGTGTTTCGTAGTCGTAATTTAAACATTGTTTCGAGTATTTTAGACGGCGTTAAAAAGTTCGAACGAATATCAAAATCCCATTTTTTCCCTTGCTGGAAATTTTCCAAGAGTTGGAATGTAACATTTCAGAAAAATAAAATATTATTTTTGGGAATTTTTATGATTAAATAATAAAATATTGAATATTTTAATAGGGTGGTATAATTAAATACCGATAAATTGGAAAAAAAAATTGGAAAATTATAGAAATTACTAGAAGAGGGTGCTTTATGTGATTTAAGAAAATTATGAATTTTTATGATTTATTATATTCACTTTTAGTTCTAATCGCGATTAAATATCGCTAATCGCGCATTAAGCATGTTTTTGTGCACATGACATGCATCATGTCATTTTTACACTTGTTACATTTTTATCATGGCTTTTCTTCATGTTTTATATCATGGTTGTTGTTTTATTTGAGAGAAGAAAATAAAAGAAAAAGAAAAGTCAAAAGGGGACACAATGATGACAAGAGGAATGGGCATGAGAGAGAGGGGGTGAGAGGTCAACCATAGTGATGGGCCATTGCTTCTCACTTCATCATCTTCATCTTTCTTCTTCTCCTTCCTCTCATGGAAGCACCCTCCTCCATCTCCACTTCAAAACCCCAAAACTCCATCAAAACAACACCAAAACCTCATACCCACATCAAAAAAATTGTACACAAGCTCACAAGCTACACATTAGACCAAGAAAGTTTGCATTTTGGCCCTGTATAGGATTCATGAGTTGCAAATGAGGTAATCCCTTCACACTTAGGGTAGTTTTTCATTCACTTTAAACCATTTATTTGTTTAGTTGTGATTTGGGGCAATTTGGTGAACTTTGGAGATTACTAGAAAGGGGTTAGGGTTTTCTTGAGTTGGGATTGTGTTATTGAACCATATTAGTGACCTTAAACCCCCAAATTTGACAAAAAACCCAGACCAAACACATATACAACACCTGAAACCCAAAACAGAACTTTGCAGTGTCGGTTGGTGAGGTATTGGAGTGTGCAGGAAAATCTGGGATGACCTGGGGTATTTTTAAGACTAGCAAAACAACTTTAGGGACCTAATTAAAGCACTACGAGACCACCCAGGCAAAACAAACCAAATTCCACACCCTCCAACCGAGCTCGCCGGAATTTCATGGGTAGGGGCCGGCCACACTGATGAGTTGTGTACCCGGGTTGCTTCTATAGGTCATATAACCTATATACATCACCCTAGTGTTGTTTGCTTACCTAGTTTTCACCTTATACAAAATCTGGGACCACTTCCTCAAATTGATGTTTTGATTCGAGTTATGGTTTTGCGTATTTTAAGTTTTGAATTTTACCGTTTGTGTTTTATCTTGATCACTTGACGTTTGTACGTCGAAATCAAGTGTTATTTGGTTGTTTTGCGAGGGCAAACCATAGGTTTTGACCTAGGTGAGTTACGCGTGTCGTTTTGGTTTCGATTTGGATTTTAATGCGATACGATAAGCTACGACGGGTAGGAACCCTCGCGAAGATTTCGAGATGACAAGAAAGCGTGTGGCGATGTCGGCAACGGAAAGCGAAGAGCAGGTGAGTAGATTATATCTACGGGGGGAAGTCGGGTGGATAGCGTATAACACCCCCGCAGTTCGTAGTATATCTTATATATATATATATATATGGTTATATATGTGTGTTTATGTTACGTGGATGATTATCAAGCTATGATTTGTGTTCATGGTTTAGTTTAGAGTAGTTAGAAGTAACTTAGTTTAGCTTCTTAGTCGCGAACACTAGAATAGGTTTACATTCACACACATACACATGCTTATTGTTATACTTGTGCGTATATGGGGATAGATATATATATATACACACATATAGGTATGGGACTGTGTGTATATATATACACGTATACCTACACTTGGATGGTGAGAATAGTAGATGATAATTGGAGATGAGTCGATCTGTTTAGGCTTGGTGCCACGAGATCTGTGATATGATGTTGTTCGTATTAAGAGATACGACATGAGATTTTAGCGGGCCTTTAGGCGTGTGTTTTCATACACGCACACATATATTTATAGATGGTTTCAGCTTGCACTAGACTTAGATCAGTACCCCAGTTCATGAGATATGATGATAAGGATACCAGATAATTGAGGAGATAAATGTGAGATTCGACCCGTACCCAGATTTGGGATGCCGTACGACGGATTTACGTACGAGCTATATATTGATGATAGATCTCCACTCTTGAATCAAGGATGTCACATTGTATATTGTATCGTATGTGATACTATTGAGGCGGGATCACCGACTTATAATTATATGTATATCGACTAACATTTAGGTGGTTTCCCTTACCCTTTCGGTTAGACTCTTCATTTAGTTCTGTAGTACTTAGTAGATGTCAGACTAGACCCGAGTCATACCTATTTCAAAACTAACGAATCGTGAGTATTTTAAAAGACAGGCTAAGGAATGCTACGGATATTTCAAAAGACGCATCTTTTCTTAAAAACACCGTAACACTTATTTTTCTAAACACCACGATGCGTGTGATTTCAAATGGCAAAACTGTATGACATATATATATATATATATTGATATAGATTCTTCACTGTTGTGTTTATTATTCATTTTCAGCATATTCTTGCTATTCGTATCGCATTTCATGTTTAAATGCGTTTATTGTTATATTAAACCCATGCTGTCAGGACACCAGCACCATTATCGATGATGCGTATGTTCCACATACACCTACTTGTCGGATCACACACTTCATCATCGATAATTGCCATGCCACTACACAGTAGGATTGTTGCATCAGGATATGACTCCTTGTATGACATATTGGCGTACATACATATTGTACATTCATACTTGAGTACACCCATACTTGCATACATACATATTTGCGCATACATAGATGATTCTGGCTTGATTTTTGAGATTTGGGAACCGCAAGATATATTTTAAAACTGGATTCATTTGAAAGAGCGGTTTTCCCTTGATATGTGCATATTACTATTCCATGTTGCATGATATACTAATATGCTTACATTTCTTTTATACGTCGCATACATCATGTTTTATAATTATACGCATTGAGATATGCTGATTTCATGAGATATCTGGATTTGAGAACCGTGGCTATTTCAAAAGAAAGCATGTACTGTTTTAAAAACCTGGTTTCTCTTGATATGATATTTCAGTACGTCCACCATGCGTTTTCTCGGTTCTGAGGCGTGCGACATGTGAAACCCGATTCGAGGAGGCGGATGATCCGTTTGCGGGTTCATGGTGGACCCGGTATGGTACCGCGGGGCGAGAGAGAGATTTCATGTGGATGACGATAAGCATTCCAGAGGGACCACTACCTACCGGTGATTGTATTTGAGCTCGGTGGATATCCGGAGGATACCGACAGGAGTTGAGAGATGATACGGGCCGATCCGGACTGACGGAGCCCGTGGGCCGATCCGGACTGACGGAGCCCTATATATATATGAGGATTTACATGCCGATGCTGGGCACAAGTTTCATGATGTTTTCGAGTGTCGATGCTGGGCACTCAGGTTCCATGATTTTGATGTGTCGCGAGGGATACACGTTGATTATATTCTCATACTTCCATGAATATGCTTTATGATATTTACATGCATGATGTTTTGTGTCATTGGTTGACACGTGGACGAGAACCACATGCATATAGGCATTGATTATATTGTTGGATGATATCCACATACTTATAGACTTCATGATATAGTTGACATTGATTCATGTTGATTACATTGATCATACCTCATATTTATGATATGTTGCTACCTGAGGAAATGGCACGAGCACTTGGTACTACACTTACGTATAGATGTTTACCCTTGCCACCTTATCATGCTTCAGACTTTATCATATTGATGATATAAATTATTACTGATTGTATTGACCTAGGATTGAGTCATACATACGATTTCTGCTCTGTGATGTTTTCTACTCATGAGTTGGCAACTCACCCCCGTTGTGCCACAGTTTCTTGCAGGTTTTGCCGTACAGGTTTCATTGCGGCTTTCTGGCACACTGCTTCCATTCTGGGTGATTTCTTTTGTAAGTGGGTTCACTCGCATTGTGACCACCATTGTACTTATTTATTTTCGTTGTTGTATCTAGAAATTCCATCAACCAGACTTGTATATTTATTTCAGACTTAGAAAACCAGTTGTGTATTATTTCGACCTTAGAGTCGCGCGTTGTAGTATTATGGTTTTTGTGATGATTTTGAGTTTCCTTTTGAGTTTTGATCCTCGCCCTTCGGCATTGTATTTTATATTTCTTGCATGGTTGTGACCGTCGATTGACGAAGAGCTAGCTCCCGCTTTGGGATGCCTTTTATCTTTGTGCATATATTATTCTTGGTATACCCCGTTTGGGGCCAGTTTTACAAAGGAAACTCTGCCGAAATTTTCAAAAAGAACTTGAGATTTTAAAAATGCATATTCGGCTTACTTATTTAAAAACCCCTTGTTTTAAAACATGTTTTCTTCACTTCTTTCTTTAATTGGTTTAGATTTCTGGGATTTCTTGGCTTACTTGAATTAGATGAGGTCCTATAGACTTCATATGATTGAAGTGCCAGTCGCGTACCATTTCGGGTCATGACAAAGTTGGTATCAGAGCGCTAGGTTAACCTTGGTTCGAGTCTAAGTTTGACCATCCGGAGCCTAGAGCGTTTGTATATATTCGGAAATTAGGATTGACCTTACGGAACTTAGACTTAGTCGAGGGAGTATTACACCCGAACTTTCGTCGCATAGGTTGACCATGGTTGATGGAGTAGGTGACTTAAGGAAAGTGACGTACCGTGTGTATGTTCCGCGGCATACTTACGATACGCCACTCCGCTTAAGGAGCCTTAGGATGTACATTTCCTTGCACAGTATTATATTCATTCCTATGATCTATCCTCATCGATATTGGTTATGATTTTGCTGCCACGATTACACGGGCAGAGAGAGCTACGGCTAGAGTTGCAGTCAGTACGAGCTCATCACAAACGAGGACTGACTAGGGCGTGATTCCAGAGACATACGATTGCATAGAGGCGTCGTTTTATTGTGTTTTCGCGCCATGAGCATTTGATGGATCGCTCTTACAGGATTTCTCGGACGTGCAGATCAACACCAGAGGATCAGGCTACTGCTAGAGGCCATCTAGAATGTGATGACCGTAGATGCACCTATTAATTGATAATTGAGGCACTGTTCAGCGTGTGGACAAATGTGCCAGTTGTTGCTGCGAACGACGAGATATCGCCCCAGATGTTGGAGCTTTTGCAGTACATAGAGATATGATAGAAGGTCTCTAGTCACCCGAGGATGAAAGACTAGGACATGTGATTCTTTCGCTTACCCCGATGCGAGGTCATCAGATAGATTGATTCCAGCTAGAGACGACTTCACGCGGTACGTTGAGAGTCGATGGAGACGATCGAATGTCAGGAGCCCATTTTCCAAGTTTAAAGTATTCAGAGACAAATGCAAGTAATGCTATGGACCCTCAAGAAGAATGAAACCCTAACTCGACGTAATGACCATGGAACGCCTTTGAACCTTAGGGTTTGCGGCAGTTCAGCGGTGCCATTTGTGAGGCTTGGGTTTGCCCTTCTATGGTTGGTCCACAGATGATGTGGCATATACTGGAGTACTATTAAACTGTACCCAAGATGTTTTTCTCTTGGGGGAATTATGGAACTTTGACGAATCGATCGAAAGGTTCGACATCTTTCGGATATCATGTGATGGGATGCATTGCTTGGGGGACTCCAGATATGAGTATAGCCGTTGGAGCACAGTCCATGCAGCCACGATGAGACAAGCCCGAAGCAGTCGACAGTAGAGAAAAGTGGAGCAAGAGGTTCGTACGAGATCTTAATAAGATGACGTTCCACTCCGCCGACATCAGAGATGTGACATGTATGCAGAGGCGTTGTATAGGGATATATCTTCCAGAAGGAGTCGCGATGAGTATGCAGATGTTCTGGAACAAGGAATTGATTTAGTAAGGTGGTAACTTCCGGGAAGTTTGGCAGAAACGAGATTTGGAAGAGACCTCAACAGGACCTTTCTGGAATACTATACGAGAAGACTTGGACCCAGGAGCGGTCATTTTGCGCACACCAAGAAGGCCTGAGTTCGGCACCGTCGAAAAGATAGTTGGCCAGAGATCTGTAGAGGATGTGCCAGAGCGGGACTGTTTCCGTCGTCATTCCATATTGGACCGTTGAGCCGAGGAGCTATATATCTAGCAATGCACAGTGAGAGACAAGAGCCTAAAAGCACCAGGCGTCAGACCATGAACAGGAGGCAAGTAGATATCTTGCTCTACTAGCATTGGATGCACCGACACCTTCTCGACTTTGAAGGAGGAAATATCGACGACGGTATTTATGAATTGTGATTTGGTGATTCGATTATCATGTAACCGTCACCTAGGATTTCAGTATTTTGGGTGATCTACTCGCATGATTTAGTCTTGATGACCGAGTTTCATGATATTTGTTTTCGTGCACCATGGTTGCACCTACTGGGTATTCATATTTTGTGCATAGTTATTAACCTTGAGATATGCTTTATACACTGTTGTATTGAATTTTGATTTGTGCACGGTTATTGCACTTGATATCGTTTGTGCCTTGGCTGCACATGTTTATGACTTCATGGACTTTATACAGTTGAGTTGATTTTGTGCACATGGTAAGCATACGATTTGGTCTTTGCACTCGGTATAGTTCAAATATGCTTGCAGTGCATTGATACGTATGTTGTGCACTACAGTTGCACCTGACTTCGATTTGAGGTCATTTGAGATATGGATTTTGATTTCATGCCTAGGGCATGCATAAAATTTGTCTTATGTCTTCGGCATGGTTTTCATGCACTTCTAGTATTTGATTTGATTTTGTGCACGCTGATGCACATGGTGGTGAGATTTGATACCATGGTATACCTGATTTGGATTTGGATTGAGATATGCCGTATACCGTCGATTTCGATTATGATACTCGATATTTGTTTTGTGCAACTTGTGCACCTGATTGGATTCTTGCGCATATTTGATGCACTTGGATTGGATTTGCGCATGTTCAGCGTTTGACATTGGATTTCGTAATTTCGTGCATGTTGGATGCACATTAATTAGACTTTTTTGTGCATGATGGATGCACCTGTTTTGGATTTTCGCGCATGTTAGGCGCATGTTATGAGATACGATTTGGGTGCACGCCACATGCACTAAATCGAGATTCTTCGTGCATGTGAGATGCACCTGATTTTGCTGTCAGGCACACACGTTGTCTCTGACAGGTGTTTCGTGCACACCCGTTGCACTTAGATGTTGTTTCTATGCACATGTATGACACAAATATGGATTTTGATTTCCGTGCGCACCAGACGCACGTAGCATTCATATGCACATTTTAGGATTGATTTCTTATGGAGCAGTACGTTTTTATGATATTTGCTATTTGTTTACGTACTGGGCAGGACTAGTCAGAGGAAAGTACCTAGATATATTTTGCATGTATTGATAGTTATCGAAGGGATTTCCAAAAAGGGAGATATAGTCTCAGTATTTACCTACGTGTCTGATATGACATGAAACGTTTAAACAAAGAAACCCTTCTAAATTGTTTTCAAAACGACGGGACGTACATATTAAACAAAGGATATATATAGATATAGTTATTTTCTTACGATAGACGTCCGCCACAGTGCAGTGAGACGTACATCACACTGTGACTTAAAAAATTTGGCATGCATTTGTTCCGATGTTTTAATGATATTTACATGTATAGTTTTGACATATATATCATATTGATTTTCGTTTTGGATTTGACATTGATGTCTTCGCCATGACTCCGATGATATGCGTGCAAATCTGATGATTTGCGAGACGCTTGATGGAGTTCGATTTTGAGTTTTGTACTCGTCTTTCAGGTGCACGCGATGCGTTGTACTATTTCTATATCTTCCGGGATTTCGGAGCCCCGTTGATTTGATCCGATTATTGAAATGTTTTAGTATTTGAGGGGTTTAAATTTAAATTCGGGGACCGAATTTCTTTAAGGGGGGAAGAATGTAACATTTCAGAAAAATAAAATATTATTTTTGCGAATTTTTATAATTAAATAATAAAATATTGAATATTTTAATAGGGCGGTATAATTAAATACCGATATATTGGAAAAAAAATTTGGAAAATTATAGAAACTACTAGAAGAGGGTGCTTTATGTGATTTAAGCAAATTATGAATTTTTATGATTTATTATATTCACTTTTAGTGCTAATCGCGATTAAATATCGCTAATCGCGCATTAAGCTTGTTTTTGTGCATATGACATGCATCATGTCATTTTTACACTTGTTACATTTTTATCATGGCTTTTCTTCATGTTTTATATAATGGTTGTTGTTTTATATGAGAGAAGAAAATAAAAGAAAAAGAAAAGTCAAAAGGGGACACAATGATGACAAGAGGGATGAGCATGAGAGAGAGAGGGTGAGGGGTCAACCATAGTGATTGGCCATTGCTTCTCACTTCATCATCTTCATCTTTCTTCTTCTCCTTCCTATCATGGCAGCACCTTCCTCCATCTCCACTTCAAAACACCAAAACTCCATCAAAACAACACCAAAACTTCATCCCCACTTCACAAAAATTGTACACAAGCTCACAAGCTACACATTGGACCAAGAAAGTTTGCATTTTGGTGCTGTATAGGATTCATGAGTGGCAAATGAGGTAATCCCTTCACACTTAGGGTAGTTTTTCATTCACTTTAAACCATTTATGTGTTTAGTTATGATTTGGTGCGATTTAGTGAACTTTGGAGATTACTAGAAAGGGGTTAGGGTTTTCTTGAGTTGGGATTGTGTTATTGAACCGTATTAGTGACCTTAAACCCCCAAATTTGTCAAAAAACCCAGACCAAACACATATACAACACCTGAAACCCAAAACAGAACTTTGCAGTGTCGGTTGGTGAGGTATTGGAGTGTGCAGGAAAATATGGGATGACCTGGGGTATTTTTAAGACTAGCAAACAACTTTAAGGACCTAATTAAAGCACTACGAGACCACCCAGGAAAAACGAACCAAATCCCACACACCCCAACCGAGCTCACCGGAATTTCATGGGTAGGGGCCGGCCACACTGATGAGTTATGTGCCCGGGTTGCTTCTCTAGGTCATATACCCTATATAAATCACCCTAGTGTTGTTTGCTTACCTAGTTTTCACTTTATACAAAATCTGGGACCACTTCCTCAAGTTGCTGTTTTGATTCGAGTTATGGTTTTACGTATTTTAAATTCTGGATTTTAATGTTTGTGTTTTATCTTGATCACTTGATGTTTGTACGTCGAAATCAAGTGTTATTTGGTTTTTTTGCGAGGGCAAACCATAAGTTTTGACCTATGTGGGTTTCGCGTGTCGTTTTGGTTTAGATTTGGATTTTTATGCGTTACGATACGCTACGATGTGTAGGTACCCTAGCGAAGACTTCGAGATGACAGGAAAGCGCGTGGTGACAACGGCAACGGAAAGCGAAGAGCAGGTGAGTAGATTATATCCACGGGGGAAGTCGGGTGGATGGCGTATAACACCCCCACAGTTCGTAGTATAGCTTATATATATATATATATATATATATGGTTATATATAGATGTGTTTATGTTACGTGGATGATTATCAAGATATGATTTGTGTTCATGGTTTAGTTTAGAGTAGTTAGAAGTAACTTAGTTTAGCTTCTTAGTCGCGAACCCTAGAATAGGTTTACACTCACACGCACACACATGCTTACTGTTATACTTATGCGCATATGGGATAGATATATATATACACACACATAGGTATGGGACTGTGTATATATATATACACGTATACCTACACTTGGATGGTGAGGATAGTGGATGATAATTGGAGATGGGTCGATGAGTTTGGGCATGGTGCCACGAGATCGGTGATATAATGTGGTTCGTATTAGGAGATATGACATGAGATTTTAGCGGGCCTTTAGGCCTGTGTTTTCATACACGCACACATATATTTATAGATGGTTTCAGCTTGTACTAGACTTAGATCAGTACCCCAGTTCATGAGATATGATGATAAGGATACCAGATAATTGATGAGATAAATGTGAGATTTGACCCGTACCCAGATTTGGGATGCCGTACGACGGATTTACGTACCATCTATATATTGATGATAGATCCCCACTCTTGACTTGAGGATGTCACATTGTATATTGTATCGTATGTGATACTATTGAGGCGGGATCACCGACTCTTATATTATATGTATATCGACTCACATTTAGGTGGTTTCCCTTACCCTTTCGATTAGACTGTTCGTTTAGTTCTGTAGTACTTAATAGATGTTAGACTAGACCCGAGTCATACCTCTTTCAAAACTAACGAATCATGATTATTTTAAAAGACAGGCTAAGGAATTCTACGGATATTTCAAAAGACGCATCTTTTCTTAAAAACACCGTAGCCCTTATTTTTCTAAACACCACGATGCGTGTTATTTCAAATGGCAAAACTGTATGACATATATATATTGATGTAGATTCTTCACTGTTGTGTTTATTATTCATTTTCTGCATATTCTTGTTATTCGCATCGCATTGCATGTTTAAATGTGTTTACTGTTATATTAAACCCATGCTGTCAGGACAACAGCACCATTATCGATGATGCGTATGTTCCACGTACACCTGTTTGCCGGCTCACACACTTCATCATCGATAATTGCCATGCCAATACACAGTAGGATTGTTGCATCAGGATATGACTCCTTGTATGACATATTGGCGTACATACATATTGTACATTCATACTTGTGTACACCCATACTTGCATACATACATATTTTCACATACATAGATGATTCTAGCTTGATTTTTGAGATTTGGGAACCGCAAGATATATTTTAAAACTGGATTCATTTGAAAGAGAGGTTTTCCCTTGATATGTGCATATTACTATTCCACGTTGCATGATGTACTGATATGCTTACATATCTTTTATATGTCGCATACATCATGTTTTATGATTATATGCATTGAGATATGCTGATTTTATGAGATTTCTGGATTTGAGAACCGTGGATATTTCAAAAGAAAGCATGTACTATTTTAAAAACCCGGTTTCTCTTGATATGATATTTCAGTGCGTCCACCATGCGTTTTCTCGGTTCTGAGATGCGTGACATGTGAAACCCGATTCGAGGAGGCAGATGATCCGTTTGCGGGTTCATGGTGGACCCGGTATGGTACCCCAGGGTGAGAGAGAGATTTCGTGTGGATGACGATGTGCCTGCCAGAGGGACCACTACCAACCGGTGATTGTATTTGAGTTCGGCGGATATCCGGAGGATACCAACCGGAGTTGAGAGATGATACGGGCCGATCCGGACTGACGGAGCCCGTGGGCCGATCCGGACTGACGGAGCGCTATATATATATGAGGATTTACGTACCGATGCTGGGCATAGGTTTCATGATGTTTTCGAGTGTCGATGCTGGACACTCAGGTTCCATGATTTTGATGTGTCGCGAGGGACACACGTTGATTATATCCTCATACTTCCATTCATATGCTTTATGATATTTACATGCATGATGTTTTGTGTCATTGGTTGACACGTGGACGAGATCTACATGAATATAGACATTGATTACATAGTTGGATGATATCCACATACTTATAGACTTCATGATATAGTTGACATTGATTCATGTTGATTACACTGATCATACCTCATATTTATGATATGTTGCTACCTGAGGCACTGGCATGAGCACTTGGTACTACACTTACGTATAGATATTTACCCTTGCCACCTTATCATGCTTCAGACTTTATCATATTGAGGATATACATTATTACTGATTGTATTGACCTAGGATTGAGTCATACATATGATTTCTTCTCTATGATGTTTTCTACTCACGAGTTGGCAATTCACCCTTGTTGTGCCACAGTTTCTTGCAGGTTTTGCCGTACAGGTTTCATTGCGGCTTTTTGGCACACTGCTTCCTTTCTGGCTGATTGCTTTGGTAGGTGGGTTCACTCGCATCGTGACCACCATTGTACTTATTTATTTTCGTTGTTGTATCTAGAAATTCCATCAACCAGACTTGTATATTTATTTCAGTCTTAGAAAACCAGCTGTATATTATTTCGACCTTAGAGTCACGCGTTGTAGTATTATGGTTTTCGTGATGATTTTGAGTTTCCTTTTGAGTTTTGATTCTCGCCCTTCGGCGTTGTATATTATATTGCTTGCATGGTTGTGACCGTCGATTGACGAAGAGCTAGCTCCCGCTTAGGGATGCCTTTTATCATTGTGCATATATTATTCTTGTTGTACCCTGTTTGGGGACAGTTTTACACAGTAAACTCTGCCGAAATTTTCAGAAAGGACTTGAGATTTTAAAATTGCATATTTAGCTTACTTATTTAAAAACCCCTTATTTTAAAACATGTTTTCTTCATTTCTTTCTTTAATTGGTTTAGATTTCTATGATTTCTTGGCTTACTTGAATTAGATGGGGTCCTATAGACTTCATATGATTCAAGTGCCAGTCGCGTACCATTTCGGGTCGTGACGTGGCATTTTCCAAGTTAAAAATATTCTAAAAATCATGCAGCTAATTCTATGGACCCTTTAGAAGAATGAAACCCTAACTCGATTCTATGACCGCCGGAACCGCCACCAAACCCTAGCGTTCGCGGTAGTTCCGCGGCGCCATAGGTGAGGCAAGGGTTGGCCCTTCAACGGTTGGTCCATGGGTACTATGGAATGTTTTCGGTATTTTTTAACTACGCTCAACTGTTGAGCCCTCTGGGAAATGTGGTTGTTTGTTGATTCGATCGAAACGTTTAACATCGTTTAGCTATCTGTGAAATGTGATACAATATTTGGAATCCACAATAACTAATTTTGTGAAAACTGATTTGAATTTTATAAATCTAGCAATTCAGTCTCAATTGATCGGTTTCCACGGGGTTTTGATATGGATCAAAACTCTGTCACAATCACGTAGTGTACACGAATGTTCGCCGGGTAACATTAATAGATAGCCACGCCCCATAGCCCCGACCAAGTGACTGTACGAGAACCCCGTTGCCAAAAGCATCCGTCTGGGTGCTCGCGGCCGCGGTGTTCCGCCTAAGTGCACTTCGTCGACGACATCGGGGGTGCGGCCGACTACTAAAGTTTCCGACGAGCATTCGATCAACTTGTCGGGAACCTTGTTGAATTACCCGACTTGTTATTGAAAAGTGTTTTCAATATCGAGACTAAAATGCGAGGTTTATAATTGTTAGGCATGAAATTCGTGATATGAGATATTGCGGGTTTATGATGTCTAAGGAATTCATTTGGTTAGGCATGAAATCCGAAGTCTGTGATATTTCGGGTTTATGATGTCTAAGGTGGTTGCGGATTCGAATTGTTGTAGTTTTCATTTTCTTTTCTGCGACCGTAAGTGTAACATGTGGTGTATCGCCGATTTCGTTGCTATATGTCAACGACAATTTGGATACGCATATTTACTTACGTTGATGACATATGATATTATGTGTTGCTGTGATATATTATATTGGATCGTCGTTTTTGAATAGCCGGGGTTTTTTATGTGAGATGAGAGTTTTTCATTTTCATTCATGTAAAAACTTGTATGTAATATTCTTTTATTGGGGAACTTCCGGGTTGAGGATGATGTCGCCATTGATGTATATTATTTACTTTTCCGCATTAGGATAGACCCAAGGTGGGGAGCACAAGTAACCGGGTTCTAGGGTCCAGTGGGAGACCATCTAGAGGAATCGAGACCGGGTCTCCTAACTCTAGAATTAGTAGGGTTTCTTGCCGCTCTCGTAGGAGTCTAGGGATGTGGGTTTGGCTATTCATCACGATCGTGGAATCCGTGTTTTTTTACTGGCTTAATTTAAAACACGGAATTCCTAGTATATCCATTATTTCATATGTAGACTTCTGCTGCTGATATTCTGTGATTTGATCACTTTATATGCTGAGACGAATGTTGTTATTATATATATGATATATAAGAAGCGTTGCTTATGTTTTGCACCCGCGCTAGTCCCGTCCCGCTATGCCGTTAGTTAAGTAACCTAACGGTGCATAACGGGACACTGTAGCGAATGCGGATTGCATAAGCGTACGTTCTACTTTCGTTTCTTTATCTGTGATCCTTAGGAAGCATAAATGATGAGACTTCATTAATGAGATTAATAAAAAAGAAAGAAACCTAAAGATATTGTAGAATCAAATTTTCAAAAATGGTAGCTCTAGTTCTTGCTTTTGCATAGTGGTATTCCTTGATGAATATCCAGCATCTCATTCAATGAGGAAAGAGCCGAGATCCCTTCACCGGTAGTGTCCTCTTTAGCGAAACTAGCAGATGCTACAACCCACTCGGTTTTGTCTTTTGATTGCTTTTCTAGTTCTTTCTTTGCATAGCGGTATTCCTGAATATCCAGCACCTCATTCGATGAGGAAAGAGCCGAGATCCATTCACCGGGAGTGACCTCTTTAACAAAACTAGTAAAAGACTCAAAAACACTCCTTTTCAAAATCACTCGATTCTACAACGATATCAAGTTCATTACGCAAAAGGTTTTCTTAAAAACCTGTCGTAGCCCTCCGTCATTTCAGATAAGTGCTACTTAGTATTCGTGCTACGTTTGTTGACTATGTTAAGACGTAGTGTGCGGTAGCTGATTAGTGCTTATCTATTAAAGCATGTGATGCAATTGGATTAGGGTAGTCGTACGACTTTGTTGACTATGTTAAGGGTCGTATGGGTGGGTTTAATTCAATCATGAAATGTACGGGTTGAACTTGGCTAGCGCTTATGATTTGTTGACCTTGTTAAGGTCATAAGTTGCTTGGGGTAAAATATTATCGGGAATTTCAAGTGTTGAAATTTGCAATGAGATTGCATACCTTATATGAAATAGTTGGATCCCGATACCCACTGCGAGTAAGACTTACTCCTAAGAGAGTTTTGCACATTACAATTAGCCAATCAAAGTAGGTGTCTAGAAAGTTGTTAACGGGGTTACGCCCCTGGGAAAATGATATTTATTTTAATTAGGTCCGTGCGAAAGCACGGGAAACCTCCCTCAAAGTACCGACACTGGCATGGCCGAAAGATTGGCGAACTTGTAGGGTGTAATTAATCCCGGCCAGTCTTATGTTTTAGGGTTTGAAGGAAGATTTGATAAAAATAGTCAGAGCCATCCTGATTAGATAAAATAATTACCAATCTGATCTTGCAAGAGCATACGCTGAGTGTTTTCTTCTCTCTCTCTCTCCTGGTAGTGACCATTTCATGCCTTAATCAAGATAATAATATGGATGTATTGACCGAACCCGCTTGTTATAGTATGCTGGGGAACGTTGGTTCCGCTCTATCTTATAATTGTTATAAGTCCGAGTAGGAAACAGGGAAATATCCGGATTCTTACGCGACCCATTTGAGGAAAAAACATGTTGATGCATATTCTTCCGGTGTGTTTATTACCGAGAACTATTTCTCAGTACACTCTACGTCCTGGGTATGAGATACCGGAACAGGATCCCACATATGTAAGATGTTACGTGGGCTAAAGAAAGGTAGACGACTGAGAAAAGGTGATCATTCTCTAGAGTAGGGAATGGTGCAATTGTTGCAGCTAAATCAGTTGGCAAATATCACCTTGTATTACCAAATGATAAATACATTGATTCTGAACAAATGTTATTACATGCCGAACCTGATATACAACATTACATCAGTTTCTTTATTAAGTTAAAGAACGATATAATTTTGTATTGCGCGATAATGTTGTGAACATTTTCCTTAATCAACAGTTGATTGGATCAGGCACGCTATGTAATGGCATATATGTTCCAAATCAAACCACAGTTCAAAGTATAAAGAACACACACAAGAGGAGTAGTTCAGAAATGAATGAATCCTTCTTGTGGCATTATAGACTAGGTCATATCAATGTGACACAGCTAGCTAACTTACATAAGGATGAATACTAGAATCTGTTCGAATTTTCATCTTATGATACTTGTCAGTCTTGTCTCAAATGTAAAATGACCAATACTCCGTTTTCTAAAAATGGAGAAAGATTTACTAAACTCTAGGGACTGATACATGGTGATGTATACGGTCCTATGTCTACAAATGCCAAGGTTGGTTCCTCGTACTTCATTATATTCACTGACCATCTCTCAAGATTCGGACATATGTTCCTGTTGAAACACAAGTCTGAAACTTTTGAGAAATTCAAGGAATACAAGCTTGAAGTTGAGAACCAGACGGGTAAAAGTATTAAGTCCTTCGATCTGATCGGAAGAGGGAATACTTCAGCATGGAGTTCCTGGATTTTCTAAAAAGAGAATGGGATTCTCTCTCAGCTTACTCCTTCGAGTACACCACAGCACAACGGTGTATCGGGGCGGAAGTATCGCGCCCTATGAGATATGGTACCCTCTATGATGAGTACTGCTGAGTTTCCTATTTTCTTTTGGAGTTATGCACTTGAGAAGTTGCATACCTATTGAATAAGGTTCCAACCAAATCAAGCGCCTACCACTCCATATGCGATATGGTATGGGAAGAGACCATGTCTTAAACGACTTAAGATATGGGTTGTCCGGACTATGTTGAAAGACAAAATCCGGACAAACTTGAGGCAAGGTCAGTTCTGTAAGTTTGTTGGATATCCCGAACATTTGCGAGGGAATATCTTCTACCAAACCGATGAATAAAAGGTGTTTTGTTTCTCAGCATTCCACCTTTTTAGAAAAGGAATTTCTTATAGAAGAAATTAGTGGTCATGAGGTAGAACTGGAAGGAGTTCCAGCTAGACAGACTAACAGCTGATGATTTGGTAAAACCAAAGGATTCGATAGTTTTCAACGAACCTCAACCTCTCCGCGAATCTGGTAGGGTTCCTCATCCACCTGAGAGATACTACGGTTCCTCAGTGACGGTGGGAGCGAGGATTGCATCATGGTAGATGATGACCCAACCAGGTTCAGGAAGGCCCTCATGAGTGAAGACTCTGTGAAATGGCTGGATGCAATGCGATCTGAGATGGAATCCATGTACACCAACAAAGTATGACTTTGAATGTAGCATTTGAAGGGGTAAGATCCATCGGGAGCAAATGGATCTTGAGAAGATTCTTGGTGTAAATGGAAAAGTTGAGACTTTCGAAGCTAGACTTGTAGTAAAAGGTTTTCGTCAATAACCAGGTATGGATTATGATGAAACCTTTTCTCCAGTGGCTATGCTTAAGTCCATCAGGATTAAAGCACGCATCGCAGAGTTGGAACATCTGTTTTGATGTGGCAGTCAAAGAGTTTGACTTCATTAAAATGTAGATGAACCTTGTATATACAAGAAGGTTGTAGAAAGTAAGACTGTTTTTCTCGTATTGTACGTAGATGACATACTCTTGATAGGAAATGGGTTTCCTATGCTACACTCGGTCAAGCTCCTCTTATCACGAAAATTCTCCATGAAAGATTTGGGTGATACCTACTACATCTTGAGGATTTAGATCTATAGAGATAGATCTAAGTGGATGTTGGGAGTGTCTCAAATCCAGGTACATTAACACCATACTAAAGGGGTTTAGTATGGAGGGTTCTTAGCATGGTAGTTCACCCACTTACTTAAGAATCACTCTCTCCAAAAGGATGTCTCCCAAGACTGATTTGGAGAGAGCTCGCGTGCAAGGGATACCCTATACTTCGACAATAGGATCTACCATGTATGTGATGTTATGTACCAGACCAGATGTAGCTAACTCACTAGGTGTAGTGATCAGGAATCAATCGGATCTTGGGAGAATCACTGGACAGCTATGAAGGACATTCTTAAGTACTTAAGAAGCACTGAAGAAATGTTCTTGGTCTTTGGTAACGGTGAACTCGAGTAGGAGTCCTTTACCAATTCGAGCTCCCAGAGTGATAAGGTCGACTGGTAGTCAGTCTCAGGCTTTGTCTTTACCCTTAGTGGAGGGACGGTATGTTGGAAGAGTTCCAAGCTAGATACCGTGGCAATCTAGACGATAAAGGCTGAATACATCGCTGCAAACGATGCTTCCAAAGTGGCTGTCTGGATATTTCTTGTTCATAAGATGAACATGGTTCCTACCATTGAGTGTCCAATAACTGTTATTATGACAACAATGGAGTTGTGGCTTTGGCCAAGGAACCCCAGTCCCATCTGCGATCCAGACATATTCTAAGGCAGTATCACCAAATCAGGGAGATGGTTGATCTCCAGGGGATCGAGGTAAGGAGAGTTGACGCGAAGGATAACACGGCAGATCCATTCACAAAGGCCTTTCCCAAGAGAGACTTTTATGGCACGTTGGTTATGAGAGACTACAACAACTGGTCCTAGTGCAAGTGGGAGATTGTTAGTTATATATATGTCCAAGAGGCCATTATTGTACATATGATGATATTATAGTGGATGCTTGGACATATATAGGGAGGACTTTCTTGCTCGACATGTGTTTATCATAGAAAAATGCATTTTAATACCACTCATTCATTATCTATTTTTTGTATATATTGGTACTATTAATCAGTATCTGCTCAGTAAATACAGATTGCAGGTATCCGTGACACAATAATGGAAACTCACTAAAAATCACGGATATTATGTTTGTGAGCCGACACTGCAACCAGAACTGCAAACCGATCGATAACCAAAGAGTTCTTTTGCAACAAATAATGTATGCACACAATTTTGGTCCAACACAATGCAAGTGTACACATGGACCATGGTGGGGCTGCCTAGGCTACATGACATGATGAAATGGTGCAAGTAGGGAACATGTGCATTAAATGCTAAATGAGTTGATGTGATTTGAAGAATCAAGGTTTCCCTCCAAATCCCTGAGTACAACCCAGGTTGATATAGACAAATCAAGCAGCACTAGAGTGATATTGGAGAGCACACAAGACCACCACATCAACACGAGCCAAGAAGCTCGGATTTTGGCCGGCCACATACACACTATAACCGAGCTCGCCGGCCTCCCTAGCCCCAATGGTCCCCACATTTCTTCTGTCCCTCCCTTCCAGTCTCATTATCTCATTTTTATTACTTGTTTAATTTTCTTTTGAGCCTATAAATACCAGACCAAGGGGCAAGGGGAGAAGATACTTTCTCTTTAGTTTTGTTTTAGAACTCTTGTAATTTGTAACATGTTTTCTTTTGAACTCTTGAGCTCTTGCCCTTTTGTCTTGACCTTGCAACTTCTTCATTGAACTTGAAAGCTTAAGATTTAGATTCTTGACTTCAAGATTAGTTGTATCATGTTTAAAATTCAATAAAGCTCTCATTTCATTACACATGTCTTGCTTTTTACATACTTGAACTTGTGAAATCCTTGCTTTACTTTGATCTTGCAACCTCTTAAGTGAGCTTGCAACCATAAAGTTTGGTATTTGGATTTCACATTGATTCGGGATTAAAGAACAGTTGAAGGATTTGCATGTTGATTTATCGGTTCTCTCTTTGTCTTTTTATTCTTGCATTTTTCATTTTGTTGCCTTACTCTTTTCTTTTTCTATTTTGGTATAGTAAATATGTGTGAGTAATCGATTCACTTGTTAAGGGTAGAATATGGTTAGTTTGTGTTAGAAGATGTTTTTTTGCTAAAACCATAAAAAACCCTAACTTTGCAATTGAAACTCCGAGCAAACCACTCGCAATTCCGCTCTGTTAGGCATCCTATCCTACCACGATAGCGGTAAATCCTAATCGTGACCGGGTTGCAAGTGGTTTGCCGAAGGCTAAGGTCAAGAGACATCAACGGAAGGACAAGGGACAAGGAATACGGATTTAGCTCAAAATCGCAAATACCGTACTTCAAGTTCCTGTAGGGTTACTAGGCATACTCAAGAGGTTCCACAAGGCATCAACCATGTTGGAGATAGTGCCCTCAGAGTCAATTATTAGGTCACAGGTACGTGATTGCAATGATTGATGGAGGACCTATCCCGGTAGGACAGTCTTACTCGAGATGATAGTATGCTATCTGGTTTACCTTTATCATCGTGTACTGCTTTAAGTGACCTGACAAGTCGCTATTACACGTTGATAGAGCCCCTAGGATTCTTGCTTGACCACCAGCAGTATGAGGGCGATCATATAAGTGGGAGCTGGGGTCTATAAGCATATCCTTAAATGGTCCCTAGTCGTGTGAGTTTCGAGACAGGGCATCGATACTCCATAGTAGACTAGTGTATACAGTCGAGACCCCGACGAGGGGCGGTGGCCGGTCTCACAAGCCACTGGTGTCAGTTGGATCACCTAAGATGTATACAGGTGCTCATTGGATTATGAGTACACCGGACAGGACTCGCCGGGAACATGCTAGTTGGTCATATACCAGACGTCAGATGGCAGTTCCCAGGTGACATGTGTGCAGGTTAGTTCATCGACCTGGCGATCGTCATTTGTCTCGTGTGAGTTCCCACTGTACTTTGATTACTACCCTACCACGGCTCAAAGGAGTCGTGCAAACAGGTTTTAGTTGGGTACAGTCCCGAGCCACATGGAGGCAGTGAGCGTATCTTCAGGGGTTCGTCTCTCCCGGTATTGGGGGTGAGGTCGTGCTGTGTCTAGGAGAGCCATTACACGAAGTCCTTGGCCAAGGCAAGGAGATTTACTGGTAGGTATTCCAGTAGTATCTCAGGGTGTTCTGGGCTACACTCCGACACGACTTGTACCGCTTTTGGGGGTCTGACTTTTACCAACCCCTAGGCCCGCCATGCGATGCTCATAGACGAACGGACCGGACTGTACGGATATTGTCACTGACAGGCTCAGTAGGGTTGTCAGGCTGAGTTCACTCACAGACATCCCTTTTAGTCAGTACCTGGTAGCCCGTTACGTATTGGCTTATACCTCTGACGTGCTAGTGGTTAAATCCACAACCAAGGTGTTGACGAGTCTTTAGAGTCCCCCACATTCAGTTACTCAGCTTTCGGGCGAAAGGTTGTAGAGGCCGTATGGAGATATGGCAAGGTCCGATCAGATACGTGCGGTATTGCACGGATCAGGATTGGACAGTTTGTACTATAGGCCGTATGGTTATATGGCAGGGTTCGATCAGATACGTGCGGTATTGCACGGATCAGGATCGAACAGATATTACTAGCCGGTTTTGGTATAAGCCGGATTCTAGTATAGTACAGTGGAGATTTTGTCTCATTGCATTTTGTATTTCGGTCGAAATACAGATGCGGGTGTGTATGCACAGTATCGGGGTTTTCCTGTAATTTATTACGGGACCAGTTTTCTGGAGTTGCCAGTTTGCTTTCCGTTTTGGCCGATTTCCATTGTTCCGTTCATTGGCCGAAGATTGGTGGAGGAGGGTTTATTTGCATTGTTGCAAATAGGCATTAGTGGAGGGGGTTCTTTGCATCTTGTTGCATCATGATAGCTTTCATGATGTGCACCATCATTGACTTGATCACTTCATGATGGCTTGACTTTGTAAGCATCATGGTTGTTGATGATTAGTGTGTTGAGTGTGGTTTTGGTGTTGTGATCATTTTGTTTTTCTTTCATCATCACTTGCTTGCATCATTGCAATCCACCCACCCCCTTGACCTCTTTCTCTTTCTCTCTCCAATCACATATGGGAAAGGGGGGGGCGGCCAATTTCAAGGGAGAGGGGGATTCATTTCATGTGTGGAGAAAAGATGATACTCTCATTCTTTTGGATGCTACATTTTTCCCTTCACCTCTCTCCAAGTTCTTCTTCCTCCACAAAATGGAAAAACTCCAAAAACCCCAAATGAGACTTCTTCTCTAGATATTCTACAGCATATCTTGGGCACGTCGAGTAGCCGGCTTCGTGCCCGAGTTGCCTCGGCATTGAGGTGGGAGCCCGTAAACGATGTAGGCGATGTGGTGCACTTCCGGCGACGAGGAGGAGACGGGACATTCCGCAGGAGGTCGGGACGACGACGAGAAGACCGGAGGACTCGGATCACTCGGTATATCTCTAACCCGTCTTCTAGTTAGCTTAGACTTGTTAATGGTTACGATCCGGGTGTTTAGTGCGCAGGGTGCCGGTTTGCTAAGTCCGCAAAATTAAAGTTTTTCACCGCTTCCGCATTCCGGCGTCGGATTGACGGCCGGGGCGCCGCCGTGCACTTACAGTGGTATCAGAGCCTCGCCATTAACTTCGTCTAGCTTTGTGTAATGTGTTTTTCTGTTTCGATCGATCGAATGTTCCAAAACTGCATTTTAGTTCGCATCAGTTTCTGTTGAAAAATTTTGGTCTCGAAAAATTTTTCAGGTGATTGCAGAATGATGTACAGAGTACCCTAAGACCACTGGAAAATTTTGGTTCCCTGAACCCTCCGTACGACCGCGGAACCGCGGCCTTAACCCCTTGTTGGCCGCGGTTCCGCCGCAGGTATTTGGGTTCAGCTTACCAGGTTTTTCCAGTGGGCTTGTGGGCTTTAAATTTGGGTTTTGGAATATTAATTTTGGGCCCAGGATTTCTTTATCTGCTACAGTATTGTTTGGGGGCCCACTTGTTAAAATTTGATGGATCGAATATTTTAAACACATTTTTCACAGTATTTAAATTATATCTGCGACCGTGAATGTCACTCGATCGGTAAATCCGGTCTAACTGCTATAGCCAAGTTAGACGGATTTGCGAACGTGACTTTCACGTTGATGTTTTGTTTTTGCTGTGATGTTGCGGATCGGTCGTGGGGGATAGCCTGGATGCAATACTAGTACAGTTGTGGTTGTATTATGTACATTTGATATTGCGGGGCGAGCGTCCGACATGTGGACTGCCGTCACTGCCTGTTTGTATTATTCTTTTGGGGCACGACCTGGTTGCGGTCGATGTACCCGGTGTATGTATATTTTACTTTCTGTACTAGGATTACCCCGCGGAGGGGTTCACGGATAGCCGGGTTCTAGAGGGCAACAAGCCCGCATCTCATGGCATTGAGACGGAGGGGGCTTCACTCTAGGATTGGCGGGCTATTCGTCGCACTCGTAGGGGGTACAGGTTGACCCAGGAGGGGTGCCCAAGTTACCGGATTCCGTGAAGTGCCGGGTGGTCCATTCACGGTGCTGAAGGGGGCTGCCTCGCTTCAGGTTTTGGCGGGTAACTTGCCGCGCCCATAGGGGTCTAGGATTTCATTGCGCAGGCTATCCACACGACCAGGGGAACGTCGGGTTTCTGCTGTGGCTCTGTGAAACCCGGGGATCCCAGATATCTGTATTGTTTCTGTGATGCTGTTCATTCTCTGTGATGTTGCTTTTCTTTTCACGCCTTGAGCGAAATATAATATATTGGTATATATATTAGTAGATGTTGTATATGTTTTACATCCACGCTAGTCCAGTCCCCGCTCTGTCGTTAGTTAGCTAACCTAACGGGTAATGACGGGACCCAGTGGCGAATGCGGATGGCATATACGTACGTCAGTATATTTTCGTTCTTTTTGGTGTGATCAATTGATGGGACTGCATTGATTCGGATCAATGCAAGTTTAAAAACAAACCAAATCTGATGTTGTTGGAACACTTTTCAAAAAGCTGTTATTGCAAGGACGTTCACTTTTGTTTTGCATCGTGATATTCAGTTGGAATATCCTTCTCCTCAGTCGACGAGGCAAGGGCCGAGATCCCTTCACCGGGAGTGACCCCTTGGACAAAAGTTTGCGTCAGGGCATTAACTTCACTATAGCTGATTACTTTTGCTTTGCATCGCGGTATTCATTTGGAATATCCTGCACCCCATTCTACGGGGAAAGAGCCGAGATCCCTTCACCGGGAGTGACCTCTTTAGCAACGGTTTTCGTCACTATATTTTTAAAAAAGCTATCAGTTCCTTCAACGATATCAAGTTCTTTACGTTAAAGGTTTTCGCCAGAAACCATTCATAGCCCTCCGTCGTTTCATATGGGTGGTCAATAGTATTCAAGCTGTGTATGTTGGCCAAAGTCAAGGCATAGTGATTGGTAGCTATTGGGGTATTCATATGTAGCATAGATAGATGCGTTGGTCTGGGACAGTCGTACTGCCATTTTGGCCAAAGTCAAGGGTATGTACGGGTGGATTCAAATTAACCTGGAGAATGACGGGTAGAACTTGACATGTGACTTATGATATGTTGACCAAAGTCAAGGTCATAAGAGCATGGGGCAGAAATCACATCGGGAGTTTCAAAAGAACTGAAACTTGCCAGATATGCGCATACCTTCTGGAGTGTGATACCGTGAGCGGATTCCGTCACGTTGTCATGCGATGAGAGTTGGATCCCGATTCCCACTGATGAGTTAGTTTACTCCTCGGGTGACCCCGACTAATTCTTCTTTCAGGTTTGGAGGAGAATTTGACGGTACAGTGGGAGGTTTCCAGATTAGATAAATTGGTAACCATTCTGATCTAGGCTAGAGTGCACGCTGAGTGTTTCTTTTCTCTCTCTTTTTGGCAGCGACCATTGACCCGACCCTAAGACTTTGACTCAGAGACCAAGTTGACCGAACCTTCTTAAACACTGGCTTTTGGATTGTCAGAGTTGCGGACCTCATTGCCACTCCTACTTTTACCCTTTTCTCCAGGACACCCCGTACTATTACGAACGTCCACTTCCATTGGACAAAACCATCGTATGGTTAGATACGAACTCGAAGGGATTTATTCGAGGATGGTTTCCGGTTCTGGAGAAAATGGATAGGATTATTCAGTTGTCTTTTCCTTTTACCCTCTCTCAGGTTACGAGTACTCCTTGGTTTAGGGGTAGTACACCTATTACGCAAATTGGATTGTCTTCTTCCAAACCTTAGGCTGGTGCCGACCGGTAGGGAATGAAGAAAACCAATTAGCATAACAATGGTGTGCAGAAGGTATTAAGTTAAGACAAAGCAAGGGATTAGTAAGAGGGCAAAGTAAATTGCAACAGATATTCACGACCAAACCAAGTATTCCTTCGCCAATCCTAAAATCACCTTTGCATTTCTCTAGGACACTCCGTATCACTACGAAGATCCACAGTTTATTGGATACTCCATCGTATGGTTATATACGAACTCGAAAGGAACTTGTTCCAGTTCGGGGATGGATTCTGGTTCAGGGGAAATAGGAATAAGATTTATTCAGGTGTCTTTTATCTTCACCTTCTCTCGCATTGCGAGTGTTCCTAGGATTGGGACAGTACACCCATTATGCTTATTGGATAGTCTTCTTCCAAACCATAGGCTGGTGCCGAACGGTAGGGAAGGAAGAAAACCATTTGGCCTAAAGGGGTGTGCAGAAGGTAAAGGCTAAAGACAAATGAAGGGATTTGGAGAGGTGGCAAAGAATTACACGGTTACAGTTGTGAATCTAGATATTGGAAGAGGCATTACTAGGAATACCAGGATACCCTATCGAAACATTTCGATGTTTCAGTCTCACTGTGTACTGTTAAAAGAAAACCGATTTCCCGATTAGATACTTACTCCAGGGTATGTATTTACCAGGTTTGATTCTCACATCTGTATGGTTTTACAGATGATGAGTGGGAGTAAGTTATTGGGAATTGGGTGATCATCCTCATTATATCGGGATTCGTTGTAATCGGTGATATTTGAGGAAATCACCTGGGCTGTTTGCCGGTTGGCAAATATTTGGTTTTGAATATCCGTTGTTATGCACCAATTTCAAATCGATATATCTGTACGTCTATTTTCATAGAGTGAGATATACCTTTCTGAAATTATGTCTACGACATTTACCTATATCAGTGGATGGTTAGGTAAGGAGCATTAAACATCGGTGTAATTCTTCTTAACCATAAGTACAGTTTTCAACCTACGATACACAGTGAATGAGTTATCAAACTCAAGGGACTTATACAGAGTATTGTATGTTGTCCAGGGTCCATCAGGACAAAGGGGTTGGTCCTCGTACTATATTCGTTTTACTTATGACTTCTCTAGTTTTTTGGACAAGTGTTTCGCGGAAACATAGGGTCTGAATTTTGAGAAGTTATAGGTATTTGAATAGAGTAGAGAACCGGGTGTAGCAAGTATCGGGATTCTTCAAAGAGATCGAAGATGTAGATACTTGTGTATGGTGTTCAGTTGATAGTAATGACTAAGAGAACTTGCTTCTCTTTCAGGTTACTCATAATTGGAAGAATTCCTAAGTTGAGTAACGCTGATCGGCCTCCTTCCATTTAGTTGACATGCGCTGGAGACAGCCGCGTGATTTGGATCTGGTTCAATCAAATCTGTGCCTCTGGTCCTATATGGGATATAGAACAGTTCGTATCTTAACGATGTTAAGGTACGGGGAGTTGTCCGGCTTATGATTAAAACCAGACACTGGACAACTCAAGGCACGTTTCTGTAATGGCTGTTTGTGGGTTGACCCAGGCTATGACGAGGGTTGACTTTCTACCATTTGGATGAACAATAGCAATATTGTTCTAGACTCGCCACAGTTTTATTAAAAATGGATTTTTTCAGAAAAACAAGAGTGGGAGTATGGTAGAACTGGAAGTGATTCCAGAACCACAAACGATTACAGAAGATTTGATAAGGAACCTAAAGATTCAATCTGGATTGACAATCCATTGGCCACTCCGCAGATAAGGTGGGTAACTTCAGGCACCCGAGAGGTACTACGGTAGCCTCAAGGACGGTGACAGGGAAGTTCTTGTTTACCCACAATTACCATTGCTGTTGTTCCAGGGTGCGAGACCCGGCGGGAGGATGAGTATAGCGTCATTCTAAACTAGTTTTAGAAGTGTACGTGTATATGACTCTGCCAGAGGGTTGTCGTAGTCAGTGGGAGCAGCGGAAGCATTGGTGGACAAGAAGCTTATGTCTATTTATAGACTAAAGCAGATGTAGCGGAGATAGATCATCTATTTCTGATATGATAGTCATGGGTTTGACTTCATCAGAATAGTGGATGGATCTGTTGAGATGGTAGTAAGGTGTGATATCATGGTATTTAGATGACATACACAGAATAGGAAAAGAAACTCCTATACTACAATCGGTTATACTTTGGTCGTCACACAGTGTTTTCTCCACATAGGACTTGGATATTATATCAGACATACTGGTCACTAGATCTATGGTTTTAGATCTAGATTTGGGTGGTTTCCCAATCAGGGTACTTAGACAGCATTCTAAGAGTATTTAGAATGGACGACTCCTGGCACGGTAGTGTACCTGCAGGTAATGGAGTCACCCTCTCTAAAGGCGTCTTACAGACTAAAGGGGAGAGGGACGTGCATGATTGGCAGATCACTTTCTCAGGCAATTGAGTCAATCATGAGATGTCAAGTACCACACCAGATGTTGTTCTTGCACTAGATGCAATAAGTTGACTTTAATCCAATCCTGGAGAAACGGTCGGAAGCAGTTTTAGAACATAAGTGAATGTTCTAGGGATATGATAACGACAGCCTTATCCAGGAGACAGTTATCATTCCAGGCTTCCAAGGTGACATGGACGACAAAATGGTCGTTAGAGTTATAGTTTTTCCTTCTGATGAGGGACAGTATTTTGGACAGGTGATCCAAGGCAATACTGAGGGAGGCATGGCGCAGGATACTGATTAAGTTCAGTTGACGATACAGTCTAAGAAGTTTGGATTTGGAGTTCATTTATGAGCTATGTCCCATCAGACATCCAGACACATTCTAAGACAGGTATTGCTCTTTTCGGGAGATGGGTTTTCTCCGCGAACTTGAGATATAGAGAGACATAGAAAGTGACATCAAGGCGGATCCACTCACTAAGGCTATTCCTCGAACGCAATAGTTTTCGCAAGCGAGCTTTGTGAGACTGATTAGTAGAGGAGTTGGGTGTTCGGTATCACACGGGCTGTGAGTATGCGACATCGCAATAATTAGCCTTGAGTGCAAGTGGGAGATTGTTGGAGATAGTGCCCTCAGAGTCAATTATTAGGTCACAGGTACGTGATTGCAATGATTGATGGAGGACCTATCCCGGTAGGACAGTCTTACTCGAGATGATAGTATGCTATCTGGTTTACCTTTATCATCGTGTACTGCTTTAAGTGACCTGACAAGTCGCTATTACACGTTGATAGAGCCCCTAGGATTCTTGCTTGACCACCAGCAGTATGAGGGCGATCATATAAGTGGGAGCTGGGGTCTATAAGCATATCCTTAAATGGTCCCTAGTCGTGTGAGTTTCGAGACAGGGCATCGATACTCCATAGTAGACTAGTGTATACAGTCGAGATCCCGACGAGGGGCGGTGGCCGGTCTCACAAGCCACTGGTGTCAGTTGGATCACCTAAGATGTATACAGGTGCTCATTGGGTTATGAGTACACCGGACAGGACTCGCCGAGAACATGCTAGTTGGTCATATACCAGACGTCAGATGGCAGTTCCCAGGTGACATGTGTGCAGGTTAGTTCATCGACCTGGGGATCGTCATTTGTCTCGTGTGAGTTCCCACTGTACTTTGATTACTACCCTACCACGGCTCAAAGGAGTCGTGCAAACAGGTTTTAGTTGGGTACAGTCCCGAGCCACATGGAGGCAGTGAGCGTATCTTCAGGGGTTCGTCTCTCCCGGTATTGGGGGTGAGGTCGTGCTGTGTCTAGGAGAGCCATTACACGAAGTCCTTGGCCAAGGCAAGGAGATTTACTGGTAGGTATTCCAGTAGTATCTCAGGGTGTTCTGGGCTACACACCGACACGACTTGTACCGCTTTTGGGGGTCTGACTTTTACCAACCCCCTAGGCCCGCCATGCGATGCACATAGACGAACGGACCGGACTGTACGGATATTGTCACTGACAGGCTCAGTAGGGTTGTCAGGCTGAGTTCACTCACAGACATCCCTTTTAGTCAGTACCTGGTAGCCCGTTACGTATTGGCTTATACCTCTGACGTGCTAGTGGTTAAATCCACAACCAAGGTGTTGACGAGTCTTTAGAGTCCCCCACATTCAGTTACTCAGCTTTCGGGCGAAAGGTTGTAGAGGCCGTATGGAGATATGGCAAGGTCCGATCAGATACGTGCGGTATTGCACGGATCAGGATAGGACAGTTTGTACTATAGGCCGTATGGTTATATGGCAGGGTTCGATCAGATACGTGCGGTATTGTACGGATCATGATCGAACAGATATTACTAGCCGGTTTTGGTATAAGCCGGATTCTAGTATAGTACAGTAGAGATTTTGTCTCATTGCATTTTGTATTTCGGTCGAAATACAGATGCGGGTGTGTATGCACAGTATCGGGGTTTTCCTGTAATTTATTACGGGACCAGTTTTCTGGAGTTGCCAGTTTGCTTTCCGTTTCGGCCGATTTCCATTGTTCCGTTCATTGGCCGAAGATTGGTGGAGGAGGGTTTATTTGCATTGTTGCAAATAGGCATTAGTGGAGGGGGTTCTTTGCATCTTGTTGCATCATGATAGCTTTCATGATGTGCACCATCATTGACCTGATCACTTCATGATGGCTTGACTTTGTAAGCATCATGGTTGTTGATGATTAGTGTGTTGAGTGTGGTTTTGGTGTTGTGATCATTTTGTTTTTCTTTCATCATCACTTGCTTGCATCATTGCATTCCACCCACCCCCTTGACCTCTTTCTCTTTCTCTCTCCAATCACACATGGGAAAGGGGGGGCCGGCCAATTTCAAGGGAGAGGGGGATTCATTTCATGTGTGGAGAAAAGATGATACTCTCATTCTTTTGGATGCTACATTTTTCCCTTCACCTCTCTCCAAGTTCTTCTTCCTCCACAAAATGGCAAAACTCCAAAAACCCCAAATGAGACTTCTTCTCTAGATATTCTACAGCATATCATGGGCACGTCGAGTAGCCGGCTTCGTGCCCGAGTTGCCTCGGCATTGAGGTGGGAGCCCGTAAACGATGTAGGCGATGTGGTGCACTTCCGGCGATGAGGAGGAGATGGGACATTCCGCAGGAGGTCGGGACGACGACGAGAAGACCGGAGGACTCGGATCACTCGGTATATCTCTAACCCGTCTTCTAGTTAGCTTAGACTTGTTAATGGTTACGATCCGGGTGTTTAGTGCGCGGGGGTGCCGGTTTGCTAAGTCCGTAAAATTAAAGTTTTTCACCGCTTCCGCATTCCGGCGTCGGATTGACGGCCGGGGCGCCGCCGTGCACTTAAAAACCATGCCAAATTCAAAAATTTTAGGTGCCTAACAACTCGAAGCAAGATCGTTAACTAGAAATTAGGCGAAACAACAAGCTAGTAAACTGCTTTACTAATAAGTGAATGGAAATACAACCTTTTTAGATCCGGTCCTCCACTTCTTTAGCTCCGTGATGACGTCCCTTCGCTACGATCACCGGGATCCCGGACTCTAGCGATGGTTTTGTCGGAGAAATGAGCGGGCTAGGTCGTTGACTTCGATGCCGAAGATGATCTACGTCGAGGCAACTCTAACTCAAGCTCCATCTTCACTTGGTCATGAAACTTGTGAAGATAACACACTCTACTACATGGCAAGTGGTAGAGGATGAAGAAATAGGAAGTGGATTCACTTTGGATTTGGATTTCTCACTTGATTTCATCACTTAGAATTTTCTAGCAAGCATTTCCTTTCTTCATGAAGAAGATGAAGAAGAAGAAAAGAAAAAATGAATTAATTAATTAGAAAATCAAGTGATTCTTATCATATAGAAATCATGGGTTAGTTTAACTCATGTACAGAATAAACTAGGGTTTAGGTAATGGTTAGGTTTAACAATAAAAACAAAATGGTGAAGCTTCATGAAACTCCAAGAATAAAACAAAGAAAGCCACCATATTTGTTTTT
This sequence comes from Agapanthus africanus, assembly GCA_030015575.1. NCBI lineage: Eukaryota > Viridiplantae > Streptophyta > Magnoliopsida > Asparagales > Amaryllidaceae > Agapanthus > Agapanthus africanus. The sequence goes on from JASDDO010000014.1 coordinate 496,526,808, forward strand.
GCCCAAAAAATAAATGAATAAAAATAAATAAATAAGTCAAATGAAACCCTAACCATTAACTAAACATGGTGTATAGCATACACACACCCAAGTTTGCATGTATCAGCAAACATGATACAACCAAGTGCACAAAAATATATCGCATATACTACTTGTGCACATTAAGTGAGAAAATCAATCTTAAGTGAACAAATACTAGTTAATGTAAAGTAATATATCTAATATATAATTATACATTAAATCATTAAATCAACACTTGATTTAATGATCCGGTCATATGACCGACTAATATTAAGTGTATCAATATATCGAATCAACACTTGATTCGGTAACCCGACTATATCACATATAACCGACCGTTGATACAAATCGCGAGAATAGAATACATTATCACATACTGGTATTATTCTCGGTCCCGCACATATCTCATATGCGCTCCTATTTCGTTTCGCTTAAGCCAGGAAACCTCTGTGTAGGACTCTAAAGACTCGTCAATAAGCCGGCAGCAGGTGATGATCATATCAAACACCCACAAGCCGCAAGCGGTCTGCTAAACGTAACGGCCACCCGGGTATTGAGCGATCAGAAGATCAACGAGTAAGCCCGCTCACACTCCTGTGAATCCAACCAGTAACACTTACCGTACAGTCTGGTCTGATCGTCTGATATGTCGCATATCTTGCCTAGGGGTGGTAACCGTCAAACCCCAGTAGCTCGATAAGTCGTGTCGATATGAGGTCTATAACAGTTCGAGAAACTACTGGTAACACTTACCAGTAAATCTCAACAACCCTGGCCAGGGATTTCCGGTTATAGCCAATCGAACACAGCGCAACATCAACTCCCTATACCGGGAGAGACGAATCCCCTCCTATCTCTCATTGCCTCCATGTGATTCGGGACTGTACCCAAAAATCACCATTTTGCACGCCCTCTTGGACGTGGTAAGGTGGAAATCAAAGCACAGTGGGAATCACACAAGACTCTTTGACGATCTCGGGTCTACAGACTAACCTGTACCAGTGTCACCAGAGAACTGCCATCTGACGTGAGGTATAATACCATCTGGGAGTTCTCGGCGAGTCCGTCCAGTGTACCCAGTCTCCACTGAGCATCCGTATATCATCTCTGATGTCAAACACCAATGGATATGGGATCATCCATCACCCATCTGTATGGGTCGAGAAGGTATACGCTGGTCTACTCTGGCATATCGTTGCCCCGTCTCGATACACCCACGACTAGGGACTTTGAAGGATGTACTTATGGACTACCATGTCCCCACTAGTATGATCCACATCATAGTCCTGGTAGTCAAGTACACATCCTAAGGGCTTTACCAATATGTAACAGAGAGACAATCAGTGTACACGTTAAGGTAAAGAGTAACCAGATAGCATACTATCATGTCGAGCAAGAAAGTCCTCCCTATATATGTCCAAGCATCCACTACAATATACATCCCATGTATAGTAATGGCCTCTAGGGCATACATATAACTAACAATCTCCCACTTGCACTAGGGCCATCTGATAGCAGTGGTTGTAGTATCTCATACTCAACCTTCCCATAATAGTCTCTCTCTGGGAAAAGGCCTTTGTGAGTGGATCCGCCGTGTTGTCCTTTGAGTCTACTCTCCTAACCTTGATCCCCTGGAGATCAACCATCTCCATGATCAGGTGATACTGCCTTAGAATATGTCTGGATCACTGATGGGACGGACGTTCCTCGGCATAAGCCACAACTCCATTGTTACACAATGGGAGGAACTAAGTTCATCTCTTGAACAAATATACACCCAGACAGCCTCTTTGGTAGCATCTTAAGTAGCGATGTATCCAGCCTTTATCGTCTAGTATGCCACGGTATCTAGCTTGGAACTCTTCCAACATAACGTCCCTTTACTAAGGGTAAAGACAATGCCTGTGACTGACTTTCAGTCGTCCTTATCACTCTGGAACCTTTCCAGTGATTCTCCCCAGGATCAATTGATACCATCTCACTACAACTAGTGAGTATCCTAACATCCAATTAGATCTATCTCATAGATCCAAAACCCAGGATTTAGGAGGTATCACTTTGATCCTATATGGAGAATCCTTGTGATAAGCGGAGATTGACCGAGCGTAGCATAGGAAACTCCTTCCCTATCTAGAGTATGTCATCCACGTGCTTTACGAGGATCATCACCATACTCCCTACTACCTTTTTGTATATACAAGGTTCATCTACCTCTTGATGAAGTCAAACTGTTTGTCTACCACAAAATAGACGTTCCAACTCCGCGATGCCTGCTTTATCCTATAAAGCAACTTGTACACGTTTCCGTTGCTCCCAGTGTCTACGAAGCCCTCTGGCTGTGTACTTACAGACGCTCTCTTCTAAAACATCATTTTCGAAAAGCAGTCATGACACCCAACCGCCAGATATCGTAGTCATGGTATGTAGCCGTGGAAAGTAGGATCTGGATGGACTTAAGCATAGCTACTTGAAAAGGTTTCATCATTATCCACACCTGGTCGATGACGAAAACCTTTAACAAGTCTAGCTTTGAAAGTCTCAACTTTTCCATGTACACCAAGTAATCTTCTCAAGATATACTTGCTCCTGATGGGGATTTAACCCTTCAGATAAAGCAACCAAAGTCCATACTTTGTTGGTGTATAAGGATTCCATCTCAGATCGATAAGCATCCAGCCATTCTTACAGAGTCCTACTCCTGATGGCCAGCTCGAAACTAGTTGGGTCATCATCTCATGATGCAATCCTCGCTCCCACTGTCATAGAGAAACAAAAGTATCTCTCAGGTAGGTGAGGAACCCTACTAGATCGGTGGAGAGGCTGAGGTTCGTTGGTAACTATTGAATCCTTTGGTTCTACCAAATTATCAGCTGTAGTTTGTATAGCTGAAACATTTCCAGTTCTACATAACAGATCTTGCCTCGAGCTTGTCCGGATTTTGCTTTTAGACATAGGCCGGACAACCCCAAATCTTAACTAACTTAAGATATGGGCTCTCCCCTTTCCATATCACATATGAAGTGGTAGGAAACTGATTTGATTTGAACCCTATTCAATGGGTATGCAGCTTCTCAAGTGCATAACTCCCAAAAGGAAATAGGTAACTCAGTAATACTCATCATAGAGCACACCTTATCATATAGGATGTGATTGCTCCGCCCCGATACACCGACGTACTGTGGTGTATACGAAGGAGTAATGCTGAGAGAGAATCTCATTCCCCTTTAGAAAAGTCCAAGAATTCCGTGCTCAAGTATTCTCCTCCTTGATCACATAAAAGGACATAATACTTATACCCGTTTTGGTTCTCTACTTCTAACTTATATTCTGTGAATATCTCAAAAGGTTCGGACTTGTGTTTCAACAGGAACATATGTCTGAATCTTGAGAGATTATCAGAGAATGTAATGAAATACAAAGAACCGATCTTGGCATGTGTAGACAGGGGACCTACATACATCAACATGTATCATCCCAAGAGTTTACTAACTCTTTCTCTGCTTCCAATAAACAGAGCTGTGGTCATCTTATCTTTGTGACATGACCGGCAAGTTTTCATAAGATGTAAATTCAAACAGATTTAAATATGCATCTATGTGCAACTTAGCTAGTCGGGTCGCATTGATATGACCTAGTCTACAATACCTCAAGAAGGATCCGTTCATTTCTGAACTCTTCCTCTTGTGTGTGTTCCGTATACTAAGAACTGTAGTTTGATTTAGAACATCAATGCTTTTAGATAACGTGCCTGAACCGATCAACTTTTGATATTGGAAATGTTCAAAACATTATCCAACAATACAAAATTTTATCATTTCTTTACTAATAAAGAGACTGATATGATTTTGTATATCAGGTTCGGTATCTAATAACATTCGTTCAGAATCAATGTATTTGGAATACAGGGTGACAGTGACCAACAGACTTGGCTGCAACACTTGCACCGTTTTCTGTCTCATGAAACTTATCACCCGTTCTCAGTTCTTTACCTATCTGTAGCCCATGTAACAGATTACATATGCGGGATCCTGATTCGGTATCACATACTCAGGACGTAAAGGATACTGAGAAACGGTTCTATGTAACGAACACACCCGAAGATGATGCATCAACATGTACTTTCTTCGTTTGGGCGGCACGGGAATTCTGGTAATCCCCTAAATCCTGCTCTGTCTTATAACATTTATAAGTTGGAGTGGGACCAACGTTCCCCAGCTCAGTATAACAAGCGGGTTTGGTCAATATATCCGTTTTATTATCTTGATTAAGGCTTGATATGGTCGCTACCAGGAGAGAGAGAGAAGAAAACACTCAGCGTGCGCTCTTGCAAGATCAGATTGGTTATTATTTTATCTAATCAGGATGGCTCCCACTGTTTTTATCAAATCTTCCTTCAAACCCTAAAAGGAAAGACTAGCCGGGATTAATTACACGCTACAAATTCGCCAATCTCTCAGCCAGGCCAGTGTCGGTACTTTGAGGGAGGTCCCCCTGCTTTCGCACGAACCTAATTAAAGTAAATCTCGTTTTCCCAGAGGCGCAACCCCGTTGACACCTTTCTATACACCTACTTGATCGGCTAATTGTAATGTGTAAAACTCTCCCAGGAGTAACAATTACTCGCAGTGGGTATCGGGATCCAACTATCTCATAGAAGGTATGCAATCTCATTGCAAATTTCAACACTTGAAATTCCCGATAATTTTGCCCCTAACGTGGTATGACCTTGACGAAAGCCAACAAACCATAGCCCGCTAGTCAAGTTCAACCCGTACATTTCTTGATTGAATTAAAGCCACCCGCACGACCTTTGACGAAAGCCAACAAATCCGTACGACTACCCTAATCCAATCGCATCATATGCAGCAGATAAGCAGCATATAGCTACCGCACACTGCACCTTGACGAAAGCCAACAAATGCAGCACGAATACTATATACAACTTATCTGAAATGACGGAGGGCTACGACAGGTTTTTCTGAAAACCTATTGTGTAATGAACTTGATATCGTTGTAGAATTGAGTGATTTTTAAATAGAGTATTTTTGAGGCTTTTCTAGTTTACTAAAGGGGTCACTCCCGGTGAAGGGATCGTCGGCCCTTTCCTCATCGAATAAGGTGCAGGATATATCATATATACCACTGTGCAAAGCAAGAACTAGAAAAGCAATCAAAAGACAAACCGAGGGGTGTAGCATCTGCCAGTCATTGCTAAAGGGGTCACTCCCGGTGAAGGGATCTCGGCCCTTTCCTTATCGAATAAGGTGCAGGATGTTCTACAAGGAACACCGCGATGCAAAGCAAGAACTGTAGCTACCTGTTTTGGAAAATTCGATTCCACAACATCTTTTAGGTTTCTTTTCTTTCATTAATCATATTAATGAAGTCCCATAATTTAAGTCACCTAAACATCACAGATAAATACGACGTACACTTATGCCATCCGTGTTCGCCTCGATGTCCCGTCGTGCACCGTTAGGTTAGGTGACTAACGGCAGAGCGGGGCAGGGCTAGCGCGGGTGTAAAACATAAGTAACGTCTATATAATATATCAAATATACTATATATAGTATCTATCACAGCATATCAAATGATCACATCACAAATATCGCAGCAGAAGAAACATATGAAACATTGGATATACTAGGACGTCCGTGTTTTCAATACGAGACAGTATAAAACACGGATTCCACGGTCGCGATGAATAGCCAAACCCACACCCTAAGACCCCTACGGGAGCGGCAAGCAACCCTACCAATTCTAGAGTTAGGAGACCCGGACTCGACTCCTCGAGTTGGTCTCCCACTAGACTCCAGAACCCGGTTACTTGTGCCATCCTTTCTGGGTCTATCCTAGTGCGGAAAAGTAAATAATATACAAAAGGTGACATCTTCCGCAACCTGGAAGTGCCCCAATAAAAGAATATTACATACAAGTTTTTACATGAATGAAAATGAAAAACACTCATCTCACATAAAACCCCCCCTGGCTATTCAAACACGACGATCCAATATAACATATCCAGCAACACATAACATCACATGTCATCAACGTAAGTAAACATGCGTATCCCAATTGTCGTTGACATATAGCAAAAAAACCGGCGATATCACATATTACACTTACGGTCACAGAAAAGAAAGTATAAAACTACAATAGTTGGAATCCGCAAACACTTTAGTCATCGCATGCCTAACCAATTATAAACCCCACATTTTAGTCTCATTATCGAAAACTCTTTTCAATATCAAGTCGGGCAATTCAACAAGATTCCCGACATCCAGATCGAATGCTCGTCGCAAACTTTAGTTGACGGCCGCACCCCAGATGCCGTCGACGAAGTGCACCAAGGCGGAACACCGCTGCCGCGAGCACCCGAACGGATGCTTTCGGCGACGGGGTTCTCCTACAGTCACTTGGTCGGGGCTATGGGGCGTGGCTGTCTATTAAGTTTCCCCGGGTAGTATTCGCGTACGCTACGTGATTGCAACAGACTTTTGATCACATCAAAATTTCATGGAAACCGATCATGTGAGACTAAACTGGTAGATTTATAACATTCATAATCAGTTATCTCATAACTACTTGTGGATTCCAAATATTGTATCGCATTTCAGATAAATAAAAAATGTTAAACTTTCCGATCGAACAATCAAACACCCAAGTTTTCCTGAAACAGCTCAACACATGAAATAAGTTTAAAAACATTCACTTCATGCCACAGTACCAATGGTCTAGCCGTAGAAGGGTCAAGCCAACGCTACACATGTGGCACGCCGTACTGCCCCAAACCCTAAGGTTCAAAGGGCAGTTCAAGACGGTCAAATAATCGAGTTAAGGTTTGTTGTCTTCTAGAGGGTCCATCGCGTTACTTGCACTACTTAGAAAGTTCTTAAAGTACGGAAAAATCCAACACTTGGAAATTTTCCGGCAGTGGAAAAATTAGGTATTTATATCCGGTTGGACTTTTTAACAGTTTCTAAAATATCCGGAAAAACATAAACGAAGTAAAATTATCCGATCGAATTAACGAGTCCCCAATAAAACCCTAGAAAACTCAACACTTGAGTGGAATTAAAAAATTCCCAGAAAAAAATGACAAGAAAGGACCAAAGAATAAATATGTGAAGTTTGAGAGACTAATTCACAATTTTGGCCGCGGTTCCGGGGACAAATTGTTGAGTTAGAGGTCCGTACTTCACAGTAATTCTTAGATTTTCCTGCTTAATTTTCTGAGCATTTTTAATTCACAAATATCCACAGTTTGAAAAAATGTACAGAGAAGGGTTTTGATCGAGGTTTCGGGGTTCGATCGGATCTCTAACTTCGTATACACTTCGCCTAAAGCTATAGCTAGGCTCTGATACCACTGTAGGGTTACTAGGCACACTCAAGAGGTTCCACAAGGCATCAACCATGCCAAATTCAAAAAATTTAGGTGCCTAACAACCCGAAGCAAGATCGTTAACTAGAAATTAGGCGAAACTACAAGCTAGTAAACTGCTTTACTAATAAGTGAATGGAAATACAACCTTTGTAGATCCGGTCCTCCACTTCTTTAGCTCTGTGATGACGTCCCTTCGCTGCGATCACCGGGATCCCGGACTCTAGCTATGGTTTCGTCGGAGAAATGAGCGGGCTAGGTCGTTGACTTCGATGCCGAAGATGATCTACGTCGAGGCAACTCTAACTCAATCTCCATCTTCACTTGGTCATGAAACTTGTGAAGATAACACACTCTACTACATGGCAAGTGGTAGAGGATGAAGAAATAGGAAGTGGGTTCACTTTGGATTTGGATTTCTCACTTGATTTCATCACTTAGAATTTTCTAGCAAGCTTTTCCTTTCTTCATGAAGAAGATGAAGAAGAAGAAAATAAAAAATGAATTAATTAATTAGAAAATTCAAGTGATTCTTATCATATAGCAACCATGGGTTAGTTTAACTCATGCAGAGAATAAACTAGGGTTTAGGTAATGGTTAGGTTTAAGAATAAAAACAAAATGGTGAAGCTTCATGAAACTCCAAGAATAAAACAAAGAAAGCCACCATATTTGTTTTTGCCCAAAAAATAAATGAATAAAAATAAATAAATAAGTCAAATAAAACCCTAACCATTAACTAAACATGGTGTATAGCATACACACACCCAAGTTTGCATGTATCATCAAACATGATAAAACCAATTGCACAAAAATATATCGCATATACTACTTGTGCACATTAAGTAAGAAAATCAATCTTAAGTGAACAAATACTAGTTAATGTAAAGTAATATATCTAATATATAATTATACATTAAATCATTAAATCAACACTTGATTTAATGATCCGGTCATATGACTGACTAATATCAAGTGTATCAATATATCGAATCAACACTTGATTCGGTAACCCGGCTATATCACATATAACCGACCGTTGATACAAATCGCGAGAATAGAATACAGTATCACATAGTGGTATTATTCTCAGTCCCGCACATATCTCATATGCGCTCCTATTCCGTTTCGCTTGAGCCAGGAAACCTCTGTGCAGGACTCTAAAGACTGGTCAATACGCCGGCAGCAGGTGATGATCATATCAAACACCCACAAGCCGCAAGCGGTCTGCTAAACGTAACGGCCAGCCAGGTATTGAGGGATCAGAAGATCAATGAGCAAGCCCGCTCACACTCCAGTGAATCCAACCAGTAACACTTACCGTACAGTCCGGTCTGATCGTCTGATATGTCGCATATCTTTCCTAGGGGTGGTAAACGTCAGACCCCAGTAGCTCGATAAGTCGTGTCGATATGAGGTCTATAACAGTTCGAGAAACTACTGGTAACACTTACCAGTAAATCTCAACAACCCTGGCCAGGGATTTCCGGTTATAGCCAATCGAACACAGCGCAACATCAACTCCCTATACCGGGAGAGACGAATCCCCTCCTATCGCTCATTGCCTCCATGTGATTCGGGACTGTACCCAAAAACCACCGTTTTGCATGCCCTCTTGGACGTGGTAAGGTGGAAATCAAAGCACAGTGGGAATCACACAAGACTCTATGACGATCTCGGGTCTACAGACTAACCTGTACCAGTGTCACCAGAGAACTGCCATCTGACGTGAGGTATAATACTATCTGGGAGTTCTCGGCGAGTCCGTCCAGTGTACCCAGTCTCCACTGAGCACCCGTATATCATCTCTGATGTCAAACACCAATGGATATGGGATCATCCATCACCCATCTGTATGGGTCGAGAAGGTATACGCTAGTTTACTCTGGTATATCGATGCCCCGTCTCGATACACCCACGACTAGGGACTTTGAAGGATGTACTTATGGACTACTATATCCCCACTAGTATGATCCACATCATAGTCCAGGTAGTCAAGTACACATCCTAAGGGCTTTACCAACATGTAACAGAGAGACAATCAGTGTACACGTTAAGGTAAAGAGTAACCAGATAGCATACTATCATGTCGAGCAAGAAAGTCCTCCCTATATATGTCCAAGCATCCACTACAATATACATCCCATGTATAGTAATAGCCTCTAGGGCATACATATAACTAACAGTTCCCTAATCCACGTTGTTACCTATTGCCTTAATGTCAATATCAAAATTGGGTCTTTAAGGATCCGGCATGCATCATCCTCACGCAAGCTAACCTAAAACTACCCTTAACAACTCTTTTTATTGAACATATCCTAGTTACGGCACTTCCCATAAACAACAACTCAAAACATGGTGTTAACTCGTTAAAACAAGCCTAAAAACCTACCATCTCCCTGCGGACGACCCATACTCATCACGGCTAGCTACACGCGACACCGTTGTTGGTTGCAGTAATTTCAAAATTCTTTCTAAATATGACAAAGTGAAAACGTATCAATCAAATGGCGTCATTGCCGGGGAGACGGTAACGCTTTTTACACTTGTAGTCTCGGGTTAATTTGTGAATATTTTTGTATAAAATTAAATTTCTAACACATTCAAACGGATAAAACCATTGTTTTTAAAACCGATACGATAACTAAAAACAAGTATGTTCTCTGGATTTGTGTTCTGCTAAAACACTGAGTTTTAAAATGAAAATCAAGGTATAAAAGTGGAATACTATTATTACATAGAGGAAACACACAAAATTTTAGAACCAAAATTGCAAATTTGGCCGGCGACATCTTACTAAAACCCGATCTCGCCGGTTTTATAGGGAGTTTTTGACAATTGGTTTTTTGTGTTGCCTCCAGTGTTCTGTTAGCATCCCATTTTTATTATATGATTTTCTTAATTATTTGTGTTTAGCGCTTTGGCTATCTATATCGCTTTCTAGCACAAATATCCGTATTATTTTCGACATTTGCAGATTTGACGGATTGAAGAGCAGCGATCATGCGGAACAAGGGGGCGTTTTCAAGTATAAGGAGATTGAACACTTAGTGCCAAAGAACCGGGTAGTTGGACCCTCACGAGCGAACTATTCAACCACTCGGAGACAATATCGACACGAGTTTCTTAAATTCAACACTCTTTGGTACGTATTTTCTAAACTTCCTCTTCTCAAACCCGACGCTCCAATATTCTTGTCTTTGCAGGATTATTAGCAACATCACCGCAAAAAGCCAAAGAAAAACTAACCGTATTTGTTGCAGCGCCACATTTAAAGTAAAAATACAAATTGATTGATTGTTTGAAAACAAAACTTTGTTGATTTTCGCATTGCATCATTAATACGGATTTAAGGGGCTATAACACCAATCCAGATTAGGTGGAGATTTCATCACCCTTCCTAAGACCCCGGAAATCACTAATTGCATAAGTGTCACCTCAAGCTTAATAAAAAATATCGAGACTCAGCCAACTAAGGACTTGTCGCGCTCAATAGGACAAAGGAAAATTGTGGGCATTCGGTCGTTTATCTAAACATGACTTTTGTTGTGCCTAGGCTAGACAAGTGAGGAGGTAACTTTAAATGGCCCGTCTCACAGTGATTCGTGAGCGGAACCCTCTTTACCTCACTTGTGCTTACCTGGCCACAACTGGCTGTGAAGAGGCGATTTGAGGGTTATCTCACAATTTGTCTCTTTGGAACAGTTAGGAGCAGATCTAGTAGACTTAGAGGACCCTAGTCTAGTTGTTGATTGTGCATTTGTGACTGTGCATTTGTGATTGTGTTTGTTGAACTGTCATTTCATTTTTCCATTCTTACGAAACAATCACAAATTCGCCATTTTTTTTATCACCTACACCAAATTTTTTCTCCACTTTCGTTTTCTTACCCTCACATTCTACGCTTTGACTACACTAAACTCGTTTAGTGTATGTCCGCTTGGCCTAGGGACCCTAGTGCCCGTTTAGTCCGCGATTCGTTAGTCGCTACGGACTACGCGTCGACACCGCAGTCGAAACTCCTTCCACGCTTCTTTTACCTTTACCCTTGCCGGCCTACTCCAACGTTGACCGTGATTCTGTCTGAAGGGTTACCTACGATGGCAGCAAAGTTTCGTGAGGCATCGTCCATGCCAAATTAAAATTTTGTCGATTTAGATAACCCTAACATAGATCGTCTACTAGAAATATACGGAAAGAATTATGCAAACACTTTGCAATATGAAAAGAGAGCAGGGAATACAACCTTTGTAGACCGGTCCTTCACTTCAAATAGCTCCGTGTAGTAGTCCCCTCCGCTGCGATCACGAACTCTGGACTCTAGAAAGGCTCCACGAAGAAATGAACGTGCTTGCTTCGATGACTTCGAGGCCGAAGATGATCTACGTCGAGGAGACACTAACTCAAGCTATTCCTTCACTAGGTCATGAAGTTTGTGAAGAGAACACCCTATACTACATACCAAGTAGTAGAGGATGAAGAAGTAGGAAGTGGACTCACTTTAGAATTGGTTTTCTCACACTTTTTCTCATTCCAGCAATAGAGCTAGTAAGCTTTTGAGGAGGAAGAAGATGAGGAAGAAGAACTCTTATGAATCATTCATCCAAATGAAAACTTATATTCAAATGAATTACTCACCCATGGTTGAGTTAAGCCCTCATGCTTAACTCATATAGAGAATTAACCAAGGTCTAAGGATAAGGGTTGGGTTAAGCAATATCTAAGGAAATGACAATAGAGTGGACTTTGTCAATGTTTCTCAAAGTTTCTTCCAAGCTTGAGAAATTTGACTAAGTCTTGCTCTTTTGTTAAATCTTAAGACAAAATAAAAACCCCAATCTTAACCCTAATCATGGTATAAGTCTCATACACCCATCTAACATGTATCATCAACCATGACACAATGCATGTATACAAACATACATATCACATATGTACAATTTGCACACAAAGTGAGAAAATAAATCTTAAGTGAGAAAATACTAGTTAATGTAAAGTAATATATCGAATATATATAATTATACATTAAATTATTATATCAACTCTTGATTTAATAATCCGGCTATAAACGACTAATATCATGTGTAATAACTAATCGAATCAACACTTGATTCGATAACCCGGCTATATCGCATACAACCGATCAATGTCATGAATCACGAGAATTGTATACGGTATCACATATCGTATTAATCTCGGTCCCGCACATATCACATATGTGCTCCTACTCCGTTTCGCTTGAGCCAGAAAACCCCTGTGTAGGACTCTAAAGACTTGTCAATACGCAGGCAATAGGTGATGATCATATCAAACACCCACAAGCCGCAAGCGGTCTTCTAAACGTAACGGCCACTCGGGTATTGAGCGATCAAAAGATCAACAAGCAAGCCTGCTCACACTCCTGCGAATCCAATCAGTAACACTACCGCACAGTCCGGTCTCTTCGTCTGATATGTCGCATATCTCGTCTCGGGGTGGTAAACGTCAGACCCCAGTAACTCAATATGTCGTGTCGATATGAGGCTCATAACGGGTCGAGAAACTACTGATAACCCTTACAAGTATATCTCTGAAGCTGCCTTGGCCAAGGACTTCCTGTTATAGCCAAACAGCGCAACATCAACTCCCTATACCGAGAGAGACGAAACCCCTCCTATCGCTCATTGCTTCCATGTGATTCGGGACTGTACCCAAAAGCCACCGTTTTGCATGCCCTCTTGGACGTGGTATGATGGAAATCAAAGCACAGTGGGAATCACACAAGACTCTATGACGATCTCGGGTCTACAGACTAACCTGTACCAGTGTTACCAGAGAACTACCATCTGACGTGAGGTATAATACCATCTGGGAGTTCTCGGCGAGTCCGTCCAGTGTAACCAGTCTCCAATGAGCACCCGTATACTGTCTTTGATGTCAAACACCAATGGATATGGGATCATCCATCGCCCATCTGTATGGGTCGAGAAGCTATACACTAGTCTACTCTGGTATATCGATGCCCTGTCTCGATACACCTACGACTAGGAACATTTGAAGGATGTACTTAGCGATTACACTGTCCCCACTAGTATGATCTGCATCATAGTCCTGGTAGTCAAGTACTCATCCTAAAAGCTTTATCAACATGTAATATAGAGACAATCAGAGTACATGTTAAAATAAAGAGCAACCAGATAGCATACTATCAAGTCGAGCAAGAAAGTCCTCCATATATATGTCCAAGCATCCACTACAATATACATTGTATGTACAGTAATGTCCTCTAGGGCATACATATAACTAACAATCTCCCACTTGCACTTGGGCCATCTGTTGTAGTATCTCATACCCAACAATCAGCAGTGGTTGAAGTATCTCATACTCAACCATCCGATAAAAGTCTCTCTTGGGAATAGGCCTTTGTGAGTGGATCCGCGCTGTTGTCCTCTGTGTCTACCCTCCTAACCTCGATCTCCCTGGAGATCAACCATCTCCATAATCAGGTGATACTGCCTAAGAATATATCTGGATCACTGATGGGACGGGGGTTCCTAGGCCAAAGCCACAACTCCATTATCACACAATGGTAGGATCAAAGTTCATCTCATGAACTCAAAAACAACCAGACTGCCTCTTTGGTAGCATCGTAGGTAGCGATGTATCCAGCCTTTATCGTCTAGTATGCCACGTTATCTAGCTTGGAACTCTTCCAACATACCGTCCCTCCACTGAGGGAAAAGACAATGCCTGTAACTGAGATTCAGTCGTCCTTACCACCCTGGATCTTATCCAGTGATTCTCCCCAGGATCGATTGATACCATCTCACTACACCTAGTGAGAATCCTAACATCCACTTATATCTATCTCATAGATCCAAAATCCAGGATTTAAGAGGTATCTCCTTGATCCTATATGGAAAATCCTTGTGATAAGTGTTAGTGCACGGTAGTGCCCCGGCCGTCTGTCCGAGGCCAAAATGCGGAAACAAAAACTTTTATTTACTTGGAAACCGGCGCTACCGCGGACTATAAACCCGGATCGGGCCATTAACCTACTACTAGCGAACAAGAGAAAGGGTAGAGAGCTATACGGAGCGATCCGTGTCCTTCGGTCTTCGGCCACCATCCCGATCTCCTCGCGGAATCTCCTGTCTTCATCTCTTCGTCGGAAAAGCACCACATCACCGAGTCTTTTTACGGGCTCCCGCCTCTGGACCGAGGCAACTCGGACACGAAGTTGGCAAGCCGACGTGTCCAAGATTGCTGTAGAACAGTGTAGAACTCTTTGTCTCATGGGGTTATAAGAAGTTTCCATAATGGAGATGTCAAGGTGGTGGTGGAGGAGTTGTAAACTTTTTGAGATGAACTAGGGAATTTTTAGCAAGGAAATGAGACTCATTTCCCCCACCAAAAAAATGGATAGCCCATTCCCTTGAAGTGGCCGGTCCCTTATGTGAAAAGGAAGAGAGGGAGTGGATCAATAATGCAAGAAAGAATGATGAGTGATGATGAGAAAATAATGATCACAACAAAGTCCAAAACCCATCACCCATCTCATCTCAAAAGTCAAGTGACGATGAACAAAGAAGTCAAATGATGGTTGAACCATCATGAAGCAACAACTTACAAAAACCACCCTCCACTATGCTAATTTGCACATTTGCAAATAACCCCCTCCACACCAATTTTAAGCCAAAGAAAGATAGAAAGGAAAATGGCCGAAACGAAATACAAACTGGCAACTCCAAAAAAAAAAGCGATCCCGTAATAAATTACAGGAAAACCCCGCGACTGTATATACATACCCGCATTTGTATTCCGACCGAATACAAATACAAAGAGACAAAATCTACAATGTACAATACTAGGATCCGGCTTAAACCAAAGCCCGCTAGTATTATCCGTCCGATCATGATCCGTGCAATACCGCACGTATATGATCGAACCCTACCATATATACATACGGCCTCTACATCGTTTCTCCCGAAACTTAAGAAACTGTCTGTGGGGGACTCTAAAGACTCGTCAATACATTGGCTGTGGATTTAACCACTAGCACGCCATAGGTATTAGCCGTACGTAACGGGCTACCAAGTATTGACCAAAAGGGATGTCGATGAGCGAACTCATCCTGACACCCTACTGAGCCTGTCAGTGACAATATCCCTACAGTCCGGTCCGTTCGTCTATGAGCATCGCATGGCGGGCCTAGGTGGTTGGTAAAAGTCAGGCCCCCAAAAGCGGTACAAGCCGTGTCGGAGTGTAGCCCAGAACAACCTGAGATACTACTGGAATACCTACCAGTAAATCTCCTGCCTTGGCCAAGGACTTCGTGTAATGGCTCTCCTAGACACAGCGCGACCTCACCCCCAATACCGGGAGAGACGAACCCCTGTAGATCCACTCACTGCCTCCATGTGGCTCGGGACTGTACCCAACTAAAACCTGTTTGCATGACTCCTTTAAGCCGTGGTAGGGTAGTAATCAAAGTACAGTGGGAACTCACACGAGACAAATGACGATCTCAGGTCGATGAACTAACCTGTACACATGCCACCACGGAACTGCTATCTGACGTCAGGTATAATACCAACTAGCATGTTCCCGGCGAGTCCTGTCCGGTGTACTCATAACCCAATGAGCACCTGTATACATCTTAGGTGATCCAACTGACACCAATGGCTTGTGAGACCGGCTACCGCCCCTCGTCGGGGTCTCGACTGTATACACTAGTCTACTAATGGAATATCGATGCCCAGTCTCGAAACTCCCATGACTAGGGACCTTTTAAGGATGTGCTTATAGACCCCAGCTCCCACGTATATGATCGCCATCATACTGCTGGCCGTCAAGAAAGAATCCTAAGGGCTCTAACAACACGCAATAGTGACATGTAAGGTCACCTAAAGCAGTACACGATGATAAAGATAAACCAAATAGAATACTATCATCTTGAGTAAGACTGTCCTACCGGCATAGGTCCTCCCTCAATCATTGCAATCACGTGCCTGTGATCCAATAATTGACTCTAAGGGCACTATCTCCAACAATCTCACACTTGCACTAAAGGTTAATTATTGCGATGTCGCATACTCACAGCCCGTGTGATACCGAACACCCAACTCCTCTACTAATCAGTCTCACAAAACCTGTTTGCGAAACTATTGCGTTCGAGGAATAGCCTCAGTGAGTGGATCCGCCCTGATGTTTCTTTCTATGTCTCTCTTTATCTCAAGTTCGGGGAGAAAGCCATCTCCCGAAATGAGCAATACATGTCTTAGAATATGTCTGGATATCTGATGGGACCTAGTTCATAAATGAACTCCAAATCCAAAATTCTTAGACTGTATCGTCAACTGAAACCAATTAGTATCCTGCACCATGCCTCCTTCAGTATCCCCTTGGACCACCTGTCCAAAATACTGCCCCTCGTCAGAGAGAAAAACTATAACTCTGACAGTCACTCTGTCATCCAGGTCACATTGGAAGCCTGGAATGATAACTGTCTCCTGAAGGAGGATGCCGTTATCATATCCCCAGAACATCTACTTATGTTCTAAAACTGCTTCCGAATGTTTCTCCAGGATTGGATTAATATCTACTTACTGCATCTCGTGCAAAAACAATATCTGGTGTGGTACTTGACATTTCATGATTGACTCAATTGCCTGAGCAAGTGATCTGCCAATCATGCACATCCCTCTCCTCTTTAGTCTGTAAGATACCTTTAGAGAGGGTGACTCCATCACCTGCAGGTACACTACCGTGCCGGGAGTCGTCCATTCTAAAACACCTTTAGTATGCTATCTAAGTACCCAGATTGGGAAACTACCCAAATCTAGATCAGAAACCATAGATCCAGTAACCAGAATATCTGATAAAATATCCATATCATATGTGGAGAAACTACTGTGTGACAACCAAAGTATAAACAATCGTAGTATAGGAATATCACGTCCTACTCTATGTATGTCATCCAGATACCTGGACATCACACCCTACTACCTTCTTAACAGATCCATCCCCTATTCCGATGAAGTCAAACTTATGACTGTTACATCAAAAACAGATGATCTATCCCCGCTATATCTGCTTTAGTCCATAAATAGACATAAGCTACCTGTCCACTATGCTTCCGCTGCTCCCACTGATTACGACAGCCCTCTGGCAGAGTCATATACACGTGCACTTCTAAAGCTTGTTTAGAACGACGCTATACTCATCCTCCTGCCGGGTCTCACAGTCTGGAACAACAGCAATGGCAAGTTTGTGTAGGGTTCCTAGGCACTCTAACAAGGTTCAACAAGGCATCAACAATGCCAAAATCGAATATTTTATGTGCCGAACAACCCTACGCAAGATCGTATACTAGAGATTGGACGAAACTAAAAACAAGCAAACAACTTTACTACTAAGTGAAATGGATTACAACTTTTGTAAATCCGGTCCTTCACTTCGAAAGCTCCGTGTTGACGTCCCTTCGCTGCGATCATCGCGATCCCGGACTCTAGTGACAGTTTTCTCGGAGAAATGAACGGGCTAGGTCGTTGACTTCGAGGCCGAAGATGATCTACGTTGAGGAGACTCAAACTCAAGCTCCATCTTCACTAGGTCAAGAACTTTATGAAGAGAACACCCTAAACTAAATGGCAAGTAGTAGAGGATGATGAAATAGGAAGTGGGTTCACTTTGGATTTGGATTTCTCACTCTAATTCTTCACTTGAAAATTTATAGCAAGGTTTTTCTTCTTCTTGAAAAAGAAGAAGAAGAAGAAAAGAAATATCAATTAATTAAAAAAGAATAATCAAGTGAAGTCTATCATAATGCAACCATGGATGAGTTAAACTTTGTAGAGACTAAACTAGAGTTCAAGTTAATGGTTAGGTTAATGAAAATATCATGCAAAACAAAATGGTTAGACTTTGTCAAAGATGCTTGAAAGCTTCATCAAGCTTCAAGCATAAGACAAAGAAAACCACCATTTTGTTTTACCAAAACAAATAAAAACCTAAACCATAAACCTAAACATGGTGTAAGTCATACACACACCCAAGTTTGCATGTATTATCAATCATGATACAATCTAATGCACAAACATATATCACATATACAACATCTGCATAAAAAGTGAGAAAATCAATCTTAAGTGAACCAATACTAGTTAATGTACAGTAATATATCAAATATATAATTATACATTAAATCATTAAATCAAAACTTGATTTAATGATCCGGTCATATCGCATATAACCAACTAATGTCAAGTGTATCAATATATCGAATCAACACTTGATTCGGTAACCCGACTATATCACATATAACCGACCGATGATACAAATCGCGAGAATAGAACACAGTATCACATACAGGAATTATTCTCGGTCCCGCACATATCTCATATGCGCTCCTATTTCATTTCTCTTGACCCAGGAAACCTCTGTGTAGGACTCTAAAGACTCGTCAATACGCCGGCAGTAGGTGGTGATCATATCAATCACCCACAAGCCGCAAGCGGTCTGCTAAACGTAACGGCCACCCGGGTATTGAGTGATCAGAAGATCAACGAGCAAGCCTGCTCACACTCCTGCGAATCCAATCAGTAACACTTACCGCATAGTCCCGTCTGTTCGACTGATATGTCGCATATCTCGCCTAGGGGTGGTAAACGTCAAACCCCAGCAGCTCGATAAGTCATGCCGATGTAAGGTCCACAACAAGCGTGAAACTACTGATAACACTTACCAGTAAATCACAACAACCCTGGCCAGGGATTTCCAGTTATGGCCAGTCGAGCATAGCGCAACATCAACCCCCAATACCGGGATAGACGAATCCCCTCCTATCGCTCATTGCCTCCATGTGAATCGGGACTGTATCCAAAAACCACCTGTTTGCATGACTCAGTAGAGCCGTGGTAGGGTGGAAATTAAAGCACAGTGGGAGACACATAAGACTCTATGACGATCTCGGGTCAACAGACTAAGCTGTACCAGTGTCACCAGAGAACTGCCATCTGACGTGAGGTATAATACCATCAGGGAGTTCTCGGCGAGTCCGTTAAGTGTACCCAGTCACCACTGAGCACCCGCATACCATCTCTGATGTCAAACACCAATGGATATGGGATCATCCATCGCCCATCACATGGGTCGAGAAGATATACGCTAGTCTACTCTGGAATATCGATGCCCCGTCTCGATATTCCCACAACTAGGAATATTGAAGGATGTACTCATGGACTACCCAGGCCCCACTAGTATGATCTACATCATAGTCCTGGAAGTCGAGTATACATCCTAAGGGCTTTATCAACATGTAATAGAGAGACAGTAAGTATACATGTTAAGATAAAGAGCAACCAGATAGTGTACTATCATGTCGAGCAAGAAAGTCCTACCTATATATGTCCCAACATCCACTACAATATACATCTCATGTACAGTAATGGCCTCTAGGGCATACATATAACTAACAATCTCCCACTTGCAATAGGGCCATCTGTAGCAGTGGTTGTAGTATCTCATACTCAACCATCCCATAAAAGTCTCTCTCTGGGAAAAGGCCTTTGTGAGTGGATCCGCCGTGTTGTCCTCTGAGTCTACTCTCCTAACCTCGATCACCCTGGAGATCAACTATCTCCTTGATCAGGTGATGCTGCCTCAGAATATTTCTGGGACCAGGGTTCCTGGGCCAAAGCCACACTTCCATTGTCACACAATGGTAGGAACCTAGTTCACCTCACGAACTATTATACATCCAAACTTCCTCTTTGGTAGTGTCTTTGATAGCGATGTCACCTGCCTTTATCGTCTAGTTTGCCACGGTATCTCGCTTGGAACTCTTCCAACATACCGTCCCTCCACTGAGGGTAAAGACAATGCCTACGACTGACATTCAGTCGTCCTTATCACCCTGGAACTTTTCCAGTGATTCTCCCCAGGATCAACTAATACCATCTCACTACACCTAGTGAGAATCCTAATATCCATTTAGATCTATCGCATAGATCCTTAACCCAGGATTTAGGAGGTGTCACTTTGATCTTATTTGAAGAATCTTTGTGATAAGCGGAGATTGACCGAGCGTAGCATAGGAAACTCTTTCCCTATCAAGAGTATGCCATCCACGTACTCTACGAGGATCACCACCTTACTTTCTACTACCTTTTTGTATATACAAGGTTTATCTACCACTTTGATGATGTCAAGCTCTTTGACTACCACATCAAAACAGATGTTCCAACTCCGCGATGCCTGCTTTATCACACAAAGTATCTTGCACACGTTTCCGCTGCTCCCGCTGTTTACGAAGCCCTCTGGCTGTGTTCTTCTAGACGCTCTCTTCTAAATTAATATTTAGAAAAGCAGTCATAACACCCAACCACCAGATATCGCGGTCATGGTATGCAGCAATGGCAAGTAGGATCCGGATGGACTTAAGCGTAGCCACTGGAAAAGGTTTCATCTTTATCCACGCCTGGTCGATGACGAAAAACTTTAACAAGTCTAGCTTTGAAAGTCTCAACTTTTCCATCTACACCAAGTAATCTTCTCAAGATATACTTGCTCCTGATGGGAATTTAACCCTTCAGATATAGCAACCAAAGTTCATACTTTGTTCGTGTACATGGATTCCATCTCAGATCGCTAAGCATCCAGCCATTCTTACAGAGTCCCACTCTTGATGGCCTACTCGAAACTAGTTGGGTCATCATCTCATGATGCAATCCTCGCTCCCACTGTCATCGAGAAAACGAAGTATTTCTCAGGCGGATGAGGAACCTTGCTAGATCGGCGGAGAGGCTAAAGTTCGTCGGAACATATTGAATCCTTTGGTTCTACCAAATCATCTGCTGTAGTTTGTGTTAGTGTATATGCCCTAGAGGCCATTACTGTATAATACTAGTATGTATATTACTTGATGGAAGCTTGGGATATTCACCTTGTATTGACAATCTTGCCCAAAATGGTAGTATGCTACTTGGTTTGTTTCTGCTTTAATGTGTGCATGTGTTTCTTTTAGCATATCGCTTTTACATATTATTGGAGCCCTTAGGATCTTTACTTGATTACCAGCGTTGTGATGGCAGTCACACTCGTGGGGGCTGGGTAATCCATAAGCACATCCTTATGCAGGTCCCTAGTCGCAGGACTATCGAGATAGGGAATCGATACTCCGGAGTAGACTAGCGTATGCGCTTCTTATCCCACTTGGGAGACGGTCTGTCCCACAGCGGTCAGTACGTCGTACTTGAGATAGTATGCGGGTGTTCGTTAGGTTACGAGTACACTGGACAGGACTCGTCGGGAACTGTTGGTTGGTATTATACCTATCGTCAGTTATCAGTTCCCAGGTGACATGAGTACAGCTTAGTCCGTTGACTTGACACTGTCACTTCGCCTCGAGTGTGTTCCCACTGTACTTTGATTACTACCCTACCACGGCTCAAAGAAGTCGTGCAAACAGGTAGTTTTTGGGTGCAGTCCCGAAGCACTTGGAGGCAGTGACGGTTAGACAGGATTCGTCTCTCCCGGTATTAGGGGTTGATATCGCGCTGTGTCTAGGAGAGCCATTACACAAAGTCCCTGGCCAGGGAAAGCGAGATAAACTGGTAGGTTTCCAGTGTTATCTCAGGTGTTCTGGGCTACACTCTGACACGACTTGTACCACTAGTAGGGGACTGACGTTTACCGCCCCACTAGGCCCGCCATGCGATGTTCTTAGACGAACAGACCGGACTGTACGGAGACTGTCACATAAAGGCTCAGTAGGAGTTCAGATGGGTTTACCTCGTCAGTCTTCTTATCGGCAACTACCTAGGGACCGTTACGTACAACTAGTGCCGCTTGCGGTCTGTGGTTAAACCCACTGCCAGCGTAGTGTCGAGTCTTCAGAGTCCCACACAGAGGGTTATTCGCCTTTAGGCAAAATGAGTAGAGGTCGCATGGTTTTGCGACAGGGTTCATTCACATCCACGCACTTGTGCACGTTTGGTGAACGGACAGCTTATACTAGCGGGCTTTGGTTTAAGCCGGATCCTAGTATATGATTTAGGATTGGTTTTATCTCATTGTATTCGTGTTCCTCGGAACACGGATACGGGTGTGTATGCACAGTTGACTGAGACAGAGGCAGAGGACTTTGATTAGGGTTGATGACCATTGTCATTTTCTTAACCCTAATGTTTATGTGTGAATTATGATTTATTAATATTAGTTAATTATAATTTTGCATGGTTAGGGTTGTTGACCATTTGACTATACTTGACTTGTTTACCTGGGTTGACAAGTTGACCATCATCATTCCATATGAAAGATGCTCTTAGATCCTTGCAAAAGAATTTAATCTGTAATGATAATGGTCATTTCTTGATTAACCATCACAATTATCTTTAGCTAATTATCTATTTTTCATAATTCACATATATGTGAGAAGGGTTGAATTATTTTTCTCACTTTATCATTCTCATTCTCTCTCCTCCTCTTCCTCTCTCTCAAAGCTCTCCCCTCTCATGAGTTGAGAACCATTGAGCTTGAGATAAATACCTCAAAAATATTCTCTACTCTTACTAAGGTCCTTGGTTTAGCACACCAAGCACCTTAGTTACTTCTAGTTTGAAGTTGGACCCAAAGGTAGAGGCCCTCGGGTAGATCTTTTTCGGCAAGAGAAGACGACGAGACGATCCGTTCTTTCACTCCAAGGAGCAAGAAGAGAAGGACTTAAAGACCTAGGTATAACCTCTTTTCCGAGTAGCTAAGCATTTTAGCTTTGTAGTTAGTTTTGTTTAGCAAAGATCCTTCCTTTACATAGTCCATGTTGCCTAGTGTTGTAAAAATAAGATTTTTCATAACGTTTCTGCCTCCCCGCAAGCACCGGGATGGGCAACGTGGACTTACAGTGGTATCAGAGCCTAGCTAAACACAAACTAACTAGTTAGCAAAGTATCTAGAACTTCGATCGAAAAAAATCGCAAAAATTTTTTCTAAAACCCTAAGTTTCTGTCGATTTTTATTTCTGCTTTAAAAATAATAAATCATACTTCAAAAATCGGCTCAGGGTTTTGTAAAGAAACACACCAAAAACGATCCACTGAACCGGTCAAAGCGCCGCGTTTCCGCGGCAAGAACATGCTTCTTGCCGCGGATCCGCGGCCGAGTTGACTCGGCCGTGGACCGAGTTTGGTGCAATGTTCTTCTGTTGCTATTTTGGGATTTTTAATATAGTTTGTTTCCACCCAGAATTTTCCAGAGAACAAGTTAGTTTTTGGGGTGGTCACAAATCCGTATTTTGATCGAATTTCTTTACACTTTGGCTAATGGGTTATATCTGTGATGTGATATATCTATTGAATGTCTACTAATCGCTATACGTCGATTAGTGGGGGTTATACATATCTGTGATCTGTAATGTTGATGGTTTGTGTATATGAATTCGTTGGATTGTCGCCGATGAATAGCCGGGGGGTTGTGAGATGAGAGTTTTCTTATTCTTTCAATTCTTGTAATATGTAAATTGATGTAATATTATTTGTATGGCCGCACAACCGGGTCGGGGTTGTAGCCGTCATTGTATAATTTCTTTTTCCTTTTTTTGCTCCTAGGATAGACCCAAGGTGGGGTGTACAAACTACCGAGTACTTCGAAGTGCCGAGTGGCCTACTCACGTTATTGAGGTAGGTTGCTTCACTTTGGATACTTGGCGGGTAGTTTGCCGCACCCGTAGGGGTCTAGGGTAGGGTTTGGCTATTCATCCGACCGTGTAATCCGTTCTTCATTACAGGCACGTACGAAATGCGGATTCCTAGTATATCCAATGTATTCATCTGTGATCTGGAATGGCTATCATTGCATGTGATGAATGTTTATATATATCTATATGATATCTATTTAGGCGTTGCTTATGTTTTGCATCCGCGCTAGTCCAGCCCCCGCTCTGTCGTTAGTTAAGTAACCTAACGGGTGATGACGGGACCCCGTGGCGAATGCGGATGGCATAAGCGTACGTCATATTTTCGTTGTTTTCTGCAATGGTAGGATTAATTGATGGGACGCATTGGAATTAATTCAAGAAAAAAAATAAACCAAGTAACAGTCGTTGGAACACTTTCAAAACCACTCGGTTCTTTTTAAAACCAATCTTTTAAATGCGGAGCTTGAACCACTCCTTTTGTAAGCTATCTCGTTCCTTCGATTATATCAAGTTCACTACGTTCACGGTTTCGCCAAAACCATTCGTAGCCCTCCGTCGTTTCACATGAATGGTCAATAAGTATTCAAGCTATGTATGTTAGCCAAAGTCAAGGCATAGTGATTGGTAGCTATTGGGTATTCATGTGCAGCATAGATAGATATGTTGGTTTGGGGCAGTCGTTCTACCATGTTGGCCAAAATCAAGGGTATGTGCGGGTGGGCTCAAATTAACCTGGAGAATGACGAGTAGAACTTGACATGTGACTTAAGATATTTTGGCCAAAGTCAAGGTCATAAGAGCATGGGGCAAAAATCAACATCAGGAGTTTCAAAAGAACTGAAACTTGCTAGTGCTGCATACCATTTGGAGTGTGATGATTCTGGTAGGATTCCTTCAGTTTTGTCACGCGATGATATTTGGATCCCGATCCTACTGTGTGTATATGCTACTCCTCCGGAACTTTCTCACTTAACGATCAATGCTATAAACCAAGTAGGTGTCTAGAAAGGTGTTAGCGGGGCTACGCCCACAGGGAAAAGAGGTTACTTAATTAAGGAACTTCACGAAAGCGTTGGAAAACCTTCCTCGAAGTACCGACACTGGCCTGACTGAACGGTTAAGCAAGTATTGTACGGTGAGATTGATCCCTACTAGTTCTTCCTTTATGGTTAGAGGAGGGATTCGAGAGACAGTGGGAGCCATCCTGTTTAGACAAATTAAAAACCACTCTAAACATACAAGAGCATCATGCTAAAGTGTTTCTTCTCTCTCTCTCCTAATTGCAGCGACCAATTATCATGAGTAGACTTAAGTTACTTCTAAATAAAAACATACTGACAGGGCCAAACTACAAAGATTGGCTCAGGAATGTCAAAATGGCAATCGCTTATGACAAGTTGGGGTATCTTCTTACCACCAAAGCTCCCCCTGTCCCAGGTCCTAAAACCAGCGTCGTGGATATGGAAATCCGCAAGACCTGGGAAATCGACTGTGTGAAGGCCAAGTGCCTCGTGCTTGCCTCTATGGACAACGAACATCAGAGGAGGCACGAGAATATGGACCTCGAATCCATATTTCTCCATACAAAAGAACTGTATGGAAAGCAATCTCGTATCTCCAGATACGAAGTGTCGAAGAAGTTGTTTTCGGCAAGATTGGCCGTCGGATCATCAGTAGCGGAACACGTGCTTAAGATGATTGGCTACATAGAGGAGCTCGCGGACCTTGGGACCACGTTGGAGAATGAGCTCTATACGGACTTGATTCTCCAGTCCCTTCCTTCCACTTACGCCCAGTTCATCCTGAACTTCAACTTGCAGGAAAAGGAAGTTGAATTTTCAGAACTCCTCAACATGCTGAGGAGTGCAGACAGCACCCTACAAAAAGGTAGGGAAACATCCACTTTGTTTGTAGGAGGATCTTCCTCTTCTAGATCCAGGGCGAAATCCAAGGGAAAGAAGAAGAAAACCCCCGCCAAACCAAGGGGCGGTGTTAGTAAAGTGGATACAAAGGGAAAGGAAAAAGGAACAAAGGTAGCGGGGAAGCTTGTGGATAAGGAAGAATGCTTTTACTGTCACAAGAGTGGACACTCGAAGAAAGATTGCAGGGCTTGGAAAGCCAGAACACAGGATCTGAAGCAGGTTGCGGCTTCAGCTTTAGGTGTGTATGTTATTGAAAACCGTCAATCAATAAACTCTACGTCCTGGGTATTGGATACCGGATCAGGATCTCATATCTGTAATTCTTTGTAGGCGTTGAGAAAGCGTAGGTTTTTGAAAGCAGGTGACATGACCCTCAAAGTTGCAAACGGAGCTAGCATGGATGCTGAGGCCGTGGGGGACTATCACCTGGGAATGTCAGATGGACATGTTTTGGTTTTACGTGATTGCTTTTTTGTACCCAATGCAACTTGTAATATCATTTCTGTATCTTTGATTTCTAAAGAAGGTTATAAATTTGCGTTTGTAAGTAATGTTGTAAACATTCACCTTAATGAAGTTCTGATTGGGTCAGGTACATTAAGCAATGGTATATACGTATTAAACCAACCACCGATTTTCAATGTCCAGAATACACACAAAAGAATGTCTCCGGAAATAAATCATACTCTCTTATGGTATTGTAGACTGGGTCACATCAATGAGAGAAGGTTGACGAAGTTACATACAGAAGGATATTTGGATCCGTTCGAATATCAATCATATGCAACTTGTCAATCCTGTCTCAAAGGAAAGATGACAAAGACTCCGTTCACTGGACACGGAGTAAGTGCGAGCGAGCTCTTGGGACTCATACACGACGACGTGTGCGGTCCAATGTCTACACATACACGAAGCGGTTATTCTTACTTCATTACTTTTACCGATGACTTTTCAAAGTACGGGTATGTCTTCTTGATGAAACATAAATCTGAAGCCTTTGGAAAATTCCAGGAATATAAGAATGAAGTAGAAAAACAAACAGACAAAAGTATCAAGACACTAAGATCTGATCGAGGTGGTGAATACTTGAGTGCCGAGTTCCTGGATTACTTAAAAGAGAATGGAATTCTCTCTCAGCATACTCCTCCATAGACTCCGCAACATAACGGTGTATCGGAGAGACGGAACTGAACCCTATTGGATATGGTACGGTCCATGATGAGTAACGCTGAGTTACCGCGATCATTCTGGGGATATACACTAGAATCAGCTGCATACCTTTTGAACCGAGTTCCAACTAAGACTGTGCCTACTACACCATATCAGATGTGGTGTGGGAAGAGACCCTATCTTAATCACATTAAGACATGGGGATGTCCAGCTTTTGTCAAAAAGCAGCATGCGGACAAGCTCGAGGCACGCTCAGTACAGTGCAAGTTTGTGGGCTATCCAAAGAACTCCAAGGGATATTTCTTCTATTGCGAAGAGGAACAAAAGGTTTTTGTTTCTCGGCATGCCCACTTCTTGGAAACTCAGTTTTTGGAGAATCAGATAAGTGGGAGCGCAATAGAACTGGAAGAAATTCCAAAACCACGAGCTATTACTGAAAGCTTAGTAGAACCAGAGGGTTCGAAAGATCAGGACATTCCTACGCCACTCCGCAGAAGTAGTAGGCAGTCTCATCCGCCCGAGAGATACTACGGTTTTCTCACAGACGGGGATAGAGAGGATTGCATCATTGATAGTGATGAGCCAACTAGCTTCCAGCAGGCCATTCAGAGCGTTGACTCGATAAAATGGCCTGATGCAATGCGTACCGAAATGGAGTCCATGTACACCAACAATGTATGGACGTTGGACGTTGCTCCAGATGGGGTAAAACCCGTAGGATGCAAGTGGATCTTCAAAAGGAAGATTGGTGTAGATGGACAGGTTGAGACCTATAAAGCTAGCCTTGTTGCAAAGGGTTTCCATCAAAGACCTAGCTTGGACTATGACGAAACCTTTTCTCCAGTGGCTTTGCTGAAATCCATTCGGATCCTTCTTGCCATTACTGCCTTCCAGGATTATGAGATCTGGCAGATGGACGTAAAGACCGCTTTTCTAAATTGAAATTTAGAGGAGTGTGTCTATATGGACCAGCCAGAGGGTTTCTTTCAGAGTGGGAGCAGCGGAAAGGTGTGCAAGTTGCTTAAGTCCATCTATGGACTAAAGCAGGCATCGCGGAGTTGGAACATCTGTTTTGATGAGACGGTCAAAGAATTTGGCTTTATCAAAAATCCAGATGAACCATGCATCTATAGTAGATTTGTAGCGAGAACTGTAGTATTCCTCGTTTTATACATGGATGACATTCTCTTGATAGGAAATGACCCTATGCTACAATCTGTCATAGGGTTCTTGTCACACAGGTTCTCCATGAAAGACCTGGGTGATGCCTCATACATTCTGGGGATCCGGATCTATCGTGACAGATCCAAGAGGATATTAGGACTCTCACAGTCCAGGTACATCGACACTATACTGAAAAGGTTCAGTATGGAAGATTCCAAGTGCGGTAATCTACCGGCTTGTCACGGGATCACACTCTCCAAATAGATGTCTCCCAAGACTGATTTGGAAAGGGATCGCATGTCTATTATACCCTACGCTTCTGTGGTAGGCTCTATAATGTATGCGATGTTGTGTACCAGAACAGATGTAGCTTATGTACTGAGTGTGGTAAGCCGGTATCAGTCAAACCCTGGGGAGAAACACTGGATAGCGGAAAAGAACATTCTCAAGTACCTGAGAAAGACTAAGGAGATGTTCTTGGTGTATGGCGGAAAAGACCTCCAGATCGAGGCCTTTGCTGACTCCAGCTTCCAGAGTGACAAGGATGATTCCAAGTCCATGTCGGGTTATGTCTTTACCCTTTATGGAGGGGCGGTGTGTTGGAAGAGTTCCAAACAGGAAACCGTTGTTGACTCGACGATGGAAGAGGAATATATCAATGCTGCAGATGTCGCAAAAGAAGCCGTCTGGATAAGGAAGTTCCTAACAGAATTTCAGGTGGTTCCGTTCATTGTTGATCCAGTACCTCTGTATTGCTACAACAACGAGGCTATAGCTTTAGCGAAGAAACCCAGGTCCCATCAGAAGTCCGGACACATCTTGAGGCGGTATCACCTGATCAGGGAGATCGTGGGTCGCCAGGAGATCGAGGTTCGGAGAGTTGCTACGGAAGATAACACTGCTGATCCATTCACGAAGGCCTTACCCCAGACCCAGTTCGAGCGGCTGATCTAGATGATACATCTTCGATACGCCAGTACATGGACTTAGTGCAAGTGGGAGATTGTTAGTGTATATGCCCTAGAGGCCATTACTGTATCATACTAGTATGTATATTACTTGATGGAAGCTTGGGATATTCACCTTGTATTGACAATCTTGCTCAAAATGGTAGTATGCTACTTGGTTTGTTTCTGCTTTAATGTATGCATGTGTTTCTTTTAGCATATCGCTTTTACACATTAGTGGAGCCCTTAGGATCTTTGTTTGATTACCAGCGTTGTGATGGCAGTCACACTCGTGGGGGCTGGGTAATCCATAAGCACATCTTTATGCAGGTCCCTAGTCGTAGGACTATCGAGACAGGGCATCGATATTCCGGAGTAGACTAGCGTATGCGCTTCTTATCCCACTTGGGAGACGGTCTGTCCCACAGCCGTCAGTACGTCGTACTTGAGATAGTATGCGGGTGCTCGTTAGGTTACGAGTACACTGGACAGGACTCGTCGGGAACTGTTGGTTGGTATTATACCTATCGTCAGTTATCAGTTCCCAGGTGACATGAGTACAGCTTAGTCCGTTGACTTGACACTGTCACTTCGCCTCGAGTGTGTTCCCACTGTACTTTGATTACTACCCTACCACGGCTCAAAAGAGTCGTGCAAACAGGTAGTTTTTGGGTGCAATCCCGAAGCACTTGGAAGCAGTGACGGTTAGACAGGATTCGCCTCTCCCAGTATTGGGGGTTGATATCGCGCTGTGTCTAGGAGAGCCATTACACAATGTCCCTTGCCAGGGCAAGCGAGATAAACTGGTAGGTTTCCAGTGTTATCTCAGGTGTTCTGGGCTACACTCCGACACGACTTGTACCGCTAGTAGGGGACTGACGTTTACCACCCCCTAGGCCCGCCATGCGATGTTCTTAGACGAACAGACCGGACTTTACGGAGACTGTCACATACAGGCTCAGTAGGAGTTCAGATGGGTTTACCTCGTCAGTCTTCTTATCGGCATCTACCTGGGGACCGTTACGTACAGCTAGTGCCACTTGCGGTCTGTGGTTAAACCCACTGCCAGCGTAGTGTCGAGTCTTTAGAGTCCCACACAGAGGGTTATTCGCCTTTAGGCAAAATGAGTAGAGGTCGCATGGTTTTGCGACAGGGTTCGTTCACATCCATGCACTTATGCATGTTTGGTGACCCGACATCTTATACTAGCGGGCTTTGGTTTAATCCGGATCCTAGTATATGATTTGGGATTGGTTTTATCTCATTGTATTCGTGTTCCTCGGAACACGGATACGGGTGTGTATTCACAGTTGACCGAGACAGAGGCAGAGGACTTTGATTAGGGTTGATGACAATTGTCATTTTCTTAACCCTAATGTTTATGTGTGAATTATGATTTATTAATATTAGTTAATTATAATTGTGCATGGTTAGGGTTGTTAACCATTTGACTATACTTGACTTGTTGACCTAGGTTGATAAGTTAACCATCATCATTCCATATGAAAGATGCTCTTTGATCCTTGCAAAAGCATTTAATGTGAAATGATAATGGTCATTTCTTGATTAACCATCACAATTATCTTTAGCTAATTATCTATTTTTCATAATTCACATATATGTGAGAAGGGTTGCATTATTCTTCTCAATTTATCATTCTCATTCTCTCTCTCCTCCTCTTCCTCTCTCTCAAAGCTCTCCCCTCTCATGATTTGAGAACCATTGAGCTTGAGATAAATCCTTCAAAAATATTCTCTACTCTTACTAAGGTCCTAGGTTTAGCATACCAAGCACCTTAGTTACTTCTAGTTTGAAGTTAGAGCCAAAGGTAGAGTCCTTCGGGTGGATCTTTCTTCGGCAAGAGAAGGTGACGAGACGATCCGTTCTTTCACTCCAAGGAGCAAGAAGAGAAGGACTTGAAGACCTAGGTATAACCCCTTTTCCGAGTAGCTAAACATTTTAGCTTTGTAGTTAGTTTTGTTTAGCAAAGATCCCTCCTTTACATAGTCCATGTTGCCTAGTGTTGTAAAAATCATATTTTTCATAACGTTTCTGCCTCCCCGCAAGCACCGGGGTGGGCAACGTGGACTTACAGTTTGTATAGCCGGAACTTCTTCCAGTTTTACAGAACTGACCTTGCCTCGATCTTGTCCGGATTTTGCTTTTGACATAGGCCGGACAATCCCAGATCATAACTTGCTTAAGAGATGGGCTCTTCCCATACCATATCTCATATGGAGTGGTAGGCAACAGATTTGATCGGAACCCTATTCAATAGGTATGCAACTTCATAAGTGCATAACCCCCAAAAGGAAATAGGTAACTCAGTAGTACTCATCATAGAGCACACCATATCACATACGGTGTGATTGCTCCGCCCAGATACACTGACGTGCTGTGGTGTATACGGAGGAGTAATGCTGAGAGAGAATCTCACTCTCCTTTAGAATAGTCCTGGAATCCCGTGCCCAAGTATTCTCCTCCCTGATCACATCAAAGGATATAATACTTATACCCGTTTTTGGTTCTCTACTTCTAACTTATATTCGGTGATTATCTCAAAAGTTTCAGACTTGTGTTTCAACAGGAACATGTGTACGAATCTTGAGAGATCATCAGTGAATGTAAGGAAGTACAAAGAATCAGTCCTGGCATATGTAGACTGGGGACCTTTATACATCACTATATATCAGTCCCAAGAGTTCACTAACTCTTTCTCTGTTTCCAGTAAACGGAGCTATGGTCTGTAGGGTTCCTAGGCACACTAATGAGGTCTCACAAGGCATCGACCGTGCCTAATTCAAAAAATTCCGGTGCCGAGAAACCCTAATGCGATCATTAACTAGAGATTAGGCGAAACAACAAGCTACTAAACTGCTTTAGTACTAAGTGAACGAAAATACAACCGTTGTAGATCCGGTCCTCCACTTCCTTAGCTCCGTGATGATGTCCCCTCACTGCGATCATCGGATCCCGGACTCTAGCGTCGGCTTCATCGGAGAAATGGGCGGGCTAGGTCGTCGACTTCGATGCCGAAGATGATCTACGTCGAGGCAACTCAAAATCAAGCTCCAACTTAACGAAGTCAAGAAACTTGTGAAGAAAACACCCTATACTACTTGGCAAGTGGTAGAGGATGAAGAAATAGGAAGTGGGTTCATTTTAGAATTGGATTTCTCACTCTTTTTCTCAAGTCACCATTGAAGCTAGCAAGCTTCTTTCTTCTTGAAGAAGAAGAAGAAGAAAAAGATAATATGATAAGAATATTGAATAAAAATGGAAAATAAAGTCATTATTATCATTTTATCAACCATGGTTAAGTGTAGAGAATAAACCAAGGTTAGGTGAATGGTTAGGTTTAGGAAAGAAACAAGAATGGTCAAAGCTTCTTGAAGCTTCAAAGAAACAAACAAAAGAAGCAACCATTTCTTTTCTTGCCCTAAACTAAATAAGTAAAATAAATAGTTAAGAAAAGATAACAAAACCCTAACCATTCACTTAAACATGGTTTAAAATAAACCTACACCTAAGCTTGCATGTATCATCAAACATGATACAATCAAGTGCACAAAAATATATCACATATACAATGTACACATCAAGTGAGAAAATCTATTTTAAGTGAACCAATACTAGTTAATGCAAAGTAATATATCAAATATATAATTATACATTAAATCATTAAATCAACACTTGATTTAACGATCCGGTCATATCGCATATGACCGACTAATATCCAATGTATCGGCTTATCGAATCAATCCTTGATTCGATAACTAGGTTATATCGCATACAACCAATCGATACATTCATCGCCAGAATAGAATATGGTATCACATACACGCATTATTCTCGGTCCCGCACATATCTCATATGCGCTCCTATTTCGTTTCGCTTGACCCAGGAAACCTCTGTGTAGGACTCTAAAGACTCGTCAATACGCCGGCAGCAGGTGATGATCATATCAAACACCCACAATCCGCAAGCGGTTTGCTAAACGTAACGGCCACCCGGGTATTGAGCGATCAGAAGATCGACGAGCAAGCCAGCTCACACTCCTGTGAATCCAACCAGTAATACTTACCGTACGGTCCGGTCTGTTCGTCTGATATATCGCATATCTCGCTTAGGGGTGGTAAACGTCATACCCCAGTAGCTCGATAAGTCATGTTGATATGAGATCTATAACAGTTCAAAAAACTACTGGTAACACTTACCAGTAAATCTCAGCAACCCTGGCCAGGGATTTCCGGTTATAGCCAATTGAACACAGTGCAACATCAACTCCCTGTACCGGGAGAGACGAATCCCCTCCTATCGCTCATTGCCTCTATGTGATTCGGAACTGTACCCAAAAACCACCGTTTTGCACGCCCTCTTGGACGTGGTAAGGTGGAAATCAAAGCACAGTGGGAATCACACAAGACTCTATGACGATCTCGGGTCTACAGACAAACATGTACCAGTGTCACCCGAGAACTGCCATCTGACGTAAGGTATAATACCATCTGGGAGTTCTCGGTGTGTCCATCCAGTGTACCCAGTCTCCACTGAGCACACGTATATCATCTCTGATGTCAAACACCAATGGATATGGGATCATCCATCGCCCATCTGTATGGATCGAGAAGGTATACGCTAGTCTACTCTGGTATATCGATGCCCCGTCTCGATACACCCACGACTAGGGACCTTGAAGGATGTACTTATGGACTACCATGTCCCCACTAGTATGATCCGCATCATAGTCCAGGTAGTCAAGTACACATCCTAAGGGCTTTACCAACATGTAACAGAGAGACAATCAGTATACACGTTAAGGTAAAGAGTAACCAGATAGCATACTATCATGTCGAGCAAGAAAGTCCTTCCTATATATGTCCCAGCATCCACTACAATATACATCCTATGTACAGTAATGGCCTCTAGGGCATACATATAACTAACAATCTCCCACTTGCACTGGGGCCATCTGTAGCAGTGGTTGTAGTATCTCATACTCAACCATCCCATAAAAGTCTCTCTCTGGGAAAAGGCCTTCGTGAGTGGATCCGCCGTGTTATCCTCTGAGTCTGCTCTCCTAACCTCGATCACCCTGGAGATCAACTATCTCCATGATCAGGTGACACTGCCTTAGAATATGTCTGGATCACTAATGGGACGGGCGTTCCCTGGCATAAGCCACAACTCCATTGTCATACAATGGGAGGAACGAAGTTCATCTCTTGAACAAATATACACCCAGACTGCCTCTTTGGTAGTATCTTAAGTAGCGATGTATCCAGCCTTTATCATCTAGTATGCCACGGTATCTAGCTTGGAACTCTTCCAACATACCGTCCCATTACTGAGGGTAAAGACAATGCCTGTGACTGACTTTCAGTCGTCCTTATCACCCTGGAACCTTTCCAGTGATTCTCCCCAGGATCAATTGATACGATATCACTACAACTAGTGAGTATCCTAACATCCAATTAGATCTATCTCATAGATCCAAAACCCAGGATTTAGTAGGTATCACTTTGATCCTATATGGAGAATCCTTGTGATAAGCGGAGATTGAGCGAGCGTAGTATAGGAAACTCCTTCCTTATCAAGAGTATGTCATCTACGTACTCTACGAGGATCACTACCATACTCCTTACTACCTTTTTGTATATACAAGGTTCATCTACCATTTTGATGATGTCAAATTGTTTGACTAACTCATCAAAACAAATGTTCCAACTCCGCGATGCCTGCTTTATCACATAAAACATCTTGCTCACGTTTCCGCTGCTCCCACTGTCTATGAAGTCCTCTGGCTGTGTACTTATAGACGCTCTCTTCCAAAACATCATTTAGAAAAGCAGTCATGACACCCAACCACCAGATATCGTAGTCATGGTATGTAGCCGTGGCAAATAGGATCTGGATGGACTTAAGCATAGATCCTTAGAAAAGGTTTCAGCATAATCCATACCTGGACAATGATGCAAATCTTTAACAAGTCTAGCTTTGAAAGTCTCAACTTTTCCATGTACACCAAGTAATCTTCTCAAGATATACTTGCTCTTGATGGGGGTTTAACCCTTCAGATATAGCAACCAAAGTCCATACTTTGTTGGTGTATAAGGATTCCATCTCAGATCGCTAAGCATCCAGCCATTCTTACAGAGTCCCACTCCTGATGGCCAGCTCGAAACTAGTTGGGTCATCATTCCATGATGCAATCCTCGCTCCCACTGTCAAAGAGAAACCGGAGTATCTCTCAGGTGGGTGAGGAACCCTACTAGATCGGCGGAGAGGCTGAGGTTCGTTGGAATCTACTGAATCCTTTGGTTCTACCAAATCATCAGCTGCAGTTTGTATAGCTGGAACATTTCCAGTTCTACATAACAGACCTTGCCTCGAGCTTGTCCGGATTATGCTTTTATACATAGCCCGGACAACCTCAAATCTTAACCAACTTAAGATATGGGCTCTTCCCTTTCCATATCACATATGAAGCGGCAGGCAACTGATTTGATTGGAACCCTATTCAATAGGTCTGCAACTTCATAAGTGCATAACTCCTA
This sequence comes from Agapanthus africanus, assembly GCA_030015575.1. Lineage (NCBI taxonomy): Eukaryota > Viridiplantae > Streptophyta > Magnoliopsida > Asparagales > Amaryllidaceae > Agapanthus > Agapanthus africanus. The sequence goes on from JASDDO010000014.1 coordinate 496,562,645, forward strand.
AAAGGAAATAGGTAACTCGGTAGTACTCATCATAGAGCACACCTTATCATATAGGGTGTGATTGCTCCACCCCGATATACCATCGTGCTATGGTGTATACGGAGGAGTAATGCTGATTTCCGTACTTAAGTATTCTCCTCCCTGATCACATCAAAGGACATAATACTTATACCCGTATTTTGGTTCTCTACTTCTAAATCATAATCTGTGAATATCTCAAAAGGTTCGGACTTGTGTTTCAACAGAAACATATGTCTGAATCTCCAGAGATCATCAGAGAATTTAATGAACTATAAAGAACCAGTCCTGGCATGTGTAGACAGGGGACCTACATACATCAACATGTATCATCCCAAGAGTTCACTAACTCTTTTTCTGCTTCCAATTAAACAGAGCTATGGCCATCTAATCTTTGTGACATGACCGACAAGTTTTCACAAGATGTAAATTCAAACAGATTTAAATATGCATCTTTGTGCAACTTAGCTAGTCGGGTCGCATTGATTTGACCAAGTCTACAATACCCTAAGAAGGATCCGTTCATTTCTGAACTCTTCCTCTTGTGTGTGTTTCGTATACTAAGAACAGTAGTTTGATTTAGAACATCAATGCTTTTAGATAACGTGCCTGAACCAATCAACTTTTGATATAGGAAATGTTCAAAACATTGTCCAATAATACAAAATTATATCCTTCTTTAATAAATAAAGCGACTGATATGATTTTGTATATCAGGCACGGTATCTAATAACATTTGTTCATAATCAATGTACTGATAATACAGGGTGACAGTGACCTACAGATTTGGCTGCAACACTTGCCCCGTTTTCTGTCTCATGAAACTTATCACCCGTTCTCAGTTCTTTACCTATCTGTAGCCCATGTAACAGATTACATATGCGGGATCATGATGCGGTATCATATACCCAGGACATAAAGGACATTGAGAAACAAATCTCTGTAATGAACACACCCGAAAATGATGCATCGGTATGCACTTTCTTCGGGTGGGCGGCATGGGAATTCTGGTAATCCCCAATTTCCTGCTCTGTCTTATAACATTTATAAGTTGGAGCGGGACCAACGTTCCCCAGCACAGTATAACAAGCGGGTTCGGTCAATACATCTGTATTATTATCTTGATTAAGGCGTGATATGGTCGCTACCTGGAGAGAGAGAGAAGAAAACACTCAGTGTGCGCTCTTGCAAGATCAGATTGGTTATTATTTTATCTAATCAGGATGGCTCCCACTGTTTTTATCAAATCTTCCTTCAAACCATAAAAGGAAAGACTAGCCGGGATTAATTACATGCTACAAGTTCGCCAATCTTTCAGCCAGGCCAGTGTCGGGACTTTGAGAGAGGTCCCCCGTGCTTTCGCACGAACCTAATTAATGTAAACCTCATTTTCCCAGAGGCGTAACCCCGTTGACACCTTTCTAGACACCTACTTGATCGGCTAATTGTAATGTGTAAAACTCTCCCAGGAGTAACAATTACTCGCAGTGGGTATCGGGATCCAACTATCTCATAGAAGGTATGCAATCTCATTGCAAATTTCAACACTTGAAATTCCCGATAATTTTGCCCCTGACGTGCTATGACCTTGACGAAAGCCAACAAACCATAGCCCGCTAGTCAAGTTCAACCAGTCATTTCTTGATTGAATTAAACCCACCCGCACGACCCTTGACGAAAGCCAACAAAGCCGTACGACTACCCTAATCCAATCGCATCGTATGCAGCAGATAAGCAGCATATAGCTACCGCACACTGCACCTTGACGAAAGCCAACAAATGCAGCACGAATACTATATACAACTTATCTGAAATGACGGAGGGCTACGACAGGTTTTTCTGAAAACCTATTGCGTAATGAACTTGATATCGTTGAAGAATCAAATGATTTTAAAATGGAGTGTTTTTGAGGCTTTTCAAGTTTTGCTAAAGGGGTCACTCCCGATGAAGGGATCGTCGGCCCTTTCCTCGTCGAATGAGGTGCAGGATATATCATATATACCGCTGTGCAAAGCAGAAACTATAGAAGAAATCAAAATACAAACCGAAGGGTGTAGCATCTGCCAGTTATTGCTAAATGAGTCACTCCCGGTGAAGGGATATCGGTCATTTCCATATCGAATAAGGTGCAGGATGTTCTACAAGGAACATCGCGATGCAAAACAAGAACTGTAGCTACATGTTTTTGAAAATTCGATTCCACAACATCTTAGGTTTCTTTTTCTTTCATTAATCATATTAATGAAGTCACATCATTTAAGTTACCTAAACATCACAGATAAATACGACATACACTTATGCCATCCGCATTCGCCTCGATGTCCCCTCGTGCACCGTTAGGTTAGGTGACTAACGGCAGAGCGGGGCAGGGCTAGCGCGGGTGTAAAACATAAGTAACGTCTATATAATATATCATATATACTATATACAGTATTTATCACAGAACATATCAAATGATCACATCACAGATATCGCAGCAGAAGAAACATATGAAACATTAGATATACTAGGACGTCCGTGTTTTCAATACGAGCCAGTATAAAACATGGATTCCACGGTCGTGATGAATAGCCAAACCCACACCCCTAGACCCATACGAGAGCGGCAAGCAACCCTACCAATTCTAGAGTTAGGAGACCCGGACTCGACTCCTCGAGTTGGTCTCCCACTGGACTCCAGAACCCGGTTACTTGTGCCCTCCTCATTGGGTCTATCCTAGTGCGGAAAAGTAAATAATATACAAATGGTGATATCTTCCGCAACCTGGAAGTGCCCCAATAAAAGAATATTACATACAAGTTTTTACATGAATGAAAATGAAAAACACTCAACTCACATAAAAGCCCCCGGCTATCCAAACACGACGATCCAATATAACATATCCAGCAACACATAACATCACATGTCATCAACGTAAGTAAATATGCGCATCCCAATTGTCGTTGACATATAGCAACGAAACCGGCGATAACTCATATTACACTTACGGTCACAGAAAAGAAAGTGTAAAACTACAACAGTTGGAATCCTCAACCTCTTTTGACATCGCATGCCTAATCAAATGAATTCCTTAGACATCGCATGCCTAACAATTATAAACCCCGCATTTTAGTCTCATTATCCAAAACACTTTTCAATATCAGGTCGGGCAATTCAACAAGATTCCTGACATCCTGAACGAATGCTCGTCGCAAACTTTAGTAGACGGTCGCACCCCCGATACCGTCGACGAAGTGCACTAAGGCGGAACACCGCTACCGCGAGCACCCGAACGGATGCTTTCGGCGACGGGGTTCTCCTACAGTCACTTGGTCGGGGCCATGGGGTGTAGCTATCTATTAAGTTTATCCGGCGAGTATCCGCGTACGCTACGCGATTGCCACGGACTTTTGATCGCATCAAAATTCCGCGGCAACCGATCAAGTGAGACTAAACCGCTAGATTTATAACATTCATTCAGTTATCTCATAACTACTTGTGGATTCCAATTATTGTATCACATTCTAGATAAATAGAAAATATTAAACTTTTCGATCGAACAGTCAAACACCCAAGTTTTCCCGAAACAGCTCAGCACATGAAACAAGTTTAAAAACATCCAGTTCATGCCTCAGTACCAACGGTCCAGCCGTAGAAGGGTCAAGCCAACGCCTCACATGTGGCACGCCGTACTGCCCCAAACCCTAAGGTTCAAAGGGCAGTTCAAGAAGGTCACAAAATCGAGTTAAGGTTTGTTGTCTTCTAGAGGGTCCATCACGTTACTTGCACTACTTAGAACGTTATTAAACTACGGAAATATCCAACACTTGGAAATTTCCCGGTAGGGGAAAAATTGGGTATTTATATCCGGTCGAACTTTTTAACATATTCAAAAAAATATCCGGAAAACACATAGACACAATTAGACAATCCGATCGAATCTACGAACTCCCAATACAACCCAGAAAACTCAACTCTTGAGTAGAAGTTAAAAATTCCCAGAAAATACAGGAATTGAAGATAGAGATTACTGTGCAATCAGAAGTGAACAATTCCACATTATTGCCGAGGAACCGCCGCCCAACATAGGGTACGGCCGCGGTTCCGTGGCGGTTTAATTGATTTGGGTCCTCGAATTTCACAGTAATTCCTATAAAACCCTGCTGAATTTTCTGCATATTTTTAATTTGAAAAATGCACATTTTTGAAAAAAGTACAGAGAAGGCTTAGAATTAGGGTTTCGGGGTTCGATCGGGTTTCTAACATCGTCTACGCATCGCCTAAGGATCTAGCTAGGCTCTGATACCACTGTAGGGTTCCTAGGCACACTAATGAGGTCTCACAAGGCATCGACCGTGCCAAATTCAAAAAATTTCGGTGCCGAGAAACCCTAATGCGATTGTTAACTAGAGATTAGGCGAAACAACAAGCTACTAAACTGCTTTAGTACTAAGTGAACGGAAATACAACCTTTGTAGATCCGGTCCTCCACTTCCTTTGCTCTGTGACGATGTCCCCTCGCTGCGATCATCGGATCCCGGACTCTAGCGTCGGCTTCATCGGAGAAATGGGCGGGCTAGGTCGTCGACTTCGATGCCGAAGATGATCTACGTCGAGGCAACTCAAGATCAAGCTCTAACTTCACCAAGTCATGAAACTTGTGAAGAAAACACCCTATACTACTTGGCAAGTGGTAGAGGATGAAGAAATAGGAAGTGGGTTCACTTTAGAATTGGATTTCTCACTCTTTTTCTCAAGTCACCATTGAAGCTAGCAAGCTTCTTTCATCTTGAAGAAGAAGAAGAAGAAAACGATAATATGATAAGAATATTGAATAAAAATGGAAAATAAAGTCATTCTTATCATTTTATCAACCATGGTTAAGTGTAGAGAATAAACCAAGGTTAGGTGAATGGTTAGGTTTAGGAAAGAAACAAGAATGTTCAAAGCTTCTTGAAGCTTCAAAGAAACAAACAAAAGAAGCAACCATTTCTTTTCTTGCCCTAAACTAAATAAGTAAAATAAATAGTTAAGAAAAGATAACAAAACCCTAACCATTCACTTAAACATGGTTTAAAATAAACCTACACCTAAGCTTGCATGTATCATCAAACATGATACAATCAAGTGCACAAAAATATATCACATATACAATGTACACATCAAGTGAGAAAATCTATTTTAAGTGAACCAATACTAGTTAATGCAAAGTAATATATCAAATATATAATTATACATTAAATCATTAAATCAACACTTGATTTAACGATCTGGTCATATCGCATATGACCGACTAATATCCAATGTATCGGCTTATCGAATCAATCCTTGATTCGATAACTAGGTTATATCGCATACAACCAATCGATACATTCATCGCGAGAATAGAATACGGTATCACATACACGCATTATTCTCAGTCCTGTACATATCTCATATGCGCTCCTATTTCGATTCGCTTGAGCCAGGAAACCTCTGTGTAGGACTCTAAAGACTCGTCAATACGCCGGCAGCAGGTGATGATCATATAAAACACCCACAAGCCGCAAGCGGTCTGCTAAACGTAACGGCCACCCGGGTATTGAGTGATCAGAAGATCGACGAGCAAGCCCGCTCACACTCCTGTGAATCCAACCAGTAACACTTACCGTACAGTCCGGTCTGTTCGTCTGATATGTCGCATATCTCGCCTAGGGGTGGTAAACGTCAGACCCCAGTAGCTCGATAAGTCGTGTCGATATGAGGTCTATAACAGTTCGAGAAACTACTGGTAACACTTACCAGTATATCTCAGCAACCCTGGCCAGGGATTTCCGGTTATAGCCAATCGAACACAGTGCAATATCAACTCCCTATACCGGGAGAGATGAATCCCCTCCTATCGCTCATTGCCTCCATGTGATTCAGGACTGTACCCAAAAACCACCGTTTTGCACACCCTCTTGGACGTGGTAAGGTGGAAATCAAAGCACAGTGAGAATCACACAAGACTCTATGACGATCTCGGGTCTACAGACTAACCTGTACCAGTGTCACCAGAGAACTGCCATCTGACGTAAGGTATAATACCATCTGGGAGTTCTCGGCGAGTCCGTCCAGTGTACCCAGTCTCCACTGAGCACCCGTATATCATCTCTGATGTCAAACACCAATGGATATGGGATCATCCATCGCCCATCGGTATGGATCGAGAAGGTATACGGTAGTCTACTCTGGTATATCGATGCCCCGTCTCGATACACCCACGACTAGGGACCTTGAAGGATGTACTTATGGACTACCATGTCCCCACTAGTATGATCCGCATCATAGTCCAGGTAGTCAAGTACACATCCTAAGGGCTTTACCAACATGTAACAGAGAGACAATCAGTATAAACGTTAAGGTAAAGAGTAACCAGATAGCATACTATCATGTCGAGCAAGAAAGTCCTTCCTATATATGTCCCAGCATCCACTACAATATACATCCTATGTACAGTAATGTCCTCTAGGGCATACATATAACTAATATGGTCATCATATCTTTGTGACATGACTGGCAAGTTTCATAAGATGTAAATTTAAACTGATTTAAATATGCATCTAAATGTAACTTAGCTAGCCGGTCGCATTGATATGACGTAGTCTACAATGCCTCCAGAAGAATTCTTTCATTTCTGAACTCTTCCTCTCGTGTGTTCTGTATACTAAGAACTGTAGTTTGATTTAGAACGTTAATGCTTTTAGATAACGTGCCTGAACCGATCAACTCTAGATATAGAAAATGTTCAAAACATTATCCAACAATACAAAATTATATCCTTTCTTTACTAATATAGAGACTGATATGATGTTGTATATCAGGTTCGGTATCTAATAACATTCGTTCAGAATCAATGTATTCTGATAATACAGGGTGATAGTGACTAACAGACTTGGCTGCAACACTTGCACCGTTTTCTGTCTCATGAAACTTATGACCCGTTCTCAGTTCTCTACCTTTCTGTAGCCCATATAACAGATTACATTTATGGGATCCTGATCCGGTATCTAATACCCAGGACGTAGAGGATACAGAGAAACAGTTTTTTGTAATGAACACACCAGAAGAAGATGCATCATCATGCACTTTCTTCGTTTGGGCGGTATGGGAATCCTGGTATTCCCCAATTTCCTGCTCTGTCTTATAACAATTATAAGTTGGAGCGGGACCAACGTTCCCCAGCTCAGTATAACAAGCGTGTTCGGTCAATACATCCATATTATTATCTTGATTAAGGCGTGACATGGTCGCTACCTGGAGAGAGAGAGAAGAAAACACTCTGCGTGCGCTCTTGCAAGATTAGATTGGTTATATATTTATCTAATCAGGATGGCTTCCACTGTTTTTATCAAATCTTTCTTCAAACCCTAAAAGAAAAGACTAGCCGGGATTAATTACACTCTACTAGTTCGCCAATCTTTCAGCCAGGCCAGTGCCGGTACTTTGAGGGAGGTTCCCTGTGCTTTCGCACGGACCTAATTAAAATAAACCTCGGTTTCCCAAGGGCATAACCCCGTTGACACCTTTCTAGACACCTACTTGATCGGCTAATTGTAAAGTGCAAAACTCTCCCAGGAGTAACAATTACTCGCAGTGGGTATCAGGATCCAACTATCTCATAGATGGTATGCAATCTCATTGCAAATTTCAACACTTGAAACTCCCGATAAAGGTTTTTTCCCCTAGCACCTATGACCTTAACTATGGTCAACAAATCATAAGCACTAGTCAAGTTCTACCCGTCATTTCGTGATTAATTAGACCCACCCACATGACCCTTAACTACAAAGTCACGTGACTGTCCTAACTAATCGCATCATATGCGGTGTAGGAAGACATCACTTAGCTACCGTACACTGTGCCTTGACAATGGTCAACAAACACAGCACGAATACTAAGTACTCTACTTCCTAAAATGACGGAGGGTTGCGGATGGTTTTTAAGAAAACCTTTAACGCTTTGAACTTGATCTCGTTGCGGAATCAAATGGTTTTTAAATGGAGTGTTTTTGAGGCTTTTCCTAGTTTCTCTAAAGAGGTCACTCCCGGTGAAGGGATCTCGGCTATTTCCTCGTCGAATGAGGTGCAGGATATTCACAATACTACTATGCAAAGCAAGAACTAGAAAAAGCAATCAAAAGACAAACCGAAGGTTGTAGCATCTGCTAGTTATTGCTAAAGAGGTCACTCCCGGTGAAGGGATCTCGGCTCTTTCCTTATCGAATAAGGTGCTGGATGTTCTACAAGGAACACCGCTATGCAAAGCAACAACTAGAGCTACCTGATTTTTGAAATTCGATTCCACAACATCTTTTAGCTTTATTTTCTTTCATTAATCTCATTAATGAATGTCCCATCATCTAAGTCCACATAAACATCACAGATAAATACAACGTACACTTATGCCATCCGCATTCACCTCGATGTCTCGTCTGTACCGTTAGGTTAGGTAACTAACAGCAGAGCAGGGCAGGGCTAGCGCGGGTGTAAAACATAAGCAACGTCTATATAATATATCATATATATTATATATAATATCTATCTGAACAAATCACATGATCACATCACAGATTACGCAGCAGAAAACAACATATGAAATATTGGATATACTAGGACGTCCGTGTTTTATTTTGAGCCTGTATAAAACACGGATTCCACGGTCGTGATGAATAGCCAATCCCACACCCCTAGACCCCTACGAGAGCGGAAAGCAACCCTACCAATTCTAAAGTTAGGAGACCCGGACTCGACTCCTCGAGATGGTCTCCAACTGGACCCTAGAACCCGGTTACTTATGCTCCCCTCCTTGGGTCTATCCTAATACGGAAAAGTAAATAATATACAATGGTGACTGTAAGTCTACGCTAGCGCCCCGGCAGTCTACAGACGCCAAATGCGGAACAAAAACTTTTTAACTGGCGCTATCGTATACTTTAACCCGGATCTGCCATTATTGCTAAACTAACAAACTGTAAAGAGTGTAGGAATGTTATACCGAACGATCTGAGTCCTTCGTTCTTCAACCATCATCCCACGCTCCATTGCGGCTGCTCCGATCTCGTCGATCTCCGATATCCTCGTCGAGGTGGCACCACATGATCGGTTCTTTAAACGGGCTCCCGCCTCTGACTCGAGGCAACTCGATCGTCAAGTTTGCTAAAAGAGACGACCAAGATTGTTGTAGAGAATGAGTAGATGACTTTGTCTCACTTCGTCCAAATCCGTGGACGATAGGTTAATGAAGTTGCCGTGGAAATCGGGTGATGGAATGAACTGTAAAATTCCATGCACCCCAAATACTATCATATCTTTTCTACAATGAAAACTCAAGTGAAGTGAGAGAGAGAGAGGGGCCGGCCTCTTTATATGATGGAGGGAGGTGACCGTAGGAGGAGGGAGGTGACCACAAGCAAAAGATATTATGAACAAATATCTTAACCAATCCAAAACACATTAAAGCAAATGGTGATTCATATAAACACCTCATCTAGCCATTAATGAAACCATTAATGCACTAATGAGTCATATGCCTCATCATCACTTCTAGAAGCTTCTAGAATGATGACTCACTCATATCTGAAGAAAAGATAAATCCGTCTTTAACCGAATGTTAAAAGACGGCTGAAAAAAAACTAGAAACTGGCAACTTCCAAAAGTGATCCTGAAACGAATTTCAGGACAACCCCGAAACTGTATAAATATACCCGCATTTGTATTACGACCGAATACAAATGCAACTGAGACAAAGATATTATACCTACTCAATATAATACTCAGATCCGGCTTAAACCAAAGCCGACCAGTATTATCTGCCCGAAAAATAACACGTGCGTAAACGCACGTGCATTTTCCGAACCCTGCTATAAAACCATACGGCCTCTACAACGTTTCGCCCGAACTTGGGAAACTGTCTGTGGGGGACTCTAATGACTCGTCAGCACCCTGGCAGTGGGTTTAACCACAAACCGTCAGCGGCACTAGCTATGCATAACGGCTGCCCATGGACTGACCTCAAGGGATGCCGATGAGCGCACTCATCCGGAAAACCCTACTGAGCCTAACAGTGACAATGTATATACAGTCCGGTCCGTTCGTCAATGAGTATCGCATATCCGCCTAGGGGGCTAGTAACGTCAGACCCCCAATAGCATTATAAGTCGTGTCGGAGTGAAGCCCAATAACACCCTGAGATACTACTGGAGTACCTACCAGTAAATCTCCTGCCATGGCCATGGACTTTGTGTAATGGCTCTCCTAGACACTGCACGACCTCGCCCCCAATACCGGGAGAGACGAATCCCCTGCCGATCCGCTCACGTGCCTCCATATGGCTCGGGACTGTACCCAAAAACTACCTGTTTGCACGACTCCTTTGAGCCGTGGTAGGGTAGAAATCAAAGCACAGTGGGAACTCACACGAGACAAATGACGACCTCAGGTCGATGAACTAACCTGTACACATGTCACCAGGGAACTGCTATCTGACGATAGGTATAGTACTAACTAGCAGATTCCCGGCGAGTCCTGTCCGGTGTACTCATAACCCAATGAGCACCTGTATACATCTTAGGTGATCCAACTAACACCAGTGGCTTGTGAGACCGGCCACCGCCCCTCGTCGGGTCTCGACTGTACACACTAGTCTACTCCGGAGTATCGATGCCCTGTCTCGAAACTCCCACGACTAGGGACCACAATTAAGGATATGCATATAAACTACCCAACTCTCACGTATATGATCGCCATCATAGTGTTGGTAGTAAAGCAAGATCCTAAGGGCTCTATCAAAGTGTAACATGCAATCAGTCACCTGAACATGTACACGACTGATAAAGGCAAACCAGATAGCATACTATCATCTCGAGTAAGACTGTGCTACCGGGATAGGTCCTCCGCAATCATTGCAATCACGTACCTGCGATCCAATAATTGACTATGAGGGCACTATCTCCAACAATCTCCCACTTGCACTCAAGGCTAATATTGCGATGTCGACTACTCACAGCCCGTGTGAAACCGAACATCCAACTCCTCTACTAATCAGTTTCACAAAGCCCGTTTGTAAAACTATTGTGTTCGAGAAATAGCCTCAGTGAGTGGATCCGCCTAGAAGTATCTTTCTGAATCTCTCTTAATCTCAAGTTCACGGAGAAAGCCACTCCCGAATTGAGTAATACCTGTCTAAGAATATGTCTGGATATCTGATGGGACCTTGTTCATAAATGAACTCCATATCCAAACTTCTTAGACTGTATCGATCACTGAACCTAATCAGTATCGGGCACCATGCCACCCACAGTATCCTCTTGGACCACCTGTCCATAATACTGTCCCTCTTCGTCAGAGGGAAAAACTATAACTCAGACAATCACTCTGTCATCCACGTCACCTTTGAAGCCTGGAATGATAATCGTCTCCCGAAGGAGGCTGCCGTCATCAAATCCGTAGAACATGTACTTATGTTCTAAAACTGCTTCCTTATGTTTCTCCAGGATTGGATTAATACAAACTTATTGCATCTAGTGCAAAACCAACATTTGGTGTGGTACTTGACATCTCATGATTGACTCAATTGCCTAAGCAAGTGATCTACCAATCATGCACATCCCTCTCCCCTTTAGTCTGTAAGACACCTTTAGAGAGGGTGACTCCATCACCTGCAGGTACACCACCATGATAGGAGTCAACTATTCCAAAAACCATTAGAATATCTGTCAAAGTACCTACATTGGGAAACTACCCAAATCCAGATCTAAAACCATAGATCTAGAAACCAGAATGTCAAATATTATATCCATATCCTATCTGGAGAAACAACTGTGTGACGACCACAGTACAACCGATCGTAGTATAGGAATTTTACTTCCTACTCTGTGTATGTCATCCAAATACCATGACATCACACCCTACTACCTTCTTAACTGATCCATCCCCTATTCTGATTGAAGTTAAAACCATGACTGTCACATCAAAAATTAGATGATCTATCTCCGCTATAACTGCTCAAGTCTATAAATAGATATAAGCATCTTGTCCACTATGCTTCCGCTGCTCCCACTGACTACAACAACCCTCCTATCGGGTCTCATATCCTGGAACAACAGTAGTGTCAAGTCTTGGTAGATAAGAACCTCCCTGTCACCGTCTCTGAGGCTACCGAAGTACCTCTCGGGCGTCTGAGGTTACCTATCACACCTGCGGAGTGGCTATTGGAATGTCAAACCTGATTGAATATATAGGTCCTATTAAATTTTCCGTAATCGTTCGCGGTTCTGGAATCACTTCCAGTTCTACCATACTCCCACTACTGTTTTCTGAAAAAGATCCATTTTACTGAAACTGTGGCGAGTCAAGAACAATATCACTATTGATCTTCCAAATGGTAGAATATCAACCCTCGTCATAGCCAGGGTCAACCCACAAAACAGCCATTACAGAAACGTGCCCTGAGTTATCCAGAGTCTGGTTTTAAGCATAAGCTGGACAACTCCCCGTACCTTAATTTCTTTTAAGGTACGATCCATTCTATATCCAATACAGAAACTTTGGCACTTATTTAATTGGAACCATATTCAAATCATGCAGCTGTCTCCAGTGCATATCATCTTAATGGAAAGAGGCTAATCAGCATTACTCAACTTAGGAATCCATCCAATTATGAGTAACCTGAAAGAGAAACACGTTTCTCAAAACCATCACTATCATCTGAATACCAATCACAAGAATCTACATCTTCGATCTCTTTGAAGAATCCCGATACTTGTGATACCTGGTTCTCTACTTTATTCTTATACCCACAACTTCTCAAAACTTAGACCTTGTATTTCTACGAAACACTCGTCTAAATACTAGAGAAGTTATAAGTAAACAGAACATAGTACGAGGACCTACCCCTTTGTCCTGATGGACACTGGACAACATACAATACTCTGTATAAGTCCGCTGAGTTGAACAACTCAAAACCTGTGCGTTGTAGGTGGAAAACTGTACCCTGGCGATTTCCTCAAATATCACCAATTACAACGAATTCCGATATAATGAGGATGATCACCTAATTCCCAATATCTTACTCCCACTCATCATCTGTAAAACCATACAGATATGAGAATGAAACCTGGTAAATACATACCCTTGGAGTAAGTGTCTAATCGGGAAAACAGTTTTTCCTTTAACAATGCACTGAAACATGAAAATGTTTCGTAGGGGTATCCTGGTATTCATAGCAATGCCTCTTCCATAATCCAATTCATGACTTCAACCGTATATCTTATTGCCATCTCTCCAAATCCCTTTATTTGTCTTTAGTCGTTACCTTCTGTACACCATCGTTTAGGCTAAATGGTTTTCTTCCTTCCCTACCGTTCGGCACCAGCCTATGGTTTGGAAGAAGACTATCCAGTAAGCATAATAGGTGTACCCTCCTAAACCAAGGAGTACTCGCAACTGAGAGAAGGTGACGATAAAAGACAACTGAATAATACCTTATTCTTTTTAAAGGTGAAATAGGAGCGGCGATGAAGTACGCGGTTTTGGTCGTGAATGATATCAGTCGCAATTTACTTTGCCCTCTTTCTAATCCCTTTATTTTGTCTTTACATATTACCTTCTGCACACCCTACTTAGGCTAATTGGTTTTCTTCATTCCCTACCTTTCGGCACCAGCCTATGGTTTGGAATAAGACTATCCAATAGGCGTAATAGGTGTACTCTCCTAAACCAAGGAGCTCTCGCAACCTGAGAGAAGGTGATAATAAAAGACAACTGAATAAACCAATTCTATTTCTCCTGAACCTGGATCCATCCCCGAAGAAGTCCCTTCGAGTTCGTATATAACCATACGATGGCTCTATCCAATGGAAGTTGATATCCGTAGTAATACGGGTGTTCTGAGAAATTCAAAGGGTAAAAGAAGGAGTGGCAATGACTTATGCAATTAAGACAATCCAAACGCCAGTATTTTAAGAAGGTTCGGTCAACTTGGTCACTGAGTCATAGTCTAGGGTCGGTCAAAGGTCGCTGCCAAAGAGAGAGAGAAAAGAAACACTCAGCGTGCACTCTAACCTAGATCAGAATGGTCATCACTTTATCTAATCCGGAAACCTCCCACTGTCCTGTCAAATTCTCCTCCAAACCTAAAGAAGAATCAATCGGTATCACCCGAAGAGTAAACCAACTCATCAGTGGGAATCAGGATCCAACTCTCATCGCATGATAACGTGATGGAATGCATCCACGTTACTCATACTCCAGAAGGTATGCGCATACTTGGCAAGTTTCAGTTTCTTTAGAAACTCCCGATATGATTTTTGCCCCATGCTTTTATAACCTTGGCTTTGGTCAAAATGTCATAAGTCACATGCCAAGTTCTACCCGTCACTATCTTGTCAATTTGAACCCATCCGCACATGCCCCTGACTTTGGCCAATCGGCAGAACGACTGTCCCAAACTAACTCATCTATCTATGCAACAATTGAATACCCAGCAGCTACCAAACACTATGCCTTAACTTTGGCTAAAATACATAGCTTGAATACTACTGAATACCCAAAAGAAGTGACGGAGGGCTACGACTGGTTTTTGGCGAAAAAACCTTTAGCGTAGTGAACTTGATATCGCTGAAGGAACCTGATAGCTTTTTAAAATATAGTGGCGAAAACCTTTTGCTAAAGAGGTCACTCCCGGTAAAGGGATCTCGGCTCTTTCCTCGTGGAATGAGGTGCAGGATATTCCACTGAATAGCGCTATGCAAAGCAACTTGTAATCGACTATAGTGAAGTTATTACGCTGACGCAAACTTCTGCCCAAGGGGTCGGTCCCGGTGAAGGGATATCGGCCCTTGCCCCGTCGAATGAGGTGCAGGATATTCTACTGAATACCGCTATGCATAACAAAAGAAAACGTCTTTGCAATAACACTTTTTAAATTTTTCCAACAACTGTATACAGGTTTGTTTTTAACTTTGCGTTGATCAGAATCAACGCAGTCCCATCAATTATCACACCAGAAAAGAACGAAAATAAAATGTACGTATATGCCATCCGCATTCGTCACTGGGTCCCGTCATCACTCGTTAGGTTATTTAACTAACGACAGAGCGGGGACTGGACTAGCGCGGGTGTAAAACATATACAACATCTAATAGTATATAAACCAATATACAATAATCGCTCCAGGCGTGATAGTATGCAACATTACAGAAAAGTAATAAGCATCACAGAACAATACAGATATCTGGGATCCCCGAGTTTCACAGAGCCGCTGCTGAAACCCGACGTTCCCCTGTCGTGTGGATAGCCTGTGCAATGAAACCTAGACCCCTACGGGTGCGGCAAGTTACCCGCCAAAACCTGAAGCGAGGCAGTCCCCCACAGCATAGTGAATGGAACACCCGGCACTTCACGGAATCCGGTAAATTGAGCACCCCTCCTTGGGTCAACCTGTACCCCCTACGAGTGCGGCGAATAGTCTGCCAATTCTAGAGTGGGGCCCCTCTGCCTCTCAAAGCCATGAGATGCGGACCCGTTGCCCTCCCGAACCCGGCTATCCGTGCACTCCGTCTCGGGGCAAAACCTAGTACAGTAATGAAAAATAGTACAATAGGTACATCGACCGCAACCTGGTCGTGCCCCAAAAAGAATATTATACAACAGGCAGTGACGGCTGTCCACAAGTTGGACGCTCGCCCCGCAATATCAAATGTACAAATAAACACAAACTGTACTACCATTGCACACTGCTATCCACCACGACAAATCCGCAACATCACAGCACAACACAGAACATCAACGCGAATGTCACGTTCGCAAACCCGTCTAAAAGAACTATAGCAATCAGACGCGGTTTACCGATCAAATGACATTCCCGGTCGGAGATATAATGTAAGCACTGTAAACTAACGTGTTTAAATTTCGATTGACCAAAGTCCAAATATCAAAAAGTGGGCCCCACTGCTTACTGGTGAACAGTAACAAAACCTGGGCCAAAATGATATATACCAAAAATCACAAAATCCAACATAGAATATACTGCAGAAAATTGACCAACTAATTTGACTTTTCTGCGGCGGATCCACGGCCAAACCCATGCTTGGGCCGTGGATCCGCGCTAGAAAAGTCGAATTACTTCGTCGTTTTTCTGCAGTATTCCTAAAAAACCCTGCACAGATTTTTAAGACATGTAGAATTCATTTTTGACACTGTTTAAAAACAACAGAAACTGTCGGGTGAAGAAATTGCGATTTTTGTTTTTCGGTTCGATCGATATTTTAAACGCGTTAGCACAAGTTAGTATAGCAAAATGGTGAGGCTCTGATACCACTGTAAGTCTACGCTAGCGCCCCGGCAGTCTACAGACGCCAAATGCGGAACAAAAACTTTTTAACTGGCGCTATCGTATACTTTAACCCGGATCTGCCATTATTGCAAAACTAACAAATTGTAAAGAGTGTAGGAATGTTATACCGAACGATCAGAGTCCTTCGTTCTTCAACCATCATCCCACGCTCCGTTGCGGCTGCTCCGATCTCGTCGATCTCCGATATCCTCGTCGAGGTGGCACCACACGATCGGTTCTTTAAACGGGCTCCCGCCTCTGACTCGAGGCAACTCGATCGTCAAGTTTGCTAAAAGAGACGACCAAGATTGTTGTAGAGAATGAGTAGATGACTTTGTCTCACTTCGTCCAAATCCGTGGACGATCGGTTAATGAAGTTGCCGTGGAAATCGGGTGATGGAATGAACTGTAAAATTCCATGCACCCCAAATACTATCATATCTTTTCTATAATGAAAACTCAAGTGAAGTGAGAGAGAGAGAGGGGCCGGCCTCTTTATATGATGGAGGGAGGTGACCGTAGGAGGAGGGAGGTGACCACAAGCAAAAGATATTATGAACAAATATCTTAACCAATCCAAAACACATTAAAGCAAATGGTGATTCATATAAACACCTCATCTAGCCATTAATGAAACCATTAATGCACTAATGAGTCATATGCCTCATCATCACTTCTAGAAGCTTCTAGAATGATGACTCACTCATATCTGAAGAAAAGATAAATCCGTCTTTAACCGAATGTTAAAAGACGGCTGATAGAAAACTAGAAACTGGCAACTTCCAAAAGTGATCCTGAAACGAATTTCAGGACAACCCCGAAACTGTATAAATATACCCGCATTTGTATTACGACCGAATACAAATGCAACTGAGACAAAGATATTATACCTACTCAATATAATACTCAGATCCGGCTTAAACCAAAGCCGACCAGTATTATCTGCCCGAAAAATAACACGTGCGTAAACGCACGTGCATTTTCCGAACCCTGCCATAAAACCATACGGTCTCTACAACGTTTCGCCCGAACTTGGGAAACTGTCTGTGGGGGACTCTAATGACTCGTCAGCACCCTGGCAGTGGGTTTAACCACAAACCGTCAGCGGCACTAGCTATGCGTAACGGCTGCCCATGGACTGACCTCAAGGGATGCCGATGAGCGCACTCATCCGGAAAACCCTACTGAGCCTAACAGTGACAATGTATATACAGTCCGGTCCGTTCGTCAATGAGTATCGCATATCCGCCTAGGGGGCTAGTAACGTCAGACCCCCAATAGCAGTATAAGTCGTGTCGGAGTGAAGCCCAATAACACCCTGAGATACTACTGGAGTACCTACCAGTAAATCTCCTGCCATGGCCATGGACTTTGTGTAATGGCTCTCCTAGACACTGCACGACCTCGCCCCCAATACCGGGAGAGACGAATCCCCTGCCGATCCGCTCACGTGCCTCCATATGGCTCGGGACTGTACCCAAAAACTACCTGTTTGCACAACTCCTTTGAGCCGTGGTAGGGTAGAAATCAAAGCACAGTGGGAACTCACACGAGACAAATGACGACCTCAGGTCGATGAACTAACCTGTACACATGTCACCAGGGAACTGCTATCTGACGATAGGTATAATACTAACTAGCAGATTCCCGGCGAGTCCTGTCCGGTGTACTCATAACCCAATGAGCACCTGTATACATCTTAGGTGATCCAACTAACACCAGTGGCTTGTGAGACCGGCCACCGCCCCTCGTCGGGTCTCGACTGTACACACTAGTCTACTCCGGAGTATCGATGCCCTGTCTCGAAACTCCCACGACTAGGGACCACAATTAAGGATATGCATATAAACTACCCAACTCTCACGTATATGATCGCCATCATACTGTTGGTAGTAAAGCAAGATCCTAAGGGCTCTATCAAAGTGTAACATGCAATCAGTCACCTGAACATGTACACGACTGATAAAGGCAAACCAGATAGCATACTATCATCTCGAGTAAGACTGTGCTACCGGGATAGGTCCTCCGCAATCATTGCAATCACGTACCTGCGATCCAATAATTGACTATGAGGGCACTATCTCCAACAGTGACATCATCCTGAACCCGGAAGTTCCCCAATAAAAGAATATTACATACAAGTTTTTACATGAATGAAAATGAAAAACACTCGTCTCACATAAAAACCCCCGGCTATTCAAACACGATGATCCAATATAACATATCCAGCAACACATAACATCACATGTCATCAACGTAAGTAAATATGCCCATCCCAATTATCGTTGACATATAGCAACGAATGCGGCGATATCACATATTACACTTACGGTCGCAGAAAAGAAAGTGTAAAACTACAACAGTTGGAATCCGCAACCCCTTTTGACATCGCATGCCTAACCACATGAATTCCTTAGACATCGCATGCCTAACAATTATAAACCCCGCATTTTAGTCTCATTATCAAAAACTCTTTTCAATATCAAGTCGGGAAATTCAACAAGATTCCCGACATCTTGATCGAATGCTCATCGCAAACTTTAGTAGACGGCCGCACCCCTGGATGCCGTCGACGAAGTGCACTAAGGCGGAACACCGCTGCCGCGAACACCCGAACGGATGCTTTTGGCGACGGGGTTCTCCTACAGTCACTTGGTCGGGGCTATGGGGCGTGGCTGTCTACTAAGTTTACCCGGCGAGTATCCGCGTACGCTACGTGATTGCGACGGACTTTTGATCACATCAAAATTCCGTGGCATTTTATCAAATGAGACTAAAGTGCTAGATTTATAACATTCAAATTAGTTATCTCATAACTACTTGTGGATTCTAAATATTATATCACATTCCAGATAAATAGACAATGTTAAACTTTCCGATCGAATAATCAAACACCCAAGTTTTCCCAAATAGCTCAACACTTGAAGGGAGTTTAAAAACATCCATTTCAAGCCACAGTACCAATGGTCCAGCCGTAGAAGGGTCAAACCAACGCCTCACATGTGGCACGCCGTACTACCCCAAACCCTAAGGTTCAAAAGGCAATTCAAGACGGTCACATAATCGAGTTAAGGTTTGTTGTCTTCTAGAGGGTCCATCGCGTTACTTGCACGACTTAGAACGTTCTCAAACTACGGAAAAATCCAACACTTGGAAATTTTCCGGCAGAGGAAAAGGCGAGTTATTGATATCCGGTCGAACTTTTTAACACTTTCTAAAATTACCCGGACAAACACATAGACGAAGTTAAACTTTCCGATCGAATCATCGAGTCCCCAATACAACCCAGAAAACTCAACTTTTGAGTATAAATTAAAAATTCCCAGAAAACACAGGAATTACATATGCACATTACTGTGCAAAGAGTGACCAATGAGGCTACAGTATGGCCGCGGAACCGCCGTGCAAGCCAGGGTAAGGCCGCGGTTCCGCGGCGCATTGATCTAATTGGGGTCACGTGCAGCACAGTAATTCCAAGAAAACCCTGCCGATTTTTTTGAGTATTTTTAATTAAGAAAAATCCACAGTTTTAAAAAAAAGTACAGAGAAGGGTATAGATTAGGGTTTCGAGGTTCGATCGGATTTCTAACTTCGTCTACACTTCGCCTAAAGCTTTAGCTAGGCTATGATACCACTGTAGAGTTTCTAGGCACTCTAACAAGGTTCAACAAGGCATCAACCATGCCAAAATCGAATTTTTTATGTGCCGAACAACCCTATGCAAGATCTTATACTAAATATTGGACGAAACTAAAAACAAGAAAACAACTTTACTACTAAGTGAAAGGGATTACAACCTTTGTAAATCCGGTCCTTCACTTCGAAAGCTCCGTGTTGACGTCCCTTCGTTGCGATCATCGCGATCCCGGACTCTAGTGACAGTTTCCTCGGAGAAATGAACGGGCTAGGTCGTTGACTTCGAGGCCGAAGATGATCTACGTCGAGGAGACTCAAACTCAAGCTCCATCTTCACTAGGTCAAGAACTTTGTGAAGAGAACACCCTAAACTAAATGGCAAGTAGTAGAGGATGATGAAATAGGAAGTGGGTTCACTTTGGATTTGGATTTCTCACTCTAATTCTTCACTTGAAAATTTCTAGCAAGGTTTTTCTTCTTCTTGAAGAAGAAGAAGAAGAAAAGAAATATCAATTAATTAAAAAAAGAATAATCAAGTGAAATCTATCATAATGCAACCATGGGTGAGTTAAACTTTGTAGAGACTAAACTAGAGTTCAAGTTAATGGTTAGGTTAATGAAAATATCATGCAAAACAAAATGGTTAGACTTTGTCAAAGATACTTGAAAGCTTCATGAATCTTCTAGCATAAGACAAAGAAAACCACCATTTTGTTTTACCAAAACAAATAAAAACCTAAACCATTAACCTAAACATGGTGTAAGTCATACACACACCCAAGTTTGCATGTATCATCAATCATGATACAATCTAATGCACAAACATATATCACATATACAACATGTGCATAAAAAGTGAGAAAAATCAATCTTAAGTGAACCAATACTAGTTAATGTAAAGTAATATATCAAATATATAATTATACAGTAAATCATTAAATCAAAACTTGATTTAATGATCCGGTCATATCGCATATAACCAACTAATATCTAGTGTATCAATATATCGAATCAACACATGATTCGGTAACCCGGCTATATCACATATAACCGACCCATGATACAAATCGCGAGAATAGAACACAGTATCACATACTGGTATTATTCTCGGTCCCGTACATATCTCATATGCGCTCCTATTTCGTTTTGCTTGAGCCTGGAAACCTCTGTGTAGGACCCTAAAGACTCGTCAATACGCCGGCAGTAGATGGTGATCATATCAATCACCCACAAGCCGCAAGTGGTCTGCTAATCGTAACGGCCACCCGGGTATTGAGCGATCAGAAGATCAACGAGCAAGCCTGCTCACACTCTTGCGAATCCAATCAGTAACACTTACCGCACAGTCCGGTCTGTTCAACTCATATGTCGCATATCTCGCCTAGGGGTGGTAAACGTCAGACCCCAGCAGCTCGATAAGTCATGCCGATGTAAGGTCCACAACAAGCGTGAAACTACTGATAACACTTACCAGTAAATCACAGCAACCCTGGCCAGGGATTTCCAGTTATGGCCAGTCGAGAATAGCGCAACATCAACCCCCAATACCGGGAGAGGCGAATCCCCTCCTATCGCTCATTGCCTCCATGTGAATCGGGACTGTACCCAAAAACCACCTGTTTGCACGACTCAGTAGAGCCGTGGTAGGGTGGAAATCAAATCACAGTGGGAGACACACAAGACTCTATGACGATCTCGGGTCAACAGACTAAGCTGTACCAGTGTCACCAGAGAACTACCATCTGACGTGAGGTATAATACCATCTGGGAGTTCTCGGCGAGTCCGTTCAGTGTACCCAGTCACCACTGAGCACCCGCATACCATCTCTGATGTCAAACACCAATGGATATGGGATCATCCATCGCCCATCACATGGGTCGAGAAGATATACACTAGTATACTCTAGAATATCGATACCCCGTCTCGATATTCCCATGACTAGGAACATTGAAGGATGTACTCATGGACTACCCAGGCCCCACTAGTATGATCTACATCATAGTCCTGGAAGTCGAGTATACATCCTAAGGGCTTTATCAACATGTAATAGAGAGACAGTAAGTATACATGTTAAGATAAAGAGCAACCAGATAGCGTACTATCATGTCGAGCAAGAAAGTCCTACCTATATATGTCCCAGCATCCACTACAATATACATCTCATGTACAGTAATGGCCTCTAGGGCATACATATAACTAACAGTCTGGGTAAACAAGAACCTCCCTGCCACCGTCCTTGAGGCTACCGGAGTACCTCTCGGGTGCCTGAGGTTACCCACCTTATCTGCGGAGCGGCCAGTGGAATGTCAAACCAGATTGAATCTTTTGGTTCTTATCAAATTTTCAGTAATCGTTTGCGGTTCTGGAATCTCTTTCAGTTCTACCATACTCCCACTTCTGTTTTCTGGAAAAAAATCCATTTTACTTAAAACTGTGGTGAGTCTAGAACAATATCACTATTGATCTTCCAGATGGTAGAAAATCAACCCTCGTCATAGCCTGGGTTAACCCACAAACAGCCATTACATAAACGTGCCTTGAGTTATCCAGAGTCCGGTTTTAACCATAAGCCGGACAACTCCCCGTACCTTAACATCGTTAAAATATGAATCGTTCTATATCCAATATAGAAACAGAGGCACTGATTTAATTGGAACCAGATTCAAATCATGCAACTGCCTCCAGTGCATGTCAACTAAATGGAAGGAGGTCTATCAGCGTTACTCAACTTAGGAATGCATCCAGATTTGAGTAACCTGAAAGAGAAACAAGTTTCTTAAAACCATTACTATCAACTGAATACCATACACAAGTATCTACATGTTCAGCTGAAAATATTGCACTTTGGTATAAGTATTTTCCTTACAATTCTTAAATAATAAAAGGTGTTTATTATAAATATTAAACATATTTGGATTTATCTGCAAAATACTATTTGCCATATGTTTATATATTATAATTAATATTATGAAGGAAAATATAAGCATTTTATATTTATATAATATTTTGGTAATTGAAAATATGCATATCATATCAAATATTCTAATCACAATTCTTAAAAGATATAATATCATACAAATGGTTAGAATAATATTTCAAAATATATGCATAATATTTTAGTAATTAAAAGATGTATAGCATATCAAATATTCTTAATCATGTTTCTTAAAGATTTATTACCATATAAAGTGCATAGCATATTAAATATTCTTAATCAAGTTTCTTAAAGATTTATTACCATATATAGTGATTAAGATACTCTCTCTAATTTAATAAATAAACTAACATTATTCATAGAGATATTGTGCAAGATTTAGCTCAGGTCAAGAGATCAAGATGTTCAAGATGTCAGGATCAAAAATCTGCCAAAATCATAAAATCAATACTGACAGGGACACAGAATCCAGTCATGGAAAGTCACCATATATGGTAACCAGTTTTTCTTCTTTGAGGGCTATATAAAAGACCAAGGGCTAGAGTTAGAAGGCATCAAGCCGAAGAGATCACGAAGTCCAAGACGGCTCACGCATCCAGGCTGATCATCAACTGTTCATCTACCTCCTTCGGAAGAGTTCGAGAAGCAAACCAAGTTTTTGTAATCATTTTCTAAGGAATAAAGTGTAGATTGTTCAAGTTGATTAATAAAGGTAGTTGTTTTATTTAATTCTTTTGCATTTTACATTATGTTTTCCATCTCTGTCTTTTCATCTTCTTTTCCCAACATGCGCGAGTAATTCTCCGCTTGTTAGGGTTCGTAGGATTAGGGTAGGCTAATGGATGATGAACATCCCTAAACCCTTTTTAAGTCCTATAAAGTTTATGAACTTTATCAAAAGAATCATTAACAGCCTAATCGGGCGCGCTAACAATTCTTTGTTAGTTCCGACCACGATTAAAGATTAGATTAATGATTGTTTTGGTAAAGGCTAGATATGAACGGAGTTCCGTGTCGAGATAAGGGTTAAGAGTGGGATTCCTTTTCCCTCCAGAAACCCTAATCTACACGCATCACCGTCGTTCTAGTTTTAAATCTATTAAAGGATAAAAATGGTAACTTTTAATTAATCATCCATAACTACTAAATCCTAACGAACCCTATAAGCCCTCTTATTATATTAACTACATCCCTAAAATAATCTAGATCTATATATTTTGCATTCTTGCTTAACGTAGATCTAGAAACCATTCACAAAATTCTTTATTCCTCCTCTCTTTTTCAACACGTCTAAAGTAAGAGTAAAAGATTCAACGTTTCCCTGAGGACGACCCGTACTCATCTCGGTCTAGCTACATGCGACACCGTTATTGATTGCGGTTAACTACAAACACACTTTTTCACATCAATCAAATGACGCCGTTGCCGGGGAAACGTACGTAATTTTTTATTCTTTCTATTTGTGTTGAATTCTTAGACGATTCATATCATTATTAAAACAAAACTGCAAATTGAATATTTAACGATTTGTGTGTGAATTTTGCGAGGGAATCTGGAGTCACGGACTTGAGGAAACAGGAGATCTAGGGTTTCACACTTCTCTGGTATCTTTCTTAACTCCTTCTCTCTCCTCTCAAATCCAATAAAATCAATTTTCTGCAGGATTCTTTGCAAAATATCGCCGCTCAAAAATCTTTTTGCAAAGTTTTGTTTTGTGGTTTGTTTTTGCATATTTTAATACGGATTTTTAAGGGGCAAGACCAAAATCCAGATTAGGTGGGGATTTCATCACCCTTCCTAAGCCCCACAAATCACAAACCGAGCATTTACATCAACCCTTCATTAATTTAAAAAATATCTAGACCAGACTCTAAGGACTGTCGCGCTCAATAAGGACAGAGAAAGGTCGTGGGTAATCTATCGCTTATCCGCATTACTTTTGTAGTGTCTAGGAAAGTGTGTCAAAGGCTAGTGGTTATTTATTAGGCCCACTACTGTGGTTCCTTCCCACTTACCTGGCACTTACCTGGCTACAAGGGTAGTAAAGAGGCGGTAGAGGATTTATCCTGTAGCTTGTCCTTTGGAAGTCTAGGAGCGGTCTAGAGAATGACCTAGGTAACCATAGTTTCACGGTTGTTTGTGCATTTTTGTGTGATTTGTCTAAATCCGTCATTTTTCAAAACAAACCAATTATTTTACCTCTTTCCCCTTCTTCTCTTCTTATAATGTGTGACCTAAACAGACGATCTCTTGCCGAGCTTTGCTGTCCACAACCAGATATCTCTTGTTTTCGTAATCCCTTCGGTATACCGTCCGGCTCTTCCATGCCCTTAAGAGATCATATAGAATAAGCAGGAAGAAACAGTTGGCCACCTCAGTCTAGGTCTTATCAACTGTATCCTAATCCTACACCTGTTTCAGTTCATACCCAGAGTGAGGAAGCCCCTAGACGAATGTCTATTGCTGAGCACATAGCTAGGTCTAGAGGCCAAAGTTTCAACCCGGACCAATATCAACCATCACCACCACTGTCCGGAGAAGAGTTTGATATGCGGTTTGTGGCATATAAGATGTCTATTGAAAATAGCCAACCAACCAACCCATATCAATATTCTTCTTATCAAAATACTGATCCTACTCCTACCCAAGTTCCACAACCATTCTATTCCTATCAATCGAATCCGACTTTTCCACCTACTCTAGACAGTTCTTCTAATCAGTCATTTGGGGGTTTTAATTATCCACAGGAATTTCAATCTTATATTGAAACGCGTTATCAACCCAAGACTAGTCTGGAGCAGACATTAGAATAATTTATGGAAATGTCGAACCAAATTATGAAGGATTTGGGTAGTAAGATAGAACTGTACACCCTTCCTAATCAAACTTCCCCATTCCAAACTGAAATCCACAACTCGAGTTTCATAGATTCATCAAGTACAATGTCTGATAAGTTGTGTGACTTTGTAGTGTTTGATTTATTCGACTGTGAAGGGTCCATTTCAAGTGAAACCATACCCAACCCTTGTGATCTCTACACCTCCACTCTTGAACCAAAACTGATTGAAAACCATACTTTTGATGAGGTGTTTGAGAATTTTAACCTTCACTTGAATGAGGTGATTGACGTTGGGGATATATTGATTGATGAACCCGAAATTTTGGATGATTTTGTCCCACCAATTCATCAAATCCTTTCACTTCCGTGTGGTCATCATCTTGAGCCTTTAATTCTTCCCGAATCCCAAATATATCTTGATGTTGATGATAATCGTATACCCGAAGATCAGACCGAAATACAGCCTCCATCTTCCACATTTGGTACAGCAACACTCGACACACCAATTTGTTTACCCATTTCACCTTCTCTTTTCTCCGGTTCTTCTTCTGTTCCTATAGTTTCAGTGAGTTTTGATGAATCACAATCCGTTAATTCAAGTTCAGTAATACCAGAAATTCAACTTGATTTGGATTTTTTGAAAATGAGGTAGATGAGTTTTTCGAGTCCTCTATCTCAATGATTTTTGATGAATCAAGTAGGATAAATTCTGGCACAAAACTCTTTGACAGCAGAATGTTCAATCACACCATTGATAAAAGTTTTGAAGAACTTTTTGCTGACGAACTTGAATTTTTAAACAATACGGATTTTGTGATTGATCAATCTCCACCTATAGAGGTTGAACTATCACCATTCCTTCTTCCTAATCATTCACATTCATCCTCATTTTTTCTTTTCTCTAATTTCAAACCCTTTCCAGACCACCTCTTATCCCTTCCCCATTTTTTTCTTGACTCGGTACAACACATTCTTCCACCAACCTATACGCTATACTGATAAAATCTTTGAATGGTTGGTGTTAACTTTTGGTCTTTGTAAAGTCATACTTTGACCAAATGACTCGCCCCCTCTTAAAATACTTCGTATTGTCTAACTTATGTTTGAAGGGGGTATATTTTTGGCTCTTGAACATAACTTTTGTCCTCAAATTTGTGAGCAAAAAATAAGTTTGGGAGAGGATTTTCATTTTCATATATTTTTGCCCCCATTAATAATGTCCTCCCAAGCTTACAGGTTTTTGTGATCCAGCAGATAGCAACAGTGAGGACACTGTTGAAAACAAGTTTGGGGGAGGTTTGTGCTTATTTACACATCAATTTGCATCATATTTTGCATAAGCACTACTTTTTTTTTAAAAAAATTTATAACAAAAGAGTAGAGTGTGAAAAATTACATCCAAAATATAGGAATAGTTTAAGAAAACCAAGAAAATTAGAAGTTTTCTTAAACGAACTAGTAATAATTAGTTATGAGTTGTTGTCCCAAGGGTTAGTTAGATGAAGGAAGTCACTAATCCGAGGATAAAAATAAGTCTGAAAAATAGTTTCTATTTTGGAAGCCAAACATTTGAATGTTGATATCCTACTATTTGCACTTACACACGTCTTGAAACTCGGGATAGTAGAGGATACCTTGAAATGCACTTGTCTAAAAGCCAAAGTATGAAGGAAATGAAAAAAAATGAAGAAAATATAAAAATGGTGAAAAGAAAGATGAACAGTGGTTTTGTTATCGCCAAGGCAGCAATAAAAAAAATATAGCGAGGGTGCCTCTTCACCTAGTGCCCTAAGGCCAACTGGTCTGGGAGTCTCTGCTAAGCCTTAGGTGGTTTAAGACGAGGAAAATATTATCACCTAATCAGCAAGCACAGGAGTAATCGGTCGGTTAGTACCTCAAGAAGTATTAACGGTCGCATGAAAATGTGTGAGCAAATCTAAGTATTCATCAAATTAAAAAGTATACGGCAGCTGGACAAGAGTATGATAGCTTGAATTGAATTCTCCGAGTGTAGGGATGTTCTATTCACACGCGTAGGGGTATATGATCGATGTTTGGATGAAAGGTAGGAATGAAGAATAAAGACGATGTTTTATTGAGGGATGATGTGAATTTTAACATTTTTTCATGACTATTAAAATACGGCTCATGACAACTGAAAAGCTAGTATAGTTGGAAACTCTAAATTTTCAAAGTATTTCTTTTATGGTTCTTATCTTTATATGTAAATTTCACCATCTCTCTTTTATTATAGGATTTTGTGGGTGTAATCTGCTGAAAACCCTCAGGAGACAACACTCCTCCTATTAGGGACACCTAGAGGTTTAACGACTTGTTGCACGTGCTCAGTGCAATCGTGTTTGCCTACGAAAGTGTGCTATTTAGGTTTTTCTTTTTCTTTTCCATTTTATCTTTCTCTTGAATAACTAGTTTGCTCAGGACGATCAAAGTTAAGTTTGGGGGTATTTGTTCAGTTGAAAATATTGCACTTTGGTATAAGTTTTTTCCTTACATTTCTTAAATAATAAAAGGTGTTTATTATAAATATTAAAAATAGTTGGATTTATCTGCAAAATACTATTTGCCATATGTTTATATATTATAATTAATATTATGAAGGAAAATATAGGCATTTTATATTTATAAAATATTTTGGTAATTGAAAATATGCATATCATATCAAATATTCTAATCACAATTCTTAAAAGATATAATATCATACAAATGGTTAGAATAATATTTCAAAATATATGCATAATATTTTAGTAATTAAAAGATGTATAGCATATCAAATATTCTTAATCATGTTTCTTAAAGATTTATTACCATATAAAGTGCATAGCATATTAAATATTCTTAATCAAGTTTCTTAAAGATTTATTACCATATATAGTGATTAAGATACTCTCTCTAATTTAATAAATAAACTAACATTATTCATAGAGATATTGTGCAAGATTTAGCTCAGGTCAAGAGATCAAGATGTTCAAGATGTCAGGATCAAAAATCTGCCAAAATCATAAATCAATACAGACAGGGACTCAGAATCCAGGCATGGAAACTCACTATATATGGTAACCAGTTTTTATTCGTTGAGGGCTATATAAAAGACCAAGGGCTAGAGTTAGAAGGCATCAAGCCGAAGAGATCACGAAGTCCAAGACGGCTCACGCATCCAGGCTGATCATCAACTGTTCATCTACCTCCTTTGGAAGAGTTCGAGAAGCAAACCAAGTTTTTGTAATCATTTTCTAAGGAATAAAGTGTAGATTGTTCAAGTTGATTAATAAAGGTAGTTGTTTTATTTAATTCTTTTGCATTTTACATTATGTTTTCCTTCTCTGTCTTTTCATCTTCTTTTCCCAACATGTGCGAGTAATTCTCCGCTTGTTAGGGTTCGTAGGATTAAGGTAGGCTAATGTATGATGAACATCCCTAAACCCTTTTTAAGTCTTATAAAGTTTATGAACTTTATCAAAAGAATCATTAACATCCTAATCGGGCGCGCTAACAATTCTTTGTTAGTTCCGACCGCGATTAGAGATTAGATTAATGATTGTTTTGGTAAAAGCTAGATATGAACGGAGTTCCGTGTCGAGATAAGGGTTAAGAGTGGGATTCCTTTTTCCCTCCAGAAACCCTAATCTACACGCATCACCGTCGTTCTAGTTTTAAATCTATTAAAGGATAAAAATGGTAATTTTTAATTAATCACCCATAACTACTAAATCCTAATGAACCCTACAAGCCCTCTTATTATATTAACTACATCCCTAAAATAATCTAGATCTATATATTTTGCATTCTTGCTTAACGTAGATCTAGAAACCATTCACAAAATTCTTTATTCCTCCTCTCTTTTTCAACACGTCTAAAGTAAGAGTAAAAGATTCAACGTTTCCCTGAGGACGACCCGTACTCATCTCGGTCTAGCTACATGCGACACCGTTGTTGATTGCGGTTAACTACAAACACACTTTTTCACATCAATCACTACATCTTCAAACACCTTGAAGAATCCTGAAACTTGCAACACCTGGTTCTCTACTTTATTCGTATACCTATAATTTCTCAAAACTTGGACCTTATGTTTCTACGAAACACATGTCTAAGAACTAGAGAAGTCACAAGTAAACAGAATATAGTACGAGTACCAACCCCTCTGTCCTGATGGACACTGGACAACATACAATACTCTGTATAAGTCTCTTGAGTCCAATAACTCTATCCCTGTGTGTCGTAGGTTAAAAACTGTACTTATGGTGAAGAAGAATTACACGGTTGTTTAATGCTCCTTACCTAACCATCCACTGATATAGCTAAATGTCATGGACATAATTTCAAAAAGTTATATCTCACTCCATTAAAATAGACGTACAGATATATCAATTTTAAATTGGTGCATAACAACGGATATTCAAAACCAAATATTTGCCGTCTGGCAAACAGCCCAGGCGATTTCCTCAAATATCACCAATTACAACAAATTCCGATATAATGAGGATGATCACCTAATTCCAATAACTTACTCCTACTCATCATCTGTAAAACCATACAGATGTGAGAATCATACCTGGTAAATACATACCCTGGAGCAAGGTCTAATTGGGAAATCAGTTTTCTATTAACAGTACACAGTGAAACTGAAACATTGAAATGTTTCGTAGGGGTATCCGGGTATTCGTAGTAATGCCTCTTCCATTATCCAGATTCACAACTGTAACCGTATATATCTGTGCCATCTCTCCAAATCCCTTTATATGTCTTTAGTTATTACCTTCTGTACACCCCTTTAGGCTAAATGGTTTTCTTCCTTCCCTACCGTTCGGCACCAGCCTATGGTTTGGAAGAAGACTATCCAATAAGCATAATGGGTGTACTGTCCTAATCCTAGGAGCACTCGCAATCCGAGAGAAGGTAAAGATAAAAGACACATGAATAAACCTTATTCCTATTTCTCCTGAACCAGAATCCATCCCCGAACTGGAACAAGTTCCTTTTGAGTTCGTATATAACCATACGATGGAGTATCCAATAAACTGTGGATCTTCGTAGTGATACGGAGTGTTCTGGAGAAATACAAAGGTGATAAAGGATTGGCGAAGAAATACTTGGTTTGGTCGTGAATAGCAGTCACAGTTTACTTTGCCTTCTTACTAATCCCTTTATTTGTCTTTACTTAATACCTTCTGTACACCTTTTAGGCTAAATGGTTTTCTTCATTCCCTACCGTTCGGCACCTGCCTATGGTTTGGAAGAAGACTATCCAATAAGCGTAATAGGTGTGCTGTCCTAATCCAAGGAGCACTCGCAACCTGAGAGAAGGTAAAAAGGAAAAGACAACTGAATAGTCCTATTCGTTTTCTCCAGAACCAGAAACCATCCTCGAATAAGTTCTTTCGAGTTCGTATATAACCATACGATGGTTTTATCCAATGGAAGTGGACGTTCGTAGTAATACGGGGTGTTCTGGAGAAAAGGGTAAGAGTAGGAGTGGCAATGAGGTATGCAACTCTGACAATCCAAAAGTCAATGTATAAGAAGGTTCGGTTAATCTTGGTTACTGAGTCATAGTCAAGGGTCGGGCCATGGTCGCTGCCAAAGAGAGAGAAAAGAAACACTCAGCGTGCATCCTAACCTAGATCAGAATGGTTATCAATTTATCTAATCAGGAAATCTCCCACTGTACCGTCAAATTCTCCTCCAAACCTGAAAGAAGAATTAGTCGGGATCACCCGATGAGTAAACCAACTCATCAGTGGGAATCGGGATCCAACTATCATCGTATGATAACGTGATGGAATCCACTCACGTTATCACACTCCATAAGGTTTGCGCATACCAGGCAAGTTTCAGTTTCTTTAGAAACTCCCGATGTGATTTTTTACCCCATGCTCTTATGACCTTGACTTTGGCCAATAAATCATAAGTCACATGTCAAGTTCTATCCATCATTTTCCAGGTTAACTTGAACCCACCCGTACCTACCCTTGAATTTGTCCAACAAGGCAGTACGACTGTCCCAAACCAACGCATCTATCTATGCAACAGAAAAGTAACAAATAGCTACTATACACTATGCCTTGACTTTGGCCAACAAATATAGCATGAATACTACGTGCTACCCGTCTGAAATGACGGAGGGCTACGAATGGTTTTTAGCGAAAAAACCTTTAACGTAATGAACTTGATATCGTTGAAGGAACCGGATAGCTTTTTATAAAAATATAGTGGCGAAAACCTTTGCTAAAGAGGTCACTCCCGGTGAAGGGATCTCGGCTCTTTCCCCGTAGAATGAGGTGCAGGATATTCCAACTAAATACCACGATGCAAAGCAAAAGGCAATCGGCTATAGTGAAGTTATTACCCTGATGCAAACTTCTGTCCAAGGGGTCACTCCCGGTGAAGGGATCTCGGCCCTTGCCTCGTCGACTGAGGTGCAGGATATTCCAACTGAATACCACTGTGCAAAACAAAAGAGAACGTCCTTGCAATAACAGCTTTTTCAAAAATGTTCCTACAACATCAGAATAGGTTTGTTTTGCTTGCATTGATCCGAATCAACGCAGTCCCATCAATTAATCACACCACAAAAGAACGAAAATACGATGTACGTATATGCCATTCGCATTCGCCACTGGGTCCCGTCATCACCCGTTAGGTTACTTAACTAACGACAGAGCTGGGAATGGACTAGCACGGATGAAAAACATATACAAAATCTACTAGTATATATATCAATATATAATATTCGCTCAAGGCGTGATAAACTGCAACATCACAGAAATGTAATAAGTATCACAGAACAATACAGATATCTGGAATCCCCGGGTTTCATAGAGCCGCTACTGAAACACGACGTTCCCCGGTTGTGTGGATAGCATGTGCAATGAAATCCTAGACCCCTACGTGCGCGGAAAGTTACCCGCCAAAACCTGAAGCGAGGCAGCCCCCTTCAACAACGTGAATGGACCACCCAACACATCACGGAATCCGGTAACTTGTGCACCCTCCTTGGGTCAACCTGTACCCCCTACGAGTGCGGCGAATAGCCTGCCAATTCTAGAGTGAAGCCCCCTCCGTCTCAAAGCCATGAGATGCGGGCCCGTTGCCCGCTAGAACCCGGCTATCCGTGCACCCTACCGTGGGGTAATCCTAGTACAGAAAGTAAAATATACATACAACGGGTACATCGACCTCAGCCCGGTCGTGCCCCAAAAGAATAATATACAAACAGGCGGTCCACATGTCGGACGCTCGCCCCGCAATATCAAATGTACATATACACCCAAACTGTACTAACATTGCACCCAGGCTATCCGATCAGTCGAAAATACTGCATTTTTAACACGGCAATTTCCCTCCCTTTTGCATTCATCTAGAAGTGTTCGGTATTCATATAGCACATATTAGCAAAACATCCCTGAAGTACCAGATTACCTATGTTATACTCTAAAACCGGCATTTTTAGGGAAATTGACTGTTTATCAAGGCATCGCATCATTCTTGTGTAGCGCAACAATTATTTCGAAGTCTGTGCAGGAAATTCCAATAGATTGGCCAAATTTATGAAACAGTGCTGTTAAAAAGACGCCAACTCAAGGATTTGAAATCTGGCAATGATTTAAAAGGCATTCAGAGATTTAATATATCAGAAAAATACCAACATGTCATCAGAAATCAATAGCTGAAGAATTAAGCTCTGAGGCAGCCAAATGGCCGCGGATTCGCGGTCGGAGCCGGCTTGCGCCGCGGATCCGTGGTCAACATGCCACATCATCAGAAGAATTTCACTGCAGTATTTTTCCTTCAAGTCAAGTACTCCTTTATGTTGGAGATAATGCCCTCAAAGTCCATTATTGGATCGCAGGTACGTGATTGCAATGATTAAGGCAAGACCTATACCGATATGACAGTCTTGCTCGAGATGATAGTATGCTATCTGGTTTGTCTTTATCATCGTAGACATGCTTTAGTTCGCTATTGCATGATTGATAGAGCCCATAGGATTCTGCTTAACAGCCAGCAGTATGATGGTGATCATATACGTGGGAGCTGGGGTCTATAAGCACATCCTTAAAGTGTCCCTAGTCGTAGGAGTTTTCGAGACAGGGCATCGATACTCCAGAGTAGACTAGTGTATACAGTCGAGACCCCGACGAGGGGCGGTGGCCGGTCTCACAAGCCACTGGTGTCAGTTGGATCACCTAAGATGTATACAGGTGCTCATTAGGTTATGAGTACACCGGACAGGACTCGCCGGGAATCTGCTAGTTGGTATTATACATATCGTCAGATAGCAATTCCCTGGTGACATGTGTACAGGTTAGTTCATCGACCTGAGATCGTCATTTGTCTCGTGTGAGTTCCTATTGTGCTTAGATTACTACCTTACCACGCTCAAAGGAGTTGTGCAAACAGGTTTTAGTTGGGTACTGTCCCGAGCCACATTAGAGGCAAGTGAGCGGATCGTCGGGGATTCGTCTCTCCCGGTATTGGGGGTTGATGTCGCGCAGTGCACGGGTGGCCATCACTTGGAATCCTCGGCCGAGGTAGTGGAGAATTACTGATTTGGATCAGTAGTTTCTCAGGTGGTGATGGGCTTCATGCCGACACGATTTATCGCGTTATTAGGGGGTCTGACTTTATCCACCCCATAGACTCGATATGCGATACTCTTTAGACGAACGGACCGGACTGTTTATACATTGTCACTGTCAGGCTCAGTAAGGTTTATAGATGAGTTCGCTCGTCAGCTTCCCTTCCAATCAATACATAGGCAAAACGTTACATGCAGCTTGTACATCTGACGTGCTTGTAGTTATACCCAGTGCCAGTGTGTTGATGAGTCATTAGAGTCCCCCACAGACACTTTCCCAAGTTTGGGCGAAACGTTGTAGAGGCCGTATGATGATATGGCAAGGTTCGGAAAAAGCACGTGCGTTTTCGCACGTGTCGTT
Source organism: Agapanthus africanus (assembly GCA_030015575.1). Taxonomy (NCBI): domain Eukaryota; kingdom Viridiplantae; phylum Streptophyta; class Magnoliopsida; order Asparagales; family Amaryllidaceae; genus Agapanthus; species Agapanthus africanus. The sequence continues at coordinate 496,597,369 of JASDDO010000014.1, forward strand.
TTTCGGACAGTTAAAACGGGTAGGCTTTGGTTTAAGCCGGAACCCAGTATTATACTGTGTATATATAATATCTTTGTCTCTATTGCATTTGTATTCGGTCTTAGTACAAATGCGGGTATGTTTATACTGATACGGGGTTATCCTGAAATTCGTTTCAGGATCACTTTTGGAAGTTGCCAGTTTCCAGTTTTCTATCAGCCGTATTTAACATTTGGTTAAATGCGGATTTATCTTTTCTTGATGAGGGTGAGTCATAGTTCTAGAAGGTTCTAGATATGGTGACATGGCTTGGTGACTCATTGTTAGCATTAATTGTTCAATTAATGCTTGATGACTAGGTTTTGGTGATTCATAGTTTGTATTAATGTTTAAGTGAGGTGTATTATTGACTCATGCTTTTCTTTGTGCGCTTATGGTCACCCTCTCCCTTCCTACACTCACCCCCCACCTTATAAGGCCGGCCACCTCTCTTGGAGAAAAAATAATGGTTGCTAGAAAAAGATTGGTATTGTTTTGGACTCATGGAAATTAGATAAGCCACATTTCTCTTTTCACCCGATTCCAAAAGGCAACTTCATTAACCGTTCGTCCATAGCCTTGGACGTAACGAGACAAAGTGTTCTACTCATTCTCTACTTCATCTTGGTCGTCTCTTTTAGCAAACTTGACGATCGATTTGCCTCGGTTCAGAGGCGGGAGCCCGTTTAAAGATCCGTCGACGTGGTGCCACCTGGACGAGAAGATTGGAGATTCAAGAGATCGGAGCAGCCGCAACAAGCGTGGGATGATGGTTGAAGACCGAAAGACTCGGATCGTTCGGTATAACTCTTCTACCCACTTTGTAGTATGTTGGTTTAGCTTTAATGGCAGATCCGGTTTATAGTACGCGATAGCGCCAGTTGTAAAAAGTTTTTGTTCCGCATTTGGCGTCTGTTAGACGGCCGGGGCGCTACCGTAGACTTACAGTGGTATCAGAGCCTCACCATTAAGCTATACTAACTTGCGCTAACACGTTTAAAACATCGAACGAACGGATTTTCGAAAACCGCAAATTCCAAATTCAAAGTTTCTGTTAATTTTAAACAGTGTCTGAAAATTATTTTGATCATGTCAGAAAATTAAGCAGGGTTTTTTAAGCCTACGTCAGAAAAAATGGGCACGTGATCCTACAGTAACGCCGCGGATCCGCGGTCAAACCTAGGGTTTGACCGCAGAACCGCGGCCGTTATGTGGGAACAGTGATCTATTTTTTGCAGTGAGCTTGTTTTGGGAATTTATGGGTTTTGGAATATATCTTTTGAGCCCAGATTTTTTTACTGTACTGGAGATGTACGTGAGGCCTACTTCGGGAAATTTAGTCGATCGAAATTTTAAACTTGTTAGTATGCAGTACTTACTTTATATCTCCGACCGGGAATGTCATTTGATCGGTAAACCGCGTCTGATTGCTATAGTTCTTTTAGACGGGTTTGCGAACGTGACATTCGCGTTGATGTTCTGTGTTGTACTGTGATGTTGCGGATATGTCGTGGTGGATAGCAGGGTGAAATGATAGTGCGGTTTGGATTTATTTATTTTGGATATTGCGGGGCGAGCGTCCAACATGTGGACTGCCGTCACTACCTGTTTGTATAATATTCTTTTGGGACACGTCCGGGTTGAGGTCGATGTACCCGTTGTACATATTTTTATTTCAGCACTAGGTTTATCCCGCGAAGGAGTGCACGGATAGCCGGGTTCTGGAGGGCAACGGGTCCGTATCTCATGGCTTTGAGAGGCAAAGGGACATCACTCTAGAATTGGCAGACTATTCGCCGCACTCGTAGGGGGTACAGGTTAACCAATGGAGGGGCGCTCAATTTACCGGATTCCGTGAAATGCCGGGTGTTCCATTCACTATGATGTGGGGGACTGCCTCGCTTCAGGTTTTGGCAGGTAACTTGCCGCACCCGTAGGGGTCTAGGTTTTATTGCACAGGCTATCCACACGACCAGGGGAGCGTCAGGTTTCAGCAGCGGCTCTGTGAAACCCGGGGATCCTAGATTATCTGTATTGTTCTGTGATGTTTATTACTTTTCTGTAATGTTGCATATTATCACGCCTGGAGCGATTAGTGTATATTGGTATATATAATATTAGATGTTGTATATGTTTTACACCCGCGCTAGTCCAGCCCCGCTCTATCGTTAGTTAAGTAACCTAACGGGTGATGACGGGACCCAGTGGCGAATGCGGATGGCATATACGTACATTATATTTTCGTTCTTTTCTGGTGTGATTTATTGATGGGACTGCGTTGATTCATATCAATGCAAGATAAAACAAACCTATATTTGATGTTGTTGGAACATATTTTAAAAGGGTGTTATTACAAAGATGTTTCCTTTTGTTTTGCATAGTGATATTCAGTTGGAATATCCTGCACCTCATTCGATGAGGCAAGCGCTGATATCCCTTCACCGTTAAAAACCCCTTGGGCTGAACTTTACGTCAGGGTAGTAACTTTAATATAATCGATTACAAGTTGCTTTGCATCGCGGTATTCAGATAGAATATCCTGCACCTCATTCCACGAGGAAAGAGCCGAGATCCCTTCACCGGGAGTGACCTCTTTAGCAAAACGTTTTCGTCACTATATTTTATAAAAAGCTATCAGGTTCCTTCAGCGATATCAAGTTCATTACGTTAAAAGTTTTTCGCCAAAAACCAACCGTAGCCCTCCGTCATTTCTTTTGGGTATTCAGTAGTATTCAAGCTATGTTTGTTTGGCCAAAGATAAGGCATAGTGTTTGGTAGTTGCTGGGTATTCATCTGTTGCGTAGATAGATGCGTTGGTTTGGGACAGTCGTTCTGCCTTGTTGGCCAAAGTCAAGGGCATGTGCGGGTGGGTTCAAATTAACCTGGACAATGACGGGTAGAACTTGGCATGTGACTTATGATGGGTTAGCCAAAGTCACGATCATAAGAGCATGGGGCAACAATCAATATCGAGAGTTTCAAATATACAGGAAACTTGCCAGGCATGCGCATACCTTCTGGAGTGTGATAACTTGAGTGGCTTCCATCAAGTTATCATGCAATGATAGTTGGATCCCGATTCTCACTGATGAGTTAGTTTAATCTTCGGGTGATCCCGACTAATTCTTCTTTCAGGTTTGGAGGAGAATTTGAGATTACAGTAGGAGGTTTCCTGATTAGATAAAATGATAACCATTTTGATCTAGGTTAGAGTGCACGCAGAGTGTTTCTTTTCTCTCTCTCTTTGGCAGCGACATTTGACCGACCCTAGACTATGATTCAGTGACCAAGTTGACCGAACCTTCTTAATATACTGGCCTTTGGATTGTCTTAGTTGTATAAGTCATTGCCGCTCCTTCTTTTACCCTTTGCATTTCTCAGAACACCCCGTATTACTACGGATATCCACTTCCATTGGATAGATCCATCGTATGGTTATATACGAACTCGAAGGGACTTCTTCAAGGATGGATCCAGGTTCAGGAGAAATAGAATTAGTTTATTCAGTTGTCTTTTGTTATCAACTTCTCTCAGGTTGCGAGTACTCCGAGGATTAGGAGGGTACACCTATTATGCTTACTGGATAGTCTTCTTCCAAACCATAGGCTGGTGCCAAACGGTAGGGAAGGAAGAAAACCATTTAGCCTAACGATGGTGTACAGAAGGTAACGACTAAAGACAAATAAAGGGATTTGGAGAGATGGCAAAGAAATATACGGTTATGGTCATGAATTGGATTATGGAAGAGGCATTACTAAGAATACCAGGATACCCCTACGAAACATTTTTAATGTTTCAGTGCATTGTTAAAAGAAAACTGATTTCCCGATTAGATACTTACTCCAGGGTATGTATTTACCAGGTTTCATTCTCATATCAGTATGGTTTTTACAGATGATGAGTGGGAGTAAGTTATTGGGAATCAGGTGATCATCCTCATTATATCGGAATTCGTTGTAATTGGTGATATTTGAGGAAATCACCTGGGTACAGTTTTCAACCTACGATGCACAGGTTTTGAGTTATTCAAACTCAGCGGACTTATACAGAGTATTGTATGTTGTCCAGTGTCCGTCAGGACAAAGGGGTAGGTCCTCGTACTGTGTTCTGTTTACTTATGACTTCTCTAGTTTTTAGACAAGTGTTTCGTAGAAATACAAAGTCTAAGTTTTGAGAAGTTGTGGGTATAAGAATGAAGTAGAGAACCAGGTATCATAAGTATCGGGATTCTTCAGAGAGCTTGAAGATATAGATTCTTGTGATTGGTATTCAGATGATAGTAATGGTTTTGAGAAACTTGTTTCTCTTTCAGGTTACTCATAATTGGATGGATTCCTAAGTTGAGTAATGATGATTAGCCTTTTTCCATTAAGTTGTCATGCACTGGAGACAGCTGCATGATTTGAATCAGGTTCCAATTAAATTAGGGCCTCTATTTCTATATTGGATATAGAATGGTTCATATCTTAACGTTGTTAAGATACGGGGAGTTGTCCAACTTATGCTTAAAACCAGACACTGGATAACTCAAGGCACGTTTCTGTAATGGCAGTTTGTGGGTTGACCCTGGCTTTGACGAGGGTTGACATTTCTACCATCTGGAAGATCAATAGTGATATTGTTCTTGACTCGCCACAGTTTTAGTAAAATGGATTTTTTCATAAAACAGTAGTGGGAGTATGGTAGAACTGGAAGTGATTCCAGAACCGAAAACGATTACGGAAAATTTAATAGATCCTATATATTCAATCAGTTTTGACATTCCAATAGCCACTCCGCAGATATGGTGGGTAACCTCAGACACCCGAGAGGTACTCCGGTAGCCTCAAGGACGGTGACAGTGAGGTTCTTGTTTACCCAGACTTGACACTACTGTTGTTCCAGACTATGAGACCCGGCAAGAGAATAAGTATAGCGTCGTTCTAAACTAGCTTTAGAAGTTTACATGTGTATTATTCTGCCAGAGGGTTGTTGTGGTCAGTGGGAGCAGCGGAAGCATGGTGGGCAAGTTGCTTATGTCTATTTATAGACTTAAGCAGATATAGCGGAGAAATGATCATCTAATTTTGATGTGACAGTCATAGGTTTGACTTCATCAGAATATGGGATGGATCTAGGGTGTGATTTCTTGGTATTTGGATGACATACACAGAGTAGGAAGTAAAATTCCTATACTTCAATCGGTCGTACTTTGGTCCTCACACGGTTGTTTCTTCAGAAAGGATATGGATGTAATATCAGACATTCTGGTTACTAGATCTACGATTTTAGATATAGATTTAGGTAGTTTCCCAATATGGGTACTTTGACAATATTCTAATAGTATTTTAGAATAGATGACTCCTGGCATGGTGGTGTACCTGCAGGTGATGGAGTCACCCTCTCTAAAGGTGTCTTAGAGACTAAAAGAGAGAGGGAAGTGCATGATTGGCAGATCACTTGCTTAGGCAATTGAGTCAATCATGAGATGTCAAGTACCATACCAGATGTTGTTTTTGCACTAGTTGCGATAAGTTTATATTAATCCAATCCTGGAGAATCATAAGAAAGCAGTTTTAGAACATGAGTGTATGTTCTAAGGATTTGATGACGGCAACCTCCATAGGGAGACGGTTATCATTCCAGGCTTCCAAGGTGACATGGATGACAGAGTGATTGTCAGAGTTATAGTTTTCCCTCTGACGAGGGACAGTATTATGGACAGGTGGTCCAAGAGGATACTGTGGAAGGCATGGTGCTGGATACTGATTAGGTTCAGTTATCGATACAGTCTAAGAAGTTTGGATTTGGAGTTCATTGATGAACTAGGTCCCATCAGATATCCAGACATATTCTAAGACAGGTATTACTCGATTCGGGAGATGGCTTTCTCCGCGAACTTGAGATTAAGAGAGACATAGAAAGAAACATCAGGGCAGATCCACTCACTGAGGCTATTTCTCGAACATAAGAGTTTTACAAACTAGCTTTGTGAAACTGATTAGTAGAGGAGTTGGATGTTCGATATCACACGGACTGTGAGTATGCGACATCGCAATAATTAGCCTTGAGTGCAAGTGGGAGAATGTTGGAGATAGTGCCCTCAAAGTCAATTATTGGATCGCAGGTACGTGATTGCAATGATTGAGGCAGGACCTATACCGATATGACAGTCTTGCTCGAAATGATAGTATGCTATCTGGTTTGTCTTTATCATCGTAGACATGCTTTAGTTCGCTATTGCATGATTGATAGAGCCCATAGGATTCTGCTTGACAGCCAGCAGTATGATGGTGACCATATACGTGGGAGCTGGGGTCTATAAGCACATCCTTAAAGTGTCCCTAGTCGTGGGAGTTTTCGAGACAGGGCATCGATACTCCAGAGTAGACTAGTGTATACAGTCGAGACCACGACGATGGGTGGTGGCCGGTCTCACAAGCCACTGGTGTTAGTTGGATCACCTAAGATGTATACAGGTGCTCATTGGGTTATGAGTACACCGGACAGGACTCGCCGGGAATCTGCTAGTCGGTATTATACATATTGTCAGATAGCAATTCCCTGGTGACATGTGTACAGGTTAGTTCATCGACCTGAGATCGTCATTTGTCTCGTGTGAGTTCCCACTGTGCTTAGATTACTACCCTACCATGCTCAAAGGAGTTGTGCAAACAGGTTTTAGTTGGGTACAGTCCCGAGCCACATTGGTGGCAAGTGAGCGGATCGTCGGGGATTCGTCTCTCCCGGTATTGGGGGTTGATGTCGCACAGTGCACGGGTGGCCATCACTAGGAATCGTCGGCCGAGGTAGTGGAGAATTACTGATTTGGATCAGTAGTTTCTCAGGTGGTGATGGGCTTCATGCCGACACGATTTATCGCGTTATTAGGGGTCTGAATTTATCCACCCCCCTAGACTCGTTATGTGATACTCTTTAGATGAACGGACCGGACGGTATATACATTGTCACTGTCAGGCTCAGTAGGGTTTATAGATGAGTTCGCTCGTCAGCTTCCCTTCCAATCAATACATTGGCAAAACGTTACGTGCAGCTTGTACCTCTGACGTACTTGTGGTTATACCTAGTTCCAGTGTGTTGATGAGTCATTAGAGTCCCCTACAGAAACTTTCCCAAGTTCGGGCAAAACGTTGTAGAGGCCGTATGATGATATGGCATGGTTCGGAAAAAGCACGTGCGTTTTCGCACGTGTCGTTTTTCGGACAGTTAATACTGGTAGGCTTTGGTTTAAGCCGGAACCCAGTATTATACTGTGTAGATATCATATCTTTGTCTCAGTTGCATTTGTATTCGGTCGTAATATAAATGCGGGTATGTTTATACTGATACGGGGTTATCCTGAAATTCGTTTCAGGATCACTTTTAGAAGTTGCCAGTTTCCAGTTTTCTATCAGCCGTATTTAACATCTGGTTAAATGCGGATTTATATTTTCTTGATGAGGGTGAGTCATGGTTCTAGATATGGTGACATGGCTTGGTGACTCATTGTTAGCATTAATTATTCAATTAATGCTTGATGACTAGGTTTTGGTGATTCATAGTTTGCATTAATGTTTAAGTGAGGTGTATTATTGACTCATGCTTTTCTTTGTGTGCTTATGGTCATCCTCTCCCTTCCTAAACTCACCCCCCACCTTATAAGGCCGGCCACCTCTCTTGGAGAAAAAATAATGGTTGCTAGAAAAAGATTGGTATTATTTTGGACTCATGGAAATTAGATAAGCCTCATTTCTCTTTTCACCCGATTCCAAAAGGAAACATCATTAACCATTCGTCCATAGCCTTGGACGTAACGAGACAAAGTGTTCTACTCATTCTCTACTTCATCTTGGTCGTCTCTTTTAGCAAACTTGACGATCGAGTTGCCTCGGTTCAGAGGCGGGAGCCCGTTTAAAGATCCGTCGACGTGGTGCCACCTGGACGAGAAGATTGGAGATTCAAGAGATCGGAGCAGCCGCAACAAGCGTGGGATGATGGTTGAATACCGAAGGACTCGGATCGTTCGGTATAACTCTTTTACCCATTTTGTAGTATGTTAGTTTAGCTTTAATGGCAGATCCGGGTTATAGTACGCGATAGCGCCAGTTGTAAAAAGTTTTTGTTCCGCATTTGGCGTCTGTTAGACGGCCGGGGCGCTACCGTGGACTTACACTTTAAGCTACTGCAATTTACAGAACACTCCAGAACATTCTGCCAGATCAGCAAGCCCTTTTGATCTAAGCTAATGATGTCTTAACTTCCAAAGCAAGCTTCTCCTTAACTACATTAAGTGCCTAGAACCTTCCCCCTAACCTCCTAGCTTAAGGTGGAAGCTAAACCCTAACTAACTAGTTCTAGAGGCTTCTACCTAACTAACTAGCTTACAAGGGAAGCTAACCTAATCCAAGCTTCTTAAGGAAGCTAATCATTCCTAAGCCTATAAAAGGGACCCTAGGACTCACTTGAAAAGGTTGTTCAACAATTCTCCCCACAAGTTGAGTGACACGACTTGTGCCTCAAACCCTAACCCTAATGCAATCAAAAAGCCAAAAGTTCAAGATCTTTGAGTTCAATCGAAGCAAGAATCCTTCAAAGCCTTTAAAAGCGAAGACGGACTTCATCGGAGCACGTGATCAAGCCGATCCGCGACTCAAGGAGCCAAAGCGACGCCAAATTCGACGATCTAGTTCCTTCCTTTTGTAAATTCAAGAGAGTTGTAACGAATTTGTCGATAAATAAAGGTGAAATTCTTTTATCTTGCTTTCTTTAAATTCAAGAACTATGATTCAATCTATATTCTTCAATGTGTTCTTTGTGATGATGCTTGAGTAAACTCCGCTCGTGGAAGAGTCGAAACAAATCAATAGATGATGAAGTTGACGAATCTTTAAACATTTTCTTAAGTCCTATAATGTTTTTAAATTCTTGAAAATCGAATGATCGATGATCTAGTTTCGAGGCGAAATGCTTTCTTGATTATTTTCGCACGGAACTAGAGTGCAACGATCGATCATTTGATTTCCTAGAAGCTATATTGTGAATGAGATTCATCGAAAGGACAAAGGATAAGATGTGGAAACCCTAATTCTTCGCAAGATCCTTAATCCTCGATAAATCGTCATCGATCTAGCATCAATTCGTTAATGGATAAGAAAAGGTAATTGCTAATATTCTTCACATCTATAGATTTAATCGACTCATACGAGCTACATTTCAATTCTTGAAACTTAAATCGATTGGAATTCTATCACTTCTTGATTCTTGATTTTTAATGCTTTCTTGATTCTTGATTAGATCTAGTTGTTTCTTGAAATTCATTGATATAAATCTTGAATCATTTGCTTTTCTTTTCTATTAAACTTTCAATTCAAACAGAACAACTACGAACGAATCTCACAAACCCTGTGGATGATCCACACTTACTAACGCGCTACATTCGACACCGTTATTGATTGCGGTCAAAATATATTTGGTTGTGATTTCTATATACAATTCTCTAATAACCGACACAATCGGAAAAAGAATCAATCAAATGGCGCCGTTGCCGGGGATCGTGCACTAATTCGTTCTTTATTTGAAATTTGAATTGAAAGATTTATTCCAATACAATTTTGAGATCAAAATTCGCGCAAAATCTAAACGTGTTGTTGTGATTTGATTACGAGGAAATTTGGAAGCTGTGGTGCAAGTGAAATTTTTTTCAGAATATTTCAGAGGACTCAGGGGCTGAACAGAAGCTCTCTGGAAAAATTTCATGCAGTGAACAGTACCTACGGCCGCGCATCCGCGGTTTAAGCAAGCATTTGCGGCGGTTCCGCGGCTTGGTGGGAGCCTCTCTGTGCAATTTTTTCTCAGGTCCTCTAAAACTTTCTTATCTCCTTTTCTGTCTGCTCCAATTAACAATTTGCTGCAGGCTTCTTAACAAAAATCGCAGCGCCGCAAAAAGAAAAATAAATTGTGCGTGTTTTTTATTTTTGTGGTTGTTTGCATATTAATACGGACATTAAGGGGCACGGCCAAATCCAGATTAGGTGGGGAGTTCATTACCCTTCCTAGGCCCCAAAAATCACAAACTTGCATCCGCATTTACCTTCATTAACTAAAAAATATCTAGAGATGACTCTAAGGACTGTCGCGCTCACTTAGGACAAGAGAAGGCCGTGGGTAATTCATTGCTTATCCGCGTTTCTTTTGTGGTGTCTAAGGCAAGTGTGTCGAAGGCTAGTGGTTACTTAATTAGGCCCACTACTTACGTAGTGGAGAACCTCCCACTTACCTGGCACTTACCTGGCCACAGGAGAGACAAAGAGGCAGTGGAAGATTTATCTTGTGACTTGTCTTTTGGCAGTTAGGAGCGGTCTAGAGCTTTGACCTAGGTGACCCATAGAATTAGGGTTTTGCTTGTTGCATTTGTTGTGATCGCATCATTTTTTTTCAAAAATACGTATCATTTTTCAAAACAAACACCGCATTCATTAATTTCCTCTAATTATAAGTCACACTGCCACTTATACTAACCCTTTTGAGTGCAAGATAGGCTGGACACGGGATTCTAGTGCCCGTTTAGTCCGCGTTTCCCCGATCGACTCCGAAGTCGGTATTTCTCCATTTACTTCTTCTTTACCCACTACCACACCCACATCGATGGATCCGTCTCCATCGAATTTCTTTACCACTAATCTGCCGCTGTCCGTTGGTGCGCAGAATCCACCCCGCATCTCTCTCCAAGAGAGGTGCTATCCTTTGCGATGTCCTCTTTCGACCTGCTTATCCATTCCACCAGCCAACGGGGATAATTTTGAGATTAAACCCCAATACATCAACCTTCTACCCAAATTCCACGATCTCGAGACTGAAGACGCATACGTCTTTATCACCAAATTTGAAAACGTATGCGCAATGATGAGTACGTCACAACTTTCAGTGGATGCTATGCGTCTACGTCTTCTTCCATTTACCTTGTGCGATATAGCCGAGAAGTGGCTGTATAACACTACCGCACATTCCATTACAAATTGGGAAGAATTCGTTGCGGCATTCCTTAAGAAATTCTACCATATGCAAAAGACAGCTCGAATCCGTAGCAAACTAAATCAATTCACCCAGCTTCCGACTGAACCATCCTCGAAATGCTTTGAACGCTTTAAGGATCTTTTGGTTCAATGTCCACATCACGGCATCCCGAGATGGGATCTTTACCGAATCATATATGAGGGCATTAACCCAAACACTAAACAAAACCTTGAAAACATGTGTCAAGGCACTTTTATGACCAAGGATGATGGGGAAGCTTGGAAATTTTTAGAAGAGTTCGCTAAAAAATCCTTACAGTGGGAGAGTGGAACCCAGTCATCGACTAGGGGTGGCGTACACCAAATTGATGTGTCCATAGGTGTTCGAGCTGAGATGGCAGCAATGCAAAAGAAGCTCGAAGCTATGGAACAAAAATTTTTAGCAGCCCCCCTAAACCCGATGTCGCTCCCCAAAACTGTATGTGGGTGTTGTTCTGATCCTTCTGTTAGGTTTACATAGCACCTCATGAAGGGTTTGGAAGCATCACAAGTCTCAAAATCAAATTTTTAAGGTGCTAACTGAACATACAAAGAATCATCACTAGAAATTTAGGGTTTCATTACATGTGCATCATCACAAGTAGAAAAAGCTAAGGTGTTGAGAGTACAACCTTTGTAGCTCCCTTCGCTAGACTCCTTGGCTACTTGAGAGCTGGAAAAAGGTTCACTTGAGATCTTCTTGGTCCACGACGATCCACCCGAAGCTCCTTTGCCCAAAGCTCCTTGCTTTACTCGATATGTGAATGAAGTAGAGCAAACACCCAACACAAATAGGCTAGATGTGTGTAGTATGCTGATGTGGTTTGTATTCTATAATCAAAACTCTTTCTTTTTATCAACCTCACTCAAGGAAATTATCAAGAGAGGAAGAAGAACATGGTGGCTAAGCTTTCTCACAAAAGAAAAGTTATGAGAGTGAATAATAATTACAATGAGAAAAGAATAATCTATATTAATCCTTTCTCACTTCAACCATGGTTAGAATCATCTAGATTTTTATCAAATGGGTTAAAGACAAAAGGATAATTAACTCAAGGTTAAATGGTGGTTGAAGCATGGTCAAAGATGATAAGTATAAACCTTGTGTGAATTATCCTTTCTCTTTTTCTAAATGATAAATAAATAGATAATTCTACAATATAAGTCTTGCATTGCCACCAAACATGTATCAACAACCATGATACAATGTATGCATGTATTTATCCTTGCACATCATCATGTGCATACATGCATGCATACAAAAATATAAAAAGAGTTTGATTAAAGAATTAATCTAAAAGTCATTTGTTAAATCAACACTTGATTTTGCAAACCGGTCATATCACATATGACCCGACCAATAGAAAATGCCCGATCAATATACGGTATCACATATCCGTATTTAATCGGGTCCCCGCGCATATCTCATATGCACACCACATCTTTTCGCCTGAGCCAGGAAACTTCATTGTGGGACTCTAAGACTCGTCAATACACCGGCGGTAGGTAATGATCATATCAAATACCTACAAGCCGCAAGCGGTCAGCTAAACGTAACGGCCACCCGGGTATTGAGCGATCAGAAGAAAACAAGCGAACCTGTTACAACTCCCGTCGAGCCAACCGGAAACATTACCGTACAGTCCGGTCTCTTCGTCAGATATGCTGCATATCAAGTCTAGGGATGGTAACGTCGACCCCAATAACTCAATAAGTCTTGCCGATGAATGGTCTATAACAGATCGAGAAACTACTGATAACACTTATCAGTAAACCTCAACAGCCCTGGCCAGGGACTTACTGATATAGCCGATCGAGCACAGCACAGCATCAACTCCCAATACCGAGAAAGACGAAACCCCTCCTATCGCTCATCGCCTTCGTGTGTCGCGGGACTGTACCCAACGGCCACCTGTTTGCACGACTCAGTAGAGCCGTGGTAGGGTGGTAATCAAAGTACAGTGGGAGAACACACAAGACTCTATGACGATCTCGGGTCTACAGACTAACCTGCACCAGTGTCACCTGAGAACTGCTATCCGACGATAGATATAATTCCATATAAGAGTTCTCGGCAAGTCCGTCCAGTGTACCCAGTCACCACTGAGCACCCGTATACGATCTCGATGTCAAACATCGATGAATGTGGGAACATCCATCGCCCATCATATGGGTCTAGTATCATATACGCTAGTCTACTCTGGTATATCGATGCCCCGTCTCGATACACCTACGACTAGGGACATTCCAGGATATGCTTATAAACTACAGATGTCCCACTAGTATGATCTCTGTCAAAATCACAGTAGTCAAGTCTATATCCTCAGGGCTTTATCAACATATGTGAATGAATAAAAGCATGATCAAATCAACATGTCAGATAAAGAAGAACCAGATAGCATACTATTGTTAGTTATATGTATGCCCTAGAGGCCATTACTGTACATTGGATGTATATTGTAGTGGATGCAGGGACATATATAGGTAGGACTTTCTTGCTCGACATGATAGTACGCTATCTGGTTGCTCTTTATCTTAACATGTATACTTTCTGTCTCTCTGATTACAAGCTGATAAAGCCCTCAGGATGTGTACTCGACTTCCAGGACTGTGATGAAGATCATACTAGTGGGGCCTGGGTAGTCAATGAGTACATCCTTCATTGTTCCTAGTCGTGGGAATATCGAGACGAGGCATCGATATTCCAGAGTAGACTAGCGTATATCTTCTCGACCCATGTGATGGGCGATGGATGATCCCATATCCATTGGTGTTTGACATCGGAGATGGTATGCGGGTGCTCAGTGGAGATTGGGTACACTGAACGGACTTGCCGAGAACTCCCAGATGGTATTATACCTCACGTCAAATGGCAGTTCTCTGGTGACACTGGTACAGCTTAGTCTGTTGACCCGAGATCGTCATAGAGTCTTGTGTGTCTCCCACTGTGCTTTGATTTCCACCCTACCACGGCTCTACTGAGTTGTGCAAACAGGTGGTTTTTAGATACAGTCCCGATTCACATGGAGGCAATGAGCGATAGGAGGGGATTCGTCTCTCCCGGTATTGGGGGTTGATGTTGTGCTATGCTCGACTGGCCATAACAGGAAATCCCTGGCCATGGTTGCTGTGATATACTGGTAAGAGTTATCAGTAGTTTTACGAATGTTATGGACCCTACGTCGGCATGACTTATCAAGCTATTGGGGTCTGACGTTTACCACCCCTAGGAGAGATATGCGACATATCAGACGAACAGACCGGACTGTACGGTAAGTGTAACTGGTTGGATTCACAGGAGTGTGAGCGGGCTTGCTCGTAGATCTTCTGATCGCTCAATACCCGGGTGGCCGTTACGTTTAGCAGACCGCTTGCGGCTTGTGGGTGCTTGATATGATCATCATCTGCTGCCGGCGTATTGACGAGTCTTTAGAGTTCTACACAGAGGTTTCCTAGCTCAAGCGAAACGAAATAGGAGCGTGTTGGAGATAGTGCCCTCATAGTCAATTATTGGATCACAGGTACGTGATTGCAATGATTGCGGAGGACCTATACCGGTATGACAGTCTTACTCAAGATGATAGTATGCTATCTGGTTTGTCTTTATCAGTCGTGTACATGTTCAGGTGACTGATTACATGTTACACTTTGATAGAGCCCTTAGGATCTTGCTTTACCACCAACAGTATGATGGCGATCATATACGTGAGAGTTGGGTGGTTTATACGCATATCCTTAATTGTGGTCCCTAGTCGTGGGAGTTTCGAGACAGGGCATCGATACTCCGGAGTGGACTAGTGTGTACAGTCGAGACCCCGACGAGGGGCGGTGGCCGGTCTCACAAGCCACTGGTGTCAGTTGGATCACCTAAGATGTATACAGGTGCTCATTGGGTTATGAGTACACCGGACAGGACTCGCCGGGAATCTGCTAGTTAGTATTTTATCTACCGTCAGATAGCAGTTCCCTGGTGACATGTGTACAGGTTAGTTCATCGACCTGAGGTCGTCATTTGTCTCGTGTGAGTTCCCACTGTGCTTTGATTTCTACCCTACCACGGCTCAAAGGAGTCGTGCAAACAGGTAGTTTTTGGGTACAGTCCCGAGCCATATGGAGGCACGTGAGCGGATCGGCAGGGGATTCGTCTCTCCCGGTATTGGGGGCGAGGTCGTGCTGTGTCTAGGAGAGCCATTACACAAAGTCCATGGCGATGGCAGGAGATTTACTGGTAGGTACTCCAGTAGTATCTCAGGGTGTTATTGGGCTTCACTCCGACACGACTTATACTGCTATTGGGGGTCTGACGTTACTAGCCCCCTAGGCAGATATGCGAAACTCATAGACGAACAAACCGGACTGTATATACATTGTCACTGTTAGGCTCAGTAGGGTTTTCCGGATGAGTGCGCTCATCGGCATCCCATGAGGTCAGTCCATGGGCAGCCGTTACGCATTGCTAGTGCCGCTGACGGTTTGTGGTTAAACCCACTGCCAGGGTACTGACGAGTCATTAGAGTCCCCCACAGACAGTTTCCTAAGTTCGGGCGAAACGTTGTAGAGGCCGTATGGTTTTATGGCAGGGTTCGGAAAATGCACGTGCGTTTACGCACGTGTTATTTTTCGGGCAGATGATACTGGTCGGCTTTGGTTTAAGCCGGATCCGAGTATTATATTGAGTAGGTATAATATCTTTGTCTCAGTTGCATTTGTATTCGGTCGTAATACAAATGCGGGTATATTTATACAGTTTCGGGGTTATCCTGAAAGTCGTTTCAGGATCACTTTTGGAAGTTGCCAGTTTCCAGTTTTCTATCAGCCGTCTTTTAACATTCGGTTAAAGACGGATTTATCTTTTCTTCTCTGAGGTGAGTCATGAGTGTGTGGATGGTTCTAGGTGCTTCTAGATGATGACTAGGCTTCATGACTCATTAGTGTATTAATGGTTTTTGATGATGTGTTTTATGAGTCACCCTTTACCATTAATTCCTTTTGTTTGCATGAAAGATATTAGTTAAAGATCTTTTGCTTATGGTTACTCTCTCCCTCCTCCTACACTCACCCCCCCATTTATATATGGCCGTCCCCCTCTCACACTCTCATTGGGATGGTTGATTTCATTTGGAAAAAAGATATGATAGTATTTGGGGTGCATGGAATTTTACAGTTCATTTCATTCCATCACCCGATTCCCTCGGCAACTTCATTAACCGATCGTCCACGGATTTGGACGAAGTGAGACAAAGTCATCTACTCATTCTCTACATCATTCTTGGTCGTCTCTTTTAGCAAACTTGACGATCGAGTTGCCTCAAGTCAGAGGCGGGAGCCCGTTTAAAGAATCGTCGACGTGGTGCCACCTCGACGAGGATATCGAAGATCGACGAGATCGGAGCATCCGCAACGGAGTGTGGGATGATGCTTGAAGAACGAAGGACTCGGATCGTTCGGTATAACCTTTCTACACTCTTTACAGTTTGTTAGTTTAGCAATAATGGCAGATCCGGGTTAAAGTATACGATAGCGCCAGATAAAAAGTTTTTTTTCCGCATTTGGCGTCTTTAGACTGCCGGGGCGCTAGCGTAGACTTACAGAGCGCATATGAGATATGTGCGGGACCGAGAATAATGCGTGCATGTGATACCGTATTCCATTCTCGCGATGAATTTATCGATTGGTTATATGCGATATAACCTAGTCATCGAATCAAGGATTGATTCGATAAGCCGATACATAGGATACTGGTCGGTTATATGCGATATGACCGGATCGTTAAATCAAGTGTTGATTTAATGATTTAATGTATAATTATATATTTGATATATTACTTTGCATCAACTAGTATTGGTTCACTTTAAGTGGATTTTCTCACTTGATTTGTGCAAGTTGTATATGTGATATACTTTTGTGCACTTGATTGTATCATGTTTGATGATACATGCTTATTTGGTTAAGTGTAAAGAATTAAACCATGGTTAAGTTGTTGATTAGGGTTTTACTTATTCATTTATCTTATTTGTTTATTCATTTTGAATAAATTGAAAGATAAATGAATGGTGGCTTGATTTGTTTTTAGTTGAAGCTTCATGAAGCTTTGACTAAATGACCTTTTTTGTTGTCATCCTTAACCCTAACCATTTAAACTAACCCTAGTCTATTCTCTACACTTAACTAAGGTTCGAAGATGATAAGAATCAATTCTTTTCAATTATTCTTTAACACTTATCATATTCTTTCTTCATCTTCTTCTTCATGAGCAAGAAAGAAAAGCTTGCCTCATCAATGGCAAGTGATGAAATCATGTGAGAAATCCAATTCCAAAGTGAACCCACTTCCTATTTCTTCATCCTCTACCTCTTGCCAAGTAGTACAAGATGTTTCCTTCACAAGTTTCATGACTTGGTGAAGTGGGAGTTTGATCTTGTGATGCCTCGACGTAGATCATCTTCGGCATCGAAGCCGACGACCAAGCCCGCCCATTTTTCCGATGAAGCCGATGCTAGAGTCCGGAATCCGATTTGCACAGCGGAGGGACATCATCGCGGAGCTTAGGAAGTGGTGGATCGGATCTACAAAGGTTGTACCCCCTTTCCTTTTAAGTTAAAGTCGTTAACTTGCATCGCATAGCCTATATATCTAGTTAACGATCCGTGTTAGGGTTTCTCGGCACTTGTAAAATTTCAATTGGCCATATTTGATGCCTTGTGAGACCTCATTAGTGTGCCTAGGAACCCTACAGTGGTATCAGAGCCTAGCTAGAGCCTTAGGCGAAGTCTAGACGGTGTTTGAAGTCCGATCGAACCGAAAACCCAAACCCAAAAATGCTCTCTGGACATTTTCTGAAATCGTGGTTTTTTGAGAATTAAAAATATGCAGAAAACTCAGTAGAAGATTCTAAGAATTACTGTGTAAAACTGGACCCATGAATCGATTATAGAGCGGCGGAACCGCGGCATTGGCATGCCTAATGCGGCGGTTCCGCGGCAACTTGGTCTCTTTATCCAATTTGTTTTGCACAGTAACTCCTACTTTGTAGTTCTGGTTTTTCTGGGAATTTTTAATTTGAACTCAAGAGTTGAGTTTTCTGGGTTGTATTGGGGACTCGGTGTTTCGATCGGATTGTCTAATTTTGTCTGTGTATTTTTTCCCGGATAATTTTTGAATATGTTAAAAAGTTCGACCGGATATAAATACCCAATTTTTCCCCTGCCGGGAAATTTCCAATTGTTGGATTTTTCCGTAGTTTAACGACGTTCTAAGTAGTGCAAGTAACGCGATGAACCCTCTAGAAGACAACAAACCTTAACTCGATTATGTGACCGTCTTGAACTGCCCTTTGAACCTTAGGGTTTGGGGCTGTACGGCGTGCCACATGTGAGGCGTTGGCTTGACCCTTCTACGGCTGGACCATTGGTACTGAGGCACGAACTGAATGTTGTTAGACTTATTTCATGTGTTGAGCTGTATCGGGAAAACTTGGGTGTTCGATTGTTCGATCGGAAAGTTTAACATTTTCTATTTATCCGGAATGTGATACAATACTTGGAATTCACAAATAGTTATGAGATGACTGGATGAATGTTATAAACATAGCAGTTTAGTCTCACTTGATCGGTTGCCACGTAATTTTGATGTGATCAAAAGTCCGTCGCAATCACGTAGTGTACGCGGATACTCGCCGGGTAAACTTAATAGACAGCCTCACTCCATAGCCCCGACCAAGTGACTGTAGGAGAATCCCGTCGCCGAAAGCATCCGTCCGGGTGCTCACGGCAGCGGTGTTCCGCCTTGGTGCACTTCGTCGACGGTATCAGGGGTGCGGCCGCCTACTAAAGTTTGCGACGAGCATTCGATCAGTTTTTCGGGAATCTTGTTGAATTGCCCGACTCGATATTGAAAAGAGTTTTCGATAAATGAGACTGAAATGCGAGGTTTATAATTGTTAGGCATGTGATGTCTAAGGAATTCATTTGATTAGGCATGCGATGTCTAAAGAGGTTGCGGATTCCAACTGTTGTAGTTTTACACTTTCTTTTCTGTGACCGTAAGTGTAATATGTGATATCACCGGTTTCGTTGCTATATGTCAACGATAATTGGGATGCGCATATTTACTTACGTTGATGACATGTGATGTTATGTGTTGCTGGATATGTTATATTGGATCGTCGTGTTCGAATAGCCGGGGTTTTTTTTTATGTGAGATGAGTGTTTTTTCATTTTCATTCATGTAAAAACTTGTATGCAATATTCTTTTATTAGGACACTTCCAGGTTGCGGATGTTGTCACCATTTGTATATTATTTACTTTTCCGCATTAGGATAGACCCAAGGAGGGGAGCACAAGTAACCGGGTTCTGGGGTCCAGTGGGAGACCAACTCGAGGAGTCGAGTCCGGGTCTCCTAACCCTAGAATTGGTAGGGTTGCTTGCCGCTCTCGTAGGGGTCTAGGGGTGTGGGATTGGCTATTCATTACGACCGTGGAATCCATGTTTTATACTGGCTCGTATTGAAAACACGGACGTCCTAGTATATCCAATATTTCATATGTTTCTTCTGCTGCGATATCTGTGATGTGATCATGTGATGTTCTGTGATAGATACAGTATATAGTATATATGATATATTATATAGACGTTGCTTATGTTTTACACCCGCGCTAGCCCTGCCCCGCTCTGCCGTTAGTTACCTAACCTAACGGTGCAGACGGGACATCGAAGCGAATGCGGATGACATAAGCGTACGTTATATTTATCTGTGATGATTAGGTGGACTTAAATGATGGGATATTCATTAATGAGATTAATGAAAGAAAATAAACCTAATTGATGTTGTGGAATCGAATTTCAAAATAAAAAAAACAGGTAGCTACAGTTCTTGCTTTGCATCGCGGTGTTCCTATGTAGAACATCCTGCACCTTATTCGATAGGGAAAGGACCGAGATCCCTTCACCGGGAGTGACTCCTTTAGCAATAACTGGCAGATGCTACATCACTCGGTTTGTTTTTTGATTGCTTCTATATTTCTGCTTTGCACAGTGATATATATGATATATCCCGCACCTCATTCGACGAGGAAAGGGCCGACGATCCCTTCACCGGGAGTGACCCCTTTAGCAAAACTAGAAAAGCTTCAAAACATTCCATTTAAAAAAACCATTTGATTCCGCAACGAGATCAAGTTCAAAGCGTTAAAGGTTTTCACAAAAAAAACCATTCGCAACCCTCCATCATTTTCGGAAGTAGAGTACTTAGTATTCGTGCTGTGTTTGTTGACCATAGTCAAGGCACAGTGTACGGTAGCTAAGTGAAGTCTTCCTACACCGCATATGATGCGATTAGTTAGGACAGTCGCGTGACTTTGTTGACCTTAGTTAAGGGTCATGTGGGTGGGTCTAATTAATCACGAAATGACGGGTAGAACTTGACTAGTGCTTATGATTTGTTGACCATAGTTAAGGTCATAGGTGCTAGGGGAAAAAACCTTTATCGGGAGTTTCAAGTGTTGAAATTTGCAATGAGATTGCATACCTTCTATATGATAGTTGGATCCCGATACCCACTGCGAGTAATTTTTACTCCTGGGAGAGTTTTGCACTTTGCAATTAGCCGATCAAGTAGGTGTCTAGAAAGGTGTCAACGGGGTTACGCCTCTGGGAAAACGAGGTTTCCTGTAATTAGGTCCGTGCGAAAGCACGGGGAACCTCCCTCAAAGTACCGATACTGGTCTGGCTGAAAGATTGGCGAACTTGTAGAGTGTAATTAATCCCGGCTAGTCTTTCCTTTTAGGGTTTGAAGGATGCTTTGATAAAAACAGTGTGAGCCATCCTGATTAGATAAAATAAATAACCAATCTGATCTTGCAAGAGCGCACGCAGAGTGTTTTCTTCTCTCTCTCTCCAGGTAGTGACCATATCACGCCTTAATCAAGATAATAATATGGATGTATTGACCGAACCCGCTTGTTATACTGAGCTGGGGAACATTGGTCCCGCTCCATCTTATAATTGTTATAAGACAGAGCAGGAGATATGGGAATACCAAAATTCCTATGACGCCCAAACGAAGAAAGTGCATATGATGCATCTCCTTCGGGTGTGTTCATTATAAAGAACTGTTTCTCAGTATCCTCTGAATCCTGGGTATTTGATACCGGATCAGGATCCCAGATATGTAATCTGTTACATAGGGCTACAAAAAGGTAGAAAACTGAGAACGGTTGACAAATATCATGAGACAGAAAACGGGGCAAGTGTTGTAGCCAAGTCTGTTGGTCACTGTCACCCTGTATTACCAATACATTGATTCTGAATAAATGCTATTAGATACCGAACCAGATATACAAAATCATATCAATCTCTTTATTTATTGAAGAAATGATAAAATTTTGTATTGATGGATAATGTTTTGAATATTTCCTATATCAAAAGTTGATCGGTTCAGGCACGTTATCTAAAAGCATTGATGTTCTAAATCAAACTACAGTTCCTAGTATACAGAACACACACAAGAGGAAGAGTTCAGAAATGAACGAATCATTCTTGAGGCATTGTAGACTAGGTCATATCAATACGACTCGACTGGATGAAGTTACATTTTAGATGCATATTTAAATCAGTTTGAATTTACATCTTGTGAAACTTGCCAGTCATGTCACAAAGATTAGATGACCATAGCTCCGTTTACTGTAAACAGAGAAAGAGTTAGTAAACTCTTGGGACTGATACATGATGATGTATGTAAGGTCTCCTGTCTACACATGCCAGGACTGGTTCTTTATACTTCATTATATTCTCTGACAATCTCTCAAGATTCAGTCATATGTTTCTGTTGAACCATAAGTCCGAAGCTTTTGAGGTATTCACAGAATATAAGTTAGAAGTAGAGAACCAATAACCGGGTATAAGTATTATGTCCTATGATGAGATCATGGAGGAGAATACTTGTGCATAGAATTCCTGGACTATTCTAAAGGAGAATGAGATTCTCTCTCAGTGTTACTCCTCTGAATACACCACGGCACAACGGTGTATCAGGGTGGAGCAATCGCACAATATTAGATATGGTGCGCTCTATGATGAGTACTACTGAGTTTCCTATTTCCTTTTGGGAGTTATGCGCTTGAGAAGCTGCATACCTATTGAATTAGGTTCGAATCAAATCAGTGCCTACCACTCCATATGAGATATGGTATGGGAAGAACCTGTCTCTTAAGTAAGTTAAGATTTAGGATTGTTCGGCCTATGTCTTAAGAAAAATCCAGACAAGATCGAGCCAGGATCAGTTCTGTAGAACTGGAAAGGTTCCAGCTATACAAAACTGTAGTAGATGATTTGACAGAACCAAAGGATTCTATAGTTTCCGACGAACCTCAGCCTCTCCGCCGATCTAGTAGGGTTCCTCATCCGCCTGAGAGATACCTCGTTTCTCGATGACAGTGGGAGCAAGGAATGCATCATGAGATGATGACCCAACTAGTTTCGAGCAGGCCATCGAGAGTAGGGACTCTGTAAGAATGGCTGGATGCTTAGCAATCTGAGATGGAATCCATATACACCAACAAAGTATGGACTTTGGTTGCTATATCTGAAGGGTTAAATCCCCATCAGGAGCAAGTATATCTTGAGATGATTACTTGGTGTAGATGGAAAAGTTGAGACTTTCAAAGCTAGACTTGTTAAAGGTTTTCGTCATCGACCAAGAGCGGAAAATGATGAAACCTTTTCCAGGGACTATACTTAAGTCCATCCAGATCCTACTTACCATTGCTACATACCATGACTGCGATATCTGGTGGTTGGGTGTCATGACTGCCTTTCTAAATACTGGTTTAGAATAGAAAGTCTATAAGTACACAGCCAGAGGGCTTCGTAAACAGTGGGAGCAGCGGAAACATGTGCAAGTTGCTTTACGGGATAAAGCAGGCATCGCGGAGTTAGAACATCTGTTTTGATGTGGTAGTCAAAGAGTTTGACTTCATCAAAATGGTAGATGAACCTTGTATGTACAAAAGGGTAGTATGGAGTATGGTAATGATCCTCGTAGAGTACGTGGACAACATACTCTTGATAGGAAAATAGTTTCCTATGCTACGATCGGTCGATCTCCTCTTATCACATAGATTCTCCATATAGGATCAAAGTGATACCTCCTAAATCCTGAGTTTTGGGTCTATGAGATAGATCTAAATGGATGTTAGGATTCTCACTAATTATAGTGAGATTGTATCAGTTGATCCTGGGGAGAATCACTGGAAAGGTTCCGGGGTGATAAGGACGACTGAATGTCAGTCGCAGGCATTGTCTTTACCCTCAGTGGAGGGACGGTATGTTGGAAGAGTTCCAAGCTAGATACCATGGCAAACTAGACGATAAAGGCTGGTAACATTGCTATTAAAAATACTACCAAAGAGGCAGTTTGGGTGTATAATGGTTCATAAGATGAACTAGGTTCCTACCATTGTATGACAATGGAAGTGTGGCTTTGGCCCAGGAACCCCGATCCCATCAGTGACCCAGACATATTCTGAGGCAGCATCACCTGATCATGGAGATAGTTGATCTCCAGGGTGATCGAGGTAAGGAGAGTAGACTTAGAGGACAACACGGCGGATCCACTCACGAAGGCCTTTTCCCAAAGAGAGACTTTTATGGGATGGTTGAGTATGTGATACTGCAACCACTGCTACAGATGGCCCTAGTGCAAGTGGGAGATTGTTAGTTATATGTATGCCCTAGAGGCCATTACTGTACATTGGATGTATATTGTAGTGGATGCTGGGATATATATAGGTAGGACTTTCTTGCTCGACATGATAGTACGCTATCTGGTTGCTCTTTATCTTAACATGTATACTTTCTGTCTCTCTGATTACAAGTTGATAAAGCCCTTAGGATGTGTACTCGACTTCTAGGGCTGTGATGAAGATCATACTAGTGGGGCCTGGGTAGTCAATGAGTACATCCTTCATTGTTCCTAGTCGTGGCAATATCGAGACGGGGCATCGATATTCCAGAGTAGACTAGCGTATATCTTCTCGACCCATGTGATGGGCGATGGATGATCCCATATCCATTGGTGTTTGACATCGGAGATGGTATGCGGGTGCTCAGTGGAGATTGGGTACACTGAACGGACTCGCCGAGAACTCCCAGATGGTATTATACCTCACGTCAGATGGTATTTCTCTGGTGACACTGGTACAGCTTAGTCTGTTGACCCGAGATCGTCATAGAGTCTTGTGTGTCTCCCACTGTACTTTGATTTCCACCCTACCACGGCTCTACTGAGTTGTGCAAACAGGTGGTTTTTGGGTACAGTCCCGATTCACATGGAGGCAATGAGCTATAGGAGGGGATTCGTCTCTCCCGGTATTGGGGGTTGATGTTGTGCTATGCTCGACTGGCCATAACAGGAAATCCCTGGCCAGGGTTGCTGTGATATACTGGTAAGAGTTATCAGTAGTTTCACGAATGTTATGGACCCTACGTCGGCATGACTTATCAAGCTATTGGGGTCTGACGTTTACCACCCCTAGGCGAGATATGGGACATATCAGACGAACAGACCGGACTTTATGGTAAGTGTTACTGGTTGGATTCACCGGAGTGTGAGCGGGCTTGCTCGTTGATCTTCTGATCGCTCAATACCCGGGTGGCCGTTACGTTTAGCAGACCGCTTGCGGCTTGTGGGTGCTTGATATGATCATCATCTGCTGCCGGCGTATTGACGAGTCTTTAGAGTTCTACACAGAGGTTTCCTAGCTCAAGCGAAACGAAATAGGAGCGCATATGAGATATGTGCGGGATCGAGAATAATGCGTGTATGTGATACCGTATTCCATTCTCGCGATGAATGTATCGATTGGTTATATGCGATATAACCTAGTTATCGAATCAAGGATTGATTCGATAAGCCGATACATAGGATACTGGTCGGTTATATGCGATATGACCGGATCGTTAAATCAAGTGTTGATTTAATGATTTAATGTATAATTATATATTTGATATATTACTTTGCATCAACTAGTATTGGTTCACTTTAAGTGGTTTTTCTCACTTGATTTGTGCAAGTTGTATATGTGATATACTTTTGTGCACTTGATTGTATCATGTTTGATGATACATGCTTATTTGGTTAAGTTTAAAGAATTAAACCATGGTTAAGTTGTTGATTAGGGTTTTACTTATTCATTTATCTTATTTGTTTATTCATTTTGAATAAATTGAAAGATAAATGAATGGTGGCTTGATTTGTTTTTAGTTGAAGCTTCATGAAGCTTTGACTAAATGACCTTTTTTGTTGTCATCCTTAACCCTAACCATTTAAACTAACCCTAGTCTATTCTATACACTTAACTAAGGTTAGAATATGATAAGAATCAATTCTTTTCAATTATTCTTTAACACTTATCATATTCTTTCTTCATCTTCTTCTTCATGAGCAAGAAAGAAAAGCTTGCCTCATCAATGGCAAGTGATGAAATCATGTGAGAAATCCAATTCCAAAGTGAACCCACTTCCTATTTCTTCATCCTCTACCTCTTGCCAAGTAGTATAGGGTGTTTCCTTCACAAGTTTCATGACTTGGTGAAGTGGGAGTTTGATCTTGTGATGCCTCGACGTAGATCATCTTCGGCATCGAAGCCGACGACCAAGCCCGCCCATTTTTCCGATGAAGCCGATGCTAGAGTCCGGAATCCGATTTTCACAGCGGAGGGACATCATCGCGGAGCTTAGGAAGTGGTGGATCGGATCTACAAAGGTTGTACCCCCTTTCCTTTTAAGTTAAAGTTGTTAACTTGCATCGTATAGCCTATATATCTAGTTAACGAGCCGTGTTAGGGTTTCTCGGCACTTGTAAAATTTCAATTGGCCATGTTTGATGCCTTGTGAGACCTCATTAGTGTGCCTAGGAACCCTACAACTATCATGTCGAGCAAGAATGTACGCTGAATATATATATATACATGTATAAATACATCCACTATCATATAATGGCTTCTAGGGCATACATATATCCAACAATCTCCCACTTGCACTAAGGCCAGTTATTGGCGTATCTCATAACCAACATCTCAAAAATTCGCTCATGCTGCGGCTGAGGGAGGGCCTTGGTAAGTGGATCCGCGGCGTTATTCTTTGTGTCTACTCTCTTAATCTCGATCTCGCGGCGATCTACAATCTACCGGATCAAATGAAAGCGCCTCAGGATGCGTCTGGATCGCTGATGGGACCTGGGCTCCTTGGCTAACGCCATAGCCCCATTATTATCACAATACAAAGGTATTGGATCAATAATGGTTGGAACTACTCCTAGATCCGAGGCGAACTTCCTCATCCAGACGGCTTCCTTGGCGGCATCATTTGCAGCAATGTACTCAGCCTCCATCGTAGAGTCTGCAACGGTATCCTGTTTGGAACTCTTCCAACTTACCGCCCCTCCTTTGAGGGTAAATACAAACCCTGAGATAGATTTGATGTCGTCCTTATTGCTCTGGAAGCTCGAATCGGTAAAGGCCTCCATTTGGAGATCTCCATTACCATACACCAAGAACAATTCTTTAGTCCTTCGTAAGTACTTAAGAATGTTCTTCACAGCTATCCAGTGATTCTCTCCTGGGTTGGATTGATACCTGCTTGCCACACTAAGTGCATAAGCTACATCTGGGCGTGTACATAACATCACATACATTATAGATCCTACTGCCGAAGCATAGGGTATAATGCTCATGCGAGCTCTCTCTTCATCGGTCATTGGGCAAGAGTCCTTGGAGAGAGTGACCCCATGGCAAGCGGGTAAGGCACCCCGCTTGGAGTCTTCCATACTAAACCTTTTTAGGATGGTGTTGATGTACCTGGTTTGGGACTATCCCAATAACCTTTTGGATCTATCCCTATATATCCTAATGCCCAGAATGTATGTGGCATCACCCTGGTCCTTCATGGAGAACCTTAGTGATAAGAAAGATTTGACTGACTGCAGCATAGGAATATCATTTCCTATCAGAAGAATGTCATCCACGTACAATAAGAGGAATGTGACAGCTCTCCCTACAGCCTTCTTATAAACACAAGGTTCATCTGGATTTTTGATGAAATCAAACTCTTTGATAATATCATCGAAACAGATGTTCCAACTCCGTGATGCCTGCTTTAACCCATATATGGATTTAAGCAATCTACATGCTTTCCCGCTGCTCCCACTGTCAATGAAGCCCTCTGGCTGATCCATATAAACGCATTCTTCTAAGTCCCCATTTAGAAATGTCGTTTTAACGTCCATCTGCCAGATTTCATAGTCGTAGTGAGCAGCAATAGCAAGTAGGATCCGAATGGATTTAAGCATGGCTACGGGCGAAAAAGTCTCATCATAGTCCAAACCTGGTCTTTGACGAAAACCCTTCGCCACAAGTCTTTCCTTATAGGACTCTACCTGCCCATCTACACCAATCTTTCTTTTAAAGATCCATTTGCACCCCACAGGTTTTACCCCAGGGGGTACAACGTCCAAAGTCCATACTTTGTTTGTGTACATAGACTCCATTTCGGATCTCATGGCATCCAGCCACTTCACAGAGTCTCCACTCGTGATAGCTTGCTGAAAACTGGTAGGATCATCATCCTCCATGATGCAGTCTTCTCTGTCACCATCAATGAGGAAACCGTAGAACCTCCCCGGTGGGCGAGAAGTCCTACCAGACCTACGGAGTGGCTGAGGTTCCTCAGTTTCTATTTCAACAGCTGGTTCAACCAAGTCGTCATTTGTAGTTTGTGTCTCTAGAACCTCTTCTAGATCCACCACATTGCCATCATCTTTATCTGTGAAAAACTCTTTTTCTAAGAATGTGGCATACTGGAAAACAAACACCTTTTGTTCCTCCTTGTGGTAGAATAGATATCCATAAGAGTTCCTTGGATATCCCACAAAGTTACACATGACTGACCGTGTCTCGAGTTTGTCCGGATTCTGCTTTTTAACATAGGCCGGGCAACCCCAAATCTTAATTCTCTTAAGAGATGGTCTCTTCCCATGCCATATCTCATATGGTGTGGTAGACACGGTTTTGTTTGGGACCCTGTTTAGTAGAAACGCTGCAGTTTCCAATGCATGCCCCCAAAATGAGACGGGTAACTCAGCATCACTCATCATGGAACGGACCATATCTAATAGGGTCCTATTCCGTCGTTCTGACACACCGTTGTGCTGTGGTGTGTAAGGAGGAGTGAGCTGAGAGAGAATCCCATTCTCTTTTAGAAAGTTTGCAAATTCTGTACTGAGGTACTCCCCACCTCGATCTGATCGAAGCATTTTGATACCCAAGCCGGTTTGTTTTTCTACTTCTTGTTTATATTCAGTGAATTTGTCGAAAGCTTCGGATTTTTTCTTTAACAAAAATACATGACCGAATCTTGAGAAATCGTCAGTGAAAGTAATGATGTATGAAAAACCGCCTCTAGCCTTTGTAGACATTGGCCCACATACATCACTATGTATGAGTCCTAGGAGCTCGGTAGCCCTTTCTCCGTGTCCGGTAAACGGAGTTTTGGTCATTTTACTCTTGATACAAGACTGGCAAGTCGCATAAGATTTATATTCAAAAGGGTTTAAATATCCATCTTTGTGTAACTTGTTTAGTCTTGTTTCGTTAATATGACCAAGTCTACAGTGCCAAAGAAAAGCTTCATTTATTTTTGAATGTTTTCTTTTATCAGTGTGTTGTATGCTGAAAACTGTGTGTTGATTTAGGACATATATCCCGTTATTAAGCGTACCATACCCAACCAACATTTGATTCAGATGAATGTTCATAACATTGTTCTGCAATACAAAATTATATCCTTCATTGTCTAACAAAGAAACAGATATTATATTACAAAGCATACTTGGTACAAAATAACATGGGTTCAAAACCAATATACACCCAAATGGCAACCCCAAGTGATAATCTCCCACTGCGACTGTATGTACATTGGAACCATTTCCAACGCGGAGAGTATGGTCACCTGTCTTCAAAACCTTGCTATTTCTCAGCCCCTGCATAGAATTGCAAATGTGAGAACCTGAACCGGTATCTAATACCCAGGAAGCAGAGTTTATTGAAAAACAGTTTTCTGTCACAAACACACCTGAAGCGGAAGCATCCCAATGCTTCTTCTTGAGATTTAAGTACTCCGTACAGTTGCGCTTCCAATGTCTGGTTTTGTGGCAATGAAAACATTCCCCTTTCCCCGATTCTCCAGCTTTGGACTTGTCCTTCCCCTTAACCTTTTTAACTCTAGCCCTAGGCTTGGTGGGTTTCTTCTTGAGCTTTCCCTTGGCCTTAGCCTTTGGGCGAGAAGAAGAAGATTGCCCAACACTCAAAACGGGAGTTTTCACTGATTTCAGTGTGCTCTCTGCACTCCTTAACATATTAAGGAGTTCAGGTAGTTCCCTCTCCATGTTGTGCATGTTGAAGTTAACTATGAATTGAGCAAAGGTGGAGGGGAGCGACTGCAGAATAATATCCGTATATTGTTCATTGTCCATCCAAGGTCCTCAAGCTCTTCTATGAGAGCTATCATCTTCAGAACATGGTCTCCTACTGGTGTGCCAGGGGCCATTCGCATCTGAAACAATTTCTTTGATGTTTCGTATCGTAATACGCGGGATTGTTCTCCATACAACTCCTTTGTATGGAGGAATATAGCTTGAATGTCCATATTCTCGTGCTACTTTTGATGTGTGTTGTCCATCGATGCAAGCGCGAGGCATTTGGCCGTGGCACAGTCAGCGTCCCATGTCTTGCGGACTTCTTTATCCGCAACTGAGGATTTTGGACCTGGGACGGGCGGGGCTGAAGCCATGAGGACATATGATACTTTATCATAAGTCAAGGCAATTTTTAGATTCCTCAGCCGGTCTTTATAATTGGTCCCATTCAGTTTATTTTTATCTAGTAGAATCTTGAGTCCAGTCATTGGTATCTGCCATTAAGAGAGAGAAAAGAATACACTCAGCGAAAGCTCTTGGAAAGATAGAATGGTTATTTATCTTGTCTAATCGATGTCTCCCACTGCTTTAATCAAGTTTTTCTTTCAAACCTTAAAAAGAAAACTAGCTAGGATTAATTACAGTCTACAACTTCGCTAACCGTTCAGCCAGTCCAGTATCGGTACTTGAGGGAGGTTCCCCGTGCTTTCACACGGACCTAATTAATGTAAACCTCATTTTCCCAGAGGCGTAGCCCCGTTAACACCTTTCTAGACACCTAATGAGTTAGCTAATTGTAAACTGCAAAACTCTCCTGGGAGCAACTATTGCCCACAGTAGGATCGGGATCCAACCATCATATGGAAGGTATGCAATCTCATTGCAAATCTCAACACTTGAAATTCCCGATGCGGTTTTTACCCCTAATACCTATGACCTTAAGTATGGTCAACAAATCATAAGTACCAGTCAAGTTCTACCCGTCATTTCTTGATTAATTAGACCCACTCATCTGACCCTTAACTATGGTCAACAAAGTCGCATGAATGTCCTAATTAATCTGCATCATATGCAGTGTAGGAAGACATCACTTAGCTACCGTACACTACGCCTTAACTAAAGTCAACAAACGTAGCACGAATACTAAGTACTCTACTTCCTAAAATGACGGAGGGTTGCGGATGATTTTTAATAAAATCTTTAACGCTTTGAACTTGATATCGTCGTAGAATCAAATCGTTTTCAAAAGGAGTGGCTTGAGCTCCGCAGTTTTGAAATATAGCTTTTTCATAAAGAGCCGAGTAGTTTTTAAATCCGATTCTACAACATCTTTTTAGGTTTATTTTCTTTACATTAATCATATTAATGTAGTCCCATCATTTAAGTCCTTAAGCCAATCACAGAAAAGAAACGAAAATTCACCGTACGCTTATGCCATCCGCATTCGCCGCAATGTTCCGTTATGCACCATTAGGTTACTTAACTAACGGCATACCGGGACGGGACTAGCGCGGGTGTAAAACATAAGCAACGTCTACTATATATCTCATATATAATATATCATTTGTCTCGGATATCATAGAACACAGGCAGCAGAAACACAGATATGATGTGGGATATACTAGGACGTCCGTATTTAGTATTTAGCCAACAATAGAAAATACGGATTCCACAGTCGCGATGAATAGCCAAGCCCATACCCCTAGACCCCTACGAGAGCGGCAAGCGACCCTACCAATCCTGGAGTTTAGGAGACCCGGTCTCGACTCCTCAAGATGGCCTCCCACTGAACCCCAGAACCCGGTCACTTGTGCTCCCCTCCTTGGGTTTATCCTAATGCGGAAAAGTAAATAATATACTCTGGTGACATCAACCTCAACCCGGATGTGCCCCAAATAAAAGAATATTACATTACATTTGAATTTTACATGAATGAAAATAAAACTCTCATCTCACATAAAACCCCCCGGCTATTCAATCACGATAATCATGCACATCATATCTCAGCAACACATAATATCATATATCATCAACGTAAGTAAGTATGCATACCCCGATTGTCATTGATGTATAGTAACAAAACCGGCGATAAGAGACATACTACACTTACGGTCACAGAAAAGAAAGTGTAAAACTACAACATTTGGAATCCACATTCTCTTTATACATCGTAAATCCGAAATATCACATACTTTGCATTTCATGCCTAACTATATGAATTCCACATATTGTATCACATTCCAGATAAATAGACAGTATTAAACTTTTCGATCGAATAATCAAATACATAAAATTTCCTAATGCTCAACATTTGAGCGGAGTTCAAAAAACCCGGAATGTGTCGCAGTAGCAGCGGTCCAGCCGTAGAAAGGTCAAGCAAATGCCTCACATGTGGCACGCCGTACTGCCCCAAACCCTAAGGTTTAGAGGCAGTTCAGACGGTCACATAATCGAGTTAAGGTTTGTGTTCGTCTAGAGGGTCCACCACTTAACTTGCACGTATTTTCGAAAGATTTGAACCCGAGAAAAAAAAATCAACACTTGTAAATTTTTCGTGCCGGGAAAAAGTGAGTTAATGATATCTGTTCAAACTTTTTAATACTTTCTAAATCATCCGAAAAAAGGCACGAAATTAAAATTCCGATCAAATCACCGAATCCAAAACAATCCCCAGAACATTCAACACTTGAATCAGATTAAAAATACCCAAAAATATATACAAGCAGGTAGGAACATTACTGTGTAAACAAGAGGCAATGATTCATCTGTACGGCCGCGGATCCGCGGTCCAAGCAAGGTCTGGCTGCGGTTCCGCGGCGGCATGTTAGGATTTTTGCTTCGTTTTTTTATAGTAATTCTTATATTCGCCTGCTGAATTTTTTAAGTATTTTTAATTTTGAAAATAACACAGTTTCATAAATTGTCCAGAGAGGGTTAACAAATCCGTATTTTTGGTTCGATCGGAGTTTTAACTTCGCTAAAGTATCGCCTAAAGCTTTAGCTAGGCTCTGATACCAATGTTAGGTTTATATAGCACCTCATGAAAGGTTTGGAAGCATCACATGTCTCAAAATTAAATTTTTAAGGTGCTAAGTGAACATACAAAGAATTATCACTAGAAATTTAGGGTTTCATTACATATGCATCATCACAAGTAGAAAAAGCTAGGGTTTTGAGAGTAAAACCTTTGTAGCTCCCTACGCTAGACTCCTTGGCTACTTGAGAGTTGGAAAAAGGTTCGCTTGAGATCTTGTTGGTCCACGACGATCCACCCGAAGCTCCTTTGTCCAAAGCTTCTTGCTTTACTCGATATGTGAATGAAGTAGAGCAAACACCCTACACAAATGGGCTAGATGTGTGTAATATGATGATGTGGTTTGTATTCTATAATTAAAACTCTTTCTTTTTATCAACCTCATTCAAGGAAATTATCAAGAGAGGAAGAAGAAGATTGTAACATTTCAAAAAAAAAAAAAATTGGGAATTTTTATAATTTAATATTATTTTAATGAATATTTTAATATTTTGGTATTATTAAATACAAATAAATGGGAAAAATTTTGGAAAAATTTTGGAAAATTCTAAAATAGGGTAATTTATGGAATTATGCCATTCTTAAGTTTTTATGATTAGTTATATGCTAATTTAATGCTAATCGCAATTAAAAATCGCTAATCGGCTTTTAAACAATTTTGTGCAAAACATGCACATATCTTTTAATTTCCTACACTTGTGCATTTTCTACCATGGATTCTCATTTGGGTTTACTATTTGAGTGAGAAGGAATTAAGAGAAAAAGGAAAAGAAAAGAAAAGGAAAAAGTAGCATGATGATGAGAGAGAGAGAGAGTAGATTGCTTTTGACTTTTGACCATTTCCTCCATCATTTCCACGACATTTTCTCTCCCCCCTTCATAGAGCTGCTGCTGCTCCTGCCCTCTCCCACTTCTTCCTCCTCCCTCTTCAACTTAGATCCACCATTAAAACCTAACCAAAACCCTATCCCCATTTCACAAAAGTTGCTCCCAAGCTCAATACCTACACATTGGACTAAGCAAGGGCTGATCTTGAGGACTTTGTGCAACTCAAGAATTTTCTTGAGTTGCCAAAGAAGGTAATTTCTGCACCCCTAGTTTAGTATTTCAATTCTTATTGCATCAATTCTAGTTTCTTGTCGATATGGTGTCGTTTGATGGGCTTGTGAACCTCAAGTTAGGGTTTAGGGTAAATTTGAAATCAAAGGTGAAATTGAAGCTTGTACTGATCTTAGAACCCCTGTTGTGATGTTGTATTGGACAATACCTGTAACATGAACCCAGAATACGGATTTACGGAATCGATATCGGGGAAAACTGCAAATCTGTCACTGTGTTAGGGAATCTGCTATCACCCGAGACGTCTAAAAATAATTTTGAGTTGGCAGTGAGATGTGCAGGCAAATAGAAACCAACACCCAAAGCCCTAGCCCCAACCACCATGTTCTGGCCGCCAATTAATTCCTTCTGGCCGCAAATTACGGCCAGAGCAGGAGGGAATTGCCTCGTTTTTGGTTCATGGCCCTATTTCCAGTAGTTTAGACCCCTGACATGTATAGATTTTTCTAATTTGACTTAGGGTGAAATCTAGAGCCTATTTCCTTAGTTGCTGTTTTGGATTCGTGTTTCCGTATTCCGTATTTCTAATTCTGAATTTGCTTATGGTGTTTTACCTCGACTACTTGGCGTTTATACGACGATATCGAGGGTTGTTGATGTTTTTGGAGGCGTACCCGTAGGTTCTAACCTATAGGCCCCATAGCGTATCGGTTTGGCTTTAGTGTGTCGTTTTAGCTTTGATTTGGTTTTGATACGCATTTGTGATACGTTAATGTGTAGGTACCCCATGAAGACTTCGGGATGGCAGGCAAACGCGTGACGACATCGATAAATAAAGACACAAGGAGAGTAGATTATATCTACGGGGGAAGTCGGGTGGATGGCGTATAGCACCCCCGCAGTCCGTAGTTGTTATATATATATATATGATAGTTAGGTGTATTATGGATAGTGTAGGGTTAGAAGTAACTAGTGTAGTTCATAGTCGCGAACCCTAGAATAAATTTACACCTACACGCACACCCTTGCATATTCATTATACTTGCATTGTGCTTGATGATGGATGACATTGGAGATGAGTCGATGATGTTGGGCATTGTGACGTGAGATCGGTGATTTGATATGATTCGTATTTGGGATACGACATGTGATCTCTAGCGGGCCCTTGGACATGTGTTTACACACGCAGTGATAGATGGTATCGATTGTACTAGATTTAGATCAGTACCCCAGATTAGGTGATATGATGATAGCGATACCTGATATGTGGTGAGATAATATGATATTGACCCGTACCCAGCTATTGGGATGCCGTACAACGATTTACCGTACGAGCCTATATTGATGATAGATCCGCACTCATGACTCGAGGATGTCTTACGATATACTGTATCGTACGCGATATTATTGAGGCGGGATCACCGACTATTATATCTATATATATATCGACTCAGATTTAGGTGGTTTCCATACCTCTCCCGATTGACTTGATACTTAGATCTGTAGTTTGCATAGTAGATTCTTCACTGTGGTGTTGATTATTTGATTTCCGCATATTCATTCTATTCGCATTGCTTTGCATATGTTTATTGCTATATTATTATCATACTGTTAGGACCCCAGCATCATTATCGATGATGCGTATGTTCCACGTACACTATTTGCCGGCTCACACACTTCATCATTGATAATTGCCATGCCACTACACTGTAATACTGTTGCATTCATGATATGATTCTTGCATGGCATATTGTACACTTATACCTGTACACATACATAGATGATTCTGACTTGATTAGAGATTTGGGAACCGCAAGATATTCTTCAAAACTGATTCATTTTAAAAGAGCGGTTTCCCTCGACATGTGCACATTACTATTACATGTTGCATGACTTACTGTTATGCTTACCTTTCTTTACATGTCGCATACATCATGTTTTGATTATACGCATTGAGATATGTTGTTTCCATGATATTTCTGGATTTGGGAATCGTGGGTATTTCAAAAGAGAATATATAATTGTTTTAAAAACCCGGTTACCCTTGATATGATATTTCAGTGCGTCCACCATGTGTTTTCTCGGTGCTGAGAGCGACATGTGAAACCTGATTCGAGGAGGCGGATGAGGCCAATTGCGGGTACATGGTGGACCCGGTATGGTACCCCCGGGCGAGAACGGTTTCGCTGTGTAGTAGACGGTGAGCTTGGCAGAGGGACTAATACCTATCGGTGATTGTATTTAAGCTCGGTGGATATCTGGAGGATATCGACCGGAGTTGAGAGATGGATATGGGCTGACCCGTACTATCGGGGCCGAGGGCCGATACCGCAGACGGAGCCCCATTTGGATGAGGATTTACGTGCCGATGCTAGGCACAGGTTGCCTGATGATTTCCATGATTTTGATTACATCCTCATATTTGCATGCATGATGCTTATTGTCATTGGGTGACAGGTGGACGGGATCCACATATATACAGACATTGATTACATACAGCCTTTGACTACATTGATCATACTTCATTTGTATATATAACAGGGTATGAGGGCGCTGTTATATATACCCTTACACCAATATTAGTGGAATGGGACGCTAATATATGTGTATTGATTTTCATTTGATACTTCATCATATTTACTTCATGCAGACATACCTTATATTTATGACATGTTATTACCTGAGGCGCTGGCACGAGTATTTGGCACTACCTACTTGTTTAGATGTTGCATTGCCACCTTATCACGCTTCAGACTTTCACTTGAGGTTTATATCATATACTGATCGTATTGACTTAGGACTATGTCTTGCATTCGGTTTCTGCTTGTAGATATTTTCTATTCACGAGTTGGCAACTCACCCCCGTTGTGCCACAGTTCTTGCAGGTTTTGTCGTACAGGTTCCATAGCGGCATTTCTGGCACACTGCTTCCTTACGGGTGAATTTCTTTTGGTAGGTGGGTTCTTTTGTATCAAGAACCACCATTGTACTTGTATTATTCATTGTATCTAGAAATTCCATCAACCAAAACTTGTATATTGTTTCAGACTTAGACATTAGTGATGTATTATTCGACCTTAGAGTCGCGCTTAGTAGTATTGCGGTTTTCATGCTTATTGAGTTTCTTTTTGGATTTGACCCTCGCCATTCGGCGTTGTATATTATTTTGCGTGGTTGTGACCGTCAATTGACGAAGAGCTAGCTCCCGCTTAGGGATGCCTTTTATCATTGCATATATATTGTTCTTGTTGTATCCCGTTTGGGGCCAGTATTTACAAAAGAAACTCTGCCGAAATTTTTAGAAAAGACTTCACATTTTAAAATGTATATTCGTCTTAGTTATTTAAAAACCTTGACTTCAAACATGTTTTTCTTCACTTCTTTAAACCAGTTTTCTTTACTTACTCTTAAAATGGTTTTAGATTTCTGGGCTTTTGGCTTACATGGATCAGATGGAGTCCTATAGACTTCATATGGTTCAAGGGCCAGTCACGTGCTCTTTCGGGCCATGACAAAGTTGGTATCAGAGCGCTAGGTTGACCTTGGTTCGAGTCGAAGTTTGACTATATGGAGCCTAGGGCGTTTATATATATACGGAACTTAGGCTTGACCTTACGGAACTGTCTCGACCCGAAAGAGCACGTGACTGGCCCTCGAACCATATGAAATCTATAGGACTCCATCTGATCCAAGTAAGCCAAAGCCCAGAAATCTAAAACCATTTTAAGAGTAAGTGAAGAAAACTGGTTTAAAGAAGTGAAGGAAAATATGTTTGAAGTCGAGGTTTTTAAATAACTAAGCCGAAGGTACATTTTTAAAAGGTAAAGTCTTTTCTAAAAATTTCGACAGAGTTTCTTTTATAAATACTGGCCCCGAACGGGATATAACAAGCATAACATATATACAATGATAAAAGGCATCCCCAAGCGGGAGCTAGCTCTTCGTCAATTGACGGTCACAACCACACATGCAATATAATATACAACGCCGAAAGGCGAGGATCGATCCAAAAGAAACACAGTAAGCCTGAAAACCGCAATACTACTAAGCGCGACTCTAAGGCCAAATAAAACATCACTAAAGTCTGAGTCTGAAACAATAAACAAATTTGGTTGATGGAAATTCTAGATACAAAGAATAATATAAGTACAATGGTGGTTTTGATGCAAAAGGAACCACCTACCAAATGCAATTCACCCGCAAGGAAGCAATGTGCCAGAAATGCCGCAAAGGAACCTGTACGGCAAAACCTGCAAGAACTGTGGCACAACGGGGGTGAGTTGCCAACTCGTGAATAGAGAATAACTACAAGCAGAAACCGAACGCAAGACATAATCCTAGGTCAAAACGATCAGTACAAAATCCTCAATATAAAACATGCAGCCTATAACAAGGCTAGGGTAAATAACTAACCCGAGTGTAATCTCCTGTGCCTGTGTCAGTGCCTCAGGTAGCAAT
Organism: Agapanthus africanus; assembly: GCA_030015575.1. Lineage (NCBI taxonomy): Eukaryota > Viridiplantae > Streptophyta > Magnoliopsida > Asparagales > Amaryllidaceae > Agapanthus > Agapanthus africanus. The sequence goes on from JASDDO010000014.1 coordinate 496,635,438, forward strand.
ATAACATAAGAATGAGGTATGAATGCATGAGAACATAATACATGTAAATGAAGAAACTGTTTTCATACTTTAGTGAGATTTCCTTTGTATTTTTAAAATGAGGTATCATAATGAAATCAGCATAAAACAGTGCCTAACATCGGCACAAAACGTAATCCAATTATCCAGATATCTCTGTATCCCAATCACAAAATCTAGGGCGCCGTCAGTCCAGACCGGCCCCTACCATCAATCTCAAGACCACGACGGTATTCTCCGGATATCCGACGCGTCAGGTAAAATCACCGGTCGGTAGTGCTCCCCTGCCAGGCTCAACGTCATCACCACATTCATCTTGCCCCGGGGTACCGCACCGGGTCCACCATGTACCCGAAATGGTTCATCCGTCTCCTCGAATCGGGTTTCCAAATCCATCAGCAAACTCATGGTGGACGACTCATACATCATGGGAAAACCGCACTTTTTATTTTAAAAGAGAGAAAATGTTTATCTATGTTTTTGCGGTTTTCCTCCAAATCCAGAAAATCTCACGGAAATCCAAATCCAAAACCTCAGTAACACGTAAAATAGTGAATATATGCATGCGAATCCATGAATGCGGCATAACAATGAATATCAGTATGCATGAAGTAGCAGGTAATAACTACAATGTCTAAACTATTAGCTAATAGGTTATGTCAAGCAATAGTATTTTCTAAGGTGTACGTGACATGGCAATTACCGATGAAGATGTGTGTGAGCCGGCAAGTAAGTGTACGTGGTACATACGCAACATCGGTAATGGTGCTGGTGTCCTAACAGCATGATATCAATAATGGAGTATGAAACATAATATAAGAATGCGATGCAAAGCGAACCACAAAAAAAGTGGGATCTGAATCTAGACGCAACTATAACTAATCTGCATTAATCTAATATAAGTCCTACAAATGGTGCCTTTTGAAATATCACGAATCATGGGGTTTTGAAAATAGGTGCTACGGTGTTTTTATGAAAAGATACGCCTTTTGAAATGTCCGTAGATCCCTTGACCTGTCTTTTAAAATACCCACGACCAGCTAGTTTTGAAATAGGTAGGAGTCTAATCTAATCTAACAACTACACTAAACTATACAGCTGAACTAACAAGCTGAGCTACAGGTAAGGAAACCGCCTAACATCTGAGTCGATATATATATAGATATAATAGTCGGTGATTCCGCCTCAATAGTATCGCGTACGATACAGTATATCATATGACATCCTCAAGTCATGAGTGCGGATCTATCATCAATGTAAAGCTCATACGGTAAATCATCGTACGGCATCCCAATAGCTGGTTACGGGTCAATATCACACTATCTCATCACACTTCAGGTATCACTATCATCATATCATATCATATAATCTGGGGTACTATTCTATGTCTAGTATAAATCGATACCATCAATAAAGTATGCATGCGGGGGTAAACACACATCCCAAGCCCGCAAGAAACACGTTTCGTATCCCAAATACGAATCATATCACATCACCGATCTCGCGGCACAAAGCCCAATATCATTGACTCATCTCCAAAGTCATCCAATATCATCAACACAGTGCCAGTATAAGTAATATGCAAGGGTGTGGGTGTAGGTGTAATTCTATTCTAGGATTCGCGACTATGAACTACACCAGTCACTTCTAACCCTACACTATCCATAATACACCTAACTATCATATATAATAACAACTACGGACTGCGGGGGTGCTATACGCCATCCACCCGACTTCCCCCAGTAGATATAATCTACTCACCTAGCGTCTTCATTTGTGGACGTCGCCACGCGCTTGCTTGTCGTCCCGAAGTCTTCATGAGGTACCTACACATCAAAATATCGTATATGCGCATTAAAACCAAATCAAAGCTAAAACGGCACATGAAATCCAAAATGATATGATAAGAGGCCTATAGGTTAAAACCCATGGCACGCCTTCAAAACCATCAACACATCCTCTATATCGTCGTATAAACGCCAAATAGTCGAGGCAAAACACAATCCACAATTGCAGAATTAAAAATACGGAATACGGAAACATGAATCTAAAACAGCAACTTAGGAAATATGTCCCAGATTTTACCCTAGGTCACTTTATACAAATCTATATATACCAGGGGTCTAACATGAACATGTAGGAGCTACATAACCAATACGAGCCAAAATGGTGGGACCCAGGCCGCAATTTGCGGCCAATGGGGATAAATTGGCGGCCGGGAAGAAAAAGTGGGAGCTGGGGTCTTGGGGTTAGCTTCCTGGGTGCCTGCACGTGTCACTGTCCAATCAATTTTAATTTAGGGTGTCTCGGGTGATAGAAGATTCAATATACCCTTCACAGATTTCATAAATTCCCCGATATCGGTTTCTAAAATCCGTATTATGGTTTAAGCTTCAGGTTTTGGGTTTCCAATTCATACACTAGGGTGATGGTATAAGCTCTACTGACCTCAATTCCATATTACAACCCATAAATCATCACAACCCTAACTAGGTTATCCACAAGTCCACAATATCACACAATATCGATTCGATCTTAATATGAGGGTAAAGGAAATGCATAAACTAAGTTTAAGGTCCAGAAAATACCTCATTTGGCAACTCAAGAATTTTCTTGAGTTGCCCCTAGTGGCCAAAATCCTTGCTTCTTTAGCACCAAGTGTAGATCTAGGGATTGTGCACACATTTAATGAAATGGAGATTGGGTTTTGGGGTTGTTTTAGAGGTGTTTTGGAGCTTGAAGAGGGGAGGGAAAGGAGGTGCAGGAGCAGCAGCAGGAGAAGGGAGAAGAGGGAGGGAAATGAGGGGAGAAATGGTTAAGTCCTTAGTCAATGAAGCCCATACATCTCTCTCTCACCAACTACCCATTTCTTTATTCTTTTCCTTTTCTTTTTCCTTTTAAAACCCTTCTCACTCAAATAGTAAACCCAAATGAAACGCATGGCAAGAAAATGCACAAGTGTGAAAAAGTGATATGTGCATGTGTTGCACAAAAAGCTAAAAACCGATTAGCGATTTTTAATGGCGATCAGCACTAAATTAGTGTCAAATTAATCACAAAAACTTTAAAATGTCATAATTCTCTAATTTACCCTATTTTAGAATTTTCCAAAATTTTTCCCCATTTATTTGTATTTAATAATTCCAAAATATTAAAATATTCAATAAAATAATATTAAATTATAAAAATTCCCAAAATTAACATTTTATCTTTTTTGAAATGTTACAATCTACCCCCCTTAAAGAAATTCGGTCCCCGAATTTAAATTTAAACCCCCAATACTAAAACAATTTTTGTAATACTCCAATTTGTCGGGGCTCCGAAGACATCAATACATAGAGAATATCCTATGCGTCTGGTGCGCAAGGAATCAAAATCCATATATGTGTCATACAGGTGTACAAAACAACATCTAGGTGAAACGGATGTGCACGAAACATCTGTCATAGGCAACGTGTGTGCCTGACAGCAACCAAATCAGGTGCATGTAACATGCACGAAGAATCCCGATTTAGTGCATCTGGCGTGCACCAAAATCGTATATCAAAACACTAAAGGTGCATGAAAACTCTGCTGGAAGTGTAAATCAAATCACTGTATAAGGTGGGCGTGAATTCACAATCAAAACCTCGAATGTAATAACTATGCGCAAAATATAAATATCCAGTGGGTGCATGAAACAAATATCATGAAACTCAGTCATCAAAACTAAATCATGCAAACAGAACGCCCAAAATACCGAAATCCAAAATGACGGATACGTGATAATCGAATCACAAAATCACAAATCATAGTACCGTCGTCGGTAGTTCCTCCTTCGAGGTCGAGAAGGAGTCGGTGCATCCACTGCTAGCAGCGCAAGATATCTACTTGTCTCTTGCTCACGGTCTGGCGCCCTCTGACTCTGGGTCCTTATCTTCTCTGAGGATTACCTATCTCGCAGTCAATCGGCTCATCGGCCTTGTCAGGTGTGCTAACGGGGACGATTCCGTTCTGGCACTTCTCTGGTCACCTATCGGTCAATCCTCACGACCACTCGTGAGGCAGCCCATCACTGGCGTCGGCCTCTGGCTCTCTGAATGCACGTCACATATCTGATCCTGGGTGCAAACATCATTGCAGCAATGTCCTGGAAGGAATCCTGCTCAAGGTCTCTTCCGATCTTGCCTATGCCGAACTGTACAGAGGTTGGCTCTCCTGCATAATCTCTTCTCACTCGATAGACATCTGTGTCCTCAGCACAATATTTCTCGGAATCTGGTTGCATCCCAATGTCTCTGTAAGCATATCTGACCTCTGGTCTCGACGGGAAGCAATGACAGCTCGTCAGCGTCTCGCCCGAACCTCTGGTTCCACCTGTATCTATCGTCGTCCACTATGACGTCACGCCATGCATATCTACGCACTGCACTGTTCTCGGCCACGGTCAATCTGAAGTTTCTCACACGGACTCGAAATCGCGTACTCTGTAGCTTCATCATTCTGTAGAAGATGTCAGGCCGAACAGGCCCTCGGGAACACGTCCCAACCATCGGAGGAATACTCAATACTCGTTCGTCCTTGATCGATTCGCAACGCATCTGGGTAAGTTCCTTTATCCGAATCTGGTCAACTACCTCGTCGACAATGCTAACTCTGGCCTGCTGGTTGTGCGCAATATGACCACTCCTGGGTCGGGTCTTCTCGTATAGTATTCCAGAAAGGTCATGTCGAAGTCTCTCTCAAATCTCATCCCTGCCGAATTGCCCAGAAGTCATCATCCCTTGCTGAAGCAAATTCTTGTTCCGGAACGGCTGCATACTTATCGCGCTTCTTTCTGGAAGATATATCCATATACAACGCCTCTGGGTGCGTATCACATCTCTAATGTCAGCGGAGTGGGACGTCATCTCGTCGAAATCTCTTGCGAACTCTTTTCTTCACTCTGCTTCAATGTCGACTGATTCGGACTCGTCTCATCGTGGCTGCATGGACTATGCTCCAACGGCTATACTCGTATCTGGAGTCTCCCAAGCAATGCATCCCATCACATGATATCCGAATGATGTCGAAACATTCGATCGACTCGTCAGAACCTTATAATCCCCCAAGAGATCAACATCTTGAGTACAGTTTAATAGTATCGAGTACATGCCTCAGCGTCGGTGGTCCAGCCGTAGAAGGGCAAACCCAAGCCTCACTAATGGCGCCGCGGAACTGCCGTAAACCCTAAGGTTCAAAGGCTTTCACACGGTCATTAAGTCGAGTTAGGGTTTCATTCTTCTAGAGGGTCCATAGAATCACCTGCATGTCTTTCCGTATACTTTAAACTTGGAAAATGGGCTCCTGACATTCAATCGTCTCAATCGACTCTCAACGAATCTGCGTGAAGTCGTCTCTAGCTGGAATCAATCTATCTGATGACCTCGCATCGGTAAACGGACGAACCAAATGTCCTAGTCATTCATCCTCAGGTGACTGGCGACTCGCTATCATCTCACTAAGTATATGCTCACGCTGCAGCAGCTCCAACCATCTGGGCGATATCTCGTCATTTGCAGCAGCAACTGGCTCATTCACCTGCACGCCGAACAGCGCCTCAATCCTCCAGGAAAGACGACGCATTGGCGGTCATCTCTGAATCGGTCTGCCCTAGATCTGAGTAAGACTCTCCATACTGGAAATCTTCAACTCAACTGGGCCCGCTCCGGTGCATAAATCGGACAAATCACCTTCGTCTCTCAAATCGAGTAGACTAGCTATAATCTGTCTCATATCTGTCTGGAAGCTCCGACAATCTAAGCTCGTAAGCTCCGAAAGCGACATCCCGTCAATCTCAGCAACAGCTGGTCCCTCTGTCTGCACGGTAGGCGACATCATAATCTCTGAGGTATGATGTACATCAACAGTCCTCTCTCAACTGGCAGCTCTAACAATGGCCCGATCATCCGGTGCAAAACCAAGCACTCGCCTCCACTTGAGGTCACAGTCATCAATACTAACTCGAGACGTTCCCATGTCACCAGAAAACACAATGGTCAGCCCTCGTACGAGACGAGCTCGCACTGACCGTAACCCTAGCAGCAGCCCAAACTGCGCTCAAACATGGCGACTGGAACCTCAATCGAGTATCGAAGAGAGCAGATCAATGGCAAGAAAGGAAACAACAGATCCAGAGTGGATACACGATCATAAGAAGGAACAGCATCAATGAAGGTATGATCATGGACTAATAGAATCGGGGATCTCAAATGGATGTATAATCATGGATATAAAGAGAATCACTGATCTCAAAAATATGTACATCCTAAGGTTCCTTAAGCGGAGTGGCGTGTCGTAAGTATGCCGCGGAACATACCAACGGTACGTCACTCTGCTTTAGTCACCTATTCCATCAACCAAGGGTCATCCTATACGACGAAAGTTCGGGTCTAATACCCCCTCGACTAAGTCTAAGTTCCGTAAGGTCAAGCCTAAGTTCCGTATATATATAAACGCCCTAGGCTCCACATAGTCAAACTTAGACTCGAACCAAGGTCAACCTAGCGCTCTGATACCAACTTTGTCACGACCCGAAAGAGCACGTGACTGGCCCTCGAACCATATGAAATCTATAGGACTCCATCTGATCCAAGTAAGCCAAAGCCCAGAAATCTAAAACCATTTTAAGAGTAAGTGAAGAAAACTGGTTTAAAGAAGTGAAGGAAAATATGTTTGAAGTCGAGGTTTTTAAATAACTAAGCCGAAGGTGCATTTTTAAAAGGTAAAGTCTTTTCTAAAAATTTCGGCAGAGTTTCTTTTGTAAATACTGGCCCCGAACGGGATACAACAAGCATAACATATATACAATGATAAAAGGCATCCCCAAGCGGGAGCTAGCTCTTCGTCAATTGACGGTCACAACCACACATGCAATATAATTTACAACGCCGAAAGGCGAGGATCGATCCAAAAGAAACACAGTAAGCATGAAAACCGCAATACTACTAAGCACGACTCTAAGGCCAAATAAAACATCACTAAAGTCTGAGTCTGAAACAATAAACAAATTTGGTTGATGGAAATTCTAGATACAAAGAATAATATAAGTACAATGGTGGTTTTGATGCAAAAGGAACCACCTACCAAATGCAATTCACCCGCAAGGAAGCAATGTGCCAGAAATGCCGCAAAGGAACCTGTACGGCAAAACCTGCAAGAACTGTGGCACAACGGGGGTGAGTTGCCAACTCGTGAATAGAGAATAACTACAAGCAGAAACCGAACGCAAGACATAATCCTAGGTCAAAACGATCAGTACAAAATCCTCAATATAAAACATGCAGCCTATAACAAGGCTAGGGTAAATATCTAACCCGAGTGTAATCTCCTGTGCCTGTGTCAGTGCCTCAGGTAGCAATATAACATAAGAATGAGGTATGAATGCATGAGAACATAATACATGTAAATGAAGAAACTGTTTTCATACTTTAGTGAGATTTCCTTTGTATTTTTAAAATGAGGTATCATAATGAAATCAGCATAAAACAGTGCCTAACATCGGCACAAAACGTAATCCAAATATCCCGATATCTCTGTATCCCAATCACAAAATCTAGTGCGCCGTCAGTCCAGACCGGCCCCTACCATCAATCTCAAGACCACGACGGTATCCTCCGGATATCCGACGCGTCAGGTAAAATCACCGGTCGGTAGTGCTCCCCTGCCAGGCTCAACGTCATCACCACATTCATCTTGCCCCGGGGTACCGCACCGGGTCCACCATGTACCCGAAACGGTTCATCCGTCTCCTCGAATCGGGTTTCCAAATCCATCAGCAAACTCATGGTGGACGACTCATACATCATGGGAAAACCGCACTTTTTATTTTAAAAGAGAGAAAATGTTTCTCTATGTTTTTGCGGTTTTCCTCCAAATCCAGAAAATCTCACGGAAATCCAAATCCAAAACCTCAGTAACACGTAAAATAGTGAATATATGCATGAGAATCCATGAATGCGGCATAACAATGAATATCAGTATGCATGAAGTAGCAGGTAATAACTACAATGTCTAAACTATTAGCTAATAGGTTATGTCAAGCAATAGTATTTTCTAAGGTGTACGTGACATGGCAATTACCGATGAAGATGTGTGTGAGCCGGCAAGTAAGTGTACGTGGTACATACGCAACATCGGTAATGGTGCTGGTGTCCTAACAGCATGATATCAATAATGGAGTATGAAACATAATATAAGAATGCGATGCAAAGCGAACCACAAAAAAAGTGGGAGCTGAATCTAGACGCAACTATAACTAATCTGCATTAATCTAATATAAGTCCTACAAATGGTGCCTTTAGAAATATCACGAATCATGGGGTTTTGAAAATAGGGGCTACGGTGTTTTTATGAAAAGATACGCCTTTTGAAATGTCCGTAGATCCCTTGACCTGTCTTTTAAAATACCCACGACCCGCTAGTTTTGAAATAGGTAGGAGTCTAATCTAATCTAACAACTACACTAAACTATACAGCTGAACTAACAAGCTGAGCTACAAGTAAGGAAACCGCCTAACATCTGAGTCGATATATATATAGATATAATAGTCGGTGATTCCGTCTCAATAGTATCGCGTACGATACAGTATATCATATGACATCCTCAAGTCATGAGTGCGGATCTATCATCAATGTAAAGCTCATACGGTAAATCGTCGTACGGCATCCCAATAGCTGGGTACGGGTCAATATCACACTATCTCATCACATTTCAGGTATCACTATCATCATATCATATCATATAATCTGGGGTACTATTCTATGTCTAGTATAAATCGATACCATCAATAAAGTATGCATGCGGGGGTAAACACACATCCCAAGCCCGCATGAAACACGTTTCGTATCCCAAATACGAATCATATCACATCACCGATCTCGCGGCACAAAGCCCAATATCATTGACTCATCTCCAAAGTTATCCAATATCATCAACACAGTGCCAGTATAAGTAATATGCAAGGGTGTGCGTGTAGGTGTAATTCTATTCTAGGGTTCGCGACTATGAACTACACTAGTCACTTCTAACCCTACACTATCCATAATACACCTAACTATCATATATAATAACAACTACGGACTGCGGGGGTGCTATACGCCATCCACCCGACTTCCCCCAGTAGATATAATCTACTCACCTAGCGTCTTCATTTGTGGACGTCGCCACGCGCTTGCTTGTCGTCCCGAAGTCTTCATGAGGTACCTACACATCAAAATATCGTATATGCGCATTAAAACCAAATCAAAGCTAAAACGGCACATGAAATCCAAAATGATACGATAAGAGGCCTATAGGTTAAAACCCATGACACGCCTTCAAAACCATCAACACATCCTCTATATCGTCGTATAAACGCCAAATAGTCGAGGCAAAACACAATCCACAATTGCAGAATTAAAAATACGGAATACGGAAACATGAATCTAAAACAGCAACTTAGGAAATATGTCCCAGATTTTACCCTAGGTCACTTTATACAAATCTATATATACCAGGGGTCTAACATGAACATGTAGGAGCTACATAACCAATACGAGCCAAAATGGTGGGACCCAGGCCGCAATTTGCGGCCAATGGGGATAAATTGGCGGCCGGGAAGAAGAAGTGGGAGCTGGGGTCTTGGGGTTAGCTTCCTGGGTGCCTACACGTGTCACTGTCCAATCAATTTTAATTTAGGGTGTCTCGGGTGATAGCAGATTCAATATACCCTTCACAGATTTCATAAATTCCCCGATATCGGTTTCTAAAATCCGTATTATGGTTTAAGCTTCAGGTTTTGGGTTTCCAATTCATACACTAGGGTGATGGTATAACCTCTACTGACCTCAATTCCATATTACAACCCATAAATCATCACAACCCTAACTAGGTTATCCACAAGTCCACAATATCACACAATACCGATTCGATCTTAATATGAGGGTAAAGGAAATGCATAAACTAAGTTTAAGGTCCAGAAAATACCTCATTTGGCAACTCAAGAATTTTCTTGAGTTGCCCCTAGTGGCCAAAATCCTTGCTTCTTTAGCACCAAGTGTAGATCTAGGGATTGTGCACACATTTAATGAAATGGAGATTGGGTTTTGGGGTTGTTTTAGAGGTGTTTTGGAGCTTGAAGAGGGGAGGGAAAGGAGGTGCAGGAGCAGCAGCAGGAGAAGGGAGAAGAGGGAGGGAAATGAGGGGAGAAATGGTTAAGTCCTTAGTCAATGAAGCCCATACCTCTCTCTCTCACCAACTACCCATTTCTTTATTCTTTTCCTTTTCTTTTTCCTTTTAAAACCCTTCTCACTCAAATAGTAAACCCAAATGAAAAGCATGGCAAGAAAATGCACAAGTGTGAAAAAGTGATATGTGCATGTGTTGCACAAAAAGCTAAAAACCGATTAGCGATTTTTAATCGCGATTAGCACTAAATTACTGTCAAATTAATCACAAAAACTTTAAAATGTCATAATTCTCTAATTTACCCTATTTTAGAATTTTCCAAAATTTTTCCCCATTTATTTGTATTTAATAATTCCAAAATATTAAAATATTCAATAAAATAATATTAAATTACAAAAATTCCAAAAATTAACATTTTATCTTTTTTGAAATGTTACAGGAACTTAGACTTAGTCGAGGGGGTATTAGACCCGAACTTTCGTCGCGTAGGATGACCCTTGGTTGATGGAATAGGTGACTAAAGTAGAGTGATGTACCGTGGGTATGTTCCGCGGCATACTTACGACACGCCACTCCGCTTAAGGAACCTTAGGATGTACATATTTTCGAGATCAGTGATTCTCTTCATATCCATGATTATACATCCATTTGAGATCCTTGATTCTATTAGTTCCATGATCATACTTTCATTGATGCTGTTCCTTCTTATGATCATGTATCCACTCTGGATCTGTTGTTTTCTCTCTTGCCATTGATCTGCTCTTTTCGATACTCGATTGAGGTCCCTGTCGCCATGTTTGAGCGCAGTTTGGGCTGCTGCTAGGGTTACGGTCAGGGCGAGCTCGTCTGGTACGAGGGCCGACCATTGTGTTTTCTGGTGACATGGGAACGTCTCGAGTTAGTATCGATGATTGTGACCTCTTATGGAGGCGAATGCTTGGTTTTACACCGGATGATCGGGCCACTGTTAGAGCTGCCAGTTGAGAGAGGACTGTTGATGTACAACATACCTCAGAGATGATGATGTCGCCTACCGTGCAGACAAATAGACCAGCTGTTGCTGAGATTGACAGGATGTCGCTTCTGGAGCTTACGAGCTGAGATCGCTGGAGCTTCCGGGCAGATATGAGACAGATGATAGCCTGTCTACCCGATTTGAGAGACGAAGGTGATTCGTTCGATTTGTGCACCGGAGCAAGCCCAGGTGAGTTAAAGATTTCCAGTGTGGAGAGTCTTACTCAGATCCAGAGCAGACCGATTTAGAGATGACCGCCAATGTACTGCCTTTCCTGAAGGATTGAGGCGTTGTTCGGCGTACAAACGAATAAGCCAGTTGTTGCTACAAATGACGAGATATCGCCCAGATGATTGGAGCTACTGCAGCATGAGTATATACTTAGAGATATGATGGAAGGTCGCTAGTCACCAAGGAGGGATGCTAGGACAAGTGATTCGTTCGCTTACCCAGATGCGAGGTCATCAGATAGGTTGCTTCCAGCTAGAAACGACTTCACGCGGAGACGTTGAGAGTCGATAGAGACGATCGAATGTCAGGAGCCCATTTTCTAAGTTTAAAGCATACGGAAAGACATGCAGGTGATTCTATGGACCTTCTAGAAGAATGAAACCCTAACTCGACTTAATGACCGTGTGAAAGCCTTTGAACCTTAGGGTTTGCGGCAGTTCCGCGGCGCCATTAGTGAGGCTTGGGTTAGCCCTTCTACGGCTGGACCACCGACGCTGTGGGATGTACTCGATACTATTAAACTGTACTCAAGATGTTGATCTCTTAGGGGATTATAAGGTTCTGACGAGTCGATCGAATGATTCGACATCATTTGGATATCATGTGATGGGATGCATTGCTTGGGAGACTCCAGATACGAGTATAGCCGTTGGAGCACGGTCCATGCTGCCACGATGAGACGAGTCCGAATCAGTCGACATTGAAGTAGAGTGAAGTAAAGAGTTCGCTAGAGATTTCAACGAGATGACATTCCCCTTCGCTGACATCAGAGATGCGATACGCACGCGGAGGCATTGTATATGGATATACCTTCCAGAATGAGGCGCGATGAGTATGCAGCCATTCCGAAATAAGAATTAGCTTCAGCATTGGACGATGACTTTCGGGCAATTCGGCAGAAAAGAGATATGCGAGAGACTTCGGATCGACCGTAGCCGAGAGCATTGCAGTGCGCAGATTGAGACGTGACATCGAAGTGGACGGAGATACAGACAAGCGGACAAGAGGTTCGTGCGAGACGCTGACGAGCTGTCATTACTTCCCGTCGAGACCAGAGGTCAGATATGCTTACAGAGGCGTTGGGATGCAACCAGATTCTGAGAAATGTTGTGCTGAGGACACGGATGTCCATTGAGCTAGAAGAGATTATGCAAGAGTACCAGCCTCTGTACAGTTCGGCATAGGCAAGATCAGAAGAGACCCTGAGCGGAATTCCTTCCAGGACACTACTGCAATGATGTTTGCACCCTGGATCAGATGTGTGATGTGTATTCAGAGAGCCAGAGACCGACGCCAGAGATATGCTACTTTACGAGTGGTTGTGAGAGCTGACCGAGAGATGACTAAAGAAGTGCCAGAACGGAATCGTCCCCGTTAGAACACCTGACAGGGCCGATGAGCCGATGGATTGCGAGATAGGTAATCCACAGGAAGATAAGGACCTAGAGACAGAGGACGCCAGACCGTGAGCAAGAGGCAAGTAGATATCTTGCGCTGCTAGCATTGGATGCACCGACTCCTTCTCGACCTTGAAGGAGGAACTACCGACGACGGTACTTATGATTTGTGAGTTTGTGATTCGGTTATCACGTATCCGTCATCTTGGATTTCGGTATTTTGGGCGTTCTGTTTGCATGATTTAGTTTTGATGACTGAGTTTCATGATATTTGTTTTATGCACCCACTGGGTATTTATACTTTGCGCATAGTTATTACATTTGAGCTATTGATTGTGATTTCACGCCTATCTTATGCAGTGATTTGATTTACACTTCCAGCATAGTTTTCTTGCACCTTTAGTGTTTTGATATACGATTCTGGTGCACGCCAGATGCACTGAATCGAGATTCTTCGTGCATGTCAAATGCACCTGATTTTTTTGTCAGGCACACTCGTTGCCTACGACAGATTTTTCGTGCACACCCGTTGCACCTAGATGTTGTTTTGTGCCCATGTATGGCACATATATGGATTTTGATTTCCGTGCGCACCAGACGCACAGGATATTCTTATATACATTTTGGGGATTGATTTCTTATAGAGCAGTACATTTTTATGATATTCGCTACGTATTGATGTTTTCGGAACCCCGACAATTTGGATTTTTATTGAAATGTTTTGGTATTTGGGGGTTTAAATTTAAATTCGGGGACCGAATTTATTTAAGGGGGTAGATTGTAACATTTCAAAAAAAATAAAAATATTAATTTTTGGGAATTTTTATAATTTAATATTATTTTAATGAATATTTTAATATTTTGGTATTATTAAATACAAATAAATGGGAAAAAGTTTGGAAAAATTATGGAAAATTCTAAAATAGGGTAATTTATGGAATTATGCCATTCTTAAGTTTTTATGATTAGTTATATGCTAATTTAATGCTAATCGCAATTAAAAATCGCTAATCGGCTTATAAACAATTTTGTGCAAAACATACACATATCTTTTAATTTCCTACACTTGTGCATTTTCTACCATGGTTTCTCATTTGGGTTTACTATTTGAGTGAGAAGGAATTAAGAGAGAAAAGAAAAGAAAAGAAAAGGAAAAAGTAGCATGATGATGATGAGAGAGAGAGAGTAGGTTGCTTTTGACTTTTGACCCTTTCCTCCATTATTTCCACCTCATTTTCTCTCCCCCCTTCATAGAGCTGCTGCTGCTCCTGCCCTCTCCCTCTTCTTCCTCCTCCCTCTTCAACTTAGATCCACCATTAAAACCTAACCAAAACCCTATCCCCATTTCACAAAAGTTGCTCCCAAGCTCAATAGCTACACATTAGACTAAGCAAGGGCTGATCTTGAGGACTTTGTGCAACTCAAGAATTTTCTTGAGTTGCCAAAGATGGTAATTTTTGCACCCCTAGTTTAGTATTTCAATTCTTATTGCATCAATTCTAGTTTCTTTTCGATATGGTGTCGTTTGATGGACTTGTGAACCTCAAGTTAGGGTTTAGGGTAAATCTGAAATCAAAGGTGAAATTGAAGCTTGTACTGATCTTAGAACCCCTGTTGTGATGTTGTATTGGAGAATACCTGTAACATGAACCCAGAATACGGATTTACGGAATCGATATCGGGGAAAACTGTAAATCTGTCACTGTGTTTGGGAATCTGCTATCACCCGAGATATCTAAAAATAATTTTGAGTTGGCAGTGAGATGTGCAGGCAAATAGAAACCAACACCCAAAGCCCTAGCCCCAACCACCATGTTCTGGCCGCCAATTAATTCATTCTGGCCGCAAATTGCGGCCAGAACAGGAGGGAATTGCCTCGTTTTTGGTGCATGGCCCTATTTCCAGTAGTTTAGACCCCTGACATGTATAGATTTGTCTAATTTGATCTAGGGTGAAATCTAGAGCACATTTCCTCAGTTGCTATTTTGGATTCGTGTTTCCGTATTCCGTATTTCTAATTCCGAATTTGCTTATGGTGTTTTACCTCGACTACTTAGCGTTTATAGGACGATATCGAGGGTTGTTGATGGTTTTGGAGGCGTACCCGTAGGTTCTAACCTATATGCCCCATAGCGTATCGTTTTGGCTTTAGTGTGTCGTTTTAGCTTTGATTTGGTTTTGATACGCATTTGTGATACGTTAATGTGTAGGTACCCCATGAATACTTCCGGATGGCAAGCAAACGCGTGACGACATCGATAAATAAAGACACAAGGTGAGTAGATTATATCTACGGGGGAAGTTGGGTGGATGGCGTATAGCACCCCCGCAGTCCGTAGTTGTTATATATATATATATATGATAGTTAGGTGTATTATGGATAGTGTAGGGTTAGAAGTAAATAGTGTAGTTCATAGTCGCGAACCCTAGAATAGATTTACACCAACACGCACACCCTTGCATATTCATTGTACTTGCACTGTGCTTGATGACATTGGAGATGAGTCGATGATGTTGGGCATTGTGACGCGAGATCGGGGATTTGATATGATTCGTATTTGGGATACGACATGTAATCTCTAGCGGGCCCTTGGACGTGTGTTTACACACGCAGTGATAGATGGTATCGTTTGTACTAGATTTAGATCAGTACACCAGATTAGGTGATATGATGATAGTGATACCTGATATGTGGTGAGACAATGTGATATTGACCCGTACCCAGCTATTGGGATGCCGTACGACGATTTACCGTACGAGCCTATATTGATGATAGATCGGCACTCATGACTCGAGGATGTCTTACGATATACTGTATCGTACACGATATTATTGAGGCGGGATCACCGACTATTATATCTATATATATATCGACTCAGATTTAGGTTGTTTCCATACCTCTCCCGATTGACTTGATACTTAGATCTGTAGTTTGCATAGTAGATTCTTCACTGTGGTGTTGATTATTTGATTTCCGCATATTCATGCTATTCGCATTGCTTTGCATATGTTTATTGCTATATTATTATCATGCTGTTAGGACACCATCACCATTATCGATGATGCGTATGTTCCACATACACTATTTGCCGGCTCACACACTTCATCATCGATAATTGCCATGCCACTACACTGTAGTACTGTTGCATTCATGATATGATTCTTGCATGGCATATTGTACACTTATACCTGTACACATACATAGATGATTCTGACTTGATTAGAGATTTGGGAACCGCAAGATATTCTTCAAAACTGATTCATTTTAAAAGAGCGGTTTCCCTCGACATGTGCACATTACTATTACATGTTGCATGACTTACTGTTATGCTTACCTTTCTTTACATGTCGCATACATCATGTTTTGATTATACTCATTGAGATATGTTGTTTCCATGATATTTCTGGATTTGGGAACCGTGGGTATTTCAAAAGAGAATATATAATTGTTTTAAAAACCCGGTTACCCATCATATGATATTTCAGTGTGTCCACCATGTGTTTTCTCGGTGCTGAGAACGACATGTGAAACCCGATTCAAGGAGGCGGATGAGGCCGATTGCGGGTACATGGTGGACCCGGTATGGTACCCCGGGGCGAGAACGGTTTCGCTGTGTAGTAGACGGTGAGCCTGGCAGAGGGACTACTACCTACCAGTGATTTTATTTGAGCTCGGTGGATATCTGGAGGATACCGACCGGAGTTGAGAGATGGATATGGGCTGACATGTACTGCCGGGGCCGAGGGCCGATACCGCAGACGGAGCCCCATATGGATGAGGATTTACGTGCCGATGCTAGGCACAGGTTTCCTGATGATTTCCATGATTTTTATTACATCCTCATATTTGCATGCATGATGCTTATTGTCATTGGGTGACAGGTGGACGGGATCCACATATATACAGACATTGATTACATACAGCTTTTGACTATATTGATCATACTTCATTTGTATATATAACAGGGTATGAGGGTGTTGTTATATATACCCTTACACCAATATTAGTGGAATGGGACGCTAATATATGTGTATTGATTTTCATTTGATACTTCATCATATTTACTTCATGCAGACATACCTTATATTTATGACATGTTATTACCTGAGGCACTGGCACGAGTATTTGGCACTACCTACGTGTTTAGATGTTACATTGCCACCTTATCACGCTTCATACTTACTCTTGAAGTTTATATCATATACTGATCGTATTGACTTAGGACTATGTCTTGCATTCGGTTTCTGCTTGTAGATATTTTCTATTCACGAGTTGGCAACTCACCCCCGTTGTGCCATAGTTCTTGCAGGTTTTGCCGTACAGGTTCCATAGCGACATTTCTGGCACACTGCTTCCTTACGGGTGAATTGCTTTTGGTAGGTGGGTTCTTTTGTATCAAGAACCACCATTGTACTTGTATTATTTATTGTATCTAGAAATTCCATCAACCAAAACTTGTATATTGTTTCGGACTTAGACATTAGTGATGTATTATTCGACCTTAGAGTCGCGCTTAGTAGTATTGCGGTTTTCATGCTTATTGAGTTTCTTTTTGGATTTGACCCTCGCCATTCGGCGTTGTATATTATTGCTTGCGTGGTTGTGACCGTCAATTGACGAAGAGCTAGCTCCTGCTTGGGGATGCCTTTTATCATTGCATATATATTGTTCTTGTTGTACCCCGTTCGGGGCCAGTATTTACAAAAGAAACTTTGCCGAAATTTTTAGGAAAGACTTCACATTTTAAAATGTATATTCGGCTTAGTTATTTAAAAACCTTGACTTCAAACATGTTTTTCTTCACTTCTTTAAACCAGTTTTCTTTACTTACTCTTAAAATGGTTTTAGATTTCTGGGCTTTTAGCTTACTTGGATCAGATGGAGTCCTATAGACTTCATATGGTTCAAGGGCCAGTCACGTGCTCTTTCGGGTCGTGACAAAGATGGTGGCTAAGTTTTCTCACAAAAGAAAAGTTATGAGAGTGAATAATAATTGAAATGAGAAAAGAATAATCTATATTAATCCTTTCTCACTTCAACCATGGTTAGAATCATCTAGATTTTTATCAAATGGGTTAAAGACAAAAGGATAATTAACTCAAGGTTAAATGGTGGTTGAAGCATGGTCAAAGATGACAAGTATAAAACTTGTGTGAATTATCCTTTCTCTTTTTCTAAATGATAAATAAATAGATAATTCTACAATATAAGTCTTGCATTGCCACCAAACATGTATCAACAACTATGATACAATGTATGTATGTATGTATCCATGCACATCATCATGTGCATACATGCATGCATACAAAAATA
Organism: Agapanthus africanus; assembly: GCA_030015575.1. NCBI lineage: Eukaryota > Viridiplantae > Streptophyta > Magnoliopsida > Asparagales > Amaryllidaceae > Agapanthus > Agapanthus africanus. The sequence goes on from JASDDO010000014.1 coordinate 496,653,599, forward strand.
GAAAAAGAGTTTGATTAAAGAATTAATCTAAAAGTCATTTGTTAAATCAACACTTGATTTTGCAATCCGGTCATATCACATACGACCCGTCCAATAGAAAATGCCCGATCAATATACGGTATCACATATCCGTATTAGTCGGGTCCCCGCGCATATCACATATGCACACCACATCTTTTCGCCTGAGCCAGGAAACTTCATTGTGGCACTCTAAGACACGTCAATACGCCGGCAGTAGGTAAAGATCATATCAAATACCTACAAGCCGTAAGCGGTCAGCTAAACGTAACGGCCACTCGGGTATTGAGCGATCAGAAAAAATCAAGCGAACCTGTTACAACTCCCGTCGAGCCAACCGGCAACACTACCGTACAGTCCGGTCTCTTCGTCAGATATGCTGCATATCAAGTCTAGGGATGGTAACGTCGACCCCAATAACTCAATAAGTCATGCCGATGAATGGTCTATAACAGATCGAGAAACTACTGATAACACTTATCAGTAAACCTCAACCGCCCTGGCCAGGGACTTACTGATATAGCCGGTCGAGCACAGCACAGCATCAACTCCCAATACCGGGAGAGACGAAACCCCTCCTATCGCTCATCGCCTTTGTGTGTCTCGGGACTGTACCCAACGGCCACCTGTTTGCACGACTCAGTAGAGCCGTGGTAGGGTGGTAATCGAAGTACAGTGGGAGAACACACAAGACTCTATGACGATCTCGGGTCTACAGACTAACCTGCACCAGTGTCACCTGAGAACTGCTATCCGACGATAGATATAATTCCATATAGGAGTTCTCGGCGAGTCCGTCCAGTGTATCCAGTCACCACTGAGCACCCGTATACGATCTCGATGTCAAACATCGATGAATGTGGGAACATCCATCACCCATCATATGGGTCTAGTATCATATACGCTAGTCTACTCTGGTATATCGATGCCCCGTCACGATACACCTACGACTAGGGACATTCCGGGATATTCTTATAAACTACAGATGTCCCACTAGTATGATCTCTGTCAAAATCACAGTAGTCAAGTCTATATCCTCAGGGCTTTATCAACATGTGTGAGTGAATAAAAGCATGATCAAATCAACATGTCAGATAAAGAAGAACCATATAGCATACTATCATGTCGAGCAAGAATGTACACTGAATATATATATATATATATATATATATATGTATAAATACATCCACTATCATATAATGGCCTCTAGGGCATACTTATATCCAACACCTTCTCACTTAACGGAAGAATGCCCATTAAACTCTCCGTTTCAAGGTCACGAGCATACCAATGCCGCATTTCAAAGACCTAGAAACGATCCATATTCTTCCACGTACAATCAGGGTTGGAAGAATCACCCAAAATTTGTTTAGAACCAATCCCAATCTCAAAACACGGTTCCAAACCCGAATCAATTCCAAAGGGCTCTTTCACCACAATAGCAACCACTTCAACTCACTCAGCACCCCTACCAGTCACAAAATTTTCAAAACCAGGTCAACCCTCCTGCACCGTCTAATCCTATGATCTGTTCTGAAGAATTCTCTCAATTCACTCAAACCATGAAATCACTTTTGTCAAATTTCAAAGAGGTGTCGGCTGAGGTTTGATCTTCCGTCAGTGAGATAAAGAAAAACTCAGCGTCCCAAGCTGAGAGTATCAGATCGATGGAAGCTGAAATTGCACGACTTAAAGCCGAAATGAGTGTGAGAGAAAAAGGGAAACTTCCGTCTCAACCCCTACCGAATCCTGGGCATTACAGTTTAAATGCTATCACAATTTTAAGATCGGGAAGAGTGCTGAATAACCATGTTGGAGAAGAAATTGATGATATTGAAAATCCTATCAATAACACCCCGGCTAAGACCTTTCCTCACACACACACTTCTACTTCTGATCCTTGTTCTTCTACCCCACCGCCTTCTCACAAGCCTATTCTCCATTTCCCACTAGGCTCGACACCTCAGCAATCCTCTTCTAATTCTCCACAGATGATCCCCACTCCTCTTTTGGGATCACGTCTACCCCCACTTCCTTCTCCTATGATGGACCCAGCACTTATTGCTAAAGCTCCTTACCCGAATCGGTTAAGGGGTAACAAATCGAGTCCACATATGGAGAAAATTATGGAAATGTTCAAACAGGTTAACATCAGCATCCCTCTCCTAGATGCGATTCAACAAGTCCCCGCTTATGCGAAAATTCTTAAAGACTTGTGTACTAGGAAGAGGAAGACTCAAGTGCCAAAGAAGTTCTTCATGTCTAATAACATTAGCACTGCTTTTATCCCACAGCTACCAAAGAAACGTAAGGACCCAGGATGTCCTACGATATCGATTTCTATTGGGGGTAAAAACATCAGCCGTGCTCTTTTAGACCTTGGCGCAAGTGTTAACCTACTTCCATATTCTGTCTATGAGCAGCTAGGGATTGGAGAGTTGAAACCAGCTCACTGCACTCTCCAAATGGCAGACCGTTCAATTACCAAACCTAGAGGTGAACTAGAGGATGTGTTGATAAAGGTCGGGGAATTTGTATTCCCTGTGGACTTCATTGTACTCGATACACAACCTGTAGCGAACCTCCGGAGCAAATTTCCGGTGATTTTGGGTCGACCATTCTTTGCCACTTCTAATGCTGTCATTAACCGTAGAAACGGTTCAATGAACTTATCATTTGGAAATATGACCAATGAACTAAACATCTACAAAATTGGAAGTCAGCCATCAGAACCCTCTGCTCATATCCTTGATGTGTGCTCTGTCCACGAGATTGCTCCCGAAAGTTGCGGAGTTGAGGAACTTTGCTTTGAAGATCTCGACGACACTACCACATCACTGTTTGATCTTGCACATGATCTTAGTGAGGACACCTTTCCCACACTTGAGTCCGACACTCCTGACTTATCACCACCCGAGTCTGTATCTTTCACAGGCTATGAGCTTCTTTGTGACTCCAAAAATCACTCGATGATCCCTCATTCTATTATTTCTCCTCCAGCATTAGATCTCAAAATTTTGCCTTCTCATCTTAAATATGCTTATTTAGGTGAGAATGAGTCTTAACCAGTTATCATATCCACTTCTCTAGCATCAGAGCAAGAGAATGCACTTTTGTCGGTATTGAGATCTAATAGGGAGGCATTTGGTTGGACCATGGCGGACATCAAAGGGATTAGTCCCTTGATAGTAGAACACCATATACATGTGATGGATGATGCCAGACCAACCCGAGAACCACAGAGACGATTGAACCCCGTCATGAAGGAAGCGGTGATGAAAGAAATTGTCAAATGTCTTGATAATGGTATTATATACCCAATCTCCGATAGCCAATGGGTGAGTCCAAACATGTCGTCCCTAAGAAATCTGGCATCACTGTTATTACCAATGAGGCAAATAAGTTGATTCAGACACGCGCCCAAACTGGGTGGCGTATATGTATTGATTACAGAAAACTCAATGCCGCCACGAGGAAAGACCACTTTCCTCTACCTTTCATTGATCAGATGCTGGAATGCTTAGCGGGACGTAAGTATTATTGCTTTATGGACGGATACTCTGGCTATAATCAGGTCCCTATAGCCAAAAAGGATCAAGATAAAACCACTTTTACTTGTCCTTTTGGTACCTTTGCTTATAGATGCATGCCCTTTGGGTTATGCAATGCTCCCGCTACATTTCAGCGGTGTATGATGGGGATATTCTCTGACATGGTCGAGAATTTTTTGGAGATTTTTATGGATGATTTCTCGATTTTTGGAGACTCTTTTTCTGACTGCCTATCGAATCTTGACGCAGTTCTTACACGTTGCAAAGAGAAGAAACCTTGAATTGGGAAAAATGCCATTTCATGGTCCAAGAGGGAATTATGCTTGGACATGTTATTTCACGGAAAGGCATTGAGGTTGATAGAGCTAAGATTGATGTCATTCAAAACCTTCCTCATCCCAAAAGCGTCAAGGATATCCGATCATTTCTTGGCCATGCGGGCTTTTATAGGAGATTCATTAATGATTTTAGCAAAATTGCTAGATATTTAACTCTTCTCTTGGCCAAGGATACAACCTTCCACTTTGACTCGGATTGTGAGGCAGCATTCGACTCACTCAAACACTCCCTCACTACAGCCCCCATTCTATCGTCTCCAAATTGGGACTACCCCTTTGAGCTTATGTGTGATGCATCAGACTTTGCAGTAGGTGCAGTCTTAGGACAACACATTGAAAAGATGCCACACGTGATCTATTATGCAAGTAAGACCCTGAATGATACTCAAATTAACTATACAACTACCGAAAAAGAACTTTTGGCGGTTGTATTTGCATTAGAAAAATTCAGGCTTTACTTGATTGGCTCACCAATAGTTGTGTACACTGACCACTCCGCCTTGAAACATCTTCTGGCGAAGAAAGATGCAAAAGGTAGGCTAATACGTTGGATTCTTCTATTACAAGAATTTGGTCTTGTTATCAAAGATAAGAAAGGATGTAAAAACATTGTAGCCGACCATCTTTCACCCATCTCTTCTTCACCTGTGACCCAGCCGATCAATGATTCGTTTCCGGACGAACAACTCTTGAGCGTATCCAATGAACCTTGGTTCAGGGATATTGTGAACTATCTTGTCACGGGACTGATACCCAGCGATTGGTCAAAACAGGAAAACACTGTTTTCTATCCCAAGTAAAACACTTTTACTGGGATGATCCATATTTGTTTAAGTATTGTCCTGATCAGATCATTCGCCGGTGTATCCCAAATGAGGAGTTCAAGAGTGTTCTATCTTTTTGTCATGATCAGGCTTGAGGGGTCACTTCGGTCCTAAAAAGACGGCGGAGAAGGTTTTGCAATGCGGTTTTTATTGGCCGACTTTGTTCAAAGACACATTTGACCATTGCAAAACCTGTACACAGTGTCACCACATGGGTAGGATCTCCTGGAGAAATGAAATGCCTCAACAACCTATTTTAGTGGTTGAAATTTTTGATGTTTGGGGCATTGACTTTATGGGTCCCTTTCCCAACTCCTTTGGGAATTTGTACATACTGCTTGCGGTTGATTATGTCTCGAAGTGGGTTGAAGCCATTCCATGTCGCACTAATGACAAGAAGGTTGTCATTAAGTTCTTAAAAGAAAATATTTTTTCGCTATTTGGACACCCATGCGCTATCATTAGCGATAACGGGACACATTTCTGCAACAGGTCTTTCGAGACTCTGATGCGGAAATACGCAATCAACCACAGACTTTCTACACCCTATCATCCCCAAACGAGCGGGCAGGCTGAGATTTCGAATAGACAGATTAAACAAATCCTGGAGAAGATTGATGCTAAGAATAGAAAATATTGGTCGATCAAACTGACGGATGCTCTTTGGGCATTCTGAACTGCATTTAAAACCGATCTAGGGATGTCTCCATATAGGTTAGTGTTTGGGAAGGCTTGTCACTTGCCAGTCGAGATCGAGCATAAAGCATTATGGGCTATTAAGGAAATCAACTTTGACTTAAATCAAGCCTGCACCTTTCGGAAGCTGCAATTAAATGAGCTAAGCGAACTCCGCGATGAAGCTTATGATAAGACTGTAATCGTAAAAAACAGGACTAAGGTTTTTCATGATAAAAACATTTTGAGGAAAACATTTACACCTGGTCAGCAAGTCCTTCTTTATGATTCACGACTACACCTTCACGCGGGTAAGCTTCGATCTCGGTGGAAGGGCCCTTTTGTTGTGCGGTCTGTATACCCGCATGGGGCAGTAGAGGTAGAAAATGTTAAAAACGGCTTATTTTTCAAAGTGAATGGACATAGACTAAAGCCGTATTTTTCCACTGACCCTACGGAGGAGCTCCTGTTCTTACAGGAGCCATTTTACCTTGATTAAAATTCCTCCATCTCACCTCCATGTCCTGTATATTACTGCATCATCTTTTGAATGGAGGTGAGTGAAAAGAATAAGTTTGGGGGAGGATCTTCACTTATATATTTTGCCCCCACTAATAAATTCCTCCCAGGCTTACAGGTTTTGAAGATATAGCGGTTGGAAACAGTGAGAACACTGTTGAAAACAAGTTTGGGGGAGGTTTGTGCTTATTTTTGCATCATTTTCATATCATTTGCATAAGCACAAAACATTTCTTTAAAAACCTATAAAAATTTAAAAAATTTCAAAACCCATAAAAATTTTATAAAAAATTTCAAAATTTCAAAATATTTAATATTTAAGAATTTTTGTACATAAATAAGATAATGAAAGATTAGATAGTGAAAAATTACATCCATGAGATTAGAAAAATTTAAGAAAACCAAGAAAATTAGAAGTTTTCTTATACGAACTAGTAATAAGTAGTTATGAGCCGTTGTCCCAAGGGTTAGTAAGATGAAAGAAGTCACTAATCTGAGGATAAAAATAAGTCTGAAAAATAGTTCCTATTCTGGAAACCAAACATTTTGAACGTTAATACCCTACTATACGCACTTACACACATCTTAAAGCTCGGGATAGTAGAGAATACCTTGAAATACTCTTGTCTTAAAGCGAGAGTATGAAGGAAATAAAAAAAATGAAGAAAATATAAAATGGTGAAAAAAATGGACACTGGTTTTGTTATCGCCAAGGCAGCAATAAAAAAATATAGCGAGGGTGCCTCTTCACCTAGTTCCCTAAAGCCAACTGGTCTGGGAGTCACTACTAAGTCTTAGGTGGTGCAAGACGAGGAAAAACACCAAATAAGCAAGCACATGAGTAATCGGTCGGTTAGTACCTCAAGAAGTATTAACGTTCGAATGAAAGTGTGTGAGCAATCTCATATAAATATTCATTAATTAAAAAGTACTTAGGCTGATGGGCAAGAGTATGATACCTTGAATTGAATTCTCCGGGTGTAGGGATGTCCTTTACACATACGTAGGGTGATATGATCGATGTTTGGACGAAAGATAGAAATGAAAAATAGGACGATGTTTTATTGAGGGAGGACGTGATTTCGGACATCTTTTCATGACTATTAAGATAGGGCTCATGACAACCGAAAAGCTAGCTTAGTTGGAAACCCTAATTTTCAAGGCTTTTCTTTTACAATTCTTTTCTTTAAATGTAATATTCATGATCTTCCTTTTATTATTGGATTTTGTGGGTGCAATCCGCTGAAAACGCTCAGGAGGCAACACTCCTCCTACTAGGGACACCTAGAGATTTAAAGGCTTGTTGCACGTGCTCAGTGCAATCGTGTTGTCTACGAAAGTGTGTTAGTTAGTTTTTCTCTTTCTTTATTTTCTCCTTCTCTTTTTAATAAAACAGTTCGCTCGAGAAGACCGAAAATAAGTTTGGGGGAACTTGATCAGTCGAAAATACTGCATTTTTAACACGTCAATTTCCCTCCCTTTTGCATTCATCTAGAAGTGTTCGGTATTCATATAGCACATATTAGCAAAACATTCCTGAAAGACCAGATTACATGTGTTATACTCTAAAACCGGCATTTTTAGGGAAATTGACTGTTTATCATGGCATCGCATCATTCTTGTGTAGCGCAACACTTGTTTCGAAGTCTGTGCAGGAAATTCCAGTAGATTGGCCAAATTTGTGAAACAGTGCTGTTAAAAAGACGCCAACTCAAGGATTTGAAATCTGGAAATGATCTAAAAGGCATTCAGAGATTTAATATATCAGAAAAATACCAACATGTCATCAGAAATCAATAGCTGAAGAATTAAGCTCTGAGGCAGCCAAATGGCCGCGGATCCGCGGCCGGAGCCGGCTTGCGCCGCAGATCCGCGGTCAACATGCCACGTCATCAGAAGAATTTCACTGTAGTATTTTTCCTTCAAGTCAAGTACTCCTTTAAGCTACTGCAATTGCCAGAACACTCCAGAACATTCTGCCAGATCAGCAAGCCCTTTTGATCTAATCTAATGATGTCCTAACTTCCAAAGCAAACTTCTCCTTAACTACATTAAGAGCCTAGAAACTTCCCCCTAACCTCCTAGCTTAAGGTGGAAGCTAAACCCTAACTAACTAGTTCTAGAGGCTTCTACCTAACTAACTAGCTTACAAGGGAAGCTAACCTAATCCAAGCTTCTTAAGGAAGCTAATCATTCCTAAGCCTATAAAAAGGGACCCTAGGCCTCACTTGAAAAGGTTGTTCAACAATTCTCCTCACAAGTTGAGTGACACGACTTGTGCCTCAAACCCTAACCCTAATCCAATCAAAAAGCCAAAAGTTCAAGATCTTTGAGTTCAATCGAAGCAAGAATCCTTCAAAGCCTTTAGAAGCGAAGCCGGACTTCATCGGAGCAAGTGATCAAGCCGATCCGCGACTTAAGGAGCCGAACTGACGCCAAATTCGATGATCTAGTTTCTTCATTTTGTAAATTCAAGAGAGTTGTAACGAATTTGTCGATAAATAAAGGTGAAATTCTTTTATCTTGCTTTCTTTAAATTCAATAGATGATGAAGTTGACGAATCTTTAAACATTTTCTTAAGTCCTATAACGTTTGTAAATTCTTGAAAATCGAATGATCGATGATCTAGTTTCGAGGCGAATGTTAGTTATGTATATGCCCTAGAGGCCATTGTTGTACATTTGATGTATATTATAATGGATGCTTGGTTATATATAGAGAAGACTTTCTTGCTCGTCATGATAGTATGCTATTTGGTTTCACTTTATCTTAACATGTTGACTTGTATTGGTTTACTGTTTTACTCTCACATGTTGATAAAGCCCTTAGGATCTGTACTCGACTACTGGGACTATGATGAGATCATACTAGTGGGGCCGCGGTAGTCGATGAGTACATCCTATAACTGTTCCTAGTCGAGGGTATATCGAGACAGGGCATCGATACACCAGAGTAGACTAGCGTATACGCATCTTGACCCATATGATGGGCGATGGATGATCCCATATCCATCGGTGTTTGACATCAGAGATGGTGTACGGGTGCTCAGTGGAGACTGGGTACACTGGACGGACTCGCCGAGAACTCCCAGATGGTGATATACCACACGTCAGATGGCAGTTCTCCGGTGACACAGGTACAGGGTAGTCTGAAGACCCGAGATCGTCATAGAGTCTTGTGTGATTCCCACTGTGCTTTGATTTCACCTTACCACGTCCAAGAGGGCGTGCAAAACGGTGGCTTTTGGGTACAGTCCCGAATCACATGGAGGCAATGAGCGATAGGAGGGGATTCGTCTCTCCCGGTATAGGGAGTTGATGTTGTGCTGTGTTCGATTGGCTATAACTGGAAGTCCCTGGCCAGGGCTGATATAGAGATTTACTGGTAAGTGTTACTAGTAGTTTCTCGACCCGTTATGAGCCACACATCGACACGACTTATCGGTTACTGGGGTCTGACGTATACCACCCCTAGACTTGATATGCGACATATCAGACGAACAGACCGGACTGTACGGGAGTGTTACTGATCGGATTCATAGGAGAACGCACAGGCTAGCTTGTTGATCTTCTGATCGCTCAATACCTGGGTGGCTGTTACGTTTAGCTGACCGCTTGCAGCTTGTGGGTGTTTGATATGATCATCACATGCTACCGGCGTATTGACGATTCTTTAGAGTCCTACACAGAGGTTTCTTGGCTCAGGCGAAACAGAGTAGTGGCACATATGTGATATGTGCAGGACCGAGAATAATGCGATATGGGATACCGTATTATATTCTCGCGATATTTGGATATGAATCGGGTCATCGGATCAAGTGTTGATTCGATGAATCGGTACATGATATATTAGCCGGTTATATTCGATATAGCCGGATCGTCGGATCAAGTGTTGATTCGATGATTTAATATATAATAATATATATGATATATTATTATATTAACTAATATTGGCTTACTTTATTATTTCATTTTCTCAGTGGATGATACATTGATATATATACGATATATGTTAATTGTATTATTTTCTTTTGTTGCAAATATATAATATATATGTGATATATATTATTGTGACATGATATGATTAATTGTTAAACATGTTTAAGGATGATTAATTGAGGTTAAGGTTTGATTAGGCTTGGATGCTTCAAGTTCCTTCTAGAAGCTTTCTTATTTTGTCATTCTTAAGATATTTAGAATGACACATTCATTTAACCTAACCAAACCCTAACCCTAGTTGTTTCTCTACTTGTTCTCATCCAATCATCCTTGACCATGGTTAATAATTCAATCATATGTTTCTTTCTATTCATCACAAAAGGTTTTTAATCTCATTATTGATTTTCCATTATCTTCTTCTTCTTCTTCTTGAAGAAGCTCTCTTGAAAATCCTTAAGTGATGAAATAAAATGAGAAAATGATATTAAAAGAAAGCAAAATCACTACTCTCTCATCCTCATCTCATCTAGCCCATGTGATTAGGGTGTTCTTCTCTTTTGAGTGAGAAAGCTTGAGTCGAAGCGACTTCAAGGTAGATCATCGGAGATTTGGATTACGACAAGCTAGAATGGATCGTTCGAGTCGTGGAGCCTCTCATGAGTCCGGGAGATCGTGGATCGCGGCAAAGGGACTTCTACTCGGAGCTTGTGAAGTGAAGGAGCGGACTACAAAGGTTGTAATCCCTCACACTTAGATAAAAGTTATCTTATTGTATGTTAAACCCTAATAATCTAGCAAAGATCCCGGCTTTGGGTTGTTCGGCACGTCTAAAATTTAATCCGGGCATGTTTGATGCCTTTAGAACCTTCACAAGAGTGCCTAGGAACCCTACAGCGAAATGCTTTCTTGATTATTTTCGCATGGAACTAGAGTGCAACGATCGATGATTTGATTTCCTAGAAGCTATATTGTGAATGAGATTCATCGAAAGGACAAAGGATAAGATGAGGAAACCCTAATTCTTCGCAAGATCCTTAATCCTCGATAAATCGTCATCGATCTAGCATCAATTCATTAATGGATAAGAAAAGGTAATTGCTAATCTTCTTCACATCTATAGATTTAATCGACTCCTACGAGCTACATTTCAATTCTTGAAACTTAAATCGATTGGAATTCTATCACTTCTTGATTCTTGATTTTTAATGCTTTCTTGATTCTTGATTAAATCTAGTTGATTCTTGAAATTCATTGATATAAATCTTGAATCGTTTGCTTTTCTTTTCTATTAAATTTTCAATTCAAACAAAACAACTACGAACGAATCTCACAATCCCTGTGGACGATCCGTACTTACTAACGCGCTACATTCGACACCGTTATTGATTGCGGTCAAAATATTTTTGGTTGTGATTTCTATATACAATTCTCTAATTACCGACACAATCGAAAAAAGAATCAATCACTATCCACCACGACAAATCCGCAACATCACAGCACAACACAAAACATCAACGTGAATGTCACATTCGCAAATCCGTTTAAAAGAACTATAGCAATTAGACAGGATTTACCGATCAAATGACATTCACGGTCGCATATATAATGTAAATACTATGAACTAACTTGTTTAAAATTTTCGATCGACTAAATTTTTCCGAAGTGGGCCCCAAGCACAACTGTAGCACTCAAAATAAATCTGGGCCCAAACAGAATATACCAAAAACCCCATTTCCAAGTCTAAGACCCACTGTAGAAATTTGGTGCAGAGAAGAGATGAAATGGCGGCTGAACCGCGGCCAGAGCATGGGTTTGGCCGCGGTTCCGCGGTGGAACGGTAACATCATGCGACCAAATTTCTACAGAATTCTTAGAATCGCCTGCACGTATTTCTGCAACACTCAAAATAATTTTTCGAGCACAAATAAAATCGACAGAAACTGATGCTCTTGAAATCGCGTTTTTGGAATATTTGTTCGATCGAAATTCTAAACACGCTAGAGCAAGCTAGTAAGGGTTAATGGCCTAGCTTTGATACCAATGTAAGTGCACGGTAGTGCCCCGGCCGTCTTTCTAAGGCCAAAATGCGGAAACAAAAACTTTTCTTTACTTGGAAACCGGCGCTACCGCGGACTATAAACCTGGATCGGGCCATTAACCTACTACTAGCGAACTAGAGAAAGGGTAGAGAGCTATACCGAACGATCCGTGTCCTTCGGTCTTCGGCCACCATCTCGATCTCCTCGCGGAATCTCCGGTCTTCATCTCCTCGTCGGAAAAGCACCACATCGCCGAGTCTTTTTACGGGCTCCCACCTCTGGGTCGAGACAACTCGGACATGAAGTTGGCAAGCCGACATGTCCAAGATTGTTGTAGAACAGTGTAGAACTCTATGTCTTATGGGGTTATAAGAAGTTGCCATAATGGAGATGTCAAGGTGGTGGTGGAGGAGTTGTAAACTTTTTGAGATGAACTAGGGAATTTTTAGCAAGGAAATGAGACTCATTTCCCCCACCAAAAAAATGGACAACCTCCTCCCTTGAAGTGGCCGGCCCCTTATGTGAAAAGGGAGAGAGGGAGTGGATCAAAAATGCAAGAAGGAATGATGAGTGATGATGAGAAAATAATGATCACAACAAAGTCCAAAACCCATCACCCATCTCATCTCAAAAGTCAAGTGATGATGAACAAAGAAGTCAAATAATGGTTGAACCATCATGCAGCAACAACTTATAAAAACCATCCTCCACTATGCTAATTTGCACATTTGCAAATAACCCCCTCCACACCAATTTTCAGCCAAAGAAAGATAGAAAGGAATATGGCCGAAACGAAATACAAACTGGCAAATCCAAAAAAAAAAGCGATCCCGTAATAAATTAAAGGAAAACCCAGCGACTGTATATACATACCCGCATTGGTATTCCGACCGAATACAAATGCAAAGAGATAAAATCTACACTGTATAATACTAGGATCCGGCTTAAACCAAAGCCCGCTAGTATTATCCATCCGATCATGATCCGTGCAATACCGCACGTATATGATCGAACCCTGCCATATATCCATATAGCCTCTACAGCGTTTCCCCCGAAACTTTTGAAACTGTCTGTGGGGGACTCTAAAGACTCGTCAATACATTGGCTGTGGATTTAACCACTATCACGTCAGAGGTATTAGCATTACGTAACGGGCTACCAAGCATTGACTAAAATGGACGTCGATGAGCGAACTCATCCTGACACCCTACTAAGCCTGTCAGTGACAATATCCGTACAGTCCGGTCCGTTCGTCTATGAGCATCGCATGGAGGGCCTAGGGGGTTGGTAAAAGTCAGACACCCAAAAGCGGTACAAGTCGTGTCGGAGTGTAGCCCAGAACACCCTGAGATACTACTGGAATACCTACCAGTAAATCTCCTGCCTTGGCCAAGGACTTCGTGTAATGGCTCTCCTAGACACAGCGTTACCTCACCCCCAATACCGGGAGAGACGAACCCCTGCAGATCCGCTCACTGCCTCCATGTGGCTCGGGACTGTACCCAACTAAAACCTGTTTGCACGACTCCTTTGAGCCGTGGTAGGGTAGTAATCAAAGTACAGTGGGAACTCACACGAGACAAATGACGATCTCAGGTCGATGAACTAACCTATACACATGTCACCAGGGAACTGCCATCTAAAGGTATAATACCAACTAGCATGTTCCCGGCGAGTCCTGTCCGGTGTACTCATAACCCAATGAGCACCTGTATACATCTTAGGTGATCCAACTGACACCAATGGCTTGTGAGACCGGCCACCGCCCCTCGTCGGGGTCTCGACTGTATACACTAGTCTACTAATGGAGTATCGATTCCCAGTCTCGAAACTCCCACGACCACGGACCTTTTAAGGATGTGCTTATAGACCCCAGCTCCCACGTATATGATCGCCATCATACTGCTGGCCGTCAAGCAAGAATCCTAAGGGCTCTATCAACACGCAATAGTGACCTGTAAGGTCACCTAAAGCAGTACACGATGATAAAGATAAACCAGATAGCATACTATCACCTTGAGTAAGACTGCCCTTTTGGCATAGGTCCTCCCTCAATCATTGCATTCATATGCCTATGATCCAATAATTGACTCTGAGGGCACTATCTCCAACAATAAGAGGAGATTGACCGAGCGTGGCATAGGAAACTCCTTTCATATCAAGAGTATGTCATCCACGTACAATACGAGGATCATCACCATACGCCCTACTACCTTTTTGTATGTACAAGGTTCATCTACCATTTTGATGAAGTCAAACTCTTTGACTACCACATCAAAACAGATGTTCCAACTCCGCGATGCCTGCTTTAACTCATAAAGTAACTTGCACACGTTTCCGCAGCACTCACTGTCTACGAAGCCCTCTGGCTGTGTACTTATAGACGCTCTCTTCTAAATCACTATTTAGAAAAGCAGTCATGACACCCAACCGCCAGATATCGTAGTCATGGTATGTAGCAAGGGCAAGTAGGATCTTGATAGACTTAAGCATAGGCACTTGAAAAGGTTTCATCATTGTCCATACCTGGTCGATGGCGGGAACCTTATACAACAAGCCTTAGCTTTGAAAGTCTCAACTTTTCTATGTACAACTAGTAATCTTCTCAAGATATACTTGCTCCTGAAGAGGATTTAACCCTTCAGATAAAGTAACGAAAGTCCATACTTTGTTGGTGTATATGGATTCTATCTCAGATCGCTTAGCATCCAGCCATTCTCACAGAGTCCTCACTCCTGATGGCCTGCTCGAAACTAGTTGGGTCATCATCTCATGATGCAATCCTCACTCCCACAGTCATAGAGAAACCGAAGTATCTCTCAGGCGGATGAGGAACCCTACTAGATCGGCGGAGAGGCTGAGGTTCGTTGGAAAGCTATTGAATCCTCCGGGTTTACCAAATCATCAGATACGGTTTGTATAGCTGGAACTCCTTCCAGTTCTACATCATGACCACTAAATTCTTCACAAGAAATTCCCTTTCAAAAAGGTGGCATGATGAGAAACAAAACACCCTTTGCTCCTCAATTTGGTAGAAGATATTCCCTTGCGAATGCTTGGGATATCCAAAAAACTTTCACAGATATGATCTTGCCTCGAGCTTGTCCGGATTTTGCTTTTAGACATAAACCGGACAACCCCAAATCTTAACATACTTAAGAGATGGGCTCTTCCTATACCATATCGCATATGGAGTGGCAGGCAGTGATTTGATTGGAACCCTATTGTCACGACCCGAAAAGTACGGAACATGACCGGCACTTAAATTACGAAACGTCTCGAGGCGTACGTAATCTAAGTAAGCCAAAACCCAGAAATCAAAACCAAAGAAGTAGTAGAGTGAAGGAAAAACCAATTTAAAACAAATAGTTTTAATCAACATAGGCCGAAGTATGTATTTTTAAAATCTTAAGTATTTTCTGAAAATTTCGGCAGAGTCTCCTTTGTAAATACTGGCCCCCAAACAGGATACAACATGAATAGTATACGAAATAAATAAAAAGGCATCCCCAAGCGGGAGCTAGCTCTTCGTCAATCGACGGTCACAACAAAGCAAGCAATATATATACAACGCCGAAGGGCGAGGATCAAAACTCAAAAGAAAACCCAAAACCAGCAAGAAAACCATAATAATACAACGCGTGACTCTAAGGTCGAAAATAATAACAAGTCTGGTCTTCTATCTCTATCAAATATACAATCTGGTTGATGGAGTTTCTAGATACAACTGAAATAATAATTAAACAATGGTGGTACTAATGCAAAGAACCCACCTACCAAAGCAATTACCCTGAAGGAACAGTGTGCCAGCAAAGCCGCAATGAAACCTGTATGGCAAAACCTGCAAGGAACTGTAGCACAACGGGGGTGAGTTGCCAACTCGTGAGTAGAAAACATCTACAAGTAGAAATCACATGCATGACACTATCCTAGGTCATATCAAGCAATATCCTCAAATAATATCCTGATCCATCTACATATACGTGCAATACTACGTGCTCGTGTCAGTGCCTCAGACAGCAACATATCAAATATATGATGTATGAATGCATTACGAATGGAAACAGAATATGTCATGAGTGAGACAACTATTTTCTTTAATCAATGAGATTTCTATATGTATATCAATCAAGTATCATCAATGAAAGCAACAGAGAAATCAGTGTCAGCATCGACACAAAACATAAATCTCAGTATCTCAATATCAAATCTCAAATCTCAGACCTCAAATATCAATATCTCAGGCATCCGTATCATCTGCGGGATCGGCCCGCGGGCTCCGGCAGAACGGATCAGCCTGTATCCATCTCATGACTCCGGCCGGTATCCTCCGGATAACCGAGGAATCCAAGTAATATCACCGGTAGGTAGTGCTCCCATGCCAGGCTCATCGAATACAACTCGAGCTTTTTTCCCCAGGGTACCATACCGGGCCCACTATATACCCGAGACGGTTCATCCAACTTCTTGAATCGGGTTTCCAAATCCAACAGCAATCATTAAAACTCATGGTGGACGACTCATACATCACGAGAAAACCGCAATTTGCATTTTAAAATGATGATACTAAGCTTTTATTAAATTCTTGCGGTTTTCCCCCAAATCCAGAAATCTCATGTAAATAGGAAATCATCAAAATCATGATACCAAAAAACAGTGAATACCGGCATAAATCTCCATAATACTGCATAAACAATGAATATATGGATGCATCTGATATCATGCAATGAATGCAATAATTAAACTTGCATATGGAAACTATAACATATTATAACTATCAGCTAGCAAGTTATGTCACTGAAATAGTATTTTCTAAAGTGTACGTGACATGGCAATTACCGATGAAGATGTGTGTGAGCCGGCAAGCGAGTGTATGTGGAGCATACGCGTCATCGGTAATGGTGCCGGTGTCCTAACAGCACGGTTTCATAATTACTGCGTACACAATAACATGCAATGAGGCGATAACAACATAATAAGGAAAATGAATAGTAAATACAACAATAATATGTGGAACAAGAATAATAACGTAACAATAAGGAATCTACCTTACTATACATGTATTATACTGTTTTTCCATTTGAAATTGTACGAATCGTGGTGTTTTGAAAATAAGGACTACGGTGTTTTTAAGAAAAGATACTTCTTTTAAAATATCCGTAGTATCCCTTGGTATGTCTTTAAAATTCTTACGATTCGTCGGTTTTGGAAATAGGTATGACTCGGGTCCAGTCTGACATCCACTAGGTAAACTACAGGTCTAATTAACAACCAATCGAAAGGGGTACGGAAACCACCTACATCTGAGTCGATATATATCTGTCTATATAATAGTCGGTGATCCCGCATCAATGGTATCCCATACGATACACCATCTGATACGACATCCTCAAATCAAGAGTGCGGATCTATCATCAATATATAGCTCGTACGGTAAATTCATCGTACGGCATCCCAAACAGGGTACGGGTCAATATCATATTTATCTTACTATTCACCTGGTATCCACATCATCACATATCGTGGATAGGGGGTACTGATCCAAGTCTAGTACGCTACTAATATTATCAACATATATATAAATGCGTGTGTATGAAACACATCGCCTATCGATCCGCTATCATCACATTTCGCATCTCATATTACGATCCAAATCATATCACCAATCTCGTGGCATCAAGCCCAAACTCATCGACTCATCCCCAACTATCATCCACTATCCTCATTATCCATGTATAGGTATAAATACATACATACATACATACATATATATATAGTCCCATACCTATGAGTATATATAAATATAAACATATCCCATATACGCACAAGAAAATGAAGTATGCAAATGTATATGTGTGCGTGTATGCAAATCCTTACTCTAGGGTTGCGATTTAGAAACCAACCAAAACCTTCCTCCGTTCCTCGCTAACACTATCCATAAACTCCTAAGGCTTCTCTTACTAGGTGTACATATCTCACATTAACATATAAAAGTATATCGTTACCACATCACATCATTTCTCATAACTTTGCGGGGGTGCTATACGCCATCCACCCGACTTCTCCCCGTAGATATAAATCTACTCATCTGATATTCGCTTGCCGATGCCAAAGTCTCCACGCGCTTGCTTGTCGTCTCGAAGTCCTCGTGAGGGTACCTACATATCATAACGCACCGTATCTCATTAAAATCCGACTCATGACCAAAACGACACACGAATCTCACATAGGTCAAAACCTATGGTTTGCTTTCACAAATCAACCAAAAAACCCTCGACATCGGCGTATAAACGCCGATTGATCGAGAAAAACACCAAATGTACCAATCATGGTTTCTAAACTCACAACTGTATAAGAAATAGGGTTTAATTCATCAAAACCATAAAATTAAACAAATCGTTTTATTTCCCAAAAACCTAGTTAGCACAAATTCCCATTTCGGTTCAAAACTTGATGTTTTAACCAATCTACATATTTTAACGATTCAAATGGCCAAAATGCTCATTAAATATCATAATTAGGTCATACAAATCACTTCCATATTTCAATCTCATTAATTTTTATTAATTCCAAATTCCTAGTTTGCAAAAATATCCGATTTTAACACTTTTTAAAGAAAAATTCACAATTTTTCAATAAATCTTGGTTTTGCATATACTAAAGTATTAAACCACAATTTATAATGTTAATAATGTCATGAAACCCGAATTAGAATTTTATCTCACCAAAATATATATATTTTAAAAACCTAGTTTGCAATTTATATAATTATTACAAATTTAAATTAACAAAAATGCAAACTAGCAACTAGATTAGTTTTAGCAAGCATTAACATGTTAATCTACTCATGGCAACCTTAATGATGTGATAAAACCCTATCTTGATTTTAATCTCACATATTTCCATTAATCCCACAATTCAAGTTTGCAATTTGAACCAAAATTAAACACCAAATTTAATTAAATTGGAGTAATTAACCAACAATTAAGACATGGGTTAAGATTTATACCTCCCAATTAGAGATCTAGCAAGAATCTAAGCCTCGCAAATTGCTCTCATTTCACCAAGATCCATGCTAGATGGGCCAAGGAAAAATGGGTAGAGATTGGATTTTGATTTTGTGAGGTTTTAGTTGATTTTTCATGGAATTATTGTGGATTTTTGGAGAAGAGATGAGATGAGGAAATGAGAGGGGAGGGGGCTGCAGAAATTCTGCAGAAATTCTGCAGTAAGAGGGAGAAGGGGTGTGTGTGGGATTGTAGGAAAAGTCCAAGTCAACTCTCCCCATTCCTTAATATATAAAGCCCATTCCTTCATCCTTATTCTTCTCACTTTCTTTTCTTTTCTTTCTTTTTTCTTTTTGAGTTGAAGAAGAAAAGTTGTAGCCAAATCAAAGAAAGCCCATACCTCATTAACCTTAAACCATTTTTTTCCAAATTAAGCGTTTTCTTTTATATTTTCTAAAACCGTTTGACAATTCATTTCATTTCAAAAACAATATTTTACGTGTTAGTTTAGTGTGTCATGATGCACAAAATTTATATTAACCCATTCCAATTTGTAATTTTCCCTGATTAAATGTATTAGTGACGACCTAAAATAATATTAAAATAATTAATTTCGGAAAACTTTTCAGAAAATTAGAAATTTTATCAGTGGCTCAATAAACACCAAATACTAGTAATTATATAGCTAGAATATGTGTGATTCACTGCACAGTGGAGGACGTCCATTGTGAGAAAATAACTATAACTATATATATATATTTATATATATATATCCTTTGTTTAAAATGCACGTCTCGCCGTTTTGAAAGTAATTTAGAAGGGTTTCCCTTTTAAACAGTTTCGTGTCATCATTGACGCGTAGGTAAATACTGAGACTATAGCTCCTCCTTGGAAATCCCTTTGATAACTACCAATGCATGCAAAATATACTCAGGTATTGTCCTCTGACTAGTCCTGCTCGGTACTAAACCAAATAGCAAGTATCATAAAATATACTGCTCCAAAAGAAATCAATCCCAAATATATATGAATGCCACGTGCGTCTGGTGCGCACGGAAATTGAAATCCATGAATGTGTCATACATGTGCACATAAACAAAATCTAAGTGCAACGGGTGTGCACGAAAACACCTGTCAAAGGAAACGTGTGTGCCTGACAGCAAAAACAGGTGCATCTGATATGCACGAAGAATCTCGATTTAGTGTATCTAGTGTGCACCTAAATCACATCAAGCGCCTTAAGTATGCGCAAAATCCAAGTCAAGTGCACAAGGTGCACGAAAACAAATATCGAAATCGACGGTATACAACACATTTCAATCAAAAATCCCAATCAGGTATACCTTGCTATAAAATCTCACCATCCTGTGTATCGGCGTGCACAAAAGCAAATCAAAATACCAAAAGTGCATGAGAACTATGCCGAAAGTATAAGTCAAATCCTATGCATGCCCTAGGCATGAAATCAAATATCATGAAACTCGGTCATCAAAACTCAATCATGAAATAAATCACCCAAAAATAGTGAAATCTAATGTGACGGATACGTGATAGTCAATCACAAAATCAGAAATGCTGTCGTCGATATGTCTGTCCTTCCAAGTCAAGAAGGTGCCGGTGCATCCAATGCTAGTAGAGCAAGATGTCTACTTGCCTTCTGATCGTGGCCTGTCGCCTAGTGCCCTTAGGCTCTCGTCTCTCACTGCAGATTGCTAAGTACATAGCTCCTCGGCTCAACGGTCCAATATAGAAACGATAACGGAAACAGTTCGCTCTGACACATCCTCTAAAGATCTCTGGCCAACTCTTATGGTCACTCATAACATGTCTCATCGACGATGCTGAACTCTGGCCTACTGGGTGTGCGTCATATGACCGCTCCTGGGTCCAGGTCTTCTCATTTAGTATTTCCAGAAAGATCTTGTCGGGGTCTCTCCCAAATCTCGTTCCTGCCAAACTGCCCGGAAGTTATCATCTCCTACTAAATCTATATCTAGTTCCGGAACGGCTGCATACTCATCACGACTCCCTCTGGAAGATATATTCTTATACAACACCTCTGCATGCATATCACATCTGTGATGTCGGCAGATTGTAACGTCATCTCATCAAGATCTCGTACGAACCTCTTACTCCACTTTTCTCTAATGTCGACTGCTTCGGACTCATCTCTTCGTGGCTGCATGGACTGCGCTTCAACGGCTATACTCGTATCTGGAGTCTCCCAAGCAATGCATCTCATCACCTGATATCCGAATGAAGTCGAATCATCCGATTGATTTGTCAAAACCTCATAATCCCCCAAGAGCTCAACACCTTGGGTACAGTTTAATAGTATCGAATATATGCCACAGCAACTATGGACCAACCGTAGAAGGGCAGACCCAAGCCTCACTAATGGCACCGCTAAACTGCCGCAAACCATAAGGTTCACCGGTGTTCCATGGTCATTAAATCAAGTTAGGGTTTCATTCTTCTAGTGGGTTCGTAGAATTTCTTGCATTGTTTTCCGAATACTTTAAACTTTGAAAATGGTTTCCTGACATTCGATCGTCTCTATCGACTCTCAACGTATCAGCGTGAAGTCGCCTCTAGCTGGAATCAATCCATCTGATGATCTCGCATCGGGGTAGGCAATGAATCACATGTCCTAGTCTTTTATCCTTGGTGACTATCGACCTTCTATCATATCTTGAAGTATAACTCGTGCGGCATAGCTCCAAACTTCTGGGGCGATATCTCGTCAGTCGCAGCAACATCTGAATCTCCTGTCCGCACGTTGAACAGTGCCTCAAACATCAAAATATGGTGCATTAACGGTCATCACATCCTAGCTGGCCTCTTGCAGTGGCCCTTTCCTCTGGTGCTGATCTGCACGTCCGAGAAATCTCGTAAAAGCGATCCATCAAACGCTTGTGGCGCAAAAACACAATGAAACGACGCCTCCCTATGCAATCGTACGTCCCTGGAATCACGTCCTGGTCAGTCCTCGTCCATGACGAACTCATGCTGACGCAACTCTAGCCGTAGCTCTCCACGCCTGTACAACCGTGATAACAAAACTATAAATGGTACTAATGAGGCTAGATCATAGGAATGAATATAATACTGTGCAAGCAAATGTACATCATAAGCCTTCATAAGTGGAGTATCGTATCGTAAATATGTCGCGGAACATACGTACGGTACGCCACTCTACTCAAGCTACATACTCCATCAACCAAGGGTCATCCTACACTCCGAAGGTAAAACCTAACGCTCTGATACCAACTTTGTCATGACTCGAAAAGTACGGAACATGACCGGCACTTAAATTATGAAACGTCTCGAGTCGCACGTAATCTAAGTAAGCCAAAACCCAGAAATCAAAACCAAAGAAGCAGTAGAGTGAAGGAAAAACCAATTTAAAACAAGTAGTTTTAATCAAGATAGGCCGAAGTATGTATTTTTACAATCTCGAGTATTTTCTGAAAATTTCGGCAGAGTCTCCTTTATAAATACTGGCCCCCAAACGGGATAAACCATGAATAGTATACGAAATAAATAAAAAGGCATCCCCAAGCGGGAGCTAGCACTTCGTCAATCGACGGTCACAACCACACAAGCAATATATATACAACGCCGAAGGGCGAGGATCAAAACTCAAAAGAAAACCCAAAATCAGCAAGAAAACCATAATAATACAACGCGCGACTCTAAGGTCGAAAATAATAACAAGTCTGGTCTTCTATCTCTATCAAATATACAATCTGGTTGATGGAGTTTCTAGATACAAATAAAATAATAATTAAACAATGGTGGTACTGATGCAAAGAAACCACCTACAAAAGCAATCACCCGGAAGGAACAATGTGCCAGCAAAGCCGCAATGAAACCTGTACGGGAAAACCTGCAAGGAACTGTGGCACAACGGGGGTGAGTTGCCAACTCGTGAGTAGAAAACATCTACGAGTAGAAATCGCATTCATGACGCTATCTAGGTCATATCAAGTAATATCCTTAAATAATATCCTGATCCATCTATATATACGTGCAATACCATGTGCTCGTGTCAGTGCCTCAGATAGCAACATATCAAATATATGATGTATGAATGCATTACGAATGGAAACAGAATATATCATGAGTGAGACAACATTTTTCTTTAATCAATGAGATTTCTATATGTATATCAATCAAGTATCATCAATGAAAGCAACAGAGAAATCAGTGTCAGCATCGACACAAAACATAAATCTCAGTATCTCAATATCAAATCTCAATATCTCAAATCTCAGATCTCAAATATCAATATCACAGGCATCCGTATCATCTGCGGGATCGGCCCGCGGGCTCCGGCAGAACGGAACAGCCTGTATCCATTTCATGACTTCGGCCGGATAACCGACGAGTCCAAGTAATATCACCGGTAGGTAGTGCTCCCCTGCCATGCTTATCGAATACAACTCAAGCTTCTTTCCCCGGGGTACCATACCGGGCCCACCATTACTCGAGACGGTTCATCCAACTCCTCGAATCGGGTTTCCAAATCCAACAGCAATCATGAAAACTCATGGTGGACGACTCATACATCACGAGAAAACCGCAATTTGCATTTTAAAATGATGATACTAAGCTTTTATTAAATTCTTGCGGTTTTCCCCCAAATCCAGAAATCTCATGTAAATACGAAATCATCAAAATCATGATACCAATAAACAGTGAATACCGAGATAAATCTCCATAATACTGCATAACCAATGAATATATGGATGAATCTGATATCATGCAATAATGCAATAATTAAACTAGCATATGGAAACTATAACATATTACAACTATCAGCTAGCAAGCTATGTCACTGAAACAGTATTTTCTAAAGTGTACGTGACTTGGCAATTACCGATGAAGATGTGTGTGAGCCGGCAAGCGAATGTACGTGGAGTATACGCGTCATCGGTAATAGTGCTGGTGTCCAAACAGCATGGTTTCATAATTACTACGTACACAATAACATGCAATGAGGCGATAACAACATAATAAGGAAAATGAATAGTAAATACAACAATAATATGTGAATCATGAATAATAACATAACAACAAGGAATCTACCTTACTATACATGTATTATACTGTTTTGCCGTTTGAAATAGTACGAATCGTGGTGTTTTGAAAATAAGGACTACGATGATTTTAAGAAAAGATACGTCTTTTAAAATATCCATAGTATTCCTTTGTATGTCTTTAAAATTCTCACGATTCGTCATATTTGGAAATAGGTATGACTCGGGTCCAGTCTGACATCTACTAGGTAAACTACATGTCTAACTAACAACCAATCGAAAGGGGTACAGAAACCACCTACATCTGAGTCGATATATATATCTGTCAATATAATAGTCGGTGATCCCTCCTCAATGGTATCCCATCTGATACGACATCCTCAAATCAAGAGTGCGGATCTATCATCAATATATAGCTCGTACGGTAAATCCATCGTACGGCATCCCAAACTGGGTACGGGTCAATATCACATTTATCTTACTATTCACCTGGTATCCACATCGTCACATATCGTTGGTAGGGGGTACCGATCTAAGTCTAGTACACTACTAATATTATCAACATATATATAAATGCATGTGTATGAAACATATCGCCTACCGATCCGCTATCATCACATTTCGCATCTCATAATACAATCCAAATCATATCACCGATCTCATGGCATCAAGCCCAAACTCATCGACTCATCCCCAACTATCATCCACTATCCATATTATCGATGTATAGGTATGTATATATATATATATTGTCCCATACCTATGTGTATATCTAAATATATACATATCCCATATACGCACAAGAAAATGACGTATGCAAATGTATATGTGTGCGTATGCAAATCCTTACTATAGGGTTGTGATTTAGAAACCAACCAAAACCTTCCTCCGTTCCTCGCTAACACTATCCATAAGCTCCTAAGGCTTCTCTTACTAGGTGTACATATCTCATATTAACATATAAAAGTATATCGTTACCACATCACATCATTTCTCATAACTTTGCGGGGGTGCTATACGCCATCCACCCGACTTCTCCCCGTAGATATAAATCTACTCACCTGATCTTCGTTTGCCGAAGTCAAAGTCGCCACGCGCTTGCTTGTCGTATCGAAGTCCTCGTGAGAGTACCTACATATCCTAACGCGGCGTATCGCATTAAAATCCGACTCATGACCAAAACGACACACGAATCTCACATAGGTCAAAACCTATGGTTTGCTTTCACAAATCAACCGAAAAATCCTCGACATCGGCGTATAAACGCCGATTGATCGAGAAAAACACCAAACGTACCAATCATGGTTTCAAAACTCACTAACTGTATAAGAAATAGGGTTTAATTCATCAAAACCATAAAATTAAACAAATCGTTTTATTTCCCAAAAACCTAGTTAGCACAAATTCCCATTTCGGTTCAAAACTTCATGTTTTAACCAATCTACATATTTTAACGATTCAAATGGACAAAATGCTCATTAAATATCATTATTAGGTCATACAAATCACTTCCATATTTTAATCTCATCAATTTGTATTAATTCCAAATTCCTAGTTTGCAAAAATATCCGATTTTAACACTTTTTAAAGAAAAATTCATAATTTAACAATTAAGCTTGGTTTTGAATATACTAAAGTATTAAACCATAATTTATAATGTTAATAATGTCATGAAACCCTAATTAGAATTTTATCTCACCAAAATATATATATTTTAAAAACCTAGTTTGCAATTTATATAATTATTACAAATTTAAATTAACAAAAATGCAAACTAGCAACTAGATTAGTTTTAGCAAGAAATAACATGTTAATCTACTCATGGAAACCTTAATGATGTGATAAAACCCTATCTTGATTTTAATCTCATATATTTCCATTAATCCCACAATTCAAGATTGCAATTTGAACCAAAATTAAATACCAAATTTAATTAAATTGGAGTAATTAACCAACAATTAAGACATGGGTTAAGATTTATACCTCCCAATTAGAGATCTAGTAAGAATCTAAGCCTCCCAAATTGCTCTCTTTTCACCAAGATCCATGCTAGATGTGTAGGGTTCCTAGGCACTCTAACAAGGTTCTACAAGGCATCTACCATGCCCGATTCAAAAATTTAGCCGTGCCGAACAACCCTAACCAAGATCGTATACTAGAGATTATGCGAAACCTAGCAAGTAAACATTTTAACACTAAATGAAAAAGGATTACAACCTTTGTAGATCCGGTCCTTCACTTCTAAAGCTCCGTGTTGACGTCCCTTCGCTGCGATCATCGAGATCCCGGACTCGAGTGATGGTTTCCTCGGAGAAATGAGCGGGCTAGGTCGTTGACTTCGAGACCGAAGATGATTTACGTCGAGGAGACTCAAACTCAAGCTCCATCTTCACTAGGTCAAGAACTTTGTGAAGAGAACACCCTAAATTAAATGACAAGTAGTAGAAGATGATGAAATAGGAAGTGGGTTCACTTTGGATTTGGATTTCTTGCTCTATTTCTTCACTTGATAAAATCTAGAAAGATTTTCTTCTTCTTGAAAAAGAAGAAGAAGAAAGAATAAGAATGAATAATTTTAAAAGAATAATCAAGTGAAGTCTATCATAATGCAACCATGGGTGAGCTAACCTTTATAGAGACTAAACCATAGTTAATTATAATGGTTTGGTTAATGAATATCTTAATCAAGACAAAATGAGTGGACTTTGTCAAAGTTGCTTCAAGCTTCATGAAGCATCAAGCCATGACAAAAGAAGCCACCATTTTGAATAATTAAGATAAATAAAAACCTAAATTATAATTAACATGGTGTATGTCACAAACCCACCCATGTTTGCATGTATCATCAATCATGATACAAACTAGTGCACAAACATATATCACATATACAACTTATGCAAATCAAGTGAGAAAATCAATCTTAAGTGAACCAATACTAGTTAATGTAAAGTAATATATCAAATATATAATTATACATTAAATCATTAAATCAACACTTGATTTAAAGATCCAGTCATATCGCATATAACCGACTAATATCTAGTGTATCAATATATCGAATCAACACTTGATTCCGTAACCAGGCTATATCACATATAACCGAGCGATGATACAAATCGCGAGAATAGAATACAGTATCACATACTGGTATTATTCTCGGTCCCGCACATATCTCATATGCTCTCCTATTTCATTTTGCTTGAACCAGGAAACCTCTGTGTAGGACTCTAAAGAAACGTCAATACGCCGGCAGTAGGTAGTGATCATATCAATCACCCACAAGCCGCAAGAGGTCTGCTAAACGTAACGGCCACTCGGGTATTGAGCGATCAGAAGATCAACGAGCAAGCCTGCTCACACTCCTACGAATCCAATCAGTAACACTTACCGCACAGTCCGGTCTGTTCGTCTGATATGTCGCATATCTCGCCTAGGGGTGGTAAACGTTAGACCCCAGCAGCTTGATAAGTCATGCCGATGTAAGGTCCATAACAAGCGTGAAACTACTGATAACTCTCACCAGTAAATCACTGCAACCGTGGCCAAGGATTTTCAGTTATGTCCAGTCGAGCATAGCGCAACATCAACCCCCAATACATGGAGAGATGAATCCCCTCCTATCGCTCATTGCCTCCATGTGAATCGGGACTGTACCCAAAAACCACCTGTTTGCATGACTCGGTAGAGCCGTGGTAGGGTGGAAATCAAAGCACAGTGGGAGACACACAAGACTCTATGACGATCTCGGGTCAACAGACTAAGCTGTACCAATGTCACCAGAGAACTGCCATCTGACGTGAGGTATAATACCATCTGGGAGTTCTCGGCGAGTCCGTTCAGTGTACCCAGTCTCCACTGAGAACCCGCATACCGTCTCTGATGTTAAACACCAATGGATATGGGATCATCCATCGCCCATCACATGGGTCGAGAAGATATACGCTAGTCTACTCTGGAATATCGATGCCCCGTCTCGATATTCCTATGACTAGGAACTTTGAAGGATGTACTCATTGACTACCCAGGCCCCACTAGTATGATCTACATCATAGTCCTGGAAGTCGAGTACACATCCTAAGGGCTTTATCAACATGTAACAGAGAGACAATAAGTATACATGTTAAGATAAAGAGCAACCAGATAGCGTACTATCATGTTGAGCAAGAATGTCCTCCCTAAATATGTCCCAGCATCCACTACATTATACATCTCATGTACAGTAATGGCCTCTAGGGCATACATATAACTAACAATCTCCCGCTTGCACTAGGGCCATCTGTAGTAGTGGTTGTAGTATCTCATACTCAACCATCCCATAATAGTCTCTCTCTGGGAAATGGCCTTTATGAGTGGATCCGCCGTGTTGTCCTCTGAGTCTACTCTCCTAACCATAATCTCCCTGGAGATCAACAATCCCCATGATCAGGTGATACTGCCTAGGAATATGTCAGGGTCACTGATGGGACCGGGGTTCCTGGGCCAAAGCCTCACCTCCATTGTCATACAATGGTAGGAACCTAGTTCATCTCATGAATTAATATACACCCAAACTGCCTCTTTGATAGTATCTTTGATAGCGATGTCACCAGCCTTTATTGTCTAGTTCGCCACGATATCTAGCTTGGAACTTTTCCAACATACCGTCCCTCCACTGAGGGTAAAGACAATGCCTGCGACTGACATTCAGTCGTCCTTATCACCCTGGAACTTTTCCAGTGATTCTCCCTAGGATCAACTGATACCATCTCACTACAACTAGTGAGAATCCTAACATCTAATTAGATCTATCTTATAGATCCAAAACCCAGGATTTAGGAGGTATCACTTTGATCCTATATGGAGAATCCATGTGATAAGAGGATATTGACCGAGCGTAGCATAGGAAACTCTTTTCCTATCAAGAGTATGTTGTCCACGCACAATACGAGGATGACCACCTTACTCTCTACTACCTTTTTGTATATACAAGGTTCATCCACTATTTTGATGAAGTCAAACTTTTTGACTACCACATCAAAACAGACGTTCCAACTCCACGATGTCTGCTTTATCCTGTAAAGCAACTTGCATACGTTTTCGCTGCTCCCACTGTTTACGAAGCCCTCTGGCTGTGTACTTATAGACGCTCTCTTGTAAATCAATATTTAGAGAAGCAGTCATGACAACCAACCACCAGATATCGTAATCAAGGTATATAGCAATGGCAAGTAGGATCCGGATGGACTTAAGCACAGCCAGTGGAAAAGGTTTCATCATTATCCACGCCTGGTCGATGACGAAAACCTTTAACAAGTCTAGTTTTGAAAGTCTCAACTTTTCCATCTACACCAAGTAATCTTCTCAAGATATACTTGCTCCTGATGGGAATTTAATCCTTCAGATATAGCAACCAAAGTCCATACTTTGTTGGTGTACATGGATTCCATCTCAGATCGCTAAGCATCCAGCCATTCTTACAGAGTCCCCACTCTTGATGGCCTGCTCGAAACTAGTTGGGTCATCATCTCATGATGCAATCCTCGCTCCCACTGTCATCGAGAAACCGAAGTATCTCTCAGGTGGATGAGGAACCCTACTAGATGGGCGGAGAGGCTGAGCTTTGTCGGAATCTATTGAATCCTTTGGTTCTACCAAATTGTCTGCTGTAGTTTGTATAGTTGGAACTCCTTCCAGTTCTACCTCATTACCACTAATTTCTTCATAAGAAATTCCCTTTCACAAAGGTGGTATGTTGAGAAACAAAACATATTTTGTTCCTCTGTTAGGTAGAAGATATTCCTTTGCGAATGCTTGGGATATCCAACAAACTTCTACAGAACTGACTTTGCCTCGAGCTTGTCCGGATTTTGCTTTTGAGATAGGCCAGACAACCCCAAATCTTAACTTGCTTAAGAGATGGGCTCTTCCCATACCATATCTCATATGGAGTGGTAGGCAGTTATCTGATTCGAACCTAATTCAATAGGTATGCATCTTTTCAAGTGCATAACTCCCAAAAGGAAATAGGAAACTCAGTAGTACTCATCATAGAGCGCACCATATCACATAGGGTGTGATTGCTCCGCCCCGATACACCGACGTGTTGTGGTGTATACAGAGGAGTAATGCTGAGAGAGAATCTCATTCTCTTTTAGAATAGTCCAGGAATCCCGTGCTCAAGTATTCTCCTCCCTGATCACATCAAAGGACATAAAACTTATACCCATTTTTGGTTCTCTACCTCTAACTTATATTCGGTGATTATCTCAATAGTTTCGGACTTATGTTTCAACAGGAACATATGTCTAAATCTAGAGAGATCATCAGTGAATGTAACGAAGTACAAAGAACCGGTCCTGGCATATGTATACTGGGGACCTTCATACATCACTATGTATCAGTCCCAAGAGTTCACTAACTCTTTCTCTGTTTCCAGTAAACGGAGCTATGGTCATCTTAACTTTGTGACATGACTGGCAAGTTTCATAAGATGTAAATTTAAACTGATTTAAATATGCATCTAAATGTAACTTAGCTAGTCGGGTCGCATTGATATGACCTAGTCTATAATGCCTCAAGAAGAATTCGTTCATTTCTGAACTCTTACTCTTGTGTGTGTTCTGTACATTAAGAACAGTAGTTTGATTTAGAACGTCAATGCTTTTAGATAACATGCCTGAACCGATCAACTCTTGATATAGGAAATGTTCAAAACATTATCCAACAACACAAAATTATATCATTTCTTTACTAGTAAAGAGACTGATATGATATTGTATATCAGGTTCGATATCTAATAACATTTGTTCAGAATCAATGTATTCTGGTAATACAGGTTGATAGTGACCAACAGACTTGGCTGCAACACTTGCACCGTTTTCTGTCTCATGAAACTTATCACCCGTTCTCAGTTCTCTACCTTTCTGTAGCCCATGTAACAGATTACATATACGGGATCCTGATCCGGTATCTCATACCCAGGACGTAAAGGATACTGAGAAACAGTTCTCTGTAATGAACACACCCGAAGAAGATGCATCAGCATGCACTTTCTTCGTTTGGGCGGCACGGGAATCCTGGTATTCCCCTAATTCCTGCTCGGCCTTATAACAATTATAAGTTGGAGCGGGGCCAACGTTCCCCAGCTCAGTATAACAAGCGGGTTCGGTCAATACATCCATATTATTATCTTAATTAAGGCGTGACATGGTCGCTACCTGGAGAGAGAGAGAAGAAAACACTCTGCGTGTGCTCTTGCAAGATTAGATTGGTTATATATTTTATCTAATCAGGATGGCTCCCACTGTTTCTATCAAATCTTCCTTCAAACCCTAAAAGGAAAGACTAGCTGGGATTAATTACACTCTACAAGTTCTCCAATCTTTCAGCCAGGCCAGTGCCGGTACTTTGAGGGAGGTTCCCCGTGCTTTTGCACGGACCTAATTAAAATAAACCTCGTTTTCCCAGGGGCGTAACCCCGTTGACACCTTTCTAGACACCTACTTGATCGGCTAATTGTTAAGTGCAAAACTCTCCCAGGAGTAACAATTACTCGCAGTGGGTATCGGGACCCAACTATCTCATAGAAGGTATGCAATCTCATTGCAAATTTCAACACGTGAAACTCCCGATAAAGGTTTTTTACCCCTAGCACTTATGACCTTAACTATGGTCAACAAATCATAAGCACTTGTCAAGTTCTACCCGTCATTTCGTAATTAATTAGACCCACCCACATGACCCTTAACTAAGGTCAACAAAGTCACGCGACTGTCCTAACTAATCGCATCATATGTGGTGTAGGAAGACATCACTTAGCTACCGTATACTGTGCCTTGACTATGGTCAACAAACACTGCACGAATACTAAGTACTCTACTTCCTAAAATGACGAAGGGTTGCGGATGGTTTTTAAGAAAACCTTTAACGCTTTGAACTTGATCTCGTTGCAGAATCAAATGGTTTTAAATGGAGTGTTTTTGAGGCTTCTGCTAGTTTCGCTAAAGAGGTCACTCCCGGTGAGGGGATCTCAGCTCTTTCCTCGTTGAATGAGGTGCAGGATATTCACAATACCACTATGCAAAGCAAGAACTAGAAAAGCAATCAAAAGACAAACCGAAGGTTGTAGCATCTGCTAGTTATTGCTAAAGAGGTCTCTCCCGGTGAAGGGATCTCGGCTCTTTCCTTATCGAATAAGGTGCTTGATGTTCTACAAGGAACACCGCTATGCAAAGAAACAACTAGAGCTACCTAATTTTTGAAATTCGATTCTATAATATCTTTTAGGTTTATTTTCTTTCATTAATCTCATTAATGAATGTTCCATCATTTAAGTCCACCTAAATATCACAGATAAATACAACGTACACTTATGACATCCGCATTCGCCTTAATGTCCCGTCTACACCGTTTGGTTAGGTAACTAACGGCAGAGCGGGGCAGGGCTAGCGCGGGTGTAAAACATAAGAAACGTCTATATAATATATCATATATACTATATACAGTATCTATTTGAACATTTCATATGATCACATCACAGATAACGCAGCAGAAAACAACATATGAAATATTGGATATACTAGGACGTCTGTATTTTATTTTGAGCCCCTATAAAACACGGATTCCACGGTCGTGATGAATAGCCAATCCCACACCCCTAGACCCCTACGAAAGCGGTAAGCAACCCTACCAATTCTAGAGTTAGGAGACCCGGACTCGACTCCTCGAGATGGTCTCCCACTGGACCCTAGAACCCGGATACTTGTGCTCCCCTCCTTGGGTCTATCCTAATGCGGAAAAGTAATTAATATACAATGGTGACATCATCCTCAGCCCGGAAGTGCCCCAATAAAAGAATATTACATACAAGTTTTTACATGAATGAAAATGAAAAACACTCATCTCACATAAAAAAACCGCCGGCTATTCAAACACGACGATCCAATATAACATATCCAGCAACACATAACATCACATGTCATTAACGTAAGTAAATATGCCTATCCTAATTGTCGTTGACATATAGCAACGAAACCGGCGATATCACATATTACACTTACGGTCGCAGAAAAGAAAGTGTAAAACTACAACAGTTGGAATCCGCAACCTCCTTAGACATCTCATGCCTAGCCAAATGAATTCCTTAGACATCGCATGCCTAACAATTATAAACCCCGCATTTTAGTCTCATTATCTAAAACTCTTTTCAATAATCAGTCGGGCAATTCAACAAGATTCCCGAAATCCTGATCGAATACTCGTCGCAAACTTTAGTAGACGGCCGCACCCCCCGGATGCCGTCGACGAAATGCACTAAGGCGGAACACCGCTGCCGCGAGCACCCGAACGGATGCTTTTGGTGACGGGGTTCTCCTACAGTCACCTGGTCTGGGCTATGGGGCATGGCTGTCTATTAAGATTTCCCGGCGAGTATCCGCGTACGCTACGTGATTGTGATGGACTTTTGATCACATCAAAATCCCGTGGCAACCGATCAAATGAGACTAAACTGCTATGTCTATAACATTCAAATTAGTTATCTCATAACTACTTATGGATTCCAAATATTGTATCACATTCCAGATAAATAGACGATGTTAAACTTTTCGATCGAATAATCAAACACCCAAGTTTTCCCAAATAGCTCAACACTCGAAATAAGTTTAAAAACATCCATTTCATGCCACAGTACCAATGGTCCAGCCGTAGAAGGTTCAAGCCAACGCCTCACATGTGTCATGTCATACCGCCCCAAACCCTAAGGTTCAAAAGACAGTTCAAGACAGTCACATAATCGAGTTAAGCTTTGTTGTCTTCTAGAGGGTCCATCGCGTAACTTAAACGACTTAGAACGTTCTTAAACTACGGAAAAATCCAACACTTGGAAATTTTCCGGCAGGGGAAAAAGTGAGTTATTGATATCCGGTCGAACTTTTTAACACTTTCTAAAATTACCCGGAAAAACTTAAACGAAGTTAAATAATCCGATCCAATCAATGAGTCCCCAATACAACCCAGAAAACTCAACTATTGAGTAAGAATTAAAAATTCCCAGAAGAATCAAGAAACACCTACGGAGGTAACTGTAGAAAATGGAGCGCCTAATCATCACATAAGGCCGCGGAACCGCCGCTAGAAGTTGGCTAAGGCCGCGGTTACGCGGTACTACAGTGGAGTTAGGTTGTCATTTTCTGCAGTTATCCTTAGAATTCCCTGCTCTATTTTCTGAGCATTTTTAATTCATAAAAAATCACAATTTCAAAAAATGTCCAGAGAAGGGTATTCGTCGGGTTTACGGGTTCGATCGGACTTCAAACTTCGACTAGACTTCGCCTAAAGCTCTAGCTTGGCACTGATACCACTGTAGGGTTCCTAGGCACTCTAACAAGGTTCTACAAGGCATCTACCATGCCCGATTCAAACATTTAGCCGTGCCGAACAACCCTAACCAAGATCGTATACTAGAGATTTTGCAAAACCTAGCAAGTAAACATTTTAACACTAAGTGAAAAGGGATTACAACCTTTGTAGATCCGGTCCTTCACTTCTAAAGCTCCGTGTTGACGTCCCTTCGCTGCGATCATCGAGATCCCGGACTCGAGTGATGGTTTCTTCGGAGAAATGAGCGGGCTAGGTCGTTGACTTCGAGGCCGAAGATGATCTACGTTGAGGAGATTCAAACTCAAGCTCCATCTTCACTAGGTCAAGAACTTTGTGAAGAGAACACCCTAAACTAAATGGCAAGTAGTAGAGGATGATGAAATAGGAAGTGGGTTCACTTTGGATTTGGATTTCTCACTCTATTTCTTCACTTGATAAAATCTAGAAAGCTTTTCTTCTTCTTGAAGAAGAAGAAGAAGAAAGAATAAGAATGAATTATTTTAAAAGAATAATAAAGTGAAGTCTATCATAATGCAGCCATGGGTGAGCTAACCTTTGTAGAGACTAAACCATAGTTAATTATAATAGTTTGGTTAATGAATATCTTAATCAAGACAAAATGAGTGGACTTTGTCAAAGTTGCTTCAAGCTTCATGAAGCTTCAAGCCATGACAAAAGAAGCCACCATTTTGAATAATTAAGATAAATAAAAACCTAAATTATAATTAACATGGTGTATGTCACACACCCACCCATGTTTGCATGTATCATCAATCATGATACAAACTAGTGCACAAACATATATCACATATACAACTTGTGCACATCAAGTGAGAAAATCAATCTTAAGTGAACTAATACTAGTTAATGTAAAGTAATATATCAAATATATAATTATACATTAAATCATTAAATCAACACTTGATTTAACGATCCGGTTATATCGCATATAACCGACTAATATCTAGTGTATCAATATATCGAATCAACACTTGATTCGGTAACCAGGCTATCACATATAACTGAGCGATGAAACAAATCGCGAGAATAGAAAACAGTATCAAATACTGGTATTATTCTCGGTCCCGCACATATCTCATATGCGCTCCTATTTCGTTTCGCTTGAGCCAGGAAACCTCTGTGTAGGACTCTAAAGACTCGTCAATACGCCGGCAGTAGGTGGTGATCATATCAATCACCCACAAGCCGCAAGCGGTCTGCTAAACGTAACGGCCACCGAGGTATTGAGCGATCAGAAGATCAACGAGCAAGCCTGCTCACACTCCTGCGAATCCAATCAGCAACACTTACCGCACAGTACGGTATGTTCGTCTGATATGTCGCATATCTCGCCTAGGGATGGTAAACGTCAGACCCCAGCAGCTTGATAAGTCATGCCGATGTAAGGTCCATAACAAGCATGAAACTACTGATAACTATCACCAGTAAATCACTGCAACCCTGGCCAGGGATTTCCAGTTATGGCCAGTCGAGCATAGTGCAACATCACCCCCAATACCGGGAGAGACGAATCCCCGCCTATCTCTCATTGCATCCATGTGAATCGGGACTGTACCCAAAAACCACCTGTTTGCACGACTCCGTAGAGCCGTGGTAGGGTGGAAATTAAAGCACAGTGGGAGACACACAAGACTCTATGACGATTTCGGGTCAACAGACTAAGCTGTACCAGAGTCACCAGAGAACTGCCATCTGACGTGAGGTATAATACCATCTGGGAGTTCTCGGCGAGTCCGTTCAGTGTACCCAGTCTCCACTGAGCACCCGCATACCGTCTCTGATGTCAAACACCAATGGATATGGGATCATCCATCGCCCATCACATGGGTCGAGAAGATATACGCTAGTCTACTCTGGAATATCGATGTGTAAGTCCACGTTACCTCTCCCGGTACTTACGGGCTTGCGGAAATGATGATAAACCATTTTTCAGGAGGTGGTAACACGGACTCAAAATACGGATCTTTGTTAAACAACTATCTAACAAACCTAATGTCACGACCCGAAAGAGCACGTGACTGGCCCTTGAACCATATGAAGCCTATAGGACTCCATCTGTTCCAAGTAAGCCAAAAGCCCAGAAATCTAAAACCATTTTAAGAATAAGTAAAGAAACTGGTTTAAAGAAGTGAAGAAAAACATGTTTGAAATGAAGGTTTTTAAATAACTAAGCCGAATGTGCGTTTTAAAAACAGTAAGTCTTTTCTAAAAATTTCGGCAGAGTTTCTTTTGTAAAACTGGCCCCGAATGGGGTACAACAAGGAAAGCAATATATAAGCAATGATAAAGGCATCCCCAAGCGGGAGCTAGCTCTTCGTCAATCGACGGTCACAACCACACATGCAATAATAATATACAACGCCAAGTGGCGAGGATCAAATCCAAAGAAAACTCAAAAGCAATAAGAAAAACCGCAATACTACTAAGCGCGACTCTAAGGTCAAAATATACAACACTAAAGTCTAGGTCTGAAACACTATACAAGTTTTGGTTGATGGAAATTCTAGATACAATGAAATAAATAAATACAATGGTGGTTCTTGATACGAAAGAATCCACCTACCCAAGCAAATCACCCGCAAGAAGGAAGTGTGCCAGAAATGCCGCCAAGAAACCTGGACGGCAGGACCTGCAAGAACTGTGGCACAAAGGGGGGTGAGTTGCCAACTCGTGAATAGAAACATCTACAAGCAGAAACCGAATGCAAGACATAATCCTAGGTCAATACGATCAGTATATAAAATCCTCAATATAAAACATGCAGCCTATAGCAAGGCTAGGGTAAATATCTAACCCGAGTGCAATCTCATGTGTCTGTGTCAGTGCCTCAGATAACAATATAGCATATGAATGAGATATGAATGCGAGAAAACAGAATACATTACATGAAGCAACTGTTTTCATACTTTAGTGAGATTTCCCTTGTATTTTTAAAATGAGGTACCATAATGAAATCAGCATAAAACTGTGCCTAGCATCGGCACAAACGAAATCCCAATATCTCGATATCTCAAAGTCTCAACCATAATATCTAGGGCGCCGTCAGTCCAGACCGGCCCCTACCATAAATCTCAAGACCACGACGGTATCCTCCGGATATCCGACGTGTCGGGTAAAATCACCGGTAGGTAGTACTCCCCTGCCAGGCTAAACGTCATCACCACATTCCTGTTGCCCCGGGGTACCGTACCGGGTCCACCATGTACCCAAAACGGTTCATCCGTCTCCTCGAATCGGGTTTCCAAATCCATCAGCAAACTCATGGTGGACGACTCATACATCATGGGAAAACCGCACTTTTTATTTTAAAAGAGAGAATATGTTTATTTGTGTTTTTGCGGTTTTCCTCCAAATCCAGAAAATCTCATAGAAATCCGAATCCAAACTTCAATAGCATGCAAAATAGTGAATATATGCATGAGAATCCATGAATGCGGCATAACAATGAATAACAGTATGCAGGAAGTAGCAGGTAATAACTACAATGTCTAATCTTGCATATAAGGCGAGTACACTTACATCCTGTCTAAATATTTGCTAACAACCTAAATCAATGCAATAGTATTTCTAAAGTGTACGTGGCATAGCAATTACCGATGAAGATGTGTGTGAGCCGGCAAGTAAGTGTACGTGGTACATACGCATCATCGGTAATGGTGCTGGTGTCCTAACAGCATGAAATCAATAATGTAGTACGAAACATAATATAGGAATGCGATGCAAAGCGAACCACAAAAAGGGAGTGGGAGCTGAAACTAGACGTAACTAAAACAAATCTGCATTAATCTAACATAAGTCCAACAATTGGTGCCTTTTGAAATAACACGAATCATGGGGTTTTGAAAATAGGGGCTACGGTGTTTTTATGAAAAGATACGTCGTTTTTGAAATATCCGTAGATTCCCTTGAGCTGTCTTTAAAAATGCCCACGATTCGTTAGTTTTTGAAATAGGTAAGAAGTCTAATCTACTCTAACAACTACCCTAACTATACGGCTGAACTAACAAGCTGAACTACAGGTAAGGAAACCGCCTAACATCTGAGTCGATATATATAAATATATATAAGTCGGCGATCCCGCCTCAATAGTATCGCGTACGATACAGTATATCATCTGACATCCTCGAGTCATAAGCGCGGATCTATCATCAATATAGGCTCGTACGGTAAATCGTCGTACGGCATCCCAATAGCTGGGTACGGGTCAACATCTCATTATCTCGTCACATAACAGGTATCACTATCATCAGATCATATAATCTGGGGTACTACTCTATGTCTAGCACAAAACGATACCATCCATGAAGTATGCATGCGGGGGTAAACACATATCCCAAGCCCGCAAGAATCACATTTCGTATCCCAAATACGAATCATATCAAATCACCGATCTCGCGGCACAAAGCCCACATCATCGACTCATCTCCAAAGTCATCCCATATCATCAAGTACAGTGCAAGTATAAGAAACACACAAGTGTATGCTTGTGGGTGCAATTCTATCCTATGGTTCGCAATTAGGAACTACGCTAGTTATTTCTACCCCTAACTACCCAAAACACACTAAAGCTATCACCCACAGAAAATACAACATAGTACTAATTACGGACTGCGGGGGTGCTATACGCCATCCACCCGACTTCCCCCTGTAGATATAATCTACTCACCTGTATCCTGCGTGTCGGTGTCGATGTCACCGTCATCTTCCGCATCACCTCGGATCGTCGCGGTGTACCTACACATATCACACGTAACGCATCGCATCAAAACCAAATCAACACTTGAAACGACACACTAAATCCAAAACGACACGCTAAAACCAACACGATACGCTAAAAGGCTTATAGGTTAGAACCTACGGTTAGCCTTCGCAAAACAACTCGAAAACACTCGATATAGACGTACAAACGTCACACGATCGAGATAACACACAAATATCAAAATCACCAAATCAAAATACGCAAAACCAAAACTAAACTCAAAGCAGCAACCCTAGAAAACGATCCCAGATTTCGTCTCAGGCCAAATCAGCTCAAATAAACAACTCTAGGGTGCTATGCAGGGTGTACTTGAGCTACTGGACCAACCCCGAAGCAATCCACCACAACTTGGCCGGCCACATACATGAAAAAACCGGCCTCGCCGGCCCCTCTATCTCCAATGGGGTCCGTCTGGTCAGGGTGGCCTCCTATGGTCTCAATTGGGTCCCTGGTGTTGCTTATTTTTCCTGAAAAGTCTCAGTGTATTCCAGATTTCCCTGCAAGCTTCAGGTTCTCAAAAACAGACATGAAAGTCCCGAAATTCCGTATTCTTAGTTTTCCAGGGGGGTTGGTCTGGGTTTCTAGTCAATATAGGGTCTAAAGTCTCCATTAGAGTCCAATTGCATAGCCCTAACTCAAAATTACCCTAATCCTCTCTAGTTTTGCCCAAAGTGCACCAATTCACCCGATATCGATATGAAACTTGAATTAAAGCCTAAGCACAAGATTTAACACTCTAAATGTGAAGAAATTACCTCAATATAGACTCAAGAATCTTCCCACAGCACCAAAACAGCAACTTTCATGGTCCAATCTATAGCAAGTAAGCTTGTGTGCATTTTTTGTGAAATGAGAGTGATGTTTTGAGTTTGTTTTAATGGTGTTTAAAGGCTTGAAGAGGGAGTAGGAGGTGAGGGAAGGAGGCAGCAGCAGGAGGAGGAAGAAGAGGGAGGGAAAATGATGGGAGAAAATGGCTAAGTCTCAAGGTCAATGGCCCATACCCCTCTCTCTCACCTACCCTCATTCTTTTCTCTTTTCTTTTTCTTTTTCTTTTCTTTTCCTTTTCTTTTCTTTAAACCAAACCTTCTCACAAGAATAGTGATCCCAAAATGAAACCATGGCAAGAAAATGTAACACAAGTCCAAAATGATATGTGCACAATTTTGCACAAAAAGCCAAAAAATCCGATTAGCGATTTTTAATCGCGATTAGCACTAAATTAACATATAAATGATCACAAACACTTAAAAATGGCATAATTCCAATAAATAACCCATTTTAGAATTTTCCATAATTTTTCATAATTTTTCTCCATTTATTTGCATTTAATTATTAATTTAATATTAAAATAATCAATAAAATAATATTAAATCATAAAAATTCCTAAAAATAATATTTTATTATTTTGGAAATGTTACAATCTACCCCCCTTAAAGAAATTCGGTCCCCGAATTTAAATTTAAAACCCCCACTACTAAAACAGTCTCAGTAATAATCCATTTGTCGGGGCTCCTAAATCATCAACACATAGAGAATATCATAAAAATGTACTGCTCTACTAGAAATCAATCCCCAAAATGCATATATAAGAATATCCTATACGTCTGGTGCGCAAGGAATCAAAATCCATAAATGTGTCAAACAGATGTACAAAACAACATCTAGGTGCAACGGGTGTGCACGAAACATCTGTCGTAGGCAACGTGTGCGCCTGACAGAAAGAAAATCAGGTGCATGTGACATGCACGAAGAATCCCGATTTAGTGCACCTGGCGTGCACCAAAATCGTATATCAAAACACTAAAGGTGCATGAAAACTACGCTGGAAGTGCAAATCAATCACTGCATACGGTAGGCATGAAATCTCAATCAATATCTCAAATGTAATAACTAGGCGCAAAACATATAAATATCCAGTGGGTGCATGAAACAAATATCATGAAACTCAATCATCAAAACTAAATCATGCAAACAGAACGCCCAAAATACCGAAATCCAAAATGACGGATACGTGATAATCGAATTACAAAATCACAAATCATAAATACCGTCGTCGGTAGTTCCTCCTTCGAGGTCGAGAAGGAGTCGGTGCATCCACTTCTAGCAGCGCAGGATATCCACGTGCCTCTTGCTCACGGTCTGGCGTCCTCTGACTCTGGGTCCTTATCTTCTCTGCGGATTACCAATCTCACAGTCAATCGGCTCATCGGCCTTGTCAGGTGTGCTAACGGGGACGATTCCGTTCTGGCACTTCTCTGGTCACCTCTCGGTCAAACCTCACGACCACTCGTAAGGCAGCATATCACTGGCGTCAGCCTTTGGCTCTCTGAATGCACGTCACACATCTGATCCTGGGTGCAAACATCATTGCAGCAA
Source organism: Agapanthus africanus (assembly GCA_030015575.1). NCBI lineage: Eukaryota > Viridiplantae > Streptophyta > Magnoliopsida > Asparagales > Amaryllidaceae > Agapanthus > Agapanthus africanus. The sequence continues at coordinate 496,695,066 of JASDDO010000014.1, forward strand.
TGTCCTGGAAGAATCCTGCTCAAGGACTCTTCCAATCATGCCTATGCCGATCTGTACAGAGGCTGGCTCTCTTACATAATCTCTTCTCACTCGAAAGACACCTGTGTCCTCAGCACAAAATTTTCTCAGAAACTGGTCACATCCCAACGTCTCTATAAGCATATCAGGTCTCTAGTCTCGACGGAAAGCAATGACAGCTCGTAAGTGTCTCACACGAACCTCTTGTCCCACCTGTCTCTATCGTCGTCTACTATGACGTCACGCCAAGCTACTATGCACTGCACTGTTCTCGGCCACGGTCAATCTGAAGTCTCTAGCACGGACTCGAAATCGCGTACTCTGTAGCTTCATCATTCTGTAGCAGATGTCAGGCCGAACTGGTCCTCGGAAACACGTCCCAACCATCGGAGGAATACTCATCACTCGTCCGTCCTTGATCAATTCGCAACGCATCTGGGTAAGTTCCTTAATCCGAATCTGGTCAACTACCTCGTCTACAATGCTGAACTCTGGCCTGCCGGGTGTGCGGAACCAAGACCACTCCTGGGTCTAGGTCTTCTCGTATCGTATTCCGGAAAGGTCCTGTCGAGGTTCCTTTCTCAAATCTCATTTCCTGCCGCATTTCCCGGAAGTCATCATCCATTGCTGAAGCTAATTCTTATTCCGGAACGGCTGCATACTTATCGCGCTTCTTTCTGGAAAAATATATCCGTATACCACGCCTCTGGGTGCATATCACATCTCTGGTGTCGGTGGAGTGGGACGTCATCTCGGCGAGATATCTTGCGAACTCTTTTCTTCACTCTGCGTCAATGTCGACTGATTCGGACTCGTCTCATCATGGCTGCATGGACTGTGTTCCAATGGCTATCCTCGTATCTGGAGTCTCCCAAGCAAAGCATCCCATCACATGATATCCAAATGATGTCGAAACATTCGATCGACTCGCCAGAACCATATAATCACCCAAGAGATCAACAACTTGAGTACAGTTTAATAGTATCGAGTACATGCCACAGCGTCGGTGGTCCAGCCGTAGAAGGACAAACTCAAGCCTCACTAATGGCGCCGAGGAACTACCGCAAACCCTAAGGTTCAAAGGCTTTCACACGGTCATTAAGTCGAGTTAGGGTTTCATTCTTCTAGAGGGTCCATAGAATCACCTGCATGTCTTTCCGTATACTTTAAACTTGGAAAAATAGGTTTCTGACATTCGATCGTCTCTATCGACTCTCAACGAACCTGCGTGAAGTCGTCTCTATCTGGAATCGATCCACCTGATGACCTCGCATCGGGGTAAGCGAACTCACCACACGTCCTAGTCATTCATCCTCGGTGACTAGCGACTCACTATCATACCTCCAAGAACATGCTCATGCTGCAGTAGCTCCACCCATCTGGGCGATATCTCGTCATTTGCAGCAGCAACTGGCTCATACGCCTGTACGCCGAACAACGCCTCGATCCTCCAGGAAAGGCAACACATTGGCGATCATCTCTGAATCGGTCTGCTCTAGATCTGAGTAAGACTCTCCACACTGGAAATCTTCAACTCAACCGGGCCCGCTCTGGCGCAAAATTGGACGAATCACCTTCGTCTCTCAAATCAGTAGACAAGCTATCATCTGTCTCATATCTGCCTGAAACCTCCGGCAATCTCAGCTCGTAAGCTTCGGAAGCGACATCCTGTCAATCTCAGCAACAGCTGGTCCATCTGTCTACACGGTAGGCGACATCACAATATCTGAGGTATGCTGTACATCAACAGTTCTCTCTCAACTGGCAGCTCTAACAATGGCCGATCATCCGGTGCAAAACCAAGCACTCGCCTCCACTAGAGGTCACAATCACCAACACTAACTCGAGACGTTCCCATGTCACCAGAAAACACAATGGTCGGCCCTCGTACCAGACGAGCTCAGACCGGCCGTAACCCTAGCAGCAGCCCAAACTGCGCTCAAACATGGTGACAGGAACCTCAATCGAGTATCAAAAGAGCACATCAATGGCAAGAAAGGAAACAACAGATCCAGAGTGGATACATGATCATAGGAAGGAACAGCATCAATAAGGGTATGATCATGAAACTAGTAGAATCGGGAATCTCAAATGGACATATGATCCTGGATATAAGGAGAATCACTGATCTCGAAAAATATGCACATCCTAAGGTTCCTTAAGCGGAGTGGCGTGTCGTAAGTATGCCGCGGAACATACCAACGGTACGTCACTCTACTTTAGTCACCTATTCCATCAACCAAGGGTCATCCTACACGACGAAAGTTCGGGTCTAACACCCCCCTCGACCAAGTCTAAGTTCCGTAAGGTCAAGCCTAAGTTCCGTATATAAGTAACGCCCTAGGCTCCACATAGTCAAACTTAGACTCGAATCAAGGTCAACCTAGCGCTCTGATACCAACTTTGTCACGACCCGAAAGAGCACGTGACTGGCCCTTGAACCATATGAAGCCTATAGGACTCCATCTGATCCAAGTAAGCCAAAAGCCCAGAAATCTAAAACCATTTTAAGAATAAGTAAAGAAACTGGTTTAAAGAAGTGAAGAAAAACATGTTTGAAATCAAGGTTTTTAAATAACTGAGCCGAATGTGCGTTTTAAAAATAGTAAGTCTTTTCTAAAAATTTCGGCAGAGTTTCTTTTGTAAAACTGGCCCCGAATGGGGTACAACAAGGAAAGCAATATATAAGCAATGATAAAGGCATCCCCAAGTGGGAGCTAGCTCTTTGTCAATCGACGGTCACAACCACACATGCAACAATAATATACAACGCCAAGTGGCGAGGATCAAATCCAAAGAAAACTCAAAAGCAATAAGAAAAACCGCAATACTACTAAGCGCGACTCTAAGGTCGAAATATACAACACTAAAGTCTAGGTCTGAAACACTATACAAGTTTTGGTTGATGAAAATTCTAGATACAATGAAATAAATAAATACAATGGTGGTTCTTGATACGAAAGAATCCACCTACCCAAGCAAATCACCCGCAAGAAGGAAGTGTGCCAGAAATGCCGCCAAGAAACCTGTACGGCAGGACCTGCAAGAACTGTGGCACAACAGGGGGTGAGTTGCCAACTCGTGAATAGAAACATCTACAAGCAGAAACCGAATGCAAGACATAATCCTAGGTCAATACGATCAGTATATAAAATCCTCAATATAAAACATGCAGCCTATAGCAAGGCTAGGGTAAATATCTAACCCGAGTGCAATCTCATGTGTCTGTGTCAGTGCCTCAGATAACAATATAGCATATGAATGAGATATGAATGCGAGAAAACAGAATACATTACATGAAGCAACTGTTTTCATACTTTAGTGAGATTTCCCTTGTATTTTTAAAATGAGGTACCATAATGAAATCAGCATAAAACTGTGCCTAGCATTGGCACAAACGAAATCCCAATATCTCGATATCTCAAAGTCTCAACCACAATATCGAGGGCGCCGTCAGTCCAGACCGGCCCTTACCATAAATCTCAAGACCACGACGGTATCCTCCGGATATCCGGCGTGTCGGGTAAAATCACCGGTAGGTAGTACTCCCCTGCCAGGCTCAACGTCATCACCACATTCCTCTTGCCCGGGGGTACCGTACCGGGTCCACCATGTACCCGAAACGGTTCATCCGTCTCCTCGAATCGGGTTTCCAAATCCATCAGCAAACTCATGGTGGACGACTCATACATCATGGGAAAACCGCACTTTTTATTTTAAAAGAGAGAATATGTTTATTTGTGTTTTTGCGGTTTTCCTCCAAATCCAGAAAATCTCATAGAAATCCAAATCCAAACTTCAATAGCATGCAAAATAGTGAATATATGCATGAGAATCCATGAATGCGGCATAACAATGAATAACAGTATGCAGGAAGTAGCAGGTAATAACTACAATGTCTAATCTAGCATATAAGGCGAGTACACTTACATCCTGTCTAAATATTTGCTAACAACCTATATCAATGCAATAGTATTTCTAAAGTGTACGTGGCATAGCAATTACCGATGAAGATGTGTGTGAGCCGGCAAGTAAGTGTACGTGGTACATACGCATCATCGGTAATGGTGCTGGTGTCCTAACAGCATGAAATCAATAATGTAGTACGAAACAGAATATAGGAATGCGATGCAAAGCGAACCACAAAAAGGGAATGGGAGCTGAAACTAGACGTAACTAAAACAAATCTGCATTAATCTAACATAAGTCCTACAATTGGTGCCTTTTGAAATAACACGAATCATGGGGTTTTGAAAATAGGGGCTACGGTGTTTTTATGAAAAGATACGTCGTTTTTGAAATATCCGTAGATTCCCTTGAGCTGTCTTTAAAAATGCCCACGATTCGTTAGTTTTTGAAATAGGTAAGAAGTCTAATCTACTCTAACAACTACCCTAACTATACGGCTGAACTAACAAGCTGAACTACAGGTAAGGAAACCGCCTAACATCTGAGTCGATATATATAAATATATATAAGTCGGTGATCCCGCCTCAATAGTATCGCGTACGATACAGTATATCATCTGACATCCTCGAGTCATAAGCGCGGATCTATCATCAATATAGGCTCGTACGGTAAATCGTCGTACGGCATCCCAATAGCTGGGTACGGGTCAACATCTCATTATCTCGTCACATAACAGGTATCACTATCATCAGATCATATAATCTGGGGTACTACTCCATGTCTAGCACAAAACGATACCATCCATGAAGTATGCATGCGGGGGTAAACACATATCCCAAGCCCGCAAGAATCACATTTCGTATCCCAAATACGAATCATATCAAATCACCGATCTCGCGGCACAAAGCCCACATCATCGACTCATCTCCAAAGTCATCCCATATCATCAAGTACAGTGCAAGTATAAGAAACACACAAGTGTATGCTTGTGGGTGCAATTCTATCCTATGGTTCGCAATTAGGAACTACGCTAGTTATTTCTACCCCTAACTACCCAAAACACACTAAAGCTATCACCCACATAAAATAATACATAGTACTAATTACGGACTGCGGAGGTGCTATACGCCATCCACCCGACTTCCCCCTGTAGATATAATCTACTCACCTGTATCCTGCGTGTCGGTGTCGATGTCACCGTCATCTTCCGTATCGCCTCGGATCGTCGCGGTGTACCTACACATATCACACGTAACGCATCGCATCAAAACCAAATCAACACTTGAAACGACACACTAAATCCAAAACGACACGCTAAAACCAACACGATACGCTAAAAGGCTTATAGGTTAGAACCTACGGTTAGCCTTCGCAAAACAACTCGAAAACACTCGATATAGACGTACAAACGTCACACGATCGAGATAACACACAAATATCAAAATCACCAAATCAAAATACGCAAAACCAAAACTAAACTCAAAGCAGCAACCCTAGAAAACGATCCCAGATTTCGTCTCAGGCCAAATCAGCTCAAATAAACAACTCTAGGGTGCTATGCAGGGTGTACTTGAGCTACTGGACCAACCCCGAAGCAATCCACCACAACTTGGCCGGCCACATACATGAAAAAACCGGCCTCGTCGGCCCCCCTATCTCCAATGGGGTCCGTCTGGTCAGGGTGGCCTCCTATGGTCTCAATTGGGTCCCTGGTGTTGCTTATTTTTCCTGAAAAAGTCTCAGTGTATTCCAGATTTCCCTGCAAGCTTCAGGTTCTCAAAAACCGACATGAAAGTCCCGAAATTCCGTATTCTTAGTTTTCCAGGGGGTTGGTCTGGGTTTCTAGTCAATATAGGGTCTAAAGTCTCCATTAGAGTCCAATTGCATAGCCCTAACTCAAAATTACCCTAATCCTCTCTAGTTTTGCCCAAAGTGCACCAATTCACCCGATATCGATATGAAACTTGAATTAAAGCCTAAGCACAAGATTTAACACTCTAAATGTGAAGAAATTACCTCAATATAGACTCAAGAATCTTCCCACAGCACCAAAACAGCAACTTTCATGGTCCAATCTATAGCTAGTGAGCTTGTGTGCATTTTTTGTGAAATGAGAGTGATGTTTTGAGTTTGTTTTAATGGTGTTTCAAGGCTTGAAGAGGGAGTAGGAGGTGAGGGAAGGAGGCAGCAGCAGGAGGAGGAAGAAGAGGGAGGGAAAATGATGGGAGAAAATGGCTAAGTCTCAAAGTCAATGGCCCATACCCCTCTCTCTCACCTACCCTCATTCTTTTCTCTTTTCTTTTTCTGTTCTTTTCCTTTTCTTTTCTTAAAACCAAACCTTCTCACAAGAATAGTGATCCCAAAATGAAACCATGGCAAGAAAATGTAACACAAGTCCAAAATGATATGTGCACAATTTTGCACAAAAAGCCAAAAAATCCGATTAGCGATTTTTAATCGCGATTAGCACTAAATTAACATATAAATGATCACAAACACTTAAAAATGGTATAATTCCAATAAATAACCCATTTTAGAATTTTCCATAATTTTTCATAATTTTTCTCCATTTATTTGCATTTAATTATTAATTTAATATTAAAATAATCAATAAAATAATATTAAATCATAAAAATTCCTAAAAATAATATTTTATTATTTTGGAAATGTTACACCTAACAAAGGTTTTACCTACTCGGTTAGGGGGTTATACCTTTCTTGAACTCCTTCGTCTTCAACTCTTTGCGGTGTACGGATCGGCCTCACCTCGTCGTCTCCTTGTGCCGAAGATGGATCCACCTGAAAGCTTCTATCTTTGGCTTCTTCTTCGAACTTGAAGAAACTAGAACACTTGGTTTGCTAAACCTTGTGAACTAGGATGAGTAAAGAAGTGATATGGGTTTTCTTTTATCTCTAAGGCAATGTTTCACAACTCATGAGAGGGAGTTGCCTTGAGCTAGAGAGAGAGAGCAAGAGGAAGAGCAAGAGGGAGAGCTCAAGCAAGAGAAAGAAAGCAAAATGAGAGAATGAGTAAGTCTTTTTCCATCCGAGCACTCATAATCCAAAACCATGATTACTCATAATATTAATTGAGTATTATGTGATTGTTCAAGTCAAAATGGCCATATCATTTCAAGCACTCATTTTGCAAAAACAAACAAGCAAGCAAAAGTCTTTGCCATGAAATGATAGCCATTGTAATGATGATGGTCAACTAGTCCAACCTAGTCAACAAAGTCAACAAGTCAACAAAGTCAACCCCTCATCTCAACCATGACATAATAATACTTAATTAATATTATCATTAATCATATTTCTTATTCTCATTAGGGTTTAGCAAGAGTCAATGGTCAACAGTGAACAGTCAACAGTCAACAACCCCAATGAGAATCCTCTGCCTCTGTCTCTCTGTCAACTGTGCATACACACCCGCATCCGCGTTCCAAGAAACATGAATACAAACGAGATAAAACCAATCCCAAAACGTACACTAGGATCTGGCTTAAACCAAAGCCCGCTAGTGTTAACTGTCCGGACACTGAACGTGCACAAGTGCACGGATGTGACCGAACCCTGTCGCAAAACCATACGACCTGTCGCAAAACCATGCGACCTCTACTCTTTTGCCTAAAGGCGAATAGCTTTCTGTGTGGGACCCTAAAGACTGGACACTACGCTGGCAGTGGGTTTAACCACAGACCGCAAGCGGCACTAGCTGTGCGTAACGGTCCCTAGGTAGATGCCGACAAGAAGACGGACGAGGTGAAACCAATCTGAACTCCTACTGAGCCTGAATGTGACAATATCCATACAGTACGGTCTGTTCGTCTAAGAACATCGCATGGCTGGTCTAGGGGGGCGGTAAACGTCAGTCCCCTACTAGCGGTACAAGTCGTGTCGGAGTGTAGCCCAGAATACCAGAGATAACACTGGAAACCTACCAGTCTATCTCGCTTGCCCTGGCCAGGGACTTTGTGTAATGGCTCTCCTAGACACAGTGCGATATCAACCCCCAATACCGGGAGAGACGAATCATGTCTAACCGTCACTGCCTCCAAGTGCTTCGGGACTGCACCCAAAAACTACCTGTTTGCACGACTCCATTGAGCCGTGGTAGGGTAGTAATCAAAGTACAGTGGGAACACACTCGAGGAGAAGTGACAGTGTCAAGTCAACGGAGTAAGCAGTACTCATGTCACCTGGGAACTGATAACTGACGATAGGTATAATACCAACCAACAGTTCCCGACGAGTCCTGTCCAGTGTACTCGTAACCTAACGAGCACCCGCATACTATCTCAAGTACGACGTACTGACGGCTGTGGGACAGACCGTCTCCCAAACTGGGATAAGAAGCGCATACGCTAGTCTACTCCGGAGCATCGATGCCCTGTCTCGATAGTCCTGCGACTAGGGACCTGCATAAGGATGTGCTTATAGATTACCCAGCCCCCACGAGTGTGACTGCCATCACAACGCTGGTAATCAAGAAAAGATCCTAAGGGTTCCATTAATGTGTAAAGGCGATATGCTAAAAGAAATACATGCACACATTAAAGCAGAAACAAACCAAGTAGCATACTACCATTTTGAGCAAGATTGTCAATACAAGGTGAATATCCCAAGTTTCCATTAAGTAATATACATACTAGTATGATACAGTAATGGCCTCTAGGGCATATACACTAACAATCTCCCACTTGCACTAAGGCCATGTACTGGCGTATCGAAGACCTATCATCTCGATCAGTCGCTCGAACTGAGTCTGGGGTAAGGCCTTCGTGAATGGATCAGCAGTGTTATCTTCCATAGCAACTCTCCGAACCTCGATCTCCTGGCGACCCACGATCTCCCTGATCAGGTGATACCGCCTCAAGATATGTCTGGACTTCTGATGGGACCTGGGTTCCTTCGCTAAAGCTATAGCTCCGTTGTTGTCACAATACAGCGGTATTGGATCAACATTGGTAAGAACCACCTGAAGCTCCGTGAGGAACTTCTTCATCCAGACAGCTTCCTTTGCGGCATCTGCAGCAGCGATATATTCCGCTTCCATCGTCGAGTCAGCAACGGTTTCCTGTTTGTAACTCTTCCAACACAACACACCTCCATAGAGGGTAAAGACATAACCCGACATGGACTTGGAATCATCCTTGTCACTCTGGAAGCTGGAGTCTGCAAAGGCCTCGATCTGGAGGTCTTTTCCGCCATACACCAAGAACATCTCCTTAGTCCTTCTCAGGTACTTGAGAATGTTCTTTACAGTTATCCAGTGTTTCTCCCCAGGGTTTGACTGATACCGGCTTACCACACTCAGTGCATAAGCTACATCTGGTCTGGTACACAACATTGCATACATTATAGAGCCTACCGTAGAAGCGTAGGTTATAATAGACATGCGATCCCTTTCCAAATCAGTCTTGAGAGACATCTCTTTGGAGAGGGTGATCCCGTGACAAGCCGGTAGATTACCGCGCTTGGAATCTTCCATACTGAACCTTTTTACTATGGTGTCGATGTACCTGGACTATGAGTGTCCTAATATCCTCTTTGATCTGTCACGATAGATCCGGATCCCCAGAATGTATGAGGTATCACCCAGGTCTTTCATGGAGAACCTGTGTGACAAGAACCCTTTGACAGATTGTAGTATAGGAATGTCATTTCGTATCAAGAGAATGTCATCCACGTATAAAACGAGGAATACTACATTTCTCGCTACAAATCTACTATAGCTGCATGGTTCATCTGGATTTTTGATAAAGCCAAATTCTTTGACCGTCTCATCAAAACAGATGTTCCAACTCCGCGATGCCTGCTTTATTCCATATATGGACTTAAGAAACTTACACACCTTTCCGCTGCTCCCACTCTTAATGAAACCCTCTGGCTGGTCCATATAGACGCACTCCTCTAAATTTCCATTTAGAAAAGCGGTCTTTACGTCCATCTGCCAGATCTCATAATCATGGAAGGCAGCAATGGCAAGAAGGATCCGAATGGATTTCAGCATAGCTACTGGAGAAAAGGTTTCATCATAGTCCAAGCCAGGTCTTTGACGGAAACCCTTTGCAACAAGTCTAGCTTTATAGGTCTCAACCTGTCCATCTACACCAATCTTCCTTTTGAAGATCCACTTGCATCCTATGGGTTTTACCCCATCTGGAGCAATGTCCAACGTCCATACTTTGTTGGTGTACATGGACTCCATTTCGGTCCGCATTGCATCCAGCCATTTTACCGAGTCAACACTCTGAATGGCCTGCTTGAAGCTAGTCGGCTCATCATAATCAATGATGCAATCCTCTCTATCCCTGTCTATGAGAAAATCGTAGTATCTCTCGGGCGGATGAGACTGCCTACTACTCCTGCGGAGCGGCGTAGGAATGCCATGATCTTTCGAACCCTCTGGTTCTACTAAGCTTTCAGTAATAGCTCATGGTTCTGGAATTTCTTCCAGTTCTATTGCGCTCCCACTTATCTGATTTTCCAAAAACTCAGTTTCCAAGAAGTGGGCATGACGAGAAACAAAAATCTTTTGTTCCTCTTCACAATAGAAGAAATATCCCTTGGAGTTCTTTGGATATCCCACAAACTTGCACTGTACTGAGCGTGCCTCGAGTTTGTCCGCATGCTGCTTTTTGACAAAAGCTGGACATCCCCATGTCTTAATGTGATTAAGATAGGGTCTCCTCCCACACCACATCTGATATGGTGCAGTAGGCACAGTCTTAGTTGGAACTCGGTTCAAAAGGTATGCAGCTGATTCTAGCGCATATCCCCAGAATGATCGCGGTAAATCAGCGTTACTCATCATGGACCGTACCATATCCAATAGGGTTCGGTTCCATCTCTCCGGTACACCGTTATGTTGCGGAGTGTATGGAGGAGTTAGCTGAGAGAGAATTCCATTCTCTTTTAAGTATTCCAGGAACTCGGCACTCAAGTATTCACCACCTCGATCAGATCTTAGTGTCTTGATACTTTTGCCTGTTTTTTTTTCTACTTCATTCTTATATTCCTGGAATTTTCCAAAGGCTTCGGATTTATGTTTCATTAAGAAGACATAACCGTACCTTGAAAAGTCATCCGTAAAAGTAATGAAGTAAGAATAACCGCTTCGTGCATTCGTAGACATTGGACCGCACACATCGCTATGTACGAGTCCCAAGAGCTCGCTCGCTCTCACTTCGTGTCCAGTGAACGGAGTCTTTGTCATCTTTCCTTTGAGACATGATTGGCAAGATGTATATGATTGATATTGGAATGGATCCAAATATCCTTCTGTATGTAACTTAGTCAATCTTCTCTCATTGATGTGACCCAGTCTACAATACCATAAGAAAGCCTGATTAGTTTCCGGAGACTTTCTTTTGTGTGTATTCTGGACATTGAAAATCTGTGGTTGGTTTAATACGTATATACCATTGCTCAATGTACCTCACCAAATCATAACTTGATTAAGGTGAATGTTTACAACATTACTTACAAACGCAAATTCATAACCTTCTTTAGAAATCAAAGATACAGAAATGATATTACAAGTTGCGTTGGGTACAAAAAAGAAATTACGTAAAACCAAAACATGTCCATCTGACATTCCCAGGTGATAGTCCCCCACGGCCTCAGCATCCATGCTAGCTTCGTTTGCAACTTTGAGGGTCATGTCACCTTCTTTCAAAAACCTACGCTTTCTCAACGCCTGCAAAGAATTACAGATATGATATCCTGATCCGGTATCCAATACACATGACGTAGAGTTTATTGATAGACAGTTTTCAATAACATACACACCTGAAGCTGAAGCCGCAACCTGCTTCAGATCCTGTGTTCTGGCTTTTCAAGCCCTACAATCTTTCTTCCAGTGTCCACTCTTGTGACAGTAAAAGAATTCTTCCTTATCCACAAGCTTCCCCGCTACCTTTGTTGCTTTTGCCTTTCCCTTCGTATCCACTTTACTAACACCGCCCCTTGGTTTGGCGGGGGCTTTCTTCTTCTTTCCTTTGGCTTTCGCCTTGGACCTAGAAGAGGAAGATCCTCCTACAAACAAAGTGGATGTTTCCCTACCTTTCTGTAGGTTGCCCTCTGCACTCCTCAGCATGTTGAGGAGTTCTGAAAGTTCAACTTCTTTTTCTTGCAAGTTGAAGTTCAGGATAAACTGGGCGTAAGTGGAAGGAAGGGACTGGAGAATCAAGTCCGTATAGAGCTCGTTCTCTAACGTGGTCCCAAGGTCCGCGAGCTCCTCAATGAAGCCAATCATCTTAAGTACGTGTTCCGCTACCGATGATCCGACGGCCAACCTTGCCGAAAACAGCTTTTTCGACACTTCGTATCTAGCGATACGAGATTGCTCTCCATACAGTTCTTTTGTATGGAGAAATATGGATTCAAGGTCCATATTTTCGTGCTTCCTCTGATGTTCATTGTCCATAGAAGCAAGCATGAGGCACTTGGCCTTCGCGCAATCGATCTCCCAGGTCTTACGGATTTCCTTATCCGCGACGCTGGTTTTGGGACCTGGGAAAGGGGGAGCTTTGGTGGTAAGAAGATACCTCAACTTGTCATAAGTGATTGCCATTTTGACATTCCTGAGCCAATCTTTGTAGTTTGGCCCTGTCAGTATGTTTTTATCTAGAACTAACTTAAGTGATGTTTGGTCGCTACAATTAGGAGAGAGAGAAGAAACACTTTAGCATGATGCTCTTGCAAGTTTAGAGTGGTTTTTAATTTGTCTAAACAGGATGGCTCCCACTGTCTCTCGAATCCCTCCTCAAAACATAAAGGAAGAACTAGTCGGGATCAATCTCACCGTACAATACTTGCTTAACCGTTCAGCCAGGCCAGTGTCGGTACTTCGAGGGAGGTTTTCCAACGCTTTAGCGAAGTTCCTTAATTAAATAACCTCTTTTCCCTGTAGGCGTAGCCCCGGTAACACCTTTCTAGACACCTACTTGGTTTATAGCATTGATCGTTAAGTGAGAAAGTGTTAGTTATATGTATGCCCTAGAGGCCATTACTGTAGATAGGATGTATATTGTAGTAGATGCTGGGACATATATAGGTATGACTTTCTTGCTCGACATGATAGTACGCTATCTGGTTGCTCTTTATCTTAACATGTATACTTTCAGTCTCTCTGTTACATGTTGATAAAGCCCTTAGGATGTGTACTCGACTTCCAAGACTATGATGTAGATCATACTAGTGGGGCCTCCGTAATCAATGAGTACATCCTTCATTGTTCCTAGTCGTGGGAATATCGAGACGGGGCATCAATATTCCAGAGTAGACTAGCGTATATCTTCTCGACCCATGTGATGGGCGATGGATGATCCCATATCCATTGGTATTTGACATCGGAGATGGTATGCGGGTGCTCAGTGGAGACTAGGTGCACTGAACAGACTAGCCGAGAACTCCCAGATGGTATTATACCTCATGTCAGATGGCAATTCTCTGGTGACACTGGTACAACTTAGTCTGTTGACCCGAGATCGTCATAGAGTCTTGTGTGTCTCCCACTGTGCTTTGATTTCTACCCTACCACGGCTCTACTGAGATGTGCAAATAGGTGGTTTTTGGGTACAGTCCCGATTCACATGGAGGCAATGACCGATAGGAGGGGATTTGTCTCTCCCGGTATTGGGGGTTGATGTTGTGCTATGCTCGACTGGCCATAACCGGAAATCCCTGGCCAGGGTTGTAGTGATTTACTGTTAAGAGTTATCAATAGGTTCATGCTTGTTATAGACCTTATATCGGCATGACTTATCAAGCTACTTGGGTCTGACGTTTACCACCCCTAGGCGAGATATGCGACATATCAGACGATCAGACCGGACTGTACGGTAAGTGTTGCTGGTTGGATTCACAGAAGTGTGAGTGGGCTTGCTCATTGATCTTCTGATCGCTCAATACCCGGGTGGCCGTTACGTTTAGCAGACCGCTTGCGGCTTGTGGGTGTTTGATAAGACATCACCTGCTGCCGGCGTATTGACGAGTCTTTAGAGTCCTACACAGAGGTTTCCTGGTGTAAGTCTACGGTAGCGCCCCGGCCGTCTACAGACGCCAAATGCGGAACAAAAAACTTTTAACTGGCGCTATCGTATACTTTAACCCGGATCTGCCATTATTGCTAAACTAACAAACTGTAAAGAGTGTAGAAAGGTTATACCGAACGATCCGAGTCCTTCGTTCTTCAACCATCATCCCACGCTCCGTTGCGGCTGCTCCGATCACGTCGATCTCCGATTCTCCTCGTCCAGGTGGCACCACGTCACTGATTCTTTAAACGGGCTCCCGCCTCTGAATTGAGGCAACTCGGTCGTCAAGTTTGCTAAAAGAGACGACCAAGAATGATGTAGAGAATGAGTAGATGACTTTGTCTCACTTCGTCCAAGTCCGTGGACGATCGGTAAATGAAGTTGCCGAGGGAATCGGGTGATGGAATGAAATGAGCTGTGAAATTCCATACACCCCAAAATCTATCATATCTTTTTTCCAAATGAAATCAACAAGTGAGAGAGTGAGAGGAGAGGGGGGGCCGGCCATCTTATAGGATGGAGGAGGGTGAGTGTAGGAGCAATCAAGGAGGTGACCATAAACAAAGATCATGAAGAAATATCCTTAAGTAAACAAAACTCATTAATGAAATGAATGACTCACTAAACCTAGTCATCCATTCATTAATGCAACCAATGAAAACACAACACCAATTAACCAAGTCATTACCTTCTAGAACCTTCTAGAAGCATGACTCACTCTCATCCAAGAAAAGATAAATCCGTCTTTAACCGAATGTTAAAAGACGGCTGATAGAAAACTGAAAACTGGCAACTTCCAAAAGTGATCCTGAAACGACTTTCAGGATAACCCCGTAACAGTATAAATATACCCGCATTTGTATTACGACCGAATACAAATGCAACAGAGACAGATATTATACCTACTCAATATAATACTCGGATCCGGCTTAAACCAAACCCGACCAGTATCATCTGCCCGAAAAATATCACGTGCGTAAACGCACGTGCATTTTCCGAACCCTGCCATAAAACCATACGGCCTCTACAACGTTTCGCCCGAACTTGGGAAACTGTCTGTGGGGAACTCTGATGACTCGTCAGTACCCTGGCAGTGGGTTTAACCACAAACCGTCAGCGGCACTAGCAATGCGTAACGGCTGCCCATGGACTGACCTCAAGGGAGGCCGATGAGCGAACTCATCTGGAAACCCTACTGAGCCTAACAGTGACAATGTATATACAGTCCGGTCCGTTCGTCTATGAGTATCGCATATCTGCCTAGGGGGCTAGTAACGTCAGACCCCCAATAGTAGTATAAGTCGTGTCGGAGTGTAGCCCAATAACACCCTGAGATACTACTGGAGTACCTACCAGTAAATCTCCTGCCATGGCCATGGACTATGTCTAATGGCTCTCCTAGACACAGCACGACCTCACCCCCAATACCGGGAGAGACGAATCCCCTGCCGATCCGCTCACGTGCCTCCATATGGCTCGGGACTGTACCCAAAAACTACCTGTTTGCACGACTCCTTTGAGCCATGGTAGGGTAGAAATCAAAGCACAGTGGGAACTCACACGAGACAAATGACGACCTCAGGTCGATGAACTAACCTGTACACATGTCACCAGGGAACTGCTATCTGACGATAGATATAGTACTAACTAGCAGATTCCCGGCAAGTCCTGTCCGGTGTACTCATAACCCAATGAGCACCTGTATACATCTTAGGTGATCCAACTGACACCAGTGCATATCAGAACGGCCACCGCCCCTCGTCGGGGTCTCGACTGTACACACTAGTCTACTCCGGAGTATCGATGCCCTGTCTCGAAACTCCCACGACTAGGGACCACAATTAAGGATATGCATATAAACTACCCAACTCTCACGTATATGATCTCCATCATACTGTTGGTAGTAAAGCAAGATCCTAAGGGCTCTATCAAAGTGTAACATGTAATCAGTCACCTGAACATGTACACGACTGATAAAGGCAAACCAGATAGCATACTATCATCTTGAGTAAGACTGTCCTACCGGTATAGGTCCTCCGCAATCATTGCAATCACGTACCTCCGATCCAATAATTGACTCTGAGGGCACTATCTCCAACACCTGGCTCAAGCGAAACGAAATAGGAGCACATATGAGATATGTGCGGGATCGAGAATAATACCAGTATGTGATACAGTATTATATTCTCGCGATTCGTATCATCGGACGGTTATATAAGATATAGCCGGGTTACCGAATCAAATGTTGATTCGATATATTGATACACATGATATTAGTCGGTTATATGCGTTATGACCGGATCATTAAATCAAGTGTTGATTTAATGATTTAATGTATAATTATATATTTGATATATTACTTTACATTAACTAGTATTTGTTCACTTAAGATTGATTTTCTCACTTATTGTGCACAAGTAGTATATGTGATATATTTTTGTGCACTTGATTGTATCATGTTTGATGATACATGCAAACTTGGGTGTGTATATGCTAAACACCATGTTTAGTTAATAGTTAGGGTTTCATTTTCCTTATTTATTTATTTCATTTATTTATTTATTTTGGCAAGAAACAAAAATAAAATGGTGGTGGCTTTTCTCACTTTGGCTTGAAGCTTCATGAAGCTTCATAGCATCTTTGACAAAGTCTAAGCCATTTTGTTTTATTCTTAACCTACCCATTTAACTAAACCCTAGTTTATTCTCTACATTAGTTACACTCACCCATGGTTGCTAAATGATGACCATCACTTGATTTTCTTTTGGAAAGAATTCGTTATTCATTTTTTCTTTTCTCCTTCTTCTTCTTCTTCATGAAGAGAAGAAAGCATTCATGAAAATTTCCAAATGATGAATCCAAGTGAGAAATCCAATTCCAAAGTGAACCCACTTCCTATTTCTTCATCCTCTACCACTTGCCATGTAGTAGAGTGTGTTATCTTCACAAGTTTTATGACCAAGTGAAGATGGAGCTTGAGTTTGAGTTGCCTCGACGTAGATCATCTTCGGCATCGAAGTCAACGACCTAGCCCGATCATTTCTCCGATGAAACCGATAAGAGAGTCCGGGATTCCGATGATCGCAGCGCAGGGACGTCAACACGGAGCTAGAGAAGTGGAGGACCGGATCTACAAAGGTTGTAGTCACTTTCACTTGTAGTTAAGTTGTTAACTTGCTAGTTTTTCGCCTTACCTCTAGTTAACGATTTAGCATTAGGGTTCTTTGGCACATAGAAAATTTTAATTTTGGCATGGTTGATCAGTTGTAGAACCTTATGAGTGTGCCTAGGAACCCTACAGCGGTATCAGAGCCAAGCTAGAGTTTTAGGCGAAGTGTAGGCGATGTTAGAAGTCCGATCAAACCCGAAACCCTAATTCAAAACCTTTCTCTGTACAATTTTTCAAAACTGTGTTTTTTGTTAATTAAAAATATCCAGAAAATTCAGTAGGCTTTTTTAAGAATTACTGTGAAGCACATGCGCATAACTCGACCAAGTGGCCGTGGAACCGCGGCACGAGCATGGCATGTGCGGCGGTTCCGCAGCCATATAGGAGCATCTTGTCACCTGATTTGCACAGTAATACCCGTCTGCAATGCCTGTGCTTTTTGGGAATTTTTAAAGTTTACTCAAGAGTTGAGTTTTCTGGGTTGTATTGGGAGTTCGTAGATTCGATCAGATTGTCCAATTTTGTCTATGTGTTATCCGGATAATTTAGAATATGTTAAAAGGCTCGACCGGATATAAATACCCAATTTTTCCCCTGCCGGGAAATTTCCAATTGTTGGATTTTTCCGTGGTTTAAGAACATTCTAAGTAGTGCAAGTAACGCGATGGACCCTCTAGAAGACAACAAACCTTAACTCGATTATGTGACCGTCTTGAACTGCCCTTTGAACCTTAGGGTTTGGGGCAGTACGGCGTTCCACATGTGAGGCATTGGCTTGACCTTTCTACGGCTGGACCGTTGGTACTATGGCATGAAGTGAATGTTTTTTAAACTTATTTCATGTGTTGAGCTGTTTCGGGAAAACTTGGGTGTTTGATTGTTCGATCGGAAAGTTTAACATTTTCTATTTATCTGGAATGTGATACAATATTTGGAATCCACAAGTAGTTATGAGATAACTGATTTGAATGTTATGAATCTAGTACTTTAGTCTCACTTGATCGGTTGCCACGGAATTTTGATGCGATCAAAAGTCCGTCGCAATCACGTAGCGTACGCGGATACTCGCCGGGTAAACTTAATAGACAGCTACACCCCATAGCCCCGACCAAGTGACTATAGGAGAATCCCGTTGCCGAAAGCATCCGTTCTGGTGCTCGCGGCAGCGGTGTTCCGCCTTGGTGCACTTCGTCGACGGCATCGGGGGTGCGGCCACCTACTAAAGTTTGCGACGAGCATTCGATCAGGATGTCGGGAATCTTGTTGAACTGCCCGACTTGATATTGGAAAGATTTTTCGATAATGAGACTAAAATGCGGGGTTTATAATTGTTAGGCATGCGATGTCTAAGGAATTCATTTGATTAGGCATGCGATGTCTAAAGAGTTTGCGGATTCCAACTATTGTAATTTTACACTTTCTTTTCTGCGACCGTAAGTGTAATATGTGACATCGCCGGTTTCGTTGCTATATGTCAACGACAATTGGGATGCGCATATTTACTTACGTTGATGACATGTGATGTTATGTGTTGCTGGATATGTTATATTGGATCGTCGTGTTTGAATAGCCGGGGGTTTTTATGTGAGACGGGTGTTTTTCATTTTCATTCATGTAAAAACTTGTATGTAATATTCTTTTATTGGGGCACTTCCAGGTTGCGGAAGATGTCACCGTTGATGTATATTATTTACTTTTCCACATTAGGATAGACCCAAGGAGGAGAGCACAAGTAACCGGGTTCTAGGGTCCAGTGGGAGACCATCTCGAGGAGTCGAGTCCGGGTCTTCTAACTCTAGAATTGGTAGGGTTGCTTGCCGCTCTCGTAGGGGTCTAGGGGTATGGGATTGGCTATTCATCACGACCGTGGAATCCGTGTTTTATACAGGCTCAAAATAAAACACGGACGTCCTAGTATATCCAATATTTCATAAGATATTTTCTGCTGCGTTATCTGTGATGTGATCATGTAATTTGTTTAGATGGATACTGTATATAGTATATATGATATATTATATAGACGTTGTTTTACACCCGCGCTAGCCCTGCCTCGTTCTGGCGTTAGTTACCTAACCTAACGGTGCAGACGGGACATCGAGGCGAATGCGGATGGCATAAGCGTACTTTGTATTTATCTGTGATGTTTAGGTGGACCTAAATGATGGGACATTCATTAATGAGATTAATGAAAGAAAATAAACCTAAAATATGTTGTGGAATCGAATTTCAAAATAAAAAACAGGTAGCTACAGTTCTTGCTTTGCATCGCGGTGTTCCTTGTAGAAATCCTGCACCTTATTCGATAGGGAAAGGGCCGAGATCCCTTCACCGGGAGTGACCCCTTTAGCAATAACTGGCAGATGCTACAACCCTCGGTTTGTCTTTTGATTGCTTCTATAGTTTTCACTTTGCACAGCGGTATATATGATATATCCTGCACCTTAGTCGATGAGGAAAGGGCCGACGATCCCTTCACCGGGAGTGACCCCTTTAGCAAAACTAGAAAAGCCTCAAAAACACTCCATTTAAAAACCATTTTATTCCGCAACGAGATCGAGTTCAAAGCGTTAAAGGTTTTATTAAAAAAAACCATTCGCAACCCTCCGTCATTTTAAGAAGCAGAGTACTTAGTATTCGTGCTGTGTTTGTTGACCATAGTCAAGGCATAGTGTACGGTAGCTAAGTGATGTCTTCCTACACCGCATATGATGCGATTAGTTAGGACAGTCGCGTGACTTTGTTGACCTTAGTTAAGGGTCATGTGGGTGGGTCTAATTAATCACGAAATGACGGGTAGAACTTGACTAGTACTTATGATTTGTTGACCATAGTTAAGGTCATAAGTGCTAGGGGTAAAAACCTTTATCGGGAGTTTCAAGTGTTGAAATTTGCAATGAGATTGCATACCTTCTATATGATAGTTGGATCCCGATACCCACTGCGAGTAATTGTTACTCCTGGGAGAGTTTTGCACTTTGCAATTAGCCGATCAAGTAGGTGTCTAGAAACGTGTCAACGGGGTTACGCCTCTGGGAAAATGAGGTTTACTTTAATTAGATCCGCGCGAAAGCACGGGGAACCTCCATCAAAATACCGACACTGGCCTGGCTGAAAGATTGGCGAACTTGTAGAGTGTAATTAATCCCGGGTAGTCTTTCCTTTTAGGGTTTGAAGGAAGATTTGATAAAAACAGTGGGAGCCATCCTGATTAGATAAAATAAATAACCAATCTAATCTTGCAAGAGTGCACGCAGAGTGTTTTCTTCTCTCTCTCTCCAGGTAGCGACCATATCACGCCTTAATATGGATGTATTGACCGAACCCGCTTGTTATACTGAGCTGGGGAACGTTGATCCCGCTCCAACTTATAATTGTTATAAGACAGAGCAGGAAATAGGGGAATACCAAAATTCCTATACCGCCCAAACGAAGAAAGTGCATATGATGCATCTCCTTCGGGTATGTTCGTTACACAGAACTGTTTCTCAGTATCCTCTACGTCCTGGGTATCTGATACCGGATCAGGATCCCAGATATGTAATCTGTTACATAGGGCTACAGAAAGGCAGAGAACTGAGAACGGGTGATAAGTTTCATGAGACAGAAAACGGTGCAAGTGTTGTAGCCAAGTCTGTTGGTCACTGTCACCCTGTATTACCAATACATTGATTCTGAACAAATGCTATTAGATACCGAACCTGATATACAAAATCATATCAATCTCTTTATTTATTAAAGAAGGATATAATTTTGTATTGTTGAATATTGTTTTGAACATTTCAAAAGTTGATCGGTTCAGGCACGTTATCTAAAAGCATTGACGTTCTAAATCAAACTACAGTTCCTAATATACGGAACACACACAAGAGGAAGAGTTCAGAAATGAACGAATCCTTCTTGAGGCATTGTAGACTAGGTCATATCAATGCGACCCGATTAGCTGAAGTTACATTTAGATGCATATTTAAATTAGTTTGAATTTACATCTTATGAAACTTGCCAGTCATGTCACAAAGATTAGATGACCATAGATCTGTTTATTGGAAATAGAGAAAGAGTTAGTGAACTCTTGGGACTAATACATAGTGATGTATGCAAGGTCCCCTGTCTACACATGCCAGGACCGGTTCTTTGTACTTCATTACATTCTCTGATGATCTCTCAAGATTCAGCCATATGTTCCTGTTGAAACATAAGTCCGAAGTTTTTGAGATATTCACAGAATATAAGTTAGAAGTAGAGAACCAAAAACCGGGTATAAGTATTATGTCCTATGATAAGATCAGGGAGGAGAATACTTGTGCATGGAATTCTTGGACTATTCTAAAGGAGAATGAGATTCTCTCTCGGTGTTACTCCTCTGAATACACCACAGCACAACGGTGTATCGGGGCGGAGCAATCGCACCATATTAGATATGGTGTGCTCTATGATGAGTACTACTGAGTTACCTATTTCCTTTTGGGGTTGTGCACTTGAGAAGCTGCATACCTATTGAATTAGGTTCGAATCAAATCAGTGCCTACCACTCCATGTAAGATATGGTATGGGAAGAACCTATCTCTTAAGTAAGTTAAGATTTGGGATTGTCCGGCCTATGTCAAAAGCAAAATCCGGACAAGATCGAGGCAAGGTCAGTTCTGTAGAACTGGAAAGGTTCCAGCTATACAAAACTGCAGCTGATTTGACAGGACTAAAGGATTCTATAGTCCCCAACGAACCTCAGCCTCTCCGCCGATCTGGTAGGGTTCCTCATCCGCCTGAGAGATACTTCGGTTTTTCGATGACAGTGGGAGCGAGGAATGCATCATGAGATGATGACCCAACTAGTTTCGAGCAGGCCATCAAGAGTAGGGACTCTATAAGAATGGCTGGATGCTTAGCAATCTAAAATGGAATCCATGTACACCAACAAAGTATGGACTTTGGTTGCTATATCTGAAGGGTTAAATCCCCATCATGAGCAAGTATATCTTGAGAAGATTACTTGGTGTAGATGGAAAAGTTAAGACTTTCAAAGCTAAACTTGTTAAAGGTTTTCGTCATCGACCAGGCGTGGATAATGATGAAACCTTTTCCAGGGATGATGCTTAAGTCCATCCAGATCCTACTTGCCATTGCTACATACCATGACTACGATATCTGGTGGTTGGGTGCCATGACTGCTTTTTTAAATAATGATTTAGAAGAGAACGTCTATAAGAACACAGCAAGAAGGCTTCGTAAACAGTGGGAGCAGCGGAAACGTGTGCAAGTTGCTTTGCAGAATAAAGCAGGCATCGCGGAGTTGGAACGTCTGTTTTAATGTGGTAGTCAAAATGTTTGAATTTATCAAAATGATAGATGAACCTTGTACATACAAAACGGTAGTAGAGAGTAAGGTGGCCATCCTCGTATTGTACGTGGATAACCTACTCTTGATAGGAAAAGAGTTTCCTATACTACGCACGGTCAATCTCCTCTTATCACAAGGATTCTCCAAATAGGATAAAAGTGATACCACCTAAAATCCTGGGATTTGGATCTATGAGTTAGATCTAAATGAATGTTAGGGTTCTCACTAGGTTTAGTGAGTTGGTATCAATGGATCCTGGGGAGAATCACTGGAAAGGTTCCAGGGTGATAAGGACGACGGAATGTCAGTCGCAGGCAATGTCTTTACCCTCAGTAGAGGGACGGTATGTTGGAAGAGTTTTAAGATAGATACAGTGGCAAACTAGACAATAAAGGCTGGTAACATCGCTATCAAAGATACTACCAAAGAGGCAGTTTGGGTGTATATTGGTTCATGAGATGAACTAGGTTCCTACCATTGTGTGACAATGAAAGTGTGGCTTTGGCTCAGTAACCCCGATCCCATCATTGACCCAGACATATTCTGAGGCAGCATCACCTGATCATGGAGATAGTTGATCTCCAGGATGATCGAGGTTAGGAGAGTAGACTAAGAGGAAAACACGGTGGATCCACTCACAAAGGCTTTTTCCCAGAGAGAGACTTTTATGGGATGGTTGAGTATTAGATACTGCAACCACTGCTACAGATGGACCTAGTGCAAGTGGGAGATTGTTAGTTATATGTATGCCCTAGAGGCCATTACTGTACATAGGATGTATATTGTAGTGGATGCTGGGACATATATAGGAATGACTTTCTTGCTCGACATGATAGTACGCTATCTGCTTGCTCTTTATTTTAACATGTATACTTTCAGTCTCACTGTTACATGTTGATAAAGCCCTTAGGATGTGTACTCGACTTCCAGGACTATGATGTAGATCATACTAGTAGGGCCTGGGTAGTCAATGAGTACTTCCTTCATTGTTCCTAGTCGTGGGAATATCGAGACGGGGCATCGATATTCCAGAGTAGACTAGCGTATATCTTCTCGACACATGTGATGGGCGATGGATGATCCCATATCCATTGGTGTTTGACATCGGAGATGGTATGCGGGTGCTCAGTGGAGTCTGGGTACACTGAACGGACTCGCCGAGAATTCCCAGATGGTATTATACCTCACGTCAAATGGAAGTTCTCTGGTGACACTGGTACAGCTTAGTCTGTTGACCCGAGATCGTCATAGAGTCTTGTGTGTCTCCCACTGTGCTTTGATTTCCACCCTACCATGGCTCTACTGAGTTGTGCAAACAGGTGGTTTTTGGGTACAGTCCCGATTCACATGGAGGCAATGAGCGATAGGAGGGGATTCGTCTCTCCCGGTATTAGGGGTTGATGTTGCGCTATGCTCGACTGGCCATAACCGGAAATCCCTGGCCAGGGTTACAGTGATTTACTGGTAAGAGTTATCAGTAGTTTCACGCTTGTTATGGACCATATATCAGCATGACTTATCAAGCTACTTGGGTCTGACGTTTACCACCCCTAGGGGAGATATGCGACATATCAGACGATCAGACCGGACTGTACGGTAAGTGTTGCTGGTTGGATTCACAGGAGTGTGAGCGGGCTTGCTCGTTGATCTTCTGATCGCTCAATACCAGGGTGGCCGTTACATTTAGCAGACCGCTTGCGGCTTGTGGGTGTTTGATATGATCATCACCTGCTGCCGGCGTATTGACGAGTCTTTAGAGTCCTACACAGAGGTTTCCTGGCTGAAGCGAAACGAAATAGGAGCGCATATGAGATATGTGCGGAGCCGAGAATAATACCAGTATGTGATACTGTATTATATTCTCGCGATTCATATCATCGGACGGTTATATAGGATATAGCCGGGTTACCGAATCAAATGTTGATTCGATATATTGATACACATGATATTAGTCGGTTATATGCGTTATGACCGGATCATTAAATCAAGTGTTGATTTAATGATTTAATGTATAATTATATATTTGATATATTACTTTACATTAACTAGTATTTGTTCACTTAAGATTGATTTTCTCACTTGATGTGCACAAGTAGTATATGTGATATATTTTTGTGCACTTGATTGTATCATGTTTGATGATGCATGCAAACTTGGGTGTGTGTATGCTATATACCATGTTTAGTTAATGGTTAGGGTTTCATTTGCCTAATTTATTTATTTCATTTATTTATTTATTTTCGCAAGAAACAAAAACAAAATGGTGGTGGCTTTTCTCACTTTGGCTTGAAGCTTCATGAAGCTTCATAGCATCTTTGACAAAGTCTAAGCCATTTTGTTTTATTCTTAACCTAACCATTTAACTAAACCCTAGTTTATTCTCAACATTAGTTACACTCACCCATGGTTGCTAAATGATAACCATCACTTGATTTTCTTTTTGAAAGAATTCATTATTCATTTTTCTTTTCTCCTTCTTCTTCTTCTTCATGAAGAGAAGAAAGCATTCTTGAAAATTTCCAAGTGATGAATCCAAGTGAGAAATCCAATTCCAAAGTGAACCCACTTCCTATTTCTTCATCCTCTACCACTTGCCATGTAGTAGAGTGTGTTATCTTCACAAATTTTATGACCAAGTGAAGATGGAGCTTGAGTTTGAGTTGCCTCGACGTAGATCATCTTCGGCATCAAAGTCAACGACCTAGCCCGATCATTTCTCCGATGAAACTGACAAGAGAGTCCGGGATTCCGATGATCGCAGCGGAGGGACGTCAACACGGAGCTAGAGAAGTGGAGGACCGGATTTACAAAGGTTGTAGTCACTTTCAATTGTAGTTAAGTTGTTAACTTGCTAGTTTTTCTCCTTACCTCTAGTTAACGATCTAGCATTAGGGTTCTTTGGCACATAGAAAATTTTGATTTTGGCATGGTTGATCAGTTGTAGAACCTCATGAGTGTGCCAAGGAACCCTTCAGAAAGTTCCGGAGGAGTAGCATATACTCAAACTAGGATCGGGATCAAAATATCATTGCGTGACAAAACTGAAGGAATCCTACCAGAATCATCACACTCCAAATGGTATGCAGCGCTAGCAAGTTTCAGTTCTTTTGAAACTCCCGATGTGGATTTTTGCCCCATGCTCTTATGACCTTGACTTTAGCCAACAAATCACAAGTCACATGTCAAGTTCTACCCGTCATTCTCCAGGTTAATTTGAGCCCACCCGCACATACCCTTGACTTTGGCGAACAAGATAAAACGACTGCCCCAATCCAACACATCTATCTATGCTGCACATGAATACCCAATAGCTACCAATCACTTTGCCTTGACTTTGGCCAACAAACATAGCTTGAATACTTATTGACCATTCATGTGAAACGACGGAGGGCTACGAATGGTTTTTGTGAAACCGTGAACGTAGTGAACTTGATATAATCGATGGAACGAGATAGCTTTCAAAAGGAGTGGTTCAAGCTCCGCATTTAAAAGTTTGGTTTTGAAAAGAACCGAGTGGTTTTCAAAGTGTTCCAACGACTGTTACTTGGTTTATTTTTTTCTTGCATTAATTCCAATGCGTCCCATTATTTAATCCTACCATTGCAGAAAACAACCAAAATATGACGTACGCTTATGCCATCCGCATTCACCACGGGGCCCCGTCATTACCCGTTAGGTTACTTAACTAACGACAGAGCGGGGGCTGGACTAGCGTGGATGCAAAACATAAGCAACGCCTAAATAATATCATATATAGATATATTGCAATGATAGCCATTTCAGATCACAGATGAACACATTGGATATACTAGGAATCCGCAATCCGTACGAGCCTGTAACGAAAAGCGGATTGCACGGTCGCGGTGAATAGCCAAACCCCACACTAGACCCCTACGGGTGCGGCAAACTACCCGCCAAGTACCCGAAGCGAAGCAACCTCCCTCAACTCGTGAGTAGGCCACTCGGCAGTTCGAGATACCCGGTAGTTTGTGCACCCCACCTTGGGTCTATCCTAGGAGCAAAAGGGCTAAAAAGAAATTATACAATGACGGCTACAACCCCGACCCGGTTGTGCGGCCATATAAATAATATTACATCAATTTACATATTTTACATGAATTGAAAGATAAAGAAAACTCTCATCTCACAACCCCCGGCTATTCACCCGCGACAATCCAATGAATTCATATACACATACCATCAACATTACAGATCACAGATATGTATAACCCCCACTAATCGACGTATTGCGATTAGCAGATGTTCAATACATATATCACATCACAGATATAACCCGTTAGCTTAAGTCTTTTAGAAGTTCGATCAAAATACGGTTTTTTAAGCCCCAAAAACAAATTTTGCTTTCTGGAAAATCTGGGCTGAAAAAACCTACTCCAAAAATCCCAAAATACCCCACAGAATAAACTGTGAGAAAAATCGCCCACGGCCGAGTCAACTCGGCCGCGGATCCACGGCGGGAGCATGCTCCTTCCGTGATTCCGCGGCGCGTTGATCGGTTCAGTGGACCATTTTTTTACAGCTTCTTCTAAAAACCCTGAGCCGAATTTTAAGGTAAGATTTATCAATTTTTGGAACAGAAAAAAATTCGGCAGAAAGTAGACATTTCGGGCGTATTTCGCGACTTTTTCTCCGATCGAATTTCTAGTTACTTTGCTAACATGTTAGATAGTATTTAACTAGGCTCTGATACCACTGTAAGTCCACATTACCTCTCCCAGTACTTACGGGCTTGCGGAAAGGATGAAAAACGATTTTTCAAAAGGTGGTAACATGGACTCAAAATACAGATCTTTGTTAAACAACTATCTGACAAACCTAACAAGAGTTTTACCTACTCGGTTGGGGAGTTATACCTTTCTTGAACTCCTTCATCTTCAACTCTTTGCGGTGTACGGATCGGCCTCACCTCGTCGTCTCCTGGCGCCGAAGATGGATCCACCTGAAAGCTTCTACCTTTGGCATCTTCTTCGAACTTGAAGAAACTAGAACACTTGGTTTGCTAAACCTTGTGAACTAGGATGAGTAGAGAAGTGATATGGGTTTTCTTTTATCTCTAAGGCAATGTTTCTCAACTCATGAGAGGGAGTTTCCTTGAGCTAGAAAGAGAGCAAGAGGAAGAGCAAGAAGGAGAGCTCAAGCAAGAGAGAGAAAGCAAAATAAGAGAATGAGTAAGTCTTTTGCCATCCAAGCTCTCATAATCCAAAACCATGATTACTCATAATAGTAATTGAGTATTATGTGATGGTTCAAGTCAAAATGGCCATATCATTTCATGCACGCATTTTGCAAAAACAAACAAGAAAGCAAAAGTCTTTGCCATGAAATGATAGCCATTGTAATGATGATGGTCAACTAGTCCAACCGGTCAACAAAGTCAACAAGTCAACCCCTCATCTTAACCATGACACAATAATACTTAATTAATATTATCATTAATCATATTTCTTATTCTCATTAGGGTTTAGCAAAAGTCAATGGTCAACAGTGAACAGTCAACAGTCAACAACCCCAATGAGAATCCTCTGCCTCTGTCTCTCTGTCAACTGTGCATACACACCCGCATCCGCGTTCCGAGGAACACGAATACAAACGAGATAAAACCAATCCCAAAACGTACACTAGGATCTGGCTTAAACCAAAGCCCGCTAGTGTTAACTGTCCGGACACTGAACGTGCACAAGTGCACGGATGTGACCGAACCCTGTCGCAAAACCATGCGACCTCTACTCTTTTGCCTAAAGGCGAATAGTTTTCTGTGTGGGACTCTAAAGACTCGACACTACGCTGGCAGTGGGTTTAAC
This sequence comes from Agapanthus africanus, assembly GCA_030015575.1. Classification (NCBI taxonomy): domain Eukaryota; kingdom Viridiplantae; phylum Streptophyta; class Magnoliopsida; order Asparagales; family Amaryllidaceae; genus Agapanthus; species Agapanthus africanus. The sequence continues at coordinate 496,723,362 of JASDDO010000014.1, forward strand.
CACAGACCGCAAGCGGCACTAGCTGTGCGTAACGGTCCCCAGGTAGATGCCGACAAGAAGACGGATGAGGTGAAACCCATCTGAACTCCTATTGAGCCTGAATGTGACAATCTCCGTACAGTCCGGTCTGTTCGTCTAAGAACATCGCATGGCGGGCCTAGGGGGCGGTAAACGTCAGTCCCCTACTAGCGGTACAAGTCGTGTCGGAGTGTAGCCCAGAACACCTGAGATAACACTGGAAACCTACCAGCCTATCTCGCTTGCCCTAGCCAGGAACTTTGTGTAATGGCTCTCCTAGACACAGCGCGATATCAACCCCCAATACCGGGAGAGACGAATCCTGTCTAACCGTCACTGCCTCCAAGTTCTTCGGGACTGCACCCAAAAACTACCTGTTAGCACGACTCCTTTAAGCCGTGGTAGGGTAGTAATCAAAGTACAGTGGGAACACACTCGAGGCGAAGTGACAGTGTCAAGTCAACGGACTAAGCTGTACTCATGTCACCTGGGAACTGATAACTGACGATAGGTATAATACCAACCAACAGTTCCCGATGAGTCCTGTCCAGTGTACTCGTAACCTAACGAGCACCCGCATACTATCTCAAGTACGACGTACTGACGGCTGTGGGACAGGCCGTCTCCCAAGCTGGGATAAGAAGCGCATATGCTAGTCTACTCCGGAGCATCGATGCCCTGTCTCGATAGTCCTGCGACTAGGGACCTGCATAAGGATGTGCTTATAGATTACCCAGCCCCCACGAGTGTGACTGCCATCACAACGCTGGTAATCAAGCAAAGATCCTAAGGGCTCCACTAATGTGTAAAGGCGATATGCTAAAAGAAACACATGCACAGATTAAAGCAGAAACAAACCAAGTAGCATACTACCATTTTGAGCAAGATTGTCAATACAAGGTGAATATCCCAAGCTTCCATTAAGTAATATACATACTACTATGATACCGTAATGGCCTCTACGGCATATACACTAACACGATGCCCCGTCTCGATATTCCTACGACTAGGAACTTTGAAGGATGTACTCATTGACTACCCAGGCCCTACTAGTATAATCTACATCATAGTCCTGGAAGTCGAGTACACATCCTAAGGGTTTTATCAACATGTAACAGAGAGACAATAAGTATACATGTTAAGATAAAGAGCAACCAGATAGCGTACTATCATGTCGAGCAAGAAAGTCCTCCCTATATATTTCCCAGCATCCACTACATTATACATCTCATGTACAGTAATGGCCTCTAAGGCATACATATAACTAACAAGATGGGCCAAGGAAAATGGGTAGAGATTGGATTTTGATTTTGATTTTGTGAGGTTTTAGTTTATTTTTCATGGAATTTTTATGGATTTTTGGGGAAGAGATGAGATGAGGAAATGAGAGGGTAGGGGGCTGCAAAATTTCTGCAGTAAGAGGGAGAGGGGAGGTGTGTGGGATTGTCGGAAAAAGTCCAAGTCAACTCTCCCCATTCCTTAATATATAAAGTCCATTCCTTCATCTTTATTCTTCTCACTTTCTTTTCTTTCTTTCTTTTTTTTTTGAGTTGAAGAAGAAAAGTTGTAGGAGAGGGGGCGGGGGCTGGTTTCGGCCATATTAGATGGGAGAGAGAAAAAGAGTGTGTGTGTGTTGTGGCCAAATCAAAGAAGGCCCATACCTCATTATCCTTAAACCAATTTATTTTCAAATTAAGCATTTTCTTTTATATTTTCTAAAACCTTTTGACAATTCATTTCATTTAAAAAACAATATTTTACATGTTAGATTAGTGTGTCATGATGCACAAAATTTGTATTAACCCATTCCAATTTGTAATTTTTCCTAATTAAATGTATTAGTGACGGCTTAAAATAATATTAAAATAATTAATTTCGGAAAAAAATTCCGAAAATTAGAAATTTTACCAGTGGCTCAATAAACACCAAATACTAGCAATTATATAGCTAGATTATGTATATTTAATTTTATATTAAAAGATGTTTATATTTTGACTTTTTACGGAAAACCCCCTTATTTTACCGATTTTTTCGAAATTTCACCGAAACAATTTTCAAAACGTTACACCTATTCAATAGGTATGCAGCTTCACAAGTGCATAGCCCCCAAAAGGAAATAGAAAACTCAGTAGTACTCATCATAGAGCACACCATATCACATAGGGTGCGATTGCTCCGCGCCGATACACCAACGTGCCGTGGTGTATACGCAGGAGTAATGCTGAGAGAGAATCTCATTCTCCTTTAGAATATTCCAGGAATTCCATGCTCAAGTATTCTCCTCCTTGATCATATCAAAAGACATAATACTTATACCCGTTTTGGTTCTCTACTTCTGACTTATATTCTTTGAATTTCTCAAAAGTTTCAGACTTGTGTTTCAACAGGAATACATGTGCGAATCTTGAGAGATCATCAGTGAATATAATGAAGTACAAAGAACCAGTCCTGGTATGTGTAGACAGGGGACCTTCATACATCAGCATGTATCAATCCCATGAGTTCACTAACTCTTTCTCTGTTTCTAATAAACGGAGCTATGGTCATTTTATCTTTGTGACATGTCTGGCAAGTTTCACAAGATGTAAATTCAAACTGATTTAAATATGCATCTATATGTAACTTCAGCTTGTCTGGTCGCATTGATATGACCTAGTCTACAATGCCTTAATAAGGATTCGTTCATTTCTAAACTCTTCCTCTTGTGTGTATTCTGTACATTAAGAACTGTGGTTTGATTTAGAACGTATATGCTTTTAGATAACGTGCCTGAACCGATCAACTCTTGATATAGGAAATGTTCAAAACATTATCCAACAATAAAAAATTATATCCTTCTTTATTAAATAAAGAGACTGATATGATGTTGTATATTAGGTTCGGTATCTAATAACATTCGTTCAGAATCAATGTATTTTGGTAATACAGGGTGATAACTGCCAACAGACTTGGTTGCAACACTTGCACCATTTTTAACTCTTAAAACTTATTATCCTTTCTCAGTTCTTTACCTATCTGTAGCCCATGTAACAGTTTACATATTTGGGATCCTAATCTGGTATCTCATACCCAGGACGTAAAGGATACTGAGAAACCGTTCTCTGTAATGAACACACCCAAAGATGATGCATCAGTATGTACTTTCTTCGTTTGGGCGGCACGGGAATTCTGGTATTCCCCTAATTCCTGCTCTGTCTTATAACAATTATAAGTTGGAGCGGGACCAACGTTCCCTAGCGCAGTATAACAAGCGGGTTCGGTCAATACTTCTGTATTATTATCTTGATTAAGGCGTGACATGGTCGCTACCTGGAGAGAGAGAGAAGAAAACACTCAGCATATGCTCTTGCAAGATTAGATTGGTTATTAATATATCTAATCAGGGTGGCTCCCACTGTTTTAGTCAAATCTTCTTTCAAACCCTAAAAGAAAAGACCAGCCGGGATTAATTACACCCTACAAGTTCGCCAATCTTTCGTCCAGGCCAGTGTCGGTACTTTGAGGGAGGTTCCCCGTGCTTTCGCACGGACCTAATTAAAATAAACCTCATTTTCCCAGGGGCGTAACCCCATTAACACCTTTCTAGACACCTACTTGATCGGATAATTGTAATGTGTAAAACTCTCCCAGGAGTAACTCTTACTCGCAGTGGGTATCAGGATCCAACTATCTCATAGGAGGTATGCAATCTCATTGCAAATTTCAACAATTGAAATTCCCGATAATATTTTACCCCTAGCAACTTATGTACTTGGCTAAGGTCAACAAATCATAAGCGCTAATCAAGTTCAAACCGTCATTTCCCGATTGAATTAAACCCACCCGCATGACCCTTGGCTAAGGTCAACAAAGTCGCACGACTACCCTAACTCAATCGCATCATATGCTTTGCAGATAAGCATTAATCAGCTACCGCACACTACGCCTTGACTAAGGTCAACAAACGTAGCACGAATACTAACTAGTACTTATCTGAAATGATGGAGGGCTACGACATGTTTTTAAGAAAACCTTTTGCGTAATGAACTCGATAACGTTGTAGAATCAAATGATTTAAATGGAGTGTTTTTTAGGCCTTAACTAGTTTTGCTAAAGAGGTCACTCCCGGTGAAGGGATCGTCGGCTCTTTCCTTATCGAATAAGGTGCAGGATATTCACAATACCACTATGCAAAGAAAAAACTAGAAAAGCAATCAAAAGACAAAACCGAGGGTTGCATCATCTGCCAGTTATTACTAAAGAGGTCACTCCCGGTGAAGGGATCTCGGCTCTTTCCTTATCGAATAAGGTGCTGGATGTTCTACAAGGAACACCGTTATGCAAAGCAACAACTAGAGCTACCTGTTTTTGAAAATTCGGTTCCACAACATCTTTAGGTTTCTTTTATTTCATTAATCTCATTAATGAAGTCCCATCATTTTAAGTTACCTAAACATCACAGATAAATACAACGTACGCTTATGCCATCCGCATTCGCCTCGATGTCCCCTCGTGCACCGTTAGGTTAGGTAACTAACGGCAGAGCGGGGTAGTGCTAGCGCAGGTGTAAAACATAAGCAACGTCTATATAATATATCACATATACTATATCCAGTATCTATCGCAACATATCAAATGATCACATCACAAATAACGCAGCAGAAGAACAACATATGAAATATTGGATATACTAGGATTTCCGTGTTTTATTTTAAGCCTGTATAAAACACGGATTCTACGGTCATGATGACTAGCCAATCCCACACCCCTAGACCCCTACAAGAGAGGCAAGAAACCCTACCAATTCTAGAGTTAGGAGACTCGGTTTCGACTCCTCGAGATGGTCTCCCACTGGACCCTAGAACCCGGTTACTTGTGCTCCCCGCCTTGGGTCTATCCTAATGCGGAAAAGTAAATAATATACAATGGTGACATCATCCTCAACCCGGAAGTGCCCCTATAAAAGTATATTACATACAATGAATTTTACATGAATGAAAATAAAAACCCTCATCTCACATAAAACCCCCGGCTATTCAAACCCGACGATCCAATATAACATAATCCAGCAACACATAACATCACATGTCATCAACGTAAGTAAATATGCGTATCCCAATTATCGTTGACATATAGCACCGAAACCGGCGATACACCACATATTAAACTTACGGAAGCAAAAAAGAAAGTGAAAAACTACAACAGTTGGAATCCGTAATCACCTTAGACATCGCATGCCTAACCAAATGAATTCCTTAGACATCGCATGCCTAACAATTATAAACCTCGAATTTTAGTCTCGATCTCGAAAACACTTTTCAATATCTAGTCGGGCAATTCAACTAGATTCCCGACATCCTGATCGAATGCTCGTCGAAAACTTTAGTAGACGGCCGCACCCCCGATACCGTCGACGAAGTGCACTAAGGCGGAACACCGCTGCCGCGAGCACCCGAACAGATGCTTTTGGCGATGAGGTTCTCCTACAGTCACTTGGTCGGGGCTATGGGGCATGGCTATCTAATAAGTTTAACCGGCGAGTATCCGCGTACTCTACGTGATTGCGACGGACTTTTGATCGCATCAAAATCCCGTGGAAACCGATCAAAATGAGACTAAACTGTTAGATTTATAACATTCAAACTAGTTATCTCATAACTACTTGTGGATTCCAAATATTGTATCCCATCACATAATATCCGGACGAAGTTAAAATTTTCGATCGATTCATCAAAGTCCCACAATTTCCCGACAGCTTAACACTTGAGCACAGTTTTAATAATACCTAGAAGATGCCACAGTACCTATGAACCTGCCGTAGAAGGGTCAAACCAACGCCTCACATGTGAAACGCTAAGCTACCATAAACCCTAGTGTTCAAGTGGTGGTTTTGACGGCCACATAATCGAGTTATGGTTTACGTTCTTCTAGAGGGTCCAAAGAATCACTTGCATGTTTTTCCGAATACGTTAAACTTGGAAAAATGGGTTTTCAACATTCGATCGAACCTTTTAACTTCGTCTAGAGAATATGTGAAACACCCGAAACATTGTTAAAACTACGAATACGAAACACTCCGAATTGTTTATAGTGTAAGATTACATCACGTGCAAAATTAGCAAAAATAAACAGCACCTGAAACATCAAAACCAAGTCACTGGAACAAAGGCAAAAATACATGGGGGTGCTCGGATTGGGCCGATATAAGACCTATGGTGGCCGGCCACTTTTTCATGGAATGCTCTGAAATTTTGTGTGTGTTCATGATATATCACATACAACACTCTGTACTTGTTTGCAAATTTTTTTGACAACTTTTAAAATCGACAGAAACTATGATTTTCTGTTTCAAGTTTCGGAGTTGTTTCGGTTTTGTGATTCTAACAAAATCCGTATTTATTTCTAGCATGGCTCTGATACCACTGAAGGGTTACCTACAACGGCAGCAAGGTTTCGGGAGGCATCGATCGTCCATGCCAAATTAAAATTTTGTTGACTTAGATAACCTTAACATAAATCGTCTACTAGAAATATACGGAAAGAAATATGCAAACACTTTGCAATATGAAAAGAGAGCAGGGAATACAACCTTTGTAGACCGGTCCTTCACTTCAAATAGCTCCGTGTAGTAGTCCCCTCCGCTGCGATCGCGAACTCCGGACTCTAGAAAGGCTCTACGAAGAAATGAACGTGCTTGCTTCGATGACTTCGAGGCCGAAGATGATCTACGTCGAGGAGACACTAACTCAAGCTATTCCTTCACTAGGTCATGAACTTTGTTAAGAGAACACCCTATGCTACATGGCAAGTAGTAGAGGATGAAGAAGTAGGAAGTGGGCTCACTTTAGAATTGGTTTTCTCACACTTTTTCTCATTCTACCATTAGAGCTAGTAAGCTTTTGAGGAGGAAGAAGATGAGGAAGAAGAACTCTTGTGAATCATTCATCTAAATGAAAACTTATATCCAAATGAATTATTCACCCACGGTTGAGTTAAGCCCCCATGCTTAACTCATGTAGAGAATTAACCAAGGTCTAAGGTTAAGGGTTGGGTTAAGCAATATCTAAGGAAATGACAAAAGAGTGGACTTTGTCAATGTTTCTCAAAGCTTCTTCCAAGCTTGAGAACTTTGACTAAGTCTTGCTCTTTTGTTAAATCTTAAGATAAAATAAAAACCCTAATATTAACCCTAATCATAGTATAAGTCTAATACACCCATCTAACATGTATCATCAACCATGACACAATGCATGTACACAAACATACATATCACATATGTACAATGTGCACACAAAGTGAGAAAATAAATCATAACTGAGCAAATACTAGTTAATGTAATGTAATATATCAAATATATATAATTATACATTAAATTATTAAATCAACTCTTGATTTAATAATCCGACTATAACCGACTAATATCATGTGTAACAACTTATCGAATCAACACTTGATCCGATAACCCGGCTATATTCCATACAACCGATCAATGTCACGAATCACGAGAATAGTATACGGTATCACATATCGTATTAATCTCGGTCCCGCACATATCACATATGTGCTCCTACTCCATTTCTCTTGAACCAGGAAACCCCTGTGTAGGACTCTAAAGACTCGTCAATACGCCGGCAGTAGGTGATGATCATATCAAACACCCACAAGCCGCAAGCGGTCTGCCAAACATAACGGCCACCCGGGTATTGAGCGATCGGAAGATCAACAAGCAAGCCTGCTCACACTCCTGTGAATCCAATAAGTAACACTACCGTACAGTCCGGTCTCTTCGTCTGATATGTCGCATATCTCGTCTAGGGGTGGTAAACGTCAGACCCCAGTAACTCGATAAGTCGTGTCGATATGAGGCTCATAACGGGTCGAGAAACTACTGATAACACTTACCAGTATATCTCTGAAGCTTCCTTGGCAAAGTACTTCCTGTTATAGCCAATCGAGCACAGTGCAACATCAATTCCCTATACCGGGAGAGACGAAACCCCTCCTATCGCTCATTGCCTCCATGTGATTCGGGACTGTACCCAAAAACCACCGTTTTGCACGCCCTCTTGGACGTGGTATGATGGAAATAAACGCACAGTGGGATTCACACAAGACTCTATGACGATCTCGGGTCTACAGACTAACCTGTACCAGTGTTACCGGACAACTGCCATCTGACGTGAGGTATAATACCATCTGGGAGTTCTCGGCGAGTCCGTCCAGTGTAACCAGTCTCCACTGAGCACCCGTATACTGTCTCTGATGTCAAACACTAATGGATATGGGATCATCCATCGCCTATCTGTATGGGACGAGAAGCTATACGCTAGTCTACTCTGGTATATCGATGCGCTGTCTCGATACACCTACGACTAGGAACATTTGAAGGATGTACTTAGCGACTACACTGTCCTCACTAGTATGATCTGCATCATAGTCCTGGTAGTCAAGTACTCATCCTACGGGCTTTATCAACATGTAACATAGAGACAATCAGAGTACATGCTAAGATAAAGAGCAACCATATAGCATACTATCATGTCGAGCAAGAAAGTCTTCCATCTATATGTCCAAGCATCCACTACAATATACATCGTATGTACAGTAATGGCCTCTAGGGCATACATATAACTAACACCGTCCATACTTCATCACCTTCACTTTCACCAGACTTTTCTTCTGAGATGTCGGGATTTCCACCTAACATCCCTTTACCTCCCATGGGAATTATTCAACCTCCATTAGGTGCGAATAACCCACAACCTCCTCATGTTGAAACGCCACAGCGAATTGTGCTCCAAGATCAATTCTTTCCTACCTGCGCCACACTCCCTACCTGTCTTTCACTTCCACCGGCCAATGGGGATAATTTCGAAATTAAGCCCACTTCATCAACATGTTGCCCAAATTTTACGGGCTTGAATCCGAAGATGCCTATATCTTCATCAATAAATTCCAGAACGTTTGTGCGATGATGAAGCCAACCCAACTATCTGATGATGCTATACGGCTACGAGTTATTCCTTTCACTTTGTGCAACCTTGCTGAAAAGTGGCTGTATAGCACCGCATCTCATTCGATCACCAGTTGGGAAGAGTTTGAGAATTCATTTCTGAAGAAATTCTACCCAAATCGTAAGACCGCACGGATTCGAAACAAAATTAACCAATTCTCCCAGCTTTCTACTGAACCTTTTTGGAAGTGCTTTGACCGGTACAAGGGCCTCCTTGTTCAGTGCCCTCATCACGGTATTGAGAGATGGCAACGTTGCCAAACTTTATATGAGGGCATGAATCCAGCAACTAAGCAGTTGCTAGAAACCGTTTGTCAAGGCCACTTCCTATCCAAATCTGACGAGGAAGCCTGGCAATTCTTCGATGATCTCACGGAACAGACGCTTCAGTGAGAGAGCACCAGACCGAACACTTCTTCTTCTCCTATAATAAAGGGGCAACTTTCTTGTAGTTTGTGATTTGATGTTACTGTTTAGATTTTCTCTAAGAGAAATATTTCTTTTAATGGACGTGAGGCCCTCGACATGGCTGAGAAGTATTTCGGAAAGTGCTTTCCGAAACCTTCTCCGACCGACGCCGGCACCATACCGATACACCTCAGCAAACTTTTTCTACTTATTTCGGTCTCTCTAGGGCAGGAGTTCATCAACTCGACATCTCAATTGCAATGAAGGCCGAGATGGCTGCAATCATGCGGAAACTTGAAGCAATTGAGAGTAAATTTTCATCTCCTACCCCTGCTCCTCCCCCTCATACTATTTGCTTTTGTTGTTCAGATCCATCTCATTTGACTGATGAGTGTCCTTATAATCCACCATCTCAAGGACAGGATCAGGTTAATGCTGTATTTCAGCAAAGACCAAGAAACGATCCATATTCTTCCATATACAATCTGGTTGGAGGAACCACCCCAATTTCACTTGGAATCAGAACCAGCATCAATACCAAGGCCACAACAATTTCCAGAGGCCTACTCCTCCTCAACAACAAGCTCGACAACAAACTCAACAACAATTTCAGCAGCCCATCCAACCCCAACCTTTTCAAAATCTGACGAACAACTTTGCACCCTACAACAATTCTTTTCCTCAAAACAACTTTGTTCCGTCAAACAATGATAAGGTTTCCTCGCTAGAACGGAGTCTCGAGGCGTTTGTAAAGCAATCGACACAATCTACCGCCAACATCCAGTCTTCTATTCAGTCTCTGGTGCAACACACCGCTACACACGGGCAAACCATTAAGACCATCGAAGCCCAGATTGCACAGCTGAACGCGGCTTTAAGAGAGCGAGAGAAAGGGAAGCTTCCATCTCAACCACTCCCAAATACTGGTCACCCACATAATGTACATGTTGCTTGATTAGTCGAAAATATTGCATCTTTTAACCGGAAATTTACCTATCATTTGCATTCATTTAGAAGTGTACGGTATTCATATTTCACATATTAGAAAAACAGTCGCAGAATATTAGATTACATGTGTTAGACCTTAAAACCGGCATTTCTAGGGAAATTGACTGCATTTCATTGCATGACATCATTTCAATATATCGCAACCCGTGTTTCGAAGCCTGTGCAGGAAAATCAGAAGCTTGCTCAAATTGGTACCGATCAAACATTACGCCAATGTAACCCTTCGAAAATCGTTTAGGCAGTTTTTCGGTAATCGGCTAATTTTTCGGCTTTTTCCGTAAAAAGTCAAAAGTGATATTTTTCATTGTAGACCTAATTATACAAAATTTAAATAAGATATTACTATAATTTTGTCACTAAAATGTCATTTATAATTTTCTAGTTAAATAAATTTTTTTTCGTAATTAATTATTTTTTTATTATTTTAAGCCTTTTTAAATACATTTAATTAGGGATAAATACAAATTTAATTAGGTAAATTTATTAATTTGGATTCTTTATAAGCTAAAATATGGTGTTAATAAAATTATATCATGTCTTGCAAACTTTTAGATTTTTGGTGGGAAAATTATGAAAAAATGGCTTAAAAAGGGGTTTTTTTGGAAAAAGGTTGATATGAAAGCATGATATGATATCATATGATGTTGTAATTAGCTAGAAACTTTCCCAAAATTTCCCCACCTTCTCCTCTTGCTGCAGCCGACCCTCTTCCTGCAGAAATTCCCCACTTCCCACTTCATTCTTGCTTCATTTTCATGCTAAAAATCAATAAAAATCCACAATTTCTTTCTCCATTCAAAGCCTAACCCTAATCCCTTCTCTCTTCAACCCAAATTTGTTCAAGAACATGATGAAAGGAGGCTTCTTGGTGACTTGATCAAGCTAGGGTTCAAGCTTGAGAGGTGAAAATCCTAAACTAGTTGTTAATTTGTAGTTTAATAAAGCTAGTTTAGTATTTTAAAATGATTAATTTCATTGAAATGGTTAGTTTTGAAAATTCAAGTAAGGGATTTGATTGTGGATTAGGGTTTGAAGCATGGGGTTAGAGTTAAATTAGGGCTTTGGGTTTATAATTGGTTGTAGTGGTTAATGGTGTATTTATATGCTTGTTAAATCGTCAAATTTCGATGTTTGTATCAAATCGGCTAGAAATTCGCTTACTAGATTTTTGTAGAAAATAGAATGCGGTCAATTTGCGTTAGGTTAGCAATATTATTAGCTTCGTATAGGATTATTAGAATGCGCGAACGCGGGGTTTCGTCTAGTCGGGTTGTAGTTTAATCGATTTCCCCGAAATGACGATTTTAGTTAAAGGATTGCGATTTTCGTGCGTTTTTCCGCGCACTGAGTGCATGCTATGATTAATTCGAGAGCGTTAATAATTGTATGTTGTGATTTGCAGTGTGTTAGGTTTTGTAATCTTATGCTTGATATTGTTCTAATATAGGATCGGTCGGAGAAACATCGGACACGGCGCGTAAAGGCAAAGCGGTGGCCGGATCAGATTAGCGGGGATTTCTGGTGAGTAGATATATTCATCTATGGGGGAATCATCTGGATGGCGCGAGGCGCCCCCCCTAGTTAGGATTACCCTACTTTTGCAAGGTTTATATATTAGCTAACTTATCCATTCATGTACACTGCATACCCTTATAGCGAACAGTATATTACATTGTATGGACATTCATCTATACTTATGCAATATCACTTCGTAGGGCACGAACACTATTACCATTGGCATCTGTTGCACGCGCACTAATCATGTGACACTCACGCCTTTGGTAATTGCCATGCCACGTGCACTATAGAACCTGTTTAACTTAATAACGTCATTGCATTCATACATGATATATGGAGTTGCATAGCATGCATATACCTCGCATTACCATCATATCTACATAGATTTCTAGCCAAAACTCACATCATATACATTGATATCATAGACATTTATCATATATAACATGTGAACATTATGATTTTCTCGAGGATTTCAGTATTTCTGTGATTTCTGGATTTTTGGGGAAAACCGCAAGAATTTAACAAAAGCTTATATTTATCGTTTTTAAAACAAAGTTGCGGTTTTCTCGTGATGTATGTGTCGTCCACCATGAGTTTTCATGTTTTCTGTTGGATTTCGAGACCCGATTCGAGGAGTGGATGAACCGTCTCGGGTACATGGTGGGCCCGGTATGGTATCCCGGGGCAAGAAGATCGAGTTGTAGACGATGAGCCTGGCAGAGGAAGACTACCTACCGGTGATGTCTGGCGCGGCGGATATCCGGAGGATACCAACCGTTGTCGTGAGATTTATGATATGGGCCGATCCGGACTGACGGAGCCTGACATTGAGACAGATATGATTCCTATTTGGTGTCGATGCTTGACAAGGGTTTTCTGAGGATTTCTTGATGATATTTAGCTATTATGCAGACATTCGTTTTCTAAAAGTTAAGAATGCAGTAACTTTAACATTTAAAACACTTAAAGAGTTAGAAAAGATATTGCATACATGTGCATGCATACTAGAGTTATTATATCACATATGGACATACATGTTGTTCCGCATTGCGTGCATTCTTACGATTGCCTTATTAGATGTTATATTTACTCACGAGCTGGCAACTCACCCCCGTTGTGCCACAGTGTATTGCAGGTCGGACCCGTCAGTCTTGTAGCGGCGGGCTATCTTGTCATCAGTTCCTTTTGCTCAGACTCGCGACATCGCCCGTAGGTGGGTTGCGAGTATACTTTATTTCTTTTTGCTTTATCATTGTATCTAGTATTCTCCATCTACCACTTGTATTGTATATGCGACCTAGTGATGAGAATGAGAGATATGTATATTTGTGGTTTCTTTTGGGTCGAGCTCACTTGAGCCGGCGTTGCGTTTTCTGATATTTTGGGTTTCTTCTATGCTCTTTTCTTGGTATTGCTTATATATTGCATGTGGTTGTGATCCGCCTTGGGCGAAGAGCTAGCTCCCGCTTGGGGATGCCATTTCTATGATTTCATATGTATTATCTTGTTGTACCCATTTTTGGGGATAGAAAATACAGGGGAGACTCTGCCGAAATTTTCAGAAATTTTTGATGTTTTAAAAAGGGAATCTTTGCAACTTAATTGATTTGAAAATCGTCTTCATTAAAGGTTTTCCTTCAATCTAAGTGCAGCGTAATCTAAGTGCCAGTCACGTTCCGTACCTTCGGGTCGTGACAAAGTTGGTATCAGAGCGTAGGTTTTACCTTTCTGAGTGTAGGACGACCTTGGTAGATGGAGTAGGTGACTTAAGCAGAGTGGCGTAGCGTGGGTATGATCCGAGGACGTTCCTTCCACCGCACAGACCACGATCGTACCTGCTGCACAGATGGTCACTCCTGCTGCTACTACGGAGACTATCCCTGTTTCACTACAGGAGTTCATGAGATTGAGACCTCCAGCTTTTACCGGTACAGATACGACAGAGGACCCACAGGCATTTCTTGATAGGATGTCTCGGATTTGCCGTTCGTTGAGGTGTTCTGATGATAGATTGGTGGAGTTTGCGAGTTTTCGTCTGGAGGGTCTTGCCCAGACATCGTACGATTCAGTAGAGAGAGGCCGAGCTGCAGGTCTGCCTTCTATGACCTGGGATGAGTTTACATCTGCATTTCTTTCCCGTTTTCTTCCGGAGAGTGTCCGAGATGCTCGAGCCCGTAGTTTTGAGTCTTTGCGCAAGACTCCTGGGATGACAGTGTCGGAGTATGATATACAGTTTACCCAGTTGTCTCGATATGCTCCGTACCTAGTCGACACTGAAGAGAAGAGAATAAAGAGGTTCGTGCGAGGGCTTGATACACAGCTATTCCTTGCCATCGGCACCCAGCATTTTGATACATACGCAGCCGCGATGGATGCAGCCTTACTATTGGAGGAGCGTATTGCTGAGACTCCGGTCGTTTCTGGGCCGAAGAGGATCCGTACTGATACGCCAGCTCAGCGGCAGATGGGCAGACGTCGTGATAGATTATTTCCGGGAGATGGCGGAGGCAGAGGATTGAGACGAGGTCAGTTATTTGGTTCATATCCACAGACCCAGCAGTCGTCTCCAGGATGTTTTCGGTGCGGGAGTCAGTATCACCGTGTAAGAGACTGTACCATGGGACGTCCGGGCGCGGCGACAGTCCCGCATGTGACTTTACCACCTTCACCACCTTCGCAGAGAGCTTTACTTCCTACTCCTGATGATGCTTCACGCCAGCCAGATGCTTCTAGAGGCCGTGGGCGTGGCGGTCCGGTTCAGAGAGGACGAGGCGACAGAGGCAGAGGCCGAGGTAGAGGCAGAGCACAGCCAGCTATTAGTGGTGGACAGGCCCGAGTGTTCGCATTGACTCCTCAGGATGCACAGGCATCCAATGCCGTCGTGACAGGTACTCTGCCAGTATGTTCTTTTGATGCACGGGTATTATTTGATCCAGGCTCCACACATTCCTATGTATCCAGGTACTTTGCACCGAGGTTGGGCCGAGAGTCTTCTCCGTTAGATCAGCCGCTTGTCGTTATTACCCCGGTAGGCGAGTCTTTTGTTGCCCGTTTTGTGTACCGATCTTGTTCCGTTCGTATCGGGGAGAGAGATTCTTCTGTAGATTTGATTCTCCTCGATATGCTAGACTTTGACGTTCTTCTTGGTATGGACTGGCTATCCACCTGCTATGCATCCGTGGACTGCCGTGAAAAAGCAGTCAGATTCAGTTTTCCTGGCGAGCCGGTTCTTATTATTCAGGGAGATCGTAGCGCTACCCTTCCCAGCTTGATTTCTTCTCTTCGCGCTGGTCAGCTATTAAGGAAAGGGTGTCGGGGATTCTTAGCCTATGTTTGTGATACTAGCTCCACAGAGGTTCCGTTGGACCAGGTCCCTGTTGTGAGAGAGTTTCCTGATGTATTTCCTGACGAGCTGCCTGGTCTGCCACCAGAGCGCGAGATTGAGTTCTGTATTGACTTGATCCCTGGCACGGGGCCTATCTCTATACCGCCTTATCGGATGGCCCGGCGGAGCTGAGAGAGCTAAAGGATCAGTTACAGGACTTGCTGGACAAAGGGCTTATCCGACCGAGTGTGTCACCTTGGGGTGCTCCCGTCCTGTTTGTTAAGAAGAAGGACGGAAGTATGCGCTTATGCATTGATTATCATCAGCTGAACCGGGTTACTGTGCGGAACAGGTATCCCCTACCCCGCATTGATGACTTATTTGATCAGCTCCAGGGTGCAGGGTTTTTCTCGAAGGTTGATTTACGGTCAGGTTATCACCAGTTGCGGGTTCGGAAGGAGGATATTCCGAAGACAGCTTTCCGTACTCGATATGGTCATTATGAGTTCTTGGTGATGTCGTTCGGGCTCAACAATGCCCCGGCAGCATTTATGGATTTGATGAACCGTGTATTCAGGCCGTATCTCGATCAGTTTATCATTGTGTTCATTGACGACATCTTGGTTTATTCTTGGAGCCGGGAGGAGCATGAGCAGCACTTACGTATCATATTACAGACTTTGAGGGAGCATCAGCTGTTCGCCAAATTCTCCAAGTGCGCATTCTGGTTAGACAGTGTCGACTTCTTGGGTCATGTGGTGACGAGAGATGTTATTTGCGTGGACCCGAAGAAGATCGAGGCAGTTCAGCGTTGGCCTAGACCAGTATCAGTTACAGAGGTTCGCAGTTTTCTAGGTCTGGACGGCTATTATCGACGTTTAGTCCAGGATGTCTCCCGCATTGCTGCACCGTTGACCGGGTTGACCCGGAAGGGGGTTCCTTTTGATTGGACCCCGGCATGTGAGGATAGCTTCCAGCAGTTGAAGACTCGTCTGACTACTGCACCAGTGTTAGCATTGCCTTCAGGATCAGGCGGGTTCGTGGTATATTGTGATGCTTCTAGAGTGGGGCTGGGATGTGTATTGATGCAGCACGACAGAGTTATCGCGTATGCTTCTCGGCAGCTGAGGAAACACGAGCAGAACTACCCCACCCATGATTTAGAGATGGCTGCAGTGGTGTTTGCACTCAAGATCTGGAGAAATTACCTATACGGTGAGTCGTGCCAGATATTCACTGACCACAAAAGTTTGAAATATATCTTCCAGCAGCGAGATTTGAACCTGAGGCAGCGCCGTTGGATAGAGTTGGTGAAGGATTATGACTGCGAGATTTTATACCATCCGGGCAAGGCGAATGTGGTGGCTGATGCTTTGAGTAGGAGGCCCGGAGGTAGCTTATCTTGTTTGAGCGCAGTACAGATGCAGTCGACGGCGGATTGGCAGGCGTTATGTGATAGCAGAGTGCAGTTCGAGTTTACTCCTACGGGGGGACAGCTGGCCCATTTCAGAGCACGCCCACAGTTACTTGACCGTATCCACGAGGCACAGTCCGGCGATGCCCGTATCTTAGGGATTATTGAGCAGATTCGGCAGGGCAGAGTTTCTGAGTTCGTGATTGATGATCAGGGGATACTTCGATTTGGGACTCGACTGTGCGTGCCAGATTCAGAGGGACTGAGGCGTGATATTCTCGAGGAGGCACATAGATCAGTATACAGTGTTCACCCAGGTTCCACCAAGATGTACCGTGATTTGAGAGAGGTTTACTGGTGGGACGGGATGAAGAAGGATATTACAGACTTTGTGTCGAGATGCCTGACTTGTCAGCAAGTCAAGGCCGAGCACCAGAGGCCAACCGGCGAGTTACAGCCTTTGCCCATCCCTGAGTGGAAGTGGGAGCAGGTCTTCATGGACTTCGTTGTGGGTCTACCCAGGACCAGTCGAGGGTACGACTCTATTTGGGTGATTGTGGATCGACTGACGAAAGTGGCTCACTTTCTACCAGTGAAGACCACTTTTGGATTTTCTCAGTACGCCCAGGTTTATATTGATGAGATTGTGCGACTGCATGGTGTTCCGACTTGCATCGTGTCCGACCGTGGCACCCAGTTTACCAGCCGATTGTGGCAGAAACTACAGGAAGCTTTGGGCACCCGATTGAGTTTTAGCACAGCCTTTCATCCTCAGACTGACGGTCAGTCGGAGCGTACTATTCAAACTCTTGAGGACATGCTCAGAGCTTGTGTTTTAGATTTCGGTGGTAGCTGGGATCGTCATTTGCCTTTGATCGAGTTTTCCTACAATAATAGCTTCCAGGAGACGATTCAGATAGCACCTTTCGAGGCTTTATATAGGAGGAGATGTCGATCGCCAGTATGTTGGACAGAGCTCAGGGAGAGCAGTATTTTGGGGCCGCAGATTGTGTAGGAGACGACCGAGAAAATACAGCTGATTCGGGACAGGATGAGAGCGGCACAGAGCAGACATAAATCTTATGCTGACAGGCGTCGTCGCCGACTCGAGTCGCTGTTGGCGATCATGTTTTCCTGAAGGTCTCTCCGATGAAGGGTGTGATGAGATTTGGGCGGAAAGGGAAACTGAGCCCTAGATATGTTGGTCCTTTCGAGATCCTAGAGCGTGTTGGTCCAGTCGCTTATCGGTTAGCTCTTCCGCCCAGCTTCCCCGATGTTCACCCCGTATTCCATGTCTCGATGCTCCGCAAGTACCTTCATGATCCCTACCAGGCGATTCAGCACCAGACGATCCAGCTAGAGCGTGACCTTTCTTTCACCGAGCAGCCGGTTGTCATCTTGGATCGGCAGGTGAAGAAATTGAGGTCGAAGGTCATACCGTCCGTCAAGGTCCTTTGGCGTGGCCCGAACAGCGAGGAGGTCACCTAGGAGACCGAGGTCGAGATGAGGAAGAGATATCCCCATCTTTTTGAAGGTACGCGTAGTTAAATTCTAAATTCGGGGACCGAATTTCTTTAAAGGGGGAAGATTGTAACCCTTCGAAAATCGTTTAGGCAGTTTTTCGGTAATCGGCTAATTTTTCGGCTTTTTCCGTAAAAAGTCAAAAGTGATATTTTTCATTGTAGACCTAATTATACAAAATTTAAATAAGATATTACTATAATTTTGTCACTAAAGAGTCATTTATAATTTTCTAGTTAAATAAAAAAAAATCGTAATTAATTATTTTTTTATTATTTTAAGCCTTTTTAAATACATTTAATTAGGGATAAATAAAAATTTAATTAGGAAAATTTCTTAATTTGGAGTCTTTATAAGCTAAAATATGGTGTTAATAAAATTATATCATGTCTTGCAAACTTTTAGATTTTTGGTGGGAAAATTATGAAAAAATGGCTTAAAAAGGGGTTTTTTTGGAAAAAGGTTGATATGAAAGCATGATATGATATCATATGATGTTGTAATTAGCTAGTAACTTCCCCAAAATTTCCCCACCTCCTCCTCTTGCTGCAGCCGACCCTCTTCCTGCAGAAATTCCCCACTTCCCACTTCATTCTTGCTTCATTTTCATGCTAAAAATCAATAAAAATCCACAATTTCTTTCTCCATTCAAAGCCTAACCCTAATCCCTTCTCTCTTCAACCCAAATTTGTTCAAGAACATGATGAAAGGAGGCTTCTTGGTGACTTGATCAAGCTAGGGTTCAAGCTTGAGAGGTGAAAATCCTAAACTAGTTGTTAATTTGTAGTTTAATAAAGCTAGTTTAGTATTTTAAAATGATTAATTTCATTGAAATGGTTAGTTTTGAAAATTCAAGTAAGGGATTTGATTGTGGATTAGGGTTTGAAGCATGGGGTTAGAGTTAAATTAGGGCTTTGGGTTTCTAATTGGTTGTAGTGGTTAATGGTGTATTTATATGCTTGTTAAATCGTCAAATTTCGATGTTTGTATCAAATCGGCTAGAAATTCGCTTACTAGATTTTTGTAGAAAATAGAATGCGGTCAATTTGCGTTAGGTTAGCAATATTATTAGCTTCGTATAGGATTATTAGAATGCGCGAACGCGGGGTTTCGTCTAGTCGGGTTGTAGTTTAATCGATTTCCCCGAAATGACGATTTTAGTTAAAGGATTGCGATTTTCGTGCGTTTTTCCGCGCACTGAGTGCATGCTATGATTAATTCGAGAGCGTTAATAATTGTATGTTGTGATTTGCAGTGTGTTAGGTTTTGTAATCTTATGCTTGATATTGTGCAAATATAGGATCGGTCGGAGAAACATCGGACACGGCGCGTAAAGGCAAAGCGGTGGCCGGATCAGATTAGCGGGGATTTCTGGTGAGTAGATATATTCATCTATGGGGGAATCGTCTGGATGGAGCGAGGCGCCCCCCTAGTTAGGATTACCCTACTTTTGCAAGGTTTATATATTAGCTAACTTATCCATTCATGTACACTGCATACCCGTATAGCGAACCGTTTATTACATTGCATGGACATTCATCTATACTTATGCAATATCACTTCGTAGGGCACGAACACTATTACCATTGGCATCTGTTGCACGCGCACTAATCATGTGACACTCACGCCTTTGGTAATTGCCATGCCACGTGCACTATAGAACCTGTTTAACTTAATAACGTCATTGCATTCATACATGATATATGGAGTTGCATAGCATGCATATACCTCGCATTACCATCATATCTACATAGATTTCTAGCCAAAACTCACATCATATACATTGATATCATAGACATTTATCATATATAACATGTGAACATTATGATTTTCTCGAGGATTTCAGTATTTCTGTGATTTCTGGATTTTTGGGGAAAACCGCAAGAATTTAACAAAAGCTTATATTTATCGTTTTTAAAACAAAGTTGCGGTTTTCTCGTGATGTATGTGTCGTCCACCATGAGTTTTCATGTTTTCTGTTGGATTTCGAGACCCTATTCGAGGAGTGGATGAACCGTCTCGGGTACATGGTGGGCCCGGTATGGTACCCCGGGGCAAGAAGATCGAGTTGTAGACGATGAGCCTGGCAGGGGAAGACTACCTACCGGTGATGTCTGGCGCGGCGGATATCCGGAGGATACCAACCGTTGTCGTGAGATTTATGATATGGGCCGATCCGGACTGACGGAGCCCGACATTGAGACAGATATGATTCCTATTTGGTGTCGATGCTTGACACGGGTTTTCTGAGGATTTCTTGATGATATTTAGCTATTATGCAGACATTCGTTTTCTAAAAGTTAAGAATGCAGTAACTTTAACATTTAAAACACTTAAAGAGTTAGAAAAGATATTGCATACATGTGCATGCATACTAGAGTTATTATATCACATATAGACATACATGTTGTTCCGCATTGCGTGCATTCTTACGATTGCCTTATTAGATGTTATATTTACTCACGAGCTGGCAACTCACCCCCGTTGTGCCACAGTGTATTGCAGGTCGGACCCGTCAGTCTTGTAGCGGCGGGCTATCTTGTCATCAGTTCCTTTTGCTCAGACTCGCGACATCGCCCGAAGGTGGGTTGCGAGTATACTTTATTTCTTTTTGCTTTATCATTGTATCTAGTATTCTCCATCTACCACTTGTATTGTATATGCAACCTAGTGATGAGAATGAGAGATATGTATATTTGTGGTTTCTTTTGGGTCGAGCTCACTTGAGCCGGCGTTGCGTTTTCTGATATTTTGGGTTTCTTCTATGCTCTTTTCTTGGTATTGCTTATATATTGCATGTGGTTGTGATCCGCCTTGGGCGAAGAGCTAGCTCCCGCTTGGTGATGCCATTTCTATGATTTCATATGTATTATCTTGTTGTACCCATTTTTGGGGATAGAAAATACAGGGGAGACTCTGCCGAAATTTTCAGAAATTTTTGATGTTTTAAAAAGGGATTCTTTGCAACTTAATTGATTTGAAAATCGTCTTCATTAAAGGTTTTCCTTCACTCTCTTTTGTTTTTGGTTTAGATTTTTCTGGGCTTTGGCTGACTTAGGTTACGTTACGCCTTTAGACGTCTCGTAATCTAAGTGCCAGTCACGTTCCATACCTTCGGGTCGTGACAGCCAACTCAATGATTTCAGTTCTGGTATCAATCCAAAGGGACAAATACAAATCAACACATCATATGAAGCCCAAAATGTTAGCCCAAGAACACTGCAAAAAGACCAAAGCCCAAGCTTCCAACATGGCCGCGGAACCGCGGCCGGAGCTTGCTTGCGCCGCGGTTCCGCGGCCGTCTTGACACTTCACCTCCTCAATTTTGGTGCAAAATGTTTATCTCAGTGGCTATAGTTCAGAAATGTACTTCAGTTTCCAGAAGACTCCAGAGACTTCAGCCAGATCAGCAAACCCTTGAATCTACACTAAACTAGCCTTGTATTCTAGAAACTTCTCCCTAAACCCTAGCTTAAACCCTAAGCTAAGCCTAACTAACTAGTTCTAGAAGTCTTTCAACAAAATTTTGGAGCGAACTTCTATTTCAAACTCAAGGCCTAGGGTTAGGGAAATCTATAAATAAGACCCTAGGCTCACTTGTAAAAAGAGATTCATTCATTGAAATCAATAGATCCATTCACTCTCTTTCTTCATCTTCTTCCACAAGTCTAGTGAGAAGGCTTGTGTGAAAACCTAACCCTAATTCCAAACAAAAGCCAAGATCCCGAGTACCCCATCAAGCAAGAAGCCTTGCAACCTTTTATAAGCGGAGCCAATCTTCAACAGAGCAAGTGGTCCAAGCCGACCCGCGACTCACGGAGCCGAGCGAAGCCAATTCGACAATTTAGTTCTTCCTCTTGTAGTTCTTGAGCGATTGTAATCAAATTTTTGATATAAATAAAAGGTGATATTCTTTTATCTTGTTTTCTTTAAATTCTTGCATCATGATTCAATCTAAATTTCTAGTTGTAATTCTTGTTGTGATGTTTGAGTAATACTCCGCTCGTCGAGGAGTCGAGACGATCAATAGAATGATGATGTAATTTATCTTAAATCGATTCTTGAGTCCTACGAGTTTTGTAAACCCTAGCAAGTTCAAGAACCGACGACCCATTTCGTTGCGATGCTTTCTTGATTGATATCGCTTGAAGTTGGGGAGTTACGATCGTTTCTTGAAATTGCTAGAGGCTAGAATGTGAATGATATCGACGAAAGAACAAGGGTTAAACGATGAAACCCAAGTTTCACGAGAAAGCCCTAACTCTCGTCGATCATCATCAATCTAGTATCAATCCTTCGAAGGACAAGAACACGATATCTTGAGATTACATCACGTCTATAGATCCGATCGATTCCTACGAGCCTCATTTAGATTCTTGACATTTGGTTGGAAATATCATCAAAACCCTGATTCTCGATTGTTTATCATTTTCTTGATTCTTGATTAGAATAGTGACACTTGAAACATTTGATAAAATCTTGAATCATGTTTTGTTTTCTTTTCGATTAACTTTTCAATTCAAACAAATCAAATATAAAAACGAATCGCACAATCCCTGTAGACGATCCGCACTCGCTTAAGATCTACAATCGACACCGTAATTGATTGCGGTCAAATATAATTCTTTGATTGTGAATTTTATTCAATTTTCTAATTACCGACACAAAGAAACTTATTCGCTTTATTCAATTTACACAAACAAGAATTTCTTTTCAATCAAATGAAACCGTTATCGGGGATCATTTGAGTTACTTACACAATCGGAAATTTATGATCAATCATTGCCCTTAAACAACAGAACCATAATGTGAGTGCTTTGACTACATTGAGATCTGGAAGGATGCTGCACAACAACATTGGCACAAGGATAGATGATGACACCCCAGCCATTTCTTCTACTCCTTCTTCTTCTGAGCCTATTCTCCATTCTTCAAAGGGTTCTTCTTCTAATTTTGATGCTCCGAACGGATACACTTCTCACTCCACTCAAACTCCAGTTTCAGGATCCGTTCCAACTCCACAATCTCTTCCACAAACATTGGACTCAACCAATTTCAAAAACGTTCCATTTCCAAACCGGTTGAGGTCCAATAAACAAAATCCACAAATGGAGAAGATTCCGGAGTTGTTCAAACAGGTTAATATCAACATTCCCCTCTTAGAAGTAATCCAGCAAGTCCCGTCTTACTTAAAAATCATAAAGGACTTGTGCACTAAGAAGAGGAAATCTCAGGTACCAAAGAAGGTTTTCTTACTGTAGGGTTGCTAGGCACTCTAACAAGGGTTAAGAAAGCATCAACCATGCCCGATTAAAATTTTAGCCGTGCCTAACAACCCTAAACAAGATCTTTGCTAGAAAATTAGGGTTTCAAATGCAAGTAAATAGCAACTACAACTAAGTGAATACGAAATACAACCTTTGTAGATCGGTCCTTCACTTCTTTAGCTCCTTGTTGAAGTCCTTTCGCTGCTATCGTGGTTCTCCCGGACTCTTGCATGGCTTCACGAGGCGAAAGAAGCGTCCTTGCTTGAAGTCTTCGAGGCCGAAGAAGATTTACGTCGAGAGAATATCAACTCAAGCTTCTACTTCACTAACAAGAGAATTAGTGAAGCAAACACCCTAAAATAAAGTGCTAGTCTAGTAGAGGATGGAGAAATAGGAAGTGGGTTAACTTTAGAATTTATTTTCTCACAATATTTCACTCTCTCTTGAAAACCCTAGCTAGCTTTTCTTTTGCTCAAAGAAGAAGAAGATGAACAAAAGAAATGAGAAAGATAATGATCAAGTGAGTGAGCTAACCATGGTGAGTGAGTATCATATACTAACTCATGTAGATACATAACCATGGCTATTCCAAATGGTTAGGTTAACAAAAATCTAAAGTAAAGACAAAGCTAGTGGACTTTGTCAAAGCAAAGCAAGATTCTACAAGCTTCTTGCTCTTTCCAAAATTCCACTAATTTTCTAATTACCTTAAATAATCATACCCCACCAAAATAAATAGAATGGTGTATGTCTTACACACCCATGTCAAGTGTATCATCAACCATGATACAAAAAGAAAACACATTTTAATATATATCACATATATATTAAAGTTGTGCACATGTGAGAAAAATCCTTAAGTGAACAAGTGTTAGTTAATGTAAACTAGTATATCTAATATACAATTATACACTAAATTATTAAATCAACACTTGAATTAATAATCCGATCATATCTCATATAACCGACTAACTTCCATTGTATCGACTTATCGAATCAACACTTGATTCGATAACCCGGCTATATCATATATAACCGACCGATACAAAAAAGTCCCGAGAATAGAATACGGTATCACATACATGCATTATTCTTGGTCCCGCACATATCACATACGTGCTCCTATTTCGTTTTGCCTGAGCCAGTAAAACCACTATGTAGGACTCTAAAGACTCGACAATACGCCGGCAGTAGGTGATGATCACATCAAGCACCCACAAGCCGTCAGCGGTACTAGCTGGACGTAATGGCTACCCGGGTATTGAGCGATCAGAAGATCAGCAAGCAAGCCAGCTCACACTCCTGTGAATCCAATAAGTAACTCTACCGTACAGTCCGGTCTCTTCGTCTGATATGTCGTATATCTCGTCTAGGGGTGGTAAACGTCAGACCCCAGTAACTCGATAAGTCGTGTCGATATGAGGCTCATAACGGGTCGAGAAACTACTGATAACACTTACCAGTATATCTCTGAAGCTTCCTTGGCAAAGTACTTCCTGTTATAGCCAATCGAGCACAGTGCAACATCAATTCCCTATACCGGGAGAGACGAAACCCCTCCTATCGCTCATTGCCTCCATGTGATTCGGGACTGTACCCAAAAACCACCGTTTTGCACGCCCTCTTGGATGTGGTATGATGGAAATAAACGCACAGTGGGAATCACACAAGACTCTATGACGATCTCGGGTCTACAGACTAACCTGTACCAGTGTTACCGGAGAACTGCCATCTGACGTGAGGTATAATACCATCTGGGAGTTATCGGCGAGTCCGTCCAGTATAACCAGTCTCCACTGAGCACCCGTATACTGTCTCTGATGTCAAACACTAACGGATATGGGATCATCCATCGCCCATCTGTATGGGTTGAGAAGCTATACGCTAGTCTACTCTGGTATATCGATGCGCTGTCTCGATACACCTACGACTAGGAATATTTGAAGGATGTACTTAGCGACTACACTGTCCCCACTAGTATGATCTGCATCATAGTCCTGGTAGTCAAGTACTCATCCTAAGGGCTTTATCAACATGTAACATAGAGACAATCAGAGTACATGCTAAGATAAAGAGCAACCATATAGCATACTATCATGTCGAGCAAGAAAGTCTTCCATATATATGTCCAAGCATCCACTACAATATACATCGTATGTACAGTAATGGCCTCTAGGGCATACATATAACTAACACTGTCCATACTTCATCACCTTCACATTCACCAGACTTTTCTTCTGAGATGTCGGGATTTCCTCCTAACATCCCTTTACCTCCCCTGGGAATTATTCAACCTCCATTAGGTGCGAATAATCCACAACCTCCTCTTGTTGAAACGCCACAGCGAATTGCGCTCCAAGATCAATTCTTTCCTACCTGCACCACACTCCCTACCTGTCTTTCACTTCCACCGGCCAATGGGGATAATTTCGAAATTAAGCCCACTTCATCAACATGTTGCCCAAATTTTACGGGCTTGAATCCGAAAATGCCTATATCTTCATCAATAAATTCAAGAACGTTTGTGCGATGATGAAGCCAACCCAACTATCTGATGATGCTATACGGCTATGAGTTATTCCTTTCACTTTGTGCAACCTTGCTGAAAAGTGGCTGTATAGCACCGCATCTCATTCGATCACCAGTTGGGACGAGTTTGAGAATTCATTTCTGAAGAAATTCTACCCAAATCGTAAGACCGCACGGATTCGAAACAAAATTAACCAATTCTCCCAGCTTCCTACTGAACCTTTTTGGAAGTGCTTTGACCGGTACAAGGGCCTCCTTGTTAGTTATATGTATGCCCTAGAGGCCATTACTGTACATTGGATGTATATTGTAGTGGATGCTGGGACATATATAGGTAGGACTTTCTTGCTCGACATGATAGTACGCTATCTGGTTGCTCTTTATCTTAACATGTATACTTTCTGTCTCTCTGTTACATGTTGATAAAGCCCTTAGGATGTGTACTCGACTTCCAGGACAGTGATGCAGATCATACTAGTGGGGCCTGGATAGTCCATGAGTACATCCTTCAATGTTCCTAGTCGTGGAAATATCGAGACGGGGCATCAATATTCCAGAGTAGACTAGCGTATATCTTCTCGACCCATGCGATGGGCGATGGATGATCCCATATACATTGGTGTTTGACATCAGAGATGGTATGCGGGTGCTCAGTGTAGACTGGGTAAACTGAACGGACTCGCCGAGAACTCCCAGATGGTATTATACCTCACGTCAGATGGCAGTTCTCTGGTGACACTGGTACAGCTTAGTCTGTTGACCCGAGATCGTCATAGAGTCTTGTGTGTCTCCCACTGTGCTTTGATTTCCACCCTACCACGGCTCTACTGAGTTGTGCAAACAGGTGGTTTTTGGGTACAGTCCCGATTCACATGGAGGCAATGAGCGATAGGAGGGGATTCGTCTCTCCCGGTATTGGGGGTTAATGTTGCGCTATGCTCGACTGGCCATAACAGGAAATCCCTGGCCAGGGTTGCAGTGATTGTATGGTTCCTAGGCACTCCCAAGAGGTCTCACAAGGCATCAACCATGCCAATTTCAAATTTAACGGTGCCGAGAACCCCTAACAAGATCGTTGGCTAGAATTTTAGGCGAAAAAGAAACTAGTTAACTACTTTAACTAAGTGAACGGAAATACAACCTTTGTAGATCCGGTCCTCCACCTCCACGGCTCCGTGATGAAGTCCTCTCCGCTGTCCAAATGCAATCCCGGGCTCTAGCGTCGGCTTCATCGGAGAAGAAGCGGGCTAGGTCATCGACGACGATGCCGAAGATGATCTACGTCGAGGCATCGTTAGATCAAGCTCCCACTTCACCAAGTCAAGAAAACTTGTGAAGGAAATACACTCTACTACATGGCAAGAGGTAGATGATGAAGAAATAGGAAGTGGGTTCACTTTAGAATTGGATTTCTCACTCATTTTCACATTCCACCATTGTTGAAGTGAAGCTTTCTTCATAAAAGAAGATGAAGAAGAAGAAGAATATTATGATAAGTATATCTCAAATAAGAAATAAAAATGATACTTATCATAATAGTAACCAAAGTTAGGTGTAGAGAATAAACCATGGTTAGGGTTAATGGTTAGGTTTAGGAAAAGAAAAAGAATGGTCAAGCTTTCAACACTTCAAGAAGTTTCTACAAAACAACAAAAAAAGCCACCATCCTTTTTATTTTCCATAATGAATAAATAAATAAATAAATGAATAATAAATTTAAACAAAACCCTAACCATTTACTTAACCAAGGTTTAAACTAAACATACAACTAAACAAGCATGTATCATCAAACATGATACAATCAAATGCACAAAAGTATATCATATATACAATGTGCACTTCAAGTGAGAAAATCCTTTTTATGTGAACCTATATTAGTTAATGTAAAGTGATATATAAAATATATTATTATACATTAAATCATTAAATCAACACTTGATTTAACGACCCGGTCATATCGTATATAACCGACTAATATTAACAGTAACAACTTATCGAATCAACACTTGATCCGATAACCCGGCTATATCGCATATAACCGATCAATGTCACAAATCGCGAGAAACGAATACAGTATCACATACTGGTATCATTCTCGGTCCCGCACATATCTCATATGCGCTCCTATTTTGTTTCGCTTGAGCCAGGAAACCTTTGTGTAGGACTCTAAAGACTCGTCAATACGCCGGCAGCAGATGATGATCATATCAAGCACCCACAAGCCGCAAGCGGTCTGCTAAACGTAACGGCCACCCAGGTATTGAGCGATCAGAAGATCGACGAGCAAGCCTGCTCACACTCCAGTGAATCCAACCAGTAACACTACCATACAGTCCGGTCTGTTCGTCTGATATGTCGCATATCTCGCATAGGGGTGGTAAACTTCAGACCCCAATAGCTCGATAAGTCGTGTCGATATGAGGCTATAACAATTCGAGAAACTACTGGTAACACTTACCAGTATATCTCAGCAACCCTGGCCAGGGATTTCCTGTTATAGCCAATCGAACATAGCGCAACATCAACCCCCTATACCGGGAGATACGAATCCCCTCCTATCGCTCATTGCCTCCATGTGACTCGGGACTGTACCCAAAAACCACCGTTTTGCACGCCCTCTTGGACATGGTAAGATGGAAATCAAAGCACAGTGGGAACCACACAAGACTCTATGACGATCTCGGGTCAACAGACTACTCTGTACCAATGTCACCAGAGAACTGCCATCTGACGTAAGGTATAATACCATCTGGGAGTTCTCGGCGAGTCCGTCCAGTGTACCCAGTCTCTACTGAGCACCCGTATATCATCTCTGATATCAAACACCAATGGATATGGGATCATCCATCGCCCATCTGTATAGGTCGAGAAGGTATACGCTAGTCTACTCTGGTATATCGATGCCCCGTCTCGATACTCCCACGACTAGGGACTTTGAAGGATGTACTTATGGACTACCATGTCCCCATTAGTATGATCTGCATCATAGTCCAGGTAGTCAAGTACACATCCTAAGGGCTTTACCAACATGTAATAGAGAGACAATCTGTGTACACGTTAAGGTAAAGAGTTACCAGATAGCATACTATCATGTCGAGCAAGAAAGTCCTCCCTATATATGTCCCAGCATCCACTACAATATACATCCAATGTACAGTAATGGCCTCTAGGGCATACATATAACTAACAATCTCCCACTTGCAATAGGGCCATCTGTAGCAGTGGTTGTAGTATCTCATACTCAACCATCCCATAAAAGTCTCTCTCTGGGAATAGGCCTTCGTGAGTAGATCCGCCGTGTTGTCCTCTGAGTCTACTCTCCTGACCTCGATTCCCTGGAGATCAACCATCTCCATGATCAGGTGATACTGCCTTAGAATATGTCTGGATCACTGATGGGACCTGTGTTCCTTAGCATAAGCCACAACTCCATTGTCTCACAATGGTAGGAACGTAGTTCATCTCATGAACCAATATACACCCAAACAGCCTCTTTGGTAGCATCTTAAGTTGCGATGTATCCTGCCTTTATCGTCTAGTATGTCACGGTATCTAGCTTGGAACTCTTCCAACATACCGTCCCTTTACTGAGGGTAAAGACAATGCCTGCGACTGATATTCAGTCGTCTTCATCACCCTGGAACACTTCCAGTGATTCTCCCCAGGATCGATTGATAGCATCTCACTACTGCTAGTGAGTATCCTAACATCCAATTAGAGCTATCTCATAGATCCGAAATCCAGGATTTAGTAGGTATCATTTTGATCCTATATGGAGAATCATTGTGATAAGCGGAGATTGACTGAGCGTAGCATAGGAAACTCCTTCCCTATCTTGAGTATGTCATCCACGTACTCTACGAGGATCGTCACCATACTCCCTACTACCTTTTTGTTTATACAAGGTTCATCTACCATTTTGATGATGTCAAACTCTTTGACTAATCCATCAAAACAGATGTTCCAACTCCGCGATGCCTGCTTTATCAGATAAAGCATCTTGCTCACGTTTCCACTGCTCCCACTGTCTACGAGGCCCTCTGGCTGTGTACTTATAGACACACTCTTCTAAAACATCATTTAGAAAAGGAGTCATGGCACCCAACCGCCAGATATCGTAGTCATGGTATGTAGCCGTGGCAAGTAGGATCTGGATGGACTTAAGCATAGCCACTGGAAAAAGGTTTCATCATTATCCACGCCTGGTTGATGACGAAAACCTTTAACAAGTCTAGCTTTGAAAGTCTCAACTTTTCCATGTACACTAAGTAATCTTCTCAAGATATACTTGCTCCTGATGGGGATTTAACCCTTCAGATATAGCAACTAAAGTCCATACTTTGTTGGTGTATAAGGATTCCATCTCAGATCGCTAAGCATCCAGCCATTCTTACAGAGTCACACTCCTTATGGCCAGCTCGAAACCAGTTGGGTCATCATCTCATGATGCAATCCTCGCTCCCACTGTCATAGAGAAACCGAAGTATCTCTCAGGTGGGTGAGATACCCTACTAGATCGGCGGAGAGGATGAGGTTCGTTGGCATCTACTGAATCCTTTGGTTGTACCAAATCATCTGATGTATTTTGTATAGCTGGAACCTTTCCAGTTCTACTTAACAGACCTTGCCTCGAGCGTGTCCGAATTTTGCTTTTAGACATAGACCGGACAACCCCAAATCTTAACTAGCTTAAGACATGGGCTCTTCCCCTTCCATATCACATATGAAGTGGTAGGCACTGATTTGATTCGAGCCTAATTCAATAGGTATGCAACTTCATAAGTGCATAACTCCCAAATGGAAATAGGTAACTCAGTAGTATTCATCATAGAGCACACCTTATCATATAGGATGTGATTGCTCCGCCCCGATATACCATCGTGCTATGGTGTATACAGAGGAGTAATGCTGAGAGAGAATCTCATTCTCCTTTAGAATAGTCCAGGATTTCCGTGCACAAGTATTCTCCTCCCTGATCTCATCATAGGACATAATACTTATACCCGTATTTTGGTTCTCTACTTCTAACTTATATTCTGTGAATATCTCAAAAGATTCGGACTTGTGTTTCAACATGAACATATGTCTAAATCTTGAGAGATCATCAGAGAACGTAATGAAGTATAAAGAACCATTCCTGGCATGTATAGACAGGGGACCTTACATACATCAACATGTATCATCCCAAGAGTTCACTAACTCTTTCTCTGTTTCCAGTAAACGGAGCTATGGTCATCTTATCTTTGTGACATGACTGGCGAGTTTCATAAGATGTAAATTCAAACTGCTTTAAATATGCATCTAAATGTAACTTCAGCTAGTCGGGTCGCATTGATATGACCTAGTCTACAATGCCTCAAGAAGGATTCGTTTAGATCTGAACTCTTCCTCTTGTGTGTTCTGTATACTAAGAACTGTGGTTTGATTTAGAACATGAATGCTTTTGGATAACGTGCCTGAACCGATCAACTTTTGATATAGGAAATGTTCAAAACATTATCCAACAATACAAAATTATATCCTTTCTTTACTAATAAAGAGACTGATATGATTTTGTATATCAGGTTCGGTATCTAATAACATTCGTTCAGAATCAATGTATCGGTAATACAGGGTGACAGTGACCGACAGACTTGGCTGCAACTCTTGCCCCGTTTTCTGTCTCATGAAACTTATCACCCGTTCTCAGTTCTCTACCTATCTGCAGCCCTATGTAACAGATTACATATCTGGGATCCTGATCCGGTATCATATACCCAGGACGTAAAGGACATTGAGAAACAGTTCTGTATAATGAACACACCCGAAGATGATGCATCAGCATGCACTCTCTTCGTTTGGGCGGCACGGGAAATCTGGTATTCCCCAATTTCCTGCTCTGTCTTATAACAATTATAAGTTAGAGCGGGACCAACGTTCCCCAGCTCAGTATAACAAGCGGGTTCGGTCAATTATCCGTATTATTATCTTGATTAAGGCGTGATATGGTCGCTACCTGGAGAGAGAGAGAAGAAAACACTCAGCGTGCGCTCTTGCAAGAATAGATTGGTTATTATTTTATCTAATCAGGATGGCTCCCACTGCTTTTTATCAAATCTTCCTTCAAACCCTAAAAGAAAAGACTAGCCGGGATTAATTACACACTACAAGTTCGTCAATCTTTCAGCCAGGCCAGTGTCGGTACTTTGAGGGAGGTCCCCCGTGCTTTCGCACGAACCTAATTAATGTAAGCCTCGTTTTCCCAGAGGCGTAACCCCGTTGACACCTTTCTAGACACCTACTTGATTGGCTAATTGTAATGTATAAAACTCTCCCAGGAGTAACTCTTACTCGCAGCGGGTATCGGGATCCAACTATTTCATAGAAGGTATGCAATCTCATTTCAAATTTCAACACTTGAAATTCCCGATAATATTTTTCCCCGAACGATCTATGACCTTGACAAGGTCAACAAACCATAGACCGCAAGTCAAGTTCAACCCGTCATTTCTTGATTGAATCAAACCCACCCGCACGACCCTTGACAAGGTCAACAAGGCCGCACGACTACCCTAACTCAATCTGCATCATATGCATAAGCAGATAAATACTGGTTAGATACCGCACACTGCGCCTTGACAAGGTCAACAAACGCAGCACGAATACTAAACAGGACTTATCTGAAATGACGGAGGGCTACGACAGGTTTTTCTGAAAACCTATTGCGTAATGAACTTGATATCGTTGTAGAATCAAATGATTTTGAAATGGAGTGCTTTTGAGGCTTTTCTAGTTTTGCTAAAGGAGTCACTCCCGATGAAGGGATCGTCGGTCCTTTCCTCGTCGAATGAGGTGCGGGATATATCATATATATCACTGTGCAAAGCAAAAACTCTTAAAAGCAATCAAAAGACAAACCGAGGGTGTAGCATCTGCCAGTTATTGCTAAAGGAGTCACTCCCGGTGAAGGGATCTCGGTCCTTTCCTCATCGAATAAGGTGCAGGATATATCACATATACCGCTGTGCAAAGCAAGAACTGTAGCTACCTGTTTTATTTTGAAATTCGATTCTACAACATCTTAGGTTTCTTTTATTTCATTAATCTCATTAATGAAGTCCCATCATGTAAGTACCTAAACATCACAGATAAATACGACGTACACTTATGCCATCCGCATTGGCCTCGATGTCCCCTCATGCACCGTTAGGTTAGGTAACTAACGACAGAGCAGGGCAGGGCTAGCACGGGTGTAAAACATAAGTAACGTCTATATAATATATCATATATACTATATACTGTATCTATCACAGAACATCACAGATATCGCAGCAGAAGAAACCATATGAAATATTGGATATACTAGGACGTCCGTGTTTTCAATACGAGCCAGTATAAAATACGGATTCCACGGTCGTGATGAATAGCCAAACCCACACCCCTAGACCCCTACGAGAGCGGCAAGCAACCCTACCAATTCTGGAGTTAGGAGACCCAGACTCGACTCCTCGAGTTGGTCTCCCACTGGACTCCAGAACCCGGTTACTTGTGCCCTCCTCCTTGGGTCTATCCTAGTGCGGAAAAGTAAATAATATACAAATGGTGACAACTTCCGCAACCTGGAAGTGCCCCAATAAAAGAATATTACATACAAGTTTTTTATATGAATGAAAATGAAAAAACACTCATCTCACATAAAAACCCCCGGCTATTCAAACACGACGATCCAATATAACATATCCAGCAACACATAACATCACATGTCATCAACGTAAGTAAATATGCGCATCCCAATTGTCGTTGACATATAGCAACGAAACCGGCGATATCACATATTACACTTATGGTCACAGAAAAGAAAGTGTAAAACTACAACAGTTGGAATCCGCAATCTCCATAGACATCGCATGCCTAATCAAATGAATTACTTAGACATCACATGCCTAACAATTATAAACCCCGCATTTTAGTCTCAAAATCGAAAACACTTTTCAATATCAAGTTGGGCAATTCAACAAGATTCCCGACATCCTGATCGAATGCTCATCGCAAACTTCAGTAGGAGGCCGCACCCCCGACGCCGTCGACGAAGTGCACCAAGGCGGAACACCGCTGCCGCGAGCACCCGAACGGATGCTTTCGGTGACGGGGTTCTCCTACAGTCACTTGGTCGGGGCTATGGAGTGAGGCTGTCTATTAAGTTTACCCGGCGAGTATCCGCGTACGCTACGTGATTGCGACGGACTTTTGATCACATCAAAATTCCGTAGCAACCGATCAAGTGAGAATAAACTGCTATGTTTATAACATTCATTCAGTTATCTCATAACTTATTGTGAATTCCAATTATTGTATCACATTCCGGATAAATAGAAAATGTTAAACTTTCCGATCGAACAGTCAAACACCCAAGTTTTCCCGATACAGATCAACACATGAAACAAGTCTAAAAACATTCAGTTCGTGCCTCAGTACCAACGGTCCATCCGTAGAAGGGTCAAGCCAACGCCTCACATGTGGCACGCCGTACTGCCCCAAACCCGAAGGTTCAAAGGGCAGTTCAAGACGGTCACATAATCGAGTTAAGGTTTGTTGTCTTCTAGAGGGACCATCGCGTTACTTGCACTACTTAGAACGTCTTTAAACTACGGAAAAATCCAACACTTGGAAATTTCCCGACAGGGGAAAAAATTGGGTATTTATATCCGGTCGAACTTTTTAACATATTCAAAAATTATCCGGAAAGCGAAATAGACAAAGTCTGATAAACCCGATTGAATCATCGAAGCTCCAAAACATCCCAGATTATTCAACTCTTGAATAAATATTAAAAATACCCAGAGAACTCATCACTGTTAAATAGGAATTACTGTGCAAAAGTCAATGCAAGAGGAGACCATACGGCCGCGGAACCGCCGCACATGCCAAGCTCGTGCCGCGGTTCCGCGGTGGTTTAATTGAATTAGGCCACCGTATTTCACAGTAATTCATATAATACCCTGATTAATTTTCTGCATATTTTTAATGTGGAAAAATGCACCGTTTTGAAAAAAGTACAGAGAGCATGGGAAAAATGGGGTTTCGGGTTCGATCGGGATTCAAGCATCGTCTAGACATCACCTAAGGCTCTAGCTAGGCTCTGATACCACTGTAGGGTTCCTAGGCACTCCCAAGAGGTCTTACAAGGCATCAACCATGCCAATTTCAAATTTAACGGTGCCGAGAAACCCTAACAAGATCGTTGGCTAGAATTTTAGGCGAAAAAGAAACTAGTTAACTACTTTAACTAAGTGAACGGAAATACAACCTTTGTAGATCCGGTCCTCCACCTCCACGGCTCCGTGATGAAGTTCTCTCCGCTGTCCAAATGCAATCCCGGGCTCTAGCGTCGGCTTCATCGGAGAAGAAGCGGGCTAGGTCATCGACGACGATGCCGAAGATGATCTACGTCGAGGCATCGCTAGATCAAGCTCCCACATCACCAAGTCATGAAAACTTGTGAAGGAAACACACTCTACTACTTGGCAAGAGGTAGAGGATGAAGAAATAGGAAGTGGGTTCACTTTATAATTCGATTTCTCACTCATTTTCACATTCCACCATTGTTGAAGTGAAGCTTTCTTCATAAAAGAAGATGAAGAAGAAGAAGAATATTATGATAAGTATATCTCAAATAAGAAATAAAAATGATACTTATCATAATAGTAACCAAAGTTAGGTGTAGAGAATAAACCATGGTTAGGGTTA
This sequence comes from Agapanthus africanus, assembly GCA_030015575.1. NCBI lineage: Eukaryota > Viridiplantae > Streptophyta > Magnoliopsida > Asparagales > Amaryllidaceae > Agapanthus > Agapanthus africanus. Next base: position 496,759,088 of record JASDDO010000014.1, read on the forward strand.
ATGGTTAGGTTTAGGAAAAGAACAAGAATGGTCAAGCTTTCAACACTTCAAGAAGTTTCTACAAAACAAAAAAAAAAGCCACCATCCTTTTTATTTTCCATAATGAATAAATAAATAAATAAATGAATAATAAATTTAAACAAAACCCTAACCATTTACTTAACCAAGGTTTAAACTAAACATACACCTAAACAAGCATGTATCATCAAACATGATACAATCAAATGCACAAAAGTATATCATATATACAATGTGCACTTCAAGTGAGAAAATCCTTTTTAAGTGAACCTATATTAGTTAATGTAAAGTGATATATAAAATATATAATTATACATTAAATCATTAAATCAACACTTGATTTAACGACCCGGTCATATCGCATATAACCGACTAATATTAACAGTAACAACTTATCGAATCAACACTTGATCCGATAACCCGGTTATATCGCATATAACCGATCAATGTCACAAATCGCGAGAAACGAATACAGTATCACATACTGGTATCATTCTCGGTCCCGCACATATCTCATATCCGCTCCTATTTCGTTTCGCTTGAGCCAGGAAACCTCAGTGTAGGACTCTAAAGACTCGTCAATACGCCGGCAGCAGATGATGATCATATCAAGCACCCACAAGCCGCAAGCGGTCTGCTAAACGTAACGGCCACCCGGGTATTGAGCGATCAGAAGATCGACGAGCAAGCCCGCTCACACTCCAGTGAATCCAACCAGTAACACTACCGTACAGTCCGGTCTGTTCGTCTGATATGTCGCATATCTCGCCTAGGGGTGGTAAACGTCAGACCCCAATAGCTCGATAAGTCGTGTCGATATGAGGTCTATAACAATTCAAGAAACTACTGGTAACACTTACCAGTATATCTCAGCAACCCTGGCCAGGGATTTCCTGTTATAGCCAATCGAACACAGCACAACATCAACCCCCTATACCGGGTGAGACGAATCCCCTCCTATCGCTCATTGCCTTCATGTGACTCGGGACTGTACCCAAAATCCACCGTTTTGCACGCCCTCTTGGACGTGGTAAGATGGAAATCAAAGCACAGTGGGAACCACACAAGACTCTATGACGATCTCGGGTCAACAGACTACTCTGTACCAGTGTCACAGAGAACTGCCATCTGACGTAAGGTATAATACCATCTGGGAGTTCTCGGCGAGTCCGTCCAGTGTACCCAGTCTCTACTGAGCACCCGTATATCATCTCTGATGTCAAACACCAATGGATATGGGATCATCCATCGCCCATCTGTATGGGTCGAGAAGGTATACGCTAGTCTACTCTGGTATATCGATGCCCCGTCTCGATACACCCACGACTAGGGACTTTGAAGGATGTACTTATGGACTACCATGTCCCCACTAGTATGATCCGCATCAAAGTCCAGGTAGTCAAGTACACATCCTAAGGGCTTTACCAACATGTAATAGAGAGACAATCTGTGTACACGTTAAGGTAAAGAGCAACCAGATAGCATACTATCATGTCGAGCAAGAAAGTCCTCCCTATATATGTCCCAGCATCCACTACAATATACATCCACTGTACAGTAATGGCCTCTAGGGCATACATATAACTAACAGTGATATACTGGTAAGAGTTATCAGTAGTTTCAAGAATGTTATGGACCTCACGTCGGCATGACTTATCAAGCTACTGGGGTCAGACGTTTACCACCCCTAGACGAGATATGCGACATATCAGACGAACAGACCGGACTGTACGGTAAGTGTTACTGGTTGGATTCACAGGAGTGTGAGCGGGCTTGCTCGTCGATCTTTTGATCGCTCAATACCCGGGTGGCCGTTACGTTTAGCAGACCGCTTGCGGCTTGTGGGTGTTTGATATGATCATCATCTGCTGCCGGCGTTTTGACGAGTCTTTAGAGTCCTACACAGAGGTTTCCTGGCTCAAGCGAAACGAAATAGGAGCGCATATGAGATATGTACGGGACCGAAAATAATGCGTGTATGTGATACCGTATTTCATTCTCGCGATGAATGTGTCGAATGGTTGTATGCGATATAACCTAGTTATCGAATCAAGGATTGATTCGATAAGCCGATACATAGGATACTAGTCGGTTATATACGATATGACCAGATCGTTAAATCAAGCATTGATTCAATGATTTAATGCATAATTATATATTTGATATATTACTTTGCATTAACTAGTATTGGTTCACTTTAAATGGATTTTCTCACTTGAAATGCACATTGTATATGTGATATATTTTGTGCACATGATTGTATCATGTTTGATGATGCATTCTAGCTTGGGTTTGTGTAAAGAGTTGACCATGGTTATATGAATGGTTAGGGTTTCATTTTATTTACTTATTCATTTATTTATTCTATTTGTTTATTTTGGCAAAAGATAAATGAATTGTGGCTATGTTTGTTTTTAGTTGAAGATTCATGAAGCATTGACTTAGTCACCATTCTTGTCTCATGCTTAACCCTAACCACTTATACTAACCCTAGTTCATTCTCTACACTTAACCAAGGGTTAGTATATGATAAGTATTATTTTTCTTTTCTATATTATTAACTTATCATATTCATCTTCATCTTCTTCTTCATCTTGAACAAGAAGAAAAACTAGATTCCATCAATGGTGATTGATGAAAAAGAGTGAGAAATCCAATTCTAAAGTGAATCCACTTCCTATTTCTTCATCCTCTACCTCTTGCCAAGTAGTATAGGGTGTTTCCTTCATAAGTTTTCATGGCTTGGTGAAGGTGGAGCTTGATCTAGTGATGCCTCGACGTAGATCATCTTCGGCATCGTAGTCGATGACCTAGCCCGCTTTTTCTCCGATGAAGCCGACAATAGAGCCCGGGATCCGATGATCGCAGCGAGGAGACTTCATCGCGGAGCCATGGAGGTGGAGAAATGGATCTACAAAGGTTGTATGTTCGTTTACTTTTAGTTAAGATGTTAACTAGCTTCTAGTATCGCCTAAATATCTAGTTAACGATCCGTATTAGGGTTTGTAGGCACCCGTAAAATTTGAATTAGCCATGTTTGATGCCTTGTGAGACTTCATTAGTGTGCCTAGGAACCCTACAGTGGTATCAGAGCCTAGCTAGAGCCTTAGGCGAAGTCTAGACAGAGTTTGAAGTCCGATCGACCCGAAACCCCAACCCTAAAATGCTCTCTGGACAATTTCTGGAATCTGGTCTTTTTCGAAAATAAAAATATGCAGAAAAATCAGCAGGGAATCCTAAGAATTACTGTGCAACACGTGTCCATGATTCCACTATAATGCGGCGGAACCGCGGCACAAGCATGGCTTGTGCGGCGGTTCCGCGGCCATTTTGTCATATCCTGCATTGGTTTTGGCACAGTAATTCATATGTTGCAGTGCTGGTTTTCCTGGGTATTTTTTAAAATTTATTCTAGAGTTGAATTTTCTGGGGTTGTTTTGGGGATTCGGTGTTTCGATCGGGGTATCAGATTTTGTCTATGTGGCTTTCCGGATAGTTTTTTTGAATATGTTAAAAAGTTCGACCGGATATAAATACCCAATTTTTCCCCTGTCGGAAAATTTCCAAGTGTTGGATTTTTCCATAGTTTAATGACGTTCTAAGTAGTGCAAGTAACGCGATGGACCATCTAGAAGACAACAAACCTTAACTCGATTATGTGACCGTCTTGAACTGCCCTTTGAACCTTAGGGTTTAGGGCAGTACGGCGTGCCACATGTGAGGCGTTGGCTTGACCCTTCTACGGCTGGACCGTTGGTACTGAGGCACGAACTGAATGTTTTTAGACTTGTTTCATGTGTTGATCTGTATCGGGAAAACTTGGGTGTTCGATTATTCGATCGGAAAGTTTAACATTTTCTATCTTATTCGGAATGTGATACAACAATTGGAATTCATAAATAGTTATGAGATAACTGAATGAATGTTATAAACATAGCAGTTTAGTCTCACTTGATCGGTTGCCACGGAATTTTGATGTGATCAAAAGTCCGTCGCAATCACGTAGCGTACGCGGATACTCGCCGGGTAAACTTAATAGACAGCCTCACTCCATAGCCCCGACCAAGTGACTGTAGGAGAACCCCGTCGCCGAAAGCATCCGTTCGGGTGCTCGCGGTAGCGGTGTTCCGCCTTGATGCACTTCGTCGACGGTATCGGGGGTGCTACCGTCTACTAAAGTTTGCGACGAGCATTCGATCAGATGTCGGGAATCTTGTTGAATTGCCCGACTTGATATTGAAAAGAGTTTTCGATAATGAGACTAAAATGCGGGGTTTATAATTGTTAGGCATGCGATGTCTAAGGAATTCATTTGATTAGGCATACGATGTCTAAAGAGATTGCGGATTCCAACTGTTGTAGTTTTACACTTTCTTTTCTGTGACCGTAAGTGTAATATGTGATATCGCCGGTTTCGTTGCTATATGTCAACGACAATTGGGATACGCATGTTTACTTACGTTGATGACATGTGATGTTATGTGTTGCTGGATATGTTATATTGGATCGTCGTGTTCGAATAGCCGGGGGTTTTTATGTGAGATGGGTGTTTTTTCATTTTCATTCATGTAAAAAAACTTGTATGTAATATTCTTTTATTGGGACACTTCCAGGTTAAGGATGTTGTCACCATTTGTATATTATTTACTTTTCCGCATTAGGATAGACCCAAGGAGGGGAGCACAAGTAACCGGGTTCTGGGGTCCAGTGGGAGACCAACTTGAGGAGTCGAGTCCGGGTCTCCTAACCCTAGAATTGGTATGGTTGCTTGCCGCTCTCGTAGGGGTCTAGGGGTGTGGGATTGGCTATTCATCACGACCGTGGAATCCGTGTTTTATACTGGCTCGTATTGAAAACACGGACGTCCTAGTATATCCAATATTTCATATGATACTTTCTGCTGCGTTATCTGTGATGTGATCATGTGATGTTCTGTGATAGATATAATATATAGTATATATGATATATTATATAGACGTTACTTATGTTTTACACTCGTGCTAGCCCTGCCCCGCTCTGCCGTTAGTTACCTAACCAAACGGTGCACGAGGGGACATCGAGGCGAATGCGGATGGCATAAGTGTACGTCATATTTATCTGTGATTTTTAGGTAATTTAAATGATGGGATATTCATTAATGAGATTAATCAAAGAAAATAAACCTAATTGATGTCGTGGAATCGAATTTCAAAATAAAAACAGGTAGCTACAGTTCTTGCTTTGCATCGCGGTGTTCCTTGTAGAACATCCTGCACCTTATTCGATAGGGAAAGGACCGAGATCCCTTCACCGGGAGTGACTCCTTTAGCAATAACTGGCAGAAGCTACAACCCTCGGTTTGTCTTTTGATCGCTTCTATAGTTTCTGCTTTGCACAGTGATATATATGATATATCCCGCACCTCATTCGACGAGGAAAGGGCCGACGATCCCTTCACCGGGAGTGACCCCTTTAGCAAAACTAGAAAAGCCTCAAAAACATTCCATTTAAAAAACCATTTGATTCCGCAACGAGATCAAGTTCAAAGCGTTAAAGGTTTTCACAAAAACCATTCGCAACCCTCCGTCATTTTAGGAAGTAGAGTACTTAGTATTCGTGCTGTGTTTGTTGACCATAGTCAAGGCACAGTGTACGGTAGCTAAGTGATGTCTTCCTACACCGCATATGATGCGATTAGTTAGGACAGTCGCGTGACTTTGTTGACCTTAATTAAGGGTCATGTGGGTGGGTCTAATTAATCACGAAATGACGGGTAGAACTTGACTAGTACTTATGATTTGTTGACCATAGTTAAGGTCATAGGTGCTAAGGGTAAAAACCATTATCGGGAGTTTCAAGTGTTGAGATTGCATACCTTCTATATGATAGTTGGATCCCGATACCCACTGCGAGTAATTGTTACTCCTGGGAGAGTTTTGCACTTTGCAATTAGCCGATCAAGTAGGTGTCTAGAAAGGTGTCAACGGGGTTACGCCTCTGGGAAAACGAGGTTTACTGTAATTAGGTCCGTGCGAAAGCACGGGGAACCTCCCTCAAAGTACCGACACTGGTCTGGCTGAAAGATTGGCGAACTTGTAGAGTGTAATTAATCCCGGCTAGTCTTTCCTTTTAAGGTTTGAAGGAATATTTTATAAAAACAGTGGGAGCCATCCTGATTAGATAAAATATATAACAAATCTGATCTTGCAAGAGCGCACGCAGAGTGTTTTCTTCTCTCTCTCCAGGTAGCGACCATATCACGCCTTAATCAAGATAATAATATGGATGTATTGACCGAACCCGCTTGTTATACAGAGCCGGGGAACGTTGGTCCTGCTCCAACTTATAATTGTTATAAGACCGAGCAGGAAATAGGGGAATACCAGGATTCCCATGCCGCCCAAACGAAGAAAGTGCATGAGATGCATCTCCTTAGAACTGTTTCTCAGTATCCTCTGCATCCTGGGTATATGATACCGGATCAGGATCCCAGATATGTAATCTGTTACATAGGGCTAAAAAAGGGTAGAAAAACTGAGAACGGGTGATAAGTTTCATGAGACAGAAAAACGGGGCAAGTGTTGCAGCCAAGTCTGCTGGTCACTGTCACCCTGTATTACCAATACATTGATTCTGAACAAATGCTATTAGATACCGAACCTGATATACAAAATCATATCAGTCTCTTTATTAGTAAAGAAATGATAAAATTTTGTATTGATGGATAATGTTTTGAACATTTCCTATATCAAAAGTTGATCGGTTCAGGCACGTTATCTAAAAGCATTGACGTTCTAAATCAAACTACAGTTCCTCGTATACAGAACACACACAAGAGGAAGAGTTCAGAAATGAACGAATCCTTCTTGAGGCATTGTAAACTAGGTCACATCAATGCGACCCGACTGGCTGAAGTTACATTTTAGATGCATATTTAAATCAGTTTGAATTTACATCTTGTGAAACTTGCCCGTCATGTCACAAAGATTAGATGACCTTAGCTCTGTTTATTAGAAACAGAGAAAGAGTTAGTAAACTCTTAGGACTGATACATGATGATGTATGTAAGGTCTCCTGTCTACACATGCCAAGACTGGTTCTTTGTATTTCATTACATTCTCTGATAATCTCTCAAGATTCAGACATATGTTCCTGTTGAAACATAAGTCCGAACCTTTTGAGATATTCACAGAATATAAGTTAGAAGTAGAGAACCAAAATACGGGTATAAGTATTATATCCTATGATAAGATCAAGGAGGAGAATACTTGTGCATAGAATTCCAGGATTATTCTAAAGGAGAATGAGTTCTCTCTCAGCATTACTCCTCCGAATAACCATAGCACATTAGTGTATCGGGGTGGAGCAATCACACCCTATATGATAAAGTGTGCTCTATGATGAGTACTACTGAGTTACCTGTTTCCTTTTTGGGTGTTATGCGCTTGAGAAGCTGCATACCTATTGAATCAGGTTCGAATCAAATCAGTGCCTACCACTCCATATAAGATATGGTGTGGGAAGATCCTATCTCTTAAGTAAGTTAAGATTTGGGATTTGTCCGGCTTATGTCAAAAGCAAAATCCGGACAAGATCGATGCAAGGTCAGTTCTGTAGAACTGGAAAGGTTCCAGCTATACTAAACTACAGCTGAAGATTTGATAGAACCAAAGGATTCTATAGTCCCCGACGAACCTCAGCCTCTCCGCCGATCTGGTAGGGTTCCTCGCCTGCCTGAGAGATACCTCGGTTTCTCGATGATAGTGGGAGCAAGGAATGCATCATGAGATAATGACCCAACTAGTTTCGAGCAGGCCATCAAGAGTAGGGACTCTGTAAGAATGGCTGGATGCTTAGCAATCTGAGATGGAATCCATATACACCAACAAAGTATGGACTTTGGTTGCGATATCTGAAGGGTTAAATCCCCATTAGGAGCAAGTATATCTTGAGAAGATTACTGGGTATAGATGGAAAAGTTGAGACTTTCAAAGCTAGACTTGTTAAAGGTTTTCGTCATCGACCAGGCACGGATAATGATGAAACCTTTTCCAGGGAATATGCTTAAGTCCATCCAGATCCTACTTGCCACGGCTACATACCATGACTACGATATCTGGTGGTTGGGTGCCATGACTACTTTTCTAAATAATGATTTAGAAGAGAACGTCTATAAGAACATAGCCAGAGGGTTTCGTAAACAGTGAGAGCAGCGGAAACGTGTGCAAGTTGCTTTACATAATGAAGCAGGCATCGCGGAGTTGGAACGTCTGTTTTGATGTGATAGTCAAAGTGTTTGACTTCATCAAAATGGTAGACGAACCTTGTATATACAAAAGGGTAGTAGAGAGTAAGGTGGTCATCTTCGTATTGTACGTAGACAACATACTCTTGATAGGAAAAGAGTTTCCTATAGTACGATCGGTCAATCTCCTATTATCACTAGGATTCTCCAAATAGGATCAAAGTGATACCTCATAAATCCTGAGTTTTCATCTATGAGATAGATGTAATTGGATGCTAGGATTCTCACTAGATGTAGTGAGATGGTATCAATCGATCCTGGGGAGAATCACTGGAAGAGTTCCAGGGTGATAAAGACGACTGAATGTCAGTCACAGGCACTGTCTTTACGCTCAGTAAAGGGACGGTGTGTTGGAAGAGTTCCAAGCTAGATACCGTGGCAAACTAGACGATAAAGGCTGGTAACATCGCTATTAATGATACTACCAAAGAGGCAGTTTGGGTGTATATTGGTTAATAGGATGAACTAGGTTCCTACCATTGTGTGACAATGGAACTGAGGCTTTGGCCCTGCAACCCTGGTCCCATCAGTGACCCAGACAAATTCTGAGGCAGCTTCACCTGATCATGGAGATAGTTGATCTCCAGGTTGATCGAGGTTAGGAGAGTAGATTCAGAGGACAACACGGCGCATCCACTTACGAAGGCCTTTTCCCAAAGAGAGACTTTTAAGGGATGGTTGAGTATTAGATACTACAACTACCGCTACAGATGGCCCTAGTGCAAGTGGGAGATTGTTAGTTATATGTATGCCCTAGAGGCCATTACTGTACATTGGATGTATATTGTAGTGGATGCTGGGATATATATAGGTAGGACTTTCTTGCTCGACATGATAGTACGCTATCTGGTTGCTCTTTATCTTAACATGTATACTTTCTGTCTCTCTGTTACATGTTGATAAAGCCCTTAGGATGTGTACTCGACTTCCAGGACTGTGATGCAGATCATACTAGTGGGGCCTGGATAGTCCATGAGTACATCCTTCAATGTTCCTAGTCGTGGGAATATCGAGATGGGGCATCGATATTCTAGAGTAGACTAGCGTATATCTTCTCGACCCATGCGATGGGCGATGGATGATCCCATATCCATTGGTGTTTGACATGAGAGATGGTATGCGGGTGCTCAGTGTAGACTGGGTATACTGAACGGACTCGCCGAGAACTCCCAGATGGTATTATACCTCACGTCAGATGGCAGTTCTCTGGTGACACTGGTACAGCTTAGTCTGTTGACCCGAGATCGTCATAGAGTCTTGTGTGTCTCCCACTGTGCTTTGATTTCCACCCTACCACGGCTCTACTGAGTTGTGCCAACAGGTGGTTTTTGGGTACAGTCCCGATTCACATGGAGGCAATGAGCGATAGGAGGAGATTCGTCTCTCCCGGTATTGGGGGTTGATGTTGCGCTATGCTCGACTGGCCATAACAGGAAATCCCTGGCCAGGGTTGCAGTGATATACTGGTAAGAGTTATCAGTAGTTTCACGAATGTTATGGACCTCACGTCGGCATGACTTATCAAGCTACTGGGATCTGACGTTTACCACCCCTAGGCGAGATATGCGACATATCAGACGAACAGACCGGACTGTACGGTAAGTGTTACTGGTTGGATTTACAGGAGTGTGAGCGGGCTTGCTCGTCGATCTTCTGATCGCTCAATACCCGGGTAGCCGTTACGTTTAGCAGACCGCTTGCGGCTTGTGGGTGTTTGATATGATCATCATCTGCTGCCGGCGTATTGACGAGTCTTTAGAGTCCTACACAGAGGTTTCCTGGCTCAAGTGAAACAAAATAGGAGCGCATATGAGATATGTGCGGGACCGAGAATAATGCGTGTATGTGATACCGTATTTCATTCTCGCGATGTATGTGTCGAATGGTTGTATGCGATATAACCTAGTTATCGAATCAAGGATTGATTCGATAAGCCGATACATAGGATACTAGTCGGTTATATACGATATGACCGGATCGTTAAATCAAGCATTGATTCAATGATTTAATGCATAATTATATATTTGATATATTACTTTGCATTAACTAGTATTGGTTCACTTTAAATGTATTTTCTCACTTGAAATGCACATTGTATATGTGATATATTTTGTGCACATGATTGTATCATGTTTGATGATGCATTCTAGCTTGGGTTTGTGTAAAGAGTTGACCATGGTTATATGAATGGTTAGGGTTTAATTTTATTTACTTATTCATTTATTTATTCTTTTTGTTTATTTTGGCAAAAGAAAATGATAAAGATAAATGAATGGTGGCTATGTTTGTTTTTAGTTGATGATTCATGAAGCATTGACTTAGTCACCATTCTTGTCTCATGCTTAACCCTAACCACTTATACTAACCCTAGTTCATTCTCTACACTTAACCAAGGGTTAGTATATGATAAGTATTATTTTTCTTTTCTATATTATTAACTTATCATATTCATCTTCATCTTCTTCTTCATCTTGAACAAGAAGAAAAACTAGATTCCATCAATGGTAATTGATGAAAAAGAGTGAGAAATCCAATTCTAAAGTGAACCCACTTCCTATTTCTTCATCCTCTACCTCTTGCCAAGTAGTATAAGGTGTTTCCTTCATAAGTTTTCATGGCTTGGTGAAGGTGGAGCTTGATCTAGTGATGCCTCGACGTAGATCATCTTCGGCATCATAGTCGATGACCTAGCCCGCTTTTTCTACGATGAAGCCGACAATAGAGCCCGGGATCCGATGATCGCAGCGAGGAGACTTCATCGCGGAGCTATGGAGGTGGAGAAACGGATCTACAAAGGTTGTATGTTCGTTTAATTTTAGTTAAGATGTTAACTAGCTTCTAGTATCGCCTAAATATCTAGTTAACGATCCGTATTAGGTTTTGTAGGCACCCGTAAAATTTGAATTAGCCATGTTTGATGTCTTGTGAGACTTCATTAGTGTGCCTAGGAACCCTACACTCCTTGTTCAGTGCCCTCATGACGGTATTGAGAGATGGAAACGTTGCCAAACTTTATATGAGGGCATGAATCCAGCAACTAAGCGGTTGCTAGAAACCGTTTGTCAAGGCCACTTCCTATCCAAATCTGACGAGGAAGCCTTGCAATTCTTCGATGATCTCACGAAACAGACGCTTCAGTGGGAGAGCACCAGACCGAACACTTCTTCTTCTCCCAAAATAAAGGGGCAACTTTCTTGTAGTTTGTGATTTGATGTTACTGTTTAGATTTTCTCTAAGTGAAAGATTTCTTTTAATGGAAGTGAGGCCCCCGACATGGCTGAGAAGTATTTCGGAAAGTGCTTTCCGAAACCTTCTCCGATCGATGACGGCTCCATACCGATACACCTCAGCAAACTTTTTCTACTTATTTCGGTCTCTCTAGGGAAGGAGTTCATCAACTCGACATCTCAATTGCAATGAAGGCGGAGATGGCTGCAATCATGCGGAAACTTAAAGCAATTGAGAGTAAATTTTCATCTCCTACCCCTGCTCCTCCCCCTCATACTATTTGCGCTTGTTGTTCGGATCCATCTCATTTGACTGAAGAGTGTCCTTATAATCCACCATCTCAAGGACAGGATCAGGTTAATGCTGTATTTTAACAAAGACCAAGAAACGATCCATACTCTTCCACATACAATCTGGTTGGAGGAACTACCCCAATTTCACTTGGAATCAGAACCAGCATCAATTCCAAGGCCACAACAATTTCCAGAGGCCTACTCCTCCTCAACAACAAGCTCGACAACAAACTCAACAAAAATTTCAGCAGCCCATCCAACCCCAACCTTTTCAAAATCTGACGAACAACTTTGCACCCTGCAACAATTCTTTTCCTCAAAACAACTTTGTTCCGTCAAACAATGATAAGGTTTCCTCGCTAGAACGGAGTCTCGAGGCATTTGTAAAGCAATCGACTCAATCTACCGCCAATATCCAGTCTTCTATTCAGTCTCTGGTGCAACACACCGCTGCACACGGGCAAACCATTAAGACCATCGAAGCCCAGATTGCACTGCTGAACGCGGCTTTAAGAGAGTGAGAGAAAGGGAAGCTTCCATCTCAACCACTACCAAATCCTGGTCACCCACATAATGTACATGTTGCTTGATTAGTCGAAAATATTGCATCTTTTAACCGGCAATTTCTCTATCATTTGCATTCATTTAGAAGTGTACGGTATTCAAATTTCACATATTAGCAAAACAGTCGCAGAATATCAGATTACATGTGTTAGACCTTAAAACCGGCATTTTTAGGGAAATTGACTGCATTTCATTGCATGACATCGTTTCTATATATCGCAACCCGTGTTTCGAAGCCTGTGCAGGAAAATCAGAAGCTTGCTCAAATTGGTACCGATCAAACATTACGCCAACTCAATGATTTCAGTTCTGGTATCAATCCAAAGGGACAAATACAAATCAACACATCAGATGAAGCCCAAAATGTTAGCCCAAGACCACTGCAAAAAGACCAAAGCCCAAGCTTCCAACATGGCCGCGGAACCGCGGCCGGAGCCTGCTTGCGCCGCGGTTCCGCGGCCATCTTGACACTTCACCTCCTCAATTTTGGTGCAAAATGTTTATCTCAGTGGCTACAGTTCAGAAATGTACTTCAGTTTCCAGAAGACTCCAGAGACTTCTGCCAGATCAGCAAACCCTTGAATCTACACTAAACTAGCCTTGTATTCTAGAAACTTCTCCCTAAACCCTAGCTTAAACTCTAAGCTAAGCCTAAATAACTAGTTCTAGAAGTATTTCAACAAACTTTTGGAGGGAACTTCTATTTCAAACTCAAGGCCCAGGGTTTGGGAAATCTATAAATAAGACCCTAGGCTCACTTGTAAAAAGAGATTCATTCATTGAAATCAATAGATCCATTCACTCTCTTTCTTCATCTTCTTCCACAAGTCTAGTGAGAAGGCTTGTGTGAAACCCTAACCCTAATTCCAATCAAAAGCCAAGATCCCGAGTACCCCATCAAGCAAGAAGCCTTGCAACCTTTTATGAGCGGAGCCGATCTTCAACAGAGCAAGTGGTCCAAGCCGACCCGCGACTCACGGAGCCGAGCGAAGCTAATTCGACAATTTAGTTCTTCTTCTTGTAGTTCTTGAGCGACTGTAATCAAATTGTTGATATAAATAAAAGGTGATATTCTTTTATCTTGTTTTGTTTAAATTCTTGCATCATGATTCAATCTAAATTTCTAGTTGTAATTCTTGTTGTGATGTTTGAGTAATACTCCGCTCGTCGAGGAGTCGAGATGATCAATAGAATGATGATGTAATATATCTTAAATCGATTCTTGAGTCCTACGAGTTTTGTAAACCCTAGCAAGTTCAAGAACCGACGACCCATTTCGTTGCGATGCTTTCTTGATTGATATCGCTCGAAGTTGGGGAGTTACGATCGTTTCTTGAAATTGCTAGAGGCTAGAATGTGAATGATATCGACGAAAGAACAAGGGTTAAACGATGAAACCCTAGTTTCACGAGAAAGTCCTAACTCTCGTCGATCATCATCAATCTAGTATCAATCCTTCGAAGGACAAGAACACGATATCTTGAGATTACATCACGTTTATAGATCCGATCGATTCCTACGAGCCTCATTTAGATTCTTGACATTTGGTTGGAAATATCATCGAAACCCTGATTCTCGATTGTTTATCATTTTCTTGATTCTTGATTAGAATAGTGACACTTGAAACATTTGATAAAATCTTGAATCATGTTTTGTTTTCTTTTCGATTAACTTTTCAATTCAAACAAATCAAATATAAAAAGGAATCGCACAATCCCTGTGGACGATCCGCACTCGCTTACGATCTACAATCGACACCGTAATTGATTGCGGTCAAATATAATTCTTTGATTGTGAATTTTATTCAATTTTCTAATTACCGACACAAAGAAACTTATTCGCTTTATTCAATTTACACAAACAAGAATTTCTTTTCAATCAAATGAAACCGTTATCGGGGATCATTTGAGTTACTTACACAATCGGAAATTTATGATCAATCATTGCTCTTGAACAACAGAACCATAATGTGAGTGCTTTGACTACATTGAGATCTGGAAGGATGCTGCACAACAACATTAGCACACGGATAGATGATGACACCCCGGCCATTTCTTCTACTCCTTCTTCTTCTGAGCCTATTCTCCATTCTTCAAAGGGTTCTTCTTCTAATTTTGATGCTCCGAACGGATCCACTTCTCACTCCACTCAAACTCCAGTTTCAGGATCCGTTCCTACTCCACAATCTCCTCCACAAACATTGGACTCAACCAATTTCAAAAACGTTCCATTTCCAAACCGGTTGAGGTCCAATAAACAAAATCCATAAATGGAGAAGATTCTGGAGTTGTTCAAACTGGTTAATATCAACATTCCCCTCTTAGAAGCAATCCAGCAAGTCCTGTCTTACTTAAAAATCATAAAGGACTTGTGCACTAAGAAGAGGAAATCTCAGGTACCAAAGAAGGTTTTCTTACTGTAGTGTTGCTAGGCACTCTAACAAGGGTTAAGAAAGCATCAACCATGCCCGATTAAAATTTTAGCCGTGCCTAACAACCCTAAACAAGATCTTTGCTAGAAAATTAGGGTTTCAAATGCAAGTAAATAGCATCTACAACTAAGTGAATACGAAATACAACCTTTGTAGATCGGTCCTTCACTTCTTTAGCTCCTTGTTGAAGTCCTTTCGCTGCGATCGTGGTTCTCCCGGACTCTTGCATGGCTTCACGAGGCGAAAGAAGCGTCCTTGCTTGAAGTCTTCGAGGCCGAAGAAGATCTACGTCGAGGGAATATCAACTCAAGCTTCTACTTCACTGACAAGAGAATTAGTGAAGCAAACACCCTAAAATAAAGTGCTAGTCTAGTAGAGGATGGAGAAATAGGAAGTGGGTTAACTTTAGAATTTATTTTCTCATAATGTTTCACTCTCTCTTGAAAACCCTAGCTAGCTTTTCTTTTGCTCAAAGAAGAAGAAGATGAACAAAAGAAATGAGAAAGATAATGATCAAGTGAGTGAGCTAACCATGGTGAGTGAGTATCATATACTAACTCATGTAGAGACATAACCATGGCTAATCCAAATGGTTAGGTTAACAAAAATCTAAAGTAAAGACAAAGCTAGTGGACTTTGTCAAAGCAAAGCAAGCTTCTACAAGCTTCATGCTCTTTCCAAAATTCCACTAATTTTCTAATTACCTTAAATAATCATACCCCACCATAATAAATAGAATGGTGTATTTCTTACACACCCATGTCAAGTGTATCATCAACCATGATACAAAAAGAAAACACATTTTAATATATATCACATATATATTAAAGTTGTGCACATGTGAGAAAAATCCTTAAGTGAACAAGTGTTAGTTAATGTAAACTAGTATATCTAATATACAATTATACACTAAATTATTAAATCAACACTTGACTTAATAATCCGGTCATATCTCATATAACCGACTAACATCCATTGTATCGACTTATCGAATCAACACTTGATTCGATAACCCGGCTATATCATATATAACCTACCGATACAAAAAGTCCCGAGAATAGAATACGGTATCACATAAACGCATTATTCTTGGTCCCGCACATATCACATACGTGTTCCTATTTCGTTTTGCCTGAGCCAGTAAAACCTCTAAAAGAAATTTGGTGTAGATGGAAAAGTTGAGACTTGTAGCAAAGGGATTTTGTCAACGACCAGGTGTGGATTATGACGAAACCTTTTCTCCAGTGGCTATGCTTAAGTCCATCCGGATCATACTTGCCATTGCTGCATACCATGACTACGAAATCTGGCAAATGGATGTTAAGACCGCCTTTCTAAATGGTGATTTAGAAGAGTGCGTGTACATGACTCAGCCAGAGGGCTTCGTAGATAGTGGGAGCAGCGGAAAGGTGTGCAAACTGCTTAAATCCATTTATGGATTAAAGCAAGCATCGCGGAGTTGGAATATCTGTTTTGATGTAGTAGTCAAAGAGTTTGACTTCATCAAAAACATACATGAACCTTGTATCTATAAGAAGGTAGCAGAGAGTAAGGTTGTCTTCCTCATATTGTACGTGGATGACATACTCTTGATAGGAAATGATATTCCTATGCTGCAATCAGTCAAGCTCTTCTTATCACAAAGATTCTCAATGAAAGATCTAGGTGACGCCTCTTGTATATTGGGGATTAGGATCTATAGAGATAGATCCAAAAGGATACTGGGATTGTCCCAATCCAGGTACATTGACACCATACTAAAGAGGTTTAGTATGGAAGAATCCAAGCGTGGGAACCAACCCATGATCTCTGGACTCACTCTCTCCAAAGAGATGTCTCCCAAGACTGATTTGGAGAGAGCTCGCATGCAAGGGATACCCTATGCTTCGGCAGTAGGCTCTATCATGTATGCGATGCTATATACCAGACCCGATATAGCATACTCACTAAGTGTAGTGAGTCGGTATCAAGTAGATCCTAGAGAGAGTCACTGGACAGCTGTGAAGAACATTCTCAAGTACTTGCGAAGGACTAGAGACATGTTCTTGGTGTATGGTAACGTAGAACTCCGGGTGGAGTCCTTTACCGATTCCAACTTCCATAGTGATAAGGACGACTCTAAGTCGCACTCGGGATTTGTCTTTACCCTCGATGGAGGGGCGGTATGTTGGAAGAGTTCCAAATAGGATATCGTTGCAGACTCGACGATGGAGGCTGAATACATCGCTGCCAACGATGCTGCCAAAGAAGCTGTCTGGATGGAGAAATTCATCACTGAACTTGGTGTGGTTCCATCCATTGAACATCCAATACCTCTGTATTGCGATAACAATGGAGCTGTGGCTTTGGCCAAGGAACCCAGGTCCCATCAGAAGTCCAGACATATTCTGAGGCGGTATCACCTGATCAGGGAGATAGTTGATCGTCGGGAGATCGAGGTCAGGAGAGTAGATATGAAGGACAACACTGCGGATCCACTCACGAAGGCCATTCCCCATATACAGTTTGAGAGATTATTCGGGATGCTAGGTATGAGATACTACAGCAGCTGTCCTTAGTGCAAGTGGGAGATTGTTAGTTATGTATATGCCCTAGAGGCCATTGTTGTACATATGATATATATTATGATGGATGCTTGGATATATACAGAGAGGACTTTCTTGCTCGTCATGATAGTATGCTATTTGGTTTCACTTTATCTAAACATGTTGACTTGTATTGGTTTACTGTCTTACTCTCACATGTTGATAAAGCGCTTAGGATCTATACTCGACTACTGGGACTATGATGAAATCATACTAGTGGGGCCATAGTAGTCGATGAGTACATCCTATAACTGTTCCTAGTCGAGGGTATATCGAGACAGGGCATCGATACACCAGAGTAGACTAGCGTATACGCATCTTGATCCATATGATGGGCGATGGATGATCCCATATCCATCGGTGTTTGACATCAGAGATAGTGTACGGGTGCTCAGTGGAGACTGGGTACACTGGACGGACTCGCCGAGAACTCCCAGATGGTGATATACCACACGTCAGATGGCAGTTCTCTAGTGACACTGGTACAGGGTAGTCTGTAGACCCGAGATCGTCATAGTGTCTTGTGTGATTCCCACTGTGCTTTGATTTCCACCTTACCACGTCCAAGAGGGCATGCAAAACGGTGGCTTTTGGGTACAGTCTCGAATCACATGGAGGGAATGAGCGATAGCAGGGATTCGTCTCTCCCGGTATAAGGAGTTGATGTTGTGCTGTGTTCGATTGGCTATAACTGAAAGTCCCTGGCCAGGGCTGATATAGAGATATACTGGTAAGTGTTACTAGTAGTTTCTCGACCTGTTATGAGCCTCACATCGACACGACTTATCGGTTACTGGGGTTTGACGTATACCACCCCTAGACTTGATATGTGACATATCAGACGAACAGACCGGACTATACGGGAGTGTTACTGATTGGATTCACAAGAGAACGGACAGGCTAGTTTGTTGATCTTCAGATCGCTCAATACCTGGGTGGCTGTTACGTTTAGCGGACCGCTTGCAGCTTGTGGGTGTTTGATATGATCATCACCTGCTACCGGCGTATTGACGATTCTTTAGAGTCCTACACAGAGGTTTCTTGGCTCAGGCAAAACGGAGTAGAGGCACATATGTGATATGTAGAGGACCGATGATAATGCGATATGAGATACCGTATTATATTCTCGCGATATTTAGATATGAACCGGGTCATCGGATCAAGTGTTGATTCGATGAATCGGTACATGATATATTAGTCGGTTATATTCGATATAGCCGGATCGTCGGATCAAGTGTTGATTCGATGATTTAATGTATAATGATATATATGATATATTGTATTACATTATCTAATATAGGCTCGCTTTAATATTTCATTTTCTTACCGGTTTAATACATTGATATATATGCGATATATGTTAATTGTATTATTTTCTTTTGTTGCAAATATATAATATATATATGATATATATTATTGTGACATGATATGATTTATTATGAAACATGATTAGGGATGATAAAAAGAGATTAGGGTTTGATTAGGGTTAGCTTCTTCTTGATTATTCTAGAAGAATTTCCTTTTGTCTTGGTTAAGATATTATGGTTGATACTTATCCTTGACTCATCCTTGACCTAACCAAACCCTAACTCTAGTTTATTCTCTACAAAGGTTAAGCCTCTCATCCTTGACCATGGTTTGATAATCAATCATATATTCTTGACTACTATTCATCACAAAAGGATTATCATTTTCATTCATCATCTTCTTCTCTCTTAGCTTTGAGAAAGCATACTAGTTAATTCTTTTATGATGATTTCTTGTGAGAAAATGAATTAAAAAGAAAGCATAAATACTACTCCATCATCCTCATCTAATCTAGCCCATTAGATTAGGGTGTTCATCTCTTTAGAGTGTGAAAGCTTGGGTTATAGCAACTTCGACGTAGATCATCGTAGAAGCGGAACACTTCAAGCTAGCATGGATCGTTCGAGTCGTGGAGCCTCTCTTGAGTCCGGGAGATCGTGGATCGCGGCAAAGGGACTTCTACTCGGAGCTTGTGAAGCGAAGGAGCGGACTACAAAGGTTGTAATCCCTCACACTTAGGTTTAAAAATATTATCTTGCATGTTAAACCCTAATAATCTAGCAAAGATCCCGTCTTTAGGTTGTTCGGCACATCTAAAATTTTATTCGGGCATGTTTGATACTTTATGAACCTTCACACGAGTGCCCAGGAACCCTACAGCAATTTTCTGCAGGCTTCTTTGCAAAATTCGCAGCGCCGCAAAAAGAAAAATAAATTGTGCGTGTTTTTTGTTTTGTGGTTGTTTGCATATTAATACGGACATTAAGGGGCACGGCCAAATCCAGATTAGGCGGGGAGTTCATTACCCTTCCTAAGCCCCAAAAATCATAAACTCGCATCCGCATTTACCCTCATTAACTAAAAAAGATCTAGAGATGACTCTAGGGACCGTCGCGCTCACTTAGGACAAGAGAAGGCCGTGGGTAATTCATTGCTTATCCGCGTTTCTTTTGTAGTGTCTAAGGTAAGTGTGTCGAAGGCTAGTGGTTACTTAATTAGGCCCACTACTTACGTAGTGGAGAACCTCCCACTTACCTGGTACTTACCTGGCCACAGGAGAGACAAAGAGGCAGTAGAGGATTTATCCTACGACTTGTCTTTTGGCAGTTAAGAGCGGTCTAGAGCTTTGACCTAGGGGACCCTTAGAATTAGGGTTTTTCTTGTTGCATTTGTTGTGATCGCATCATTCTTTTCAAAAATCCGTATCATTTTTCAAAACAAACACCGCATTCATTCATTTCCCCTAATTATAAGTCACGCTGCCACTTGTACTAACCCTTTTTAGTGCAAGATAGGCTGGACACGGGATTCTAGTGCCCGTTTAGTCTGCGTTCCCCCGTTCGACTCTGAAGTCGGTATTTCTCATTTACTTCTTCTTTACCCACCACCACACCCTCATCGATGGATCCGTCTCCATTGAATTTCTTTACCACTAATCTGCTGCCGTCCGTTGGTGCGCAGAATCCACCCCGCATCTCTCTCCAAGAGAGGTGCTATCCTTTGCGAGGTCCTCTTTTGACATGCTTATCCATTCCACCAGCCAACGGGGATAATTTTGAGATTAAACCCCAATACATCAACCTTCTACCCAAATTCCACGGTCTCGAGGCTGAAGACACATACGTCTTTATCACCAAATTTGAAAACGTATGCGCAATGATAGGTACGTCATAACTTTCTGTGGATGCTATGCGTCTACGTCTTCTTCCATTTACCTTGTGCGATATAGCCGAGAAGTGGCTATATAACACTACCGCACATTCCATTACGAATTGGGAAGAATTCGTTGCGGCATTCCTTAAGAAATTCTACCCTATGCAAAAGACAGCTCGAATCCATAGCGAACTAAATCAATTCACCCAGCTTCCGACTGAACCATTCTCGAAATGCTTTGAACGATTCAAGGATCTTTTGGTTCAATGTCCACATCACGGCATCCCGAGATGGGATCTTTGCCGAATCATATATGAAGGCATTAACCCAAACACTAAACAGAACCTTGAAAACATGTGTCAAGGCACCTTTATGACCAAGGATGATGGGGAAGCTTGGAAATTTTTAGAAGAGTTCGCGGAAAAATCCTTACAGTGGGAGAGTGGAACCCAGTCATCGACTAGGTGTGGCGAACACCAAATTGATGTGTCCATAGGTGTTCGAGCTGAGATGGCAGAAATGTAAAAGAAGCTCGAGTCTATGGAACATAAATTTTTAGCAACCTCCCTAAATCCTATGTCGCTCCCCAAAACTGTATGTGAGTGCTGTTCTGATCCTTCTCACTTAACGGAAGAATGTCCATTAAACTCTCCGTTTCAAGGTCACGAGCATACCAATGCCGCATTTCAAAGACCTAGAAACGATCCATATTCTTCCACGTACAATCAGGGTTGGAGGAATCACCCGAATTTTTCTTGGAACCAACAACAACAATCTCAAAACACGGTTCCAAGCTAAAATAATTTCCAAAGGGCTCTTCCACCACAACACCAACAACTTCAACTCACTCAGCACTCCTACCAGTCACAAAATTTTCAAAACCAGGTCAATCCTCCTGCACCGTCTAATCCTATGCTGTTGACCTGTTCTGAAGAATTCTCTCAATTCACTCAAACCATGAAATCACTCTTGTCAAATTTCATAGAGGTGTCGGCTGAGGTTAGATCTTCTGTCAGTGAGATAAAGAAAAACTCAGCGTCCCAAGCTGAGAGTATCAGATCGATGGAAGCTGAAATTGCACGACTTAAAGCCGAAATGAGTGCGAGAGAAAAAAGGAAACTTCCGTCTCAACCCCTACCGAATCCTGGGCACTACAATGTAAATGCCATCACAACGTTGAGATCAGGAAGAGTGCTGAATAACCATGTTGGGGAAGAAATTGATGATATTGAAAATCCTATCAATAACACCCCGGCTGAGACCTTTCCTCACACACACACTTCTACTTCTGATCCTTGTTCTTCTACCCCACCGCCTTCTCACGAGCCTATTCTCCATTTCCCACTAGGCTCGACACCTCAGCACAGCTCTTCTAGTCCTTCAGAGATGATCCCCACTCCTCTTTTGGGATCACGTTTACCCCCACTTCCTTCTCCTATGATGGACCCAACGCTTATTGCTAAAGCTCCTTACCCGAATCGGTTAAGGGGTAACAAATCGAGTCCACATATGGAGAAAATTATGGAAATGTTCAAACAGGTTAACATCAACATCCCTCTCCTAGATGCTATTCAACAAGTCCCCGCTTATGCGAAAATTCTTAAGGATTTGTGCATTAGGAAGAGGAAGACTCAAGTGCCGAAGAAGGTCTTCATGTATAATAATATTAGCACTGCTTTTATCCCACAGCTACCAAAGAAACGTAAGGACCCAGGATGTCCTACGATATCGATTTCTATTGGGGGTAAAAACATAAGCCATGCTCTTTTAGACCTTGGCGCAAGTGTTAACCTAATTCCATATTCTGTCTATGAGCAGCTAGGGATTGGAGAGTTGAAACCAGCTCACTGCACTCTCCAAATGGAAGACCGTTCAATCACCAAACCTAGGGGTGAACTAGAGGATGTGTTGATAAAGGTCGGGGAATTTGTATTCCTTGTGGACTTCATTGTTCTCGATACACAACCTGTAGCAAACCCCCGGAGCCAAATTCCGGTGATTTTGGGTCGACCGTTCCTTGCCACTTCTAATGCTGTCATTAACTGTAGAAACGGTTCAATGAACTTATCCTTTGGAAATATGACCATTGAACTGAACATCTACAAAGTTGGAAGTCAGCCATCAGAACCCTCTGCTCATATTCTTGATGTGTGCTCTGTCCACAAGATTGCTCCCGAAAGTTGCGGAGTTGATGAACTTTGCTTTACAGATCTCGACGACACTATCACATCACTGTTTGATCTTGCACATGATCTTAGTGAGGACACCTTTCCCGCACTTGAGTCCGACACTCCTGACTTATCACCACCCGAGTCAGTATCTTTCACAGGCTATGAGTTTCTTTGTGACTCCGAAAATCACTCGATGATCCCACCTTATATTATTTCTCCGCCAGCATTAGATCTAAAAATTTTGCCTTCTCATCTTAAATATGCATATTTAGGTGAGAATGAGTCTTTACCGGTTATCATATCCGCTTCTCTAGTATCAAAGCAAGAGAATGCACTTTTATCGGTATTGAGATCTAATAGGGAGGCGTTTGGTTGGACCATGGCGGACATCAAAGGGATTAGTCCTTTGATAGTAGAACATCATATACATATACATGTGATGGATGATGCCAGACCAACTCGAGAACCACAGAGACGGTTGAACCCCGTCATGAAGGAAGCGGTGATGAAAGAGATCGTCAAATGCCTTGATATTGGTATTATATACCCAATCTCCGATAGCCAATGGGTGAGTCCAATACATGTCGTCCCTAAGAAATCTGGCATCACTGTTATTACCAATGAGGCAAATGAGTTAATTCAGACACGCGCCCAAACTGGGTGGCGTGTATATATTGATTACAGAAAACTCAATGCCGCCACGAGGAAAGACCACTTTCCTCTACCTTTCATTGATCAGATGCTGGAACGCTTAGCTGGACGTGAGTATTATTGCTTTATGGACGGATACTCTGGCTATAATCAGGTCCCCATTGCCAAAAGGATCAAGATAAAACCACTTTTACTTGTCCTTTTGGTACCTTTGCTTACAGACGCATGCCCTTTGGGTTATGCAATGCTCCCGCTACATTTCAGCGGTGTATGATGGGGATATTCTCTGACATGGTCGAGAATATTTTGGAGATTTTTATGGACGATTTCTCGATTTTTGGAGACTCTTTTTCTGATTGCCTATCGAATCTTGACGCGGTTCTTACTCGTTGCAAAGAGAAGAACTTAACCTTGAATTGGGAAAAATGCCATTTCATGGTCCAAGAGGGAATTGTGCTTGGACATGTTATTTCACGGAAAGGCATTGAGGTTGACAGAGCTAAGATAGATGTTATTCAAAACCTTCCTCATCCCAAAAGCGTCAAGGATATCCGATCATTTCTTGGCCATGCGGGCTTCTATAGGAGATTCATTAAGGATTTTAGCAAAATTGCTAGACCCTTAAATCTTCTCTTGGCCAAGGATATGACCTTCCACTTTGACTCGGATTGTGAGGCAGCATTCGACTCACTCAAACACTCCCTCACTACAGCCCCCATTCTATCGTCTCCAAATTGGGACTACCCCTTTGAGCTTATGTGTGATGCATCAGATTTTGCAGTTGGTGCAGTCTTTAGACAACACATTGAAAAGATGCCACGCGTGATCTATTATGCAAGTAAGACCCTGAATGATACTCAAATTAACTATACAACTACCGAAAAAGAACTTTTGGCGGTTGTATTTGCATTAGAAAAATTCAGGCCTTACTTGATTGGCTCACCAATAGTTGTGTACACTGACCACTCCGCCTTAAAACATCTTTTAGCGAAGAAGGATGCAAAAGGTAGGCTAATACGTTGGATCCTTCTATTACAAGAATTTGATCTTGTTATCAAAGATAAGAATGGATGTGAAAACGTTGTAGCCGACCATCTTTCATGCATCTCTTCTTCACCTATGACCCTGCCGATCAATGATTCGTTTCCGGAAAAATAACTCTTGAGCGTATCCAATGAACCTTGGTTCAGGGATATTATGAACTATCTTGTCACGGGACTGATACCCAGCGATTGGTCAAAACAGGACAAACACCGTTTTCTATCCCAAGTAAAACACTTTTACTGGGATGATCCATATCTGTTTAAGTATTGTCCTGATCAGATCATTCGCCGGTGTGTCCCGAATGAGGAGTTCAAGAGTTTTATTTCTTGTAGTTATGATCAGGCCTGTGGGGGTTACCTCGGTCCTAAAAAGACGGCGGAGAAGGTTTTGCAATGCGGATTTTATTGGCCGACCTTGTTCAAGGACGCATTTGATTATTGCAAAACCTGTACACAGTGTCAACACACGGGTAGGATTTCCTGGAGAAATGAAATGCCTCAGCAACCCATCTTAGTGGTTGAAATTTTCGATATTTGGGGTATTGACTTTATGGGTCCCTTTCCCAACTCCTTTGGGAATTTGTACATACTGCTTACGGTTGATTACATCTCAAAGTGGGTTGAAGCCATTCCATGTCGCACTAAAGACAAGAAGGTTGTCATTAAGTTCTTAAAAGAAAACATTTTTTCGCGATTTGGACACCCACGCACTATCATTAGCGATAACGGGACACATTTCTGCAACAGGTCTTTCGAGACTCTGATGCGGAAATACGCAATCAACCACAAACTTTCTACACCCTATCATCCCCAAACGAGCGGGCATGCTGAAATTTCAAATAGACAAATCAAACAAATCCTGGAGAAGACTGTTGATAAGAATAGAAAAGATTGGTCGACCAAACTGACGGATGCTCTTTGGGCATTCCGAACTGCATTTAAAACCGATCTAGGGATGTCTCCATATAGGTTAGTGTTTGGGAAGGCTTGTCTCTTGCCAGTCGAGATTGAGCATAAAGCATTATGGGCTATTAAGGAAATCAACTTTGACCTAAACCAAGCCTGCAACTTTCGGAAGCTGCAATTAAATGAGCTAAGCGAACTCCGCGATGAAGCTTATGATAACGCTGTAATCGTAAAGAATAGGACCAAGGTTTTTCACGATAAAAACATTTTGAGGAAAACATTTACACCTGGTCAACAAGTCCTTCTTTATGATTCACGACTACACCTTCACACGGGTAAGCTTCGATCTCGGTGGAAGGGACCTTTTGTTGTGCGGTCTGTATACCCACACGGGGCAGTAGAGGTAGAAAATGTTAAAAACGGCACATTTTTCAAAGTGAATGGACATAGACTAAAGCCGTATTTTTCCACTGACCCCACGGAGGAGCTCCTGTTCTTACATGAGCTATTTTATCTTGATTAAAATTCCTCCGTCTCACCTCCATGTCTTGTATATTACTGCATCATCTTTTTGAATGGAGGTGAGTGAAAAGAATAAGTATGGGGGAGGTTCTTCACTTATATATTTTGCCCCCACTAATAAATTCCTCCCAGGCTTACAGGTTTTGTAGATATAGCAGTTGGCAACAGTGAGGACACTGTTGAAAACAAGTTTGGGGGAGGTTTGTGCTTATTTTTGCATCATTTGCATATCATTTGCATAAGCACAAAACATTTCTTTAAAAACCTATAAAAATTTAAAAATTTTCAAACCCATAAAAATTTAAAAAAATTTCAAAATTTCAAAATATTTAATATTTAAATTTTTTGTACATAAATAAGATAATGAAAGATTAGTTAGTGAAAAATTACATCCATGAGATTAGAAAAATTTAAGAAAATTAGAAGTTTTCTTATACGAACTAGTAATAAGTAGTTATGAGCCGTTATCCTAAGGGTTAGTAAGATGAAGGAAGTCACTAATCTGAGGATAAAAATAAGTCTGAAAAATAGTTTCTATTCTGGAAGCCAAACATTTTGAACGTTGATACCCTGCTATTCGCACTTACACACGTCTTGAAGCCCGGGATAGTAGAGGATACTTTGAAATGCTCTTGTCTAAAAGCCGATGTATGAAGGAAATAAAAAAATGAATAAAATATAAAATGGTGAAAAAAATGGACACTGGTTTTGTTATCGCCAAGGCAGCAATAAAAAACTATAGCGAGGGTGCCTCTTCACCTAGTGCCCTAAGGCCAACTGGTCTGGGAGTCACTGCTGAGCCTTAGGTGGTGCAAGACGAGGAAAATACACCAAAAAAGCAAGCACATGAGTAATCGATCGGTTAGTACCTCAAGAAGTATTAACGGTCGCATGAAAGTGTGTGAGCAAATTCATCTAAATATTCATTAATTAAAAAGTACTGAGGCTGATGGGCAAGAGTATGATAGCTTGAATTGAATTCTCCGGGTGTAGGGATGTCCTTTACACACACGTTGGGTGATATGATCGATATTTGGAAGAAAGATAGGAATGAAGAATAAAGATGATGTTTTATTGAGGGATGATGTGATTTCTAACATTTTTTCATGACTATTAAGATAGGGCTCATGACAACCGAAAAGCTAGCTTAGTTGGAAACCCTAACTTTCTGTAATACCCTAGGATGTGTTTAGTGGCTAATTATATTTTAATATGTTATTTTAATAAAAAGTTTACCAAATTAATTTTCAAATAATTTTTCCAATTTAATAAATAGTTTTCAACAATTTTGCCAAGCTTGCACAAACTTGTGCATGTAAACTAGGGTTAAAAATTTGGGTTAAACCATGTTTAACAACCATGGTGGATTAAACCTCCCTATTATTAAGTTAAAATGATTTTTATTTAGGGTATTTTTTTTTTAAATGAAAAAGGGATTTAAAATGTATTTTGGTTGACTTGAGAGAGAGAGAGAGAGGGGTGCATCATGGCAAGCTCATGCTTGCATTTAATGTGGCAAGAGAGAGAGGGAGAATGGGGGGCTTGACCTTGTGCATCATTATTTCTATTGTTGCAACACTCTCTATCTCACTCACTCTCTCACTCTCTCACACACACACACACACTCAGCCCCAGCAGAACAAGTAGCAGCTGCAACAACAGCAGCATCAGCAACACCAGCTTTAGCCTCAGCAACAGTTGCCAGCAGCAGCAATATCCAGTAACAGCAGCTCCATGTAGCAGCAGCCCCATACGTAGCAGCAGCCCCAGCAACACCAGCTTCAGCCCAACAACTTCAGCATAGCATCGGCAACATCATCAACAGCAACTACAAACAGCTGCATCAACAGTAGCAGTAACAACAGCAACAGAAACAGCATCTGGAGCAGCAACAGCAGAGGCAGCTTCTTCTTCTTCTCTTCTTCTCCTGACCCAGCGTCGTAGGGTCAAGTGAGGTATAACCTCTGAGCTTCACTTGCATGTATGCTAGACTTGTGCGTTGGTTTAGTTAAATTAGTGTAAATTGGTAGTTGTTATCGTTAGGTTTAGTGTTTTTAGCGATATTTGTGATGTTTAGTGTAAGCTTTGCTTAGGAAAGGTTAGTTTTTGTTAGACTAAGTTAGTTAGGTGCTATTGAAGCTAAGTAAACCTAAGTAAACCCCAAATTGCACAGATATACCCTAAGTTTGCAAATTGTGCAAATTGTGACTTTTTAAGCAAAAACTATGCTTTTTGATATCTGCTGTTACCCCAGTAAGTTCAGAATAATATTGAGTGCACTGTAGCATACTTGAGAGACCCTGACCCCACCACCAGAGCCCGACCCCACCAGCCCAACCTCAGGCCGCCGGAATAATCGATCTGGCCGCAAATTGCGGCCAGAGAAGGAAGATAGGAGCTAGGGTTTTTAGGGTTGGTATCTGCTATGTTTTGTAGGTCCATGGTGTATATAGTTTTGTAATATTGTAACCTGGGTAGAATCTGGGACAATATATCATTTTCTGGTGTTTTTGGTTTGCGCGATACGCGTGATAGGCGAGTGGGTTTTGTGATTCAGCGTATCGCGGCGTGTCGGGCTGAGTCGTAGACACGTGCACACACGTTTCAGCGTATCGCACACGCGCGCGTTGATTCATGACGCGAGTTTCACGTTTTGTTTCGATATCGCGTTTTGCGAGATTTTTGCCTATATAATTGGATTCCTTGTGTAAATTCCAGGTTCACAGGCGGGCACGTCAGACGTCGCCAGGAAAGGGAAGCAGGTGGTCGGCTATACTTAGCACGCGACCAGGTGAGTAGATTTAACATCTACGGGGAAATCGCCCGTATGGCGTTAAGCGTCAGGGCGTAATAGGATTTGTAGTCATGAGTGTCCATATAGATATACTGGTAGTATAGAACACTGCACTATCACTAACGGTCCAAGTTGCATGAGCACGATTTATATGCTACACTTACACCGTTAGTGATTGCCATGCCACTTACGATGTAGGATTGCTATAAACCGCATATTATATTGATTCTGCTTATTTGACGTTGACATGATTTGCTGCATACATCACATATATTCATACTTGTGACTTATACCACACATTTTTATACTTGTGACATATACATCACATATATTCATACTTGTGACTTATACCTCACATATTCATACTTGTGACATATACATCACATATATTCATACTTGTGACTTATACCTCACATATTCATACTTGTGACTTATACCTCATATATTCATACTTGCGACTTATACCTCACATATTCATACTTGTGACATATACATCACATATATTCATACTTGTGACTTATACCTCACAAATTCATACTTGTGCCATATACCTTACATATATTCATACTCGGGTGCATATACATCATATGTCTACATTAGTGCACATGTAAATTGCTATATTCACTTTGCGTACTTATCCATTCACACATCCATACCTATACCACATTCATATGTTACATACATGGATGATATTGACTTGATTTAAACTAAGGGACCGCAAACGATATTTTCAAAACTGGATCTTTTAAAAGAGCGGTTCTCCCTTTCTTTTAGTCGTAGTGTCATATGACACCTTGCATGGTTCTACGAATTGGATTTGATTTCTGTGATTTCTGGATTTGGGAACCGGAGTACTATTTTAAGAAAATACGCACTGTTTGAAAACCCGGTTTCCCTTGATATGATATTTTAGTGCGTCCACCATGGGTTTTCTCGGTTCCAGAGAGCTTGTGTGAGTATACCCGATTCGAGGAGAGGTAGGCACCGATTGCGGGTATATGGTGGACCCGGTACGGTACCCCGGGGCGAGAAGACTCGTATTGTTAGACGGTGAGCCCGGCGGAGGGACTATTACCTACCGGTGATTGGTTGGACCTGGCGGTTATTCGTAGGATACTGACCAGAGTAGCTTGATGGATACGGGACGACGCGTACTGCCGAGACCGAGGGCCGATTCCGCAGACGGAGCCCGTGGGCAGATCCGATGGACGGACGCCCCATATTGGAGGATTTGCGTGTCGATGCTGGACACGGCTGATTTTATGATATTTTGAGTGCCGGTGATGGGCACTCCCAATTTTATGAGATTACAGGATTTGAGGACCGATGTGGATGACGACGCTTGAGTTGTACTGGGTTTTTGGTGTATTGATCGACACCAGTAATTTTCCACGTTGATATTCCGTGTAGATATTATTCCTTTCCATACTGAGCATTCAGTACTTGACATCTCATCCTGTAGCTAGTATACCTGATAGAGTACACATGCTTGCATATTATTGCGTACCATGCTCATCATATATAGGGTTGTTAGATTGCATCGCCATGCCTGATTATCACATATCTTGCTCATCATATAGAGATGATTATTAGATAGCACTTGTTGCATGATATTGAGCATCCAGTTCATCATATAGATGTTTATTAGTTGGCATAGGTTAGAGTATCGTATCACGTGCATACTCGCGATTACCTTTATATGTTATCTACTATTCACGAGTTGGCAAGTCACCCCCGTTGTGCCACAGTGTTTGCAGGTAGCCCTTAGGAGTAGTCGCGGCTGGCTGTTTACCGCATCTTTTGGCACAGATACCATTTCTGAGGCGTGTTAGCCCTTTTGCTATTAGGTGGGTTTGTACGGTATCTGTTTATCCTTCAGTTGTAT
This sequence comes from Agapanthus africanus, assembly GCA_030015575.1. Taxonomy (NCBI): domain Eukaryota; kingdom Viridiplantae; phylum Streptophyta; class Magnoliopsida; order Asparagales; family Amaryllidaceae; genus Agapanthus; species Agapanthus africanus. Next base: position 496,789,643 of record JASDDO010000014.1, read on the forward strand.
ATTGATGTATCTAGTATTCTCCATCTACCTTCCTGTATTGGCTTAGAGACAGTTGTGAGGACGATGTGTATGATTTTGTACTCTGGTGTCGAGTTCGCATGTGAGCCGACTTTATTTTATGCAGTCTTACCTTTTACGATATTTGTCTTTGCCTTATTGCTTATTCTTCGCTACGGCGTCGTATATCATATTGTGATGCTCTATTCATTTCACATGTTATTTCTACTACACCTTGCCCTTACCCGACTTGCGGGAAAAATGTTTATAAAGGAAATGTTGCCAAAATTATTAAAATATAACTCTTGAACTTAAAAAGGATTTCTACTAAATTAATTAAAGTTTCCTATATATGTAAAACTATTTTTACAAAAATGTTTTAATCACTCTATATTTATTGGTTTTTGATTTCTAGGTTTCGGCTTACTTAGTCGCGTTACGCCTGTAGACGTTACGTGGCTAAGTGCCGGTCACGGGCCAAATTATCGGGTCGTGACACTTTCAAGGCTTTTCTTTTACAATTCTCGTCTTTAAATGTAATATTCATGATCTTCCTTTTATTGTTGGATTTTGTGGGTGCAATCCGCTGAAAACTCTCAGGAGACAACACTCCTCCTACTAGGGACACCTAGAGGTTTAAAGGCTTGTTGCACGTGCTCAGTGCAATCGTGTTGCCTACGAAAGTATGCTAGTTAGTTTTTCTCTTTCTTTATTTTCTACTTCTCTTTTTAATAAAACAATTCGCTCGAGACGATCAAAAATAAGTTTGGGGGAATTTGATCAGTCGAAAATACTGCAATTTTAACACGGCAATTTCCCTATCATTTGCACTCATCTAGAAGTGTTCGGTATTCATATTGAACATATTAGCAAAACATCTCTGAAATACCAGATTGCATATGTTAGACTTTAAAACCGGCACTTTAAGGGAAATTGACTGTTTATCATGGTATCGCATCATTCTTAAGTAGCGCAATACTTGTTTCGAATTCTGTGCAGGAAATTCCAGAAGAATGGTCAGGTTTATATAACAGTGCTGTTAAAGAATACGCCAAATCAAGGATTTGAAATCTGGAAATGATCTAGAAGGAATTCAGGGAATCAATATATCAGAAAATACACCTGAAGACAGAAGAAGATACTACATGAAGTTTGAAGCCCTAAGCCTCCCATATGGCCGCGGATCCGAGGCCGGAGCCGGCTTGCACCGCGGATCCGCGGTCAATCTGCCACGTCATCAATTCTTCTTTGCTGCAGAATACACCTCTCAGTTCCTACACCGTAGAAAGATATGTCAATTTCCAGATAACCCTAGATGCTTCTGCCAGATCAGCAAGCTCCTTGATCAAAGCTAAACACTCCTAGCTTCCAAAGCAAGTTTCACCTTAACTACCTTAACAGCCTAGAACCTTCTCCCTAACCTCCTATCTTAAGCTAGAAGCTAAACCCTAACTAACTAGTTCTAGATGCTTCCACCTAACTAACTAGCTTACAAGGGAAGCTAACCTAGTTCAAGCTTGTTAAGGAAGCTAATCATTCCTAAACCTATAAAAAGGAACCTAGGCCTCACTTGAAAAGGTTGTTCAACAATTCTCCCCACAAGTTGAGTGACACGTGATTAAGAGAGGTTTTGTCGATCAAAAATATTTACCGCAATCAAGAACGGCGTCGCATGAAGCTAGCCGGTGAATACGGGTCGGTCCACAGGGATGTGTAAATCTTCTTTAAGTTCTTACGAGTTAATTCCAAATGGTGTTTGGAAGTATAATTAAATCTAAAAATCGAAGTTGTATGAAGGTAGAATTAGAAACTTGCTAGGATTAGGTTTAGGGAAAATTTGGTAAATAAAGATTTACATCTCTTTCCATTGCCATCAATTAAATCAATCATATTAGAGTTATGGTAAATATTAACAAAGGGGATTAGGATGATTGTGAAGATTGATTCTTCCTCTAGATCCTTGTCCTTCCTTTCTTAATCTTCACCCTAACCTCCATGGAAAACCTTAAGATCCGGGCCTTTAGACTACGGAGTTCACCGTTACCTTGAGGGTAAAAGTGCCGTAGGGAGCGGAATCAAAAGGTATGCATGGAGTTCTAATGTTCATAAAAGTTTAGCAATGAAAAGAGATGAGAGATCTTCATCTCTCAAATCCTTCCCTATTCCTAACCCTAACAAGCGAGGAAACTACTCGCTCATAGAGGGGATGAAAGAAAACAAGAATTTATTAAAGAAACAAAACATCGATTGCAAGTTAATAAAAACTAAACTATTTTAAACTAAGGCGAGAAAATAAGAACAGATAAAAACACTACAACTATTGCAAAGAAAATAACCTACTTACTGTTGATGCGCTCTAACTTCAAGAAAATAGAATTTTATTCATGAGTAGAGGCATAAGAAAATACAAGGTCTTGGGTTCTATTTATAGGACATAGAAATCCTAGGGCTACAGATTGCACCGCATGTCTAAAGTTACAAATATACCCCTAAAAAGATCTTTCCAGAGCCGCCACAAATTATGGCAAAAAGTTATGCGCATACGGGCACAGGGAGGCCGCGGATCCGCCGCATGTGTTGGCTTGGGCCGCGGATCCGCGGCCCAATGATGGATTCATCATGTGATTTTTCTTGGGCTTGGTTTGGTTCTTCTGGGCTTCTTATTTCTTCATTTATTTTTCCTTTTGGGCTTCTGCAGTGATTCCAGATCTTCAGTGAACACTTGTGCCGATCTTTTAACCGTCTTTCGTGCAAATTTGGATCTTGAGTTGCCTTGTTGATGGTGAACCGTTCTTCTGCCGGGCTTTTCTAAGATCGTCCTATTTGTTGGTCAAAACTCTTTCTTTTGTGTCTTCTTTTGTGTTTTTCACAGTTTTCGCTCCAAGAACCTGTAACCTGTAATATGTAGCAGACACGGGTCAAAAGCACCTGTTTTTATTGTAAAATGCATAAGAATGGGGAATACAAAATGCAATATTATGTTATGAACAACACGACTTGTGCCTCAAACCCTAACCCTAATCCAATCAAAAAGCCAAAAGTTCAAGATCTTTGAGTTCAATCGAAGCAAGAATCCTTCAAATCCTTTAGAAGCGAAGCCGGACTTCATCGGAGCAAGTGATCAAGCCGATCCGCGACTCAAGGAGCCGAAGCGACGCCAAATTCGACGATCTAGTTCCTTCCTTTTGTAAGTTCAAGAGAGTTGTAATGAATTTGTCGATAAATAAAGGTGAAATTCTTTTATCTTGCTTTCTTTAAATTAAAGCATTATGATTCAATCTAGATTCTTGAATGTGTTCTTTGTGATGATGCTTGAGTAAACTCCGCTCGTGGAGGAGTCAAAACAAATCAATAGATGATGAAGTTGACGAATTTTTAAACATTTTCTTAAGTCCTATAACGTTTGTAAAATCTTGAAAATCAAATGATCGATGATCTAGTTTCGAGGCGAAATGCTTTCTTGATTATTTTCGCACGGAACTAGAGATCAACGATCGATCATTTGATTTCCTAGAAGCTATCTTGTGAATGAGATTCATCGAAAGGACAAAGGGCAAGATGAGGAAACCCTAATTCTTCGAAAGATCCTTAATCCTCGATAAATCGTCATCGATCTAGCATCAATTCGTTAATGGATAAGAAAAGGTAATTGCTAATCTTCTTCACATCTATAGATTTAATCGACTCCTACGAGCTACATTTCAATTCTTGAAACTTAAATCGATTGGAATTCTATCACCTCTTGATTCTTGATTTTTAATGCTTTCTTGATTCTTGATTAGATCTAGTTGATTCTTGAAATTCATTGATATGAATCTTGAATCGTTTGCTTTTCTTTTCTATTAAATTTTCAATTCAAACAAAACAACTACGAAAGAATCTCACAATCCCTGTGGACGATCCGCACTTACTAACGCATTACATTCGACACCGTTATTGATTCCGGTCAAAATATTTTTGGTTGTGATTTCTACATAATTTTCATATACACAACGGAAAATCGATCAATCAAATGATTCGGCAAATGCGCCATTTGATTGAATGAATTTCCGATTGTGTCAGTTATTAGAAAATTTAATAGAAAAGAAAAGCAAACGATTCAAGATTTATATCAATGAATTTCAAGAATCAACTAGATCTAATCAAGAATCAAGAAAGCATTAAAAATCAAGAATCAAGAAGTGATAGAATTCCAATCGATTTAAGTTTCAAGAATTGAAATGTAGCTCGTAGGAGTCGATTAAATCTATAGATGTGAAGAAGATTAGCAATTACCTTTTCTTATCCATTAACGAATTGATGCTAGATCGATGACGATTTATCGAGGATTAAGGATCTTGCGAAGAATTAGGGTTTTCTCATCTTATCTTTTGTCCTTTCGATGAATCTCATTCACAAGATAGCTTCTAGGAAATCAAATGATCGATCGTTGATCTCTAGTTCCGTGCGAAAATAATCAAGAAAGCATTTCGCCTCGAAACTAGATCATCGATCATTCGATTTTCAAGAATTTACAAACGTTATAGGACTTAAGAAATTGTTTAAAAATTCGTCAACTACATCATCTATTGATTTGTTTCGACTCCTCCACGAGCGGAGTTTACTCAAGCATCATCACAAAGAACACATTCAAGAATCTAGATTGAATCATAATGCATGAATTTAAAGAAAGCAAGATAAAAGAATTTCACCTTTATTTATCGACAAATTCGTTACAACTCACTTGAATTTACAAAAGGAAGGAACTAGATCGTCGAATTTGTCGTCTCTTCGGCTCCTTGAGTCGCGGATCGGCTTGATCACTTGCTCCGATGCTTCGCTTCTAAAGGCTTTGAAGGATTCTTGCTTCGATTGAACTCAAAGATCTTGAACTTTTGGCTTTTTGATTGGATTAGGGTTAGGGTTTGAGGCACAAGTCGCGTCAGTCAACTTGTGGGGAGAATTGTTGAACAACCTTTTCAAGTGAGGCCTAGGGTCCTTTTTATAGGTTTAGGAATGATTAGCTTCCTTAAGAAGCTTGGACTAGGTTAGCTTTCCTTGTAAGCTAGTTAGTTAGGTGGAAGCCTCTAGAACTAGTTAGTTAGGGTTTAACTTCTAGCTTAAGCTAGGAGGTTAGGAAGAAGGTTCTAGGCTCTTAAGGTAGTTAAGGTGAAGCTTGCTTTGGAAGCTAGGAGTGTTTAGCTTTGATCAAGGTGCTTGCTGATTTGGCAGAAGCTTCTAGGGTTATCTGGAAATTGACATATCTTTCTGAGGTGTAGGAACTGAGAGGAGTATTCTGCAGCACAGAAGAATTGATGACGTGGCAGATTGACTGCGGATCCGCGGCACAAGCCGGCTCCGGCCACGGATCCGCGGCCATATGGGAGGCTTAGGGCTTCAAACTTCATGTAGTATCTTCTTCTGTCATCAGATGTATTTTCTGATATATTGATTCCCTGAATTCCTTCTAGATCATTTCCAGATTTCAAATCCTTGAGTTGGCGTATTCTTTAACAGCACTGTTATATAAACTTGACCATTCTTCTGGAATTTCCTGCACAGACTTCGAAACAAGTGTTGCGCTACACAAGAATGATGCGATGCCATGATAAACAGTCAATTTCCCTTAAAGTGTCGGTTTTAAAGTCTAACACATGCAATCTGGTATTTCAGAGATGTTTTGCTAATATGTGCAATATGAATACCGAATACTTCTAGATGAGTGCAAATGATAGGGAAATTGCCGTGTTAAAATTGCAGTATTTTCGACTGATCAAATTCCCCCAAACTTATTTTCGATCGTCTCGAGCGAATTGTTTTATTAAAATGAGAAGGAGAAAATAAAGAAAGAGAAAAACTAACTAGCACACTTTCGTAGGCAACATGATCGCACTGAGCACGTGCAACAAGCCTTTAAACCTCTAGGTGTCCCTAGTAGGAGGAGTGTTGTCTCCTGAGGGTTTTCCGCGGATTGCACCCACAAAATCCAATAATAAAAGGAAGATCATGAATATTACATTTAAAGACAAGAATTGTAAAATAAAAGCCTTGAAAGTTAGGGTTTCCAACTAAGCTAGCTTTTCGGTTGTCATGAGCCATATCTTAATAGTCATGAAAAGATGTCAGAAATTACATCATCCCTCAATAAAACATCGCCTTTATTCTTCATTCCTATCTTTCTTCCAAACATCGATCGTATCATGTAACAATTTCTCGAAGTGGGTATCTGGATCCAACTATCCCATAGAAGGTATGCAATCTCATTGCAAATTTTAACACTTGAAATTCCCGATAATATTTTGCCCCTAACCCCAATGACCTTGACAAAGGCCAACAAATCATAGGATGCTAGTCAAGTTCAACCCGTCATTTCTTGATTGAATCAAACCCACCCGCACGACCCTTGACAAAGGCCAACAAGGTTGTACGACTACCCCAAAACAATCTGCATCATATGCATAAGCAGATAAGCACCATTCAGCTACCGCACACTACGCCTTGACAAAGGCCAACAAACGCAGCACGAATACTAAACAGTTCCTATCTGAAATGACGGAAGGCTACGACAGGTTTTTCTGAAAACCTATTGCGTAATGAACTTGATATCGTTGTAGAATCGAGTGAAATTTTGAAATGGAGTGATTTTAAGGCTTTCATTAGTGTTGCTAAAGAGGTCACTCCCGGTGAAGGGATCTCGGCTCTTTCCTCATGAAATAAGGTGCAGGATATATCATATACATCACTATGCAAAGCAAAACTCCAAAAGCAATCAAAAACAAACCGAGTGTTGTAGCATCTTCCAGTTTTTCTAAAGAGGTCACTCCCGGTGAAGGGAACTCGGCTCTTTCCTCATCGAATAAGGTGCGGGATATATCATATATATCGCTATGCAAAGCATAAACTGTAGCTACCCTTTTTGAAAATTTGATTCTACAACATCTTTTGGGTTTCTTTTCTTTCATTAATCATATTAATGAAGTCCCATCATTTAATTCACCTAAACATCACAGATAAATACGACGTACACTTATGCCATCCGCATTCGCCTCGATGTCCCCTCATGCACCGTTAGGTAAGGTAACTAACGGCAGAGCGGGGCAGGGCTAGCGCGGGTGTAAAACATAAGTAACATCTATATAATATATCATATATACTATATACAGTATTTATCACAACATATCAAATGATCACATCACAGATATCGCAGCAGAAGAAACATATGAAATATTGGATATAATAGGACGTCCGTGTTTTATTTTGAGCCTTTATAAAACACGGATTCCACGATCGCGATGAATAGCCAAACCTACACCCCTAGACCCCTACGAGAGCGGCAAGCAACCCTACCAATTCTAAAATTAGGAGACCCGGACTCGACTCCTCGAGTTGGTCTCCCACTGGACTCTAGAACCCGGTTACTTGTGCTCTCCTCTTTGGGTCTATCCTAGTGCGGAAAAGTAAATAATATATAAATGGTGACATCAACCTCATCCCGGAAGTTCCCCAATAAAGGAATATTACATACATTTAATTTTACATGAATGAAAATTAAAAACCCTCATCTCACATAAAAAAAATTGTCTATTCAAAACCACGACGATCCAATATAACATATCCAGCAACACATAACATCACATGTCATCAACGTAAGTAAATATGCGCATCCCAATTGTCGTAGACATATAGCAACGAAACCGGCGATATCACATATTACACTTACAGTCACAGAAAAGAAAGTGTAAAACTACAACATTTGGAATCCACATTCTCTTTAGACATCGTAAATCCGAAATATCACATACTTCGCATTTCATGCCTAACATATGAATTCCACATATTGTATCACATTCCAGATAAATAGACAGTATTAAACTTTCCGATCGAGTAATCAAATACCCAAGATTTCCTAAATAGCTCAACACTTGAGCGGAGTTTGAAAATTCCAGAATACGTCACAGTAGCAATGGTCCAGCCGTAGAAGGGTCAAGCCAACGCCTCACATGTGACACGCCGTACTGCCCCAAACCCTAAGGTTTAGAGGCAGTTCAAGACGGTCACATAATCGAGTAAATGTTTGTGTTCTTCTAGAGGGTCCATCACATTACTTGCACGTTTTTCCGAAAGATTTAAACCCAAGAAAAATTCAACACTTGAAAGTTTTTCGTGCCGGGAAAAATGAGTTAATGATATCCGTTCGAACATTTTAATACTTTCTAAATTATCCGGAATACAATAACGAATTTATATTTTCCGATCGAATCAACGATTACAAAATAAACCCCAAAACACTCAACACTTGAGTCAGAAAAAAAAATACCCATAAAATATAAGGGATAGCTACAGAAATTACTGCACAAAATTCTGCCCACAGCTCACTTTTACTGCCGCGGAACCGCCGCCTAAAGTGGGGTGGGACCGCGGTTCCACGGCGGATGTACAGAATTAGAGGCTCGAATTTTGTGGTGATTCTTAGAATTCCCTACTGATTTTTTAAGGTATTTTTTATTCAGGAAAAACACAGTTTTTAAAAAATGTACAGAGAGGGGGTTAAATTGACGTTTCCGGGTTCGATCGGAGTTTTAACTTCTTATACTCATCGCCTAATGCTCTAGCTAGGCTCTGATACCACTCTAGGGTTACTAGGCACTCTAATAAGGTTCTACAATGCATCAACCATGCCCGTTTAAAATTTTAGCCGTGCCGAATAACCCTAAACAAGATCGTTGCTTGAAAATTAGGGTTTCACATGCTAGTAAAAGACAATTACGACTAAGTGAATACGAAATACAACCTTTGTAGATCAGTCCTTCACTTCATTATCTCCTTGTTGAAGTCCCTTCGCTGCGATCGTGGTTCTCCCAGGCCTTTGCATGGCTTCACGAGGCGAAAGAAGAGTCCTTGCTTGAAGTCTTCGAGGCCGAAGAAGATCTACGTCGAGGGAATATCAACTCAAGCTTCTACTTCACTAACTAGAGAATTAGTGAAGCAAACACCCTAAACTAAAGTGCTAGTCTAGTAGAGGATGGAGAAATAGGAAGTGGGTTCACTTTAGAATTTATTTTCTCACAATGTTCACTCTCTCTTGAAAACCCTAGCTAGCTTTTCTTTTGCTCAAAGAAGAAGAAGATGAACAAAAGAAAAGATGAATATAATGATCAAGTGAGTGAGCCAACCATAGTGAGTGAGTATCATATACCAACTCAGGTAGAGACATAACCATGGCTAATCCAAATGGTTAGGTTAACAAAAATCTAAAGTAAAGACAAAGCTAGTGGACTTTGTCAAAGCAAAGCAAGCTTCTACAAGCTTCATGCTCTTTCCAAAATTCCACTAATTTTGTAATTACCTTAAATAATTATAACCCACCATAATAAATAGAATGGTGTATGTCTTACACACCTATGTCAAGTGTATCATCAACCATGATACAAAAAGAAAACACATTTTAATATATATCACATATATATTAAAGTTGTGCACATGTGAGAAAAATCCTTAAGTGAACAAGTGTTAGTTAATGTAAACTAGTATATCTAATATACAATTATACACTAAATTATTAAATCAACACTTGATTTAATAATCCATTCATATCTCATATAACCGACTAACATCCATTGTATCGACTTATCGAATCAACACTTGATTCGATAACCCGGCTATATCATATATAATCGACCGATACAAAAAGTTGCGAGAATAGAATACGGTATCACATATACGCATTATTCTCGGTCCCTCACATATCACATACGTGCTCCTATTTCATTTTTCCTGAGCCAGTAAAACCTCTATGTAGGACTCTAAAAACTCGACAATACGCTGGCAGTAGGTGATGATAACATCAAGCACCCACAAGCCGTCAGCAGTTATAGATGGACGTAATGGCTACCCGGGTATTGAGCGATCAGAAGATCAGCAAGCAAGCCCGCTCCAACTCCTGTAAAAGCCTTCCGGTAACACTTCCCGTACAGTCCGGTCTCCTCGTCTGATATGTCGCATATCAAGTCTATGGGTGGTAAACGTCAGACCCCAACAACCGATAAGTCGTGCCGATGTGAGGCTCATAACGGGTCGAGAAACTACTTGTAACACTTACCAGTAAATCTCTAAATCAGCCCTGGCCAGGTACTTCCCTGTTATGACCAATCGAGCACAGCGCAACATCAACCCCCAATACCGGGAGAGACGAAACCCCTCCTATCGCTCATTGCCTCCATGTGACTCGGGACTGTACCCAAATACCACCGTTTTGCACGCCCTCTTGGACGTGGTAAGGTGGAAATAAAAGCACAGTTGGAATCAAACAAGACTCTATGACGATCTCTGGTCTACAGACTAACCTGCACAAGTGTCACCAGAGAACTGCCATCTGACGTGAGGTATAATACCATCTGGGAGTTCTCGGCGAGTCCGTCCAGTGTACCCAGTCTCCACTGAGCACCCGTATATCATCTTTGATGTCAAACACCAATGGATATGGGATCATCCATCGCCCATCTATATGGGTCGAGAAGGTATACGCTAGTCTACTCTGGTATATCGATGCCCCGTCTCAATACACCCATGACTAGGGACCTTGAAGGATGTAGTTATGGACTACCATGTCCCCACTAGTATGATCTTCATCATAGTCCAGGTAGTCAAGTACACATCCTAAGGGCTTTACCAACATGTAACTATAAGACAGTATCAAGAGACAAGTATACATGTTAAGATAAAGAGCAACCATATAGCATACTATCATATCGAGCAAGAAAGTCCTCTCTATATATGTCCAAGCATCCAATATAATATACATCATCTATACAATACTGGCCTCTAGGGCATACATACAACTAACAGTTATGTGCATGCACGCACGTGTGCACGTAAATGTGAGAGTTTGTTTGTGCTAATCTAGTATTAGTGACCATGACACTTAACCCTAATTCTAATCCTTTGCTTTAATCCATTCTTTGCTTTAACCTTAACTTTAATCCTTTAGATATTTCTCTTTTGGGTTTTGTTTGAGAGAGAGGTGGCATGGTGACTTGGTGTGAATGCTTTAATGGTGAATTAATGCAAGGGTTGCACTCACCTCCCTCTCTCACCCTACACTCACCTCCCTCTCTCATTTTTTCACACTCTTTCATTCTCTCTCACTTATTACTTTCTTTATTTATTTTTCATTTTCTCAAAACTCAAACTGAACACTTGAGTTTCCAACACAAAATCCATCACAAAATTCACATAATCTCACAAAAATCACATCTTTGATCAAGTTTTTCCTCTTGGATGCCTAGGAGCTCGGATAGCTTGGATCTTTGAGTTCTTTTGGTTAGGTAATGATCCCTATCTGTTCTTTATATATTTTTTGTGTTGTGTAGACTTTTAGTTTCAGTTTAGATAGCATAAGGTTAAGTTTTTGTGCAAATATCGCATTTTTAGTGTCGTTTATGATATCTGTGTCCTGCTGTGACCCGGGGTGTGTACTAGAAAACCAAACAATGTAGTTGTGTTATACCAGAGACCATAGGACATCACCTGGAGCACGAGACCCCCTGCTCGGACCATGGCCGGCGACGAGAAGGCGATTTCCGGCGACGCCGGATTTGTGGTGGAGTTTTGGGTGTGGGATTTTGTGGGTAGGTGTCTGCAGTGGTTTAGTTGTATTTGGTCTTGTTTGGTTGTTAAGTTTTCGTTGTATGCAAAATCTGGGATCACCTAGGTAGTTTCTAGTGATACGACTATGCGCGATACGTTATCCGACACGGTCTGTGCACTTCGTGCTGGTTTTGCTCTTGGGTTGGTTTCGTCGTGTCGCTACCTACGTTAGCCACAATACGAACACTTGAGAGTATGTTTGAAGTTGGTGTGTCGGTAAAATGTAGTTTGTACGTGTTTTTGGTCATTTCTAATATACACTGGTGTAATCATTTTGTTGTTTTAGGTTCGCAGGCGGGGACTTCGGACGCTGCGAAGAAGGGGAAACAGGTGGTTGGCTTTACTTAGCCAGGAGGGTTGGTGAGTAGATTTAACATCTCCGCGGGAATCGCCCGCATGGCGATATGCGTCTGGGCTAGAGATGTTATGTTTTGTCGCATATTCTATTTCATATATAGAGTTGCGCATACACATTACTGCTTAGTTATTGTTGTGCTTAGACTAGTATCCTTAGGACACTGCACATATTATTGACGGCTTATATTGCACGAGCACTGATTGTATGCCACACACACCGTCAATAATTTCCATATTACGCACAACACACATACCTATATGTTATTGTTTGGTTAGGGATATTGAGACATTGATTCATATTTCTTTATGCATATGACTTATAGCATACCTGTATACCTACATGCTTACACATATGCCATGACTTGCTTACATGTTAGTTACCTGTATTACCTATAGGGTATTGTACCATTAGCGATAGGTACATACACACATAATGACATAGCTATGTGTATACCTTGTATGCATACCTTACTTATACATGGAGGGTATATTACATCATTACTGATAGGTAAATACATATATCTTGTTATACCTACATGTTACCTATATTTCTGGTTATAGTTACATGTGCACCTTTATTTGATGTTATATTGGACTTGGAGAATTAGGAACCGCATGATTTATATTTTAACTGGTCGCAGTTAAATAGCGGTTTTTCCTTTATACGGTTGCATTTCAGTTTGATGTTGCGTATATTATATTCATGGATTTTCGCATTGAGATATGGATTTTTCATGATGTTTTATGGATTTGGGGACCGTGGTAGTTTCCTGAAATTATGCTTTATTTGAAAAACCCGGTTTCCCTTGATATGATATTTCATCACCCACCATGAGTTTTATTGGTTCGGATATATATACCCACGCGAGGAAAGGAGGGGTCCGTGTGCGGGTACATGGTGTAAGTGAACGGCGGCGCCCCGGCCGTCAATTCGACGCCGGAATGCGGAAGCGGTGATTTACTTTAATTTTTCAAACCGGCACCATCACGCACTATAAACCCGGATCATGCTATTAAGCTAGTCCTAGCTAACTACAAGATGGGGAAGAGAGATATACCGAGCGATCCGTGTCCTCCGGTCTTCTCGCTGTCGTCCCGATCTCCCGCTTAATGTCCGGTCTCCACCTCCTCGCCGGAAGGGCACCACGTCGCCTGCTTCTTTTACGGGCTCCCACCTCTATACTGAGGCAACTCGGGCACGAAGTTGGCGAGCCGACGTGCCCAAGGTTTGCTGTAGAATGTGTGTAGAACTCATGTCTCATTTGGGGTAGTTGATGTTGCCTTTGATGGAGGAAATGAAGTTGTGGAATTTTTGTGGAGCTTTGGGATTTTAACAAACATGAGAAGAACAAAATCCCCCATAAAAAATATTGGGCAGCCCCCCCTCTATCATGGCCGACCCCCATGAGGTGAAGAGTGTGAGAGAATGAGGGAGAGAACATCAAAAAGATAGCCACAAGAATAATGCAAGTGAGAGGAATGGTCATCATGCAAGAATCATCGTCACTAGCAAAACCACACTCCATCAACTAATCAACAATCATGATTGCTACAAAAAGTCAAGCAATCATGAACGATGGAAGGTCAAGGGATGGGGCTCCATCATGAAACCATCATGATACAAAAGTATGCAAAGACAACCCTCCAAATTGCTTATTTGCACAAATGCAAATAAGCCCTCATCCACCAATCTTCGGCCAATGAAAGATACAAAGAAATATGGCCGAAACGGAAAGCAAACTGGCAACTCCAGAAAACTGGCCCCGTAATAAATTACAGGAAAAACCCCAATACTGTGTATACATACCCGCATCTATATTCCGACTGAAATACAAATGCAATGAGACAAAATCTACACTGTACTATACTAGGATCCGGCTTAAACCAAAGCCGGCTAGTATTATCCGTCCGATCCTGATCCGTGAAATATCGCACGTATTTGATCGAACCCTGCCATATCTCCATACGGCCTCTACAGCGTTTCGCCCGAAACTTGAGTAACTTAATGTGGGGGACTCTAAAGACTCGTCAATACTATGGCTGTGGATTTAACCACTAGCACGTCAGAGGTATTAGCCATACGTGACGGGCTACCAGCTACTGACCAAAAGGAACGTCGATGAGCGAACTCATCCTGACACCCTACTGAGCCTGTCAGTGACAATATCCGTACAGTCCGGTCCGTTCGTCTATAAGCATCGCATGGCGGGCCTAGGGGGTTGGTAAAGTCAGACCCCCAAAAGCGGTACAAGTCGTGTCAGAGATCAGCCCAGAACACCCTGAGATACTACTGGAATACCAACCAGTAAATCTCCTGCCTTGGCCAAGGACTTTTCATGTTCTGGCTCTCCTAGACATAGCGCGACCTCACCCCCAATACCGGGAGAGACGAACCCCCGAAGATCCGCTCACTGCCTCCATGTGGCTCGGGACTGTACCCAACTAAAACCTGTTTGCACGTCTCTTTTGAGCGTGGTAGGGTAGTAATCAATGTACAATGGGAACTCACCCATGACAAATGACGATCCTCAGGTCGATGAACTAACCTATACACATGTCACCAGGGAACTGCTATCTGACGTCGGGTATAAGACCAACTAGTATGTTCCCGGCGAGTCCTGTCCAGTGTACTTATAACCTAATGAGCACCTGTATACATCTTAGGTGAACCAACTGACACCAGTGGCTTGTGAGACCGGCCACCGCCCCTCGTCGGGGTCTCGACTGTATACACTAGTCTACTCTGGAGTATCGATGCCCTGTCTCGAAACTCCCACGACTAGGGACCTTTTAAGGATGTGCTTAAAGACCACCAGCTCTCACGTATATAATCGCCCTCATATTGCTGGCAGTCAAGCAAGAATCCTAGGGGCTCTATCAACATGTAATGGCGACCTGTCAGGTCACCTAAAACAGTACACGATGATAAAGATAAACCAGATAGCATACTATCATCCTGAGTAATACTGTCCTACCGGGATAGGTCCTCCCTCAATCATTGCAATCACGTGCCTGTGATCCAATAATTGACTCTGAGGGCGCTATCTCCAACACATGGTGGGGGCCGTAGGTACCCCGTGGCAAGAATCTCAGTGAGGAGATGGGTTAGTAGGGGAACCATATCTACCGGTGACAGTACCTATGACTCGGCGGTTATCGTGGGGATACCGACGGGAGTCATGTACGTATGGATACATGGAAAGAAGAGTGTTAGAGCTAGGCACTCGGGCTTTTCGGTATAGCGTATGATACGTACCTATCAGGGGGCCAGTCATGGTGACAGCACCTGATGGATCAGTATTTCGGTGTCGATACTTGACACTTGTTTCATGATGTTTTGGGTGTCGATGTTAGACACTCACCTTATATAAAACTTACTTGATACTGATATTGTACGCACAGGATATGTGGGATATACTGATATTATACGTACAGGATATGTGAGATCTACTTGATGTTGTACACACAGGATATATGGGATATACTGATATTGTACATACAGGATATGTGAGATCTACTTGATGTTGTACATTCGGGATATGTGGGATATACTGATATTGTACATACATGATATGTGAGATTTACTTGATGTTGTACATTCGGGATATGTGGGATATATTGATATTGTACATACAGGATATGTGAGTTCTACTTGATGTTGTACATTAAGAATATATGAGACAGACTTGATATGAGAGCCGATTTAGGGGCTGATTTGTGGAAATTGAGATTTGGATTGTCTTGTTGGATTTTGGTCCTACCACGAGATTAGGATTTCCATGGGAATGACATGTTTTATTCCATACTCCACATTTATTGTTTATGCACTGTTTCATGTATTAGTAGTACCTGATAGAGTACCTTCCATGACTTTTGCATTTACATACTTTATTTTATATGCATTGCTTCATGTACTAGAAGTACCTGATAGAGTACCTTATATGATGGTCGCATACATATGTCATATTATTGTTCATGTAATGTAATACCTGCTAGAGTACTTTTCATGACTATTGCACATACATACTTCCATCTTATTGCTATTAGCTTGCATTGTGTTAGATTCACGCTGCACGTGCATACTCGTGATTACCTGCATATGTTATTTACTATTCACGAGTTGGCAACTCACCCCCGTTATGCCACAGTGTTTTGCAGGTGTTCCTCAGGACAGTCAGAGGCAGGGCTATTTTCATCCATCGTATCATCTTTTGCTGCGGATACCGCTTCGCCTGACAGTGTGCAGTTTTGCTTAGGTAGGTTTTACGGTTATCTGATGTTGCTTGTTGTATATTCGTTGTATCTTGTACTCTCTATCTACCATTATCTTGTATGACTTAGAGACTTGGTGTGAGGACGATATTGTATTTCATTTTATGACTTGGAGGTCTTTTATGAAATTTTATTTATATCGTCTCTTTCTTCGCTACGGCGTCGTATATCTATTTTAGTGGTTGTTTTCCACCGTTGGGAGTGAATTTTGATCCCGTTTGGGATGCTTTTACTTATATTATGTTGTACCTATTTTTGGGGGCTTGTTTTACAAAGGAGGTGCTGCCAAAATTTTAAAGGAATAAAAGTTGGAATTTAAAGAATTTGGTTTGAGATTTCAAAAGTTTTAGCAATGTTCTTATTTCTTACTACTTTTGATGGTTTAGATTGCTGGGTTTTCGGCTTACTTAAATTACGTTACGCCTGTAGACGTTGCGTAGTTTAAGGGCCATCACGTGCCAATTTCGGGTTGTGACAAAGTTGGTATCAGAGCGCTAGGTTTTACCTTTCGGAGTGTAGGATGACCTTGGTATGATGGAGTAGGTAGCTTAAAGAAGAGTAGCGTAGTGTGTGTATGTCCGCGGCATACTCACGACGCGGTACTCCGCCTAAAGTGACCTAAGTACAAATTGCTTGAAATTCCTTCCTTGATGATACATATCCTTGTGATTCGATTTCCATAATCTTATCGAATCCTATTTCCATTTTAGCCTTTGCCGCCGATGACTATGAGGACTCAAAGTGATGCAGTGAGAGCCGAGGTCAGAGTTGACTCGTGTGGGACGAGGACTGACCAGGATGGCACGCTCGTTGCACCGGAGCTGATGGATCCGCTTTCGATAGATCATATTGATAGGCTTGTGGCAGAGATGCAGGACATGCGCCAGACGATGAGTTCTTTGGTTGAGGCCATTCGAGCGCAGCGACAGGAGGTTGCCACCCTGTTACCAGTTATTCCTTGCAGTCAGCACTCAGCATCGTGTTACTCACACAGTACCGGTGGACGCAGCCCGTTTTGACGAGGAGCGTCTTTCCGAGACTTTGGGAGTTATGGAACAGAGGAGGGCTCGTACAGGTGTACCAGCCCAGAGACAGAGGCTTAAGCGTCGAGACATAATTTGTGACCGTCGCGGGAGTAGCAGAGGCTGGGGACGAGGGCAGTCGTTTAGCTCTCATCCCCAGGAGGGTCAGCAGCCATCGTATGGATGTTTTCGATGCGGGAGCCTTCATCACCATATCAGGGATTGTTCCTTAGTACCGCGTTAGACCCACGTTCAGAGAGGTCGTAGTCACGGAGGGTTGGTTCCGAGAGAACGGTCCGGCAGAGGAACAGTTCTGACAGTTCCGGATAGAAGGCAGACACAAGAGTTTGCTTCTACTCATCGGGACGCATGGGCGTCCAGTGCAGAGTTTTCAGGTATTCTTAATTTGTATGTACTTTTGATCCATAGGTTGGTTTTGTTTGGGATCTATGCACTTGTTGTTCTACACACTTTGTGCCTTGGTTCGGCTGAGAGTTGTGTATGCTAGATTAGCCATTATTGTGTTAACTTTTATCAGCAATTCTTTTGTTGCGCGACACGTGTTTCAGTCGTGTGCCAATCGGATAGGAGATAGAGAATCGTCCGTCGTTGTGATCCTTCTAGAGATGTTGAATTTGACGTTCTCCTGGGCACAGACTGGTTAGCTACGTGCTAGGCGTCTGTGGACTACCGCGAGAAAACAGTCAGGTTTTGTTTTCCCGGTGAGTCAGTTCTTGTTGTGCAGAGGGACAGTGGTGCCGCCTCTCACAACTTGAATTCATCCTTTTTCCCTTGTCGTCATTTGAGGAGAGGATGTTGTTGGATATATGTATGCCCTAGAGGCCATTATGTGATAGTGGATGTATTTATACATGTATATATATATATATATTCAGTGTACATTGTTGCTCGACATGATAGTATGCTATCTGGTTCTTCTTTATCTGACATGTTGATTTGATCATGCTTTTATTCATTCATACATGTTGACAAAGCCCTGAGGATATTGGCTTAACTACAGTGATTATGATAGAGATCATACTAGTGGGACGTCTGTAGTTTATAAGCATATCCTGAAATGTCCCCAGTCGTAGGTGTATCGAGATGGGGCATCGATATACCAGAGTAGACTAGCGTATATGATACTAGACCCATATGATGGGCGATGGATGTTCCCACATTCATCGATGTTTGACATCAAGATCATATACGGGTGCTCAGTGGTGACTGGGTATACTGGACGGACTCACCGAGAACTCCTATATGGAATTATATCTATCGTCGGATAGCAGTTCTCAGGTGACACTAGTGCAGGTTAGTCTGTAAACCCGAGATCGTCATAGAGTCTTGTGTGCTCTCCCACTGTACTTTGATTACCACCCTACCACGGCTCTACTGAGTCGTGCAAACAGGTGGCCGTTGGGTACAGTCCCGAGACACACGAAGGAGATGAGCGATAGGAGGGGTTTCGTCTCTCCCGGTATTGGGAGTTGATGCTGTGCTGTGCTCGACTGGTTATATCAGTAAGTCCCTAGCCAGGGCTGCTGAGATTTACTGATAAGTGTTATCAGTAGTTTCTCGATCTGTTATAGACCATTCACCGGCACGACTTATTGAGTTATTGGGGTCGACGTGACCATCCCTAGGCTCGATATGCAGCATATCTGACGAAGAGACCGGACTATACGGTAGTGTTGCCGGTTGGCTCAACGGGAGTTGTAGCAGGTTCGCTTGTTTTCTTCTGATCGCTCAATACCCGGGTGGCCGTTACGTTTAGCTGACCGCTTGCGGCTTGGGGGTGCATGATATGATCATCACCCACTACCGGCGTATTGACAAGTCTTAGAGTCCCACAAAGGAGTTACCTAGTCCAGGCGAAACGTTGTGGTGCGCGTATGCGATATGCGCATGGAACCGGTTAAAATGCGCGTATGAGATACCGTATATTAATCGGGCGGCTTGCTTTTTGTCGGGTCGTATGTGATATGACCGGGTTGATAAATCAAGTGTTGATTTATCATTTAACCATTAGCTTCTCACTAGAAATCCTTTCTTGTTCCTTTTGGATGTATGCATGCATGTATGCATTCATTCTTGTTCATGCACATATGGATGTGCATGCACACATGCATACATACATCATTCTATCATGGTTGTTTATACATAGAAAATGGTGGCAATATAAGACTCACACCTTGGTTATTTATATGGATTATTACTTCTATTTGTTTTAAAGCAAAATGAAAAAGGAAAGGATAATTCATGGTTTGTTTCTACACTCTTCTTTGACCTAACCATGCTCACCTACTCTTAACCATGGATTAAACTTTCCTTTCATGTTTTAACTCAAATTAAATAATATCTTTATCATTTAACCATAGTTTGAGATGAGAAGAAATAAATATATATACATATCTTTTCTTTTTCCTTTGATAAGATTATCTCTTTTCTCTTCTTCTCAAAAAAAAGCCATCATCTTCTTCAACCTTGCTCCTTTTGCTCTCTAGATTTTTCAAGTGAGCAAAATACTCAACAAGATAGGATTTTGAAGTGAGAAAGAGAACCACTACACCATTCTACACTAGTCTTGCCCACTTGTTTAGAGTGTTAGCTTCATTTCTTTGTTTTGATAAAGTGAAGTTGCTAGCTTGGACAAAGGAGCTTCGGGTGGATCGTCATGGACGTTAGAAGACCTCAAGCTAATCGTTTTCCAACTCTCAAGTGGCCAAAGAGTCTATAAAAGGGAGCTACAAAGGTTGTACTCTCAAAACCCTAGCCTTTGTTACTTATGATGTTGGTTAAAGATTTGAAACCCTAATTTTCTTGGATAGATCCTTTATATGCTTACTTAGCACCATAAAAATTTGATCTTACGACTAGGGACATTTCAGGATATGCTTATAAACTACAGACGTCCCACTAGTATGATCTCTATCATAATCACTGTAGTCAAGCCAATATCCTCAGGGCTTTATCAACATGTATGAATGAATAAAAGCATGATCAAATCAACATGTCAGATAAAGAAGAACCAGATAGCATACTATCATGTCGAGCAAGAATGTACACTGAATATATATATATATATACACACACATGTATAAATACATCCACTATCACATAATGGCCTCTAGGGCATACATATATCCAACAATCTCCCACTTGCACTAAGGCCGGTGATTGGCGTATCTCATACCCAACGTCTCAAAAAGTCGCTCATGCTGCGGCTGAGGGAGGGCCTTGGTGAGTGGATCTGCGGCGTTATTCTTTGTGTCTAGTCTCTTAATCTCGATCTCGCGGCGATCTACAATCTCCCGGATCAAATGAAAGCGCCTCAGGATGTGTCTGGATCGCTGATGGGACCTGGGCTCTTTGGCTAACGCCATAGCCCCATTATTGTCACAATACAACGGTATTGGATCAATAATGGTTGGAACTACTCCTAGCTCCGAGACGAACTTCCTCATCCAGACGGCTTCCTTGGCGGCATCATTCGCAGCAATGTACTCAGTTTCCATCGTAGAGTCTGCAACGGTATCCTGTTTGGAACTCTTCCAACTTACCGCCCCTCCGTTAAGGGTAAATACAAACCCAGAGATAGATTTGCTGTCGTCCTTATCGCTCTGGAAGCTCGAATCGGTAAAGGCCTCCATTTGGAGATCTCCATTACCATACACCAAGAATAATTCTTTAGTCCTTCGCAAGTACTTAAGAATGTTCTTCACAGCTATCCAGTGATTCTCCCCTGGGTTGGATTGATACCTCCTTACAACACTAAGTGCATAAGCTACATCTGGGCGTGTATATAACATTGCATACATTATAGATCCTACTGCCGAAGCATAGGGTATAATGCTCATGCGAGCTCTCTCTTCATCGGTCTTTAGACAAGAATCCTTGGAGAGAGTGACCCCATGGCAAGCTGGTAAGGCACCCCGCTTAGAGTCTTCCATACTAAACCTTTTTAGGATGGTGTTGATGTACCTGGTTTGGGACAAGCCCAATAACTTTTTGGATCTATCCTTAAAGATCCTTATGCCCAGGATGTATGCGGCATCACCCAGGTCCTTTATGGAGAACCTTAGTGATAAGAAAGATTTGACCGACTGTAGCATAGGAATATCATTTCCTATCAGAAGAATGTCGTCCACGTACAATACAAGGAATGTGACAGCTCTCCCTACAACCTTCTTATAAACACAAGGTTCATCTGGATTTTTGATGAAATCAAACTCTTTGATGACATCATCGAAACAGATGTTCCAACTTCGTGATGCCTGCTTTATCCTATATATGGATTTAAGCAATCTACATGCTTTCCGGCTACTCCCACTGTCAATGAAGCCCTCTGGCTGATCCATATAAACGCATTCTTCTAAATCTCCATTTAGGAATGCCGTTTTAACGTCCATCTTCTAGATTTCATAGTCATAGTGAGCAGCAATAGCAAGTAGGATCCGAATGGATTTAAGCATGGCTACAGGCGAAAAAGTCTCGTCATAGTCCAAACCTGGTCTTTGACGAAAACCCTTCGCCACAAGTCTTGCCTTGTAGGTCACCACCTGCCCATCTACACCAATCTTTCTTTTAAAGATCCATTTCCATCCCACAGGTTTTACCCTAGGGGGTACAACGTCCAAAGTCCAAACTTTGTTGGTGTACATAGACTCCATTACGGATCTCATGGCATCCAGCCACTTCACAGAGTCACCACTCGTGATAGCTTGCTGAAAACTGGTAGGATCATCATCCTTCATGATGCAGTCTTCTCTGTCACCATCAATGAGGAAACCGTAGTACCTCTCCGGTGGGATAGAAGTCCTACCAGACCTACGGAGTGGTCGAGGTTCCTCAGTTTCTTCTGCAACAGCCGGTTCAACCAAGTCGTCATTTGTAGTTTGTGTCTCTAGAACCTCTTCTAGATCCACCACATTGCCATCATCTTTATCTGTGAAAAACTCTTTTTCCAAGAATGTGGCATACTGAGAAACAAACACCTTTTGTTCCTCCTTGTGGTAGAATAGATATCCATATGAGTTCTTTGGATATCCCACAAAGTTACACATGACTGACCGTGTCTCGAGTTTGTCCGGATTTTGCTTTTTAACATAGGCCGGGCAACCCTAAATCTTAATTCTCTTAAGAGATGGTCTCTTCCCATGCCATATCTCATATGGCGTGGTAGACACGGTTTTGGTTGGAACCCTGTTCAAAAGAAACGCTGCAGTCTCCAATGCATGCCCCCAAAATGAGACAGCTAACTCAGCATCACTCATCATCGATCGGACCATATCTAATAGGGTCCTGTTCCGTCGTTCTGACACACCGTTGTGCTGTGGTGTGTAAGGAGGAGTGAGCTGAGAGAGAATCACATTCTCTTTTAGGAAGTTTGCAAATTCCGTACTGAGATACTCTCCACCTCTATCTGATCGAAGCATCTTGATACTTAAGCCAGTTTGTTTTTCTACTTCTTGTTTATATTCAATGAATTTCTCGATAGCTTCGGACTTGTGCTTTAATAAAAATACATGACCGAATCTTGAGAAATCGTCAGTGAACGTAATGAAGTATGAAAAACCGCCTCTAGCCTGTGTAGACATTGGCCCGCATACATCTCTATGTATGAGGCCTAGGAGCTCAGTAGCTCTTTCTCCATGTCCGGTAAACGGAGTTTTGGTCATTTTACCCTTGATACAAGACTGGCAAGTCGCATAAGATTTATATTCAAAAGGATTTAAATATCCATCTTTGTGTAACTTGTTTAGTCTTGTTTCGTTAATATGACCAAGTCTACAGTGCCAAAGAAAAGCTTCATTTAATTCTTAAAGTTTTCTTTTCTTAGTGTGTTGTATACTGAAAACTGTGTGTTGATTTAGGACGTATATCCCGTTATTAAATGTACCATACCCAACCAACATTTGATTTAGGTGAATGTTCATAACATTGTTCCGCAATACAAAATTATATCCTTCATTGTCTAACAAAGAAACATATATTATATTACATAGCATACTTGGTACAAAATAACATGGGTTCAAAACCAATATACACCCAGATGGCAACCCCAAGTGATACTCTCCCACTGCGACTGTATGTACATTGGAACCATTTTCAACGCGGAAAGTATGGTCACCTGTCTTCAAAACTTTGCTATTTCTCAGCCCCTGCATAGAATTGCAAATGTGAGAACCTGAACCGGTATCTAATACCTAGGAAGCAGAGTTTATTGAAAAACAGTTTTCTGTCACAAACACACCTGAAGCGGAAGCATCCCCATGCTTCTTCTTGAGGTTCAAGTACTCTGTACAGTTGCGCTTCCAATGTCCTGCTTTGTGGCAATGAAAACATTCACCTTTCCCCGAGTCTCCAGCTTTGGACTTTTCCTTTCCCTTCACCATTTTAACTCCACCCTTAGGATTGGTGGGTTTCTTCTTTTTCTTTCCGTTGGCCTTAGCCTTTGGGCGAGAAAAAGAAGATTGCCCAATAGTCATAACGGGAGTTTTCATTGATTTCATAGTGCTCTCTGCACTCCTTAACATATTAAGGAGTTCAGGTAGTTCCTTCTCCATGCCGTGCATGTTGAAGTTAACTTTGAATTGAGCAAAGGTGGAGGGGAGGGACTGCAGAATAATATCCGTATATTGTTCATTGTCCATTGTCTACCCAAGGTCCTCAAGCTCTTCTATATGAGCTATCATCTTCAGAACATGGTCTCCTACCGGTGTGCCAGGGGCCATTCGCATCTGAAACAATTTCTTTGATACTTCGTATCGTAATACGCGGGATTGCTCTCCATACAACTCCTTTGTATGGAGGAATATGGTTTGAATGTCCATATTCTCGTGCTGCTTTTGATGTGTATTGTCCATCAATGCAAGCGCGAGGCATTTGGCCGTGGCATAGTCAACGTCCCATGTCTTGCGGACTTCAATGTCCGCAACTGAGGATTTTGGACCTGGTGTGGGCGGGGCTGAAGCCGTGAGAACATATGATACTTTATCATAAGTCAAGGCTATTTTCAGATTCCTCAGCCAGTTTTTATAATTGGTCCCATTCAGTTTATTTTTATCTAGTAAAAGCTTGAGTCCAGTCATTGGTATCTGTCATTAAGAGAGAGAAAAGAATACACTCAGCGAAAGCTCGTGCATAGATCAGATTGGTTATTATCTTGTCTAATCGATGTCTCCCACCGCTTTAATCAAGTTTCTCTTTCAAACCTTAAAAAGAAAACTAGCCAGGATTAATTACAGTCTACAACTTCGCTAACCGTTCAGCCATGCCAGTGTCGGTACTTGAGGGAGGTTCCCCGTGCTTTCGCACGGACCTAATTAAAGTAAACCTCGTTTTCCCAGAGGCGTAGCCCCGTTAACACCTTTCTAGACACCTAATGAGTTAGCTAATTGTAAACTGCAAAACTCTCCTAGGAGCAACTATTGCCCACAGTGGGATCGGGATCCAACCATCATATGGAAGGTATGCAATCTCATTGCAAATATCAACACTTGAAATTCCCGATGTGATTTTTACCCCTGGTACCTATGACCTTGGCTATGGTCAACAAATCATAAGTACTAGTCAAGTTCAGCCCGTCATTTCTTGATTAATCAGACCAGTTTACATGACCCTTGGCTAAGGTCAACAAAGTCATATACCCGTCCTAATTAATCTGCATCATATGCATTGTAGGAAGACATCACTTAGTTACCGTACACTACGCCTTGGCTAAGGTCAATAAACGTAGCACGAATACTAAGTACTCTACTTCCTAAAATGACGGAGGCTTGCGAATGATTTTTAAGAAAATCTTTAATGCTTTGAACTTGATATCGTCGTAGAATCAAATGGTTTTCAAAAGGAGTGGCTTGTGCTCCGCAGTTTTGAAATATAGCTTTTTCATAAAGAGCCGAGTGGTTTTCAAATCTGATTCTACAACATCTTTTTAGGTTTATTTTCTTTACATTAATCATATTAATGTAATCCCATCATTTAAGTCCTTAAGCCAATCACAGAAAAAGAAATGAAAATAACACGTACGCTTATGCCATCCGCAATCGCCGCAATGTTCCGTTATGCACCGTTAGATTACTTAACTAACGGCATACCGGGACGGGACTTGCGCGGGTGTAAAACATAAGCAAGGTCTACTATATATCTCATATATAATATATCATTCGTCTCAGATATCACAGAACACAGGCAGAAGAAACACATATATATAATATGGGATATACTAGGACGTACGTATTTAGTATTTAGCCAATAATAGAATATATGGATTCCACAGTCGCGATGAATAGCCAAGCCCACACCCCTAGACCTCTACGAGAGAGGCAAGCGACCCTACCAATCCTAGAGTTTTGGAGACCCGGTCTCGAATCCTCGAGATGGCCTCCCACTGAACCCCAGAACCCGGTCACTTATGCTCCCCTCCTTGGGTCTATCCTAATGCGGAAAAGTAAATAATATACAACACTGGTGACATCAACCTCAACCCGGAAGTGCCCCAAATAAAAGAAGATTACAATACATTTGAATTTTACATGAATGAAAAATAAAACTCTCATCTCACATAAAACCCCCCGGCTATTCAATCACGATAATCCTGCACATCATATCTCAGCGACACAAAATATCATATATCATCAACGTAAGTAAGTATGCGTACCTCGATTGTCGTTGATGTATAGCAACGAAACTGGCGATATCGACATATTACACTTACGGTCACAGAAAAGAAAGTGTAAAACTACAATATTTGGAATCCACATTCTCTTTAGACATCATAAATGCAAAATATCACATACTTCGTATTACATGCCTAACGATATGAATTCCAAATATTGTATCACATTCCAGATAAATAGACAGTACTAAAGTTTTCGAACGAATGATCAAATACCTAAAATTCCCTAAAGCTCAACACTTGAGCGGAGTTCAAAAAACCCGAAGTTTGACACAGTAGTAGCGGTCCAGCCGTAGAAGGGTCAAGCCAACGCTTCACATGTGGCACGCCGTACTGCCCTAAACCCTAATGTTCAAAGGGTAGTTCAAGACGGTCACATAATCGAGTTAAGGTTTGTTGTCTTCTAGAGGGTTCACCACAGAACTTGCACGTATCTCCGAAAGATTTAAACCCCGTTAAAAGTGAGCAAACGACACTCGTTCGAACAATTCAATACTTTCTAATTATCCGGAAAAGCATGAAGTTAAAATTCTGATCGAATCAATGAACTCAAAACAATCTCCAGAACTTACAGCACTAAATTCAGATTAAAAATACTCCAAAAATATACAAGCAGATAGCAAAGTTACTGTACAAAAACGTCACAATGATGCATCCGAACGGCCGCGGAACCGCGGCCCAAGCAGGCTATTGCCGCGGTTCCGCGGTGGAATATACTGTTCATGGTATCGTTTCTTACAGTTGTCCTTAGATTTACCTGCTGAATTTTTTGCATATTTTTAATTCTGAAAAATAACAGATTTTAAAAAATGTCCAGAGAGTGTCCCAAAATACCGTATTTCGGTTCGATCGGAGTTTTTACTTTGCTAAAGTATCGCCTAATGTTCTAGGTCGGCTCTGATACCAAGGTTAGGTTTACCTAGCACCCAATGAGAGGTTTGGAAGTATCACATGTCACAAAGATCAAATTTTTGTGGCATGTGATGCTTCCAAACCTCTCATAGGGTGCTAGGTAAACCTAACAGATGTCAAAAATTCTTGGCTTTCATTCGTGATAACGGAGTCACAGTGGGTTTGTTGTACCGGGTTCCTTTCGTGCGAGAGTTTTCCGACGTTGTTCCAGATAAGCCGGCGGAGCTTAGGGAGCTTAAGGATCAGCTGTAGAGTTGTTTTCTGGGGGACTTGTGCGTCCGAGTGTTTCGCTTTGGGGAGCTCCTATTTTTGTTCATCAAGGAGATGGACGGTAGTTTGAGGTTGTGTATTGATGGATCGCCAATTGAACCGGGTTACGGTGCGGACGGGTATCCTTTACCACGCAATGAAAATTTGTTCAACTTGCTCCAGAGTGCGAGACATTTTCCTATGTTGTTTGAGATCAGGTCATCATTGTTGCGGGTTCGGAGTGTTGACATTCCGAAGACTGTTTTTGTGTGCGCTACGGGCTTTATGTGTTTTGGTGGTGTCGTTGGACTCACCAATGCCCTAGCAGCAATCGTGGATATGATGAACCAGATTTCTTCAGGCTGTTCCTCGACCAGTTTATTGTTGTGTCATTGATGACATCCTGGTCTTTTCCAAGAGTCGTGAGGAACGAGAGCAACACTTGGGGATTTGTTTTGCAGACATTGGGAGAGCCCCAGCAGTTTGCTAAATTCTCGGAGCGTTCCTTCAGGCTTGATTGTGTTGACTCCTAGGTCTAGTAGTTATGTGAGACAGTTTTCGAATGGACCCGAGTGTTAGTGTATATGCCCTAGAGGCCATTACTGTGTCATACTAGTTTGTATATTACTTAATGAAAGCTTGGGATATTCACCTTGTATAGCCAATCTTGCTCAAAATAGTAGTATGCTACTTGGTTTGTTTCTACTTTAATGTGTGCATGTGTTTCTTATAGCATATTGCCTTTACACATTAGTGGAGCCCTTAGGATCTTTGCTTGATTACTAGCGTTGTGATGGCAGTCACACTCATGGGGGCTGGGTAATCCGCAAGCACATCCTTATGCAGGTCCCTAGTCGTAGGACTATCGAGACAGGGCATCGATACTCTAGAGTAGACTAGCGTATGCGCTTCTCATCCCATCTTGGGAGACGGTCTGTCCCACAGCCGTCAGTACGTCGTACTTGAGATAGTATGCGGGTGCTCGTTAGGTTACGAGTACACTGGACAGGACTCGTCGGGAACTGTTGGTTGGTATCATACCTATCGTCAGTTATCAGTTCCCAGGTGACATGAGTACAGCTTAGTCCGTTGACTTGACACTGTCACTTCGCCTCGAGTGTGTTCCCATTGTTATTAGATTGCTACCCTACCATGGCTCATAGGAGTCATGGAAACAGGTAGCAGTTGGGTGCTATCCCAAAGCACTTGGAGGAAGTAAGGGTTAGACAGGATTCGTCTCTCCCGGTATTGGGGGTTGATATTGCGCTGTGTCTAGAAGAGCCGTTACACAAAGTCCCTGGCCAGGGCAAGCGAGATATACTGGTAGGTTTCCAGTGTTATCTCAGGGTGTTCTGGGCTACACTCTGACACGACTTGTACCGCTATTAGGGGACTGACGTTTACCGCCCCCTAGGCCCGCCATGCAATATTCTTAGACGAACAGATCGGACTGTACGGAGACTGTCACATTCAGGCTCAGTGGGAGTTCCGATGGGTTCACCTCGTCAGTCTTCTTATCGGCATCTACCTGGGGACCGTTATGTACATCTAGTGTCGCTTGCGGTCTGTGGTTAAACCCACTGCCAGCGTAGTGTCGAGTCTTTAGAGTCCCACACAGAGGGTTATTCGCCTTTAGGCAAAATAGAGTAGAGGTCGCATGGTTTTGCGACGGGGTTCGTGTAGGGTTCCTAGGCACACTCATGAGGTTCCATAAGGCATCAACCATGCCAAAATCAAATTTTTATGTGCCTAACAACTCTATGCAAGATCGTTAACTAGAGGTAAGGCGAAACTACAAGCAAGCAAACTACTTTGCTACTAAGTGAATAGGAATACAACCTTTGTAGATCCGGTCCTTCACTTCTAAAGCTCCGTGTTGACGTCTCTTCGCTGCTATCATCGGGATCCCGAACCTTAGCGTCAGTTTCATCGGAGAAAAGAGCGGGCTAGGTCGTTGACTTCGAGGACGAAGATGATCTACGTCAGGGAGACTCAAACTCAAGCTATTCCTTCACTTGGTCAAGAACTTTGTGAAGAGAACACCCTATACAACATGGCAAGTGGTAGTGGATGAAGAAATAGGAAGTGGGTTCACTTTGGATTTGGATTTCTCACTCATTTTCTTCACTTAAAAATTTCAAGCAAGCTTTCTTCTTCTTGAAGAAGAAGAAGAAGAAAGAAAAGAATGAATAATCAATAATAGAAAATCAATAATCAAGTGAAGTCTATCATCTTGCAACCATGGGTGAGTTAACTTTTGTAGAGAATAAACTAGAGTTTAGGTTGATGGTTAGGTCAAAGAACAAAACAAAATGGTTAGACTTTTTCAAAGATGCTAAGAAGCTTCATGAAGTTTCAAGCCTAAAACAAAGAAAGCCACCATTTTATTTTTTGCAAAAATAAATAAAACAAATAAAACCCTAACCATTAACCTAAGCAAGGTGTAAGTCATACACACACCCAAGTTTGCATGTATCATCAAACATGATACAAACTAGTGCACAAAAATATATCACATATACAACTTGTGCACATCAAGTGAGAAAATCAATCTTAAGTGAACAAATACTAGTTAATGTAAAGTAATATTGTCACGGCCCGAAAGTACGGAACATGACCGGCACCTAAACTACGAACGTCTCGAGACGTACGTAATCTAAGTAAACCGAAAACCCAGAAATCCAAACCAAGAAAAGTAGTAGAGTGCAGGAAAAACCAACTTAAAGCAAGTTGTTTCAATAGCATAAGCCGAATTATGCGGTTCTTTTAAAAACATCAAAAATTTACGGAAAATTTCGGCAGAGTCTCCTTTGTAAAAACTGGCTCCCAAACGGGATACAACATGAATAGTATACGAAATCAAGAAAAAGGCATCCCCAAGCGGGAGCTAGCTCTTCGTCAATCGACGGTCACAACCACACAAGCAATATAATATACAACGCCAACGGCGAGGATCAAAACTCAAAAGGAAACTCAAAACCACCAGAAATATAACGAGCGACTCTAAGGTCGAAAGAATAAACAACACTGGTCTCTATCTCAATAAATACATGTTTGGTTGATGGAATTTACTAGATACAACGGAATAATATTATACAAGGTAATATGATGGGTACGATACAAGAAAAACCCACCTACTAGCAAGTCACCCGAATGAAACTGAGCCCGCAAGCCGTAAAGAAACATGTACGGCAAAACCTGCAAGAAACTGGGGCACAACGGGGGTGAGTTGCCAACTCGTGAATAGAAAAACATCTACGAATAAAAATCGCATGTATGACGCAATCCTAGGTCATACGATCATAAGATATAATCCTCCAATAACATGCAGCCTATAACAAGGCTAGGGTAAATATCTAACCCGAGTGTAATCTCATGTGCCTGTGTCAGTGCCTCAGGTAGCAATATATCATATGAAGGAGGTATGAATGCACGGAACAGAATGCATGTACTGACGAAAACTTCTTTCATAAATCAGTGAGATTTCTGTATTTTTAAAGTGAGGTACCATAAATGAAATCAGCATAAAACAGTGCCCAGCATCGACACAAAACAAGTGTCCAAATATCTCGATATCTCTGTATCACAATCTCTGTACCTCAATATCTCAAAATCAATATCTAGGATGCCGTCAATCCAGACCGGCCCCTACCATCCATCTCAAGACCACGACGGTATCCTCCGGATATCCGACGCGTCGGTAATATCACCGGTCGGTAGTGCTCCCCTGCCAGGCTCAACGTCAACAACACATTCCTCTTGCCCCGGGGTACCGCACCGGGCCCACTATGTACCCGAAACGGTTCATCCATCTCCTCGAATCGGGTCTCGAAATCAATCAGCAAACTCATGGTGGACGACTCATACATCATTGGAAAACCGCATTTTTTATTTAAAAAGAAAGAAAGCAGTTTATATATGTTTTGCGGTTTTCCTCCAAATCCATAAAATATCATGGGAATCTGAATCATCAATAGCATGTAAAACCATAAATATAAGCATGAGAATCCATGAATACGGCATAACAATGAATAACAGTATGCATGAAGTAGCAGGTAATAACTACAATGTCTAAACTATTAGTTAACATGCTATGTCAAGCAATAATATTTTCTAAGGTGTACGTGACATGGCAATTACCGATGAAGATGTGTGTGAGCCGGCAAGTAAGTGTACGTGGTACATACGCATCATCGGTAATGGTGCTGGTGTCCTAACAGCATGATATCAATAATGGAGTATGAAACATAATATAAGCATGCGATGCGAAGCGAACCACAATAAGGAGCGGGAGCTGAAAACTAGACGCAAATATAACTAATCTGCATTAATCTAATATAAGTCCTACAAATGGTGCCTTTTGAAATAACATGAATCATGGGGTTTTGAAAATAGGGGCTACGGTGTTTTTATGAAAAGATACGTCCTTTGAAATATCCGTAGGATCCCTTGACCTGTCTTTTAAAATACCCACGACCCGCTAGTTTGAAATAGGTGGGAGTCTAATCTAATCTAACAACTACACTAAACTATACGGCTGAACTAACAAGCTAAGCTACAGGTAAGGATACCGCCTAACATCTGAGTCGATACATATACATACCTGTATATATATTAGTCGGTGATCCCGTCTCAATAATATCATATCCGATATCATATCTATAATCAGACATCCCAAGTCAAGAGTGCGGATCAATCATCAAAATATAGCTCGTACGTAAATCCGTCGTACGGCATCCCAAATCTGGGTACGGGTCAATATCACATTCATCATACTATTCATCTGATATCGTCTTTATCAAATATCATGATCGGGGTACTGATCTACGTCTAGTACAATATTGATACCATCTATGTATGCATGCATGTATAAGAATCACTACGTCAAAAAGACCCGCTAAAACATAAAGTCGTATCTCAATACGAACCAAAACACATCACGGATCTTCTGGCCTCAACCCCAATATCATCGACTCATCTCAAATCCCAATTACTATCCTCAAATCCAGTATATAAACATATAGTCCCATACCCATGTGTAAATATACACATCAATATATAATCCCATGTACGCACATATGAAAGAAGAATGTATGCAAATATGGGTGTGTGTGCATGTGTGGTGCAACCACTACTCTAGGGTTTCGCAACACTAAACCAATCCAATCACACCAAGGATCCATCTCTATCATCAATAATCTCAAACAATATATAAACAATATATATATGTGTGCATACGTATTCGTATACATCACCACGAACTGCGGGGGTGCTATACGCCATCCACCCGACTTCTCCCCATAGATATAAATCTACTCACCTGGTCCTCGCTTGCCGGTGCCGACGCCGCCACGCGCTTGCTTGTCGTCTCGAAGTCCACATGGGGTACCTACATATCATAACACACCGTATCGCATTAAAATCCGACTCATGACCAAAACGACGCACGAATCCCACATAGGTCAAAACCCTCGACATCGGCGTACAAACGCCAGACCATCGAGAAAAACCCAAATACACCCATTTGCACATTCACGAACACTAATTTTAATATAAAATAGGTTAAAACTCACAAAAACCCCAAATTCACTTTAAAAGCCGTTTTTCCGAAAAACTAGCAAGCAAAATTTCCCGTTTTAGTACAAAACTCGACGTTTAAACAATTCTAGCGGCCATAATACTTATTAAATAACTTAAATAAGTCATATAACCCATAACCACAATTTAATCTCATCAAACTATATACGTTCAAAAAAAAACTAATTATAATTTTAAACCCAATTATTTAACCATTTCCAAAAACCTAGATAGCAAATTAGTGTAATTATCACAATTTTTAACTAACAACTAACAACTTAATTTGATTTAGCAACCATTAATATGTCAAAACATCACACAAGCATAATCTCATAACATAAAACCCTAACATGATTCAAATTCTTCTCTTGAATTTCACAAACCCTCACTTGCATTCAAGTTCTTTTCTTGAACTTTCAAACACACAATTAAACCACCATTAAACTTATAATTAAGCTAGACTAAAGTATTAGCAACAAATTAAACAAAAAGACGAGATTTATACCTCACAAATCCATGATCAAACATGAAATCTAGACCTCCAAAATGAAATCCTTGCACCAAGATCCATGCATCTAAGGCTACACTAAAATGGGTAAGAACTAGATTTCGATTTTGGGATTTTTTTGATGGGTATTTGATGAAATTTTTGAAGAAAAAGAGATGGAACAATGGGGGGGAGAAAGAGGGCTGTTTGTGCAGGAATTTTCGGCCATAAAGGGAGTGGGGGAGGAGAGAGAGGGAGGTAGAGAAAAATGGGGAGAAAAAGACAAAGTCTACACCCCCTTTTGACTTTCTTTCATTTCCCTTTTCTTTTCTTTTCTTTTCTTTTTTGTGTGGAATGGAGTGGGGAAATGGGGGGGGGGGGGATGTGCTGCTGAATTCAGCCACATGGGGATGGGGGTGAGTGAGTGTGGGTGTGGGTGTGGGGGAAAAAGATAAATGTTATATCCCAAACAACCATTTACACTAATTTCACCGAAAAAAAGCCTTTCTCTTCGATATTTTCTAAACCGTTTTGGCAAACGATTTCGTTTCAAAAAGCACATGATAAAATTTTATTTAAAATTTTATGATGCAAAAAATTTGTTTCAACTCATTCCAATTTGTAATTTTCCCTAATTAAATATATTAGTGACGGCTTAAAATAATATTAAAATAATTTTTTTCAGAAAATTTGAAATTTCACCAATGGCTCAATAAACACCAAATACTAGCAATTACATAGCTAGAATATGTATATTTAATTTTTATAATAAGATATTTATATTTTGACTTTTTACAGAAAAACCCCTTATTTTACCGTTTTTTTCGAAATTTCACCGAAAC
Organism: Agapanthus africanus; assembly: GCA_030015575.1. Classification (NCBI taxonomy): domain Eukaryota; kingdom Viridiplantae; phylum Streptophyta; class Magnoliopsida; order Asparagales; family Amaryllidaceae; genus Agapanthus; species Agapanthus africanus. The sequence goes on from JASDDO010000014.1 coordinate 496,823,666, forward strand.
GATTTTCAAAACGTTACAATCTTCCCCCCTTAAAGAAATTCGGTCCCCGAATTTAAATTAAAACTCCCCCCAAATACTAAAACATCTAAGCAAAACCATTAAGTCGTCGGGGCTCCGAAATCATAAATGCATAAAACAAATCGTAGCGCAGCGCATGCGCATGAAAAATAAGCATATAACTCAAATCAAAACTCCATCCAGCATCCCGCAATCATCGGAGTCATGGTGAAGACACAATGTCCAAATCAAAAATGAAAATCAGTATGATATACATCATTAAAACATCTGGAAGCAATGCATGCCAAATCTTTTTCAAATCGTTGTGCGATGCTCGCAGCACTGCACAGTGGCGGATGTTTATTGTTAAAAAAATAACTACATATATATATATATATATATTTATATATATATATCGTTTGTTTAATATGCACGTCCCGCCGTTTTGGAAGCAATTTCAGAAGGGTTTCCTTTATAAAATGTTTCGTGTCATCTCAGACACGTAGGTAAATACTGAGACTATAGCTCGCTTTTTGGAAATCCCTTCGATAACTATCAATGCATGCAAAATATATTCAGGTACTGTCCTCTGACTAGTCCTGCTCAGTACGAGAACACATAACAAATATCACAAAAACGTACTGCTCTATAGGTTAAATCAATCCCAAAATACGCATATGAATACTACGTGCGTCTGGTGCGCACGGAAATCAAAATCCATATACGTGCCATACAAGCGCACAGAAACAACATCTAAGTGCATCGATTGTGCACACAACATCTGTCATAGGCAACTTGTGTGCCTGACAGCAAGGACAGGTGCGTCTGACACGCACGAAGAATCTCGATTTAGTGCATCTGGTGTGCACCAAAATTGTATCTCATAACATGCGCCCAACATGCGCGAAAAACCCCAAATCTGGTGCATCCATCATGCACGAAATCATGAAATCCAATATCAAGCACCGAACATGCGCAAAATCCAATCAAGTGCACAAGGTGCACAAAACAAATATCGAACATCACAATCGAAATCGAAGTCCAGTGCATCTAAGTGCACAAAATGCGTATCACTGCACTGCAAGCATATATGAACTATACCGAGTGCAAAAACCAAATCGTGTGCGTACATGCGCACAAAATCAACTCAACTGTATGAAACCCATAAAATCTAAACATGAGAAACCAAGGCACGAAAACGATATCAAGTGCAACACTGTGCAGAAATCATAAATACTCAGTAGGTGCAACCATGGCGCATGAAAATGATATCATGAAACTCAATCATCAAAACCAAATCATGCGAATATATCGCTCAAAATACCAAAATCAAGTATGGCGGAATAGTCCCGCTCAAGAACATCCTCCAAGAATCTCTGGCCAACTGTCGGGGTCACTCATAGCATATCTTGTCGACGATCCTGAACTCTGGCCTGCCGGTGTGCGCAACATGACCACTCCTGGGTCCTAGTTTTCTCGTAATTCATTCCAGAAAGGTCCTATCGAGATCTCTCCCAAATTTCGTCTCTGCCGAACCGTCCGAAAGTCATCGTCCTTTACTATATCTGTTTCTTGTTCGGGAACGTCTGCATACTCATCGCGACTCCTTCTAGAAGGTATATCCATGCACAATGCCTCGGCATGCGTATCGCATCTCTGATGTCAGTGGAGTGGAATGTCGTTTCATCAAGATCTCGTATGAACCTCTTACTCCACTTTTCTAATGTCGTCTGCTTTGGACTCGTCTCGTCGCGGCTGCATGGATTGAGCTCCAACGACTATCCTCGTATCTGGAGTTTCCCAAGAATGCATCTCACCACCTAGCATCCGAATTAAGTCGAGTCATCCGATCGAGTCGTCAAAACCTCATAATCCCCCAAGAGCTCAACATCTTGGGCACAGTTTAATAGTATCGAGTACATACCAGAGCATCGGTGGTCCAGCCGTAGAAGGGCAAACCCATGCCTCACTAATGGCGCCGTAGAACTGCCGCAAACCCGAAGGTTCAAAGGCTTTCACACGGTCATTAAGTCGAGTTAGGGTTTCATTCTTCTAGAGGGACCATAGAATTGCCTGCATGTCTTTCCGACTACTTTAAACTTGGAATAATAGGTTTCTGACATTCGATCGTCTCTGTCGACTCCCAACGTCTCCGCGTGAAGTCGTCTCCAGCTGGAATCAATCTATCTGATGACCTCGCATCGGGGTAGGCGAACGATCCACATGTCCTAGTCATTCATCCTCGATGACTAGCGACCTTCTATCATCTCTTAGTACAACTCATTCTGCTCTAACTCCAGCATCTGGGGCAATATCTCGTCGTACGCAGCAATAACTGGCTCGCTCGTCTGCACGCTGAACGGTGCCTCAATCATCAGGAGTAAGCAATACTTCAATGGTCATCAAAATCTGGCTGGCCTCTATCAGTGTCTCAATCCTCTAGTGCAAATCGGCACGTCCGAGTAATCTCATACAGCAATCCACCCAACGCTCGTGGCGCGAAGACACAATGAAAAGACACATCTCTGCAATCGTGTGTCGCCGGAATCATGCCCTGGTCAGTCCTCGTTCTTGACGAGCTCATGCTGACCGCAACTCTAGCCGTAGCTCTCCCTGCCCGTAATCGTGGCAGCAAAACCATAACTGGTACTGATGAGGCTAGATCAGGAAGGAATATAATACTGAACAAGGAAATGTGCATCCTAAGGCTTCATAAGTGGAGTGGCGTGTCGTAAATATGCCGCGGAACATACCAACGGTACGTCACTCTACCTTAGTCACCTATTCCATCAACCAAGGGTCATCCTACGCTCCAAAGGTTAAAACCTAACGCTCTGATACCAACTTTGTCACGGCCCGAAAGTACGGAACATGACCGACACCTAAACTACGAACGTCTCGAGACGTACGTAATCTAAGTAAACCGAAAACCCAGAAATCCAAACCAAGAAAAGTAGTAGAGTGCAGGAAAAACCAACTTAAAGCAAGTTGTTTCAATAGCATAAGCCGAATTATGCGGTTCTTTTAAAAACATCAAAAATTTACGGAAAATTTCGGCAGAGTCTCCTTTGTAAAAACTGGCTCCCAAACGGGATATAACATGAATAGTATACGAAATCAAGAAAAGGGCATCCCCAAGCGGGAGCTAGCTCTTCGTCAATCGACGGTCACAACCACACAAGCAATATAATATACAACGCCAACGGCGAGGATCAAAACTCAAAAGGAAACTCAAAACCACCAGAAATATAACGAGCGTCTCTAAGGTCGAAAGAATAAACAACACTGGTCTCTATCTCAATAAATACATGTTTGGTTGATGGAATTTACTAGATACAACGGAATAATATTATACAAGGTAATATGATGGGTACGATACAAGAAAAACCCACCTACTAGCAAGTCACCCGAATGAAACTGAGCCCGCAAGCCGTAAAGAAACATGTACGGCAAAACCTGCAAGAAACTGGGGCTCAGCGGGGGTGAGTTGCCAACCCGTGAATAGAAAAACATCTACGAATAAAAATCGCATGTATGACGCAATCCTAGGTCACACGATCATAAGATATAATCCTCCAATAACATGCAGCCTATAACAAGGCTAGGGTAAATATCTAACCCGAGTGTAATCTCATTTGCCTGTGTCAGTGCCTCAGGTAGCAATATATCATATGAAGGAGGTATGAATGCACGGAACAGAATGCATGTACTGACGAAAACTTCTTTCATAAATCAGTGAGATTTCTGTATTTTTAAAGTGAGGTACCATAAATGAAATCAGCATAAAACAGTGCCCAGCATCGACACAAAACAAGTGTCCAAATATCTCGATATCTCTGTATCACAATCTCTGTACCTCAATATCTCAAAATCAATATCTAGGGTGCCGTCAATCCAGACCGGCCCCTACCATCCATCTCAAGACCACGACGGTATACTCCGGATATCCGACGCGTCGGTAATATCACCGGTCGGTAGTGCTCCCCTGCGAGGCTCAACGTCAACAACACATTCCTCTTGCCCCGGGGTATCGCACCGGGCCCACCATGTACCCGAAACGGTTCATCCATCTCCTCGAATCGGGTCTCGAAATCCATCAGCAAACTCATGGTGGACGACTCATACATCATAGGAAAACCGCATTTTTTATTTAAAAAGAAAGAAAGCAGTTTATATATGTTTTACGGTTTTCCTCCAAATCCATAAAATATCATGGGAATCCGAATCATCAATAGCATGTAAAACCATGAATATAAGCATGAGAATCCATGAATACGGCATAACAATGAATAACAATATGCATGAAGTAGCAGGTAATAACTACAATGTCTAAACTATTAGTTAACATGCTATGTCAAGCAATAATATTTTCTAAGGTGTACGTGACATGGCAATTACCGATGAAGATGTGTGTGAGCCGGCAAGTAAGTGTACGTGGTACATACGCATCATCGGTAATGGTGCTGGTGTCCTAACAGCATGATATCAATAATGGAGTATGAAACATAATATAAGCATGCGATGCGAAGCGAACCACAATAAGGAGCGGGAGCTGAAAACTAGACGCGACTATAACTAATCTGCATTAATCTAATATAAGTCCTACAAATGGTGCCTTTTGAAATAACACGAGTCATGGGGTTTTGAAAATAGGGGCTACGGTGTTTTTATGAAACGATACGTCCTTTGAAATATCCGTAGGATCCCTTGACCTGTCTTTTAAAATACCCACGACCCGCTAGTTTGAAATAGGTGGGAGTCTAATCTAATCTAACAACTACACTAAACTATACGGCTGAACTAACAAGCTAAGCTACAGGTAAGGAAACCGCCTAACATCTGAGTCGATACATATACATACCTGTATATATATTAGTCGGTGATCCCGCCTCAATAATATCATATCCGATATCATATCTATAATCAGACATCCTAAGTCAAGAGTGCGGATCAATCATCAAAATATAGCTCGAACGTAAATCCGTCGTACGGCATCCCAAATCTGGGTACGGGTCAATATCACATTCATCATACTATTCATCTGATATCCTATTTATCAAATATCATGATCGGGGTACTGATCTACGTCTAGTACAATATTGATACCATCTATGTATGCATGCATGTATAAGAATCACTACGTCAAAAAGACCCGCTAAAACATCATGTCGTATCTCAATACGAACCAAAACACATCGCGGATCTTCTGGCCTCAAGCCCAATATCATCGACTCATCTCAAATCCCAATTACTATCCTCAAATCCAGTATATAAACACATAGTCCCATACCCATGTGTAAATATACACATCAATATATAATCCCATGTACGCATATATGAAAGAAGAATGTATGCAAATATGGGTGTGTGTGCATGTGTGGTGCAACCACTACTCTAGGGTTTCGCAACACTAAACCAATCCAATCACACAAAGGATCCATCTCTATCATCAATAATATCAAACAATATATAAACAATATATATATGTGTGCATACGTATTCGTATACATCACCACGAACTGCGGGGGTGCTATACGCCATCCACCCGACTTCTCCCCGTAGATATAAATCTACTCACCTGGTCCTCGCTTGCCGGTGCCGACGCCGCCACGCGCTTGCTTGTCGTCTCGAAGTCCACATGGGGTACCTACATATCATAACGCACCGTATCGCATTAAAATCCGACTCATGACCAAAACGACGCACGAATCCCACATAGGTCAAAACCTATGGTTGCTTCCACAAATCAACCCGAAAACCCTCGACATCGGCGTACAAACGCCAGACCATCGAGAAAAACCCAAATACACTCATTTGCACATTCGCGAACACTAATTTTAATATAAAATAGGTTAAAACTCACAAAAACCCCAAATTCACTTTAAAAGCCGTTTTTCCGAAAAACTAGCAAGCAAAATTTCCCGTTTTAGTACAAAACTCGACGTTTAAACAATTCTATCGGCCATAATACTTATTAAATAACTTAAATAAGTCATATAACCCATAACCACAATTTAATCTCATCAAACTATATACGTTCAAAAAAAAACTAATTATAATTTTAAACCCAATTATTTAACAATTTCCAAAAACCTAGATAGCAAATTAGTGTAATTATCACAATTTTTAACTAACAACTAACAACTTAATTTGATTTAGCAACCATTAATATGTCAAAACATCACACAAGCATAATCTCATAACATAAGACCCTAACATGATTCAAATTCTTCTCTTGAATTTCACAAACCCTCACTTGCTTTCAAGTTCTTTTCTTGAACTTTCAAACACACAATTAAACCGCCACTAAACTTATAATTAAGCTAGACTAAAGTATTAGCAACAAATTAAACAAAAAGCCAAGATTTATACCTCACAAATTCATGATCAAACATGAAATCTAGACCTCCAAAATCAAATCCTTGCACCAAGATCCATGCATCTAAGGCTACACTAAAATGGGTAAGAACTAGATTTCGATTTTGGGATTTTTTTGATGGGTATTTGATGAATTTTTTGAAGAAAAAGAGATGGAACAATGGGGGGGAGAAAGAGGGCTGTTTGTGCAGGAATTTTCGGCCATAAAGGGAGTGGGGGAGGAGAGAGAGGGAGGTGGAGAAAAATGGGGAGAAAAAGACAAAGTCTACACCCCCTTTTGACTTTCTTTCATTTCCCTTTTCTTTTCTTTTCTTTTCTTTTTTGTGTGGAATGGAGTGGGGAAATGGGGGGGGGATGTGCTGCTGAATTCAGCCACATGGGGATGGGGATGAGTGAGTGTGGGTGTGGGTGTGGGTGTGGGTGTGGGGGAAAAAGATAAATGTTATACCCCAAACAACCATTTACACTAATTTCACCGAAAAAAAGCCTTTCTCTTCGATATTATCTAAACCGTTTTGGCAAACGATTTCGTTTCAAAAACCATATGATAAAATTTTATTTAAAGTTTTATGATGCACAAAATTTGTTTCAACTCATTCCAATTTGTAATTTTCCCTAATTAAATATATTAGTGACGGCTTAAAATAATATTAAAATAATTTTTTTTAGAAAATTTGAAATTTCACCAGTGGCTCAATAAACACCAAATACTAGCAATTACATTGCTATAATATGTATATTTAATTTTTATAATAAGATATTTATATTTTGACTTTTTACAGAAAACCCACTTATTTTACCGTTTTTTTCGAAATTTCACCGAAACGATTTTCAAAACGTTACAAATATATCAAATATATATTTATACATTAAATCATTAAATCAATACTTGAATTAATGATCCGGTCATATCGCATATAACCGACTAATATCTAGTGTATCAATGTATCGAATCAACACTTGATTCGGTAACCCGGCTATATCTCATATAACCGCCCGATGATACAAATCGCGAGAATAGAATACAGTATCACATACTGGTATTATTCTCGGTCCCGCACATATCTCATATGCACTCCTATTTCATTTCGCTTGAGCCAGGAAACCCCTGTGTAGGCTCTAAAGACTCATCAATACGCCGGCAGTAGGTGGTGATCATATCAATCACCCACAAGCCGCAAGCGGTCTGCTAAACGTAACGGCCACCCGGGTATTGAGCGATCAGAAGATCAACGAGCAAGCCTGCTCACACTCCTGCGAATCCACCCAGTAACACTTACCGCACAGTCCGGTCTGTTCGTCTGATATGTCGCATATCTCGCCTATGGTGGTAAACGTCAGACCCCAGTAGCTTGATAAGTCATGCCGATGTAAGGTCCATAACAAGCACGAAACTACTGATAACACTTACCGGTAAATCAGTGCAACCCTGACCAGGGATTTCCAGTTATGGCCAGTTGAGCATAGCGCAACATCAACCCTCAATACCGGGAGAGACGAATCCCCTCCTATCGCTCATTACCTCCATGTGAATCGGGACTGTACCCAAAAACCACCTATTTGCACGACTCAGTAGAGCCGTGGTAGGGTGGAAATCAAAGCACAGTGGGAGACACATAAGACTCTATGACGATCTCGGGTCAAAAGACTAAGCTGTACTAGTGTTACCAGAGAACTGCCAACTGACGTGAGGTATAATACCATCTGGGAGTTCTCGGCGAGTCCGTTTAGTGTACCCAGTCACCACTGAGCACCCGCATACCATCTCTGATGTCAAACACCAATGGATATGGGATCATCCATCGCCCATCACATGGGTCGAGAAGTTATACGCTAGTCTACTCTGGAATATCGATGCCCCGTATCGATATTCCCACGACTAGGAACATTGAAGGATGTACTCATTGACTACCCAGGCCCCACTAGTATGATCTACATCATAGTCCTAGAAGTCGAGTATACATCCTAAGGGCTTTATCAACATGTAATAGAGAGACAGCAAGTATACATGTTAAGATAAAGAGCAACCAGATAGCGTACTATCATGTCGAGTAAGAAAGTCCTACCTATATATGTCCCAGCATCCACTACAATATACATCTCATGTACAATAATGGCCTCTAGGGCATACATATAACTAACAATCTCCCACTTGCATTAGGGCTATCTGTTGCAGTGGTTGCAGTATCACATACTCAACCATCTCATATAAGTCTCTCTCTGGGAAAAGGCCTTTGTGAGTGGATCTGCCGTGTTGTCCTCTGAGTCTACTCTCTTAACCTCGATCACCCTGGAGATCAACTATCTCCATGATCAGGTGATACTGCCTTGGAATATGTCTGGGTCACTGATGGGACCGGGGTTCCTAGGCCAAAGCCTCAACACCATTGTCACACAATGGTAGGAACCTAATTCATCTCATGAACTAATATACACCCAAACTGCCTCTTTGGTAGTATCTTTGATAGCGATGTCACTAGCCTTTATCGTCTAGTTTGCCACGGTATCTCGCTTGGAACTCTTCCAACATACCGTCCCTCTACTGAGGGTAAAGACAATACTTGCGACCGACATTCAGTCGTCCTTATCACCCTGGAACCTTTCCAGTCATTCTCCCCAGGATCCATTGATACCATCTTACTACACCTAGTGAGAACCCTAACATCCATTTAGATCTATCTCATAGATCCAAACCCTAGGATTTAGGAGGTATCACTTTGATCCTATATGGAGAATCCTTGTGATAAGAGGAGATTGACCGAGCGTAGCATATGAAACTCTTTTCCTATTAAAAGTATGTTATCCACGTACTCTACGAGGATCACCACCTTACTCTATACTACCTTTTTGTATACACAGGGTTCATCTTCCATTTTGATGAAGTCAAACTCTTTGACTATCACATCAAAATAGACGTTCCAACTCCGCGATGCCTGCTTTAATCTGTAAAGCATCTTGCACACGTTTCCGCTGCTCCTACTGTTTACGAAGCCCTCTGGCTGTGTACTTATAGACGTTCTCTTCTAAATCAGTATTTAGAAAAGCATTCAAGACACCCAACCACCAGATATCGTAGTCATGGTATGTAGCAATGTTAAGTAGGATCCGGATGGACTTAAGCATAGCCACTGGAAAAAGGTTTCATCATTATCCACGCCTGGTCGATGATGAAAACCATTAACAAGTCTAGCTTTGAAAGTCTCAACTTTTCCATCTTCACCAAGTAATCTTCTCAAGATATACTTGCTCCTGATGGGGATTTAACCCTTCAGATATAGCAGTCAAAGTCCATACTTTGTTGGTGTACATGGATTCCATCTCAGATCGCTAAGCATCCAGCCATTCTTACAGAGTCCCCACTCTTGATGGCCTGCTCGAAAATAGTTGGGTCATCATCTCATGATGCAATCCTCGCTCCCACTGTCATCGAGAAACCGAAGTATCTCTCAGGCGGATGAGGAACCCTACTGGATCGGCGGAGTGGCTGAGGTTCGTCGGAGACTACTGAATCCTTTGGTTCTATCAAATCATTAGCTGTAGTTTGTATAGCTGGAAATCCTTCCAGTTCTACAGAACTGACCTTGCCTCGAGCTTGTCCGGATTTTGCTTTTGACATAGGCCAGACAACCCCAAATATTAACTTTCTTAAGAGATGGGCTCTTCCCATACCATATCTTATATGGAGTGGTAGGCAGTGATCTGATTCGATCCTAATTCAATAAGTATGCAGCTTCTTAAGTGCATAACCCCCTAAAGGAAACATGTAACTCAGTAGTACTCATCATAGAGCGCACCATATCATATAGGGTGTGATTGCTCCGCCCCGATACAACGACGTGTTGTGGTGTATACGGAGGAGTAACACCGAGAGAGAATCTCATTCTCCTTTAGAATAGTCCAGGAATCCCGTGCTCAAGTATTCTCCTCCCTGATCACATCAAAAGACATAATACTTATACCCATTTTTGGTTCTCTACTTCTAACTTATATTCGGTGATTATCTCAAAAGTTTCGGACTTGTGTTTCAACAGGAACATATGTCTGAATCTAGAGATCATCAGTGAATGTAAGGAAGTACAAAGAATCAGTCCTGGCATATGTAGACTGGGGACCTTTATACATCACTATGTATCAGTCCCAAGACTTCATTAACTCTTTCTCTGTTTCCAGTAAACGGAGCTATGGTCATCTTATCTTTGTGACATGACTGGCAAGTTTCATAAGATGTAAATTCAAACTGATTTAAATATGCATCTAAATGTAACTTAGCTAGTCGGGTCGCATTGATATGACCTAGTCTACAATGCCTCAAGAAGAATTCGTTCATTTCTGAACTCTTCCTCTCATGTGTGTTCTATATACTAAGAACTGTAGTTTGATTTAGAATGTATGTGCTTTTAGATAACGTGTCTGAACCGATCAACTATTGATATAGGAAATGTTCAAAACATTATCCAACAAAACAAAATTATATCCTTCTTTAGTAAATAAAGAGATTGATATGATATTGTATATCAGGTTCGGTATCTAATAACATTCGTTCAGAATCAGTGTATTTTGGTAATACAGGGTGATAGTGACCAACAGACTTGGCTGCAACACTTGCACCGTTTTCTGTCTCATGAAACTTATCACCCGTTCTTAGTTCTCTACCTTTCTGTAGCCCTGTGTAACAGATTACATATGCGGGATCCTGATCCGGTATCTCATACCCAGGACGTAGAGGATACAGAGAAACAGTTCTTTGTAATGAACACACCCGAAGAAGATGCATCATCATGCACTTTCTTCGTTTGGGCGGCACGGGAAATCTGGTATTCCTCTAATTCCTGCTCGGTCTTATAACAATTATATGTTGGAGCGGGACCAACGTTCCCCGGCTCAGTATAACAAGCGGGTTCGGTCAATACATCCATATTATTATCTTGATTAAGGCATGACATGGTCGCTACCTGGAGAGAGAGAGAGAGAAGAAAACACTCTGCGTGCACTCTTGCAAGATTAGATTGGTTATATAATTTATCTAATCAGGATGGCTCCCACTGTTTTTATCAAATCTTCCTTCAAACCCTAAAAGGAAAGACTAGCCGGGATTAATTACACTCTACAAGTTCGCCAATCTTTCAGCCAGGCCAGTGCCGGTACTTTGAGGGAGGTTCCCCGTGCTTTCGCACGGACCTAATTAAAGTAAACCTCATTTTCCCAGGGGCGTAACCCCGTTGACACCTTTCTAGACACCTACTTGATCGGCTAATTGTAAAGTGCAAAACTCTCCCACGAGTAACAATTACTCGCAGTGGGTATCAGGATCTAACTATCATATAGAAGGTATGCGATCTCATTGAAAATTTCAACACTTGAAACTCCCGATAAAGGTTTTTACCCCTAGCACCTATGACCTTGGCTAAGATCAACAAATCATAAGCACTAGTCAAGTTCTACCCGTCATTTCATGATTAATTAGACCCACCCACATGACCCTTGGCTAAGGTCAACAAAGCCACATGACTTTCCTAACTAATCGCATCATATGCGGTGTAGGAAGACATCACTTAGCTACCGTACACTATGCCTTGACTATGGTCAACAAACACAGCACGAATACTAAGTACTCTACTTCCTAAAATGACGGAGGGTTGCGGATGGTTTTTAAGAAAACCTTTAACGCTTTGAACTTGATCTCGTTGCAGAATGAAATGGTTTTTAAATGAAGTGTTTTTTAGGCTTTTGTAGTTTTGCTAAAGGGGTCACTCTCGGTGAAGAGATCGTCGGCCCTTTCCTCATCGAATCAGGTGCAGGATATATCATATATATCACTATGCAAAGAAAAAACTCCAAAAGCAATCAAAAAAAAACCGAGGGGTGTAGCATCTGCCAGTCATTGCTAAAGGGGTCACTCCCGGTGAAGGGATCTCGACCCTTTCCTTATTGAATAAGGTGCAGGATGATCTACAAGGAACACCGCGATGCAAAGCAAGAACCGTAGCTACCTGTTTTTGAAAATTCGATTCCACAACATCTATTAGGTTTATTTTCTTTCATTAATCATATTAATGAAGTCCTATCATTTAAGTCACCTAAACATCATAGATAAATACGATGTACACTTATGTCATCCGCATTCGCCTCGATGTCTCCTCGTGCACCATTAGGTTAGGTAACTAACGGCAGAGCGGGGTAGGGCTAGCGCAGGTGTAAAACATAAGTAACGTCTATATAATATATCGTATATACTATATACAGTATTTATCACAACATATCAAATGATCACATCACAGATAATGCAGCAGAAGAAACATATATGAAATTTTGGATATACTAGGACGTCCGTGTTTTCAATACGAGCCTGTATAAAACACGGATTCCACGGTCGCGATGAATATCCAAACCCACATCCCTAGACCCCTACGAGAGCGGCAAGTAACACTGCCAATTCTAGGGTTAGGAGACCCGGTCTCGACTCCTCGAGATGGTCTCCCACTGGACCCTAGAACCCGGTTACTTGTGCTCCCCGCCTTGGGTCTACCTAATGCGGAAAAGTAAATAATATACAAGTGGTGACATCAACCTCATCCCGGAAGTGCCCCAATAAAAGAATATTACATACAAATGAATTTTACATGATTGAAAAAGAAAAACTCTCATCTCACATAAAACTCCCGTCTATTCAAACGCGACGATCCAATATAACACATCCAACAACACATAACATCACATGTCATCAACGTAAGTAAATATGCACATCCCAATTGTCGTTGACATATAGCAACGAAACCGGCGATATCACATATTACACTTACGGTCGCAGAAAAGAAAGTGTAAAACTACAACAGCTGGAATCCGCAACCTCCTTAGACATCACATTCCTAACAATTATAAACCCCGCATTTTAGTCTCTATATCGAAAACACTTTTCAATATCATGTCGGGCAATTCAACAAGATTCCCGATACCCTGATCGAATGCTCGTCGCAAACTTTAGTAGACGGCCGCACCCCCGGATGCCGTCGACGAAGTGAACTAAGGCGAACACCACTGCCGCGAGCACCCGAACGGATGCTTTTGGCTACGGGGTTCTCCTAAGTCACTTGGTCGGGGCTATGGGGCGTAGCTATCTATTAAGTTTACCCGGCGAGTATCCGCGTACGCTACGTGATTGCCACGGACTTTTGATCACATCAAAATCCCATGGCAACCGATCAATTGAGACTAAAGTTCTATGTTTATAATATTCAAATCAGTTATCTCATAACAATTTGTGGATTCCAAATATTGTATCACATTCCAGATAAATAGAGAATGTTAAACTTTCCGATCGAATAATCAAACACCCAAGTTTTCCCAAATAGCTCAACACATGAAATAAGTTTAAAAACATCCACTTCATGCCACAGTACCAACGGTCCAGCCGTAGAAGTGTCAAGCCAACGCCTCACATGTGGCACGCCGTACTGCCCCAAACCCTAAGGTTTAAAGGGCAGTTCAAGACGATCACATAATCGAGTTAAGGTTTGTTGTCTTCTAGAGGGTCCATCGCGTTACTTGGACTACTTAGACGTTCTTAAACTACGGAAAAATCCAACAGTTGGAAATTTTCCGGCAGGGGAAAAGGTGAGATATTGATATCCGGTCAAACATTTTAACACGTTCTAAATTACCCGGAAAGACACAATAAACAAAGTTACAAAATCCGATCGAAACATCGAGTCCCCAAAACAACCCAGAAAACTCAACTGTTGAGTAGAAATTAAAAATTCTCAGAAAACACAGGAATCACGTAGGGACATTACTGTGCAAACTGTGACTAATAAGGCTACAGTATGGCCATGGAACCGCCGCGCAAGCCAGGGTGGGGCCGCGGTTCCACGGCGCATTAGTCGAGTTGGGAGCACATGCTGCACAGTAACTCCTAGAAAACCCTGCTGAATTTTTTGGATATTTTTAATTTGAAAAAATCCACAGTTTCAGAAAAAGTACAGAGAAGGGTATCGATTTGGGTTTCGGGGTTCGATCGGGTTTTTAACTTCGCCTACACTTCGCCTAAAGCTATAGCTAGGCTTTGATACCACTGTAGGGTTCCTAGGCACACTCATGAGGTTCCACAAGGCATCAACCATACCAAAATCAAATTTTTGTGTGCCTAACAACTCTATGCAAGATCGTTAACTAGAGGTAAGGCGAAACTACAAGCAAGCAAACTACTTTGCTACTAAGTGAATGGGAATACAACCTTTGTAGATCCGGTCCTTCACTTTTAAAGCTCCGTGTTGACGTCTCTTTGCTGCGATCATCGGGATCCCGAACCCTAGTGTTGGTTTCATCGGAGAAAAGAGCGGGCTAGGTCGTTGACTTCGAGGCCGAAGATGATCTATGTCGGGGAGACTCAAACTCAAGCTATTCCTTCACTTGGTCAAGAACTTTGTGAAGAGAACACCCTATACAACATGGAAAGTGGTAGAGGATGAAGAAATAGGAAGTGGGTTCACTTTGGATTTGGATTTCTCACACATTTTCTTCACTTAAAAATTTCAGGCAAGCTTTCTTCTTCTTAAAGAAGAAGAAGAAGAAAGAAAAGAATGAATAATCAATAATAGAAAATCAATAATCAAGTGAAGTCTATCATCTTGCAACCATGGGTGAGTTAACTTTTGTAGAGAATAAACTAGTGTTTAGGTTGATGGTTAGGTCAAAGCACAAAACAAAATGGTTAGACTTTTTCAAAGATGCTAAGAAGCTTCATGAAGTTTCAAGCCTAAAACAAAGAAAGCCACCATTTTATTTTTTGCCAAAATAAATAAAACAAATAAAACCCGAACCATTAACCTAAACATGGTGTAAGTCATACACACACCCAAGTTTGCATGTATCATCAAACATGATACAAACTAGTGCACAAAAATATATCACATATACAACTTGTGCACATCAAGTGAGAAAATCAATCTTAAGTGAACAAATACTAGTTAATGTAAAGTAATATATCAAATATATATTTATACATTAAATCATTAAATCAATACTTGATATAATGATCCGGTCATATCGCATATAACCGACTAATATCTAGTGTATCAATGTACCGAAACAACACTTGATTCGGTAAACCGGCTATATCTCATATAACCGCCCGATGATACAAATCGCGAGAATAGAATACAGTATCATATACTGGTATTATTCTCGGTCCCGCACATATCTCATATGCGCTCCTATTTTGTTTCGCTTGAGCCAGGAAACCCCTGTGTAGGACTCTAAAGACTCGTCAATACGCCGGCAGTAGGTGGTGATCATATCAATCACCTACAAGCCACAAGCGGTCTTCTAAACGTAACGTCCACCCGGGTATTAAGCGATCAGAAGATCAATGAGCAAGCCTGCTCACACTCCTGCGAATCCAACCAGTAACACTTTCCGCATAGTCCGGTCTGTTCGTCTGATATGTCGCATATCTCGCCTAGGGGTGGTAAACGTCAGACCCCAGTAGCTTGATAAGTCATGCCGATGTAAGGTCCATAACAAGCACGAAACTACTGATAACACTTACCAGTAAATCAGTACAACCCTGGCCAGGGATTTCCAGTTATGGCCAGTCGAGCATAGCGCAACATCAACCCCCAATACCGGGAGAGACGAATCCCCTCCTATCGCTCATTGCCGCCATATGAATCGGGACTGTACCTAAAAACCACCTGTTTGCATGACTCAGTAGAGTCGTGGTAGGGTGGAAATCAAAGCACAGTGGGAGACACACAAGACTCTATGACGATCTCGGGTCAACAGACTAAGCTGTACCAGTGTCACCAGAGAACTGCCATCTGACGTGAGGTATAATACCATCTGGGAGTTCTCGGCGAGTCCGTTCAGTGTACCCAGTCACCACTGAGCACCCGCATACCATCTCTGATGTCAAACACCAATGGATATGGGATAATCCATCGCCCATCACATGGGTCGAGAAGATATACGCTAGTCTACTCTGGAATATCGATGCCCCGTATCGATATTCCCACGACTAGGAACATTGAAGGATGTACTCATTAACTACCCGGGCCCCACTAGTATGATCTACATCATAGTCCTAGAAGTCGAATATACATCCTATGGGCTTTATCAACATGTAATAGAGAGACAGCAAGTATACATGTTAAGATAAAGAGCAACCAGATAGCGTACTATCATGTCGAGCAAGAAAGTCCTACCTATATATGTCCCAGCATCCACTACAATATACATCTCATGTACAGTAATGGCCTCTAGGGCATACATATAACTAACAGTTCGTTCACATCCGCGCACTTGTGCACGTTTGGTGTCCGGACAGCTTATACTAGTGGGCTTTAGTTTAAGCCAGATCCTAGTATATGTTTTGGGATTGGTTTTATCTCATTGTATTCGTGTTCCTCGGAACACGGATACGGGTGTGTATACACAGTTGACTGAGGCAAAGGACTTTCATTAGGGTTGATGACCGTTGTCTTTTTCTTGACCCTAATGTTTATGTGAAATATGATTATTAATATTAATTAATTATAATTGTGTTATGGTTAGGGTTGTTGACCATTTGACTATGGTTGACTTGTTGACCTATGTTGACATATTGACCATCATCATTTCACATGAAAGATGCTCTTTGATTCTTGCAAAATTCATTAATGTGAAATGATAATGGTCATTTCAAGTTAACAATCACAATTATCTTTGAATAATTATTTAATTATCATAATTCACATATATGTGAGAAGGTTTGATATTATCCTCATTCTCTCATGCTCATTCTCTCTCATCCTCTTCCTCTCTCTCAAAGCTCTCCCTCTCATGAGTTGAGAACCATTAAGCTTTTGAGATAAAACACCAAAATTACTCTCTACTCTTTATAAGGTTCTAGGTTTAGCACACCAAGCACTTTAGTTACCTCTAGGTTGAGGTAGGAGCCAAAGGTAGAGGCCCTCGGGTGGATCTTTCTTCGGCAAGAGAAGGCGATGAGGACGACCCGTTCATCCCACTCCAAGAAGCAAGAAGAGAAGGACTTCATGACTTAGGTATAACCCTTTAACCGAGTAGCTAAATCTCTTAGCTTGGTTGTTAGTTTATGTTTAGCAAATATCCTCCTTTATATAGTCCATGTTGCCTTGAGTTGTAAAAATCGATTTTTTATACCGTTTCCGCCTCCCCGTAAGCACCGGGGTAGGAAACGTGGACTTAAAGTGGTATCAGAGCCTAGCTAAACACAAACTAGCAAGTTAGCAAAGTATCTAGAATTTCGATCGGAAAAAAATCACAAAACACTTTTCAAAAACCTAACTTTCTGCCGATTTTTAAACCTGCTTTAAAAATAATAAATCATACACTAAAAATTGGCTCAGGGTTTTTAAAGAACACCCAAGAAAAACGAACCAGCGAGTCGACCAACTCACCGCGGAACCGCGGCCGAGTTGACTTGGCCGTGGGTCGTTTCTCCTGCAGTGTTCTTATATTGAAGTTTTGGGATTTTTAAGATGGTTTGTTTCTGCCCAGATTTTCCAGAGAACAAATTTGTTTTTGGGGTGGTTACAAATCCGTATTATGATCGAACTTCTCTGGACTTTGGCTAATGGGTTATATCTGTGATGTGATATATGTATTGAACGTCTGCTAATCGCTATACGTCGATTAGTGGGGGTTATATATATCTGTGATCTGTAATGTTAATGGTTTGTGTATATGAATTCGTTGGATTGTCGCGGATGAATAGCCGGGGGGTTGTGAGATGAGAGTTTTCTTTATCTTTCAATTCATGTAATTTGTAATTGATTTAATATTATTTATATGGCCGCACAACCGGGATGGGGTTGTAGCCGTCATTCTATAATTTCTTTTACTGTTTTTGCTCCTAGGATAGACCCAAAATGGGGTGCACAAACTACCGGGTATCTCGAAGTGCCGAGTGGCCTACTCATGGTGTCGAGGGAGGTTGCTTTGCTTCGGGTACTTGGTGGGTAGTTTGCCGCACCCGTAGGGGTCTAGGGTGGGGTTTGGCTATTCATCGCGACCGTGTAATCCGCTCTTCGTTACAGGCTCTTACGGAATGCGGATTCCTAGTATATCCAATGTGTTCATCTGTGATCTGGAATGGCTATCATTGCATTTGAAGAATGTATATATATCTATATATTATATCTATTTAGGCGTTGCTTATGTTTTGCATCCGCGCTAGTCCAGCCCCCGCTCTGTCGTAAGTTAAGTAACCTAACGGGTGATGAGGGGACCCCGTGGAGAATGCGGATGGCATAAGCGTATGTCATATTTTCGTTGTTTTCTGCAATGGTAGGATTAATTGATGGGACGCATTAAAATTAATGCAAGAAAATAAACCAAGTAAAAGTCGTTGGAACACTTTCAAAAGCACTCGGTTCTTTTCAAAAACCATCTTTTAAATGCGGAGCTTGAACCACTCCTTTTAAAAGCTATCTCGTTCCATCGATTATATCAAGTTCACTACGTTCACGGTTTCGCAAAAACCATTCGTAGCCCTCCGTCGTTTCACATGGATGGTCAATAGTATTCAAGCTATGTTTGTTGGCCAAAGTCAATGCATAGTGATTGGTAGCTATTGGGTATTCATGTGCAGCATAGATAGATATGTTGGTTTGGGACAGTCGTACTGCCTTGTTGGCCAAAGTCAAGGGTAGGTGCGGGTGGGTTCAAATTAACCTGGAGAATTACGGGTAGAACTTGACATGTGACTTATGATTTGTTGGCCATAGTCAAGGTCATAAGAGCATGGGGCAAAAATCCACATCGGAAGTTTCTAAAGAAACTGAAACTTGCTAGCGCTGCATACCATTTGAGTGTGATGATTCTGGTAGGATTCCTTCAGTTTTGTCACACGATGATATTTGGATCCCGATCCTACTGTGAGTATATGCTACTCCTCCGGAACTTTCTCACTTAACGATCAATGCTATAAACCAAGTAGGTGTCTAGAAAGGTGTTAGCGGGGCTACGCCCACAGGGAAAAGAGGTTACTTAATTAAGGAACTTCGCGAAAGCGTTAGAAAACCTCCCTCGATGTACCAACATTGGCCTGGCTGAACGGTTAAGCAAGTATTGTACGGTGAGATTGATCCCGACTAATTCTTCCTTTTTGGTTTGAGGAGGAATTCGAGAGACAGTGGGAGCCATCCTGTTTAGACAAATTAAAAACCACTCTAAACTTGCAAGAGCATCATGCTAAAGTGTTTCTTCTCTCTCTCTCCTAATTGCAGCGACCAAACATCATGACTGGACTTAAGTTACTACTAGATAAAAACATACTGACAGGGCCAAACTACAAAGATTGGCACAGGATTGTCAAAATGGCAATCACTTATGACAAGTTGGGGTATCTCCTTACCACCAAAGCTCCCCCTATCCCAGGTCCCAAAGCCAGCGTCGCGGATAAGGAAATCCGTAAGACCTGGGAAATCGACTGCGTGAAGGCAAAGTGCCTCGTGCTTGCCTCTATGGACAATGAATATCAGAGAAGGCAAGAGAATATGGACCTCGAATCCATATTTCTCCATTCAAAAGAACTGTATGGAGAGTAATCCCTTATCGCCAGATACGAAGTCTCGAAAAAGATGTTTTCGGCGAGATTGGCCATCGGATCATCGGTAGCAGAACACGTGCTTAAGATGATTGGCTATATAGAAGAGCTCGCGGACCTTGGGACCACGTTGGAGAACGAGCTCTACATGGACTTGATTCTCCAGTCCCTTCCTTCCACTTACGCCCAGTTTATCCTGAACTTCAACTTGCAAGAAAAAGATGTTGAACTTTCAGAACTCCTCAACATGCTGAGGAGTGCAGAAGGCATCCTACAGAAAGGTAGGGAAACATCCACTTTGTTTTTTGGAGGATCTTCCTCTTCTAGGTCCAAGGCGAAAGCCAAGGGAAAGAAGAAGAAAACCCCCACCAAACCAAGGGGCGGTGTTAGTAAAGCGGATACGAAGGGAAAGGCAAAGGAAACAAAGGTAGCGAGAAAGCTTGTGGGGAATGAAGAGTGCTTTTACTGTCACAAGAGTGGACACTGGAAAAAGGATTGCAGGGCTTGGAAGGCTAGAAACCAGGATCTGAAGCAAGTTGCGGCTTCAGCTTCAGGTGTGTATGTTATTGAAAACTGTCTATCAATAAACTCTACTTCCTGGGTATTGGATACCGGATCAGGATCTCATATCTATAATTCTTTGCAGGCACTGAGAAAGCGTAGGGTTTTGAAGGCAGGTGATATGACCCTCAGAGTTGCAAACGGAGCTAGCATGGATGCTGAGGCCGTGGGGGACTATCACCTGGGAATGTCAGATTGACATGTTTTGGTTTTACCTAATTATTATTTTGTACCCAATGCAACTTGTAATATCATTTCTGTATCTTTAATATCTAAAGAAGGTTATGAATTTGCATTTGTAAGCAATGTTGTAAACATTTACCTTAATCAAGTTCTGATTGGGTCAGGTACATTAAGCAATGGTATATACGTATTAAACCAACCACAGATTTTCAATGTCCAGAATACACACAAAAGAAAGTCTCCGGAAACAAATCAGGCTTTCTTATGGCATTGTAGACTGGGTCACATTAATGAGAGAAGGTTGACAAAGTTACATACAGAAGGATATTTGGATCCGTTCGAATATCAAACATATGCAACTTGTCAATCCTGTCTCAAAGGAAAGATGACAAAGACTCCGTTCACTGGACACGGAGTAAGAGCGAGCGAACTCTTGGGACTCGTACACAGCGACGTGTGCGGTCCAATGTCTACGCATGCGCGAAGCGGTTATTCTTACTTCATTACTTTTACGGATGACTTTTCAAGGTACGGATATGTCTTCTTAATGAAACATAAATCTGAAGCCTTTGGAAAATTCCAGGAATATAAGAATGAAGTAGAAAAACAAACAGGCAAAACTATCAAGACACTAAGATCTGATCGAGGTGGTGAATACTTAAGTGCTGAGTTCCTGGATTACTTAAAAGAGAATGGAATTCTCTCTCAGCTTACTCCTCCATACACCCCATAACATAACGGTGTATCGGAGAGACGGAACCGAACCCTATTGGATATGGTATGGTCCATGATGAGTAGCGCTGAGTTGCCGCGATCATTCTGGGGATATGCTCTAGAATCAGCTGCATACCTTTTGAACTGAGTTCCAACTAAGACTGTGCCTACCACACCATGTGAGATATGGAGTGGGAAGAAATCCTATTTTCAATATCTGAAGATCTGGGGATGTCCATCTTTTGTCAAAAAGAAGCATGCGGAAAAACTCGAGGCATGCTCAGTACTGTCCAAGTTTGTGGGATACCCAAAGAAATCCAGGGGGTATCTTTTCTATTACGCAGAGGAACAAAAGGACTTTGTTTCTCGTAATGCCCACTTTCTGGAACACCAGTTCTTAGAAAAGGAAATAAGTGGGAGCGCAATAGAACTGGAAGAAATTCCAGAACCACAGACTATTTCTGAAAGCTTAGTAGAACCAGATGGCTCAAAAGAACAGGACATTCCTGCGCCGCTCCGCAGGAGTAGTAGGCAGTCTCATCCTCCCGAGAGATACAACAGTTTTCTCATAGACGGGGATAGAGAGGATTGCATCATTGATAGTGATGAGCCGACTAGCTTCCAGCAGGCCATTCAGAGCGTTGACTCGGTAAAATGGCTGGATGCAATGCGGACCGAAATGGAGTCCATGTACACCAACAAAGTATTGACGTTGGACGTTGCTCCAGATGGGGTAAAACTCGTAGGATGCAAGTGGATCTTCAAAAGGAAGATTGGTGTAGATGGACAGGTTGAGACCTATAAGGCTAGACTTGTTTGCAAAGGGTTTTCGTCAAAGACCTGGTTTGGACTATGACGAAACCTTTTCTCCAGTGGCTATGCTGAAATCCATTCGGATCCTTCTTGCCATTGCCGCTTTCCACGATTATGAGATTTTGCAGATGGACGTAAAGATCGCTTTTCTAAATGGAAATTTAGAGGGGTGTGTCTATATGGACCAGCCAGAGGGTTTCATTCAGAGTGGGAGCAGCGGAAAGGTGTGCAAGTTGCTTAAGTCCATCTATGGACTAAAGCAGGCATCGCGGAGTTGGAGCATCTGTTTTGATGAGACGGTCAAAGAATTTGGCTTTATCAAAAATCCAGATGAACCATGCATCTATAGTAGATTTGTAGCAAGAACTTTAGTATTCCTCGTTTTATACGTGGATGACATTCTCTTAATAGGAAATGACATTCCTATAATACAATCTGTCAAAGGGTTCTTGTCACACAGGTTCTCCATGAAAGACCTGCGTGATGCCTCTTACATTCTGCGGATCCGGATCTATCCTGACAGATCCAAGAGGATATTAGGACTTTCACAGTCCAGGTACATCGACACCATACTGAAAAGATTCATTATGGAAGATTCCAAGCGCGGTAATCTACCGGCTTGTCACGGGATCACCCTCTCCAAAGAGATGTTTCCCAAGACTGATTTGGAAAGGGATCGCATGTCTATTATACCCTACGCCTTTGCGGTAGGCTCTATAATGTATGCGATGTTGTGTACCAGACCAGATGTAGCTTACGCACTGAGTGTGGTAAGCCGGTATCAGTCAAACCCTGGGGAGAAACACTGGATGGCGGTAAAGAACATTCTCAAGTACCTGAGAAGGACTAAGGAGATGTTCTTGGTGTATGGCAGAAAATACCTCCAGATCAAGGCCTTTGCTGACTCCAGCTTCCAGAGTGACAAGGATGATTCCAAGTCCATGTCGGGTTATGTCTTTACCCTCAATGGAGGGGCGGTGTGTTGGAAGAGTTCCAAACAGGAAACTGTTGCTGACTCGACGATGGAAGCGAAATATATTGCTGCTGCAGATGCCGCAAAAGAAGCCGTCCGGATAAGGAAGTTCCTGACAGAACTTCAGGCGGTTCCGTCCATCGTTGATCCAGTACCTCTGTATTGCGACAACAACGGGGCTATAGCTTTAGCGAAGGAACCCAGGACCCATCAGATGTCAAGACAGTTCTTGAGGCGATATCACCTGATCAGGGAGATCGTGGGTCGCCAGGAGATCGAGGTTCGGAGAGTTGCTACGAAAGATAACACTGATGATCCAATCACGAAGGCCTTACCCCAGACTCAGTTCGAGCGGCTGATCGAGATGATAGGTCTTCGATACGCCAGTACATGGTCTTAGTGCAAGTGGGAGATTGTTAGTGTATATGCCCTAGAGGCCATTACTGTATCATACTAGTTTGTATATTACTTAATGGAAGCTTTGGATATTCACCTTGTATAGACAATCTTGCTCAAAATAGTAGTATGCTACTTGGTTTGTTTCTACTTTAATGTGTGCATGTGTTTCTTATAGCATATCGCCTTTACAAATTAGTGGAGCCCTTAGGATCTTTGCTAGATTACCAGCGTTGTGATGGCAGTCACACTCATGGGGGCTGGCTAATCCATAAGTACATCCTTATGCAGGTCTCTAGTCGTAGGACTATCGAGACAGCCCATCGATACTCCAGAGTAGACTAGTGTATGCACTTCTCATCCCAGCTTGGGAGACGGTCTGTCCCACAGCCGTCAGTACGTCGTACTTGAGATAGTATGCAGGTGCTCGTTAGGTTACGAGTACACTGGACAGGATTCGTCGGGAACTGTTGGTTGGTATTATACCTATCGTCAGTTATCAGTTCCCAGGTGACATGAGTACAGCTTAGTCCGTTGACTTGACACTGTCACTTCGCCTCGAGTGTGTTCCCACTGTTCTTAGATTGCTACCCTACCACGGATCAAAGGAGTCATGCAAAAAGGTAGCAGTTGGGTGCATTCCCGAAGCACTTGGAGGCAGTGACGGTTAGACATGATTCATCTCTCCCGGTATTGGGGGTTGATATCGCACTGTGTCTAGGAGAGCCATTACACAAAGTCCCTGGCCAGGGCAAGCAAGATATACTGGTAGGTTTCCAGTGTTATCTCAGGGTGTTCTGGGCTACACTCAGACACGACTTGTAACGCTATTAGGGGACTGACGTTTATCGTCCCCCTAGGCCAGCCATGCGATATTCTTAGACGAACAGACCGGACTGTACGGAGACTGTCACATTTAGGCTCAGTAAGAGTTCAGATGGGTTCACCTCGTCAGTCTTCTTATCGGTATTGTAGGGTTGCTGGGCACTGCCATAAGGTTCTACGAGGCATCAACCATGCCCGATTTAAAAATTAGCCGTGCCGAACAACCCGAAGTCGGATCTTTAAACTAGGGTTTAGGCGAAAACAAGTATGTTAAACAGTTTAACACAAAGTGAGAGGGATTACAACCTCTGTAGATCCGGTCCTTCACTTCAATAGCTCCATGTAGATGTCCTCTTCGCTGCGATCGTGAACTCCGGACTCTAGAGAAGCTCCACAAGAAGAATGAATGTGCTTGCTTCGATGACTTCGAGGCCGAAGATGATCTACGTCGGGGAGACACTAACTCAAGCTATTCCTGCACTAGGTCAAGAACATTGCGAAGAGAACACACTCTACTATATGGCAATTGGTAGAGGATGAAGAAGTAGGAAGTGGGCTCACTTTAGAATTGATTTTCTCACACTTTTTCTCATGGCACCATTAGAGCTAGTAAGCTTTTCATGGAGTTTGATGAAGAAGAAGAAGAAGAAAGAATAATATCATCAAATGAATTAATTCTCCTCAATAATGTAACCATGGGTGAGTTAAGCTATCATGCTTAACTCATGTAGAGAATTGACCAAGGTATATGATTAAGGGTTGGGTTAACTAAATATCCTTAAGAATGACAAAAGAGTTGACTTTGTCAATGTTTCCACAAGCTTCACGAAAGATTGAGAACTTTGACAAAGTCTTTCTCTTTTGTTATTCTTAAGATATAAAAAAAACCCTAATCTTTACCCTAATCTTGGTATAAGTCTCATATACCTATCTTTGATGTATCATCAAGCATGACACAATCATATGTACACAAATATATATCACATATACACTTATGAACAATCTAGTGAGAAAATAAATCATAAGTGAGCTAATACTAGTTAATGTAATGTAATATATCAAATATATAATTATACATTAAATTATTAAATCAACTCTTGATTTAATAACCCGGCTATAACCGACTAATATCATGTGTAACAACTTATTGAATCAACACATGATCCGATAACACGGCTATATCGCATACAACAGATCAATGTCACGAATCGCGAGAGTAGAATACGGTATCTCATATCGTATTAATCTCGGTCCCGCAAATATCACATATGTTCTCCTACTCCGTTTTGCTTGAGTCAGGAAACCCCTGTGTAGGACTCTAAAGACTCGTCAATACGCCGGAAGTAGGTGATGATCATATCAAATACCCACAAGCCGCAAGCGGTCTGCCAAACGTAATGGCCACCCGGGTATTGAGCGATCAGAAGATCAACAAGCATGCCTATACATTCTCCTGTGAATCCAATCAGTAACACTCCCGTACAGTCCGGTCTCGTCGTCTGATATGTCGCATATCTCGCCTAGGGGCGATAAACGTCAGACCCCAGTAGCTCAATAAGTCGTGTCGATACGAGGTCTATAACAGTTCGAGAAACTACTGATAACAGTTACCAGTAAATCTCAGCAACCCTGGCCAAGGATTTCCGGTTAAAGCCAATCGAACACAGCACAACATCAACTCCCTATACCGGGAGAGACGAATCCTCTCCTATCGCTCATTGCCTCCATGTGATTCGGGACTGTACCGAAAAGCCACCTTTTTGCACGCCCTCTTGGACGTGGTATGATGGAAATCAAAGCACAATGGGAATCACACAAGACTCTATGACGATCTCAGGTCAACAGACTACTCTGTACCAGTGTCACTGGAGAACTGCCATCTGACGTGAGGTATAATACCATCTGGGAGTTCTCGGCGAGTCCGTCCAGTGTACCCAGTCTCTACTGAGCACCCGTACACCATCCTTGATGTCAAACACCGATATATATAGGATCATCCATCGCCCATCATATGGGTCAAGATGCGTATACGCTAGTCTACTCTGGTGTATCGATGCCCTGTCTCGATACACCCTCGACTAGGAACTGTTATAGGATATAATCGTCGACTACCGTGGCCCCACTAGTATGATCTCATTATAGTCCCAGTAGTCGAGTATATATCCTAAGGGCTTTATCAACATGTAACATCGAGACAATCAGAGTACATGTTAAGATAAAGTACAACCAGATAGCATACTATCATGTCGAGCAACAAAGTCCTCCCTTTATATGTCCAAGCATCCATTACAATATACATCATATGTACAGTAATGGCCTCTAGGGCATACATATAACTAACAATCTCCCACTTGCACTAGGACCATCTGTTGTGTTATCTCATACCCAACAATTAGCTGTGGCTGAAGTATCTCATACTCAACCATCCCATAATGTCTCTACTGGGAAAAAGGCCTTTGTGAGTGGATCCGCGCTGTTTTCCTCTGTGTTTACTCTCCTAACCTCGATCTCCCTGGAGATCAACCATCTCCATGATCAGGCGATACTGCCTAAGAATTATATCTGGATTTCAGATAGGACGGTAGTTCCTTGGCTAAAGCCACAACTCCATTGTCACACAATGGTAGGAACGAAGTTCTTCTCATGAACTTATATATATCCAGACTGCCTCTTTGGTAGCATCCTT
Source organism: Agapanthus africanus (assembly GCA_030015575.1). NCBI lineage: Eukaryota > Viridiplantae > Streptophyta > Magnoliopsida > Asparagales > Amaryllidaceae > Agapanthus > Agapanthus africanus. The sequence continues at coordinate 496,850,756 of JASDDO010000014.1, forward strand.
GGTAACGATGTATCTTGCCTTTAATCGTCTAGTAAGTCACGGTATCTTGCTTGGAATTCTTCCAACATACCGTCCCTTCACTGAGGGTATAGACAATGCCTGCGACTGACATTCAGTCGTCCTTATCACCCTGGAACCTTTCCAGTGATTCTCCCCAGGATCCATTGATACCATCTCACTACAACTAGTGAGAATCCTAACATCCATTTAGATCTATCTCATAGATCCAAAACCCAGGATTTAGGAGGTATCACCTTGATCCTATATGGAGAATCCTTGTGATAAGCGGAGATTAACCGAGCGTAGCATAGGAAACTCCTTCCCTATCAAGAGTATGTCATCCACGTACTCTACGAGGATCACCACCATACTCTCTACTATCTTTTTGTATATACAAGGTTCATCTACCATTTTGATGAAGTCAAACTCTTTGACTACCACATCAAAACAGATGTTCCAACTCCGCGATGCCTGTTTTATCATATAAAACATCTTGTACACATTTCCGCTGCTCCCACTGTCTACGAAGCCCTCTGGCTGTGTACTTATAGACGCTCTTTTTTAAAATATCATTTAGAAAAGCAGTCATGACACCCAACCGCCAAATATCGTAGTCATGGTATGCAGCCGTGGCAAGTAGGATCTGGATGGACTTAAGCATAGCTTTGAAAGTCTCAACTTTTTCATGTACACCAAGTAATCTTCTCAAGATAAACTTGCTCCTGATGGGGATTTAACCCTTCAGATAAAGCAACCAAAGTCCATACTTTTTTGGTATATAAGGATTCCATCTCAGATCGATAAGCATCCAGCCATTCTTACAGAGTCCCACTCCTGATAGCCTGCTCGAAACTAGTTGGGTCATCATCTCATGATGCAATCCTCGCTCTTACTGTCATAGAGAAACCGAAGTATCTCTCAGGTGGGTGAGGAACCCTACTAGATCGGCGGAGAGGCTGAGGTTCGTTGGTTACTATTGAATCCTTCGGTTCTACCAAATCATCTGCTGTAGTTTGTATAGCTGGAACTCTTTCCAGTTCTACCTCATGACCACTAATTTTTCCACAAGAAATTCCCTTTCACAAAGGTGGCATGTTGAGAAATAAAACACTTTTGTTTCTCGGTTTGGTAGAAGATATTTCCTTGCGAATGCTTGGGATATCCAACAAACTTCCACAGATCTGACTTTATCTCGAGCTTGTCCGGATTTTGCTTTTCAGACATAGGCCGGACAACCCCAAATCTTAACAAACTTAAGATATGGGCTCTTCCCATTCCATATCACATATGAAGTGGTAGGCAACTGATTTGATTTGAACCGTATTCAATAGGTATGCAGCTTCTCAAGTGCATAACTCCGAAAAGGAAATAGGAAACTCAGTAGTACTCATCATAAAGCACACCATATCACATAGGGTGTTATTGCTCCGCCCCGATACACCGACGTGCTGTGGTGTATATGGAGGAGTAATGCTGAGAGAGAATCTCATTCTCCTTTAGAATAGTCCAGGAATTCCGTGCTCAAGTATTCTCCTCCTTGATCTCATCAAAGGACATAATGTTAGTGTATATGCCCTAGAGGCCATTACTGTATCATACTAGTTTGTATATTACTTAATGGAAGCTTGGGATATTCACCTTGTATAAACAATCTTGATCAATATAGTAGTATGCTACTTGGTTTGTTTCTACTTCAATGTGTACTTGTGTTTATTTCAGTATATTACCTATACACATTAGTGGAGCCCTTAGGATCTTTGCTTGATTACCAGCGTTGTGATGGCAGTCACACTAGTGGGGGCTGGGTAATCTATAAGCACATCCTTATGCAGGTCCCTAGTCGCAGGACTATCGAGACAGGGCATCGATACTCCGGAGTAGACTAGCGTATGCGCTTCTCATCCCAGTGTGGGAGACGGTCTGTCCCACAGCCATCAGTACGTCGTACTGGAGATAGTATACGGGTGCTCGTTAGGTTACGAGTACACTGGATAGGACTCGTCGGGAACTGACCGGTTGGTATTATACCTATGGTCAGTTATCAGTTCCCAGGTGATATGAGTACAACTTAGTCCGCTGACTTGACACTGTCACTTCGCCTCGAGTGTGTTCCCACTGTACTTTGATTACTACCCTACCATGGCTCAAAGGAGCCGTGCAAACAGGTAGTAGTTGGGTGCAGTCCCGAAGCACTTGGAGGCAGTGACGGTTAGACAGGATTCGTCTCTCCCGGTATTGGGGGTTGACATCGCGCTGTGTCTAGGAGAGCCATTACACGAGTAGTCCCTGGCCAGGGCAATCGAGATATACTGGTAGGCTTCCAGTGTTATCTCAGGGTGTTTTGGGCTTCACTCCGACACGACTTGTACCGCTATTAGGGGACTGACGTTTACCGTCCCACTAGGCCCGCCATACGATATATCAGACGAACAGACCGGACTGTACGGAGAATGTCACATTCAGGCTCAGTAGGAGTTCAGATGGGTTTCGCCTCGTCAGTCTTCTTGTCGGCATTACCTGGGGACCGTTATGCTTAGCTAGTGCCGCTTGCGGTCTGTGGTTAAACCCACTGCCAGCGTAGTGTCGAGTCTTTAGAGTCCCACACAGAAAGCTTTTCGCCTTTAGGCAAAAGAGTAGAGGTCGCATGGTATTGCGACAGGTCGCATGGTTTTGCGACAGGGTTCGGTCACATCCGTGCACTTGTGCACGTACAGTGTCCGGACAGTCTACACTAGCGGGCTTTGGTTTAAGCCAGATCCTAGTGTACCTTTTGGGATTGGATTTATCCTGTTTGCATTCGTGTTCCTCGGAACGCGGATGCGGGTGTGTATGCACAGTTGACGGGGAGACAGAGGCAGCGGATTCTCATTAGGGTTGTTGACAGTTGACCGTTGACTATTTGACTTTTTGCTCAACCCTAATGAGAATATGATATATGATTAACAATTATATTAATTAAGTATTATGTTGACATGGTTGTTGACTTGTTGACTTGTTGACTTTGTTGACTTTTGTTGACTTGTTGATTTTGTTGACCGGTTGACTAGGCTTGACTAGTTGACCATCATGATAACCATAGCCATCATTTCATGGCAAAGACTTTTGCTTGCTTGCTCATTTGTGCAAAATGAGTGCATGAAATGATATGGTTATGGTTGCTTCAACCATCACATAACACTTATTTGGTATGATGAGTTATCATTGTTTTGGATTATGAGAGGGTGAAAGGCAAAAGAGAGGCTCATTCTTACTTGCTCATTCTCTCTCTTGTTCTTGAGCTCTCTTGTTTTGCTCTCACCCTCTTGCTCTTGCTCCCTCTCTTGACTCTATGGTTCTCTTGTCTCATGAGTTGAGAATCAAGAACCATAGATAAAATCTCATACAAACTCTTCTCTACCCACTCTAGTTCACAAGGTTTAGCAAACCGAGTGAACTAGTTTCTTCAAAGTTCAAAGAAGGAGCTAAAGGTTGGAGCTTTCAGGTGGATCTATCTTCGGCGTAAGGAGACGACGGGAAGAAGCCAATCCGGACCACCCTTGGAGCTTGAAGACGAAGGAGTTCAAGACAAGCAAGGTATAACCCCCTAACCGAGTAGTTAGCAACTCGCAGTTAGGATGTTAGTTAGATGTTTAACCAAGATCCGGGTTATAAGTCCATGTTACCACCTCTATAAAAATCGTTTTTTACCATATTCCGCATGCCCGAAAGTACCGGGAGAGGTAGCATGGACTTACAGTGGTATCAGAGCCTAGTTAAACTCTATCTAACATGTTAGCAAAGTAGCTAGAAGATCGATCAAAGAAAAGTCCCGAAATGAACCCCGAAATTCGAACTTTCTGTCGATTTTAAAAGTGCTTGAAAACTTTTTTGAAATACACCAAAAATCGGCTCAGGCTTTTGTGTGATCACCCACCAAATTTGGTCCAACGATCGAGTCAAAGCGCCGCGGAAACATGGCGGGAGCACGCTCCCGCCGCGGATCCGCGGCCGAGTTGACTCGGCCGAGGTCCAAGTTTGGTGCAGTGTTATTCTGGGGTTGTTTTGGGATTTTTGGAATATATATTTTCTGCCCAGATTTTCCAGAACGAAAATTTTATTTTTGGGGCCTATAAATTCGTATTTTTGATCGAACTTCTAAAAGACTTTAGCGACGGGTTTTTCTGTAATGTGATATTTGTATTGAACGTCTACTAATCGCTATATGTCGATTAGTGGGGGTTATACAAATCTGTGATCTGTAATGTTGGAATGTGTATATGAATATGTTGGATTGTCGCGGGTGAATAGCCGGGGGTTGTGAGACGAGAGTTTTCTTTTCTTTTAATTCATGTAAATTTGTAAATTGATGTAATAATTATTTGTATGGCCGCACAACCGGGTCGGGGTTGTAGCCGTCATTGTATAATTTCTTTTTACTGTTTTTGCTCTTAGGATAGACCCATGGAGGGGATGCACAAACTACCGGGTATGCCAAAGTGTCGAGTGGCCTACTCATGGAGACGAGGGAGGTTGCTACGCTTCGGGTACTTGGCGGGTAATTTGCCGCACCCGTAGGGGTCTTGGGTGGGGTATTGGCTATTCACCGCGACCGTGTAATCTGTTTTTCGTTACAGGCTCGTGCGAATTACAGATTCCTAGTATATCCAATGTATTCATCTGTGATCTGAAATGTTTATCATTGCAGTATATCTATATATGATATTATTTAGTCGTTGCTTATGTTTTACAGACGCGCTAGCCCAGCCCCCGCTCTGTCGTTAGTTAAGTAACCTAACGGGTAATGACGGGGCCCAGTGGCGAATGCGAATGGCATAAGCGTACGTCATATTTTGGTTGTTTTCTGCAATGGTAGGATTAAATGATTGGACGCATTAAAAGAACTAATGCAAGAATATCACGCATTAAAAGAACTAATGCAAGAAAATAAACCAAGTAAAAGTCGTTGGAACACTTTCGAAAAACCACTCGGTTCTTTTCAAAACAAACTTTTAAATGCGGAGTTTGAGCCACTCCTTTTAAAAGCTATCTCGTTCCATCGACTAAATCAAGTTCACTACGTTCACGGTTTTCGCCAAAACCATTCGTAGCCCTCCGTCGTTTCACATGAATAGTCAATAGTATTCAAGCTGTGTTTGTTGGCCAAAGTCAAGGCATAGTGATTGGTAGCTATTGGGTATTCATGTGCAGCATAGATAGATGCGTTGGTTTGGAACAGTCGTACTGCCTTGTTGGCCAAAGTCAAGGGTATGCGCGGGTGGATTCAAATTAACCTGGAGAACGACGGGTAGAACTTGACATGTGACTTATGATTTGTTGGCCAAAGTCAAGGTCATAAGAGCATGGGGCAAAAATCCACATCGGGAGTTTCAAAAGAACTGAAACTTGCTAGTATTGCATACCATTTGAAGTGTGATGATTCTGGTAGGATTCCTTCAGTTTCGTCACGCGAAGATATTTGGATCCCGATCCTACTGTGAGTATATGCTACTCCTCGGGAAATTTCTCACTTAACGATCAATGCTAAAAACCTAGTAGGTGTCTGGAAAGGTGTTAGCGGGGCTACGCTCCCAGGGAAAAGAGGTTCTTAAATTAAGAAACTTCGCGAAAGCGTTGGAAAACCTCCCTCGAAGTACCGACACCAGCCTGGCTGAACGGTTAAGCAAGTATTGTACGGTGAGATTGATCCTGACTAATTCTTCCTTTCTGGTTTGAGGGATTCGAGAAACAGTGGGAGCCATCCTGTTTAGACAAATTAAAAACCACTCTAAACTTGCAAGAGCATCATGCTAAGTGTTTCTTCTTCTCTCTCCTAATTGCAGCGACCAATCGAAATGACTGGACTTAAGTTACTCCTAGATAAAAATATACTGACAGGGCCAAACTACAAAGATTGGCTCAGGAATGTCAAAATGGCAATCACTTACGACAAGCTGGGGTATCTTCTTACCACCAAAGCTCCCCCTGTCCCAAGTCCCACTTCCAGCATCGCGGATAAGGAAATCCGTAAGACCTGGGAGATTGATAGCGTGAAGGCCAAGTGCCTCGTACTTTCCTCGATGAACAACGAACATCAGAGGAGGCACGAGAATATGGACCTTGAATCCATATTTCTCCATACAAAAGAACTGTATGGAGAGAAATCTCGTATCGCAAGATACGAAGTGTCGAAGAAGTTATTTTCGGCAAGGTTGTCCATCGGATCATCGGTAGCGGAACACGTGCTTAAGATGATTGGCTTCATTGAGGAGCTCGCGGAACTTGGAACCACGTTGGAGAATGAGCTCTATACGGACTTGATTCTCCAGTCCCTTCCTTCCACTTACGCCCAGTTTATACTGAACTTCAACTTACAAGAAAAGGAGGTTGAACTTTCAGAGCTCCTCAACATGCTGAGGAGCGCAGAGGGCACCCTACAGAAAAGTAGGGAAACATCCACTTTGTTTGTAGGAGGATCATCTTCTTCTAGGTCCAAGGCGAAAGCCAAGGGAAAGAAGAAGAATGCCCCCGCCAAACCAAGGGGCGGTGTTAGTAAGGTGGATACGAAAGGAAAAGCTAAAGCAACAAAGAAAGCGGGGAAGCTTGTGGATAAGGAAGAATGCTTCTATTGTCATAAGAAAGGACACTGGAAGAATGATTGCAGGGCCTGGAAGGCCAGAACACAGGAATTGAAGCAGGTTGCAGCTTCAGCTTCAGGTGTGTATGTTATTGATAACTGTCTTTCAATAAACTCTACTTCCTGGGTATTGGATACCGGATCAGGATCTCATATCTGTAATTCTTTACAGGCGTTGAGAAACCGTAGGGTTTTGAAGGCAGGTGACATGACCCTCAGAGTTGCGAACGGAGCTAGCATGGATGCTAAAGCCGTGGGGGACTATCACCTGGGAATGTCAGATGGACATGTTTTGGTTTTGCGTAATTGCTTTTTTGTACCCAACGCAACTTATAATATCATTTCTGTATCTTTAGTTTCTAAAGAAGGTTATGAATTTGCGTTTGTAAGAAATGTTGTAAACATTCACCTTAATCAAGTTCTGATAGGGTCAGGTACATTGAGTAATGGTATATACGTATTAAACCAACAACAGATTTTCAATGTCCAGAATACACACAAAAGAAAGTCTCCGGAAATAAATCAGACTTTCTTATGGCATTGTAGACTGGGTCACATCAATGAGAGAAGGTTGACTAAGTTACATACAGAAGGATATTTGAATCCGTTCGAATATCAATCGTATGCCACTTGTCAATCCTGTCTCAAAGGAAAGATGACAAAGACTCCGTTTACTGGACACGGAGTTAGAGCGAGCGAGCTCTTGGGACTCGTACACAGTGACGTGTGCGGTCCAATGTCTACACATGCGCGAAGCGGTTATTCTTACTTCTTCACTTTTACGGATGACTTTTCAAGGTACGGTTATGTCTTCTTAATGAAACATAAGTCCGAAGCCTTTGAAAAATTCCAGGAGTATAAGAATGAAGTAGAAAAACAAACCGGCAAACGTATCAAGATCCTAAGATCGGATCGAGGTGGAGAATACTTAAGTGCCGAGTTCCTGGATTATTAAAAAGAGAACGGAATTCTCTCTCAGCTTACTCCTCCATACACTCCGCAACATAACGGTGTATCGGAGAGACGGAACCGAACCCTATTGTATATGGTTCGGTCCATGATGAGTAACTCTGAGTTACCGCGATCATTCTGAGGGTATGCGCTAGAATCAGCTGCATACCTTTTGAACCGAGTTCCTACTAAGACTGTGCCTACTACACCATATGAGATGTGGTGTGGGAAGAGACCCTATCTTAAGCACATTAAGACATGGGGATGTCCAGCTTTTGTTAAAAAGCAGCATGCGGACAAGCTCGAGGCACGCTCAGTACAGTGTAAGTTCGTGGGATATCCAAAGAATTCCAAGGGATATTTCTTCTACTGCAAAGAGGAACAAAAAGTTCTTGTTTCTCGTCATGCCTACTTCTTGGAAACGGAGTTTTTGGAAACCCAGATAAGTGGGAGCACAGTAGAACTGGAAGAAATTCCAGAACCACAGACTATTAGTACAGACTATTACTGAAAGCTTAGTGGAACCAGAGGGTTCAAAAGAATAGGACATTCCTACGCCGCTCCGCAGGAGTAGTAGGCAGTCTCATCCGCCCGAGAGATACTACGGTTTTCTCATAGACGGGGATAGAGAGGATTGCATCATAGATTATGATGAGCCTACTAGCTTTCAGTAAGCCGTTCAGAGCGTCGACTCGGTAAAATGGCTGGATGCATTGCGGACCGAAATGGAGTCCATGTACACCAACAAAGTATGGACGTTGGACGTTGCTCCAGACGGGGTAAAACCCGTAGGATGCAAGTGGCACTTCAAAAGGAAGATTGGTGTAGATGGACAGGTTGAGACCTATAAAGCTAGACTTGTAGCAAAGGGTTTTCGTCAAAGACCTGGTTTGGACTATGACGAAACCTTTTCTCCAGTGGCTATGCTGAAATCCATTCGGATCCTTCTTGCCATTGCTGCCTTCCACGATTATGAGATCAGGCAAATGGACGTAAAGACCGCTTTTTTAAATGGAAATTTAGAGGAGTGTGTCTATATGGACCAGCCAGAGGGTGGGTTTCATTCAGAGTGGGAGCAGCGGAAAGGTGTGCAAGTTGCTTAAGTCCATTTACGGACTAAAGCAGGCATCGCGGAGTTGGAACATCTGTTTTGATGAGACGGTCAAGGAATTTGGCTTTATCAAAAATCTAGATGAACCATGCATCTATAGTAGATTTGTAGCGAGAACTGTAGTATTCTTCGTTTTATACGTGGATGACATTCTCTTAATAGGAAATGACATTCCTATGCTACAATCTGTCAAGGGGTTCTTGTGACACAGGTTCTCCATGAAAGACCTGGGTGATGCCTCATACATTCTGGGTATCCGGATCTACCGTGACAGATCCAAGAGGATATTAGGACTTTCACAGTCCATGTACATCGACACCATACTGAAAAGATTCAGTATGGAAGATTCCAAGCGCGGTAATCTACCGGCTTGTCACGGGATCACCCTCTTTAAAGAGATCTCTCCCAAGACTGATTTGGAGAGGGATCGCATGTCTATTATACCCTACGCTTCTGCGGTAGCCTCTATAATGTATGCGATGTTGTGTACCAGACCGGATGTAGCTTATGCACTTAGTGTGGTAAGCCGGTATCAGTCAAACCCTGGGGAGAAACACTGGATATCGGTAAAGAACATTCTCAAGTACCTGAGAAGGACTAAGGAGATGTTCTTGGTGTATGGCGGAAAAGACCTCCAGATCGAGGCCTTTGCTGACTCCAGCTTCCAGAGTGACAAGGATGATTCCAAGTCCATGTCGGGTTTTGCCTTTACCCTCAATGGAGGGGCGGTGTGTTGGAAGAGTTCCAAACAGGAAACCGTTGCAGACTCGACGATGGAAGCGGAATACATCGCTGCATCTGATGCCGCAAAAGAAGCTGTCTGGATAAGGAAGTTCTTGAAAGAACTTCAGGTGGTTCCGTCCATTGTTGATCCAATACCTCTGTATTGCGACAACAACGGGGCTATAGCTTTAGCGAAGGAACCCAGGTCCCATCAGAGATCCAGACACATCTTGAGGCGGTATCACCTGATCAGGGAGATCGTGGATCGCCAGGAGATCGAGGTTCGGAGAGTCGCTTCAGAAGATAACACTGCAGATCCATTCACCAAGGCCTTGCCCCAGACTCAGTTCAAGCGGCTGATCGAGATGATAGGTCTTCAATACGCCAGTACATGGCCTTAGTGCAAGTGGGAGATTGTTAGTGTATATTCCCTAGAGGCCATTACTGTATCATACTAGTTTGTATATTACTTAATGGAAGCTTGGGATATTCACCTTGTATAAACAATCTTGCTCAATATAGTAGTATGCTACTTGGTTTGTTTCTACTTCAATGTGTACTTGTGTTTATTTCAGTATATCACCTATACACATTAGTGGAGCCCTTAGGATCTTTGCTTGATTACCAGCATTGTGATGGCAGTCACACTAGTGGGGGCTGGGTAATCTATAAGCACATCCTTATGCAGGTCCCTAGTCGCAGGACTATCGAGACAGGGCATCGATACTCCGGAGTAGACTAGCGTATGCGCTTCTTATCCCAGTGTGGGAGATGGTCTGTCCCACAGCCATCAGTACGTCGTACTGGAGATAGTATACGGGTGCTCGTTAGGTTACGAGTACACTGGACAGGACTCGTCGGGAACTGACCGGTTGGTATTATACCTATCATCAGTTATCAGTTCCCAGGTGACATGAGTACAGCTTAGTCCGCTGACTTGACACTGTCACTTCGCCTCGAGTGTGTTCCCACTGTACTTTGATTACTACCCTACCACGGCTCAAAGGAGCCGTGCAAACAGGTAGTAGTTGGGTGCAGTCCCGAAGCACTTGGAGGCAGTGACGGTTAGACAGGATTTGTCTCTCCCGGTATTGGGGGTTGACATCGCGCTGTGTCTAGGAGAGCCATTACACGAGTAGTCCCTGGCCAGGGCAATCGAGATATACTGGTAGGCTTCCAGTGTTATCTCAGAGTGTTTTGGGCTTCACTCCGACACGACTTGTACCGCTATTAGGGGACTGACGTTTACCGCCCCACTAGGCCCGCCATGCGATGTATCAGACGAACAGACCGGACTGTACGGAGAATGTCACATTCAGGCTCAGTAGGAGTTCAGATGGGTTTCGCCTCGTCAGTCTTCTTGTCGGCATTACCTGGGGACCGTTATGCACAGCTAGTGCCGCTTGCGGTCCGTGGTTAAACCCACTGCCAGCGTAGTGTCGAGTCTTTAGAGTCCCACACAGAAAGCTTTTCGCCTTTAGGCAAAAGAGTAGAGGTCGCATGGTATTGCGACAGGTCGCATGGTTTTGCGACAGGGTTCGGTCACATCCGTGCACTTGTGCACGTACAGTGTCCGGACAGTCTACACTAGCGGGCTTTGGTTTAAGCCAGATCCTAGTGTACCTTTTGGGATTGGATTTATCCAGTTTGCATTCGTGTTCCTCGGAACGCGGATGCGGGTGTGTATGCACAGTTGACGGGGAGACAGAGGCAGCGGATTCTCATTAGGGTTGTTGACAGTTGACCGTTGACTATATGATATATGATTAACAATTATATTAATTAAGTATTATGGTGACATGGTTGTTGACTTGTTGACTTTGTTGACTTGTTGACTTTTGTTGACTTGTTGATTTTATTGACCGGTTGACTAGGCTTGACTAGTTGACCATCATGATAACCATAGCCATCATTTCATGGCAAAGACTTTTGCTTGCTTGCTCATTTGTGCAAAATGAGTGCATGAAATGATATGGTTATGGTTGCTTCAACCATCACATAACACTTATTTGGTATGATGAGTTATCATTGTTTTGGATTATGAGAGGGTGAAAGGCAAAAGAGAGGCTCATTCTTACTTGCTCATTCTCTCTCTTGTTCTTGAGCTCTCTTGTTTTGCTCTCACCCTCTTGCTCTTGCTCCCTCTCTTGACTCTATGGTTCTCTTGTCTCATGAGTTGAGAATCAAGAACTATAGATAAAATCCCATACAAACTCTTCTCTACTCACTCTAGTTCACAAGGTTTAGCAAACCGAGTGAACTAGTTTCTTCAAAGTTCGAAGAAGGAGCTAAAGGTTGGAGCTTTCAGGTGGATCTATCTTCGGCGTAAGGAAACGACGGGAAGAAGCCAATCCGGACCACCCTTGGAGCTTGAAGACAAAGGAGTTCAAGACAAGCAAGGTATAACCCCCTAACCGAGTAGTTAGCAACTCGCAGTTAAGATGTTAGTTAGATGTTTAACCAAGATCCGGGTTATAAGTCCATGTTACCACATCTATAAAAATCGTTTTTTACCATATTCCTCATGCCCGAAAGTACCGGGAGAGGTAGCATGGACTTACACATAATACTTATACCCGTATTTTGGTTCTCTACTTCTAACTTATATTCCGTGAATATCTCAAAAGCTTTGGACTTGTGTTTCAACAGGAACATATGTCTGAATCTTGAGAGATCATCAGAGAATGTAATGAAGTAAAAAAACCGGTCTTGGCATGTGTAGACAGGAGACTTTCATACATCAGCATGTATCAATCCCAAGAGTTCACTAACTCTTTCTCTGTTTCCAATAAACGGAGCTGTGGTCATCTTATCTTTGTGACATGACCGGCAAGTTTCACAAGATGTAAATTCAAACAAATTTAAATATGCATCTAAATGTAACTTTGCTAGTCGGGTCGCATTGATATGCCCTAGTCTACAATGCCTCAAGAAGGATCCGTTCATTTCTGAACTCTTCCTCTTGTGTGTGTTCTGTATACTAAGAACCGTAGTTTGATTTAGAACGTCAATGCTTTTAGATAACGTGCCTGAACCGATCAACTCTTGATATAGAAAATGTTCAAACATTATCCAACAATACAAAATTATATCCTTCTTTACTAATAAAGAGATTGATATGATGTTGTATATCAGGTTCGGTATCTAATTACATTCGTTAAGAATCAATGTATTCTGGTAATACAGGGTGATAGTGACCAACAGACTTGGCTGCAACACTTGCACCGTTTCTATCTCATGAAACTTATCACCCGTTCTCAGTTCTCTACCTATCTGTAGCCCATGTAACAGATTACATATGCGGGATCCTGATCCGGTATCTCATACCCAGGACGTAAAGGATACTGAGAAACAGTTCTATTTAATGAACACACCCGAAGATGATGCATCAGCGTGCACTTTCTTCGTTTTGGGCGGCACGGGAAATCTGGTATTCCCCAATTTCCTGCTCTATCTTATAACAATTATAAGTTGGAGCGGGACCAACATTCCCCGGCTCAGTATAACAAGCGGGTTCAGTCAATATATCCGTTTTTATTATCTTGATTAAGGCGTGATATGGTCGCTACCTGGAGAGAGAGAGAAGAAAACACTCAGCGTATGCTCTTGCAAGATTAGATTGGTTATCTAATATATCTAATCAGGATGTCTCCCACTGTTTTAGTCAAATCTTCCTTCAAACCCTAAAAGGAAAGACTAGCTGGGATTAATTACATCTACAAGTTCGCCAATCTTTCAGCCAGGCCAGTGTCGGTACTTTGAGGGAGGTCCCCCGTGCTTTCGCACGAACCTAATTAAAGTAAACCTCATTTTCCCAGAGGCGTAACCCCGTTAACACCTTTCTAGACACCTACTTGATCGGCTAATTGTAATGTGTAAAACTCTCCCAGGAGTAACTCTTACTCGCAGTGGGTATCGGGATCCAACTATCTCATAGAAGGTATGCAATCTCATTGCAAATTTCAACATTTGAAATTCCTAATAATATTTTTCCCCAAGCGATCTATGACCTTGACAAGGTCAACAAACTATAGACCACAAGTCAAGTTCAACCCGTCATTTCCTGATTGAATTAAACCCACCCGCACGACCCTTGACAAGGTCAACAAAGTCGCACGACTACCCTAATCCAATCGCATCATATGCTTATACAGATAAGCAGTAATCAGCTACCGGACACTACTCCTTGACAAGGTCAACAAACGCAGCACGAATACTAACTATTACTTATCTGAAATGACGGAGGGCTACGACAGGTTTTTAAAAAAACCCTTTGCGTACTGAACTTGATATCGTTGTAGAATCGAGTGATTTTAAATGGAGTGTTTTTTAGGCTTTTCTAGTTTTGCTAAAGGGGTCACTCCCGGTGAAGGGATCGTCGGCCCTTTCCTCATCGAATAAGGTGCAGGATATTCCACAAATATCACTATGCAAAGCAAGAACTATAGAAGCAATCAAAAGACAAACCGAGTTTGTAGCATCTGCTAGTTTCGCTAAAGAGGCCACTCCCGGTGAAGGGATCTCGGCTCTTTCCTTATCGAATAAGGTGCTGGATGTTCTACAAGGAACACTGCTATGTAAAGCAAGAACTAGAGCTATCAGTTTTTAAACAAGTTTCTACAATATCTTTAGGTTTCTTTTATTTCATTAACCTCAGTACTGAAGTCCCATTTTATTGTGCTTCACAAGCATCATTATTTGAAACGAAATCTGCAATATAACATATATCTCATATATATAATATAAACATTCGTCTCAGGCAGTAATATGATCTCATCACAGAACATTGCAACAGAAGAACATATATGAAATATTGGATATACTAGGGCGTCCGTGTTTTAATATGAGCCTGTATAAAACACGGATTCCACGGTCGCGATGAATATCCAAACCCACATCCCTAGACCTTTACGAGAGCGGCAAGTAACTCTGCCAATTCTAGGGTTAGGAGACCTCGTCTCGACTCCTCGAGATGGTCTCCCACTGGACCCTAGAACCCGGTTACTTGTGCTCCCTGCCTTGGGTCTACCTAATGCGGAAAAGTAAATAATATACAATGGTGACATCATCCTCAGCCCGGAAGTGCCCCAATAAAAGAATATTACATACAAATGAATTTTACATGAATGAAAAAGCAAAAATCTCATCTCACATAAAAAAAACCCGGCTATTCAGAACACGACGATCCAATATAACATATCACAGCAATACATAATATCTCATATCATCAACGTAAGCAAGTATGCGTATCCCGATTGTCGTTGATGTATAGCAACGAAGCCGGCGATACACCACATACTACGCTTACGGTCACAGAAAAGAAAGTGTAAAACTATAACAGTTGGAATCCGCAACCTCCTTAGACATCGCATGCCTAACCAAATGAATTCCTTAGACATCGCATGCCTAACAATTATAAACCCCGCATTTTAGTCTCATTATCGAAAACTCTTTTCAATATCAAGTCGGGCAATTCAACAAGATTCCCTACATCCTGACCGAATGCTCGTCGCAAACTTTAGTAGACAGCCGCACCCCTAGATGCCGTCGACGAAGTGCACTAAGGCGGAACACCGCTGCCGCGAGCAACCGAACGGATGCTTTTGGCGATGCGGTTCTCCTACAGTCACTTGGTCGGGGATATGGGGCGTGGTTGTCCGTTAAGTTTATCCGGCGAGTATCCGCGTACATTATGTGATTGCGACGGACTTTTGATCACATCAAAATTCCGCGGCAACGGATCATCTGAGACTGAACTGCTAGATTTATAACATTCAAATTAGTTATCTCATAACTATATGTGGATTCCAATTATTGTATCACATTCCAGATAAATAGACAATGTTAAACTTTCCGATCGAATAATCAAACACCCAAGATTTCCCCAATATATCTCAACACTTGAAATCAGTTTAAAAATATCCATCACAAGCCACAGTACCAATGGTCCAGCCGTAGAAGGGTCAAGCCAACGCCTCACATGTGGCACGCCGTACTGCCTCAAACCCTAAGGTTTAGAGGCAGTTCAAGACGGTCACATAATCGAGTTAAGGTTTGTTGTCTTCTAGAGGGTCCACCGCGTTACTTGCACGACTTAGAACGTTCTTAAACTCGAGAAAAAATCCAACTTTTGAAAAAATTTCCGACAGGGGAAAAAGTGAGTTATTGATATCCGTTCGAACTTTTTAACAGTTTCTAAAAATTAACCGGACAAACTAAACAAAGTTAAATTATCCGATCGAATCAACGAGTCCCCAATACAACCCTAGAAAACTCAACACTTGAGTGGAATTAAAAAATACCCAGAAAATATTGACAATAAAGGACCTAAGAATAAATATATGAAATATGAGGGACTAAGTCCAAATTTTGGCAGCGGAACCGCCGCTAAACCCTTGGTTTGGCCGCGGTTCCACGGTCACGTTAGCGACTTAGTGTACCGTACTTCACAATAATTCTTAGTTTTTCCTGCTTGTTTTTCTAAGAATTTTTAATGATGAAAAAATCATATTTTTAGAAAATGTAAAGAGAGGGGTATAAACCGGGTATTCGGAGTTCGATCGGACTTTAAACTTCGCCTAGACATCGCCTAAAGCTCTAGCTTGGCTCTGATACCACTGTAGGGTTGCTGGGCACTGCCACAAGGTTCTACGAGGCATCAACCATGCCCGATTTAAAATTTAGCCGTGCCGAACAACCAGAAGCCGGATCTTTAAACTAGGGTTTAGGCGAAAGGCGAAAACAAGTATGTTAAACAGTTTAACACTAAGTGAGAGGCATTACAACCTTTGTAGATCCGGTCCTTCACTTCAATAGCTCTATGTAGATGTCTCCTTCGCTGCGATCATGAACTCCGGACTCTAAAGAAGCTCCACAAGAAGAACGAACGTGCTTGCTTCGATGACTTCGAGGCCGAAAATGATCTACGTCGGGGAGACACTAACTCAAGCTATTCCTTCACTAGGTCAAGAACTTTGTGAAGAGAACACACTCTACTACATGGCAAGTGGTAGAGGATAAAGAAGTAGGAAGTGGGCTCACTTTAGAATTGATTTTCTCACACTTTTTCTCATGGCACCATTAGAGCTAGTAAGCTTTTCATGGAGCTTGATAAAGAAGAAGAAGAAAGAATAATATCATCATATGAATTAATGCTCCTCAATAATGTGTAGGGTTCCTAGGCACACACATGAGGTTCTACAACTGATCAAACATGTCCAATTCAAAATTTTCAATGTGCCAATGAACCCTAAACCTAGATCGTTAACTACAGGTAAGGCGAAACATGCAAGTAAACAACTTTATTGCTAAGTGAAAGGGACTACAACCTTTGTAGATCCGGTCTTCCACTTCTCTAGCTCCGTGATGACGTCCCTCCGCTGCGATCATCGGATCCCGGACTCTAGATTCAATTTCATCGGAGAAATGGGCGGGCTAGGTCGTCGACTTCGATGCCGAAGATGATCTACATTGAGGAAACTCAAGATCAAGCTCCATCTTCACTTGGTCATAGAACTTATGAAGATAACACACTCTACTACATGGCAAGTGGTAGTGGATGAAGAAATAGGAAGTGGGTTCACTTTGGATTTGGATTTCTCACTCTTTTGATCATGACACCATTGGAGGTAGCATGGTTTCTTCTTCTTCAAGAAGAAGAAGAAGAAAAAGAATATAATAAGCATAATAAAATCAATTGATTAATTATAATAAATCAAGTGATCTTATCATATAGCAACCATGCGTTAGTGTAACTAGTGTAGAGACTAAACTAGGGTTTAGGTGAATGGTTAGGGTTAAGGAAAAAACAAAATGGTAGATAAAGCTAAGAAGCTTCATGAAGCTTAAGCAAAGAACAAAGTTAGCCACCATTTCATTTTTGCCAAAAGGAATAAAGAAAATAAATAAAATGAATAAGTGAATAATTTAAAACCCTAACCATTAACCTAAACATGGTGTATAGCATACACTCACCCAAGTTTGCATGTATCATCAAACATGATACAAACTAGTGCACAAAACTATATCATATATACAATGTGCACATCAAGTGAGAAAATCCATCTTAAGTGAACAAATACTAGTTAATGTAAAGTAATATATTAAATATATAATTATACATTAAATCATTAAATCAACACTTGATTTAACGATCCGGTCATATCGCATATGACCGACTAATATCCAATGTATCGACTTATCGAATCAATTCTCGATTCGATAACTAGGTTATATCGCAT
Organism: Agapanthus africanus; assembly: GCA_030015575.1. Classification (NCBI taxonomy): domain Eukaryota; kingdom Viridiplantae; phylum Streptophyta; class Magnoliopsida; order Asparagales; family Amaryllidaceae; genus Agapanthus; species Agapanthus africanus. The sequence continues at coordinate 496,868,394 of JASDDO010000014.1, forward strand.
ACAACCAATCGATACATTCATCGCGAGAATAGAATACGGTATCACATACACACATTATTCTCGGTCCCGCACATATCTCATATGCGCTCCTATTTCGTTTCGCTTGAGCCAGGAAACCTCTGTGTAGGACTCTAAAGACTCGTTAATACGCCGGCAGCAGGTGATGATCATATCAAACACCCACAAGCCGCAAGCGGTCTGCTAAACGTAACGGCCACCCGGGTATTGAGCGATCAGAAGATCAACGCGCAAGCCCGCTCACACTCCTGTGAATCCAACCAGCAACACTTACCATACAGTCCGGTCTGTTCGTATGATATGTCGCATATCTCGCCTAGGGGTGGTAAACGTCAGACCCCAGTAGCTCGATAAGTCATGCCGATGTAAGGTCCATAACAAGCATGAAACTACTGATAACACTTACCAGTAAATCAGTGCAACCCTGGCCAGGGATTTCCAGTTATGGCCAGTCGAGCATAGAACAACATCAACCCCCGATACCGGGAGAGACGAATCCCCTCCTATCGCTCATTGCCTCCATGTGAATAGGGACTGTACCCAAAACCACTTGTTTGCACGACTCAGTAGAGCCATGGTAGGGTGGAAATCAAAGCACGGTGGGAGACACACAAGACTCAATGACGATCTCGGGTCAACAGACTAAGATGTACCAGTGTCACCAGAGAACTGCCATCTGACGTGAGGTATAATACCATCCGGGAGTTCTCGGCGAGTCCGTTCAGTGTACCCAGTCACCACTGAGCACCCGCATACCATCTCTGATGTCAAACACCAATGGATATGGGATTATCCATCGCCCATCACATGGGTCGAGAGGATACACGCTAGTCTACTCTGGAATATCGATGCCCCGTCTCGATATTCCCACGACTAGGAATATTGAAGGATATACTCATGGACCACCCAGGCCCCACTTGTATGATCTACATCATATTCCTGGAAGTCGAGTACACATCCTAAGGGCTTTATCAACATGTAACAGAGAGACAGAAAGTATACATGTTAAGATAAAGAGCAACCAGATAGCGTACTATCATGTCGAGCAAGAAAGTCCTACCTATATATGTCCCAGCATCCACTACAATATACATCCTATATACAGTAATGGCCTCTAGGGCATACAAATAACTAACATAATGTAACCATAGGTGAGTTAAGATATCATGCTTAACTCATGTAGAGAATTGACCAAGGTACATGGTTAAGGGTTGGGTTAACTAAATATCCTTAAGAATGACAAAAGAGTTGACTTTGTCAATGTTTCCACAAGCTTCATGAAAGCTTGAGAACTTTGACAAAGTCTTTCGCTTTTGTTATTCTTAAGATATAAACATAACCCTAATTTTTAACCTAATCTTGGTATAAGTCTCATATACCCATCTTTGATGTATCATCAAGCATGACACAATCATATGTACACAAATATATATCACATATACACTTATGCACAATCTAGTGAGAAAATAAATCATAAGTGAGCTAATAATAGTTAATGTAATGTAATATATCAAATATATAATTATACATTAAATTATTAAATCAACTCTTGATTTAATAACCTGGCTATAACCGACTAATATCATGTGTAACAACTTATCGAATCAACACTTGATCCGATAACCCGGCTATATCGCATACAACCGATCAATGTCACGAATCGCGAGAGTAGAATACGGTATCTTATATCGTATTAATCTCGGTCCAGCACATATCACATATGTGCTCCTACTCCGTTTCTCTTGAGCCAGGAAACCCCTGTGTAGGACTCTAAAGACTCATCAATACGCCGGCAGTCGGTGATGATCATATCAAACACCCACAAGCCGCAAGCGGTCTGCCAAACGTAACGGCCACCCGGGTATTGAGCGATCAGAAGATCAACAAGCAAGCCTGTACATTCTCCTGTGAATCCAATCGGTAACACTCCCGTAAAGTCCGGTCTCGTCGTCTGATATGTCGCATATCTAGCCTAGGGGTGGTAAACGTCAGACCCCAATAGCTCAATAAGTCGTGTCGCTACGAGGTCTATAACAGTTCGAGAAAATACTGATAACACTTACCAATAAATCTCAGCAACCCTGGCCAGGGATTTCCGGTTATAGCCAATCGAACATAGCACAACATCAACTCCCTATACCGGGAGAGACGAATCCCCTCCTATCGCTCATTGCCTCCATGTGATTCGGGACTGTACCCAAAAGCTACCTTTTTGCACGCCCTCTTGGACGTGGTATGATGGAAATCAAAGCACAGTGGGAATCACACAAGACTCTATGACGATCTCGGGTCAACAGACTACTCTGTACCAGTGTCACCGGAGAACTGCCATCTGACCTGAGGTATAATACCATCTGGGAGTTCTCGGCGAGTCCGTCCAGTGTACCTAGTCTCTACTGAGCACCCGTACACCATCCTTGATGTCAAACACCGATGGATATGGGATCATCCATCGCCCATAATATGGGTCAAGATGCATATACGCTAGTCTACTCTGGTGTATCGATGCCCTGTCTCGATACACCCTCGACTAGAAACTGTTATAGGATGTACTCGTCGACTACCGTGGCCCCACTGGTATGATCTCATCATAGTCCCAGTTGTCGAGTACATATCCTAAGGGATTTATCAACATGTAACATAGAGACAATCAGAGTACATGTTAAGATAAAGTACAACCAGATAGCATACTTTCATGTCGAGCAAGAAAGTCCTCCCTATATATGTCCAAGCATCCATTACAATATACATCATATGTACAGTAATGGCCTCTAGGGCATACAAATAACTAACATGCAGCTACCTGGGGACCGTTACATATAGCTAGTGCCGCTTGCGGTCTGTTGTTAAACCCACTGCCAGCGTAGTGTCGAGTCTTTAGAGTCCCACACAGAGGGTTATTCGCCTTTAGGCAAAATAGAGTAGAGGTCGCATGGTTTTGCGACGGGGTTCGTTCACATCCGCGCACTTATGCACGTTTGGTGTCCGGACAGCTTATACTAGTGGGCTTTGGTTTAAGCCAGATCCTAGTATATTTTTGGGATTGGTTTTATCTCATTGTATTCGTGTTCCTCGGAACACGGATACGGGTGTGTATGCACAGTTGACTGAGGCTGAGGCAGAGGACTTTCATTAGGGTTGATGACCGTTGTCTTTTTCTTGACCCTAATGTTTATGTGAAATATGATTATTAATATTAATTAATTATAATTGTGTTATGGTTAGGGTTGTTGACCATTTGACTATGGTTGACTTGTTGACCTATGTTGACATATTGACCATCATCATTTCACATGAAAGATGCTATTTGATTCTTGCAAAATTCATTAATGTGAAATGATAATGGTCATTTCAAGTTAACCATCACAATTATCTTTGATTAATTATTTAATTATCATAATTCACATATATGTGAGAACGTTTGATATTATCCTCATTCTCTCATGCTCATTCTCTCTCATCCTCTTCCTCTCTCTCAAAGCTCTCCCTCTCATGAGTTGAAAACCATTAAGCTTTTGAGATAAAACACCAAAATTACTCTCTACTCTTTCTAAGGTTCTAGGTTTAGCACACCAAGCACTTTAGTTACCTCTAGGTTGAGGTAGGAGCCAAAGGTAGAGGCCCTCGGGTGGATCTTTCTTCGGCAAGAGAAGGCGACGAGGACGACCCGTTCATCCCACTCAAAGGAGCAAGAAGAGAAGGACTTCAAGACTTAGGTATAACCCTTTAACCGAGTAGCTAAATCTCTTAGCTTGGTTGTTAGTTTATGTTTAGCAAAGATCCTCCTTTATATAGTCCATGTTGCCTTGAGTTGTAAAAATCGAATTTTTATACCGTTTCCACCTCCCCGTAAGCACCGGGGTGGGCAATGTGGACTTACACCGAGGAGGATCGAAGCCGTACATCTTTGGCCCATACTTATATCCGGGACTGAGGTCCGTAGATTTGGGCTTAGCAGGTTTTACCGCCGTTTCGTGCAGGATTGCTGGTGTATCGCTGCACCGTTGACTGAACTGGCCGGAAAGGAGGTTTCTTTTTCTGTGGACTGAGGCATGTGTGCGGAGTTTTCAGCTGTTGGAGATTCGGTTGACAACTGCACCAGTTCTTTCTTGTTTTCGGGTTCAGGCGACTTTGTTGTTTTGCTGTGATGTTTCGCTAGTGGGGCTCGATTTTGCGCTGGCATTATAGAGTAATCGCTTTTGCTTCCCGACAGTTGGAGGAAGTACGAGCAAGATTTTCTACTCATGATTCGAAGATGGTCGCGGTGGTCGTGCGTTGGAGATTCGGAGACACTACTTGGTCGGAGAGTCGTGTCAGATTTTCACGGACCACCAGAGCTTAATGTACAACTTCCTGCAGCGGGTTTTGATTGTTGAGACAACGCCGTTGGATGGAGCTTGTAGAGTATTGTGTTTTGTGAGATCCTTTGGTTACCCGTAGCAAGGCGATTGTGGTAGCTGATGCTTGAGTCATAGGCCCAGGGATAGCTTGTTCCAGTTGTGCGCAGTTCAGACACAGTCTTCTGCAGATTTACAGTTCTTGTGTGATCGTGGAGTACAGCTAGGTTCGCTTCTATTAAGGGGACGGCTTGCTCATGTCCGCGCCCGACCACTTTTCCTTAATCGTTTTCGTGAGGCACGGCCTACCGATGCTCGTTGTCTGTGATACTTGAGCATGTTCGGCAGGGTAAAGATTCGGAGTCCTTGATTTGTGACCAGGGTGTGCTACGTTTAGGGATGCATTTGTGTATACCTGATGTTGATGGGTAGAGCCGCGAAATCCTAGAGCAGGAACATCGGTCAACTTTCTGTGTTCATTCAAGTTCCAATAATTTGTGACGTGACTTGTGAGTTAGTTACTGGTGGACAGGATGAAGAGTGAAGTTTCGGATTTCGTTTCAAGGTGTCTGTCCTGTTGTGAGCTAGGTTTGAGCATTTTAGACCGGATGGAGAGTTGCAACCTTTAACCGTTCCGGAGAGGGAATGGGAGCAGATCTCCATGAATTTTCGTTGTGGCATCTACCCAGGTTTAGTCAGGGTGTGACTCCATTTGGGTGTTTGTTGTCCGGTTATTCTCAGTTTGCTCAGTTGTTCTTTATTAAATTTGTGCGTTGCACAGAGTTCCTTCATGTGTTGTATCCAATAGGGGCACCCTGTTCGCTTGTCGTTTTGGGCAGGAGTTTCAGGAAGCCTTGGGTACTGGTTGAGCTTTAGCTCCATTTTTCCATCCACAGAATGGTGTTTTTGTGAGAGCGGCCTGTACCGACCCTGGAGGTTATGCTTGTGCGTGCGTACTAAGTGTTTGTTGGTAGTTGGGATCGTCACTTGCCACTGTTAGGGTTCTCCTTCGATAGCTGTTATCAGGAGACACTCCAATTGGAAACCTTTAGGTTTTGTTGTTAGGTTGTGTCGATCACCATTCTGTTTTTCTGACTCTGCGTGAGTAGGATTTTTGGACCCCAGCTAGTCTAGAGACTTCGGAGATGATCCAAGTGGTTTAGGTCAGGATGACGACGGCCCAGTGCAGACAGAGGACTTATGCCGACCGTAGTGGTCGCAGACTTGAGTTCGCAAAGGGAGATCATGTATCCTAAGGATTTTCAGATGGATGACGTGTTGAGTTTTGGGCATCTTATCCCAGGATTGTAGGTTCTTTGAGATCCTTTAAGCGAGTTAGTTCCGTTTCCTTTAATTTGGCACTTCCGCCCAGTTTATTGAGTATTCACCCCGTATTCCTTGTGTCTATACTTTGCAAATACCTTCATGACTTTTCTCACATGATTTAGCACCAGACCATTTAGCTTGGCGCGATCTTTTCGTTCACCGGCAGCCATTTGTGTTAGTGGCTCGGCAGGTGGAGAAACTTCGGTCAAGAGCCTTGCCATCTGTAGATTGTTTTTCTTGGACGTAGCCGTATAGTGAGGTGATCACTTGGGAGGCTGCGAACGAGAGTTGGGAGTTTTGTACTCTTCTCTTTGAAGGTACGCTTAGTGATAATTTTAAATTCGGGGATGAATTTTTATAAGGGGGAGATTGTAACGCCTTAGATTTCGGTTAGTGTTTGTTTAGACGGTAATGAGGGTTTGCTGTAAAAAGTTTACCAATGCGGGTTCTTCATATTTTATAATATTTAATTATTAGTTTATTATTATTTGTTATGGGCATGCACGCATGTGTGCACGTAAATGTGAGGGGGTTTTTGTGCTAATCTAGTATTAGTGACCATGACACTTATTCCTAATTCTAATCCTTTGCTTTAATCCATTCTTTGCTTTAACCTTAACTTTAATCCTTTAGATATTTCTCTTTTGGGTTTTGTTTGAGAGAGAGGTGGCATGGTGACTTGGTGTGAATGCTTTAATGGTGAATTAATGCAAGGGTTGCACTCACCTCTCACTCTCACCCTACACTCACCTCTCTCTCTCTCATTTCCTCACACTCTCTCATTCTCTCTCACTTATTACTTTCTCTATTTCTTTTTCATTTCCTCAACACTCAAACTGAACACTTGAGTTTCTAACAAAAAATCCATCACAAAATTCACATAATCTCATAAAAATCACATCTTTGATCTAGTTTTTCCTCTTGGATGCCTAGGAGCTTGGATAGCTTGGATCTTTGAGTTCTTTTGGTTAGGTAATGATCCCTATCTGTTCTTTATATAGTTTTTGTGTTGTGTAGAATTTTAGTTTCAGTTTAGACAGCGTAAAGTTAAGTTTTTGTGGAAATATCGTATTTTTAGTGTCGTTTGTGATATCTGTGTTCTGCTGTGTCCCGGGGTGTGTACTAGAAAACCAAACAATGTAGTTGTGTTGTACCATAGACCATAGGACATCACCTGGAGCACGAGACCCCTTGCTCGGACCATGGCCGGCGACAAGAAGGCAATTTCAGGCGACGCCGGATTTGTGGTGGAGTTCTGGGTGTGGGTTTTTGTGGGTAGGTGACTGCAGTGGTTTAGGTGTATTTGGTCTTATTTGGTTGTTGAGTTTTCTCTGTATGCAAAATTTGGGATCACTTAGGTAGTTTCTAGTGATACGACTACGCGCGATACGTTATCCAACACGGTCCGTGCACTTTGTGCCGGTTTTGCTCTTGGGTTGGTTTCGTCGTGTCGCTACGTACGTTAGCCACAATACGAACACTTGAGAGTATGTTTGGAGTTGGTGTGTCGGTAAAACATAGTTTGTACGTGTTTTTGGTCGTTCGCTAATATACACTTGTGTTATCGTTTTGTTGTTTTAGGTTCGCAGGCGGGGATTTCGGACGCTGCATAGAAGGGGAAACAGGTGGTTAGCTTTACTTAGCCAGGACGGTTGGTGAGTAGATTTAACATCTACGGGGGAATCGCTCACATGGCGTTATGCGTCTGGGCTAGAGATGTTATGTTTTGTCGCATATTCTATTGCATATATAGAATTGCGCATACACATTACTGCTTAGTTATTATTGTGCTTGGACTAGTATCCTTTGGACACTGCACATATTATTGATGGCTTATGTTGCACGAGCACTGATTGTATGCCACACACACCATCAATAATTATCATGTTACGCACAACACACATACCTATATGATATTGTTTGGTTAGGGACATTGAGACATTGATTCATATTTCTTTATGCATATGACTTATCGCATACCTGTATACCTACATGCTTACACATATGCCGTGACTTGCTTACATGCTAGTTACCTGTATTACCTATAGGGTATTGTACCATTAGCGATAGGTACATACACACATAATGACATAGCTGCGTGTATACCTTGTATGCATACCTTACTTATACCTGGAGGGTATATTACATCATTACTGATAGGTAGATACATATAACTTGCAATACCTACATCTTACCCATATTTCTGGTTATAGCTACATGTGCACATTTGTTTGATGTTATATTGGACTTGGAGAATCAGGAACCGCATGATTTATATTTTAACTGGTCGCAGTTAAATAGCGGCTTTTCCTTTATACGCTTCCATTTCAGTTTCATGATGCGTATATTATATTCATGGATTTTCGCATTGAGATATGGATTTTTCATGATGTTTTATGGATTTGGGGACCATGGTAGCTTCATGAAATTATGTTTTATTTGAAAAACCCGGTTTCCCTTGATATGATATTTCAGCACCCACCATGAGTTTTATTGGTTCGGATATTTATACCCCACGCGAGGAAAGGAGGGGTCCGTGTGCGGGTACATGGTGGGGGCCGGAGGTACCCCAGGGCAATAATCTCAGTGAGGAGATGAGTTAGTGGGGGAACCATACCTACCGGTGACAGTACCTATGACTCGGCGGTTATCGTGGGGATAACGACGGGAGTCATATACATATGGATACGTGGAAAGACGAGGGTCAGAGCTAGGCACTCGGGCTTTTCGGTATAGCGTATGATACGTACCTATCAGGGGGCCAGTCGTAGTGACAGCACCTGATAGATCAGTATTTCGGTGTCGATACTTGACACATGTTTCATGATGTTTTGGTTGTCGACGTTAGACACTCACCTTATATGAAACTTACTTGATACTGATATTGTACACACATGATATGTGGGATATACTGATATTATACGTACAGAATTTGTGAGATCTACTTGATGTTGTACACACAGGATATATGGGATATACTGATATTGTACATACAGGATATGCGAGATCTACTTGATGTTGTACATTCGGGATATGTGGGATATACTGATATTGTACATACAGGATATGTGAGATTTACTTGATGTTGTACATTCGGGATATATAGGATATACAGATATTGTACATACAGGATATGCGAGTTATACTTGATGTTGTACATTAAGGATTTATAAGACTTACTTGATATGAGAGCCGATTTGGGAGCTGATTTGTGGAAATTGGGATTTGGATTGTTTTGTTGGATTTTGGTCCTACCACGAGGTTAGGATTTCCATGGGAATGACATGTTTTATTCCATACTCCACATTTATTGTTTATGCACTGTTTCATGTATCAGTAGTACCTGATAGAGTACCTTCCATGACTGTTGCATTTACATAGTTTATTTTATATGCATTGCTTCATATACTAGAAGAACCTGATAGAGTACCTTACATGATGGTCGCATACATATTGTCATATAATTGTTCATGTATTGTAGTACCTGCTAGAGTAGTTTTCATGATTATTGCACATACATACTGCCATCTTATTGCAATCAGCTTGCAATGTGTTCGATTCACGCTGCACGTGCATACTCGCGATTACCTGCATATGTTATTTACTATTCACGAATTGGCAACTCACCCCCGTTGTGCCACAGTTTTTTGCAGGTGTTCCTCAGGATAGTCAGAGGCAGGGCTATTTTCATCCATCGTATCATCTTTTGCTGCGGATACCGCTTCGCCTGACAGTGTGCAGTTTTGCTTAGGTAGGTTTTGCGGTTATCCGATATTGCTTGTTGTATATTCGTTGTATCCTGTACTCTCCATCTACCATTATCTTGTATGATTTAGAGACTTGGTGTGAGGACGATATTGTATTTCATTTTGTGACTTGGAGTTCTTTTATGAAATTTTATTTATATCGTCTCTTTCTTCGCTACGGCGTCGTATATCTGTTGTGATGGTTGTTTTCCGCCGTTGGGCATGGATTTTGCTCCCGTTTGGGATGCTTTTACTTATATTATGTTGTACCCATTTTTGGGGGATTGTTTTACAAAGGAGGTGCTGCTAAAATTTTAAAGGAATAAAAGTTGGACTTTAAAGAATTTGGTTTGAGATATAAAAGTTTTAGCAATGTTCTTATTTCTTACTACTTTTGATGGTTTAGATTGCTGGGTTTTCGGCTTACTTAAATTGCGCTACGCCTGTAGACGTTGCGTAGTTTAAGGGTCACCACGTTCCAATTTCGGGTCGTGACGAGCTAAGAGGCACGGATTTTGGCCGGCCACATGCACAATATAACCGATCTCGCTGGCCCCCTAGCCCCGATGGTCCCCACATTTCTTCTGTTCCTCCCTTGCATCACATCATCTCATTTTTATTACTTGTTTAATTTTCTTTTGAGCCTATAAATACCAGACCAAGGAGCAAGGGGAAGGGATACTTTCTCTTTAGTTTTGTATAGAACTCTTGTAATTTGTAACTTGTTTTCGTTTGAACTCTTAAGCTCTTGCCCCTTTGTCTTGACCTTGCAACTTCTTTACTGAACTTGCAAGCTTAAAATTTAGGTTCTTGACTTCAAGATTAGTTGTAACGTGTTTAAAATTCAATAAAGTTCTCATTTCATTACACATGTCTTGCTTTTTACGTACTTGAACTTGTGAAATCCTTGCTTTACTTTGATCTTGCAACCTCTTAAGTGAGCTTTCAACCTTAAAGTTTGGTATTTGGATTTCACATTGATACGGGATTAAAGAACAGTTGAAGGATTTGCACGTTGATTTATCGGTTCTCTCTTTTCTTTATTTTCTTGCATTTTTCATTTTCTTGCCTTACTTTTTTCTTTTTCTATTTTGGTATCGTAAATATGTTTGAGAAATCGATTCACTTGTTAGTTAGTTTGTGTTAGAAGATATTTTTTTTGCTAAAACCTTAAAAAACCTTAACTTTGCAATTGAAACTCCGAGCAAACCACTCGCAATTCCGCTCCGTTAGGCATCCTATCCTACTATGATAGCAGTAAATCCTAATGTAACATTTCGGAAAAAAATAAAATATTATTTTTGGGAATTTATAAATTTAATAATAAATATTATGAATATTTAAGTATGGAGATTAGTTTTAATGATAGGGTATAACTATATACCGATAAATTGAGAAAATATTCTGAAAACTAATAAGAATTACGGATTTGAAGGTGTTTATATGGTTTAGACATTCTGCGAATTTTTATACAATTAATTGTATATAAGTTAGTATTACTAAACTCGATTCGTACTTAATAATGCATTGATTTTTGTTTTGTGCATGTGACATGCACCATGTCATGCTACACACTTGTTACATTTTCTATCATGACTTCTTTATTTTTTCAAGCATGGCTTTGTTTTAAAATGAGAGAAAAAGGAAATAAAAGATAAAGAAATGAATAAAGAAAGGAGGTATGGGCAAGAGAGAGAAGAGAGAGAGAGAGGTGAGGGGTTTCCTTTGACCATGGCCATTATTCTTCACTTCATTCTCTACATCATTTTCTTCTCCTCCTTCACTCATGGTTGCCCTCTTCCCTCCACCACCTCAACCCCCTCACAACACCACCCAAACTACATCAAAACCATACATCCCCTTCACAAAAATCATGCACAAGCTCACTACAAGCATGGGAGATCAAGAAAGTTTGGATTTTGAGCACTTGGGGAAACTCAAGAATTTTCTTGAGTTGCCAAATGAGATAATTCTTTCACCCTTATCTTAGTAATTGAGTTTCTATAGCCTCTAGTTTAGTTTAGAATTCATTTAGTGAGGTTTAGTGGCCTTTGAAAATTCTAAGATCAAGTTTAGGGGATTCTTGAGTTGTGATGGTGAACTTGAGTGTAATTGGTGACTACAACCCCCTTTAGTGTTAAACACTTAGATCAAACCAGAGCCTAGACCATGCGACTTGAGTCGAATAGTTCAATGTCGGGTTTTGTGAGGAATTGTGGTGATATTTGGAGTTCTGCGATGACTCGGAGACCTGGAAAAATATAGCGATTACAGTGACTCAAGCAGGTGACCTAGAAGCTACCCTGAAGACCTGAGAGCCAAACCCCTTAACCTGGCCGCCAAAAAGACCTTTCTGGCCGCAATTTGCGGCCATGACTTGACCCCTGGGCCTCGTTCTTGGTCTATGGTTCCTTTATCTTTAAATTAGACCCTCCACATATGCAAAATTGGCTAATTCAACCTAGGGTAAAATCGGGAGGTGTTTTCTTGAGTTGCTGCTTCGTTTTGCGACTTCGTTTTAACTTGAGTTATGGTATATGGGTTTTGACTCGGTAGTTTGACGTTCGTACATCGATATCGGGAGTTGTTTGATTATTCTTGCGTGCGTAGACCATAGGTTTTAACCTATGTGCGTTTCCTGTGCCGTTTTAGTTTTTATCCGCGATTTCGGTTTACGATGTTATATGTTTATATGTAGGCACCTTCACGTGGACTTCATACGACGAGGAAGAGAATGGCGACATCAACTTCGGCAAGCAAGGATCAATGTAAGTAGATATATATCTACGGGGAAAATGGGATGGATGGGATATAACACCCCGCACTTTCGTAAGGTAGAATGTGAATGTGATTTATATATTTATATATATGTGTTAATGTGAGACATGAATGCTTAGAGAGAAAGTACTTTAGTTTAGTTTCTTAATCGCGAAACCTTAGAGTAAAGATTGGCACACACACATACATTTGATTTCTTGTGCGTATATGGGGATATATATATATATATGTATGTATGTATGTATGTGAGTATGTATATATATATATATATACACACACACACACACATACATGGATGATGAGGATAGCATGTGATATGAGGTGAGGAGTCGATATGATTGGGCATGATGCCGTGAGAGGTTGATAAGTGATTGAGCCGTGATGTAGCACATAATATGTGTTAGTTGTATGTATGCCCTAGAGGCCAATATTGTACAGATGATGTATATTATATTGGATGCTTGGACATATATAGAGAGGACTTTCTTGCTCGATATGATAGTATGCTATCTGGTTGCTCTTTACTTTAACATGTATACATGTCTCTTTATACTGTCTTATAGTTACATGTTGGTAAAGCCCTTAGGATGTGTACTTGACTACCTAGACTATGATGCGGATCATACTAGTGGGGACATGGTAGTCCATAAGTACATCCTTAAAGGTCCCTAGTCGTGGGTGTATCAAGACGGGGCATCGATATACCAGAGTAGACTAGCGTATACGGTTCTCGACCCATGAGATGGGCGATGGATGATCCCATATCTATTGGTGTTTGACATCAGAGATGGTATACGAGTGCTCAGTGGAGACTGGGTATACTGGACGGACTCGCCGAGAACTCCCAGATGGTATTATACCTCACGTCAGATGGCAGTTCTCTGGTGACACTTGTGCAGGTTAGTCTGTAGACCCGAGATCGTCATAAAGTCTCGTGTGATTCCCACTGTGCTTTGATTTCCACCTTACCATGTCCATGAGGGCGTGCAAAACGGTGGTTTTTGGGTACAGTCCCGAGTCACATGGAGGCAATGAGTGATAGGAGGGGTTTCATCTCTCCCGGTATTAGGGGTTGATGTTGCGCTGTGCTCGATTGTCCGTAACAGGGAAGTCCTTGGCCAGGGCTGATTAGAGATTTACTGGTAAGTGTTACCTGTAGTTTCTCGACCCGTTATGAGCCTCACATCGGCACGACTTATCGGTTATTGGGGTCTGACATTAACTACCCCTAGACCTGATATGCGACATATCAGACGAGGAGACCGGACTGTACGGGAAGTGTTGCCGGCAGGCTTTCATAGGAGTTGGAGCGGGCTTGCTTGCTGATCTTCTGATCGCTCAATACCCGGGTAGCCGTTACGTCTAGCTAGTAGCGCTGACGGCTTGTTGGTGCGTGATGTGATCATCACCTACTGCCGACGTATTGACGAGTCTTTAGAGTCCTACATAGAGGTTTTACGGGCTCAGGCAAAACGAAATAGGAGCGCATATGTGATATGTGCGGGACCGAGAATAATGCGTGTATGTGATACTGTATTATATTCTCGCGACTTTTTGTATCGGTCGGTTATATATGTTAAGACCGGGTTATCGAATCAAGTGTTGATTCGATAAGTCGATACGATGATAGTTAGTCGGTTATATGTGATATGACCGGATTATTAAGTCAAGTGTTGATTTAATAATTAAGTGTACAATTGTATATTAGATATACTAGTTTACATTTACTAACACATGTTCACTTAGGGTTTTTTCTCACTTGTACACATTTTTACTATATATATGATATATATGAAAATGTGTTGTATTTTTGTATCATGGTTGATGATACACTATACATGGGTGTATGAGACTTACACTATGCTAATTTTTATTTTGGGTTTTTAATATCTAAAGTAATTACAAAATCAAGACGAGGATTAGAAAATGCATGAAGCTTGTGGAAGCTTGTGGATGCATTGACTAATTCAACTTGGTTTTGTTTTTACTATGGATATTTCTTAACCCAACCATAAAGATAAGCCTAAGGTTAAGTCTCTACAAGGGTTAGTATATGATACTCTCTCACCATGGTTAGTATTCTCACTTAATCATTTATCCTCATATCTTTTCTTTTGTTCATCATCTTCTTCTTCATTGAGCAAGAGAAAAGCAAGCTAGGGTTTGATCCAAAGTGAGAATCTTTATGAGAAACAAAATTCTAAAGAGGACCCACTTCCTATTTCTCCATCCTCTACTAGATTAGCACTTTAGTATAGGGTGTTTACTTCATTAATTCTCTAGTTAGTGAAGTAGGAGCTTGAGTCGGAATTCCCTCGACGTAGATCATCTTCGGCCTCGGAGACTTCAAACAAGGTCGCATCCTTCGCGTCGTGAAGTCATGCAAGAGCCCGGGAGAACCTTGGTCGCAGCGAAGGGACTTCAACAAGGAGCAAATGAAGTGGAGGACCGATCTACAAAGGTTGTATATCGCGTTCCCTTTAGTGTAAAGTTGTTTACTTGCCATTAGTTTCGCCTAAACTCTAGTTAACGATCTTGCTTAGGGTTGTGCGGAACATAAAAATTTAATTTTGGCATGGTCGATGCCTTGTAGAGCCTTGTTAGTGTGCCTAGTAACCCTACAGTGGTATCAGAGCCTAGCTAGAGCATTAGACGATGCGTTAACGAAGTTAAAACTCCGAACGAACCCGAATACGACAAAACGACCCCCACTCTGGACAATTTTTAAAATCTGAGATTTTTGTGAATTAAAAATATCTAAAAAAATCAGTAGGGTTTTATAAGAATTATTGTGCAAAACGAGGAGATGAATCGTACAGTTGACCGCGGTTCCGCGGCAAATCCCTGCTTGTGCCGCGGAACCGCGGCAGTATGGTGACCGTTGGATCCTCTGTTTGCACAGTAATTCTATATTCTGTGATTGTTATTTTCTGGGTATTTTTAATTTGACTCAAGTGTTGAGTATTCAGGGGTTCATTTTGTCATCGTCGATTCGATCGGAGATTTTAATTTTGTTTTGTTATTCCGGATAATTTAGAAAGTATTAAAATGTTCGAACGGATATCATTAACTCAATTTTTCCCGGCATGAAAAACATTCAAGTGTTGAATTTTTCTCGGGTTTAAATATTTCGGAAAAACGTGCATGTGATACGATGGACCCTCTAGAAGAAAACAAACCTTGACTCGATTATGTGACCGTCTTGAACTACCCTTTGAACCTTAGGGTTTGGGGCAGTACGGCGTGCCACAGGTGAGGCGTTGGCTTGACCCTTCTACGGCTGGACCGTTGCTACTGTGACGTATTCTGGAATTTTTGAACTCTGCTCAAGTGTTGAGCTATTTAGGAAATCTCGGGTATTTGATTATTCGATCGAAAAGTTTAATACTGTCTATTTATCTGGAATGTGATACAATATGTGGAATTCATACAGTTAGGCATGAAATGTGAAATATGTGATATTTCGGATTTACGATGTCTAAAGAGATTGTGGATTCCAAATGTTGTAGTTTTACACTTTCTTTTCTGTGACCGTAAGCGTAATATGTGATATCGCCGGTTTCGTTGCTATATGTCAACGACAATTGGGATGCGCATATTTACTTACGTTGATGACATGTGATGTTCTGTGTTGCTGGATATGTTATATTGGATCGTCGCGTTCTGAATAGCCGGTGGTTTTTATTTGAGATGAGAGTTTTTATTTTCATTCATGTAAATTTAAATGTATGTAATATTCTTTTATTGGGGCACTCCGGGATGAGGTTGATGTCACCTTTTGTAAATTATTTACTTTTCCGCACTAGGATAGACCCAAGGAGGGGAGCACAAGTAACCGTGTTCTAGGGTCCAGTGGGAGACCAACTCGAGGAGTCGAGTCCGGGTCTCCTAACCCTAGAATTGGCAGGGTTGCTTGCCGCTCTCGTAGGGGTCTAGGGATGTGGGTTTGGCTATTCGTCACGACCGTGGAATCTGTGTTTTATAGAGGCTCAAAATAAAACACGGACGTCCTAGTATATCCAATGTTTCATATGTTTCTTCTGCTGCGATATCTGTGATGTGATCATTTGATGTTCTGTGATAAATACTGTATATAGTATATATGATATAT
This sequence comes from Agapanthus africanus, assembly GCA_030015575.1. Classification (NCBI taxonomy): domain Eukaryota; kingdom Viridiplantae; phylum Streptophyta; class Magnoliopsida; order Asparagales; family Amaryllidaceae; genus Agapanthus; species Agapanthus africanus. The sequence continues at coordinate 496,884,710 of JASDDO010000014.1, forward strand.
TATATAGGCGTTACTTATGTTTTACACCCGCGCTAGCCCTGCCCTGCTCTGCCGTTAGTTACCTAACCTAACGGTGCACGAGGGGACATCGAGGCGAATGCGGATGGCATAAGTGTACGTCGTATTTATCTGTGATGTTTAGGTGACTTAAATGATGGGACTTCATTAATGTGATTAATGAAAGAAAAGAAACCTAAAAGATGTTGTAGAATCAAATTTTCAAATAAAATGGTAGCTACAGTTTTGCTTTGCCTAGCGGTATATATGATATACCCTGCACCTTATTCGATGAGGAAAGAGCCGAGATCCCTTCACCGGGAGTGACCTCTTTAGCAAAACTGGCAGATGCTACAACACTCGGTTTGCTTTTGACTGCTTTTTGAGTTTTGCTTTGCATAGTGATGTATATGATATATCCTGCACCTTATTCCATAAGGAAAGAGCCGAGATCCCTTCACCGGGAGTGACCTCTTTAGCAAAACTAATGAAAGCCTCAAAATCACTCCATTTCAAAATTCACTCGATTCTACGACGATATCAAGTTCTTTACGCTCATGGTTTTCTGAAAAACCTGCGTAGCCCTCCATCAATTCAGATAAGTAATATTTAGTATTCGTACTGCGGTAGTTTGGCATGCGTCAAGGCGTAGTGTACGGTAGCTGATTATTACATATCTGTAGCATGAGATGCGATTGGATTAGGGTATTCGTACGGCGTTGTTTGGCATGCGTCAAGGGTCGTACGGGTGGGTTTAATTCAATCACGAATTATACGGGTTGAACTTGACTAGCGGGCTATGGGTTGTTTGGCATGCGTCAAGGTCATAGCACGTGATTGAAATGATTTAGCGTGCTTGCGCTTTCTAAAAGATAGATAAAAAATATTTGTAACCTCAATCAAGAACGGCGTTGCATGAAGCTAGCCGGTGAGTACGGGTCGGTCCACAGGGATGTTGTGAATCTCCTAATCGCGCTTACGAGTTAATTCCGAAGAGTGTTCGGATTGATTATTAAATCTAAAAACTAAATCTATCTAAAAACTAGATTAATCTAGATCTAATTCTTGCTAGGGTTAGGTTTAGAAATGGTTTGGAAATGTAAATAAATCTCAACGCTTTCTATACCCAGATTAGGATCTAAGAGGAGTTATGGTAATTATCAATAAAGGGGATTAGATCCATTCGGGAAAGTGTTCCTTCCTCTAGGTTCTTGTCCTTCCTTTAGAGATCCTTACCCTAACCTCCATGGAAAACGCGAACAACCGGGCCTTTATACTACGGTATCACCGCTACCTCGAGGGATAGGGTGCCGTAGGGAGCGGTATGTGCATGTATGCATAGAGTCCTATGAAAATATATGATGGGCAAGAAAGGGGATGAGAGATCTTCGTCTCTCAAACCTTCCCCAGATCTAACCCTAACAAGCGAGGAGACTACTCACTCATTAGGGAATTTAAGAACATTTATCTAGGGCAGAGAATAAATGATTAACTAGGGCAAGGAATTAAATTTATCTAGGGTAAGAATAGAAAATTAACCTAGGGCAGAAAATAAAGAACTTACAAAAACGATGCTCTCCAAAAGAATGCTGAATTTATTAATGAAGGGAGGCATGAAGAGTTACAATGATTAGAGTTCCTATTTATAAAGAATAGGAAACCCTAGGGTTACATTTGACCTGCATGTCTACAATTACAAGAATAGCCCTATAAAGGCCAGTCAACGTCGCCATGGAATTATGGTAAAAACCATTTTGCATTTGGGCCCTATATGGCCGCAGAACCGCGGTCCCAGCCTTGGTTTGGCCGCGGTTCCACGGCCAAATTATGGATTTGGGCTCTGGGCTTTTTGGGTATTGATCTCTGGATCTATGGTCTTCTTAATTCCTTGGTACTTTTCTCATTGGGCTTCTAGGTTGGTTCCAGATCTCCAGTGAACAATTTGTAGTGAACTTTAAACCTTCGCTTTGAGTCGATATCTTGAATCTTGCTTTGTGAACTGATTCTTATGTAGGCTTGATCAAGATCTTCTGTTCATTAGTTAAAGTCCACTTTTTCATCGTCTTTATATCGTTTTCACTATTTTCTGTCCAAGAACCTGTATCCTGTAACATGTAGCAGACATTCGTCAAAAGCACCCGTTTATTTGTAAAATATATAAGAATGGGGAATATAATAATGCAATATTATGGTCTGAACAAATACCCCCAAACTTATCTTTTGCTCGTTCTCGAGCAAACTTATTTTTATTCACTAAAATCCTAACCGCACTTTCGCAGGGAAACGCGATTGCACTGAGCACGTGCAACAAGCCGTTAAACCTCATGGTGTCCCTAATAGGAGGAGTGTTGTCTCCTGAGGGTTTTCAGCGGATACTACCCACAAAATCCTATCAATTCGGCCCATTAACTTTTGTTCTCCAATTAGGTTTTCTAACAAGGAATTCTATTATCTTTTGACTCGCAAATTATCCACCCACATTCTTCACACTTCCTCATTATTTAACTTAAGAATAAATATGTTATGTAGACTTACTTAGCTTTCGGCATTTCTTAAGTTTTCCTTCTAGGGTTCCATCTCCACTTAGGAATTTCTATCAACCCTTACTAAAGATACAAGTTCTATTCTTCATCCCTTTCTCTCATCTAAACTCCAATCACATATCCCTACGTGTGTGTATAGATCACTCCTACACTTGGAAATTCAAATCAAGCAATCATACTCTCGTCCGTTGTCCAAAGTACTTATTAGTAGGTGAATTTTGCTTACACATCCCTTCATGCGACCGTTAATACTTCTTGAGGTACCAACAACCGATTACAAGATGCGTTAGCACTTTTAAGCGTACTTCCTAGTTTTACAACACCCAAGGCTTTAGCAGTGACTCCCAAACCAGTTGGTCTAAGGCACTAGGTGATGAAGCACCCTCGCTAAATATTTTTCTATTTTTTATAGCCTTAAGTAATCACAAAAACCAGTGTCCATTTTTTTATTCTTTATTCACACTTTTTCTTTTATTTTCATTGTACTAAGGACTTTAGACAAGAGCATTTCAAGGTCTCTTCTACTATTCCAAGTTTCAAGGTGCGTGATTGTGCAAATTGTAGGGTATACGTTTTCAGAATTTAGACTTAAGCTAGGAACTATTTTTCAAACTTATACTCTAATAAGAACATCAATACGTTTCCTTCATTTTGACTTAGCCCAAGAAGTGAATCCAAAATTTGCTTATTTGTAAATAAACTACAAAGGCATATACTTTCTACCGTTAAACTTTAAAGAAGGTTATCTTTAGGGTTTTTAATTTACTACGTCTAAGATCTAGTTATTCCTAGCCAGTTAACCTATTTGTCAAACTCAAGTCAAATATGGCCAAAATTGAATACAATAATTTTTATAATTTTTTTTGAAATTTTTCAAGTTTTTATGTGTTTTAAAATAAGTATGCAAATGCAAAAATATGTACAAATGAATGCGAAGGAAGAAGACGTACCGAGCATACCCCCAAACTTGAACTTGACAGTGTCCTCTCTGTCATGCTACACCAAGAGGGTCAAAAAACCGGCACTCCCCTGTTTATTTATTTATAAATTTTTTTTATATTTTTAATGTTTTGAATTTTTTTTTAATTTTTTATAGAAAATAAAACAAAAAATATATACATATATACAAAGATTCCCCTAAACTTAAGCTTGGCCTTGCACAAGCCAAAAGTTAGCACCGACCATTCAAAAATCTTATCGTGGTAATGTCCAAGTCGGTGAAATAATGGGGTGGAAAGAAGAGAAATGAGAAGCACACGAGACCGTCTGAGAAGAAGAATGGAATAAGGTCTCGGTGGAGGAGAAGAATGGCGAAAGAGGGAAAGAAGTGTAGTACGAACTTGAGGGTGTAAATCGAGTGAATAAATTAGCACAATTTGTGATGATCGATATGTTAAAAGCGATTGTGCTAACCTATCAACCCGTCGTGAAATGGGGACAAATCCCTCAAGATTCGCAAGAAAACATGGGTACGCCGAACTTGGTATAGGAGATGAAAGTGTAACGGTCATTTTCCCGGTCGGAACGATAGGACGGATGAAAGAGAGTGAATTAGGGATAGTATATTTCTCACCGTAGTAAACTATTTCGAACTTGAAAGATTCCATTAATGGTTCGAAACTACTATAATCAACCGAGTCTGATAGCTCATCTGAAAATGTAAAGGACTCAAACTCGGGCGGTGAGTCATCAACATCGTCCGAAAAAGTGAAACACTCGTAGGTGTTATCGGCTGTGAGAATTGTGTCAGATTCAAAGGAAAAGGTTTCAAGCTCACAGTCTTCAAGCAGGGTCGGAACGATGGGAAGGAGGGAGGGTGATATAACAGTCAAAGGTTCTGGAGGATGAATTGGAAAATCAGACACATCAAACAAAAATGATTCAACCTCAATATTATCCTCAAGACTCTCCTCAATACTATCCTCAATATTTAACTCATCCATGCCGTTATCATCAAAATCTAGACGCATATGAGATTCGGGAGAAACATTTAATAACTCAGGATGATGATTTGAACATAAAATTTCAAGCAAATCGACAGGTTCATCATCCGAAATATTCCCGGCGTCTATATCCTCAATCAAGTGAAAATCAATTTCTTTAGACACCTCATCAAAAGCATGGATATCTATCGATTTAGGTTCTAGAGTAGAGGTGTAAAGATCGAAAGGATTAGGTGCGGTTTCACTCGAAAGGGGTTCCTCACAATTTTGCAAATCAAGCACTACAAAGTCGCACAACTCATCATTTTGGACACATGTTTGAAAATTGGAGTTGTTGGATTCAATTGGGTATGAGTAGGTTTGATTTGGAAATCCTCTCACATTCTCTCTCTGTCCAACAGCCTCCTCATACATTAGAAAATTTGGAGCTAGTTGGAAACTAGCTACCGGTTCACTCGGTTGCATAAGGGCGGCCATGGACGCTTCCACATTCCTCACCATTTTGTTTGTTGCAGCAATATAAGCCTCCAACGACTCTTCCAAACTAGACTTGGGTGGTGAGGGGGTTTCGGTAAAAGATTCAAAATTGTTTGGATATGTGAAACTTCCAAAAGGCTGTGTAGAAACGGGGTCTAGTGACGGTGGGAAAGTCGGGTAGGACTGGTAAGAAGTGGGTGGTTGGACAGGGGTAGGGTCAACATGTGGATAAAAAGGTGAATAGTCGTGTTGATCCCTAGAACTAGATGAGCGGAGAGGGGTGAAAGATCGACTGCGAGATTGAGCAATATGCTCAGCAATGGACATGGGCCTAGGAGTGACAGAAGGACTTGAAGAAGTGGTATCAACATATGTAGGTGGTAAAGGTTGACTCGGTTGACACAAACTGGGTTGAAAAGTCAAACTATTTCTCCTAGACACCTCTATTTGATCTTTCAACGAAATTTTTGGCAAGGAAGGATCGTTTTTAAATTGACCGAACAAATTGACATACGACGCAAAATTAGGTTCGGGATACCAAAGTTCGGCTAATAATTTATTGTGTGGGGTACCCATGTTAGAAGAAGAAAGGTGACAAGAAGGAAGGTTGGGTGGTGCAAGGATTTATTTGCGGCTAAAAAAATTTTTGCAAGCTCTATAAAATATTTGTCCTCTTTATTTTCATTTTTTTTTTATTTTTATTTGGAAAAATTTTGTTGCAAAAAAAGATTTTAGAGAAAAGATATGCAACTGCAAAATATTTTATAGAAAAGATATGCAACAACAAAATATTACTTGCAATCAATTTAGTTCAAGCAGGGCCCAAAAATCCTGTACAAAATTGTTATATGGAAGGCAATATATTTTATAGCTCACAGAATCTTGCAGGAATTTCCAGAAAATATATTTCAAAAATTACAGAGGAGGAACAGAGAAGCTTACAGAAAAATTTTCATAAGAAGATGCCACTAGATCGTCGCCCTTCCGCGGCAATAGAGCACTAACACCGCGGTTCCGCGGCCCTCTGGACAGAACGGATCCCTAAAATTTTTTGTAAGCTCTGATTCGACTAGATGGACGCGGTTCCGCGGCCTAAGGTGGGTTTTGGCCGTGGAATCGCGGCGAGATGGTGGATTTAGATCTGCAGAAAATTTTCACAATTCTGTTATTTAATTTCCCTTCTGTTTCGATACCCCGTTTTCCGTTTTGCTTTCTGGAAATTTCCAGATCCGAATTTGTATATCCTGCAAAAAAATCAAACGAAAAAGTATCCCTTCCAAAAATAACAGATTATATATTTTTTATATTTTTTGGATTTTTATGATTTTTTTATTTTATGATTAACCCGAAATTGCGAAAAGGAAATGACACGCCATCCCAGGCAACAGCGCCATTTGATTGAAATGATTTAGCGTGCTTGCGCTTTCTAAAAGATAGATCAAAAATATTTGTAAGTGCAATCAAGAACGGCGTCGCATGAAGCTAGCCGGTGAGTACGGTTCGGTCCACAGGGATGTTGTGAATCTCCTAATCGCGCTTACGAGTTAATTCCGAAAGGTGTTCGGATTGATTATTAAATCTAAAAACTAAATCTATCTAAAAACTAGATTAATCTAGATCTAAATCTTGCTAGGGTTAGATTTAGGAATGGTTTAGAAATGTAAATAAATCTCAACGCTTTTTATAACCAGATTAGGATCTAAGAGGAGTTATGGTAATTATCAATAAAGGGGATTAGATCCATTCGGGAAAGTGTTCCTTCCTCTAGGTTCTTGTCCTTCCTTTAGAGATCCTTATCCTAACCTCCATGGAAAACGCGCGCAACCGGGCCTTTATACTACGGTATCACCGCTACCTCAAGGGATAGGGTGCCGTAGGGAGCGGTATGTGCATGTATGCATAGAGTCCTATGAAAATATATGATGGCAAGAAAGGGGATGAGAGATCTTCGTCTCTCAAACCTTCCCCAGATCTAACCCTAACAAGCGAGGAGACTACTCACTCATTTGGGAATTTAAGAACATTTATCTAGGGCAGAGAATAAAAGATTAACTAGGGCAAGGAATTAAATTTATCTAGGGCAAGAATAGAAAATTAACCTAAGGCAGAAAATAAAGAACTTACAAAAACGTTGCTCTCCAAAAGAATGCTGAATTTATTAATGAAGGGAGGCATGAAAGGTTACAATGATTAGAGTTCCTATTTATAAAGAATAGGAAACCCTAGGGTTACATTTTACCCGCATGTCTACAATTACAAGAATAGCCCTATAAAGACCAGTCAACGCCGCCATGGAATTATGGTAAAAACCATTTTGCATTTGGGCCCTATATGGCCGCGGAACCACGGTCCCAGCCTTGGTTTGGCCGCGGTTCCGCGGCCAAATTATGGATTTGGGCTCTGGGCTTTTTGGGTATTGATCTCTGGATCTGTGGTCTTCTTAATTCCTTGGTACTTTTCTCATTGGGCTTCTAGGTTGGTTCCAGATCTCCAGTGAACAATTTGTAGTGAACTTTAAACCTTCGCTTTGAGTCGATATCTTGAATCTTGCTTTGTGAACTATTTCTTATGTAGGCTTGATCAAGATCTTCTGTTCATTGGTTAAAGTCCACTTTTTTATCGTCTTTATATCGTTTTCACTGTTTTCTGTCCAAGAACCTGTAACCTGTAACATGTAGCAGACATTCGTCAAAAGCACCCGTTTATTTGTAAAATATATAAGAATGGGGAATATAATAATGCAATATTATGGTCTGAACAGCACGCTAGGGGCAAAATATTATCGGGAATTTCAAGTGTTGAGATTTGCAATGAGATTGCATACCTTCTATGAGATAGTTGGATCCCGATACCCACTGCGAGTAATTGTTACTCCCGGGAGAGTTTTACACAGGACAATTAGCCGATCAAGTAGGTTTCTAGAAAGGTGTCAACGGGGTTACGCCTCTGGGAAAACGAGGTTTACTTTAATTAGGTCCGTGCGAAAGCACGGGGAACCTCCCTCAAAGTACCGACACTGGCCTGGCTGAAAGATCGGCGAAGTTGTAGGGTGTAATTAATCCCGACTAGTCTTTCCTTTTAGGGTTTGAAGGAAGATTTGATAAGAAACAGTGGGAGCCATCCTGATTAGATAAGATAATAACCAATCTGATCTTGCAAGAGCATACGCTAAAGTGTTTTCTTCTCTCTCTTTCCAGGTAGCGACCATATCATGCCTTAATAAAAGATAATAATATGGATGTATTGACCAAACCCGCATGTTATACTGTGCTGGGGAACGTTGGTTCCGTTCTTTCTTATAAGAGTTATAAGACTGAACATGATATAGGGGAATACCAGGATTCTCATGCCACCCGAATGAAGAAAGTACATGTTGATGCATTTTCTTCAGGTGTGTTCGTTACAGAGAACTGTTTCTCCATTTGCTCTACGTCCTGGGTATTAGATACCGGGTCAGGATCCCATATATGTAATCAGTTACATGGGCTTAGGAAAGGTAAAGAACTTGGAGAAGGTGATAAAGACATAAGGGTTGGAAATGGTGCAATTGTTGCAGCTAAAACCGTCGGGGAATATCTCTTTGTATTGCCAAATGGTAATACATTGATTCTGAACGAATGTTATTTCATGCCGAACCCGATATGCAACATTATATCAGTTTCTTTGTTGAGTAAAGAGGGATATAATTTTGTATTACAGGATAATATTATGAACATTTTCCTTAACCAAAAGTTGGTTGGATCAGGCACGTTGTGCAATGGCATTTATGTTCTAAATCAATCAACAGTTCTGAGCATAACAAACACACACAAGAGGAAGAGTTCAGAAATGAACGAATCCTTCTTGTGGCATTGTAGACTGGGTCACATCAATGCGACACGACTAGCTAAGTTGCATAAGGATTGATATTTAAATCCGTTTGAATTTTCATCTTATGACACTTGCCAGTCATGTCTCAAAGGCAAGATGACCAACACTCTGTTTACGGGACACGGAGAGAGAGTTACCGAACTCTTGGGACTGGTACATAGTGATGTATGTGGTCCCATGTCTACACATGCCAGGGATGGTTCTTCATACTTCATTACATTCACTGACGATCTTTCTAGATTCGGATATGTGTTCCTGATGAAACACAAATCAGAAGCTTTTGAGAAATTTAGAGAATATAAACAAGAAGTCGAGAACCAAACCGGAAAAAGTATTAAAATCCTTCGATCTGATCGAGGAGGTGAATACTTGAGCAATGAATTCCTGGACTTCCTAAAAGAGAATGGGATTCTCTCTCAGCTAACTCCTCCATATAAACCACAGCACAACGGTGTATCGGAACGGAGGAACCGCACCCTATTAGATATGGTGCGCTCAATGATGAGTACAGCTGAGTTACCAATTTCCTTCTAGGGATATGCGCTTGAAACAGCCATAGACCTATTGAATAGAGTTCCTACCAAATCTGTGCCTACCACTCCATATGAGATATGGAAAGGGAACAGACCACATCTTAATTACATTAAGATATGGGGTTGTCCGGCCTATGTCAAAAGACAAAATCCGGACAAACTCGAGGCAAGATCAGTCTTATGTAAGTTTGTAGGATATCCCAAGAATTCACAAGGGTAACTCTTCTACCATCCCGAGGAACAAAAGGTGTTTGTTTCTCGACATGCCACTTTCTTAGAAAAAGGTTTTCATATGAAACAGATTAGTGGCATTCAGGTAGAACTGGAAGAGGTTCCAGCAACACAAACCACAACAGAAGACTTGGTAGAACCAGAGGATTCGGTAGTTCCCGATGAACCCCAGCCATTCCGCCGATCTAGTAGGGTTCCCTACCCACCTGAAAGATACTACGGTTTTCTCATTGATGGTGGGAGCGAGGATTGCATCCTGGTTGATGATGACCCAACTAGCTTCGAGCAGGCCATCACGAGTGGGGACTCAGTGAAATGGCTGGATGCAATGCGGTCCGAGATGGAATCCATGTACACCAACAAAGTATGGACTTTGGAAGTTGCTCCTGAAGGGGTAAAACCCATTGGGAGCAAGTGAATATTCAAGAAAAAACTTGGTGTAGATGGGAAAGTGGAGACTTTCAAAGCTAGACTTGTTGCAAAGGGTTTTCGTCAAAGACCAGGTGTGGACTATGACGAAACCTTTTCTCCAGTGGCTATGCTTAAATCCATCTGGATCATGCTTGCCATCACTGCATATCATGACTACAAAATCTGGCAAATGGATGTTAAAACCGCCTTTCTAAACAGTGATTTAGAAGAGTGCGTGTACATGACTCAGCCAGAGGGCTTCGTAGATAGTGGGAGCAGCGGGAAGGTGTGCAAGCTGCTTAAATCCATTTATGGATTGAAGCAAGCATCGCGGAGTTGGATCATCTGCTTTGACGTCGTTATCAAAGAGTTTGATTTCGTCAAAAACGTAGACAAACCTTGTATCTACTAGAAGGTGGCAGAGAGTAAGGTTGTCTTCCTCGTATTGTACGTAGACGACATACTCTTGATAGGAAATGACATTCCTATGCTGCAATCAGTGAAGCTCTTCTTATCACAAAGATTCTCAATGAAAGATCTTGGTGATGCCTCCTGCATATTGGGAATTATGATCTATAGAGATAGATCTAAACGGATATTGGGATTGTCCCAATCCAGGTACATTGACACCATACTAAGGAGGTTTAGTATGGAAGAGTCCAAACGTGGGTTTTTACCCACGATCTCAGGGCTCACTCTCTCCAAAGAGATGTCTCCCAAGACTGATTTGGAGAGAGCTCGCATGCAAAGGATACCCTATGCTTCTGCAGTAGGCTCTATCATGTACGCGATGCTATGTACCAGACCCGATGTAGCATACTCACTAAGTGTAGTGAGTAGGTATCAAGCTGATCCTGGAGAGAGTCACTGGACAGCTGTGAAGAGCATTCTCAAGTACTTACGAAGGACTAAAGAGATGCTCTTGGTGTATGGTAACGGAGAACTCCAAGTGGAGTCCTTTACCGATTCGAGCTTCCAGAGTGATAAGGACGACTCTAAGTCGCAGTCCGGTTTTGTCTTTACCCTTTACGGAGGGGCGGTTAGCTGGAAGAGTTCCAAGTAAGAAACCATGGCAGACTCGACGATGGAGGCTGAATACATCGCTGCCAACGATGCTGCCAAAGAGGCTGTCTGGATCAAGAAGTTCATCACTGAACTTGGAATGGTTCCATCCATTGAGCATCCAATACCTTTGTATTGCGATAACAATGGAGCGGTGACTTTGGCCAAGGAACCCAGGTCACGTCAGTGATCCAGGCATATTCTGAGGCGGTATCAGCTGATCCGGGAGATAGTTGATCGCCAGGAGATCGAGGTCAGGAAGGTTGACACGAAGAACAACACAGCGGATCCACTCACGAAGGCCATTCCCCAGATACAGTTTGAGAGACTCTTCGGGATGCTTGGTATGAGATACTACAGCAGCTGGCCCTAGTGCAAGTGGGAGATTGTTAGTTGTATGTATGCCCTTGAGGCCAGTATTGTACAGATGAAATATATTATATTGGATGCTTGGACATATATAGAGAGGACTTTCTTGCTCGATATGATAGTATGCTATCTGGTTGCTCTTTACTTTAACATGTATACATGTCTCTTTATACTGTCTTATAGTTACATGTTGGTAAAGCCCTTAGGATGTGTACTTGACTACCTGGACTATGATGCGGATCATACTAGTGGGGACATGGTAGTCCATAAGTACATCCTTCAAGGTCCCTAGTCATGGGTGTATCGAGACGGGGCATCGATATACTAGAGTAGACTAGCGTATACGCTTCTCGACCCATGAGATGGGCGATGGATGATCCCATATCCATTGGTGTTTTACATCAGAGATGGCATACGAGTGCTCAGTGGAGACTGGGTACAATGGACGGACTCGCCGAGAACTCCCAGATGGTATTATACCTCACATCAGATGGTAGTTCTCTGGTTACACTTGTGCAGGTTAGTCTGCAGACCCTAGATCGTCATAGAGTCTCGTGTGATTCCCACTGTGCTTCGATTTCCACCTTACCACATCCATGAGGGCGTGCAAAACGGTGGTTTTTGGGTACAGTCCCGAGTCATATGGAGGCAATGAGCGATAGGAGGGGTTTCGTCTCTCTCGTTATCGGGGGTTGATGTTGCGCTGTGCTCTATTGGCCGTAACAGGGAAGTCCCTGGCCAGGGCTGATTAGAGATTTACTGGTAAGTGTTACCAGTAGTTTCTCGACCCGTTATGAGCCTCACATCGGCATGACTTATCGGTTATTGGGGTCTGACGTTAACCACCCCTAGACATGATATGCGACATATCAGACGAGGAGACCGGACTATACGGGAAGTGTTGCCGGCAGGCTTTCACAGGAGTTGGAGCGGGCTTGCTTGCTGATCTTCTGATCGCTCAATACCCGGGTAGCCGTTACGTCCAGCTAGTACCGCTGACGGCTTGTGGGTGCGTGATGTGATCATCACCTACTGCCGGCGTATTAACGAGTCTTTAGAGTCCTACATAGAGGTTTTACTGGCTCAGGCAAAACGAAATAGGAGCGCATATGTGATATGTGCGGGACCGAGAATAATGCATGTATGTGATACCGTATTATATTCTCGCGACTTTTTGTATCGGTCGGATATATATGTTATGACCGGGTTATCGAATCAAGTGTTGATTCGATAAGTCGATACGATGATAGTTAGTCGGTTATATGAGATATGACCGGATTATTAAGTCAAGTGTTGATTTAATAATTAAGTGTATAATTTTATATTAGATATACTAGTTTACATTTACTAACACATGTTCACATAGGGTTTTTTCTCACTTGTACACATTTTTACTATATATATGATATATATGAAAATGTGTTGTATTTTTGTATCATGGTTGATGATACACTATACATGGCTGTATGAGACTTACACTATGCTAATTTTTATTTTGGGTTTTTAATATCTAAAGTAACTACAAAATCAAGAGGACGATTAGAAAATGCATGAAGCTTGTGGAAGCTTGTGGATGCATTGACTAATTCAACTTGGTTTTGTTTTTACTATGGATATTTCTTAACCCAACCATAAAGATAAGCCTAGGGTTAAGTCTCTACAACGGTTAGTATATGATACTCTCTCACCATGGTTAGTATTCTCACTTAATCATTTATCATCATATCTTTTCTTTTGTTCATCATCTTCTTCTTCATTGAGCAAGAGAAAAGCAAGCTAGGGTATGATCCAAAGTGAGAATCCTTGTGAGAAACAAAATTCTAAAGAGAACCCACTTCCTATTTCTCCGTCCTCTACTAGATCAGCACTTTAGTATAGGGTGTTTACTTCACTAATTCTCTAGTTAGTGAAGTAGGAGCTTGAGTCGGAATTCCCTCGACGTAGATCATCTTCGGCCTCGGAGACTTCAAGCAAGCTCGCATCCTTTGCGTCGTGAAGTCATGCAAGAGCCCGGGAGAACCTTGGTCGCAGCGAAGGGACTTCAACAAGGAGCAAATGAAGTGGAGGACCGATCTACAAAGGTTGTATATCGCGTTCCCTTTAGTGTAAAGTTGTTTACTTGCCATTAGTTTCGCCTAAACTCTAGTTAACGATCTTGCTTAGGGTTGTGCGGCACATAAAAATTTAATTTTGGCATAGTCGATGCCTTGTAGAGCCTTGTTAGTGTGCCTAATAACCCTACAATATGGTATACGACATAATATTATAGTGGATCGACGGGCGATGTGTTTTCATGTTAGTTATGTATATGCCCTAGAGGCCATTGTTGTACATATGATGTATATTATGATGGATGCTTGGATATCTACAGATAGGACTTTCTTGCTTGTCATGATAGTATGCTATTTGGTTTCACTTTATCTTAACATGTTGACTTGTATTGGTTTACTGTCTTACTCTCACACGTTGATAAAGCCCTTAGGATCTATACTCGACTACTGGGACTATGATGAGATCATACTGGTGGGCCATAGTAGTCGATGAGTACATCCTATAACTGTTCCTAGTCGAGGGTATATCGAGACAGGGCATCGATACACCAGAGTAGACTAGCGTATACGCATCTTGACCCATATGATGGGCGATGGATGATCCCATATCCATCGGTGTTTGACATCAGAGATGGTGTACGGGTGCTCAGTAGAGACTGGGTACACTGGACGGACTCGCCGAGAACTCCCAGATGGTGATATAGCATACGTCAGATGGCAGTTCTCCGGTGACACTGGTACAGGGTAGTCTGTAGACCCGAGATCGTCATAGAGTCTTGTGTGATTCCCACTGTGCTTTGATTTCCACCTTACCACGTCCAAGAGGGCGTGCAAAACGGTGGCTTTTGGGTACAGTCCCGAATCACATGGAGGCAATGAGCGATAGGAGGGGATTCGTCTCTCCCGGTATAGGGAGTTGATGTTGTGCTGTGTTCGATTGGCTATAACTGGAAGTCCCTGGCCAGGGCTGATATAGAGATTTACTGGTAAGTGTTACCAGTAGTTTCTCGACCTGTTATGAGCCTCACATCGACATGACTTATCGGTTACTGGGGTCTGACGTATACCACCCCTAGACTTGATATGCGACATATCAGACGAACAGACCGGACTGTATGGGAGTGTTACTGATTGGATTCACAGGAGAACGGATAGGCTAGCTTGTTGATCTTCTGATCGCTCAATACCTGGGTGGCTGTTACGTTTAGCTGACCGCTTGCAGCTTGTGGGTGTTTGATATGATCATCACCTGTTACCGGCGTATTGACGATTCTTTAGAGTCCTACACAGAGGTTTCTTGGCTCAGGAAAAACGGAGTAGAGGCACATATGTGATATGTGAAGGACCGAGGATAATGCGATATGAGATACCGTATTATAATCTCGCGATATTTAGATATGAACCGGGACATCGAATCAAGTGTTGATTCGATGAATCGGTACATGATATATTAGTCCGTTATATTCGATATAGCCGGATCGTCGGATCAAGTGTTGATTCGATGATTTAATGTATAATGATATATATGATATATTTTATTACATTATCTAATATTGGCTCGCTTTATTATTTCATTTTCTCACCGGATTAATACATTGATATATATGCGACATATGTTAATTGTATTATTTTCTTTTATTGCAAATATATAATATATATGTGATATATATTATTGTGACATGATATGATTTATTCTGAAACATGTTTAAGGATGATAAAAAGGGATTAGGGTTTGATTAGGGTTAGCTCCTTCTTGTTCATTCTAGAAGGATTCTCTTTTGTCTTCGTTAAGATATTATGGTTAATACTTATCCTTAACCTAACCAAACCCTAGCTCTAGTTTATTCTCTACAAAGGTTAAGCCTATCATCCTTGACCATGGTTCCATATCAATCATATATTCTTATCTACTATTCATCACAAAAGGAATTATCTCATATTTCTTCATCTTCTTCTCTCTTGAGTTTCTGAGAGAGCTCACTAGAAATTCCTTTTGTGATGATTTCTTGTGAGAAAGTGAATTAAAAAGATAGCATAAATACTACTCTATCATCCTCATCTAATCTAGCCCATTAGATTAGGGTGTTCACCTCATTAGAGTGAGAGAGCTTGGGTTATAGCAACTTCGACGTAGATCATCGGAGAAGCGGAACACTACAAGCTAGCATGGATCGTTCGAGTCGTGGAGCCCCTCTTGAGTCCGGGAGATCGTGGATCGCGGCGAAGGGACTTCTACTCGGAGCTTGTGAAGCGAAGGAGCGGACTACAAAGGTTGTAATCCCTCACACTTGTGTTTAAAGATGTTATCTTGCATGTTAAACCCTAATAATCTAGCAAAGATCCCGGCTTTGGGTTGTTCGGCACATCTAAAATTTTATTTGGGCATGTTTGATGCTTTATGAACCTTCACAAGAGTGCCTAGGAACCCTACAGTGGTATCAGAGACTAGCTAGAGCATTAGGCGACGTGTTTACGAAGTTAAAACTCCGATCGAACCTGAACCGACAAAGCTAAACCCCTCTCTGGACAATTTTTTAAATCTGGGATTTTTCTGAATTAAAAATACCTCAAAAATTCAGCAGGGAAATATAAATATTGTGGTGAAAAACGAGCACCTAAAACTTCCAAACCACCGCGGAACCGCGGCCGTACCGTGCTTGGGCCGCGGATCCGCGGCCGTACAGGGGAGATTGGTATTTGTTTTTACACAGTAATTCATATTTCTGTGATTTAAATTTTATGGGTATTTTTATTCTGACTCAAGTGTTGAGTATTCTGGGGTTTATTTTATAATCGTAGATTCGATCGGAATATTTAAATTCGTTATTATTTCCGGATATTTAGAATCTGTTAAAATGATCGAACGGATATCATTAACTCAATTTTTCCCGACACAAAAAAAATTTTCAAGTCTTGAATCTTTTCTCGAGTTTAAATCTTTCGCAAATGCGTGCATGTTTTGTGGTGGACCCTCTAGAAGACAACAAACCTTAACTCGATTATGTGACCGTCTTGAACTGCCTTTTGAACCTTCGGGTTTGGGACAGTACGGCGTGCCACATGTGAGGCGTTGGCTTGACCCTTCTACGGCTGGACCGCTACTACTGTGACATATTCCAGATTATTTGAACTCCGCTCAAGTGTTGAGCAATTTAGGAAATTTTTGGTATTTGATTATCTGTTCGAAAAGTTTAATACTGTCTATTTATCTGGAATGTGATACAGTATGTGACAATCATAGAGTTAGGCATGAAATGCGAAGTATGTGATATTTCGAATTTACGATGTCTAAAGTGATTGTGGATTCCAAATATTGTAGTTTTACACTTTCTTGTCTGCGACCGTAAGTGTAGTATATAGTGGTATTGCCGATTGTCGTTGTTATACATCGACGACGATCGGTGTATGCATACTTACTTACGTTGATGATATGAGATATTATGTGTTGCTGAGATATGATGTGCAGGATTGTCGTGATTGAATAGCCGGGGGTTTTATGTGAGATGAGAGTTTTATATTTTCATTCATGTAAATTCAAATGTAATGTAATATTCTTTTATTTGGGGCACTTCCGGGTTGAGGTTGATGCCACCAGTGTTGTATATTATTTACTTTTCCGCATTAGGATGGACCCAAGGAGGGGAGCACAGGTGACCGGGTTCTGGGGTTCAGTGGGAGGCCATCTCGAGGAGTCGAGACCGGGTCTCCTAAACTCCAGAATTGGTAGGGTCGCTAGCCGCTCTCGTAGGGGTCCAGGGTATGGGCTTGGCTATTCATCGCGACTGTGGAATCCGTATTTTCTATTGTTGGCTAAATACTAAATACGGACGTCCTAGTATATCCCACATTATATCTCTGTTTCTGCTGCGATATCTGTGATGTGATCATTTGATATGTTGTGATGGATACAGTATATAGTATATATGATATATTATATAGACGTTACTTATGTTTTACACCCGCACTAGCCCTGCCCTGCTCTGTCGTTAGTTACCTAACCTAACGGTGCACGAGGGGACATCGTGGCGAATGCGGATGGCATAAGTGTACGTCATATTTATCTGTGATGCTTAGGAAGCATAAGCTGATAGGATTTTTTATTAATGAGATTAATAAAAAGAAAAGAAACCTAAAAGATGTTGTAGAATCAAAACTTTATAAAAAGGGTAGCTACAGTTTTGCTTTGCATAGTGGTACATATGATATACCCTGCACCTTATTCGATGAGGAAAGAGCCGAGATCCCTTCACCCGGAGTGACCTCTTTAGCGAAACTGGCAGATGCTAAAAAACTCGGTTTGTCTTTTGATTGCTTTTAGAGTTTTGCTTTGCACAATGATATATATGATATGTCCTGCACCTTATTCGATGAGGAAAGAGCCGAGATCCCTTCACCGGGAGTGACTTCTTTAGCAAAACTAATGAAAGCCTCAAAAACACTCCATTTCAAAATTTCATATGATTCTACGACGATATCAAGTTCATTACGCTCATTGTTTTTCTGAAAAACCTGCGTAGCCCTCCGTCATTTCAGATAGATATTATTTAGTATTCGTGCTATGTTTGTTGACTTAGTCAAGGCGTAGTGTACGGTAGCTAAGTAGTGCTTATCTGCTAAAACATGAGATGTGATTGGATTAGGGTAATCGCACGGCCTTGTTGACTCAGTCAAGGGTCGTACGGGTAGGTTTAATTCAATCGAGAAATGTACGGGTTGAACTTGACTTGCGATTTATGGTTTGTTGACTTAGTCAAGGTCATAGATCGCTAGGGGCAAAATATTATCGGGAATTTCAAGTGTTGAAATTTGCAATGAGATTGCATACCTCCTATGAGATAGTTGGATCCCGATACCCACTGCGAGTAAGAGTTACTCCTGGGAGAGTTTTACACAGGACAATTAGCCGATCAAGAAGGTGTCTAGAAAAGTGTTAACGGGGTTACGCCTCTGGGAAAATGAGGTTTGCTTTAATTAGGTCCGTGGGAAAACACGGGGAACCTCCCTCAAGTACCGACACTGATCTGGCTGAAAGATTGACGAAATTGTAGGGTGTAATTAATCCCGGCTAATCTTACCTTTTAGGGTTTGAAGGTAGATTTGATAAAAACAGTGGGAGACATCCTGATTAGATAAGATAATAACCAATCTAATCTTGCAAGAGCATACGCTAAAGTGTTTTCTTCTCTCTCTCTCCAGGTAGCGACCATGTCAGGCCATAATCAAGATAATAATATGGATGTATTGACTGAACCCGCTTATTATACTGAGCAGGGGAACGTTGGACCCGTTCTTTCTTATAAGAGTTATAAGACTGAACAGGAAACAGGAGAATATCTGGATTCTCATGCCGCCCAAAAGAACATGCATGTTGATGCATCTTCTTCAGGTGTGTTAGTTATTGAGAACTGTTTCTCAGTTCACCCTACGTCCTGGGTATTAGATACCGGATCAGGATCCCACATATGTAAATTGTTACATGGGCTACGTAAAGGTAGAGAACTGGAAAAAGGTGATCATTCCGTTCAAGTAGGGAACGATGCAAGTATTGCAGCCAAAGCAGTTGGCGAATATCACCTTGTTTTGCCAAGTCGTAATACACTGATTCTAAATGAGTGCTATTATATACCGAATATGATGTGCAACATTATATCAGTTTCTTTATTAAGTAAAGAAGGATATAATTTTGTAGTAAAGGATAATGTTATGAACATATTCCTAGATCAAAAGTTGATTGCATCAGGCTCGTTACATAATGGAATATTCATTCTAAATCAAAATACAGTCCTCAATATACAAAACACACACAAGAGGAAAAGTTCAGAAATGAACGAATCCTTCTTGTGGCATTGTAGACTTGGCCATATCAATGAGACACGACTAGCTAAGTTACATAAAAATGGATATTTGAATTCATTCAAATTTTCATCTTATGATACTTGCTATTCATGTCTCAAAGGAAAAATGACCAAAGCTCCGTTTAGTGGACACGGAGAAAGAGTTACGGAACTCTTAGGACTGGTACATAGTGATGTATGCGGTCCTATGTCTACACACGCCAGGAACGGTTCTTCCTACTTCATTACATTCACTAACGATCTCTCTAGATACGGGCATGTGTTCCTGTTGAAACACAAGTCTGAAGCTTTTGAGAAATTCAGAGAATATAAGCACGAAGTAGAGAACCAAACGGGCAAAAGTATTAAGATCCTTCGATCTGATCGAGTAGGAGAATACTTGAGCAATGATTTTCTGGATTATCTAAAAGAGAATGAGATTCTTTCTCAGCTTACTCCTCCTTATACACCACAGCACAACAGTGTATCGGAACGGAGGAATCGGACCCTATTAGAAATGGTGCACTCTATGATGAGCGAAGCTGAGTTACCTATTTCCTTCTGGGTGTATACGCTTGAGACAGCCATATACATATTGAATCTAGTTCCGTCTAAATCTGTACCTACCACACCATATGAGATATGGAGTGGGAAGAGGCCATATTTTAAATGAGTTAAGATATGGGGTCGTCCGGCCTATGTCAAAAGGCAAAATCCGGACAAACTCGAGGCACGATCAGTTCTTTGCAAATTTGTGGGATATCCAAAGAATTCTCAAGGATATTTTTTCTACCATGCTGAGGAACAAAAAGTGTTTGTTGCTCAACATGCCACCTTTTTGGAAAAGGAATTTCTTGCAAAAGAAATTAGTGGCAAAGAGGTAGAGCTGGAAGAGGTTCCAGCACCACAAACTACAACTGATAATTTCTTGGAACCAGAAGATTCAGTAGTACCCGATGAACCCTAGCCTCTCTGCCGATCTAGTCGGGTTTCTCGTCCACCTGAGAGATACTACGGTTTTCTCACTGATGGTGGAAGCGAGGATTGTATCATGGAAGATGATGACCCGACTAGTTTCGAGCAGGCCATCACGAGTGGTGACTCTGTGAAATGGCTGGATGCAATGCGATCTGAGATGGAATCCATGTACACCAATAAAGTATGGATTTTGGAAAATGCTCCTGAAGGGGTAAAACCCATTGGGAGCAAGTGGATTTTTAAAAAGAAATTTGGTGTAGATGGAAAAGTTGAGACTTTCAAAGCTAGACTTGTAGCAAAGGGTTTTCGTCAACGATCAGGTGTGGATTATGACGAAACCTTTTCACTAGTGGCTATGCTTAAGTCCATCCGGATCTTACTTGCCATTGCTGCATACCATGACTACGAAATCTGGCAAATGGATGTTAAGACCGCCATTCTAAACAGTGATTTAGAAGAGTGCGTGTACATGACTCAGCCAGAGGCTTCGTAGATAGTGGGAGCAGCGGAAAGGTGTGCAAGCTGCTTAAATCCATTTATGGGTTAAAGCAAGCATCGCGGAGTTGGAACATCTGTTTTGATGTTGTAGTCAAAGAGTTTGACTTCATCAAAAATATAGATGAACCTTGTATCTATAAAAAGGTAGCAGAGAGTAAGGTTGTCTTCCTCGTATTGTACGTGGATGACATACTCTTGATAGGAAATGATATTCCTATGCTGCAATCAGTCAAGCTCTTCTTATCACAAAGATTCTCAATGAAAGATCTAGGTGATGCCTCCTGCATATTGGGAATTTGGATCTACAGAGATAGATCTAAAAGGATACTGGGATTTTCCCAATCTAGGTACATTGACACCATACTAAAGAGGTTTAGTATGGAAGAATCCAAGCGTGGGAACCAACCCATGATCTCTGGACTCACTCTCTCCAAAGAGATGTCTCCCAAGACTGATTTGGAAAGAGCTCGCATGTAAGGGATACCCTATGCTTCGGCAGTAGGCTCTATCATATATGCGATGCTATATACCAGACCCGATGTTGCATACTCACTAAGTGTAGTGAGTCGGTATCAAGCAGAACCTGGAGAAAGTCACTGGACAGCTGTGAAGAATATTTTCAAGTACATGCGAAGGAATAGAGACATGTTCTTGGTGTATGGTAACGGAGAACTCCGGGTGGAGTCCTTTACCGATTCCAGCTTCCAAAGTGATAAGGACGACTCTAAGTCGCACTCGGGATTTGTCTTTACCCTCAATGGACGGGCGGTATGTTGGAAAAGTTCCAAACAGGATACCATTGCAGACTCGACGATGGAGGCTGAATACATCGCTGCCAACGATGCTGCCAAAGAGGCTGTCTGGATGAAGAAGTTCATCACTGAACTTGGTGTGGTTCCATCCATTGAACATCCAATACTTCTTTATTGCGATAACAATGGAGCTGTGGCTTTGGCCAAGGAACCCAGGTCCCATCAGAAGTCCAGACATATTCTGAGGAGGTATCACCTGATCAGGGAGATAGTTGATCGCCGGGAGATCGAGGTCAGGAGAGTAGATACGAAGGATAACACTGCGGATCCACTCACGAAGGCCATTCCCCAGATACAGTTTGAGAGATTATTCGGGATGCTAGGTATGAGATACTACAGCAGCTGGCCTTAGTGCAAGTGGGAGATTGTTAGTTATGTATATGCCCTAGAGGCCATTGTTGTACATATGATGTAAATTATGATGGATGCTTGGATATATATAGAGAGGACTTTCTTGCTCTTCATGATAGTATGCTATTTGGTTTCACTTTATCTTAACATGTTGACTTGTATTGGTTTACTGTCTTACTCTCACATGTTGATAAAGACCTTAGGATCTGTACTCGACTACTGGGACTATGATGAGATCATACTAGTGGGGCCATAGTAGTTGATGAGTACATCCTATAACTGTTCCTAGTCGAGGGTATATCAAGACAGGGCATCGATACACCAGAGTAGACTAGCGTATACGCATCTTGACCTATGATGGGCGATGGATGATCCCATATCCATCGGTGTTGTACATCAGAGATGGTGTACGGGTGCTTAGTGGAGACTGGGTACACTGGACGGACTCGCTGAGAACTCCCAGATGGTGATATACCATACGTCAGATGGCAGTTCTCCGGTGACACTGGTACAGGGTAGTCTGTAGACCCGAGATCGTCATAGAGTCTTGTGTGATTCCCACTGTGCTTTGATTTCCACCTTACCACGTCCAAGAGGGCGTGTAAAAAGGTGGCTTTTGGGTACAGTCCCGAATCACATGGAGGCAATGAGCGATAGGAGGGGATTCGTCTCTCCCGGTATAGGGAGTTGATGTTGTGCTGTGTTCGATTGGCTATAACTGGAAGTCCCTGGCCAGGGCTGATATAGAGATTTACTGGTAATTGTTACCAGTAGTTTCTCGACCTGTTATGAGCCTCACATCGACACGACTTATCGGTTACTGGGGTCTGACGTATACCACCCCTAGACTTGATATGCGACATATCAGACGAATAGACCGGATTGTACGGGAGTGTTACTGATTGGATTCACAGGAGAATGGACCGGCTAGCTTGTTGATCTTCTGATCGCTCAATACTTGGGCGGCTGTTACGTTTAGCTGACCGCTTGCAGCTTATGGGTGTTTGATATGATCATCACCTGTTACCGGCGTATTGACGATTCTTTAGAGTCCTACACAGAGGTTTCTTGGCTCAGGCAAAACGGAGTAGAGGCACATATGTGATATGTGCAGGACTGAGGATAATGCGATATGAGATACCGTATTATAATCTCGTGATATTTAGATATGAACCGGGACATCGAATCAAGTGTTGATTCGATAAATCGGTACATGATATATTAGTCGGTTATATTCGATATAGCCGGATCGTCGGATCAAGTGTTGATTCGATGATTTAATGTATAATGATTTATATGATATATTGTATTACATTATCTAATATTGGCTCGCTTTATTATTTCTTTTTCTCACCGGATTAATACATTGATATATATGCGATATATGTTAATTGTATTATTTTCTTTTGTTGCAAATATATAATATATATGTGATATATATTATTGTGACATGATATGATTTATTATGAAAAATGTTTAAGGATGATAAAAAGGGATTAGGGTTTGATTAGGGTTAGCTCCTTCTTGTTCATTCTAGAAGGATTCTGTTTTGTCTTGGTTAAGATATTATGGTTGATATTTATTCTTAACCTAACCAAACCCTAGCTCTAGTTTATTCTCTACAAAGGTTAAGCCTATCATCCTTGACCATGGTTCCATATCAATCATATATTCTTATCTACTATTCATCACAAAAGGAATTATCTCATATTTCTTCATCTTCTTCTCTCTTGAGTTTTTGAGAGAGCTCACTAGAAATTCCTTTTGTGATGATTTCTTGTGAGAAAGTGAATTAAAAAGATAGCATAAATACTACTCCATCATCCTCATCTAATCTAGCCCATTAGATTAGGGTGTTCACCTCATTAGAGTGAGAGAGCTTGGGTTATAGCAACTTCGACGTAGATCATCGGAGAAGTGGAACACTACAAGCTAGCATGGATCGTTCGAGTTGTGGAGCCTCTCTTGAGTCCGGGAGATCGTGGATCGCGGCGAAGGGACTTCTACTCGGAGATTGTGAAGCGAAGGAGCGGACTACAAAGGTTGTAATCCCTCACACTTGTGTTTAAAGATGTTATCTTGCATGTTAAAACCTAATAATCTAGCAAAGATCCCGGCTTTGGGTTGTTCGGCACATCTAAAATTTTATTTGGGCATGTTTGAGGCTTTATGAACCTTCACAAGAGTGCCTAGGAACCCTACATTTTATACACACGAATATATATATATAACGATATTGGTATGTTCTAGACTTTAGAATGGTACCCCTAATTTAGGATATTATGATGATGATACCATTTTAATAATGAAGTATATGTGATAATTGACACGTACCCCGATTTGGGATGTCGTACGATGGATTTTACCGTACGAGGTATAAATATGATGATTGATCCGCACTCTTAATTCGAGGATGTCGTATTTTATATTTTATCGTACGTGACGCTATTGAGGTGGCATCGCCGACTACTAGGTATATCGACTCAGACTTAGGTGGATTTCCTTACCCTTTCGATTAGTCTCTTAGTTTAGTACCGTAGTTTATCAGGTAGATGTTAGACTGGGCTCGAGTCATACTTATCTTCAAAACTAACGAATCGTGAGTATTTAAAAGACAGGACGAGAAATACTACGAATATTTCAAAGGACGTACCTTTTCTTAAAAACATCGTAGCCCTTATTTTCTAAAAACCACGATCCGTACCATTTCAAATGCCAAAACTGTATGACTCATATATATATAAATGTATATTCTTATATGTTGCAGTTACTACACCTTTTTCCATATATTCATGTTGTTCTTATCGCATTGCATGTTTGTACTTGTGATTTCTTTTGTTATTATAAACCCATGCTGTCAGGACACCAGCACCATTACTGATGATGCGTATGCTCCACGTACACTTGCTTTCCAGCTCACACACATCATCATCGGTAATTTCCATGTCACGTACACACTAGAAATAGTATTTCATTGATATAACCTGCTAGCTGGTAGTTCAACAAATTAGTAGTATGCTTGCTTTCATATGCTAAATTAGATATTGCATTCTTTTACTTAGATATCCATGCATGTGTATTTATCTATTTGTCATGAAATGTTATGGGGCTTTATGCCGGTAAATCACTATTTATTTACTCTCGATTTTGGGATTTGATATTTCCATGAGATTTCTGGATTTGGAGAAACCGCAAGGATTTTATAAACTCATTTTCATTTCTAAAAGATAGAAAATTGCGGTTTTCTCGTGTTATGATGTGAGAGGTGTCCACCATGAGTTTTCTTGACTCTTGAGCAATATCATACACCCGATTCGAGGAGAATGAACCGTCTGCGGGTGCATGGTGGATCCGGTGCGGCAACCCGGGGCAAGATGGTTGCAGATGATGGCGTTGAGCCCGGCAGGGGAGCACTACCGACCGGTTATTTATGATGCGGCGGATATCCAGAGGATACCGACGTAGTCGTGAGATTGATGATATGGACCAGTCCGGATTGCCCGAGCTCGGGGCCAGTCCGGATTGCCGGAGCCCGAGATATTGAGATTTGATGTTAAGGGCCAGTCCGGATTGCCGGAGCCCGAGATAGTGAGATATTGAGATATTGGGATATATATTTTCTGTTGATGCTTGACATGGATTCTCTGTTAATTTCATTGATGATACTTCGATTTTTATACAGAATTCTCACTGAGATAAGAAAACAGTTTTATTATTTGGATGTATTCTGTTTTCATGCATTCATACATCATATATGTGATATATTGCTACCAGAGGCACTGACACGACCACTTGGTATTACACTTATGTTAGATATTTACCCTTGCCTTTATTAGATGCTTCAGGCTATATTTTAAGGATTTTATTGTATGACCTAGGAGAGAGTTATACATGCGATTTCTTCTCGGTGATGTTTTCTACTCATGAGTTGGCAACTCACCCCCATTGTGCCACAGTTTCTTGTAGGTTTTGCCGTACAGGTTTCATTGGTGGCTTTGCTGGCACACTGCTTCTTTCCGGATGATTGCTTTGGTAGGTGGGTTCACTTACATCGTGACCACCGCAGTACTTTTATTTATTCAGTTGTATCTAGTAAACTCTATCAACCAAACTTGTATATTTGATAGACTTAGAAGACCAGTGTATATTCTTTCGACCTTAGAGTCGCGCTCTTGTATTATTATGGTTCTTCTCTGGTTTTCTTCTGAGTTTTGATCATCGCCCTTCAGCGTTGTATATTATATTGCTTGCGTGGTTGTTTCCGCCAATTGGCGAAGAGCTAGCTACCGCTTGGGGATGCCTTTATTCATTATGTATATTATTCATGTTTGTACCCGTTTGGGGCCAGTATTTACAAAGGAAACTTTGCCGAAATTTTTGGAAAAGACTTGATGTTTTAAAAATGCTTACTACGGCTTATTTTGATAAGACACTTTCTTTAAAACTAAGTTTTTCCTTCACTCTGTTTTTAAATGGTTTACATTTTCTGGGCTTTTGGCTTACTTGAATTAGGTGGGGTCCTATAGACTTCACATGATTCAAGTGCCAGTCACATGCTATTTCGGGTTGTGACACCTAATTGTGACCGGTTTGCAGGTGGTTTGCCGAAGGCTAAGGTCAAGAGACATCAACGGAAGGACAAGGGACAAGGAATACGGATTTAGCTCAAAATCGCAAATACCGTATTTCAAGTTCCCTAATCCACGTTGCTGCCTATTGCATTAGTGTCAATATCAAAATTGGGTCTTTAAGAAACCGGCAAGCATCATCCTCACGCAAGATAACCTAAAACTACCCTTAACAGGTCTTTTTATTGAACATATCCTAGTTACGACACTTAGCATAAAAAACTACTCAAAACACAGTGTTAACTCGTTAAAACAAGCCTAACAACCTACCATCTCTATGTAAGTCGACGTTAGACACCCAACATGATGCGAGGAGGCGGAATAGGTAAAACAATCATTTTGTTTGAGTTAACATCGACTAACTTTACGGATCTTTGCTAAACCCTAACTAACAAATATCTAGAAGTGATTAACTACTATGATATATGATTATACCTCAAGATTCTAGTCCTTCTTGTTCTTGTAGTTCACCTTCTCGTCGCCCTCCTCGATGTGATAGAAGATCCACCCGAGAGCTCCTTCTCCAAGCTTTAACCTGTCACTTGAGGTAACTAGGTGGCTATGAGTGCTAATCAAAGTAACCTAGAGGATATGGAAGAGGATTAGGGATCTTTTAGTCTTGCCAACCCTTGGATCTCAACACATGAGAGGATTAGGGTTAGTTCTTTGATGAGAGAGCTTGAGGAGAGAGAATATGTATGTGAGAATGAAATTAATTTATATCTCATTTTTGAATATATGAAGCATGATAATTATCTAAATGAATAACATATAATAATATCAACCATGCTTCATTAATTCACTTTGGGTGAATCATCTCATGAGTCATTAAGCAATAAATACTTCATTCACTCATTTGGATGAATCACTCCATGAGTCACTAATCCATTTTGTAGGGTTCCTAGGCACACACTAGAGGTCTAACAAGGCATCAACCATGCCCGTTTCAAAAAATACGGTGCCGAGAAACCCTAGACTAGATCGTTAGCTAGATGTCTAGGCGAAAGAATGAAACTAGTTAACAACTTAACAAAAAGGAAACGGAAATACAACCTTTGTAGATCCGGTGCTCCACCTCCATAGCTCCGCAACAAAGTCCCCTCGCGGTCCTAGTGAATTCCTGGGCTCTAGCGTCGGCTTCATCGGAGAATAGGCGAGCTAGGTCGTCGATGTCCATGCCGAAGATGATCTACGTCGAGGCATCGCTAGATCAAACTCCACCTTCACCAAGCCATGAAAACTTGTGAAGGAAACACACTCTACTACTTGGCAAGAGGTAGAGGATGAATAAATAGGAAGTGGGTAGACTTTAGAATTGGATTTCTCACTCATTTCTATCAATCACCATTGATGGAGCTTGCTTTCTTCAAGTGAAGAAAGGAAGAAGAAGAAGAATTATGTTATGATAAGTTAATTAGAATAGAAAAGAAAAAGAATCCTTATCATAATATTAACTATAGTTAGGTGTAGAGAAATGACTAAGGTTAAAAGAATGGTTAGGGTTAAGCTAGAAGACAAAATGGTCATTTGGTCAAAGCTTCATGAAGCTTCATCAAGCTTCATGAAAGAAAGAAAGAATGATAACCATTTTGTTTTCTTTTGTCATTTCATTTTAATCCAAATAAAAAGATAAATGAATGGACAAATAAAAACAAACTTTAACCATTTACTTAACCTAGGTTTAATTCTTTACACTAACCAATTTTGCATGCATCATCAAACATGATACAATCAAGTGCACAAAAATATATCGCATATACAATGCGCACATCCGAGTGAGAAAATCCATCTTAAGTGAACCTATACTAGTTAATGCAAAGTAATATATCAAATATATAATTATGCATTAAATCATCAAATCAAGACTTGATTTAATGATCCGGTCATATCGCATATAACCGACTAATATCAACAGTAACAACTTATCGAATCAACACTTGATCCGATAACCCGGCTATATCGCATATAACCGATCAATGTCACAAATCGCGAGAATCGAATACAGTATCACATACTAGTATCATTCTCGGTCCCGCACACATCTCATATGTGCTCCTATTTCGTTTCGCTTGAGCCAGGAAACCTCTGTGTAGGACTCTAAAGACTCGTCAATACGCCGGTAGCAGGTGATGATCATATCAAACACCCACAAGCCGCAAGCGGTCTGCTAAACGTAACGGCCACCCGGGTATTGAGCGATCAGAAGATCGACGAGCAAGCCCGCTCACACTCCAGTGAATCCAACCAGTAACACTACCGTACAGTCCGGTCTGATCGTCTGATATGTCGCATATCTCGCCTAGGGGTGGTAAACGTCAGACCCCAATAGCTCGATAAGTCGTGTCGATATGAGGTCTATAACTGTTCGAGAAACTACTGGTAACACTTACCAGTAAATATCAGCAACCCTGGCCAGGGATTTCCGGTTATAGCCAATCGAACACAGCGCAACATCAACTCCCTATACCGGGAGAGACGAATCCCCTCCTATCGCTCATTGCCTCCATGTGACTCGGGACTGTACCCAAAAGCCACCGTTTTGCACGCCCTCTTGGACGTGGTAAGATGGAAATCAAAGCACAGTGGGAATCACACAAGACTCTATGACGATCTCGGGTCAACAGACTACTCTGTACCAGTGTCACCTGAGAACTGCCATCTGACGTAAGGTATAATACCATCTGGGAGTTCTCGGCGAGTCCGTCCAGTGTACCCAGTCTCTACTGACCACTCGTATATCATCTCTGATGTCAAACACCGATGGATATGGGATCATCCATCGCCCATCTGTATGGGTCGAGAAGGTACACGCTAGTCTACTCTGGTATATCGATGCCCTATCTCGATACACCCACGACTAGAGACTTTCAAGGATGTACTTATGGACTACCATGTCCCCACTAGTATGATCCGCATCATAGTCCAGGTAGTCAAGTACACATCCTAAGGGCTTTACCAACATGTAATAGAGAGACAATCTGTGTACACGTTAAGGTAAAGAGCAACCAG
Source organism: Agapanthus africanus (assembly GCA_030015575.1). Classification (NCBI taxonomy): domain Eukaryota; kingdom Viridiplantae; phylum Streptophyta; class Magnoliopsida; order Asparagales; family Amaryllidaceae; genus Agapanthus; species Agapanthus africanus. Next base: position 496,914,307 of record JASDDO010000014.1, read on the forward strand.
ATAGCATACTATTATGTCGAGCAAGAAAGTCCTCCCTATATATGTCCCAGCATCCACTACAATATACATCCAATGTACAATAATGGCCTCTAGGGCATACATATAACTAACAATCTCCCACTTGCACTAGGGCCATCTGTAGCAGTGGTTGTAGTATCTCATACTCAACCATCCCATAAAAGTCTCTCTCTGGGAATAGGCCTTCGTGAGTGGATCCACCGTGTTGTCCTCTGAGTCTACTCTCCTAATCTCGATCCCTTAGAGATCAACCATCTCAATGATCAAGTGATACTGCCTTAGAATATGTCTGGATCACTGATGGGACCTGCGTTCCTTGGCATAAGCCACAACTCCATTGTCACACAATGGGAGGAACATAGTTCATCTCATGAACCAATATACACCCAAACAGCCTCTTTGGTAGCATCTTAAGTAGCGATGTATCCTGCCTTTATCGTCTAGTATGTCACGGTATCTAGCTTGGAACTCTTCCAACATACCGTCCCTTTACTGAGGGTAAAGAAAATGCCTGCGACTGACATTCAGTCGTCTTTATCACCCTGGAACCTTTCCAGTGATTTTCCCCAGAATCGTTTGATATCATCTCACTACAACTAGTGAGAATCCTAACATCCAATTAAGTCTATCTCATAGATCTAAAACTCAGGATTTAGGAGGTATCATTTTGATCTTATATGGAGAATCATTGTGATAGGCGGAGATTGATCGAGCGTAGCATAGGAAACTCCTTCCCTATCTAGAGTATGTCATCCACGTACTCTACGAGGATCGTCACCATATTCCCTACTACCTTTTTGTTCATACAAGGTTCATCTACCATTTTGATGATGTCAAACTCTTTGACTAATCCATCAAAACAGATGTTCCAACTCCGCGATGCCTGCTTTATCAGATAAAACATCTTGCACACGTTTCCGCTGCTCCCACTGTTTACGAAGCCCTCTGGCTATGTACTTATAGACTCGCTCTTCTAAAACATCATTTAGAAAAGCAGTCATGACACCCAACCACCAGATATCGTAGTCATGGTATGTAGCCGTGACAAGTAGGATCTAGATGGACTTAAGCATAGCTACTTGAAAAGGTTTCATCATTATCCACACCTGGTCAATGATGCAAACTTTTAACAAGTCTAGCTTTGAATGTCTCAACTTTTCCATCTACACCAAGTAATCTTCTCAAGATATACTTGCTCCTGATGGGGATTTAACCCTTCAGATATAGCAACCAAAGTCCATACTTTGTTGGTGTACATGGATTCCATCTCAGATCACTAAGCATCCAGCCATTCTTACAGAGTCTTACTCCTGATGGCCAGCTCGAATCTAGTTGGGTCATCATCTCATGATGCAATCCTCGCTCCCACTGTCATAGAGAAACAGAAGTATCTCTCAGGTGGGTGAGGAACCCTACTAGATCGGCGGAGAGGCTGAGGTTCGTTGGAATCTACTGAATCCTTTGGTTCTATCAAATCATCAGCTGCAATTTGTATGGCTGGAACATTTCCAGTTGTACATAACAGACGTTGCCTCGAGCTTGTCCGGATTTTGCTTTTAGACATTGGCCAGACAACCCCAAATCTTAACTAACTTAAGATATGGGCTCTTCCCTTATCATATCAAATATGAAGTGGTAGGCAACTGATTGATTTGAACCCTATTCAATAGGTATGCAGCTTCATAAGTGCATAACTCCTTAAAGGAAATAGGTAACTCAGTAGTACTCATCATAGAGCACACCATATCATATAGGGTGTGATTGCTCCGCCTCGATATACCATCGTGCTATGGTGTATACAGAGGAGTAATTCTGAGAGAGAATCTCATTCTCCTTTAAAATAGTCCAGGATTTCCGTGCTCAAGTATTCTCCTCCTTGATCTCATCAAAGGACATAATACTTATACCCATATTTTGGTTCTCTACTTCTAACTTATATTCTGTGAATATCTCAAAAGGTTCGGACTTGTGTTTGAACAAGAACATATGTCTGAATCTAAAGAGATCATCAGAGAACATAATGAAGTATAAAGAACCAGTCTTGGCATGTGTAGACAGGGGATCTACATACATCAACATGTATCATCCCAAGAGTTCACTAACTCTTTCTCTGTTTCAAGTAAACGGAGCTATGGTCATCTTATCTTTGTGACATGACTGGCGAGTTTCACAAGATGTAAATTCAAACTAATTTAAATATGCATCTTTATGTAACTCTAGCTAGTCGGGTCACATTGATCAGACTTAGTCTACAATACCTCAAGAAGGATTCGTTCATTTCTGAACTCTTCCTCTTGTGTGTGTTCTGTATACTAAGAACTGTAGTTTGATTTAGAACGTTAATGCTTTTAGACAACGTGCCTGAACCGATCAACTTTTGATATAGGAAATGTTCAAAACATTATCCAACAATACAAAATTATATCCTTTCTTTACTAATAAAGAAACTTATATGATTTTGTATATCAGGTTCGGTATCTAATAACATTCGTTCAGAATCAATGTATTGGTAATACAGGGTGACAGTAACCGACAGACTTGGCTACAACTCTTGCCCCGTTTTCTGCTTCATGAAACTTATCACCCGTTCTCAGTTTTCTACCTATCTGTAGCCCTATGTAACAGATTACATATCTGGGATCCTGATCCGGTATCATATACCCAGGACGTAAAGGACAATGAGAAACAGTTATGTATAATAAACACACCCGAAGATGATGCATCAGCATGCACTCTCTTCGTTTGGGCGGCATGGGAATCTTGGTATTCCCCTATTTCCTGCTCTGTCTTATAACAATTATAAGTAGGAGCGGGACCAACGTTCCCCAGCTCAGTATAACAAGCGGGTTCGGTCAATAATCCGTATTATTATCTTGATTAAGGCGTGATATGGTCGCTACCTGGAGAGAGAGAGAAGAAAACACTCAGCGTGCGCTCTTGCAAGAATAGATTGGTTTTTATTTTATCTAATCAGGATGGCTCCCACTGCTTTTTATCAAATCTTCCTTCAAACCCTAAAAGGAAAGACTAGCCGGGATTAATTACACACTACAAGTTCGCCAATCTTTCAGCCAGGCCAGTGTCGGTACTTTGAGGGAGGTCCCCCGTGCTTTCGCACGAACCTAATTAATGTAAACCTCGTTTTCCCAGAGTTGTAACCCCGTTGACACCTTTCTAGACACCTACTTGATCGGCTAATTGTAATGTGTAAAACTCTCCCAGAAGTAACAATTACTCGCAGCGGGTATCGGGATCCAACTTTCTCATAGAAGGTATGAAATCTCATTGCAAATTTCAACACTTGAAATTCCCGATAATATTTTGCCCCTAACGTGCTATGACCTTGACGAAAGCCAACAAACCATAGCCCGCTAGTCAAGTTCAACCCGTACATTTCTTGATCGAATTAAACCCACCCGCACGACCCTTGACGAAAGTCAACAAAGCCGCACGACTACCCTAATCCAATCGCATCGTATGCTAGCAGATAAGCAGCATATAGCTACCGCACACTGCACCTTGACGAAAGCCAACAAATGCAGCACGAATACTATATACAACTTATCTGAAATGACGGAGGGCTACGACAGGTTTTTCTGAAAACCTATTGCGTAATGAACTTGATATCGTTGTAGAATCAAATGATTTTAAAAAATGGAGTGCTTTTGAGGCTTTTCTAGTTTTGCTAAAGGAGTCACTCCCGGTGAAGGGATCGTCGGTCCTTTCCTCGTCGAATGAGGTGCGGGATATATCATATATATCACTGTGCAAAGCAGAACACTTAAAAGCAGTCAAAAGACAAACCGAGTGTGTAGCATCTGCCAGTTATTGCTAAAAGAGTCACTCCCGGTGAAGGGTCTCGGTCCTTTCCTCATCGAATAAGGTGCAGGATATATCACATATACCGCTGTGCAAAGCAAGAACTGTAGCTACCTGTTTTATTTTGAAATTCGATTCTACAACATCTTAGGTTTCTTTTATTTCATTAATCTTATTAATGAAGTCCCATCATATAAGTTACCTAAACATCACAGATAAATACGACGTACACTTATGCCATCCGCATTCGCCTCGATGTCCCCTCGTGCACCGTTAGGTTAGGTAACTAATGGCAGAGCGGGGCAGGGCTAGCGCGGGTGTAAAACATAAGTAACGTCTATATAATATATCATATATACTATATGCTGTATCTATCAGAGAACATCACATGATCACATCACAGATATCGCAGCAGAAGAAACATATGAAATATTGGATATACTAGGACGTCCGTGTTTTCAATACGAGCCAGTATAAAACACGGATTCCACGGTCGTGATGAATAGCCAAACCCACACCCCTAGACCCCTACGAGAGTGGCAAGCAACCCTACCAATTCTAGAGTTAGGAGACCCGGACTCGACTCCTCGAGTTGGTCTCCCACTGGACTCCAGAACCCGGTTACTTATGCCCTCCTCCTTGGGTCTATCCTAGTGCGGAAAAGTAAATAATATACAAAAAGTGACAACTTCCGCTACCTGGAAGTGCCCCAAATAAAAGAATATTACATACAAGTTTTTACATGAATGAAAATGAAAAAACACTCATCTCACATAAAAACCCCCGGCTATTCAAACACGACGATCCAATATAACATATCCAGCAACACATAACATCACATGTCATCAACGTAAGTAAACATGCGCATCCCAATTGTCATTGACATATAGCAACGAAACCGGCGATATCACATATTACACTTACGGTCACAGAAAAGAAAGTGTAAAACTACAACAGTTGAAATCCGCAACCACCTCAGACATCGCATGCCTGACCAAATGAATTCCTTAGACATCGCATGCCTAACAATTATAAACCCCGCATTTTAGTCTCATTATCGAAAACACTTTTCAATATGAAGTCGGGCAATTCAACAAGATTCCCGACATCCTGATCGAATGCTCGTCGCAAACTTCAGTAGACGGCTGCACCCCCGATACCGTCGACGAAGTGCACCAAGGCGGAACACCGCTGCCGCGAGCACCCAAACGGATGCTTTCGGCGACGGGGTTCTCCTACAGTCACTTGGTCGGGGCTATGGAGTGAGGCTGTCTATTAAGTTTACCCTGCGAGTATCCGCGTACGCTACGTGATTGCGACGGACTTTTGATCGCATCAAGATTCCGTGGCAACCGATCAAGTGAGACTAAACTGCTATGTTTATAACATTCATTCAGTTATCACATAACTACTTGTGAATTCCAATTATTGTATCCCATTCCGGATAAATAGAAAATGTCAAACTTTCCGATCGAACAATCGAACACCCAAGTTTTTCCCGATACAGATCAACACATGAAATAAGTCTAACAACATTCAGTTCGTGCCTCAGTACCAACGGTCCAGCCGTAGAAGGGTCAAGCCAATGCCTCACATGTGGCACGCCGTACTGCCTCAAACCCGAAGGTTCAATGGGCAGTTCAAGACAGTCACATAATCGAGTTAAGGTTTGTTGTCTTCTAGAGGGTCCATTGAGTTACTTGCACTACTTAGAACATCTTTAAACCACGGAAAAATCCAACACTTGGAAATTTCCCGACAGGGGAAAAATTGGGTAGTTATATCCGGTCGAACTTTTTAACATATTCTAAAATTTATCCGAAAAGCCAAATAGACAAAATCTGATACCCCGATCGAAACACCGAATCCCTAAAACAACCCCAGAAAATTCAACTGTTGAATAAAATTTAAAAATTCCCATAAAATCCAGCATCAGAAAAGAGGAGTTACTGTGCAACAATTACAGTGAGATACGACTGTACGGCCGCGGATACGTGTCGTCTTGTCCACCGCGGATCCGCCGCATTTACCTCGCTCTGGTCACGGAAGCGCCGCGGTAAGGTCACGTCAACAGAAAATAAAGGGCTCAGCAAGCTTCCCTATTTCTCCTCTGCAAAATCCCGATATATCTTTTTTCAAATCTCCTCCAGGATTCTTTGCGCTTAAAATCTTCTCCCTTCCAATAACAAATCTTGTGCAGGATTCTTTGCGCCGTGCTTAAATAAAAAAAATTTGATTGCAAGTAGTTGTTACTGTTTTGCATATTTTTAATCGGGCTTTAAGGGGTTTGAAACCAATCCAGATTGGGTGGGGATTTCATTACCCTTCCCAGGACCCCAGAAATCACATAAGGCATTTGCATTGACCATATTTAATTAAAAAATAATAGACTCAGCCCTAAGGACGTCGCGCTCAATAGGACATAGGACTAGTTGTAGGTATCGGCCGTTGATCCTAACCTGACTTTGCGGTGTCTAGGCAAGTGTGTCTAAGACGAGTGGTTACATAATTAGGCCACTACTTGTAGTGGAGAGCCTCCCACTCACCTGGCACTTACCTGGCCGCAATTGGCGGTGAAGAGGCGGTTTGAGGTCCTATTTCTAGCCCTTTGGAACAGTTAGGAGCTGTCTAGCTGACCTAGGTGATCCTAGATCTAGGCCTGATTGTGCATTTTTGGTTAAATTGAAAGTGTGTTTAAGTCCTTTATCGAAAATCTTTTTGCAAAAAGTTCCAAATAAAAAAATGGGGGGAAAAGGAAAAAAATTTATAAAAAGACTTGCAACTTCTGTCGCTAAGAAATCTGTGCACCCCAACCTTCTTTCTCTTCTCCTTCTTGCATCATGGGTACCCCACCTCATAAATCTCCTGCCGAACTTTGGTATCCTGAACCTAACTTTGCCTCGTACGTCAATTGTTTCGGTCGATTTAAGGACGATCCCTCCATGCCCAAAATTTCTTTGAAAGATCAATTAGAAGCGTCTAGGAGAAACAGTTCGACGTTGCAATCCACTTTGTGTCAACCATGTCAACCTTCACCACCTTCATATGTTGACACCACTTTTTCGAGTTCTGTTGTAACTCCTAAACCGATATCTATTGCTGAGCATATTGCACAATCTCGTAGCCGATCTTTCACTCCTCTCCACACATCCAGTTCTAGGGATCAACAAGTCCATTCACCTTTTTATACAAATGTTGATCCTACTCCTGTCCAACCATCCAATTTCTACCAGTCCTATCCGACTTTCCTACCTTCACTAGACATTGCTTCTACACAGCCATTTGGGAGTTTCACGTATCCAAACAATTTCGACTCTTTTATCGAAAACCCTTCACAACCCATGTCTTGTTTTAAACAGTCGTTGGAAGCTTATATTTTAGCAACAAACAAAATGATGAGGAATGTGGATGCGTCCATGGCCACCCTTATGCAACCTAGTTAACCGGTAGCTAGTTTCCAACTAGCTACAATTTTCCAATGTATGAGGAGGCGGTTGGACAAAGTGAGAATTTGATAAGAGAGGGTGAGTTCTACACCTTTCCAAATCAAACCTACCCATACCCAATTGTAGCGTTTTGAAAATCGTTTCGGTGAAATTTCGAAAAATCGGTAAAATAAAAGGGTTTTCTGTAAAAAGTCAAAATACAAATATCTTATTATAAAAATTAAATATACATATTCTAGCTATGTAATTGCTATTATTTGGTGTTTATTGAGCCGCTGGTGAAATTTCAAATTTTCTGAAAAAAATATTATTTTATTATTATTTTAAGCCGTCACTAATACATTTTATTAGGGAAAATTACAAATTGGAATGAGTTGAAACAAATTTTGTGCATCATAAAACATTAAATAAAAATTTATCATGTGGTTTTTGGAAAGAAATCATTTGCCAAAATGGTTTAGAAATTATTGAAGAAAAAAGGCTTTTTTTAGCGTAAATGGATGTTTGGGGTATTGTATTTATCATTTTTCATCACCCCACACCCGTGCCCACACCCACACACCCCCACTTACTCCTCCCCTTAGCCAAATTCAGCAGCCCACACTTTTTCCCCACTTGGTTTGCAAAGGAAAGAAAAGGAAAAGAAAAGAAAAGAAAAGAGTAGAAAATGATATATTTTGAGTTGACTTTGACTTGAAACAACTTTCCCCACCTCACTCTCTCTCCTCACTCACCCACCCCCCCCCCTCAAATCTGGCCGAAACTGATCCATAGAGCAGCAGCCCCCCTCCCCCAAGTTCTCTCTCCATTTTTGCTTCAAAAATCCATAAAAAAGCTTCAAAATCCATACAATTTCAAAGCTTTTTTCCAAATCCAACACTTACCCATTATTCCTTAGCATTTCAAGCATGGATCCTTGTGAAAAGAGAGCATTTTGGAGTGCCATGGATGCTTGTGGATCTTCATATGCTTTTGGGTATATTTCTAAACATTTTTGTTGCTTAAATTGTTACTAATTTCTTAAGCTAATTTATTTAAGTGTTATTTGGATATGTGAATTTAATTGCACGTTTTGGAATTCAAGAAAAGGGTTTGAATGCAAGTTAGGTTATTGTGAATTGGTGTATAGTTGTGATGGGTAGCTTACCATCTTAGAATTTGTAGAAAGTAATTTAGTAGTTAAATTTCATATTGTTGCATGGAAATGTCTAAATTAAGTTTTGTTTTTGCTAACTAGAGTTTTTGAAAAATTATCAAATGCTTAGATTAAAATATAATTAAGTGTTCATGTCATTATAATTATTATAATGAGTGGTTTAATGACTTTGTTTCATGCAAAACGAAGCTTAATTGATGAATTGTGAATTTTGCTTTAAAGGGTGTTAAATTTGATATTTTGCAAACTAGGATTTTGGAAATTATGCAAATTTATGAGTTTAAATTATGGAAATGGTTTTTATGACTTATTTAAGATATTTAATAAATATATTGGCCGCTACATTTATTTAAACATCGTGTTTTGTACAAAAACGGCGAATTGTGCTTGCTAGATTTTCGGAAAAATGACTTTTTGAGTGAAATTGGCGTTTTTGTGAGTTTCAACCTAGTTTATATTAAAATTAGTGTTCGTGAATGTGCAAATGAGTGTATTTGGGTTTTTCTCGATGGTGTGGCGTTTGTACGCCGACGTCGAGGGTTTTTGGGTTGATTTGTGAAAGCAACCATAGGTTTTGACCTATGTGGGATTCGTGCGTCGTTTTGGTCATGAGTCGGATTTTAATGAGATATGGTGCGTTATGATATGTAGGTACCCCCATGTGGACTTCGAGACGACAAACAAGCGCGTGGCAACGTAGGCACCGACTAGCGAGGACCAGGTGAGTAGATTTATATCTACGGGAAGAAGTCGGGTGGATGGCGTATAGCACCCCCGCAGTCCGTGGTGGTGTATACGGATGCGTATACACACCAACATTTATTATATGTTATTTAGGATTAATAACGATGCTTAGGATGGATATTGGTGTGTTGGACTATTTTTTTTTTAGTGTTGCGAACCCTAGGGTAGTGTTGCACTACACATACACACATACATACTTGCATACATTCCTATAGATATGTGCTCATGGGATTCTTTATAGTTATGTGTTCACATGGGTATGGGACTATGTGTTCACATACGGATTGAGGATGATACTTGGGATTGAGCTGAGTCGATGAGATTTGATTTGAGGCCGTGAGGTCGGTGATATAGCAGGGTTCGTATCTTAGATACGACATGACGTTGTAGCGGGTCCTTGACGTAGTGTTTCACACACGTCCATGCATACGTAGGCGGTATCAGTATGGTACTAGACGTAGATCAGTACCCCGATCATGATATTTGATAAAGAGGATACCAGGTGAATAGTATGATGAATGTGATATTGACCCGTACCCAGATTGGGATGTCGTACGACGGATTTACGTACGAGCTATATTGATGATTGATCCGCACTCTTGACTTGGGATGCCTGATTATAGATATGGTATCGGATATGATATTATTGAGTCGGGATCACCGACTATACATATATAGGTATGTATATGTATCGACTCAGATGATAGGCGGTTTCCTTACCTATAGTTCAGCTTGTTAGTTCAGCCGTATAGTTTAGTGTAGTCGTTAGATTAGATTAGACTTCTTACCTATTTCAAAAACTAACGAATCGTGGGCATTTTTAAAGACAGCTCAAGGGAATCTACGGATATTTCAAAACGACGTATCTTTTCATAAAAACACCGTAGCCCCTATTTTCAAAACCCCATGATTCGTGTTATTTCAAAAGGCACCATTTGTAGGACTTATATTAGATTATTGCAGATTAGTTATCGTTGTGTCTAGTATTCAGCTCCCGCACATTATTGCTGTTCGCTCTGCCTCGCATACTTATTGTGCTGCATATTCCATTATTGATATCATGCTGTTAGGACACCAGCACCATTACCGATGATGCGTATGTACCACGTACACCTACTTGCCGGCTCACACGCATCTTCATCGGTAATTGCCATGTCACGTACACTTTAGAGAATTTATTTGCTTGACTTAGCTTGTTAGCTAGTAGTTTTGACATGATATTAGTGTACTTTCTTTATATACCACATTAGACATTTCAGTTATTACTTGCTACTTCATGCATATTGTTATTCATTGTTATACCGCACGCATGGATTCTCATGCCTTTATTCACTAGTTTATGTGCTATTGAGGTATTGGACTCAGATTTCCTTGATATTTCTGGACTTGGGAACCGTGGAGATTTCAAAAGAGAATATGTAATTGTTTTAAAAACCCGGTTACCCTGGATATGATATTACCCGACGCGTCGGATATCCGGAGGATACCGTCGTGGTCTTGAGATGGATGGTAGGTGCCGGTCTGGACTGGCGGCGCCCTAGATATTGTGATTTAGATATTGAGATTTTGAGACATTGAGATTTATGTTTTGTGTCGATGCTAGACACCGTTGGTGCTGATTTCAGTTATGATACCACATTTGAAAAAAATACAAAGGAAATCTCGCTAATTTATGAAAACAGTTTCTTCATTTACATGTATGCTGTTTTCATGCATTCATACCTCACTCATATGATATATTGCTACCTGAGGCACTGACACGGGCACATGTGATTACACTCGGGTTAGATATTACCCTAGACATTGTCATAGGCTGCCTGTTATACATATATTTGAGGATATATTATGATCATTGACCTAGGATTGCGTTATTTATGCGATTTCTGTGCGTAGATATTTCTATTCACGAGTTGGCAACTCATCCCCGTTGTGCCCCAGTTTCTTGCAGGTTGCCGTACAGGTTTCCTTACGGCTTTGCGGGCATAGTTTCATTCGGGTGATTTGCTAGTAGGTGGGTTTACTTGTATCATACCCCCTTTATTTACCTTGTATGATATTATTCAGTTGTATCTAGTAAATTCCATCAACCAAACAAGTTTTTTTTGAGATAGAGACCAGTGTTGGTTATTCTTTTGACCTTAGAGTCGCTCGTTATATTTCTGGTGGTTTTGAGTTTCCTTTTGAGTTTTGATCCTCGCCGTTGGCGTTGTATATTATATTGTTTGTGTGGTTGTGACCGTCGATTGACGAAGAGCTAGCTCCCGCTTGGGGATGCCTTTTTCTTGATTTCGTATACTATTCATGTTGTATCCCGTTTGGGGGCCAGTATTTACAAAGGAGACTCTGCCGAAATTTTCAGTAAATTTTTGATGTTTTTAAAACCGCACAATTCGGCTTATGCTATTGAAATTACTTGCTTTAAGTTGGTTTTTCCTGCACTCTACTATTTTCTTGGTTTGGATTTCTGGGTTTTCGGTTTACTTAGATTACGTACGCCTCGAGACGTTCGTAGTTTAAGTGCCGGTCATGTTCCGTATTTTCGGGTCGTGACAAAGTTGGTATCAGAGCGTTAGGTTTTACCTTCGGAGCGTAGGATGACCCTTGGTTGATGGAATAGGTGACTAAAGTAGAGTGACGTACCGTTGGTATGTTCCGTGGCATATTTACGATACGCTACTCCACTTATGAAGCCTTAGGATGTACATTTCCTTGTTCAGTATTATATTCCTTCCTGATCTAGCCTCATCGGTACCAGTTTGGTTTTGCTGCTACGGTTACGGGCAGGGAGAGCTACGGCTAGAGTTGCGGTCAGCATAAGCTCGTCACGAACGAGGACTGACCAGGGTGAAATTCCGGCGACACACGATTGCAGAGATGTGTCTTTTTACTGTGTTTCCGTGCCACGAGCGATTGGCGGATCGCCTTTATGAGGTTACTCGGAGGTGCTGATCGACACTAGAGGATTGAGCCAATGATAGAGGCCAGCCAGATTTTGATGACCGTTGGTGTGTTGCTTACTCCTGATGATTGAGGCACCGTTCAGCATGCAGACGAGTGAGCCAGTTGTTGCTGCGAGCGATGAGATATCGCCCCATATATTGGAGCATTACAGTACAGATTGTACTAAGAGATGATAGAAGGTCGCTAGTCACCCGAGGATGAATGACTAGGACATGTGGCTCGTTCGCCTACCCGATGAGAGGTCATCAGATAGATTGATTCCAGCTAGAGACGACTTCACGCAGAGACGTGAGGGTCGACAGAGACGATCGAATGTCGGAAACCTATTATTCCAAGTTTAAAGTAGTCGGAAAGACATGCAGGCAATTCTATGGTCCCTCTAGAAGAATGAAACCCTAACTCGACTTAATGACCGTGTGAAAGCCTTTGAACCTTCGGGTTTGCGGCAGTTCTACGGCGCCATTAGTGAGGCTTGGGTTTGCCTTCTACGGCTGGACCACCGATGCTGTGGTATGTACTCGATACTATTAAACTGTGCCCAAGATGTTGAGCTCTTGGGGGATTATGAGGTTTTGACGACTCGATCGGATGGCTCGACTTAATTCGGATGCTAGGTGGTGAGATGCATTCTTGGGAGACTCCAGATACGAGGATAGCCGTTGGAGCTCAGTCCATGCAGCCACGACGAGACGAGTCCGAAGCGGTCGACATTAGAGAAAAGTGGAGTAAAAGGTTCGCACCAGATCTAGATGAGATGATGTTCCACTCCGCCGACATCAGAAAAGCGATGCGCATGCCGAGGCATGGTACTTGGACTTACCTTCCAGAAGGAGTCGCGATGAGTATGCAGTCGTTCCAGAGCAAGATGCAGATATAGGAAAGGACAACGACTTCCGGACAGTTGGCAGAGACGAGACATGGAAGAGACCGTGAGCAGGATTCCTTCCAGGGCACTGCTGCAATGATACTTGCACCCAGGATCAGAGGTGTCATGTACATTCAGAGAGCCAGAGGCCGACGCCAGTGATATGCTGTCTTACGAGTGGTCGCGATGATTGACCGGGAGATGACAAGAGACATGCCAGAACTGGATCATCCCCGTTAGCACACCCGACAGGGCCAATGAGCCGATGGACCGAAAGATTGGTAATCCACAGTGAAGACTTTGACCCAGGAGTGGTCATGGTTACGCACACCAGCAGGACAGAGTTCTTAGAGGATGCGCTGGAGCAGTACTATTCCGCCATTTTTGATTCCGATGTTTTGGGTGATTTATTCGTATGATTTAATTTTGATGATTGAGGATTTATGATCTTTGCACAGTGTTGCACTTGATATCGTTTTCGTGTTTTAGTTTCACATATTTGTGATTTTACGGTTTTAGACATTTGAGTTGATTTTGTGCATATGCACGCACACGATTTGGTTCCTGCACTCTGTATAGTTTATATATGCTTGCAGTGCAGTGATACGCCTTTTGTGCACTTAGATGCACTGGACTTCGATTTCGATTGTGATACTCGATATTTGTTTTGTGCACCTGGTGCACCTGATTGATTTTGCGCATGTTCTGTGCTTGATATTGGATTTCATGATTTCGTGCACGCTGGATGCACCTGATATGGATTTTCGCGCATGTTGGGCGCATGTTTTGAAGGGTGGTTTTGGTGCACACCAGAGGCACTAAATTGAGAATTTTTCGTGCATGTCAGATGCACCTGATTTTGCTGTCAGGCACACATGTTGCCTACGACAGATGTTTCATGTACACCCGATGCACTTAGATGTTGTTTCTGTGCGCATGTATGGCACATTCATGGATTTTGATTTCCGTGCGCACCAGACGCACATAGTATTCATGTGCATATTTTGGGATTGATTTCTTATAGAGCAGTACGTTTTTATGATATTGCTACATGTTTTCATACTGAGCAGGACTAGTCAGAGGACAGTACCTGAATATATTTTGCATGCATTGATAGTTATTGAAGGGATTTCCAAAAAGCGAGCTATAGCCTCAGTATTTACCTACGTGTCTGATATGACACGAAATGTTTAAAACAAGGAGACCCTTCTAAATTGTTTCCAAAACGGCGGAACGTACATTTCAAACAAAGGTATATATGTATATAGCTATTTTCTTATGATAGACGTCCGCCACTGTGCAGTGTTATACGCGTTGCACAGCGACTTAACAGATTTGGCATTCATTTCCTTCAGATACTTACAGATATAGATTCGATGTTTACATGTATAGTTTCGAGTTATATCATATTGGTTTGATTTGGATTTGGCATTGATGTCTTCTCCATGACTCCGATGATTGTGGGATGCTTGACGGAGTTTTGATTTGAGTTATATACTCATTTTTTTTTTCAAGCGCATGCACTGCGCTACGATTTGTTTTATGTATTTACAGTTTCGGAGCCCCGACGACTTGATGGTTTTTCTTAGATGTTTTAGTATTTGGGGAGGTTTGAATTTAAATTCGGGGACCGAATTTCTTTAAGGGGGGAAGATTGTAGCGTTTTGAAAATCGTTTCGGTGAAATTTCGAAAAATCGGTAAAATAAAGGGGTTTTCTGTAAAAAGTCAAAATACAAATATCTTATTATAAAAATTAAATATACATATTCTAGCTATGTAATTGCTATTATTTGGTGTTTATTGAGCCGCTGGTGAAATTTCAAATTTTCTGAAAAAAATATTATTTTATTATTATTTTAAGTCGTCACTAATACATTTAATTAGGGAAAATTACAAATTGGAATGAGTTGAAATAAATTTTGTGCATTATAAAACATTAAATAAAATTTTATCATGTGGTTTTTGGAACGAAATCATTTGCCAAAACGGTTTAGAAATTATTGAAGAAAAAAGGCTTTTTTTTAGCGTAAATGGATGTTTGGGGTATTGTATTTATCATTTTTCATCACCCCACACCCGTGCCCACACCCACACACCCCCACTTACTCCTCCCCTTAGCCAAATTCAGTAGCCCTCACTTTTTTCCCACTTGGTTTGCAAAGGAAGGAAAAGGAAAAGAAAAGAAAAGAAAAGAGTAGAAAATGATATATTTTGAGTTGACTTTGACTTGAAACAACTTTCCCCACCTCACTCTCTCTCCTCACTCACCCACCCCCCCTCAAATCTGGCCGAAACTGATCCATAGAGCAGCAGCCCCCCTCCCCCAAGTTCTCACTCCATTTTTGCTTCAAAAATCCATAAAAAAGCTTCAAAATCCATACAATTTCAAAGCTTTTTTCCAAATCCAACACTTACCCATTATTCCTTAGCATTTCAAGCATGGATCCTTGTGAAAAGAGAGCATTTTGGAGTGCCATGGATGCTTGTGGATCTTCATATGGTTTTGGGTATATTTCTAAACATTTTTGTTGCTTAAATTGTTACTAATTTCTTAAGCTAATTTATTTAAGTGTTATTTGGATATGTGAATTTAATTGCACGTTTTGGAATTCAAGAAAAGGGTTTGAATGCAAGTTAGGTTATTGTGAATTGGTGTATGGTTGTGATGGGTAGCTTACCATCTTAGAATTTGTAGAAAGTAATTTAGTAGTTAAATTTCATATTGTTGCATGGAAATGTCTAAATTAAGTTTTGTTTTTGCTAACTAGAGTTTTTGAAAAATTATCAAATGCTTAGATTAAAATATAATTAAGTGTTCATGTCATTATAATTATTATAATGAGTGGTTTAATGACTTTGGTTCATGCAAAACGAGGCTTAATTGATGAATTGTGAATTTTGCTTTAAAGGGTGTTAAATTTGATATTTTGCAAACTAGGATTTTGGAAATTATGCAAATTTATGAGTTTAAATTATGGAAATGGTTTTTATGACTTATTTAAGATATTTAATAAATATATTGGCCGCTACATTCATTTAAACATCGTGTTTTGTACAAAAACGGCGAATTGTGCTTGCTAGATTTTCGGAAAAATGACTTTTTGAGTGAAATTGGCGTTTTTGTGAGTTTCAACCTAGTTTATATTAAAATTAGTGTTCGTGAATGTGCAAATGAGTGTATTTGGGTTTTTCTCGATGGTTTGGCGTTTGTACGCCGACGTCGAGGGGTTTTGGGTTGATTTGTGAAAGCAACCATAGGTTTTGACCTATGTGGGATTCGTGCGTCGTTTTGGTCATGAGTCGGATTTTAATGAGATATGGTGCGTTATGATATGTAGGTACCCCCATGTGGACTTCGAGACGACAAACAAGCGCTTGGCAACGTAGGCACCGACTAGCGAGGACCAGGTGAGTAGATTTATATCTACGGGGAGAAGTCGGGTGGATGGCGTATAGCACCCCCGCAGTCCGTAGTGGTGTATACGGATGCGTATACACACCAACATTTATTATATGTTATTTAGGATTAATAACGATGCTTAGGATGGATATTGGTGTGTTGGACTATTTTTTTTTTAGTGTTGCGAACCCTAGGGTAGTGTTGCACTACACATACATACTTGCATACATTCCTATTGATATGTGCTCATGGGATTCTTTATAGTTATGTGTTCACATGGGTATGGGACTATGTGTTTACATACGGATTGAGGATGATACTTGGGATTGAGCTGAGTCGATGAGATTTGATTTGAGGCCGTGAGGTCGGTGATATAGCAGGGTTCGTATCTTAGATACGACATGACGTTGTAGCGGGTCCTTGACGTAGTATTTCACACACGTCCATACATACGTAGGCGGTATCAGTATGGTACTAGACGTAGATCAGTACCCCGATCATGATATTTGATAAAGAGGATACCAGGTGAATAGTATGATGAATGTGATATTGACCCGTACCCAGATTGGGATGCCGTACGACGGATTTACGTACGAGCTATATTGATGATTGATCCGCACTCTTGACTTGGGATGCCTGATTATAGATATGGTATCGGATATGATATTATTGAGGCGGGATCACCGACTATACATATACAGGTATGTATATGTATCGACTCAGATGATAGGAGGTTTCCTTACCTGTAGTTCAGCTTGTTAGTTCAGCCGTATAGTTTAGTGTAGTCGTTAGATTAGATTAGACTTCTTACCTATTTCAAAAACTAACGAATCGTGGGCATTTCTAAAGACAGCTCAAGGGAATCTACGGATATTTCAAAACGACGTATCTTTTCATAAAAACACCGTAGCCCCTATTTTCAAAACCCCATGATTCGTGTTATTTCAAAAGGCACCATTTGTAGGACTTATATTAGATTATTGCAGATTAGTTATCGTTGTGTCTAGTATTCAGCTCCCGCACATTATTGTTGTTCGCTCTGCCTCGCATACTTATTGTGCTGCATATTCCATTATTGATATCATGCTGTTAGGACACCAGCACCATTACCGATGATGCGTATGTACCACGTACAACTACTTGCCGGCTCACACACATCTTCATCGGTAATTGCCATGTCACGTACACTTTAGAGAATATATTTGCTTGACTTAGCTTGTTAGCTAGTAGTTTTGACATGATATTAGTGTACTTTCCTTATATGCCACATTAGACATTTCAGTTATTACTTGCTACTTCATGCATATTGTTATTCATTGTTATACCGCACGCATGGATTCTCTTGCCTTAATTCACTAGTTTATGTGCTATTGAGGTTTTGGACTCGGATTTCCTTGATATTTCTGGACTTGGGAACCGTGGAGATTTCAAAAGAGAATATGTAATTGTTTTAAAAACCCGGTTACCCTGGATATGATATTACCCGACGCGTCGGATATCCGGAGGATACCGTCGTGGTCTTGAGATGGATGGTGTTGGAGATAGTGCCCTCATAGTCAATTATTGGATTGCAGGTACGTGATTGCAATGATTGCGGAGGACCTATCCCGGTAGGACAGTCTTACTCGAAATGATAGTATGCTATCTGGTTTGCCTTTATCAGTCGTGTACATGTTCAGGTGACTGATTGCATGTTACACTTTGATAGAGCCCTTAGGATCTTGCTTTACTACCAACTGTATGTTGGCGATCATATACGTGAGAGTTGGGTAGTTTATATGCATATCCTTAATTGTGGTCCCTAGTCGTGGGAGTTTCGAGACAGGGCATCGATACTCCGGAGTAGACTAGTGTGTACAGTCGAGACCCCGACGAGGGGCGGTGGCCGGTCTCACAAGCCACTTGTGTCAGATGGATCACCTAAGATGTATACAGGTGCTCATTGGGTTATGAGTACACCGGACAGGACTCTCCGGGAATCTGCTAGTTAGTACTATACCTATCGTCAGATAGCAGTTCCCTGGTGACATGTGTACAGGTTAGTTCATCGACCTGAGGTCGTCATTTGTCTCGTGTGAGTTCCCACTGTGCTTTGATTTCTACCCTACCACGGCTCAAAGGAGTCGTGCAAACAGGTAACTTTTGGGTACAGTCCCGAGCCATATGGAGGCACGTGAGCGGATCGGCAGGGGTTTCGTCTCTCCCGGTATTGGGGGAGAGATCGTGCTGTGTCTAGGAGAGCCATTACGCAAAGCCCTCGGCCGAGGCAGGAGATTTACTGGTAGGTATTCCAGTAGTATCTCAGGGCGTTCTGGGCTACACTCCGACACGACTTATACTGCTAATGGGGGTCTGACGTTACTAGCCCCCTAGGCGGATATGCGATACTCATTGACGAACGGACCGGAATGTATATACATTGTCACTGTTAGGCTCAGTAGGGTTTTCGGAGGAGTTCGCTCATCGGTCTCCCTTGAGTTCGCTCCTCGGCCACCCTTGAGGTCAGTCCATGGGCAGCCGTTACGCATAGCTAGTGCCGCTGACGGTTTGTGGTTAAACCCACTGCCAGGGTGCTGACGAGTCATTAGAGTCCCCCACAGACAGTTTCCCAAGTTCGGGTTAAACGTTGTAGAGGCCGTATGGTTTTATGGCAGGGTTCGGAAAATGCACGTGCGTTTACGCACGTGTCGATTTTCGGACAGGTGATACTGGTCGGCTTTGGTTTAAGCCGCATCCGAGTATTATATTGAGTAGGTTTAATATCTTTGTCTCAGTTGCATTTGTATTCGGTCGTAATACAAATGCGGGTATATTTATACAGTTTCGGGGTTGTCCTGAAATTCGTTTCAGGATCACTTTTGGAAGTTGCCAGTTTCCAGTTTTCTATCAGCCGTCTTTTAACATTCGGTTAAAGACGGATTTGTCTTTTCTTGAGATGAGTGTGGATTCTTCTAGAAGGTTCTAGATGAGGTGACTAGGATTAATTGGTGTTAAGTTTTCATTGGTTGCATTTAAGGGTTCATTAATGCATGATGACTAGGTTTGTGAGTCATGCTTTAACCTTAATGTTTTTTGTTTTCCTTAAGATCTTTTCTTCTTGATCTTTTAAGTGAGAAGCTTTCTTGTGGTCACCCCCCTCTCCTACGGTCACCTCCCTCTTGCTATATATGGCTTGCCCTCTCTCTCTCCTCATTCTCACTCTCACTTGATGTTTCATTTCGGTTAGAAAAGATTATGATAGCATTCGGGGTGTATGGAATTTTACAGTTCATTTCATTCCATCACCCGATTTCCACGGCAACTTCATTAACCGATCGTCCACGGATTTAGACGAAGTGAGACAAAGTCATCTACTCATTCTCCACATCAATCTTGGTCGTCTCTTTTGGCAAACTTGACGATCGAGTTGCCTCGAGTCAGAGGCGGGAGCCCGTTTAAAGAACCGATCATGTGGTGCCACCTCGACGAGGATATCGGAGATCGACGAGATCGGAGCAGCCGCAACGGAGCGTGGGATGATGGTTGAAGAACGAAGGACTCGGATCGTTCGGTATAACATTCCTACACTCTTTACAGTTTGTTAGTTTAGCAATAATGGCAGATCCGGGTTAAAGTATACGATAGCGCCAGTTTAAAAGTTTTTGTTCCGCATTTGGCGTCTGTAGACGGCCGGGGCGCTAACGTAGACTTACAGTGGTATCAGAGCCTAACCATTTTGCTATACTAACTTGTGCTAACGTGTTCAAAACTTCGATCGAACCGAAAAACCAAAACTGCAAAAATCCTACCTGACAGTTTCTGTTAATTTTAAACGGTCTCAAAATTTATTTCTGGATGTCTTAAAATTCTGTGCAGGGAATTCTAAGAGCCACGAAAAAATTTGGGGTCGTGATCCCTCCAAGCCGCCGCGGAAGAGCGGCCAAACCCATGGTTTGGCCACGCAACCGCGGCCACGTGGGGAGCATGTGCTCCCAAATTTTGTCAGTTGGTTCTCTGTGGGATGTTGTGGTTTTTGGTATATAAAGTTTTGGCCCAGGTTTTGTTACTGTTCACCAGTAAGCAGTGGGGCCCACTTTTTAATATTTGGACTTTGGTCGATCGTAATTTAAACACGTTAGTTTACAGTGCTTACATTATATCTCCGACCGGGAATGTCATTTGATCGGTAAACCGCGTTTGATTGCTATAGTTCTTTTAGACGGGTTTGCGAACGTGACATTCGCGTTGATGTTCTGTGTTGTGCTGTAATGTTGCGGATTTGTCGTGGTGGATAGCAGTGTGCAATGATAGTACAGTTTGAGTTTATTTGTACATTTGATATTGCGGGGCGAGCGTCCAACTTGTGGACTGCCGTCACTGCCTGTTGTATAATATTCTTTTGGGGCACGACCAGGTTGCGGTCGATGTACCTATTGTACTATTTTTCATTACTGTACTAGGTTTTGCCCCGAGACGGAGTGCACGGATAGCCGGGTTCGGGAAAGCAACGGGTCCGCATCTCGTGGCTTTGAGAGGCAGAGGGGCCCCACTTCAGAATTGGCAGACTATTCGCCGCACTCTTAGGGGGTACAGGTTGACCCAAGGAGGGGTGCTCAATTTACCGGATTCCGTGAAGTGCCGGGTGTTCCATTCACTATGCTGTGGGGACTACCTCGCTTCAGGTTTTGGCGGGTAACTTGCCGCACCCGTAGGGGTCTAGGTTTCATTGCACAGGCTATCCACACGACAGGGGAACGTCAAGTTTCAGCAGCGGCTCTGTGAAACTCGGGGATCCCAGATTATCTGTATTGTTCTGTGATGCTTATTACTTTTCTGTAATGTTGCATACTATCACGCCTGGAGCGATTATGTATATTGGTTTATATACTATTAGATGTTGTATATGTTTTACACCCGCGCTAGTCCAGCCCCCGCTCTGTCGTTAGTTGAGTAACCTAACGGGTGATGACGGGACCCAGTGACGAATGCGGATGGCATATACGTACATTTTATTTTCGTTCTTTTCTGGTGTGATTGAATGATGGGACTGCGTTGATTCTGATCAATGCAAAAGTAAAACAAACCTGTTTGAGTTGTTGGAACAAATTTAAAAAGTGTTATTGCAAAGACGTTTCCTTTTGTTATGCATAGCGGTATTCAGTGGAATATCCTGCACCTCATTCGACGGGGCAAGGGCCGATATCCCTTTACCGGGACCGACCCCTTGGACAGAAGTTTGCGTCAGGGTAATAACTTTACTATAGTCGATTACAAGTTGCTTTGCATAGCGGTATTCAGTGGAATATCCTGCACCTCATTCCACGAGGAAAGAGCCGAGATCCCTTTACCGGGAGTGACCTCTTTAGCAAAAGGTTTTCGCCACTATATTTTAAAAAGCTATCAGGTTCCTTCAGCGATATCGAGTTCACTACGCTAAAGGTTTTTCGCCAAAAACCAGCCGTAGCCCTCCGTCACTTCTTTTGGGTATTTAGTAGTATTCAAGCTATGCATTTTAGCCAAAGTTAAGGCATAGTGTTTGGTAGCTGCTGGGTATTCAATTGTTGCATAGATAGATGAGTTAGTTTGGGACAGTCGTTCTGCCGATTGGCCAAAGTCAGGGGCATGTGAGGGTGGGTTCAAATTGACAAGATAGTGATGGGTAGAACTTGGCATGTGACTTATGACACTTTGACCAAAGCCAAGGTTATAAGAGCATGGGGCAAAAATTATATCAGGAGTTTCTAAAGAAACTGAAACTTGCCGAGTATGCGCATACCTTCTGGAGTATGAGTAACGTGGATGCATTCCATCACGTTATCATGCGATGAGAGTTGGATCCTGATTCCCACTGATGAGTTGGTTTACTCTTCGGGTGATCCCGATTAATTCTTCTTTAGGTTTGGAGGAGAATTTGACAGGACAGTGGGAGGTTTCCGGATTAGATAAAATGATGACCATTCTGATCTAGGATAGAGTGCACGCAGAGTGTTTCTTTTCTCTCTCTCTCTTTGGCAGCGACCTTTGACCGACCATAGACTATGACTCAATGACCAGGTTGACCGAACCTTCTTAAAATACTGGCTTTTGGATTGTCTGAGTTGCATAAGTCATTGCCACTACTTCTTTTACCCTTTGCATTTCTCAGAACACCCGTATTACTACGGATATCCACTTCCATTGGATAGATCCATCGTATGGTTATATACGAACTCGAAGGGACTTCTTCGGGGATGGATCCAGGTTCAGGAGAAATAGAATTGGTTTATTCAGTTGTCTTTTATTATCACCTTCTCTCAGGTTGCGAGAGCTCCTTGGTTTAGGAGAGTACACCTATTACGCTTATTGGATAGTCTTATTCCAAACCATAGGCTGGTGCCGAAAGGTAGGGAATGAAGAAAACCAATTAGCCTAAGTAGGGTGTGCAGAAGGTAATATGTAAAGACAAAATAAAGGGATTAGAAAGAGGGCAAAGTAAAATGCGACTGATATCATTCACGACCAAAACCGCGTACTTCATCGCCGCTCCTATTTCACCTTTAAGAAGAATAAGGTATTATTCAGTTGTCTTTTATCATCACCTTCTCTTAGTTGCGAGTACTCCTTGGTTTAGGAGGGTACACCTATTATGCTTACTGGATAGTCTTCTTCCAAACCATAGGCTGGTGCCGAACGGTAGGGAAGGAAGAAAACCATTTAGCCTAACGATGGTGTACAGAAGGTAACGACTAAAGACAAATAAAGGGGATTTGAAGAGATGGCAATAAAATATACGGTTAAAGTCATGAATTGGATTATGGAAGAGGCATTGCTATGAATACCAGGATACCCCTACGAAACATTTTCATGTTTCAGTGCATTGTTAAAGGAAAAACTGTTTTCCCGATTAGACACTTACTCCAAGGATATGTATTTACCAGGTTTCATTCTCATATCTGTATGGTTTTACAGATGATGAGTGGGAGTAAGATATTGGGAATTAGGTGATCATCCTCATTATATCGGAATTCGTTGTAATTGGTGATATTTGAGGAAATCGCCAGGGTACAGTTTTCTACCTACGACGCACAGGTTATGAGTTGTTTAACTCAGCGGACTTATACAGAGTATTGTATATTGTCCAAGTGTCCATCAGGACAGAGGGTTAGGTCCTCGTACTATGTTCTGTTTACTTATAACTTCTCTAGTATTTAGACAAGTGTTTCGTTGAAATACAAGGTCTAAGTTTTGAGAAGTTATGGGTATAAGAATAAAGTAGAGAACCAGGTATCACAAGTATCGGGATTCTTCAAAGAGATCGAAGATGCAGATTCTTGTGAATGGTATTCAGATGATAGTGATGGTTTTGAGAAACATATTTCTCTTTCAGGTTACTCATAATTGGATGGATTCCTAAGTTGAGTAATGCTGATTAGCCTCTTTCCATTAAGTTGATATGCACTGGAGACAGATGCATGGATTTGAATATGGTTCCAAATTAAATTAGTGCCAAAGTTTCTATATTGGATATAGAATAGTTCGTACCTTAAAAGAAATTAAGGTACGGGGAGTTGTCCAGCTTATGATTAAAACCAGACACTGGATAACTCAGGGCACGATTCTGTAATGGCTGTTTGTGGGTTGACCCTGGCTATGACGAGGGTTGATATTCTACCATTTAGAAGATCAATAGTGATATTGGTCTTGACTCGCCACAGTTTTAGTAAAAATGGATCTTTTTCAGAAAACAGTAGTGGGAGTATGGTAGAACTGGAAGTGATTCCAGAACCGCGAACGATTACGGAAAAATTTAATAGGACCTATACATTCAATCAGGTTTGACATTCCAATAGCCACTCCGCAGGTATGGTAGGTAACCTCAGACACCCGAGAGATACTTCGGTAGCCTCAAGGACGGTGACAGGGAGGTTCTTATCTACCCAGACTTGACACTACTGCTGTTCCAGGATATGAGACCCGGTAGGAGGGTTGTCGTAGTCAGTGGGAGCAACGGAAGCATGGTGGGCAAGTAGCTTATGTCTATTTATAGACTTGAGCAGTAATAGCGGAGATAGATCATCTAATTTTGATGTGACAGTCATGGGTTTGACTTCAATCAGAATAGGGGATGGATCAGTTAAGAAGGTAGTAGGGTGTGATGTCATGGTATCTGGATGACATACACAGAGTGGGAAGTAAAATTCCTATACTACGATCGGTTGTACTGTGGTCGTCACACAGTTGTTTCTCCAGACAGGATATGGATATAATATTTGACATTCTGGTTTCTAGATCTATGGTTTTAGATCTGGATTTGGGTAGTTTCCCAATGTGGGTACTTTGACAGATATTCTAATGGTTTTTGGAATAGTTGACTCCTAGCATGGTGGTGTACCTGCAGGTGATGGAGTCACCCTCTCTAAAGGTGTCTTACAGACTAAAGGGGAGAGGGATGCGCATGATTGGCAGATCACTTGCTTAGGCAATTGAGTCAATCGTGAGATGTCAAGTACCACACCAAATGTTGGTTTTGCACTAGATGCAATAAGTTTGTATTAATCCAATCCTGGAGAAACATAAGGGAGCAGTTTTAGAACATTAGTACATGTTCTATGGATTTGATAACGGCAGCCTCTTTCGGGAGACGGTTATCATTCCAGGCTTCAAAGGTGACATGGATGACAGAGTGATTGTCAGAGTTATAGTTTTCCCTCTGACGAAGATGGACAGTATTATGGACAGGTGGTTCAAGAGGATACTGTGGGTGGCATGGTGCCGGATACTGATTAGGTTCAGTGATCCATACAGTCTAAGAAGTTTGGATATGGAGTTCATTTATGAACTAAGGTCCCATCAGATATCCAGACATATTCTAAGACAGGTACTACTCAATTCGGGAGATGGCTTTCTCCGCGAACTTGAGATTAAGAGAGATACAGAAAGAAACTTCTAGACGGATCCACTCACCGAGGCTATTTCTCGAACACAATAGTTTTACAAACGGGCTTTGTGAAACTGATTAGTAGAGGAGTTGGATGTTCGGTTTCACACGGGCTGTGAGTAGTCGACATCGCAATATTAGCCTTGAGTGCAAGTGGGAGATTGTTGGAGATAGTGCCCTCATAGTCAATTATTGGATCGCAGGTACGTGATTGCAATGATTGCGGAGGACCTATCCCGGTAGGACAGTCTTACCCGAAATGATAGTATGCTATCTGGTTTGCCTTTATCAGTCGTGTACATGTTCAGGTGACTGATTGCATGTTACACTTTGATAGAGCCCTTAGGATCTTGCTTTACTACCAACTGTATGATGGCGATCATATACGTGAGAGTTGGGTAGTTTATATGCATATCCTTAATTGTGGTCCCTAGTCGTGGGAGTTTCGAGACAGGGCATCGATACTCCGAAGTAGACTAGTGTGTACAGTCGAGACCCCGACGAGGGGCGGTGGCCGGTCTCACAAGCCACTGGTGTCAGATGGATCACCTAAGATGTATACAGGTGCTCATTGGGTTATGAGTACACCGGACAGGACTCGCCGGGAATCTGCTAGTTAGTACTATACCTATCGTCAGATAGCAGTTCCCTGGTGACATGTGTACAGGTTAGTTCATCGACCTGAGGTCGTCATTTGTCTCGTGTGAGTTCCCACTGTGCTTTGATTTCTACCCTACCACGGCTCAAAGGAGTCGTGCAAACAGGTAGCTTTTGGGTACAGTCCCGAGCCATATGGAGGCACGTGAGCGGATCGGCAGGGGTTTCGTCTCTCCCGGTATTGGGGGCGAGATCGTGCTGTGTCTAGGAGAGCCATTACGCAAAGCCCTCGGCCGAGGCAGGAGATTTACTGGTAGTATCTCAGGGCATTCTGGGCTACACTCCGACACGACTTATACTGCTAATGGGGGTCTGACGTTACTAGCCCCCTAGGCGGATATGCGATACTCTTTGACGAACGGACCGGAATGTATATACATTGTCACTGTTAGGCTCAGTAGGGTTTTCGGAGGAGTTCGCTCATCGGTCTCCCTTGAGTTCGCTCCTCGGCCACCCTTGAGGTCAGTCCATGGGCAGCCGTTACGCATAGCTAGTGCCGCTGACGGTTTGTGGTTAAACCCACTGCCAGGGTGCTGACGAGTCATTAGAGTCCCCCACAGACAGTTTCCCAAGTTCGGGTTAAACGTTGTAGAGGCCGTATGGTTTTATGGCAGGGTTCGGAAAATGCACGTGCGTTTACGCACGTGTCGATTTTCGGACAGGTGATACTGGTCGGCTTTGGTTTAAGCCGCATCCGAGTATTATATTGAGTAGGTTTAATATCTTTGTCTCAGTTGCATTTGTATTCGGACGTAATACAAATGCGGGTATATTTATACAGTTTTGGGGTTGTCCTGAAATTCGTTTCAGGATCACTTTTGGAAGTTTCCAGTTTCCAGTTTTCTATCAGCCGTCTTTTAACATTCGGTTAAAGACGGATTTGTCTTTTCTTGAGATGAGTGTGAATTCTTCTAGAAGGTTCTAGATGAGGTGACTAGGATTAATTGGTGTTAAGTTTTCATTGGTTGCATTTAAGGGTTCATTAATGCATGATGACTAGGTTTGTGAGTCATGCTTTAACCTTAATGTTTTTTGTTTTCCTTAAGATCTTTTCTTCTTGATCTTTTAAGTGAGAAGCTTTCTTGTGGCCACCCCCCTCTCCTACGGTCACCTCCCTCTTGCTATATATGGCTTTCCCTCTCTCTCTCCTCATTCTCACTCTCACTTGATGTTTCATTTCGGTTAGAAAAGATTATGATAGCATTCGGGGTGTATGGAATTTTACAGTTCATTTCATTCCATCACCCGATTTCCACGGCAACTTCATTAACCGATCGTTCACGGATTTGGACGAAGTGAGACAAAGTCATCTACTCATTCTCTACATCAATCTTGGTCGTCTCTTTTGGCAAACTTGACGATCGAGTTGCCTCGAGTCAGAGGCGGGAGCCCGTTTAAAGAACCGATCATGTGGTGCCACCTCGACGAGGATATCGGAGATCGACGAGATCGGAGCAGCCGCAACGGAGCGTGGGATGATGGTTGAAGAACGAAGGACTCGGATCGTTCGGTATAACATTCCTACACTCTTTACAGTTTGTTAGTTTAGCAATAATGGCAGATCCGGGTTAAAGTATACGATAGCGCCAGTTTAAAAGTTTTTGTTCCGCATTTGGCGTCTGTAGACGGCCAGGGCGCTAACGTAGACTTACAGATGGTAGGGGCCGGTCTGGACTGGCGGCGCCCTAGATATTGTGATTTAGATATTGAGATTTTGAGACATTGAGATTTATGTTTTGTGTCGATGCTAGACACCGTTGGTGCTGATTTCAGTTATGATACCACATTTGAAAAAAATACAAAGGAAATCTCGCTAATTTATGAAAACAGTTTCTTCATTTACATGTATGTTGTTTTCATGCATTCATACCTCACTCATATGATATATTGCTACCTGAGGCACTGACACGGGCACATGTGATTACACTCGGGTTAGATATTACCCTAGACATTGTCATAGGCTGCCTGTTATACATATATTTGAGGATATATTATGATCATTGACCTAGGATTGCGTTATTTATGCGATTTCTGTGCGTAGATATTTTCTATTCACGAGTTGGCAACTCACCCCCGTTGTGCCCCAGTTTCTTGCAGGTTGCCGTACAGGTTTCCTTACGGCTTTGCGGGCATAGTTTCATTCGGGTGATTTGCTAGTAGGTGGGTTTACTTGTATCATACCCCCTTTATTTACCTTGTATGATATTATTCAGTTGTATCTAGTAAATTCCATCAACCAAACATGTTTTTTTTGAGATAGAGATCAGTGTTGGTTATTCTTTCGACCTTAGAGTCGCTCGTTATATTTCTGGTGGTTTTGAGTTTCATTTTGAGTTTTGATCCTCGCCGTTGGCGTTGTATATTATATTGTTTGTGTGGTTGTGACCGTCGATTGACGAAGAGCTAGCTCCCGCTTGGGGATGCCTTTTTCTTGATTTCGTATACTATTCATGTTGTATCCCGTTTGGGGGCCAGTATTTACAAAGGAGACTCTGCCGAAATTTTCAGTAAATTTTTGATGTTTTTAAAACCGCATAATTCGGCTTATGCTATTGAAATTACTTGCTTTAAGTTGGTTTTTCCTGCACTCTACTATTTTCTTGGTTTGGATTTCTGGGTTATCGGTTTACTTAGATTATGTACGCCTCGAGACGTTCGTAGTTTAAGTGCCGGTCTTGTTCCGTATTTTCGGGTCGTGACACCAATTGAAGCCCACGACTTTGGCTTTCCATCGATTGTCCCAGATGATTCACAAGTTGAAAATAAAACATCTAACGAGTTGTGTGACTTTGTAGTGCTTGATTTGCCAGATAGTGAAGAATCCCTTTCGAGTGAAACCACACCTAATCCTTTTGAACTTTACACCTCCACTCTAGAACCTAAATTGATAAATATCCATGCTTTTGATGAGGTGTCAGAAATAATTGATTTTCACTTGATTGAGAATATAGACGCCGGGAATATTTTGGATGATGAACCAGTAGATTTGATTGAAATCTTATGTCAAATTCATCATCCCGAGTCATTAATTATTTCTCCCGAACCTCATATGCGTCTTGATTTTGATGATAATGGCATGGATAGGCTAAATTTTAAGGAGAATTATGAGGATAGTATTGAGGATTGTATTGAGGATAATATTGAGGATGAACCATTTTTGTTTGATGTGTCGGATTTTCCAATTCATCCTAGTGAACCTTTAACTGTTATACTTCCTAAATCACCCTCCCTCCTTTCCATCGTTCTGACCACACAAAAGATCACGCTTGAAGAATGTGAGCTTGAAAAATTCCTCTTTGAATCCGACACGGTTCTCACAGACGATAACGATTATGAGTTTTTCACTTTTTCGGACGATGTTGAAAACTCACCTCCCGAGTTGGAGTCCTTTAAATTTTCAGATGAGTTAGTTGAACCATCAGACTCGGTTGCTTACAGTCATTTCGAACCATTGATGGAATCCTTCAATTTTGAGACAGATTACTTAGGTGAGAATGAGACTATCCCTAAATCACTCCGTTTCGTCCTTCCTATCTTTCGACCGAGCAAGAATTCGTGACGTTTCCATTTCCAATGGATGGTTTACCAAGTTCGATATACCCATGTTTTCTTGCGAATCTTGAGGGATTTGACCCCATTTCTCGTTGGGTTGATAGATTAGCACAATCGCTTTTAACACATCGGTCATCATAAATTGCGCTAATTTATTCACTCGATTTACACCCTCAAGATCGTACTACACTTCTTTCTCTTTTCCGCCATTCTTCTCCTCCACCGAGACCATATTTCACTCTTCTTTCCATTCGGTCTCGTGTACTTCTTAACTCCTTTCTCTACACTCCACTCTTCCGCCAACTATATCATTATCACGATAGAATTTTTGAATGGTTGGTGCTAACCTTTGGCTTATGTAAGTCTTTGTTTAGTTTGGGGAGGACCTTGTTGTATATATGTATATATATTTTTTGTTTTTCTTTTAATAATAAAATTATAAATAAATAAATAGGGGAGTGCCGACATTCTCAACCCTTTTGGTGTAGCATGACAGTGAGGACACTATCAAGTTTAAGTTTGGGGGATTGCTCGGTAAGCCTTCTTCTTTCGCATTCATATGAACATTTTTTGCATTTGCATACTTATTTTTAAAACCCATAAAAAATTAAAAAATTTCAAAAATTATAAAAATTAAAGTATTCAATTTTGGCCATATTTGACTTGAGTTTGACAAAAAGGTTGACTAGCTAGGAACAACTAGATCTTATACTTAGTAAATTAAAAACCCTAAAAATAACCTTTCTTTTAGTTTAACGGTAGAAAGTATATGTCTTTGTAGTTTATTTAGAAATAGGCAAATTTTGAGTTCACTTCTTGGGCTAAGTCAAAACAAAGAAAAAGTATTGATATTTTTATTAGAGTATAAGTTTGAAAAATAATTCCTAGCTTAACTCTAGATTCTGAAAATGTATACCCTACAAATTGCACAAACACGCACCTTGAAACTTGAAATAGTAGAAGAGACCTTGAAATGCTCTTGTCTAAAGTCCTTAGTACGATGAAAAAATAATAAAAAATACAAGTGTGAATAAAGAGATAATAAAAAAATGAACACTGGTTTTGTGATTACTTAAGGCTGCAAAAATAGAAAAATATTTAGCGAGGGTGCTTCATCACCTAGTGCCTTAGACCAACTGGTTTGGGAGTCACTGCTAAAGCCTTAGGTGTTACAAGACTATGAATTACGCTTTAAAGTGCAAATGCATTTTGTAATCGGTCGTTGGTACCTCAAAAAGTATTAACGGTCGCATGAAGGATGTGTAAGCGAAATTCATTTAAAAATTCACCAATTAAGAGGTGCTCTAGACAATGGACAAGAGTATGATTGCTTGATTTGAATTTCCAAGTGTAGGGGTGATATTTACACACACGTGGAGGTATGTGATTGGGGTTTAGATAAAAGATAGGAATGAAGAATAGGAATTATATCTTTAATAGAGATGATAAAAATTCCTAAGTTGAGATAGAACCCTAGAAGGAAAACTTAAAAATATGCCGAAAGCTAAGTAGGTCTGCAGAACATATATAATCTTAAGTTAAATGATAAGGAAGCGTGAAGAATACGGGTGGATGATTTATGAGTCGCAGATAATAGAGTTCTTGTTAGAAAACCTAATTGGAGAATAAAAGTTAATAGGCCAAATTGATAGGATTTTATGGGTAGTATCCGCTGAAAACCCTCAGGAGACAACACTCCTCCTACTAGGGACACCTAAAGGTTTAACGGCTTGTTGCATGAGCTCAGTGCAATTGCGTTTCCCTGCGAAAGTGAGGTTCGGATTTTGTTGAGAATAAAACTAGGTTTGCAAGAGGACGAGCAAGATAAGTTTGGGGGTATTTGTCCATAACATAATATTGCATTATTACATTCCCCATTCTTATGCATTTTTACAAATAAACAGGTGCTTTTGACCCATGTCTGCTACATAGTACAGGTTACAGGTTCTTGAAGCAAAAACAGTGAAAAAGCTAAAAGACGATGCAAAAGTGAGACTACGACCAACAAACAGAAGGATCTTGATATAGCCTATATAAAGATCAGTTCACAAAGTACAAGGCAGCGCAAGGGTCATGAGTTCGACACAAAGCGAATGGTTAAAATCCACTACACTACTCACTGTGAATATCCGGAGAAGAACTAGAAGCCAATCTAAGAAAAGACCTGTAGAAACAGGAAGTACAAGTCATCAGAGACCGCACAAGAAAACTCATAGGCCAACTCCATCATTGGGCCGCAGAACCGCGGCCAAACCCTGGCTGCGACCGCGGTTCCACGGCCGTGTTGCGCATGTAGGAGATAAAAATTTTACCAAGTTGCGAGGCGGCGCTGACTAGTCTTCCTAGGGGTATTTTTGTAATAGCAGATGTGCGAGTCATTGTAACCCTAGGGTTTCCTATCCTCTATAAATAGGAACTCTAAATCTTGTATTAGGGTATGTCTCCTTTCATTAATAAAATTTAGAATTCTTTTTGGAGAGCATCAATTTGTAAGTTCTTAATTTATATTTTGTCCTAGGTTAAATTTATTATCTGCCCTAGGTAATTTCTACTCTTGCTCTAGTTAGATCTTTAATTTCTTGCCCTAGATAAATAATTTAGATCTGTTCTTCAATTCCCTAATGAGCGAGTAGTCTCCCCGCTTGTTAGGGTTAGATTTGGGGAAGGTTTGAGAGATGAAGATCTCTCACCCCTTTCTTGCCCATCGCATATAATTAATAGGACTCCATGCATACATGCACATACCGCTTCCTACGGCACCCTATCCCCCGAGGTAGCGATGATACCGTAGTATAAAGGCCCGGTTGAGCGTGTTTTCCATAGAGGTTAGGGTAAGGATTGAGAAAGGAGGGACAAGAACCTAGAGGAAAAAACATCTTCCCGAATGGTTCTAATCCACTTTATTAATAATTACCATAACTCCTAATAGATCCTAATATGGGTATAGAAAGCGGTGAGATTTATTGACTTTCCAAACTTAACCTAAACCTAACCCTAGCAAGATTTAGATCTAGATTAATTTAGTTTTTAGATTTAAATCAATCCGTTCACACCGTTCGGAATTAACTCGTAAGAGCAATTAGGAAATTCACAAAATCCCTGTGGACCGACCCATACTCACCGGCTAGCTGCAAAGCGACGCCGTTCTTGATTGCGGTTTAGAAATATTTTTGACAAGATCACAAGTCTAGCCTTATAGGTTTCCACCTGTCCATCTACACCAATCTTTTTCTTGAAGATCCACTTGCATCCTATGGGTTTTACCCCATCTGGAGCAAAGTCCAAAGTCCATACTTTGTTGTTATACATGGACTCCATCTCAGTCCGCATTGCATCCAGCCATCTTACTGAGTCACCGCTCTGGATGGCTTGCTGGAAGCTAGTAGGTTCATCATTATCAATGACGTAATCCTCTCTATCCCCGTCTATGAGAAACCGTAGTATCTCTTAGGCGGATGAGACGGCCTACT
This sequence comes from Agapanthus africanus, assembly GCA_030015575.1. Classification (NCBI taxonomy): domain Eukaryota; kingdom Viridiplantae; phylum Streptophyta; class Magnoliopsida; order Asparagales; family Amaryllidaceae; genus Agapanthus; species Agapanthus africanus. Next base: position 496,947,292 of record JASDDO010000014.1, read on the forward strand.
ACTCCAGCGGAGGGGTGCGGGACTGTCCTGTTCTTCTGGAACTACTGGTTCTACCAAAATTCAGCACCAGTTTGTGGTTCTGGAATTTCTTCCAGTTCTATTGCATTCCCATTTGTTTCCTTTTCTAAAAACTGCTGTTCTAGAAAATGGGCATTACGAGAAACAAAAACCTTTTGTTCCTCTGCGTAATAGAAAAAATACCCCTTGGAGTTCTTTGGATATCCCACAAACTTACACTGTACTGATCGTGCCTCGAGTTTGTCCGCATGCTGCTTTTTAACAAAAGCCGGACATCCCCATATCTTCCAATACTGAAGATAGGGTATCTTCCCACTCCATATCTGATATGGTGTGGTAGGCACAGTCTTGGTAGGAACCCTGATCAAAAGATATGCAGCTGATTCTAGTGCATAACCCCAGAAAGATCGCGGTAACTCAGCATTACTCATCATGGAACGTACCATATCCAATAGGGTTCGGTTCCATCTTTCCGATACACCATTATGCTGTGGAGTGTATGGAGGAGTAAGCTGAGAGAGAATTCCTTTCTCTTTTAGGTAACCCAGGAACTCGGCACTTAAGTATTCACCACCTCGATCAGATCTCCGTGTCTTGATACTTTTGCCGGTTTTGTTTTCTACTTCATTCTTATATTCTCGGAATTTCTCAAAGGCCTTGGATTTATGTTTCATCAAGAAAATGAATCCATACCCACAGTAATCATCCGTAAAAGTAATGAAATATGAAAAACCTCCTCTTGCATGTGTAGACATTGGACCACATACATCGCTGTGTATGAGTCCTAAGAGCTCGCTCGCTCTAACTCCATGCCAGTGAATGGAGTCTTTGTCATCTTTCCTTTGAGACATGATTGACAAGTGGCATAAGATTGATATTCGAACGGATCCAAATATCCTTCTCTATGTAACTTAGTTAACCTTGTCTCATTGATGTGACCTAGTCTACAATGCCATAAGAAAGCCTGATTTATATCTGGAGACTTTCTTTTTAGTGTGTTCTGGACATTGAAAATCTGTAATTGGTTTAATACGTATATACTGTTATCTAGTGTACCGGACCCAATCAAACCATGATTAAGGTGGATGTTAACAACATCGCTTACAAACGTGAAATCATAACCTTCCTTTGATAACAACGATACTGATATGATATTACACGTTAAACTGGGTACACAAAAACAGTTGCGCAAAACCAAAATATGTCCACTCGTCAATCCAAGGTGATAATCCCCTACGGACACAACACCCATGCTAGCTCTGTTAGCAACCTGGAGGATCATATCACCAACCTTCAGCACTCTACGGTTTCTTAGTGCCTGCAATGAATGGCATATATGAGATCCTGATCCGGTATCCAATACCCAGGAAGTAGAGTTGATTGACAGATAATTTTCAATTACAAACACACCTGAAGCCGAAGCCACAACTTGCCCCGGGTCCTGGTTCTTGAAAATCCAAGCTTTGCAATCTTTCTTCCAATGGCCTTTCCAACGACAGTGGAAGCACTCGTCCTTTGCCACTACTGGCACCGCAACCTTTGCCTTTCCCTTGGCTTCCACCTTACCAACACCACCTCTCGGTTTGGTAGCGGCCTTCTTCTTCCTTCCTTTGGCCCTTTCCTTGGACCTGGAAGAGGAAGCACCACGAACAAATATAATGGGTGTTTCCCTTGCTTTCTGCAATGTGCCCTCTGCACTCCTCAACATGTTAAGGAGTTCTGGATGTTCAACTTCTTTTTCTTGAATGTTGAAATTCAGAATAAACTGGGCTTAGGTGGAAGGAAGAGGCTAAAGAACCAAGTCTGTTTATAGCTCGTTCTCTAATGTTGTCCCGAGGTCCGCGAGCTCTTCAATATAGCCAATCATCTTAAGGACATGTTCTCTTACAGATGATCCGACGGCCAGCCTCGATTGAAACAAGTTCTTCGAGGTCTCGTATCTAGCTATACGAGATTGCTCTCCATACAGTTCCTTGGTGTGGAGAAATATGGATTCAAGATCCATATTCTCGTGCCTCCTCTGATGTTCATTATTCATAGAGGCAAGCACGATACAGTTGGCCTTCGCGCAGTCAATCTCCCAGGTCTTGCGGATTTCCTTATCCGCGACACTGGATTCTGGACCCGGGACAGCAGGTGCCTTAGTAGTAAGGACATACCCCAATTTTTCATAAGTAATTTCCATCTTGACATTCCGGAACCAGTCTTTATAGTTGTCCCTGTCAAAATATTTTTATCTAATAGTAACTTAAGATCTGTCATGTTCTGGGTCGCTACAATGAGAGAGAGGGAACAATTTAGCATGATGCTCTTGCAAGTTTAGAGTGGTTTTTAGTTTATCTAAACAGGATGGCTCCCACTATTTCTCGAATCCCTCCTCAAACCAAAAAGGAAGAACTAGTCAGGACTATTCTCACCGTACAATACTAGCTTAACCGTTCATCCAGGCCGGTGTCGGTACTTCGAGGGAGGTTATACGACGCTTTCGCGAAGTTCCTTAATTAAATAACCTCTTTTCTCTGGGGCCGTAGCCCCGCTGACACTTTTCTCTACACCTACTTGGTTTATAGCATTGATCGTTAAGTGACGAATCTCCTGATGAGTAGAGGATACTCACAGTAGGATCGGGATCCAAATATCATCGTGTGATAAAGCTGAAGGAATCCTACCAAAATTATCACACTCCAAATAGTATGCAACTCTTAGCAAATTTTAGTTTCTTTAGAAATTCACGATATCAATTTCTGCCCCATGCTCTTATGACCTTGGCGTTGGTCAAAATGTCATAAGTCACATGTCAAGTTCTAACCATCATTATCTTGTTAATTTGATCCCATCCGTACATACCCCTGACGTTGGCCAGATGATAGTACGACTGTTCCAAACCAACTCATCTATCTATGCAACAAATGAATACCCAGCAGCTACTAAACACTATGCCTTGGCGTTAGTCAAAATACATAGCTTGAATACTACTGAATACCCAAATGAAATGATGGAGGGCTACGAATGGTTTTGGCGAAACCGTTAATATAGTGAACTTGATATGATCAAAGGAACCTGATATCTTTTAAAAGGAGTGGTTTAAGCTCCGCAATTTAAAAAATATCTTCTGTTTTAAAATAACCGAGTGGTTTCTTTTAAACTGTTCCAACGATTCAACTTTGGTTTTTTTCTTTGCATTAATATAATGCGTCCCATCAATTAAACTATCATTGCAAAATACAACGAAAATACAACGTCCTCTTATGCTATCCGCATTTGCTACTAGGCCCCGTCATTCAACAGTTAGGTTACTTAACTAACGACAGAGCGGGGGCTGGGCTAGCGCGGGTGCAAAACATAAGTGACGCCTAAGAGATATCATATATAGATATTGTACATTCGTCAGACGCAATAATAGGCATTCCAGATCACAGATGAACATATTGGATTTTCTACGAATCTGCATTTCTTTTGAGCCTGCAAAGAAAGACGGATTACACAGTCGCGATGAATAGCCAAAACCCCACTGTACACCCCTACGGGTACGGCAAACTACCCGCCAAATACCCGAAGTGAAGCGATCTCCCTCAACGACGTGGGTAGTCCACTAAACACTTCAAAGTACCCGGTAGTTTGTATACCCCACCTTGGGTCTATCCTAGGAGCAGAAAACAATAAATAAAATAATACAATGGTGGCTACATGCAACCTCAACCCGGATGTGCCCCGCAAAAGAATATTACAACAAATTACAATTTACATTTGAATGAAAGAAACACTCGTCTCACATCCCCGGCTATCTATTCACGACAATCCAACAAGTCCACATTCACAAACCAGTAAAAAACATTATAGAAATGGGCAACCCCCTGCTAACCGACATACTAGCAGTTAGAGGAGGTTTACGAACACATTAAACACAACACAGATATAATCAAGTTAGCCAAACATCTTAGAATTTCGATCAAGAAACACAAATGAATCTACTCCAAACAATTCTCTGTGCACATAAAACCCGAGTAGAAACAAAACATCCCAAAAAACAAAACATCAACACAGAAGAATAACTGAACAAATTTGGGTTGACTCAGTATCAACTCGGCCGCGGATCCGCGGCGGATCGCTTGGATCGGCGGTGGTTCCACGGCGGTATGGCCGATTAACAGTCCCAAATTTCTTCACAATTCTTAAAAAACCCTGCTTGTATTTTTAAGAGTCCCTGAAAAATTTTTAGACCCCGTTTTAAAAACGGCAGAAACTATATGAAAATGATGTTTTTTCGGATTCGTTTTGCGATCGAATTTCTAACGACTTTGCTAACAAGTTAGTTATGGTTTAGCTAGGCTCTGATACCACTGTAAGTCGACGTTAGACGCCCCATAGGATGCGGGGAGGCGGAATAGGTAAAACAATCATTTTGTTTGAGTTAACATTGACTAACTTTACGGATCTTTGCTAAACCCTAACTAACAACCATCTAGAAGTGATTAACTACTATGATAGATGATTACCTCAAGATTCTAGTCCTTCTTGTTTTTGTAGTTCACCTCCTCGTCGGCCTCCTCGATGTGATAGAAGATCCACCCGAGAGCTCCTTCTCCAAGCTTTAACCTTTCACTTGAGGTAACTAGGTGGCTATGAGTGCTAATCAAAGTAAACTAGAGGATATAGAAGAGGATTAGGGATCTTTTAGTCTTGCTAACCCTTAGATCTCAACACATGAGAGGATTAGGGTTAGTTCTTTGAAGAGAGAGAGAGCTTGAGGAGAGAGAATGTGTATATGAGAATGAAATGACTTATATCTCATTTTTTAATATATGAAGCATGATAATTATCTAAATGAATAACATATAATAATATTAACCATGCTTCATTAATTCACGTTGGGTGAATCATCTCATGAGTCATTAAGCAATAAATGCTTCATTAACTCATTTGGATGAATCACTCCATGAGTCACTAATCCATTTAATGCAAATTCCACCTAAGCTCTCCACCCCATCTTTCTTCTAGAAGCTTCTCGACTAATTAAGAGAATAACCCTCCATCCGTGAAAACACGGAAATACTGAGACTGTATAAATCCAATAATCCAATACTAGAATCTGGCTTAAACTAAAGCCTGCTAGTATAAATTGTCCGAATATCGTACGTGCATAAATACACGTATGTGTCCGAACCCTGTCGTAAAACTATACGACCTCTATATCATTTCGCCTGAAGCAGGGAAACTCTCTGTGTGGGACAGTACGCTGGCAGTGGGTTTAACCACAGGACGCAAGCGGTATTAGCTGTACGTAACGGTCCCCAGGTAGAAGTCGATAAGAAGGCCGATGAGGAAACCCATCCGAACTCCTACTGAGCCTGATGTGACAATCTCCGTACAGTCTAGTCTGTTCGTCTAGGACTATCGCATATCGGGCCAAGGGGGCGGCAAGCGTCAGTCCCCTAAAAGCGGTATAAGTCGTGTCGGAGTGAAGCCCATTACACCTTGAGAAGCTACTGGAAATCCTACCAGTAAATCTCGTTTGCCCTGGCCAGGGACTTTGCGTAATGGCTCTCCAAACACAGTGCGATATCAACTCCCAATACAGGGAGAGACGAATCCTATCTAACCGCCACTGTCTCCAAGTGCTTCAGGACTGCACCCAACTGCTACCTGTTTGCACGACTCCTTTGAGCCGTGGTAGGGTAGCAATCTAAGAACAGTGGGAATACACTCGAGACGAAGCAGCAGTATCAAGTCTGCGGACTATGCTGTACTCATGTCACATGGGAACTGTTAAGTGACGACGGGTATAATACCAACCAACAGTTCCCTGCGAGTCATGTCCGGTGTACTCGTAACCCAACGAGCACCTGTATACTATCTCCAGTACAACGTACTGATGGCTGTAGGATAGACCATCTCCCCAACTAGAATAAGAAGCGTATACACTAGTCTACTCCGTAGTATCTATGCCCCGTCTCGATAATCCTACAACTAGGGACCTGAAAAAGGATCTGCTTGTAGACTACCTAGCTCCCACTAGTGTGACTGCCATCACAACGCTGGTAGTCAAGCAAGATCCTAAGGGCTCTATCAATATGTATCGCGATATGCTAATATATACACATATTAAGATAAATATAAACCAAGTAGCATACTACTATGTTGAGCGAGACTGTTAATATAACTGTGAATATCCCAAGCTTCCATTAAGTAATATACAAACTAATAAGATACAATAATGGCCCCTAGGGCATATACACTAACACTCCCTAGGGACAACCCGTACTCATCAAAGCTAGCTACACGCGACACCGTTGTTGATTGCGGTAATTTCAAAATTCTTTGTAAATACGACACGGCGATAATGTATCAATCAACATGATAGTATGCTATCTGGTTGCTCTTTATCTTGACATGTATACTTATTGTCTCTCTGTTAGATGTTGATAAAGCCCTTAGGATGAGTACTTGACTACCAGGATGTAAGTCCGTGTTGCCCACCCCGGTACTTGCGGGGAGGCGGAAAACATAATAAAAAACGAATTTTTAATGACTTAGGCAACATGGACCAAGCTTGTGAGGATCTTTGCTAAACTAAAACTTGCTAACCCTAACTACAAAGTAGCTAAGTGATGGAAAGGTTATACCTTTGGTCTTTAGTCCTTCTCTCCTTGCTCGTTGGAATGGTAGAAGGGCCTCACCTTGCTAGTCTTCTTCCGTCAAAGAAAGATCCACTTGAAAGCCACCACCTTTAGCTTCAACTCCAAGCTAGGAGTAACTAGAGTGCAAGAAATGCTAAGACTTGAACCCTAGAAGTGAGTAGAGAAGATCAAGTGAAGGTTTTTCTCAAGCTTTTTGTTTCTCAACACATGAGAGGGAGAGAGCTTGAGGGAGAGGATGAGCAAGAGAGAGAAAAGATATGATAGAATGATAAATTAGTGAGCCATTCTCACTAATATGTGTGAGTTATTTTAATTGTATAATTAGCTTGAAAATTGTCATGGTAAATCATGAGGTGACCATTATCATTTCATTATTAATGCTAATTGCAAGAATCAAAGAGCATCTTCCAAATGAAATGATCATGGTCAAATTGTCAACTTGGTCAACAAGTCAACAAAGTCAAAGTGCCAACAACAACAACCATGCACAATAATTAAGCTAATTATCAATTAACAATAATACACAAAAAAACAATAGGGTTAATAAAATGACAAAAGTCATTAACCCTAAACAAGGTCCTCTCCCTCAATCTCAAGCAACTGTGCATACGCACCCGCATTCGTGATCCGAGGAACACGAACACAATGAGAAAAACCAATCTCAAATCATATACTAGGATCCGGCTTAAACCAAAGCCCGCTAGTATAAACTGTCCGGACAGCAACCGTGCACAAGTGCGCGGATGCGAGCGAACCCTGTCGCAAAACCATGCGACCTCTACTCGTTTTGCCTAAAGGCGAATAGCTCTCTGTGTGGGACTCTAAAGACTCGACACTACGCTGGCAGTGGGTTTAACCACAGACCGCAAGCGGCACTAGCTGTACGTAACGGTCCCCAGGTAGATGTCGATAAGAAGACTGACGAGGTGAACCCCATCTGCACTCCTACTGAGCCTGTATGTGACAATCTCCGTACAGTCCGGTCTGTTCGTCTGATACATCGCATGGCGGGCCTAGGGGGGCAGTGAACGTCAGTCCCCTAATAGCGGTACAAGTCGTGTCGGAGTGAAGCCCAGAACACCCTGAGATAACACTGGAAACCTACCAGTATATCTCGCTTGCCCTGGCCAGGGACTACTCGTGTAATGGCTCTCCTGGACACAGCGCGATGTCAACCCCCAATACCGGGAGAGACGAATCCTGTCTAACCGTCACTGCCTCCAAGTGCTTCGGGACTGCACCCAAAAACTACCTGTTTGCACGACTCCTCTGAGCCGTGGTAGGGTAGTAATCAAAGTGCAGTGGGAACACACTCGAGGCGAAGTGACAGTGTCAAGTCAGCGGACTAAGCTGTACTCATGTCACCTGGGAACTGATAACTGACGATAGGTATATTACCAACCAACAGTTCCCGACGAGTCCTGTCCAGTGTACTCGTAACCTAACGAGCACCCGCATACTATCCCAAGTACGACGTACTAACGGCTGTGGGACAGACCGTCTCCCACACTGGGATGAGAAGCGCATACGCTGGTCTACTCCGGAGTATCGATGCCCTGTCTCGATAGTCCAACGACCAGGGACCTGTATAAGGATGTGCTTATAGATTACCCAGCTCCCACGAGTGCGAGCGCCATCGCAACGCTGGTAATCAAGCAAAGATCCTAAGGGCTCTACTAATATGTATACCTGCAATATGCTAAAAGAAACACATGCACATATTAAAGCAGAGACAAACCAAGTAGCATACTACCATTTCGAGCAAGATTGTATATACAACTGTGAATATCCCAAGCTTCCATTAAGTAATATACAAACTAGTATGATACAGTAATGGCCTCTAGGGCATATACACTAACAATCTCCCACTTGCACTAAGGCCATGTACTGGCGTATCGAAGACCTATCATCTCGATCAGCCGCTCGAACTGAGTCTGGGGTAAGGCCTTGGTGAATGGATCTGCTGTGTTATCCTCTGATGCAACTCTCCGGACCTCGATCTCCTGGCGATCTACGATCTCCCTGATCAGGTGATACCGCCTTAAGATGTGTCTGGATTTCTGATGGGACCTGGGTTCCTTCGCTAAAGCTATAGCCCCGTTGTTGTCGCAATACAGAGGTATTGGGTCAACAATGGACGGAACCACCTGAAGTTCTTTCAAGAACTTCCTCATCCAGACAGCTTCTTTTGCGGCATCAGATGCAGCGATGTATTCCGCTTCCATAGTCGAGTCAGCAACGGTTTCCTGTTTGGAGCTCTTCCAACTCACCGCCCCTCCATTGAGGGTAAAGACAAAACCCGACATGGACTTGGAATCATCCTTGTCACTCTGGAAGCTGGAGTCAGCAAAGGCCTCAATCTGCAGGTCTTTTCCGCCATACACCAAGAACATCTCCTTAGTCCTTCTCAGGTACTTGAGAATGTTCTTTACTGCTATCCAATGTTTCTCCCCTGGGTTTGACTGATACCTGCTTACCACACTCAGTGCATAAGCCACATCCGGTCTGGTACACAACATCGCATACATTATAGAGCCTACCGCAGAAGCGTAGGGTATAATAGACATGCGATCCCTCTCCAAATCAGTCTTGGGAGACATCTCTTTGGAGAGAGTGATCCCGTGACAAGCCGGTAGATTACCGCGCTTGGAATCTTCCATACTGAATCTCTTCAGTATGGTGTCGATGTACCTGGACTGCGAGAGTCCTAATATCCTCTTGGATCTGTCACGGTAGATCCGGATACCCAGAATGTAAGAGGCATCACCCAGGTCTTTCATGGAGAACCTGTGTGACAAGAACCCCTTGACAGATTGTAGCATAGGAATGTCATTTCCTATTAAGAGAATGTCATCCACGTATAAAACGAGGAATACTACAGTTCTCGCTACAAATCTACAATAGATGCATGGTTCATCTGGATTTTTGATAAAGCCAAATTCTTTGACCGTCTCATCAAAGCAGATGTTCCAACTCCGCGATGCCTGCTTGAGTCCATAAATGGACTTGAGCAACTTGCACACCTTTCCGCTGCTCCCACCCTGAATGAAACCCTCTGGCTGGTCCATATAGACACACTCCTCTAAATGACCATTTAGAAAAGCTGTCTTTACGTCCATCTGCCAAATCTCATAATCGTGGAAAGCAGCGATGGCAAGAAGGATCCGAATGGATTTCAGCATAGCTACTGGAGAAAAGGTTTCGTCATAGTCCAAACCAGGTCGCTGACGAAAGCCCTTTGCTACCAGTCTAGCTTTATAGGTCTCAACCTGTCCATCTACACCAATCTTCCTTTTGAAGATCCACTTGCATCCTACGGGTTTTACCCCGTCTGGAGCAATGTCCAACGTCCATACTTTGTTGGTGTACATGGACTCCATTTCGGTCCGCATTGCATCCAGCCATTTTACCGAGTCGACGCTCTGAATGGCTTGCTGGAAGCTAGTAGGCTCATCACAATCTAGGATGCAGTCCTCTCTATCCCCGTCAATGAGAAAACCGTAGTACCTCTCGGGCGGATGAGACTGCCTACTACTTCTGCGGAGTGGCATAGGAATGTCCTGTTCTTTCGAACCTTCTGGTTCCTCTAAGCTTTCAGTAATGGTTTGTGGTTCTGGAATTTCTTCCAGTTCTACTGCGCTCCCGCTTATCTGATTTTCTAAAAACTCAGTTTCCAAGAAGCGGGCATGACGAGAAACAAGGATTTTTTTGCTCCTCTGCGTAATAGAAGAGATACCCCTTGGAGTTCTTTGGGTATCCCACAAACTTGCACTGTACTGAGCGTGCCTCGAGCTTGTCCGCATGCTGCTTTTTTACAAAAGTTGGACATCCCCATGTCTTAAAGGATTTAAGACAGGGTTTCCTCCCACTCCACATCTGATATGGTGTGGTAGGCACTGTTTTAGTAGGAACTTGGTTCAAGAGATGTGCAGCTGTTTCCAGTGCATAACCCCAGAAAGATCGCGGTAACTCAGCCTTACTCATCATGGACCGTACCATATCCAATAGGGTTCGGTTCCTTCTCTCCGATACACCGTTATGTTGCGGAGTGTATGGAGAAGTAAGCTGAGAGAGAATTCCATTCTCTTTTAAATAATTCAGGAACTCGGCACTTAAGTATTCTCCACCTCGATCCGATCTTAGAATCTTGATACTTTTGCCGGTCTGTTTCTCCACTTCATTCTTATATTCCTGGAACTTTTCAAAGGCCTCGGACTTATGTTTCATTAAGAAGACATAACCGTACCTTGAAAAATCATCCGTAAAAGTAATGAAGTAAGAGTAACCGCTTCGCGCATGTGTAGACATTGGACCGCACACGTCGCTGTGTACGAGTCCCAAGAGCTCGCTCGCTCTTTCTCCGTGTCCAGTGAACGGAGCCTTTGTCATCTTTCCCATGAGACAAGATTCACAAGTGGCATAAGACTGATACTCGAACGGATCCAAGTATCCTTCTTTATGTAACTTAGTCAACCGTGTCTCATTGATGTGACCCAGTCTACAATGCCATAAGAAAGCCTGATTAATATCTGGAGACTTTCTTTTGTGTGTATTCTGGATATTGAAAACCTGTGGTTGGCTTAAAACGTAAATACCGTTGTTCAATGTACCTGACCCAATCAAAACTTGATTAAGGTGAATGTTCACTACATTACTTACAAATGCAAATTCATAACCTTCTTTAGATAATAAAGATACAGATATGATATTACAGGTTGCATTTGGTACATAATAACAACTACGCAAAACCAAAAAGTGTCCATCAGATAATCCCAGGTGATAGTCCCCCACGGCCTCTGCATCCATGCTAGCACCGTTCGCAACTCTGAGGGTCATGTCACCTGCCTTCAAAACTCTACGCTTTCTCAACGCCTGCAAGGAATTACAGATATGAGATCCTGATCCGGTATCCAATACCCAGGAAGTAGAGTTTATAGATAGACAGTTTTCAATGACATACACACCTGAAGCTGAAGCTGCAACCTGCTTCAATTCCTGTGTTCTGGCCTTCCAGGCCCTGCAATCATTCTTCCAGTGTCCTTTCTTATGACAAAAGAAGCATTCCTCCTTATCCACAAGCTTCCCCGCTACCTTTGTTGCTTTACCCTTTCCCTTCGTATCCACTTTACCGACACCGCCTCTTGGTTTGGCGGGGGCTTTCTTCTTCTTGCCCTTGGCTTTCGCCCTGGACCTAGAAGAGGAAGATCCTCCTACAAACAAAGTGGATGTCTCCCTACCTTTCTGTAGGGTGCCCTCTGCGCTCCTCAGCATGTTGAGGAGCTCTGAAAGTTCAACCTCTTTTTCTTGTAGGTTAAAGTTCAGTATGAACTGGGCGTAAGTGGAAGGAAGGGACTGGAGAACTATATCCGTATATAGCTCACTCTCCAATGTGATCCCTAGGTCAGCGAGCTCCTCAATGTAGCCGATCATCTTTAGCACATGCTCGGCTACTGATGATCCGACGGCCATTCTTGTCGAAAATAACTTTTTCGAAGCTTCGTATCTCGCGATACGTGATTGCTCTCCATACAGTTCTTTTGTATGGAGCAATATGGATTCCATGTCCATATTCTCATGCCTCCTCTGATGTTCGTTGTCCATCGAGGCAAGCAGGAGGCACTTGGCCTTCGCGCTATCAATCTCCCAAGTCTTGCGGATTTCCTTATCCGCGATACTGGAAGTTGGACCAGGGACAGGGGGAGCTTTGGTGGTAAGAAGATACCCCAGCTTGTCATAGGTGATTGCAATCTTGACATTCCTGAGCCAATCTTTGTAGTTTGGCCCTGTCAATTTATTTTTATCTAACAGTAACTTAAGTCCGGTCATGTTGAATGGTCGCTGCAATTAGGAGAGAGAAAAGAAACACTTTAGCATGATGCTCTTGCAAGTTTAGAGTGGTTTTTAGTTTGTCTAAACTGGATGGCTCCCACTGTCTCTCGAATCCCTTCTCAAACCGTAAAGAAAAGGATTAGCCGGGATCATTCTCACCGTACAATACTTGCTTAACCGTTCAGCCGGGCCAGTGTCGGTACTTCGAGGGAGGTTTTCCAACGCTTTCGCGAAGTTCCTTAATTAAGTAACCTCTTTTCCCTGTGGGCGTAGCCCCGCTAACACCTTTCTAGGCACCTACTAGGTTTATAGCATTGATCGTTGAGTGAGAGTTTTCTCGGGGAGTAGCATATACTCACAGTAGGATCGGGATCCAAATATCATCGCGTGATAAAACCGAAGGAATCCTACCAGAATCATCACACTCCAAATGGTATGCAACACTAGCAAGTTTCAGTACTTATGAAACTCCCGATGTGTATTTTTGCCCCATGCTCTTATGACCTTGACTAAGGCCAACAAATCATAAGTCACATGTCAAGTTCTACCCGTCGTTATCCAGGTTAATTTGAACCCACCCGTATCCACCCTTGACTATGGCCAACAAGGCAATACGACTGTCTCAAACCAACGCATTCTATCTATGCAACATATGAATACCCACCAGCTACCAAACACTGTGCCTTGACTAAGGCCAACAAACACAGCTTGAATACTGTTGAATATTCATATGAAACGACGGAGGGCTACGGATGGTTTTGGCGAAACCGTGAACGTAGTGAACTTGATATAATCGATGGAACGAGATAGCTTTTAAAAAGGAGTGGTTCAAGCTCCGCGTTTAAAAGTTTAGTTTTGAAAAGAACCGAGTGGTTTTCAAAGTGTTCCAATCGACTTTTACTTGGTTTATTTCTTGCATTAGTTCTTTTAATGCGTCCCATCATTTAATCCTACCATTGCAGAAAACAACCAAAATATGACGTACGCTTATGCCATTCGCATTCGCCACGGGGCCCCGTCATCACCCGTTAGGTTACTTAACTAACGACAGAGCGGGGGCTGGGCTAGCGCGGCTGTAAAACATAAGCAACGCCTAAATAGTTATTTATATATATATATATATACAGCAATGATAGACATTACAGATCACAGATGAATACATTGGATATACTAGGAATCCGCAATGCGTTCGAGCCTGCAACGCAAAGCGGATTACACGGTCGCGGTGAATAGCCAATACCCCACCCAAGACCCCTACGGGTGCGGCAAACTACCCGCCAAGCACCCGAAGCGAAGCAACCTCCCTCACCACCGTGAGTAGGCCACTCGGCACTTCGAGTACCCGGTAGTTTGTGCACCCCCTCCATGGGTCTATCCTAGGAGCAAAAACAGTAAAAAGAATAATACAATGACGGCTACAACCCCGACCCGGTTGTGCGGCCATACAAAGAATATTATTACATCAATTTACATGTTACAAATGAATGAAAGAAAAACAACGCTCATCTCACATCCACCCCGGCCATTCACCCGCGACAATCCAATCCATTCATATCCACAAACCAATAGCAATCACAGATCATGTATAACCCCGACTAATCGTCTTATAGCGATTAGCCGACGTTCAATACATGCAAGCATTACAGATATAACCGATGTAGTTAAAGCGTAGTGAAGTTCCGAAAAAAATACGGATTTATAGGCCCACAAAAGCAAATTTTAGTTCTGGAAAATCTGGGCATATAATATATATCTTAAAAATCCCAATACCAACACAGAAACTTACTGCACCAAAAACGATGCAGAGAGGGGACAAGACGGCCGCGCTTCCGCGGCAGGAGCCTCCTCTTGCCGCGGATCCGCGCTCCTCTCATCTCCTCTCTGGTTCGTCTTTGGTGGTTTTTCACACAAAACCCTGAGATAATTTTTGGTATATAACAAATGTCATTTTGACCAGAGGAAAAATTAACAGAAACTTGGGTTTTGCATGGTTTGGTTTTCGGATTTTCCGGTTTCGAAACTTCGTTACACTTCACTACCTAGCTAGTTTGAGTTTAGTTAGGCTCTGATACCACTGTAAGTCCGTGTTGCCCACCCCGGTACTTGCGGGGAGGCGGAAAACATAATAAAAAACGAATTTTTAATGACTTAGGCAACATGGACCAAGCTTGTGAGGATCTTTGCTAAACTAAAACTTGCTAACCCTAACTACAAAGTAGCTAAGTGATGGAAAGGTTATACCTTTGGTCTTTAGTCCTTCTCTCCTTGCTCGTTGGAATGGTAGAAGGGCCTCACCTTGCTAGTCTTCTTCCGTCAAAGAAAGATCCACTTGAAAGCCACCACCTTTAGCTTCAACTCCAAGCTAGGAGTAACTAGAGTGCAAGAAATGCTAAGACTTGAACCCTAGAAGTGAGTAGAGAAGATCAAGTGAAGGTTTTTGTTTCTCAACACATGAGAGGGAGAGAGCTTGAGGGAGAGGATGAGCAAGAGAGAGAAAAGATATGATAGAATGATAAATTAGTGAGCCATTCTCACTAATATGTGTGAGTTATTTTAATTGTATAATTAGCTTGAAAATTGTCATGGTAAATCATGAGGTGACCATTATCATTTCATTATTAATGCTAATTGCAAGAATCAAAGAGCATCTTCCAAATGAAATGATCATGGTCAAATTGTCAACTTGGTCAACAAGTCAACAAAGTCAAAGTGCCAACAACAACAACCATGCACAATAATTAAGCTAATTATCAATTAACAATAATACACAAAAAAACAATAGGGTTAATAAAATGACAAAAGTCATTAACCCTAAACAAGGTCCTCTCCCTCAATCTCAAGCAACTGTGCATACGCACCCGCATTCGTGATCCGAGGAACACGAACACAATGAGAAAAACCAATCTTAAATCATATACTAGGATCCGGCTTAAACCAAAGCCCGCTAGTATAAACTGTCCGGACAGCAACCGTGCACAAGTGCGCGGATGCGAGCGAACCCTGTCGCAAAACCATGCGACCTCTACTCGTTTTGCCTAAAGGCGAATAGCTCTCTGTGTGGGACTCTAAAGACTCGACACTACGCTGGCAGTGGGTTTAACCACAGACCGCAAGCGGCACTAGCTGTACGTAACGGTCCCCAGGTAGATGTCGATAAGAAGACTGACGAGGTGAACCCCATCTGCACTCCTACTGAGCCTGTATGTGACAATCTCCGTACAGTCCGGTCTGTTCGTCTGATACATCGCATGGCGGGCCTAGGGGGGCGGTGAACGTCAGTTCCCTAATAGCGGTACAAGTCGTGTCGGAGTGAAGCCCAGAACACCCTGAGATAACACTGGAAACCTACCAGTATATCTCGCTTGCCCTGGCCAGGGACTACTCGTGTAATGGCTCTCCTGGACACAGCGCGATGTCAACCCCCAATACCGGGAGAGACGAATCCTGTATAACCGTCACTGCCTCCAAGTGCTTCGGGACTGCACCCAAAAACTACCTGTTTGCACGACTCCTCTGAGCCGTGGTAGGGTAGTAATCAAAGTGCAGTGGGAACACACTCGAGGCGAAGTGACAGTGTCAAGTCAGCGGACTAAGCTGTACTCATGTCACCTGGGAACTGATAACTGACGATAGGTATATTACCAACCAACAGTTCCCGACGAGTCCTGTCCAGTGTACTCGTAACCTAACGAGCACCCGCATACTATCCCAAGTACGACGTACTAACGGCTGTGGGACAGACCGTCTCCCACACTGGGATGAGAAGCGCATACGCTGGTCTACTCCGGAGTATCGATGCCCTGTCTCGATAGTCCAACGACCAGGGACCTGTATAAGGATGTGCTTATAGATTACCCAGCTCCCACGAGTGCGAGCGCCATCGCAACGCTGGTAATCAAGCAAAGATCCTAAGGGCTCTACTAATATGTATACCTGCAATATGCTAAAAGAAACACATGCACATATTAAAGCAGAGACAAACCAAGTAGCATACTACCATTTCGAGCAAGATTGTATATACAACTGTGAATATCCCAAGCTTCCATTAAGTAATATACAAACTAGTATGACACAGTAATGGCCTCTAGGGCATATACACTAACACAGGATTATGATGCAAATAATACTAGTGGGGCCAGGGTAGTCCATAAGTACATCCTTCAATTGTTCTTAGTCGTGGCAGTATCGAGACGGGGCATCGATATTTCAGAGTCGACTTGCGTATACGTTTCTTGACCCATATGATGGGCGATGGATGATCCCACATCCATTGGTGTTTGACAGCAAAGATTGTATACAGGTGCTCAGTGGAGACTGGGTACACTGAACAGGATTCGCTGAGAACTCCTAGATGGTATTATACCTCACGTCAGATAGCAGTTCTCTGGTGACACTGGTACAGGTTAGTTTGTAGACCCGAGATCGTCATAGAGTCTTGTGTGATTCCCACTGTGCTTTGATTTCCACCTTACCACGTTCAAGAGAACGTGCCAAACGGTGTTTTTTGGGTACAGTCCCGAGTCACATGGAGGCAATGAGAGAAAGGAGGGGATTTCGTCTCTCCCGATATTGGGGGTTGATGTTGCGCTATGCTCGATTGGCCATAACAGAAAATCCCTGGCCAGGGTTGCTGAGATTTACTGGTAAGTGTTATCAGTAGTTTCTCGAATCGTTATGGGCCTCACATAGGCATGACTTATCAGGATATTGGGGTCTGACATTTACCACACCCGGGCTGGATATGCAACAAATCAAATGAAGAGACCGGACTGTACGATAGTGTTACTTATTGGGTTCGCAGGAGTATGAGCAGGCTTTCTTGTTGATCTTCTGATCGCTCAAAATCCGGGTAGCCGTTACGTCCAGCTAGTACCGCTGACGGCTTGTGGGTGATTGATATGATCATCACCTACTGCCGGCGTATTAACGAGTCTTTAGAGTCCTACACAGTGGTTTCCTGGCTCAGGCGAAACTAAGAAGGAGCACATATGTGATATGTCCGGGACCGAGATTAATACGCGTATGTGATAACGTATTCTATTTTCGCGATATGAGATATTGGTCGGTTATATGTGATATAGGCGGGTTATCGAATCAAGTGTTGATTCGATAAGTTGATACATATGATATTAGTCGGTTATGTTGGAGATAGTGCCCTCAGAGTCAATTATTGGATCACAGGAACGTGATTGCAATGATTGAGGGATGACCTATACCGGTAGGACAGTCTTACTCAAGATGATAGTTTGCTATCTGGTTTATCTTTATCATCGTGTACTGCTTTAGGTGACCTTACATGTCACTATTGGGTGTTGATGGAGCCCTTAGGATTCTTGCATGACGGCCAGCAGTATGATGGCGATCATATATGTGGGAGCTGGGGTCTATAAGCACATCCTTAAAAGGTCCCTAGTCGTGGGAGTTTCGAGACAGGGCATCGATACTCCAGAGTAGACTAGTGTATACACTCGAGACCCCGACGAGGGGTGGTGGCTGGTCTCACAAGCCACTGGTGTCCGTTGGTTCACCTAAGATGTATACAGGTGCTCATTGGGTTATGAGTACACCGGACTGGACTCGCCGGGAACATGCTAGTTGGTCTTATACCTGACGTCAGATAGCAGTTCCCTGGTGACATGTGTACAGGTTACTTCATCGACATGAGATCGTCATTTGTCTCGTGTGAGTTCCCACTGTACTTTGATTACTACCCTACCACGTCTCAAAGGAGTCGTGCAAACAGGTTTTAGTTGGGTACAGTCCCGAGCCACATGGAGGCAGTGAGCGGATCTGTAGGGGTTTGTCTCTCCCGGTATTGGGGGTGAGGTCGCGCTGTGTCTAGGAGAGCCATTACACAAAGCCCTCGGCCGAGGTAGGAGATTTACTGGTAGGTATTCCAGTAGTATCTCAGAGTGTTCTGGGCTACATCCGACACGACTTGTACCGCTTTTGGGGGTCTGACTTTTACCAACCCCCTAGGCCCGCCATGCGATGCTCATAAACGAACAAACCGGACTGTACGTATATTGTCACTGACAGGCTCAGTATGGTGTCAGGATGAGTTCGCTCATCGACGTCCCTTTTGGTCAATACCTGGTATCCCGTTACGTATGGCTAATACCTCTGACGTGCTAGTGGTTAAATCCACAACCAATGTATTGACGAGTCTTTAGAGTCCCTCACAGACCGTTTTCTCAAGTTTCGGGAGAAACGTTGTAGAGGCCGTATGGAGATATGGCAGGGTTCAATCAGATACGTGCGGTATTGCACGGATCATGATCGGACGGTTAATACTAGCGGGCTTTGGTTTAAGCCGGATCCTAGTATTGTACAGTGTAGATTTTGTCTCATTGCATTTGTATTCGGTCGGAATACAAATGCGGGTATGTATATACAGTAGCAGGGTTTCCTGTAATTTATTACGGGATCAGTTTTATTAAGTTGCCAGTTTGCTTTCCGTTTCGGCCATTTTTCTTTGTATCTTTCATTGGCTGAAAATTGGTGGAGGAGGGCTTATTTGCAATTGTGCAAATTAGCTTTGTTGAGGGTGGTCTTTGCATATTGTTGCTTCATGATGGTTGCACCATCATTGACTTCATTGGATCATCATTGCTTGACTTTTGAGACGTGATTGCTTGCTTTATATGATGAGAAGAGTGATGGTTGTTGATGAGGTGACTTGGTTGTGATGATTATTCATCATGATGAGCTTTTCTCTCTCTTGCATGATTTTCCTTGGCTTATACATTCATTCTCCTCCTCTCTTGGAGCAAGGCCGGCCACTTCTAGCAAGGGGGCTGTCCCAATTTTTGTGTGGGGATATACACTCATTTGGCTTCACAAAAATCCCATAGTTCCATCTCCAAAAGTTTAGTTCATTTGCTCCACCAAAAAGGCAACTTCTTAAAACCCCAATAAGACATAGCACTACACTATTCTACAGCAATTCTTGGGCACGTCGACTCGCCAACTGTAAGGTTACTAGGCACTCTAATGTAGCTCTACAAGACATCGACCATGTCGGATTAAAATTTTTAGGTGCCGAACAACCCTAAACAAGATCGTTAACTAGAGATTAGGCGATCACTAGCAAGTAAATCACATTTACACTAAGTGAATAAGAAAATACAACCTTTGTAGATCGGTCCTTCACTTCTTAAGCTCCATGATGTAGTTCCTTCGCTGCGATCATCGGCTCCCGGACTCTCGGACGGCTCCATGAGAAAGTTGCAACGGGATCGCTTGAAGTCTTCGATGCCGAAGATGATCTACGTCGAGGGAATACGGAATCAAGCTTCTACCTCACTAACTAAAGAATTAGTGAAGCAAACACCCTAAACTAAAGTGCTAGTATAGTAGAGGATGGTGAGATAGGAAATGGGTACACTTTATAATTTCATTTCTCACTTTGCATCTCTCTCTTTTTCAAACCCTAGAATGAAAACTCAAGGAGGAAGAAGATGAGCTCAAAATGAAAATGGATAATCATCAAGAGAGAGAAATAAGCTAACCATAGTGAGTTAGTATCAAATACTAACTCATGTAGAGACTTTACCATTGTTAATTATAATGGTTAGGTTAGTAAATATATTAAGTAAAATAAAACAAGTGGAATAAGTCAAAGCATCTATAAGCTTCATGAAGCTTCATGTATGTTAGCTCATTATCCAATTGTTTTTGAATTACTTTAAATATAAAAACCTAAACCTATAATTAGTATGGTATAAGTCTTGTACACCCATGACATTTGTATCAACAACCATGATACAAATTTGTACGCAAATGAATATATATCACATATAAATTAACTTGTGCACAAGTGAGAAAAACAAATGCTTAAAGTGAACCAATGTTAGTTAATGTAAATTAATATATCATATATACAATCATACACTCAATTATAAAATCAATACTTGACTTAACAATCCGGTTATATCACATATAACCGACTAACATGCAATGTATCGACTTATCGAATCTACCCTTGATTCGATAACTTGGTTATATCGCTTATAACCGATCGATACAAAAATCGCGAGAATGGAATACGGTATCACATACACGCATTATTCTCGGTCCCGCACATATCACATATGCGCTCCTATCTCGTTTTGCCTGAGCCAGTACAACCTCTATGTAGGACTCTAAAGACTCGTCAATACGCCGGCAGTAGGTGATGATCATATCAAGCACCCACAAGCTGTCAGCGGTACTAGCTGGACGTAACGGCTACTCGGGTGTTGAGCGATCAGAAAATCAGCAAGCAAGCCCGCTCTAACTCCTGCAAAAATCCTGACAGTGACACTACCGTACAGTCCGGTCTCCTCGTCTGATATGTCGCATATCAAGTCTAGCGATGGTAAACGTCAGACAATAACCGATAAGTCATGCCGATGAGAGGCTCATAACGGGTCGAGAAACTACTGGTAACACTTACCAGTATATCTCTAAACCAGCCCTGGCCAGGGACTTCCCTGTTATGGCCAATCGAGCAAAGCGCAACATCAACCCCCAATACCGGGAGAGACGAAACCCCTCCTATCGCTCATTGCATCCATGTGACTCGTGACTGTACCCAAAAACCACCGTTTTGCATGCCCTCTTGGACGTGGTAAGGTGGAAATCAAAGCACAGTGGGAATCACACAAGACTCTATGACGATCTCGGGTCTACAGACTAACCTGTACCAGTGTCACCAGATAACTGCCATCTGACGTAAGGTATAATACCATCTGGGAGTTCTCGGCGAGTCCGTCCAGTGTACCCAGTCTCCATTGAACACCCGTATATCATCTCTGATGTCAAACACCAATGGATATGGGATCATCCATCGCCCATCTGTATAGGTCGAGAAGGTATACGCTAGTCTACTCTGGTATATCGATGCCCCGTCTCGATACACCCACGACTAGGGACCTTGAAGGATGTACTTATGGACTACCATGTCCCCACTAGTATAATCCGCATCATAGTCCAGGCAGTCAAGTACACATCCTAAAGGCTTTACCAACATGTAACAGAGAGACAATCAGTGTACATGTTAAGATAAAGAGTAACCAGATAGCATACTATCATATCGAGCAAGACAGTCATCCCTATATATGTCCAAGCATCCACTACAATATACATCCTATGTATAGTAATGGCCTCTAGGGCATACATATAACTAACACCAACTTCGTGCTCGAGTTGCCTCGGTCCAGAGGTGGGAGCCCGTAAAAGAACCCGGCGATATGGTGCCCTTCCGGCGAGGAGATGAAGACCGGAGATTCCGTGGGGAGATCGGGACGACGATGAGAAGACCGAAGGACACGGATCGCTCGGTATATCTCTCTATCCCTTCTCTAGTTTGCTAGGATTAGGTTAATGGCCCGATCCGGGTTTATGGTCCGTGGTGGCGCCGGTTAAAAGTTAAGAAAATTTTTGATTCCGCATTTTGGCCTAGGAAAGACGGCCGGGGCGCCGCCGTGCACCAACATGGTATCAGAGCCATGCCATTAACCTACTCCTAGCTTGCTCTAACATGCTTACAAGTTCGATCGATCGGATTTTCCGAAAACCCGATATCAAAAGCACAGTTTCTGTCGATTTCATTTTGAGCTCCAAAAATTTTTCAGTACACTGCAGAATTATGTGCAGGGAATTATTAGCATTCTGTAAAAATTTGGTCGCGTGAACTCACTACCCTACCGCGGAACCGCGGCCAAACCCATGCTTGGGCCGCGGTTCCGCCGCGACTTTCACTGTTCAGTGTACCAAAATTTTACAGAAAGCTCCTGACTTGATAATAGGGTTTTTGGAATGTTATTTTTGGGCCCAGATTTTCTTTAAGTGCTACAGTAGTGCTTGGGGGCCCACCTGGGTAAATTTGATTGATCGAATATTTTAAACATGTTAGTTCACAGTATTTACATTATATCTGCGACCGTGAATGTCACTTGATCGGTAAATCCTGTCTAACTGCTATAGCCCTTTTAGACGGATTTGCGAACGTGACATTCACGTTGATGTTCTGTGTTGTGCTGTGATGTTGCGGATTGGTCA